>BSBM01000435.1:34109375-35460000 GCA_027924585.1 Larix kaempferi
TTATAATTTCATTATAAACATTTACAATCATAAAGTTTTTAGGTTTTTTCCCATACATTCACTGAATCTAAGATAGGCAAATGCTAAGGTTTTGACTGAAATAATGACATTTTAACTCATTTTATATATAATGTACACAATTCTACTATGTGTACAATTATAATTTATTGTAATTTATTGTTTTATTATTTATATAATTTGATTAAAATTAAAATCAAATTAAAATTAAAATTAAATTAAAATTAAATTAAAATTAAATTAAAATTAAATTAAAATCAGAAAAATACAATTAACTTTAGTTTGATAGTATTCATATCGAATTAGCTAATAGTTTAAGTTATCCTATTATATTATGAAACACTTTATTATGTTCAAAATGTTAATTATTTTATAACATGTCCATATAAAAAATAAATAATATATTAGTTCAAATTATTCATATTTCCAACCATTTTAATATTATTTTGTTAAATTATTAAATAAGTAAAAACATTACTAATTTGAAAATTTAATGAATAAAACTATATTATATTTACAATTAAAATTTAAGTAGATAGTTTACTTAAGTATTTTGTTTTACGTTTATTTCATCTTATTCAAATAAAAAAATATAATTAACTTTCCTCAAATAGTATTCATGTCTACCAAGCTAATAGTTTAAGTTATGATATATTATATTATGAAACATTTTTTTTATTCAAAATTTGTATTATTTTATAACATGTCCATATAAAAAATAGGTAACAAATTAGTTGAAGTTATTCATGTTCGCAACCATTTTTATATGTTTTTTTAATTATTGAATAAATGAAAGTATTGTTAATTTGGAAACCTAAGGAATAAAGTTGGAGTACCATTTTTTATATTAATTTATTGTGATTTTTCAATTTAATGTGAGTTTTTTTTTAATTTTGGGTGATTTTTCCATTTAATTGAGGTTTTTTTATTCCATTTATTTGATTTTTATATATTTGAATAGCAAAAACTTTGATTTTTTTTTAAATTTCAAAATATATTCGCAAGTGTGCAAAGAACATTGCCACTACTGACTCTTGTTTAATAACTCTAGTATTACTAAATGCCTAACTATTTGTTACTGGACTCCAAATAGTTATACAAGTCTATATATATATATGGAAAAGACCATTTAACAATCAGCTAGCTCACCCACATGTAAAAAGAGAGAGCAAAGTCACACTCTAATTTATATAAAACAAAAGCACATGGCAAATATGGAACCATTGATACACAGACAGTCTACTACGAAATTCAGAGACGAGGTTAATAATGAGAACCCCGAATCTTACATTTCCAAAATACAGATTGTTTCGGTGTAATGATTGAGCACTCGCTCCTAGACAGTTATGCGTAAAGACTGTTTTAATAACTTCATCATTCAGCACACCAAAACACTCAATAAAAAACAGTAATACTAGACTTTCATGGTTTCAGCATTGGACACGTAAACAATTATGCCCTCTAAATGTTAAAAATGTTTGAATATCCTGAGTCGATATCTTTTACCCTCTCTCTTCAAATCAGTCTGAAAACCCAACTGATTGTTTAAATCTGGCACATGGGCTAAATTGAATGTAAGATAATGATGTACGAGCAAATTTAATGATAATGGGGATATGCAGTCACAAAGTTGCGTGTATATGGAAGAGAGTACTCCACAAATAAAAACCTTATATTGCTCCACGAACAAAACCTGTAGTAAAATCTCTACTAAAAACATTATTAAAAATGTATATGCTCTCCACTAATCTAGGAATTTTGAAAATCAATCTTAATTCAAGAAATGTGGAAACAATAAAATCATTCTAACACATACACTTTTTATTTTGTCCTTGTATCTAACATGTTGTCATACCCTCTCATATCCCTTATTAGTCCCTGTCTCGCAACAAGTATTCTTGAAATCATTTTGGATTATTAGTATTAGTCTCTGCAGTTTTTAGTAAGAAATTTAACCAAATTTTTTTAAGTTACAGTCTTTTCTAGTTAGGTTATTTTTTTTAGGTCATCATCTCTTCTAGCAATTGTGGTGTTTGGAGATCTTATTTGACCTCATACCAAGGCAATATTTGGCCTCATACCAAGGCATCCCTTTGATCCTCTGAAACAACTTTGATCTTTAAGAGGAAGAGGGGAAGAGGGATGTTAGACTCAGCCAGGTAGAGACCCTTCCTACATGTGCTCCAGTTGTTCATGCTATAACAATAACCTTGTATGCTCCACCACCTTAGCACCCAAGGGCATCTGTCGTATCTCAACTCTCTGATTTCTCCGTCAATTTCAGGGCATAGAAATAATTGAAGTAGCTCGACAACATAACATGAGAGAAGGTGGAAATTACCCAAACCCACCAAAAGAATGCGAGTATTTGGAGGAGCGGATAGACGAGCTGCAAAACACATTGGAAGAATGGTTCATATAACTAGAAACCGGGATGGCTCAGCTACAGTTGGATTTGGAGGGCTGGATCTCCAAGATGTACCCAAGCACTAAAGAAGGAGATGGTAATTAAGCCTCGTGGTTATTCAACTCAAGTGTCAATTCTTTCAGTTCACTCGGTTTCTATATTGTTTCCTATTGAATCTGCTTCAACAGATGTTATGCATTCTTCCTTTTGTTATGTCTGTGTGGTTAATATCTTCACTGGAAATTCATCTAAAGCCGGGCTAAATTTTTAGTCATTTAATAAGAAAGTGGATTGCATATATTAATTGATATTTATTCATCTTACAAATTTCAAAGCATCAATGAGTCTAACTCTTGCGTTCAGAAAGCCCGATCATGGCAAATGGTTCGACGACCTAAATACTCCACTTTGTGGGTTTAAAATAAAATTTATGTTGATATCGTATATCGGTATGCTCATCTATACAAAATTTAAAAAATTTAAAGAGCACATCCCACAATTACAAGAATAACGATACGGTACAGGGATAGAGAATTTCAAACATTGTGGGAGCATAAAGTGGAGGTGGGTGGTGGAAACAATAAGCAGTCTTATGGTTTATTTTTCTGATCCTCTAGGTTAATAATTTTTTTTTGTTTAAAATAACAATTATGTTCATATCGTATATCCGTATGCTCATCTATACAAAATTTAAAGAACAAATCCCACAATTACAAGAATAACGATACCGTACAGGGTGATAGAGAATTTCAAACATTGTGGTAGCATAAAGTGGAGGTGGGTGGTGGAAACAATAAGCAGTCTTATGGATTATTTTTCTGATCCTCGAGGTTAATAATTTATTTTTGTATAGCATGATTTACGTTTTCTCATTAAGATACAGTGTTAGCTTATCCATAATCTCTTCTATTTTCCTAGTAGGGTAGGTGTGAATAGAGGGTTTGCGCATGTGCCGGTATGTGCTTCCACTGAAGGATGGAGAATTGGTAAGAATGAGCTTCAACTCAGATAAAGTCGTAATATGAAAAACTTCTATATCAAGGGCTTAGGGTTTTCATTCATTTTAAAATATTCTTACTAGAATTTTTGAGGTTGTAAGTCACTAAAGTTTGAAATCTGATACTTGGTTGCATGTCACACATGTGTTTTCTTCTATTCGAGGTAATTGTTTGATTTTACTATTAGTACTTATCCTTTCTTTTTAGGCCAATAGATGTGTGACACGAAAAACCTTACTCTTTACATCTGATTGTATTTTTTATACAGAGATGTGCAAGCTCTAGTGGCCTTGCTTAAAGTGAAATTTTCGTTGAGTTAAACATTAACCCTCCTTGGCCAGTAGTGATCCCTTCTCCATGTTTTTACCTGAGGTTGACAATGCTCGAAATGAATAGACCCAATTTGAGGTATCGACCTTTAGACAGAAATAAATACAAAGATTATGTAGAATGAGCTACGGTTCTTCAATCTTTATTGATAAAGGAAGATCAACTAATGCATTACAAACCAAAACTGAAAGTCTGTTTAGACACTTATGGAAGCCCTAAAAAGTCTAACCTAGCTTTTGCATGCTGTTGCATGTTTTATTAACTAAAATTCTAAATAGGAACTAAACTAAAAGCTAAGCTAATAGAAGTAATTACTATTTTTAACACTCTCTTAATTACTACTGGTGACTATTGCAGCTTTTACAATGCCTAAATTATCTCTATGGGTTTCAAAAATTTCTTTTGCCAATGGCTTTGTGAATATGTCAGCCAATTGGTCAATCAATTTACAATGCTCAACATGAACTTCATGATTGTTCACAAGTTCTCTTATGAAGTTATATCTCGTATCAATGTGCTTTCTTTTCTGGTGAAAAACATGGTTCTTGGATAGAGTGATTGCTAAATTGTTGTCACAATAGATTGTTGTTGGTCCTTCTTGTTTCTGTTGAAGACCTCATAACCAGAGTGCTTGACATGCTGTTGATGTTGTTGCCACATACTCTACTTCTGCTGATGAAAGTGTCACAATGGGATGCTTCTTGGATGTCCATGAAATCACCCCTGATCCAAGATGAAAAACATGATCGGAAGTGCTCTTCCTATCGTCCACACTTCCTGCAAAATCACTGTTAGTGAAACCTGTCAAAACATCATACTCAATGCTTGAGTATAAAATTCCATAACTTGAAGTCCCTGCAACATATTGTAAGATCCTTTTTCCAACTTGCCAATGCGAGTCTTTGGGAGACTCCATGAATCTGGAAATCAAGCTGACAGCATACATAATATCTGGTCTCGTAGCTGCGAGATACATGCGACTTCCTACAAGTCTCTTAAACAAAGTTGGATCTACTTTGGGACTATCATCTTCTTTGCTCAACTTTGTACATGTTGCCACTGGTGTAGGTGTCAATTTGCAATTAAGCATTTTGAATCGCTTAAGAACTTCATTAGCATATTTACTTTGAGAAATAAATATACCTTTTTCTAATTGTTCTACTTCTAAACCAAGAAAGAACTTCATTAATCCAAGGTTTGTCATCTCATACTCTTTCTTCATAGCTGCCTTGAACTCATCTACTGACAGGTCACCTGTAAAAATCATATCATCAACATATAAACAAACTATCAAAATATGTCCTTGTTGATTTACCTTTGTGTAAAGTGTTGGTTCATTGTTGCTTCTGCTAAAACCATTTTTGATGAGATATGAATCAATTTTGTTGTACCAAGCTCTTGGAGCTTGCTTGAGCCCATATAGAGATTTCTTCAACTTGTAAAGTTTCTCTTCATGTTCTTTGATTTCATACCCGTGTGGCTGCTCCACATAAATTTCTTCTTCAAGAATTCCATTCAAGAATGTCGACTTGACATCCATTTGATACACTTTCCAATTGTTTTGGGATGTTATTGCTAGGACTTCTCTTACTGTGTCCAATCTTGCCACTGGTGCAAAAGTTTCTCCAAAATCCATTCCTAATTGTTGAAAGAAACCTTTTGCTACTAACCTTGCCTCGTACCTATCAATCTCACCTTTTTCATTGAGTTTGGTCTTATAGACCCACTTCACACTAATGGGTTTCTTATTTTTTGGCAGGTCAACTAGATCCGATGTACCATTTCTCTCAATGGAATCTATGTCTTCGTCCATAGCTTTTACCCAATGCTCTTCTCTTACTGCCTCTTCATAAAACATAGGTTCACTAGCAATAAAAGCATAATTGGTATTTGCATCCAATTCATCACAAATATCTCCCAATCTTCTAGTCTTTCTATTACTATGATACGATTCATTACCTGATTGCGGACTTGATGCTTCACCTCGAACTGAGTTTCTAGGTGTTCTTAATGGAGTATTTGCTACTGGTGAAGATACTACTGGACCATGTTGTCCAATCAGCTCCTCTTCTTCTTCATCTTCTGGTTGGGGTATTGCAGCTCTCACAAATTTGTCTATGGTTCCATTCCATGACTCTTCCTCCTTGAACAACACATCTCTGCTGAATATAACCTTTTTGGTAATAGGGTTATAGAGTTTGTAGGATTTAGATTCTTCACCGTATCCAAGAAAGATACATTTCTCACTCTTGTCATCTAGCTTGTTTCTTAGCTGTTTAGGAACATGAGAATACGCAATGCAACCAAATATTCTGAAATGAGAAATATTACAATTCATACTTGTCCATGCTTCCGCTGGTACTCTGTTCTTCCCAATATTGGTGGGAGATCTGTTTATCACATGAACAACACAAGTCATTGCGTCTCCCCAAAAATCATGGGACAAGTTTCTTCCTTTTAGCATGCTCCTTGCCATATTCATGATGGTTCTGTTTTTGGGTTTTGCAACACCGTTCTCGTGAGGTGTACATCTTGTAGTGAATTGACTCTTGATTCCATGATATTTGTAGTAATCATGAAATTCCTTTGAGTCATACTCTCCCCCTCCATCTCATCTCAATACTTTGAGTTGATAACCACTCTGATTTTCAACCAGAGCCTTAAATTTCTTAAACTTGCCAAAAGTTTCATACTTCTGACGAAGGAAATACACCCATGTTTTTCTACTGAAATCATCAATAAATGTAAGAAGATAATAGCTTCCAGCAATTGACTGTTTCTGCATTGGAATACACAGATCAATATGAATAAGTTCTAGAGGTGCATGTACCCTTCGAGACATACCTTTAGAAAAGCTATCCCTGTACTTCTTTGCAATGATGTGACACTCACAACTGTTTGTTGGCCCCTTCATAAGGGGTAATCCTTTTAACATCTCTTTCTGCTGCAACAACATGAGACCACCAAAGTAAAGATGTCCATATCTGAAATGCCATAAACAATAATCATCCATGCATGTGGCTTTGTGAGCAAAAGAACTTACCTTGCTGTTGCAATTCATGACTAGTGGATACATCCTGTTCCTAGTCACTTGTACTTTGATGATCAACTGTATATTTGGGGGTTTGTCATAGATTTCACAATTTGATCCATCAAAGACAAGTCTGTATTTATTTTTTAGTAAGTTTCCCAATGCTAAGCATATTATGCTTCAATCTTGGAGCATATCTGTGATTGTCTTTTGTTGGCCTTATTTGGTCAGAATGTTGACCACTCTTTTGCCAAGAACTAGAACTACCTCATCCGTGCTGACTTTGACCTCTGTCTTCATTGATACATCTAGGCCTGCAATTAGACCTCTATCACCTGTCATATGGTTACTACAGCCACTATCTAAAATCCAAAGTCCCTTTGGGCTTTCGTGTGCAGCATGACAAGTAAGAAATAACATATTTTCTTTATTCTCGGAGGTATTAGTCACAATAGCATTATGTTTTTCCTGATCAAACTTTTTCTTTCTACATTCATGAGCATAATGGACAAATTTACTGCAATAATAACACTTAACATTAGATTTGTTTGACCTTTTTTTTCTGTAGTTCTTGCCTTCATGGTTATGATCGTGATCTTGATCTTCCTTGCCATTACTTCAGCCACTTCTGCCTCTTCCTCTTGATCCTCCTCTGCCTCTGCCTCTTCATCTACTTTTTGAGAATGAGACTTGTCCCTTGAAAGCACTCTCCGGAGAGGACTATTCATTCCTGTTGATTCTAGATTCATATGATAGTAGCGATCCGGTCAACTCGTCTATACGGAGAATACTCAGATCCTTTGCTTCTTCAATCATTGCAACTTTCAGATCAAATTTGTGGGTTAGGGATCTCAGAACCCTTTCAACCACCCTTTGATCTTCGATATTTTCACCATAGGTATTCAGCTGATTAACAATCCCCATGACTTGGGTCATGAAAGAATCTACTGATTCTGATTATTTCATCTTTAGATCTTCAAAATCTCTTCTTAGGTTTTGGAGTGTAGTTGTTTGTACCCCTGATAATTGGTCGCCAAAGTTTCCCATGTTGCTTTGGCATGCAATGAAGCAGATATATTTGGAAATATGTTGTTATCCAAAGCGTTCATTATCTCCTTTGCATCCTTCTTCCTGTGAATTCTTAGTGTATCCTTTTCTCCATTTGTTAGGGGTTGATAGGCTACATCATCTACTAGTTCGGAATAGCCATTCACGACATATTCCTACACATCTTCTGATCTAAGATAAACTACCATCCTAGTGGCCTAGACATCATATTCCTTTTTCCCTGTAAGAGGTGAAATCTGATACTAATTGTTGCTGCTAGAATCATAGACGCCGCAGAGTCTTTCACTGGCTTTGTTAAAAAAAAATCTCCTTTCCTTTAAAAAAAAATACTTTTGTAAAAAAAAATCTCTTCTTTTCTTGTAAAATATTTTTGTAAAAGAAAAAATTCCTACTTGAAGTAACTCATGAAAGCAAAAAACATTCATTCTCAAGCTTGGAGTAATTTTTCGTGTGACTACTCAAGCTTGGAGTGCGAAAAGATGGAATATTTTTGTGCTTTGGCCTATAATGAGGCTGTGAAAAATGTCTAAGATAAATTTTCGCCCTTTGGCCTATAGTGAGGCCGCGAAAAATTCTCAATTTTTTATTTTGAAAGTTTCCCAAATATTTTCACGCCTTCATGCAGGAGAAGGGCGCGGAAATTTTTGCACTTTTTTTGTTCAAAAAATCTTCGAAGCTACGGCTTCTCCTTGCTCCGATCAATCGATCTTCTTCCAAGCTCCGATACCAAATTGAAGTATGGAGGCAGAAATAAACACAAATATTTTGCAGAATGAGTTACGTCTCTTCCTTATTTATTGATAAAGGAAGATCAACTAATGCATTACAAACCAAAATTGAAAGTGTATTTAAACACTTATGGAAACCCTAAAAAGTCTAACCTAGCTTTTGCATGCTGTTGCATGTTTTTTTAACTGAACTTCTAAATAGGAAATAAAGTAAAAGCTAATCTAACAGGAGTAATTACTATTTCTAACAACTCTGTGGGGCACCCATGGCCTGGCTTAAAGTGATTTTCGATGAGTTAAACATTAACCCTCCTTGGCCAGTAGTGATCCCTTTTCCGTGCTTTTACCTCTATGAGGTTGACGATGCTCGAAATATTCATCAAGGAGAAGACCCAATCTGAGGTATCGACCTTTAGGTCATATGACTCGGATTAACTTACACTTTTGTTTGTTTCCATTTAAATTAAACAAGGTTGTGGGTGATACCTTCCCTGTTTACTTAATATCTATTTATAAGTTTGTTCTCTATTAAAGCTTATAAAATTTTTATCCCATTTTGTGCCATGTTACCATGCCTGTTTCCTTGATATCTATTTATAAGTTTGTTTTGTTTTTATTCACCTATGTTATATTCATTTTTACATTCTTGTTTTTACTATGACTTTGTATTATTTATAGCAAAATTCCTATATATAAATATGAACATGGAATTAAATTATCAATTCGATGATCCATGGTTTAATTTTATATTCCAAATTAATAATAGATTTTGTATTGCATGTTTTCATACTCATTTTCACTAGCATTAGAATAATATTTTAATATTGGATCTAAATTATATGAATGCACAAATGTGCTCCAGACTTTTTCGAGTTATAATATAGATGTAAAAGATGTATCAAATTCCCTTCAAAAAATTAAATTCAATCACTCTAAATCTATTTGATTCATCAATGGAAAGTGAATTGTATAATAAATACCAAAATCAAATAAGAACACGAGAAGTTGTGGGCATATTGGAAAAATGACGGTACTTTAAAAGTGCTTAAAGTATTACAAAAATTTATCAATTCATTTAATCAAAATAATTTTTTCACAAATATAACTTGTCATACATGCTTACCATTTGTAATGGGTATTTTTACACTCATTCTAGCATAGCACCAACTTTCTTGTAGGTATCAGAATTGAACCAATAGTAGGTGGCATCGTAACTCTAGTGAAATATTTTATGAGACTCAAAGGAGAAATTCAAGTATTTGTTGACACAAGATTTGCTTCCTATATTATAGTGACATTCACAAAAATTCGAAAACAAATGTAATGTCCCCACCCTTCTATCCAATGCAAGGAAGGGAACATGGCACTAAAATCTGGGCTTTTACAAAAAATCAGCCCATTCATTAGGTTCATACAATTAAAACCAATGTGTGCAGATGCCATTTAACAAACATGCACAACGGAAATAAACAAATCATCCACACACATATTATATGCATTCAGCATATCATTAACAGTCATCAATTAGTTAAAATAGTGTAGAAGTAAACACCATAAATATTCATCTTGATGTAATGCTATCCCAAGCAACTAGCTATGTCACTACAACGCTCCTCCCAACCATAGGTCTCTAGCCAGCATATATTCTTTCAGCACTCAGAGACCACCCCCGAGCTGGGCATGATATCTACAAGGAACATGGAACTCTCAAGCTCAGCTCAGCCAAAGCAATGGATACCCATCTCAACCCCAACATTCTCTTGTACACCAAACTCAGATATGGGATTTGGAACACACTTTCAGCAGTGGGACTTTGGAACTAGATGGACAGGGGTTTTCCCAAAACGTAGGCACACCAAAAACGGATTGTGGGAAGAGGAATCCAACCCTAGGGAAGAAAACCGATTTTCCCCACAGATGTATGAGCATATAGTGGGCCAAAACGGCCTTTAAAAACCCCAAAATCGTTTTACTCTTTTCTCCACTGTTAGACACAACAAAAGCGCCCTTCCTAGTTAGGAAAATGAAGGTAAACACAGTAAAACCAGTGAGGAAAATGCCCAGGTAGCTCCAAACTTGTTAGAGGGAAAAGTTGGTTGATGGGTAATGGGTTGGGGAGCAATTCATGGCTCTTTTCTTGCCCAAGAAGCCAAACATGAATTTCCATGCAGGGTGGCTTTCCCATAACCGAATTTGGATAGCCATACCTCCCATTCCCCAAGGCATTAACTACCTCAACCAACTCTTGGGAGAAATCAATGATTGGGTACAAAAGTCAACATAGGTAGTTGAGGGTTTGATTGGCTCTCTCATTGAAACTTGGCTTGGCTTGATTGGCTCCAAGGGTTTGAATGTTTTCCCTCCCATTTCCTTGTAAACATCATGGCCTCATCTCTTGTTGCATTGCATAGCTAGTTGTGGGCATTTATATTAAAATGCATATTTACAATTCCCATGGTTCACTAGCACATGGGTAGCATAATATCAAATACTTGCATCTTCTAGATCAATCGTTCACTAGAGGGGTCTTGGCCTTGAGCTCTACGCTAGGAATCATATATAATATGCATACATTATTTACATTATAGCCCAAAATATTATAAGGGTCAAAATGGGGGACGTGACATTCCCCTCCCCTTGGAATAACACCAGCCTCGGTGTTCCAATACCTAGGAATACATACATGTTATATACATGTCCAAAATTCACAAAATATGGCAAGTCTATCCTGCATCTCACCCTTTATTTGGGTTTTCGGGACCAAGTCCTTTGGTCTTTACAAACTGCTCCAGTTGGCTTGGACCTTCTAGCTCTGGATGAGGGCATTGTTCCAAAATAATCCCTTCCCTTTCTTTACCTTCCTGCTGATCTACAAGTCTGGCAAATTTATGGCAGCTACCCTCTTGATGTTCCATTGTTGGGAAGTCGCGGCGGCAATGATTTCCTCCACATGCCCAACATCTCATTGGTTGCTTTACCTATTCCTGCTCAAATTCCTTTGAGTCTTCCCACCTGGAACTTTTCTTAATCGACTGATTGGATGAATGCTTCTTCATGGACCCACTTTCCTTTCTCTTACTAATTTCTCCCAGAATACTTTTTACCTCTTTTTGTAGACGAATAGAGTCCTGCAAACCTTGTGGTTCATCTCATTATGTTGCCTCTGTAGCTTGAGCATCTCTCCAAGATTTGCTTGGGTCCTGGAAATTGTTTGAAGAAGACTTTTAGCCAACTCTGATAGCCCTCGGTCTGTTGCCATGGTTAATGGGCACAACTGACCACACTTTGCTTACTAGAAACACTTTCCTGTGACGGCTGCAACCAATTGTTTCAATTTCTTACCTGTGAAATTCATCATGGAAATTCTTTGTCAGGACAAGCATAACATAAACATTAAGATTAGTCAATTATTTTCCCAATTGACATGGAATGTCCATGTTTTATTCATGGGACTTTCACACTTTCATGCTTTCCAACATACACATGAACTCATTCATGTTCATCCTTTCACAGGAAATTTACTATTTTAGCATTCACAATTTATTTCAAGCAATTAAACACAATCTATTTTTAGTCATGAAAAGCACTCAATAATCTTTTGTTTTATAAATGCATCAATAAAAAGGAAAGAAAAGAGTAGGATTTTCTCCCTCTTAGTCTTGTTCTATTATGGAGCTAGACCATCGCTGTGGTTTCATGCTCCTTAGTCTCTTTCACTTCAATGTGAATGCTTTGACTTTCCTTTCTTGGCTATGACACTTAACACTTAGTGTCTAAGGTCTGTCTAAGGATTTTCAACTAGGAACCCTCCTCCATAGTTGCCTATAGAACCTTTGGCTGCTATGACCCCCTCATGTCCACTAGCACCATCTTTCATTACTTCTCATACTGATCTCTTTAGGATGGTCATATGTCCATCTGCATCCCTATGATGCCTTCATAGTCCTTGCTTCCAACAATATCTACACTCAAACATTGATCAATTCACATGTTTAGTTTATTTCCATAGGGTTTATCTCTAAACAAGAGTTTAGGAAATCATAACCAAATCAGATACACACATATATTCATAAGCAAGAAGCTGCAAGGTAACCGAATACTTATCTGTATTAGATGTCTTCACTTTATTCCATGGTATCCTTCTTTGCTTTACAAGCCTTGGATTTCCCGTGAACACAATTATGAATGTTGGGACAAGGCGTAGGCTACTCCACAATCATTTGATTAGGCAATGCTAGGCCAGTACGCTGACTGGTTTTATCAATTGTTTAAGGGATGTTGGGCTAGCATACACGTTGCTTTACAATATCAAGTAGTTAATGCCCAACTAGTCACTCTCTGGACTTATGAAGAACTTTATAGCATTCAACCAGTTACTCGGATTTCTCCATAATTTATATCACCCACTCATTTACTCTCTGGATTTTACCAGTAATTTATATCGCCCACTCATTTACTCTCTGGATTCACTAGTAACTTATAGTTCTTTCAGGGTCTTGCTTTCCTGTAATGACCAAGGTTTCCAACAAAGAAACAATAGTGTATCAGCTTAGCTGTTAGAAGACTTATACCTGAAATCTTCATTATTCCAAACAAGACATAAATGAAAACGAATACTTATCTGTATCGTGCGTTTCCCCTCTAGTCCACAGGGTCCTGCTTCGCTTTGCAAGCCTTGGAATCGCCTATGGGCTTTGATGTAGTTAATGCTTAATCAATACACCTTCACGCCGACTAGGTTTACCAAGCATTTGGTGGTGCCCAACCAGTCCCATACCTGAATGGCCCTCTCCAGTGCCGAGCCAACACATTTGTCTGGGTCATCAGCTAATGGAAGGAAACTGCGCCACCGACCATTATAGATCAAGGCTCTACTATGGAGCCTTAGGAATCTCAGGGTTTTCAGTCAGTCTTGGCGCCCCCCTCCTACTGCTGACCCAATAGAGATTTTATGCCTTCACCAATGCCACCACACCTTCTCGCACCACAACCCTTCACACACACATCAACTCTTCATTCATACAAGGACGTAACTCCTTTTGTGTGAATCGGTGGTTCCTTTTAGGAACTTTATAGGTGACTTTCTTGACTGCAAGTTAGCATGGCCCCACTCACATAAGGATGATACCCCTTTTCACTACACAGCTCCTTGGGTTTGTCCATTCCTTCCAGTATTATTTAGTGTGAGCATAGAAAGGTTACCAATTCCTTTACAGTCCTTCTGCATACCCTTTTTCACTTTGCCTCTTAATGTGTAGTGCCAATTGAAATCTGTGTAGGATGACAACACAAGAAGGATAAGCAGGCTTATCAATATTGCTTCTCAAAATCGTAACCACATTCCATAACATTCATTATCAAGTATTGAAACACCAGGAATGCATCCATTCCCTTAGGGTGTAGTCAATATTGAAAACCCTATCATGACTCGGCACTAGAAAAGGTGTGCACCCCCTTTCCAATGTGAGCCATGTAGGCCCTAATCATACTCAAGCGGTCTGAAATGGTATAAATAAAATAGAGCATGTTTTGCATATTAACCCTAATAATTTAGACATGCATGTTCTTATCTAGGGTCACAGAATACTCATTCATTTTGCAGATGTATCTTTTCTTCATTTGTGAAGAATGGGGGCTCCATTTTCTGAGTCAACAGTTTTTCAGTTTTCCACCCCAATATTTCCACGTTCCATAATGCATACATGCCTTCTTAGCATAGCTTTACCATCTCACTCTCATGGTTTTCCAACATACAACTCAGCTGAGATGTCATTCTTAAAATATGAAGTGGTGTTTCACCCGAAACCCATTTCCAAAGCATGGGGTCCTTTCCATGGATTTTGGCTTCTGCAGGTCATCACACATGGTCTTCCTGCAATGTGTCTTCCTGGCACATTTATCAAATAGCCAAACCGTCAGCAACATTCAATAAAATTCAAATCTGATTTTCCTTAATCATTCGATGACATTAATAATTAAATTCAAGTATGAATTTGCAATTCTATTCTCTGCAGAATCAATTTGCTTAGCCATGAGTTTGTTCTCATATCGTTTGGACCTTTCTCATGGTAGATTCCAATCTTCATCATGGACTTACCCACACTTGCCATACCCAAAACAATCTACCTAAAATCTGAAACTTCAATCAGCCAAACATGTTGTGAGTATCTATGCATATAATCCTTTCATTGCTACAACAGTCACTGAAGTGATCTCAAAATTATAACACTCAATAATTCAAATACCTTTAGCTGTTAGCATTTGAGGTGCAATGAAATATATGTATATATCTATATATGCATCGTTATCATCAATAAAATTGCAAGACATGGGTACACTATCCATGCAATTTAAATAAATTGTGAGTACTCATTACTTCACATTCCATGCAATCTCTGTCCTTCCATAGAGCACTCTGGTAGCCCATCATCATGTCTACCTTCTTCATGCAATATTTCTCCTGCATTCATAGCATCTCATGAAATTCTCTCAGTATTAACAATGGTTCACCATTTCGTCTATTATCTAAATGCATTGAAACCTATACATATCACAACCGTGCATTCTCGCAATGCATCTCAACATGTGCTTACACATATGCATGCACATTCACATCATTTACATAATATTTTAATGTGCATTCACTCAATGCATAATCCCTCAATACAACTTTGCATCAATCCATGGATACTATGCATTCTAGCATATTATGGCCTAACCATTCATATGGCATGTACTACCACAACATGACTATAGGTCTTTACTTTCTTTGGTTATTTAAACTTATAATCCAGCATACACAATGGCATGTTATAATTTCATATGAATGCATTGAGGTTTCTAAGCAATTATAGGGTGCAAGGATCCTTTCCCTCACTTACCCGCACCTCATCATACTCGGTAGATTAACATTCACATTCAGTTACTCAATACCATATGCAAACCAAATCAACATAGTTGAACATAGTTGAAGGGATCTTGCCAGATTCTCTTTCAACATTCATGCAATTAAGCACAAATAACCATTACCTACATGGCTATCATTAACATCGTTTGATGTTACCTGATCAGTTGGCATCTTACCAAGGCTTGACAGTTCCTTTTCCAACCTCATGCTCGTAGATTTGTTGCACCATCTTTTCCTCATAAGGTTGTTGGTCATATGCAACAATCATCATCCACGCCCTTAGTCATGCTTTGGTTGTCTTTGGTCCTATAACCATTGCAAACATGACTAGTTATTTAACAACCACCATAATCATCTTTAAGTGGCTCATTGCATATGCAAAACCTCACTATTCTACCAATATGCAATATCATATATATACACAAGTATTTTTACATGCACTGTGCAATGTTTATCAATATGCCATCTAGTGCATATTCATTTCAGCTATTTAATCTCTTACATTTTCAATCATGCTTCTATGGTCTTATTCGTCCAACCATTATGAACAACATTACTAGTGATCAACCATAAGCAATACCATTAATGGGCTATTGCATGTTTAACTTTCACTACCTTTACCCATATGCAACATCATGATTTATGCATAAGTGATTCACATGCACTATGAAATGACTCCTTAATCATGCCCATTAATTCATATGCATTACTCTCTTGCATTTCCAACATCCCTATGCCATAATTTTCAACTTATGAAACTTAGGAAATATAAATACAATAGCAAGAGAGGAGTTAAGGAATTCCCCCTTTCCAATTCCTCATAGTAGAATGGAATTTCCTCTTCTGCATCATAGCTGATACAGTTTCATGGGCTCTCTACCATGCACACAAGGTATCATTAGCTGTCATTTCTCACCAAGTAGCAATTTAATACAAATGTAAAACATTCTTAGTTGCTACTTTGCAAGCATGCAATTCCTATGCTATAACATAAATAGTTAAGGTGAGAAGCTTCCCTCTTTATCGGCATTGTCTTACTTAGCTCCCATAGAATCTTTCTCACCATTGACGACGTCTCAAGGGGACGACGGGGGTCAAGGGGGCTTGCCCCCTTGTGGCTTCCCTGCGCCACTACAGGGCGGGTCGAGGGCAACGCCCTCATTTTTTTTTTTGTAAATCCTTCGATTTCGTGCGATCTGGCGCATAAGTTCCATGGCATTTTTCAACTTTTGGCACCTGAAAAATCTCCCTGGAAAACAGCTGAAATTCTCTGTTTCGACGGACTTGGCAATTCTCTTCTGACCCGTTGCGGACAAACTTGCTGAGTTCTTCCAGTCGAAAACTCAGCTTTTCCTTCTATCATTATGGCGGAACTCGCCAATTCTTTCCGACACTGCGGCGCAAACTCGCCAATTTCTTCCAACACTGTTGTGGAAACTCACCAATTCCTTCTGACACTGCGGCGAAAAATCGCCAATTCCTTCCGACACTATGGCAGAAAATCGCCAATTCCTTCCGACGCTGTGGACGAACTCGCTGAGTTTCATCACCGTTGCGGATGAACTCACCGGGTTTTTTTCGGTTTGGCGAACTTAAAAATTTTTCGCTCGACCATTTCGGCAAAAACTCGTTAGTTCTTTCCCCCGTTTCAGCCCAAAACTCATAACTTTCTGCCGAAATTTTCCTTCCTTTTTCAACAAACTTATTGATTTTCTGTCGGTTCGTTGCGGAGCAATGTTGATGTATATGTAACTTCGAAATATATTTCATATATATTTATTGTACCGTTATTAGAGATGTGTTATTCCTCTATAAGGAAGTGTCGTCATGTGGATTGATAAGTGTCGCAAGTGTGTGTACTTGCCGATGGGTTATTAGACCACCATGTGTGGGGTCGGCCCTGAAATATATATTATATTGTGGATGTACCTAGCTAGACAAGTTGGCCCCATAAGGTCACTGGGAAAATAGGTTAGTATAAATAGAGATCAAGAGATCTCTATTTAGATCATTCGGAAAGATATATCTCTCTCACTCAGAAAGTGGCACACTAGTGAGGAAGAGGATCATCTGCTTCTAGGAGACTATCTCAAGTGTATTTTGGTTGTACTTTGGTTGAGCCATTGCTCTCTCTATCTCTGAGGAAGTTGTGGGGTTTTTCACCTTAGGGTTTTCCCCACAGAAACTCTGTGTCTCTTGTCTCTCATGCTTTTGATTCTTGTGATGCTTGTGATGCTTAATGTGATTGTCATGCATTGATATACTGTATATGTTATACTCTCAGTGAAGATCCTAGAGTATTGTGAATTAATGCTCAAAATTTAACATGGTATCAGAGCTAACCTGAGAAGAAGACATTTTGCAGTGACGAAAACTTGAGTTTATTGTTTATTGGGTTTCTCTCCATAGATTTTGGAAAAGCAGTATAGTAGATTGACTCTAATAATCAAGGAGCATCTATCGGTCCAATCAGAATTCAATTATGAGCATTTTCAGATTTGACCCTAAAAATTAGGGTTTCCACAAAAATAGGAATTTTTGAAATCTGAAGACATAGCTGGAAGCTCCTTGCAAAAATCGAAGTTTAGAGCTTTGGATCGAGATTTTTGGCTGGGTAGATCTCCAGGAAACTCAAACCCTAATTCAGGGCTCTCCTAGTGAACCCGGTAGGACAAAAAGGCAAATATGAAGGGTAAAGCTTTGCTGATCTCAAATTCTGAATACACCAGGATGATAAGATCATCAAGGTGCATCTTTCTATCCTTTCATAAAGTTGAAATTCACATTTTGAATTTTTAGGGTTTTTCCGACAAACCCTAATCCGGGACTAGATCCAGTTTTTAGCATTTTAAGTGGTAAGACCTAAATATTTTCTATTTCCATTTGAAGTACTCTTTAAGATGTCTCACCACACCAATCTTGAGGATAAGCTTGAAGGAGCTGATAACTTCCGAGCTTGGAAGTATAGGATTGGGTTAATCCTGGAAGAGAATGAGTTGGAATCATATGTAAAAGAAGACATCCCTATCCCAGAGGATGAAGAGGCTAAGGTATTGCATAAGAAGAACTTGGTCAAGGCAAAGAGAATCATTGCTGATTCTATCAAAGACCATCTCATACCCCATGTGTCTTCTCTAAAGACACCTAAGGAGATGTTTGACTCTTTGACCAAGCTATTTGAAGGGAAGAACATAAATCGGAAGATGACCCTGCAGAACCAATTGAAAGGAGTAAAGTTTCAGAATGAAGAAACCATTCAATCTTATTTTTCAAGGGTCTCCCAGATCAAGGAACAACTAGAAGCAGTGGATGAAATGATGGAAAATGGTGAAGTGGTGATGACCACTCTAAATGGCCTACCCAGGTCATGGGATTCCTTTATTCAAGGAATTTGTGCAAGGAAGAAGTTGATCTCCTTCAACAGATTGCTGGAAGAATGCTCTCAAGAAGAGGCTAGGCTTGTGGCCCGAGAAGAAAAGATGGGAAATGAAGATCAAGCTCTCACAACACATGCCAGGAAAGGAAAGTCCAAGAAGGAATCATCTCATAACAGGAGATTCTCACACCACCATTATCGTAAAGATAAGAAAGATCTCAGATGCTTCAATTGCAATGAGAAGGGACACTTTGCTTCAGATTATCTCAAGAAGAAGAAATACAACAACAACAACTTCAATAAGAAGAAGAAGAATAACAAAAGAATATATCATGCTCATGCTGTCGAAGATGATGAACCCCCAAAGAAGAAGGCTAGGGCAGAAAGTGATAGTGATGATGACTCATCAAGTGAAGAAGAATATGTTCTAATTTCTGCTCTCACAGGTACTATCTCCCATGGTTGTAATGATTAGTTGATTGACAGTGGGGATTCCAAACACATGACTGGGTTTAGGGAATCTTTTGTGAATCTATCTGAACATGAATCATCCCATAAGGTGAAAGTCGGGGATGATTATCAATACCCAATCAAAGGAAGTGGTGAAGCCTCCTACAACCTAGATTCTGTAAAATCTTTGAAGATGAAAGAAGTCCTTTATGTACCTGGGCTCAAGAAGAACTTACTCTCCATCTTTGCATTGGATGCAAAAGGTATGAAGGTTGCATTTGTGGATGGCCAAGTCCTAATGTGGCTAAAGGGAAAGAACATAGATGATGCAGTAGTGATTGGAGAGCAAGAGAGAGGTTTGTATAAATTTAAGGGACAACCTGAACATGCCATGGTACATGAATCCATGGAGCCAAGTGAACTTTGGCATAGAAGACTTGCTCATATGCACTATAGGGCACTTCCAATTGCAAGCAAGGCTGTCGAGGGTCTTCCTGAAATCAAGACCAAACACAAAGGTGTTTGCAAATGATGTGCAAAAGGTAAGAACATTAAGAAGGATTTCCCAAGCAGTGAAAGTAAGGCAAAAGACATCCTGAAAATCATCCACTCAGATGTATGTGGTCCTATGTCATCCAGTTCTCTGAGTGGGTATGTTTACTATGTCTCATTTATTGATGACTTCTCCAGGAAGACTTGAGTATACTTCTTGAAGAACAAAGATGAGGTGTTTGATAAATTCAAGGAATTCAAAACCTTGATGGAGAATCACACTAACAAGAAGATCAAAACATTCAGATCCGAAAATGGTGGAGAATTCACCTCAGGTGACTTCAAGAAGCTTTGTAGTGATTCAGGGATTAAGAGGGAGTTGACTACTCCTTATAATCCTCAATAGAATGGAGTTGCAGAAAGGAAGAACATAACAATCATGGAAGAAGCAAGGGCAATGCTGCATGACCAGGATCTACCTATGCATCTATGGGCAGAAGCATCTAGAACAGCTGTATATGTGCAGAACAGAACACCCCACAAGATATTGGAAAACAAGACACCAGAAGAGGTCTTTTCTGGTAAGAAACCTGAAGTCAGCCATCTCAGAATATTTGGTTGTCCAGTATACACTCATGTCCCAAAGGAAAAGAGGACTAAACTCGATCCTTCAGGAAATAAGGGTATCTTTGTGGGTTACAGTGAATGTTTGAAGGCTTACAGAATATACTTTTCAGGGTTCAAGAAGATTGATGTCAGCAGGGATGTAACATTTCATGAAAAATCAACATTCATCAAATCAAGGAAGGCATCTATCGAAGTTTATGAAGAACCTAAGGAAACTAGATTTCAAGACACTACCATGATTGAAGCAGTTCCAAAAGTTGTTCGTGAGTTTGAAGATCTGCAAGAACCTGTAGATCCACCCCGTGGATAACTCTCACAAGAGGAAACCTACATGGGCTAGAGAGCTCATTCAAGATGCAGAAAGATTTGGCATTCCAGAAGAAGAACACAGAGCAAAGAAGAGAACCAGATCACATACCAGCTATGTTGCTTTACTCTGTGACATTATGAACAAAGAGCCTTCCAGTTATGAAGAAGCAGCGGAAAAGAAAGAATGGAAAGATGCCATGGTTGAGGAATACCAATCAATAATGAAGAATGATGTTTGGGATGTTGTACCAAGACCTAAAGAGAAGTTTGTTGTGACTTCTAAATGGATCTACAAAATCAAGCATGCTGCAGATGGCAATGTAGAGAAATACAAAGCAAGATTCGTAGCTTGTGGCTTCTCTCAAAAAGAGGGAATAGATTATAAAGAAACTTTTGCACCTGTAGCCAGGTATACTTCCATCAGAACAGTACTTGCCCTGGATGCAACGATGAAATGGAAAATACACCAGATGGATGTCAAGATTGCTTTCTTGAATGGTGTAGTTGAAGAGGAAGTATATGTGGAGTAGCCACTCGGTTTCGAAATACATGACAGGAAGTCATATGTGTGTAGATTGAAGAAAGCCTTGTATGGCTTGAAACAAGCTCCCAGAACTTGGTATGGTAGGATGGACAGTTCCCTATCTAGTTTGGGCTTTACCAAGAGTAAGGCGGATTCCAACCTTTATTACAAGGTTGAGGAAGGGAATCCTGTGATTCTACTCCTGTATGTGGATGACTTATTTGTAACAGGAGATGACAGATTGATTGTAGATACTAAGAGAAACCTTGCTGCCGAGTTCGATATGAAAGATTTGGGAATGATGCATTATTTCCTAGGTATGGAGGTGTGGCAGAGTACAGGTGGGATCTTCCTTGGTCAAGGGAAGTACACAGTAGATATCCTGAAGAGATTCGGGATGATGGATTGCAAGGCCATGGCCACACCTATGGCATCGAATATGAAACTTCTATGTGATGCTTCATCTGAGCTGGTTGATGTCTCTATGTATCGTTAGATGATTGGGTCCCTGATGTACCTGACGAACACGAGACCAGATATTTGCTTTGCGGTGAACACATTGAGTCAGTTCCTGACAGATCCGAGGAGTGTTCATCTGGTTGTTGTAAAGCATGTTCTGAGGTACTTAAAGGGTACAGTGGATTATGGGCTCAAGTATGAGGCAAATCAAAAGTTTAACCTGCAGGGTTATGTTGATTCAGATTGGGCTTGCAGTGCTGCAGATAGGAAGAGCACATCTGGGTGCTGCTTCAGTATGGGATCAGGTGTGATCTCTTGGTTTAGCAGGAAGCAGTCCTGTGTAGCACTGAGTACAGCTGAGGCAGAGTATGTTGCATCCTGTTCAGCTAGTTGTGAGGCAGTATGGCTATGGAAGCTACTGTCTGAATTATTTGATCTCCCGTTGGATGCTACTGTTATCTTCTGTGATAACCAGAGTTGTGTGAAGCTGTCTGAGAAACTAGTGTTTGATGACAGGTCAAAACACATAGAGATCAAATAGCACTATATCAGGGATATGGTGCAGAGAGGAGCTATGAAGCTCCTGTATTTTGCGATGGACGAGCAGATTGCAGATGTGCTGACAAAGCAACTAGCCAGGGTGAAGTTCGAGTACTTCAGAGAGAGGCTTGGTGTTCTTCGGATTGATGAAACTTTGAGGAAGAAGTGATGGAAACATTTGCTGAAGCCATTCCAAGCATGTTGGAAGGAGGATCCTTCACATGGCTGTGGATGTAAGCGCTAGATGATGAGCATCAGGATGATGTTCTGGTTTTTGCTTTGTATGATCAGTTGGATCATTTTTATATGTATGTATGTATGCATCATGTTGGATGCTGGATATCATCAGTTGGATCATTTATATGTATATGTATGTACGCATCATGTTGGATGTTGGATATGATTGGTTGGATCATTTGTATGTATTTTGTATAAGCATCATGTTGGATGCTTGGACCATGTATCTGTATCTGTATCAGGTGGATACATTGTATGATCAGGTAGATCATGTACGTTGATATGTATCATGTATTTATATTTGTATCAGGTGGATACACTGTATGATCAAGTGGATCATGTCTGATGATATGTATCAGGTAGATACTTGGTATGCATCAGGTAGATGCATTGTATGATCAGGATGATCATGGATGACGAGCTTCAGGATGTTGCTCCAGATGACATGCAGCAGGATGTTGCAGTGATGATGATCAAGATGATCATGTGTACATTAGGATGATGTATGGTGAGTATCAGGTTGATACTCTATGGCCGTGGAACAGGTTGTGCAGATAAGCATGTAATTTGTGCCTTGGGAGATTTGCAGATAGTTTTTTGAGGTTTTTCCTATGGCATGTAATTTGTACCCTGGGATATCTGGCAAATGCTCTTTCGAGGTTTTGCTTGGGAGGATATATAATTTGTGCCCTGGGAGATCTACAGATAGTCTTTCGAGGTTTTTCCTATGGCATGTAATTTGTGCCCTGGGATATCTGGCAGATGCTCTTTCGAGGTTTTGTCCTATGGCATGTAATTTGTGCCTTGGGAGATTCGATAGGTTGAGCCGTGTGCTCGTAATCAGTCCTGGGATGCTCTTTCGAGGTTTTTCCATGACCACATGTAATTTGTGCCCTGGGAGATCCGATAGGTTGAGCCTTGTGCTCGTAATCAGTCATGGGATGCTCTTTCGAGGTTTTGTGGTGACCACATGTAATTTGTGCCCTGGGAGATTTGATAGGTTGAGCCTTGTGTTCGTAATCAGTCCTAGGATTCTCTTTTGAGTTTTTGTGGTGGGGTCACATGTAATAAGTCCTGGAGATCTAGACAGGATGAAAAAGCCCTCAGATGCTCTTTAGGGTTCTTGCTAGTCAAGAGACTCTTTTAAGGTTTTGTGATGCATGTAATAAGTCCTGAGATTTCCACAGTATGGCCAGTGATGACGAAGACCTACAGGTAGTGGGCCTACATCCAGTATGAAAAAGGACTGGCTCTGTAGAACTTCCTATGACGAGTAGAGTCAGAGATTGGTTGAGATAGCAGCAGCAGTGACGATGATGATGACGATGCATCAATGACGATGATCCTGAGAAGAAGACTTGTCTAGCAGATCTATGTCGAGAAATACCTTCCTAGTTAAGAGGGAGTGTTGATGTATATGTAACTTCGGAATGTATTTCATCTATGTATTTCATATTTATTTATTGTACCCTTATTAGAGATGTGTTATTCCTCTATAAGGAAGTGTCATCATGTGGATTGACAAGTGTCGCAAGTGTGTGTACTTGCCGATGGGTTATTAGACAACCATGTGTGGGGTCGGCCCTGAAATATATATTATATTGTGGATGTACCTAGCTAGACAAGTTGGCCCCATAAGGTCACTGGGAAAACAGGTTAGTATAAATAGAGATCAAGAGATCTTTATTTAGATCATTCAGAAAGATATATCTCTCTCACTCAGAAAGTGGAACACTAGTGAGGAAGAGGATCATCTGCTTCTAGGAGACTATCTCAAGTGTATTTTGGTTGTACTTTGGTTGAGCCATTGCTCTCTCTATCTCTGAGGAAGTTGTGGGGTTTTTCACCTTAGGGTTTTCCCCACGGAAACTCCGTGTCTCTTGTCTCTCATGATTTTGATTCTTGTGATGCTTGTCATGCTTATTGTGATTGTCATGCATTGATATACTATAGATGTTATTCTCTTAGTGAAGATCCTAGAGTATTGTGAATTAATGCTCAAAATTTAACAAGCAACTCGCCAAGTTTTGCTGCCAACTTCAGCGCGAACTCGCTAGTTCTAGCGGCAACTTTAGTGCAACTCAGTGAGGTTCGCCAAAACACATTGGCTCAACTCCACGAGACTCACCGAAATAGTTAGGAAAAACACTTAGAAAAATTTTGAAACTTTTCTTAACGGTCTGTGCTGGTTAGGAAGCATACTTACCTCTGCAACTATGATAGGTAGCCCATGAAGGCCCAAATGTTGCAACCATTGCTCTGATACCAAATGTAACGTCCCCACCCTTCTATGCAATGCAAGGAAGGGAACATGGCACTAAAATTTGGGCTTTTACAAAAACTTAGCCCATTCATTAGGTTCATACAATTAAAACCAATGTGTGCAGATGCCATTCAACAAACATACACAACGGAAATAAACAAATCATCCACACACATATCATATGCATTTAGCATATCATTAACAGTCATCAATTAGTTAAAATAGTGCAGAAGTAAACACCATAAATACTCATCTTGATGTAATGTTGTCCCAAGCAACTAGCTATGTCGCTGCAACGTTCCTCCCAACCATATGTCTTTGCGTAGCCTATATTCTTTCAGCACTCAGAGACCACCCCCGAGATAGGCATGATATCTACAAGGAAAAGGGAACTCTCAAGCTCAGCTCAGCCAAAGCAATGGATACCCATCTCAACCCCAGCATTCTATTGTACACCAAACTTAGATATGGGCTCTGGAACACACTTTCAGCATTGGGACTTCAGAACTAGATGGACAGGGGTTTTCCCAAAACGTAGGCACACCAAAAACGGATTATGGGAAGAGGAATCCAATGCCAAGGAAGAAAACCAATTTTCCCCACAGATGTATGATCATACAATGGGCCAAAACGGCCTCTAAAAACCCCAAAATCGTTTTACTCTTTTCTCCACTGTTAGACACAACAAAAACACCCTTCCCAGTTAGGAAAATGAAGGTAAACATAGTAAAACCAGTGAGGAAAACGCCCAGGTAGCTCCAAACTCGTGAGTGGGAAAAGTTGGTTGATGGGTAATGGCTTGGGGAGCAATTCATGGCTCTTTTCTTGCCCAAGAAGCCAAACACGAATTTCCATGTAGGGTGGCTTGCCCATACTTGAATTTGGACAGCCATACCTCCCATTCCCCAAGGCATTAACTACCTCAACCAACTCTTGGGAGAAATAAATGATTGGGTACAAAAGTCAACATGGGTAGTTGGGGGTTTGATTGGCTCTCTCATTGACACTTGGCATGGCTTGATTGGCTCCAAGGGTTTGAATGTTTTCCCTCCCAATTCCTTGTAAACATCATGCCCTCATCTCTTGTTGCATTGCATAGCTAGTTGTGGGCATTTATATTAAAATGCATATTTACAATTCCCATGGTTCAATAGCACATGGGTAGCATAATATCAAATACTTACCTCTTCTAGATCGAGCGTTCACTAGTGGGGCCTTGGCCTTGAGCTCCACACTAGGAATCATACATAATATGCATACATTATTTGAATTATAGCCCAAAATATTATAAGGGTCAAAATGGGGGACGTGACAATTTGTAATGGGTGTTTTAACACTCATTCTAGCATAGCACCAACTTTCTTGTAGGTATCAAAATTGAACCAATAGCAGGTGGCATCATAACTCTAGTGAAATATTTTGTGAGACTCAAAGGAGAAATTCAAGTATTTGTTGACACAAGATTTGCTTCCTATATTATAGTGACATTCACAAAAATTTGAAAACAAATGTTTGTGCTACACTATGCCAATAGGGAAGGCCGTTCACCATGTCTATGGACTTGGGTTGTAAAGAAGGTTTTTCGATGAGGATTCGAACATGAGAGCTAGCATGCACTATTTTATGTCTTTCTTTAGTTCAAGTGTTCTTGCATGCATCATGTGTGTCCCTATTAAAGTGTTGGATGCAACACTTCTCAAGCCCTCGAGAGGAGAGAGGAAGCATCCATTTTTTTAATTAATTTACTCTATATCTTTTATAAATAATTTAAAAATTTTATTAAAAATAGTAATTTTCTACTTAGTGTTAAATTGTTGTATTGTTGCATGCAAGACCTGTGGTGTCAAGAGGAGAGACGAAGCATCATTTTTTTAATTACTTTACTCCATGTGCTTTTATTAATTATTTTTTATTTTTAACTTTCTTAAATAAGTTGGTTCACTTTGTAATGATGGTTTTCTATAAAAATACAGATGTCTATAAAATAATAGAAAATTAAGAAGAAATACATTCAAATTTGTAATACCCTCTCTGCTACCTCAATTATTTTACAATGGGAAATGCAATGGTAAAGAACTTTAAGTATTCTTACTGATTTCCTAAAGTTGTAATTTAAAATTGTAAACTTAGGAGACTCAAGGTTGTAACACAACTTAGAGGCACGAATCCACTAGGGGGAGGTAACTAGGTATGGCTATGAGTTCACTTAACCTTTGAGCATTGCCAAAATGCATCATTAAGCTTATCTTCGAGCTTTAGAGTAGACATTAAAAGCTACTCGTGTAAGAAAGTGAATATTTTCTTATTCACCTAAAAATTTAGTTATCTATTATAAATATTATGCATGGGCCTTAATAATCATATGCTTTATAGAGGAAATAAAGTAGGACAATTATATATAATCAGAAGTTGGGTAAAATTCATATACATATACAAATTGATAAACAAACCAAGTGATTTGCTTTAAAAAGGACATATCATTATGCAAGTTAAATTACCCTTGTATATATATATGAACTCAAATTGTATATAAATTATAACCCATGAATGTAGATATCATAATTAGAACAATTGTATATCATATAATAAGTTAGAAGCAACTCTTGAGTATTGCGAATTTAATAAAGTTTATATGATAAATAGTTATAGTTATAAAACTACATGGAAAAGCTAATTGGAACTTTGGGAAGGGTTAAGGTTTGGGGATGCCCAACTACCGTTGGAAACTGAATGGTAAAACTAATTCTTGCAATCCCCAAGTGGGAATGAGATGGCAGTTAAGGAAGTTTTTTTTTAAATTCTTACTAGTCACTCATGAAAGAAAGAAAAAAAGTGGGTTTTTTCTGAACCTGAAAAGATAAAAACAGAAATTTAAGAGTGAGACTCTCTGCAAAAAAAATGAAAGAGAGTGTTACAATCATAATTTACCAGGTTCCAATTGTTTTGTGCTTAAATATAATTGTTAAAATCATAATAATTCGATTACTACTTGAAAGAGAGTGATAGGGGAGAGCTTATCAATACAGCTAGGGCTCTCAACGCTTATTTAAAATAATGTTGATTTTAATTCATAATAACTCACAACCTATGCAATAGATGAAATGCCCATAAGTTATTGTACCAATTGTTTTGTGCTTAAATATAATTGTTAAAATCATAATAATTCGATTACTACCTGAAAGAGAGTGACAGGGGAGAGCTTATCAATACAGCTAGGGCTCTCAATGCTTATTTAAAATAATGCTGATTTTAATTCATAAATAACTCACAACCTCTGCAATAGAAATGCCCATAAATTATTGTAGAAAGATTAAGAGATTAGTCTCTTTCTATATGAAGAGCCAACTTCATTTCTCACATAAAGCCTTCTTAATATGTTCCTAGATTACTGAAGGGGGTGTCTCAAATAAAAAGTTGAGGTTCATGTTTAATAGTTATACTTAATTTTATTACATTGCCATCTTATATTTACCGAGGTTCGAACCTTATAATTGTGAAATAAGGGTCAAGCTTCCGAAGAACCAAACTTTATAAGTGTGTTAAGGGCTAAATCCTGCAGTCATTTTTTTTTATATTTATACAGCCTCCTATATGTTGTGTTTTATTAGTCCCTATCAGCAGGAGCAACAGAGGGACTATAGAAATCATTTGAGTAAAATTGTATTAATCTTGCACTGCTTTCTATGCATTTTAGCCAAATTTTTTAGGGGGATTTTCCCTTACGACCAACTATTTGAGAGACTTATTTGGCCTCATATGGAGGCCAAGGCAGCAGGTGGCAAGGCTGGAGGTAGCGTGGAAAGTAGGGAGGGAGGCCATTCATAGGCATGTGTGACAACTGTTGCATTAGACCAGAGCGTGGCAAGCAGTGAGCAAGGCCAACACAGGTGCAACATGGATCTTAACTCCTCTTATTTTTCTGTCCCAAACCCTAGCCGTAACCTTTTCCATCTGCTCAGATAAAATTAGCGCCTTCCAGAAAATCAAATTTAACAAGTCTTCCTAGTAGCTCCCTTCGTCCTCTTGTAGATATGTCCTTGCTGATGGCAGCGACATGGTTTCTGAAGTCCTTGTCGTTGATTCGAACATGTCATCTTGGTGATAGTGAATGGTGTTTTCTAGAATTTTTTATCCTCCCTCGCAGGAATTCGTAGATGCAGTCGATGAATATTTTCCATCGTTGTAGTAGTACATATGATCATTGTTATTAGGGTTGCTAGATGGCATTGGAATGGGCACTAAATTCCAATTAGTGATTTCTCTGTCAAATGATGAGGGTTGGCTCTCTATCCTATGCTCATTCCCTTGATTTGTACCGATGGTGAATGCACCTGTTGTTCCCTTCGCAAGGCCGCATGTTTCTTCCCAAACCATTGCTTCAGATATTATATATAACATTTGCTCAATTTTTCTATTATAGGGCTGTTGAGATGTGGAAAGAGCTGCAAGCTCTCAAGTGTGGAAGCAGGTTCACAGATGAAGAAGACAAACTTAGCATCGTACTCCACTCCGTCATTGACAACATGTATATAACTTAACCTGGTCACTTTCATTGCTCCAATGGATTCCATTATTGAAAATATCGATTCTTTTACTCGAAATCGCTTGAACTCAGGTTTACTCGGGCTTATAGATGCTTCTTATTTTGTTTGAGATTAGATTTACTATTTCACATTGCTCCTCCCATTTTTGATACATGTGCTCATTTACAGGCCATCCTCACACAATTCTTGACAGGCCATCCTCACACAATTCTTTGGATGGAGGAAAAGGAAGACAACGAAAACAACATTCAATGTTTCACTAGATGAAGGAAAACAAAGACAACACTCAAGGTCTATTTTTATGTTATTGTGATTTCTCTTAACATTACAAACCTTGGCCTATCATCATCTTTCTCTAAGAATGTGATTTTTGGAATATGCAAATTAATATAATTTTGGTTATTTAGGCTTAAATTCAGCTAAAGAAGCAATTAGTTCCTTGCACATGGTTACCTGTAACACATCATCCTTTGTGATTCATTGGGAGGGTATTCTCATTTGTAGTAATTTTTTAAAGCTAAGAAAACAAGTTAACCTACAATTGATGAATGAAAAAGGCCACCAACAGAGTAGAGCCTGGCCAAGGATTTGCTACCTGATTTGTGTTGTAAATTGATGATTAAAGAAAGAGCTCCCTTGCACAGGGTGTTAACTATAACTTTGAAAGCAGAAGAACAAGGTAGTTGTCTCTTTCCTCATATAAATAAAGGTTTTGATATAGATCTCATCCTTCATCTAAGTGATAATTAGGGGAATTATTTAGTCAAATGTCTTCAAACTTCGTGTTTTTAAATAATTTTCTTTCACCCATGACTATTTGGAGAATAAGTAAGTTTGCGCTCTGTAAATGGCCTAATGGGTTTGAGAATTGGATTTAGATTTGCTTGTAAATAATTGTCTTTTCAATGACTTCCCACTTCACCATTTCACCAAAAAAAAACAAATGCTATTTTCAATTCGAAATGCTATGGGAAAAGTTCAATGGGTTATTAATGGCACTTGCAAGAAAAAATACAAGAGTTAAGATTACATGCACAGGTGGGTATGAGAGGGATTTTCCTGCAGCCAAATTAATTTCCATAGAGCAAGCAAATTCTATCATACATTGGTTAAAATTCCTAGCTCTTATCCAACGCTATTATCTAAACCATTTATTTAAGTAGTGCTTCCTACTCCTCCATGTCTTGGTTGAGAACATCCATGAATCCATAGGTCACGAGCTCCTCCTCAAGCATGCCAACCCTTAGCACATGGGAAATGCCTAGCTCAACCCTGAGCACATGGAAAATGCCTATAGGAAGAACACAATGGAATCCTTGGAAGCATTCATATTAACAGCCACCACTCGGTTCTTCTAATTTACAGCATCTTAGAAACATGAGAAAACAAATTAACCTACAATTAACAAAGAAACATGCCACCAACAACGTAGATCCCAGATAAGGAATTGCTACTTGAGATGTGCCGGTCCTTATTTTTTCTGTCATATGTGTCTTACTTCATGCATGTGGTATTTACACAAGTTCGCACGACTCAAACTCAGGACTTGCATTCAAAGAGGTGTGAGAATTTTTGTTAAGAGTTGTAATCTCATGTGTCAAGTTGGTTAGTTAGTTGAGTCAATGGTCCTAAGTTAGTTGAGTTAGTTGTTGACTAATACATTAGTTGACCCATGGTATTCACTGGCCCATAGTATTAGCCAGTTGTTTTGAGTCTTATGAGAAACTATATATATGTGTGTTTAATAATGAGAAGGTAATGAATACGCCCCTTGTGTTTCTGCTCTATTCGGTGTCTCTAAAAAATTTATCATGGTATCAGAGTTCACGGCCTAATCCTTAGATCTTTTTTTTGGGTAAGCCTTTTCAGAAACTAGAGAGCACACACACAGGACTGGAAGTTGCAGCACGAGACGGAGACATAACACTTGGGTTGCAACATTTTTTTATTGCCCACGATCCAACGAAGTCATACCACGATCCAGTGAAGGGTATTTCAAAAAACCCACTAAAAAGAGGTTGCCGCACCCTGCTTGAAGGAAAGCTGTGATGACCCCTGAGTTGTCTCACCCTTCCTAAAGAGAAACTGTGACACTGTCTCACCTTTCCTGAAGACAAACTGCGACAATGTCTCACCCTACCCGAAGAAAAACTGCGACACTCTCTCACCTTGCTAGAAGGAAAATTGCGACGATGTGCCTTTCCTTATAGATTTTTTGTCCGACGCACCCTGTTGGCACCCTGTGTCAGTTATAAGCTTGCGACGGCCAGTTTAACAGTTGTCATAATCCATGGCAAGCCTGAACATGAAGCCGATCTCAGGTCCAATGCTGAACAACAAGAATTATGAATTCTGGTCTATCAAGATGCAGACCTTTTTACAGCTCAACAAGTGTTGGGACATGGTCGAAAAGGAGTTCATGGAACTAACAACAGCTACTCTCACTGCGATGATGAATGAAAATAAGAAGGCCCTCGATCAAAGCAGAGATTGGGATCTCATTGCAAAGTGGTTGATCCAAAGTTGCATTGAGGAGTCCATTTTTTCGTAGATTGTTGGAGCTATGACCGCACATTAGGCATGGAATCTCCTCCAATATCCATACAAAGGTACAGATTGAGTCAAAATAGTAAGACTCTAAACCCTTTGACTCCAATTTAAAAGTCTTAAGATGAAAGACATAGAGATTGTCGATCAGTTTATGACTAGGGTTTCTGGGATTGTCATGCAATTCCAAACCTATGGTGAAGCCCTAGAGCAGAAAGGTATTGTTGAAAAGGTACTTCGATGCCTCACTAAGAAATTCTCTATGGTGGTTACTGCCATATAAGAATCTAAGGATCTGTCGATGTTTACTCTAGAAGAGTTAACAGGGTTTCTTTTGTCTGATGAAGCTAGACTCAATCAGGAAGACGAGTCTTTGTCTCATGCATTTAGCACTCAGACTTCTTTCAATAGAGGTCAAGGTCGAGGAGGCAGAGGACGAGGCAGAAGAAGAGGAAGGAGTTCTAATTCAACAGAGGATAGAACTTCCCATGAACACCATGAACACACAGATCACTATGAGCACAGTCATAACCCTTCGAACCAGAGAGGAAGAGGAGGTAAGAGATGGACTAATAGGTCCAATGTTTAGTGTAACTACTGCAAGAAAATGGCCACTATGAACGTGAATGCAGAAAGAAGCAAGCAGATCAAAATAATGGCAGAGAAAATGTCTCCAATGTTGAAGAAGATTCGTCAGAAGTTATGTTTCTGTCATACCAAGCCACTGAAGCAGAACATCAGTTAGATGTATGGTTGCTCGACAGTGGATGAAGAAATCATATGACATGTAAAAAATCATTGTTTTCTGACCTAGATCCATCTATTAATTCAAATATCAAACTGGGTGATCACTATCTCGTTCCAGCTCAAGGAAAAGGTACTGTTCCTATACTTACCAAACGTAATGAGAAGAAGTACATAGATGATGTATTTTATGTTCCAAATCTTGAGGTCAATCTGATTAATGTGGGTCAACTGATTCAGAATAAGTATGATGTTAGGTTCATTGATTCCTACTGTACTGTATATGATAAAGCTCCTAGTAGAAGACTCCTATCCAAAGTAGAAATGACCAAGAATAGAATTTTCCCACTCAACCTGAGAAGTGCTATCCTGTCACAGTCATGTGCTCATACTGTCTCTTGTCAAGACAAAACCTGGTTGTGGCATTGTAGGTATGGTCATCTACCCTTTCAGAGTCTCTCTCATCTGCAAAAACAATCCATGGTAAAAGGATTACGACCAGGGAAAATTTTAGGGGCGAATTATAGCCCATGGGCGAAATTATAGGGGTCACCAAAAAACCTAGGGCGAATTTTTAATATTAAACGAGTTTTTTTAAATTTAACATATTAGCCCCATATTTATTTAACCCATAGTGCAAAGAAATCAAATAGCCAAGGTTGCGAAATTGAAAAAAAATTATATAGCCAAATAAAAAAATCGCGAAATGGTGAATTCGCCCAGCATTTCGGGTAATGGAGGCCAAGAAGGGTTGGTTCGCCCACCATTTAAGGTAATGGAGGCTGCATACAATTGGTTTGTCCACCATTTAGGGTAATGGAGGCCACGAACAGTTGGTTCGCCCAGCCAGCGGCCCAGTAGTTTATTATTTTGGTAATGGAGGGCGGTTCGCCCAACCAGAGGCCCAACAATTTATTATTTTGGTAATGGAATTGGAGGGCCGAGGCCGCAAATGGTAACTTGGTTGAATGGTTCGAATTCAAACTTCACCCATGATGACGCCCACGAGCAGCTGGCTCGCCTCACATTTTTCGGCAATGGCGGCCCGACGTTGAGGTTTTTATGAAAATCTCATTTCAAATTTTCAAATCGCCCCAAGTCTCGTCGATTTCGGTTAATGGGGGTTTGAATTGAGGTTTCAACCACCAAATTTTGTTGGGTAAAGATTATTTTAACCTTTAATTGGTCCATACTCCATAAATGAGATGAAGGTTCCATAATGTCAAGTCACTATATAAGGTGGGAAAGAGCCAGTAAAAACCACATGAAAAATCATTAGATCTCTGCATTCGGCAAAGCTGGAGTTTTTGATAGTGGCTTCTGCAGTTGTTCAAAGTTTCTTGGGGTTTACAGTCTTCACTGAGGCTAAGAGGTTAGTTTTGTTTTCAATTTCATAGAACTAGATGTCTGGATAACAGGGATGTTACATTTATTACAGTGTTTATTAGCCATCATAGGAGGGTTGTGAAGAGTGATCTATTTGTCCTCTTAAGACTTGATAATATCAGGTTTAAATTGTGCAATGTATGGACTGATTATTCAATGAAATATTGTCTCTTTACTGGATGTATTCAACTTTGATGTAATAATTTGAGGCACATACAGAATGGAACTGCTATAGATAGAAATACTACTATAGGAATGATGTATTATTGCCACCAAACTCACATGAATGACTATTGTATTGCACACTATAGAATAGACTCTAATATACATACTTCGTCCCCTAGGTGGCACTCTGCAACAATAACGTTGAATATAATTTCACCCAAGTCTGCCAGGTACAAGGAGGCTATAGAAGTTTCACATAGAAACATGATTCATTCTTGAAAATAATGCTCACTTTGTTCAAGACCAAAGAATATTCACTTTTACATTAATCATGTCTTTTAATTTTAGGTGAACTTGGTTGTACTACACTCGACCATCAAATCTTAACCAATAGAAGCGATTCTTAGACTAAGTCAAGAGTTTATTTCTTAGGTTCGATTAGAGTGCTGGAAAGATTGATTATAATTTATTTTATTTCTACTGGTATTTTTGTTTAAAATATCCTAGTCAGAAAGTTGAAATATGCTGGTAGGTAGAATAAATGTATTTTTGTTTGCATTAGTGTTTATAGCAACCATGACTTCTAGCAAGAGCCCAAATGATCACTTGTATTGTTTATGTTAAATGAAGAAAACTAAATGAAAACTCCATAAAATGTCCCATTGGACAGACTTAGTTTTCCAAAATTTGTTTGTCATTTACATTGTATCAAGATCAATCATCAGAAATACCACTTTGTTTGTATGAATTCCCTTCTCAACGTGCATTGTACGGGGGACTTAAATTTCTTCAATAGGATTACAAATTGACTCTTGATTTTTGGGACTTCCTTTTTCTCATTGACCCCCACGTGAGTTGCTAGTGGGAGTTACTTTCTATCACATGTTATGATTGGTGTCTAGCTCACAGACAAGGCTCTTGCCATTTTGGTGGCATCATTAGATTTGGTGGTGTAGCATGTTTTATCTGTCACTTTTAACTATAGAGTTTTAGGCACGGCCTCCAATGATCACGCCAACACACTATACTCATGTGGATTTGACTTCATAGAAGTGCCTCTCTATTTTTAGGCATTTTCATTGCAGTTTGCTACTTCCCTCTAGCTTCTTTGAAATTTACACTGGATACTTAGTTTGGTGGGGCCCCCTTCTTCGACTTGTATTTTGGACATTTCTCACTACACTTTGGGTGATGTTATCCTCTTGAGGGACTTCATTGCTCGCATAATACTTCATTCCTGAACATCTATCATCATAATACATTGTTGGTCCACAATCTTCTTTCTTTTGCTCTTCTAAATTTCTCCTCCATAATTTTGCACATTTCTCATTATGTTTGACATGGGTATTATCTTTCTCATTTCTTCTAAAATTGCTTCTACATAATCTTTCTATGTGTCCATAATTGTTGAAATTATAGAAGATGATGTTATAATTTAATGAGTTGTAATCTATCCTTTAGAATCTATCATTAGCACTCAATTTTCCTTCATTGTTTTGTGCAATATGTGCTAGAATAGTTGTATGATCGTCTTGTCCCAATTTCATTTGTCAAGCCTATTTAATTCCATGTCTAGAAAATCTTGTTATGTTGCTTCTGCAATCTCTTGCTATGTGTCTATTGTTATGGCATTTGTAACATTCAACCTTTTAGGGAGGCATGTAAACACCTCTATTTCTCACTTGAAAATTTCTTGCATAAGTTCTTTCATATACATGTTTATGTCCAAAATTATTACAACATAAAAACTAAAAAAATATATTTTGATACTTGGATGTAGAATATATTCTTGGCGGTGCAATTCCTTTGTTTTTATGATTGTTTGACTCTTGTCGAACATGAATTATTTCATGGTAGTTGTATTTGCTTTGGTTGGAGATTATAAGAACATTTTCATAGCTTCTAGGATTCTCTTCACTTATCTTCTCTAGTATCTTGGAACTTTCACCTTATTCAATGCTCTTATGATTTTTTTCATACCCAAGACCAGTCTTATGAAGTGGTGATATTTGATGGTTTAGAATTTCACCTAGAAGCATTGAACTCGTTTCAAACTTCAAGTTTGTGGTGACTCTTTTTTCCACATCCTTTCTTAGAGAAACAATCTTGAGTTATTGTTCTCGACAAATTTCTTCCTTCTCTTTTAGTTGAATTTTTAGTTGAATGATGATCCTTTTTTATTCTTCAATGTTGTGTGGCATATCTTCTTTTGAATGTTGATCTTCTTGATACTTTTTCAATTATTCCCTTAGTGACTAGTTTTGTCTTCTCAGCTTTGTGATTTCACCTAGATAACGAATAGGTTCCTCTTCAATATCAAATTCCCAATTTATTTCGAAATGTTCTTCATTTTCTGTATCTAACCTTTGATTGTATTCATATTCTTCATCAACCAACTTTGTTTCCATGGAGAGAGATCCTCCTTTATTATCAATATATTTCCTTGCATATGGACATTTAGAAGAAAAATGTTTTATTTCATTGCAATTAAATCATTTAGAGGATAGCTTAGCTTTGTATTTTCCAGGTTCTCCTTATGGATTTGAAACAGATTGTGCTTCTTCTGTCTTAGATTCACAGCTTGAAAAATCACCATATTTCTCTTCATAAATATTTTGTATCAATGCCATCCAATTAGTTGCTTCATAGTTGAAAAGGTTGTCTCCATCCTAGTGATTTCTTTCGTCCAGAGGGTGTTCGAACAAGATTACTTTTACTACACTTATGGTCTAATATGTTTCCTTAGTGGCTTTTACAATAGGCTCTTAGCCCTGCATCATTGGGTTTCTCATGTGTCAAACACTTTCCTTCAACATGAAACCTACTCTACCCATGTGCTTGCAAATTTTTCATGGTGAAGAATGACTCTACTGAGGACAAGCAGTGCATCCCTCACATCAGGCCCCTTGGTTTTAAGAGCATGTTGGTTTATGCATGAAACCATCACACCCCACCTTTGATCTATCAAAAAACTCTTTTAACTTCAACATAAATGTATGTTAGGCCTCCTAGCCTACCATTTTAGACTCAATCATTAGCCTCTGATATACTCTAACAAAATTCCATCACAACTTCCCCAAAACTCTAAAAGGCATATCAGAACATATGTCAGGCTATGTATCAAACTGGATTTCACAAATGGGCTACTAGAAGAAATATGGAATGAGGTAGCTAATAAGATCAGGAAGTAAAAGCTGTTAAAACTTTCCAGCACAAAATACACAAATCTTCACTTCGATGAATTAAAGCTGCAACACATCAAAAATTTAGATTTGCAACTATGGAAACATAGGATTGAGATTGCATAAACTCAGACACAACACAGACACAACACATACACATATCATGAGATTGCATATCATGATATAGTATATCATGAGATTGCATCAATCCAACACTAATTATATAGTATATCTAGGAAATATAAGTCTGTAAATTCAGAATAGCATACTAAATCCTATAGCAGCAATCACATATTTATGTATCTAGTCTAATGGAAGAAATTACAGTGGTTTGTATAAACCATATGCTGCCCACACACAAGCTCTCACAACAAAATATTTACACACTAACTCATCTTATTTCTTATCTAACTAGTACACCCTCCTCTCATTTACATACCAATAAATGTTTTGGTTACAAACAGGATAAGAAAGCCTCAAGAATGGTATGCCTCACATGCTCTTGCATGCAAAGGAATCTTTCCCAAGTGATGTGCCTCACATCAATCGAATGAATGCACCATGCATGGAGTATTGGTTTTCCCTGTCTGAAGTTTGAACACAACATCTTTTACTAAAGATATTTACTTCTCAATATGACTCTGCATACATCCAATGGAATCACATCTTGCCACGCCATCAATGTTGCAAATCTGAACTTGCTGATACTTGTGATTCTTTCAGAAACCATACTCGTTTCCCTGATGTAGGTCATAGGGTCTACAATATAAATTGGCTATATTCTCAAGGTAATAGATGGAAGATGTGTTTAGATCCTCTCCTCTGTATGCCTATTGAGCATTTTAGGTCTTTTTTCCATTTTGTATTACCAATCTTATTTGAATAGAAAAATAACATATGGTTCTTAAAAGATAAAATTGTAGCCTTTACTAATGTGGTTGAACTTCAATAATTCTAGAAATTTGATTACTCGTAACGAATCTTTAGATTAGTGAACTATTTTTCTCTGTTTCTTTTCTTCTTTTCCTTTTAGTTTGGCCAGTTGTAATTTATTGTTTTTTTCCTTCTACTTGTTAGTGCAATAGCTGGTTAGACGGGAAGATACAATGATTTCAAGCTAACATGTCAGCAGTATGCCTTACTAGGTTCAGATTTTCTATCCTCTAGAATTCATGTCATCATGGATAACTTACAAATTGTACTAATTTTATATCATTTTTCTCATGCAGGTTTCACTATGGGTTTCTAAATTGATTTGATATCTTAATAATTGTGGAATAATCAATGAAATGTCAAACAACGATTGTGGAAAGAAAGAATCAAAACAGAGGGATGTATTATCATACTTCAGAAGCCTCATTCCAAGAATCTAGATTCTCTTCATGATTCAAACTCTTTTGAGCAACCCATTAGCGAGAAAAATGTCAACTCTTCTGAGAATGCAGCTAATAGCCATATAACATATGATAGGATGGGTTCCTCTAGTGAGCAAATTGGGATAAATGAAATTCAACCAGAAATTGGCAATGACAATGTTGAAGGTTTTACCTTGGAAGGCAACAAAAAAGATTCATTATCACGAAAAAGGAAAAAAGGTCGATGGGACATAGGGAGAAAATTCCAATCGGAATGGGCCTCAAGATTTCCATTTACTGAACCAATACCTCCAATAAATGAGAAAGAGGCTTTGCGAGAAGTTAAATGCATTGTATGTAGTTGGAAACTTGGAAAGGTAGTATGAATGCAAATGAAGTTAGATACAATAGAGAAGCATGTAGGAAAGTTGTATGTTAAGAAAATTGAAAATGGTGAGGAGAAGTCTATTACCAAATGGAAATATTCTGAGGATTGTCAACATGTCAAATATAAAGAAGAATATAATAAATACTTAATAAGCAAGAGTAAACTCGAGGCAAGTGGAGGGACCATCACATCTCTATTTCGAAAGACAATGGAGAGAAATTTGTTATCCAAGACAACACAATTAAGCACTGTTTTTCACATCTTATCTAGAGGTCGTCCTATGATAGATTATCCAGAGTACAAGAACTATGTATCTTTTCTTGAAGTATCGAATTTTCCATCTTCTCATTGGTCTATAACGAGTGGTTGGGAATGGGAAAAATATCTAGCTCAAGTAGAAAAAGATGATTTGAAAGAGAAGATTGCAAATGCTAGGTTTTTTTCACTATCTTTGGATGATGTTATAGCTGTTGATAATACTTCATGGATCTGCATGAGTATTTATATGGTTAATGATCATATTAGGCATTCATATTTACTTGGGATTCATAAAACGAAGAAGAGTTCTACAGCTGGAAATATTTATGAACTTGTTATTAAGACTTTGAAGGAAATTGGTGGTATGGATGATTTAATGATTGCAAAAAGGTTGGTATGTGTCGGAGCTGATGGAGCATCAATCATGCAAGGACAAAGGAATCGTCTTTGTGTCAAACTACAAGTATCAACTTCACCATTTATGATTAGTATTCATTGTATGGCTCATAGGATGAATCTTGCATTTAAAATAGTAAGTTTCCACTGGTTTCAAAAGTTGAAGAACTTGTACGTGAGACTCATGCATACTTTTGTCGTAGTCCCAAGTGATTTACAGAGTTTCAACAATTTGCTAACGGTGTTATAGATGGAAAAAAGCTATTAAAAGATGTTGATACAAGATGGATCTCATTGAATGGACCAGCCCAAAGACTATTTAGTGAATACCAATCATTGGTAGGGGTGATGTATGAACATCGCTTTAGTGTAGACAAAGCTCAAGAGCTTCTCTTTCGACTAACTAATATAGAGACATTATTAACATTGGCTGGAATTCTTCCTTTGATTCATGAAATGAATGTCCTTGTGAAAATGGCTCAGAGTCGCACAATGTATATTGCAGAGTACACAAATGCAAGAAAATTGACATGCCTTGCATTGGATAATTTGTATACGATGCTAGATTCTTTTACGGGTCGAACATTTAACGGTTGGACTACTATCATTGATATAGAAAAGAGTGAAAATTATTTGAAGTTTGATGAAAAAGGGAGACTATGTATGGAAGTGAGTGGGTATATGGTTCCCTTTTGTTATGTTCGTAAGATGGGACAAACCACCAAAGAATGCCATGTGTCAAGAGACCAATTCAATGATATTGTGATTTCAGTGAGACACAACTTGATACAAATTGCACAATCACTATCATTAGAGATAAGAGAACAAATTCCTTGAGATGAATTATTGGAAGCTATGTCTGTAGTATACCCTCATTATTGGAACTTTGAAAAAGATATAGATCCTTTAAAAGTTGACTTTCTAGCAAAATTGAATACTTTAGTGCACCACTTTGGCAGGAATGTTAAGGTAGTAGGAGAAGAGACTGGAGGTATATTAGATTCATCAAAATTACATCAACAAGCCACTTGCTTTGCTCAAACAATGTCAGATCAATATGATGCTTTGTCGAAACCTATAGAATATGGTGCAGTAACCAAATTATGGACTATTTTACATGAAAGTCAATACCTACAAGAAAACATATCAGAGTATTTCAAATTAGTCGATTTATGTCAAAGCATGATTTTGGGATCAGTGGAGGATGAAAGAATGTTTAGTGCACTATCATTTTTGAAGTCAAAGTTGAGGAACAAGCTTGATAAGAATATGGATACATGTTTAAGATTATATGTAACAAAGTATGAAATTACCAATTTTCCATTCAATAGAGCACTGGCACTCTGGCGATCGGATTGTGAGAGAAGAGGAGAATACAATATAACAAATGTCTCCAATGAACGTGATATGGAACATAATGTTTTGGAGCCTCAAAATGGTATTTCATCTACAGAAGTTCATGCTCAAAATGTAGAAAATGAACAGCGACATGAGAATTGGGAATTTGATATGCCACAAGATATAATCTAAACCAATATACATTGGCAGTGTATAAATAATGAATGGAATTTAATAGATCATGTGATTTGTTTTAGTTTGACTTTGATATTCCTCTATTCTTGGAGCAGGTTGGAAAAAGAAAATTCTTGATGGGAGAAAGATTACCATACATAAATTTGAAGTTGCATTTCAGATAAAAATAGGTTCTATAGTCTATACTTTGTATTAAATATAGTAATATTAGAGCTGCATTTCCTTGATGCAAGCTATTTTAAGTTGGATGTTTTGATAGTTAACTATGCATTGTTTTTTTTTTCTTATTTGTGACAGGAAATGAAGTTGGGACCTATCTATCCATAAATAATGTCCTAGTATTAAAGGATAAGCAATTAATTTAACAATACTTCCGCTTAGCAAGAAAGGGCTCATTCAAAAATTAAAACTCAAGTACATGGAATTGCTTGTATTTCTAGCTTTGATATCTTGGCAAATATGAATGGTTTGCTTGTTTCTTACATTTGGAGCATTTTTTCAAGTTTGGAAGTTTGCATTTATTTTGGTTCAATATATTTTTATTCCCTTGATAATTGATTGCGGTTTGAGCCCTTTGTACTAGTTTGATTCGTTTCATAAATTATTTGTTTTTTTCTTACATTTGGAGCATTTTTTCAAGTTTGGAAGTTTGCATTTATTTTGCTTATATTTTTTTATTCCCTTGATACTTGACTATGAGATCTGAGTTGCTAAGTGAAGAGAAAAATGGTCTATGCATTGGCTTACTAGGTTCCTATGCATCCATCGTAGGAGACCTATTGGCACGAGACCAACATTTCTCTAATGTAATTGCATAATTTTCATATGTCCACATACTGTCAATTCAGTATTCACTTGAATCTTAGCACCGACAGTAAATTTTGAAAGCTAGTAGATGAAAATAGATGCCCAACAATTGAAATTAGTTAATTTCCTGTAGATATTGGTTGTATAGAAGTGATATTTGTCTAATTAAGCAACAATTTGACAGATCGGGAATAGATTTGTATTTTTTCTGATGTCTTTTCCATAAATATCAGTCTTTGCATCAATTTGACATATTCGTGGCAAATACAGTGGTTTGGCAGTAAATCAGAAGGTTTTTCAGCAAATGTTTCAGTAGACATCTCCCTATTTCAAATTTCAGTAGTTTGATCAGGTATTCTCTATTTTTCTTCCAGTATTTGCAATTTTGCATAGGAAAGATCATATTTGTAGCTCTACATCTATATTTCAGCAGTAGATATAATGATAGACTATAGTGCCTGTGTTGTTAAGGGCGTAGCACATATATGAACGAAGAAATCATTAGTTCAGTGAAAACTATACCTCCTGTTCCCAAGTTCATGGATTCTTGGAATCATGTGTCAAATGGGTCAAAGGAAGTCAAGAACCATCACTTGAAATTGCATTTCATCTCTCTTCACCAAAATGTTCATTATAATGCCACATGTTCGTTGAATTGTACCAACAATTTCTTGGGAAATACCCTCAACTAATCTTGAAAGGTGTTACTTTGTTTATGCCCTACACATGACGCTACACCATTGCATCCTTTATGGTACAATGCAGTATGGCATATTGTAAAAATAAATTATTAAATGAAAACGCATAATGTAGAAAGAAAATATTGAATGAAAAGGGTGGGCTTTTCTTCACTTTCTCTTGTAACAAAGAGAATATATGGGAAACAATGATTATATGGTTATAATGTTATTACTGCTGCACATTTTAAACATGATGGAATAGATGCTATTCTGGTTTTTGTAGTAGCACTTTTAGAGCTTGTTGTTGAAGTATATATTGTTGTGGCTATTGTTGCTGCAAGTTCTGTGCTTCCCATCGAGGAATATGTTGTATATTTGTTAATGGCAGTTGCTGGAAATTTTCCTTTGTAGTAGTGGTTATGGCACATATTGAAGTTGTTGAAACTTAAGAGCTTGAAATTGCAAAGGCTGTTTTGAAAGATCAACACTCTTTATTTCTTGCAATGTTTCAACTTTCTGCATGCATTTCCATGCACAAATCTGATTGGATTCCTTTGATGAGGTACCTGACCTCAGGAAGAAGTTAAGGTCCAAAGGATCACATCATCGGGATGATCCCTTCAGTACTGTGATAACAAAACTTTCAGTAGATATATGGAACATGTGAGGACACATACCTAGAGAGAGAGACCTTGTCACCCTATCTTGTTTGTCCTTGTGGTTATCCTACTTATGGCACTTGACCTTATCAGGTTGGTTGTTTGTCGAGTCACCTTTGTTGTTTGTCGAGTCATGAAATCGAGGGGCGAATTAGTTTGGGTTCTGTTTTTTCTGGACTCCTTCTAGGGCATCGTTTGGCAGCTGGTTGATGGAACATTTTTCTATTTTTGATGTCAAGGTTTGAGCCCTGTAGGGCTAGTTTTTTGCTATCATTATAAGCCCTCTAGGGATGTGTCTTTCTTCTCTGAGAGGTATGCCTAATTCTGCTGCTATTTGATTATTTGTTTAGCCCTTCTAGGGCTGTCGTTCTCCATTCTTTTTGGTGCTCCTGTTAGCTACTGCCACTTTGGTGTTGGGTTTATTCAGGCTGCCGTTGAAATTTTTGGTTAGGGCCTATTGAGGCTACCGTTAACCTATGGATTTTTGGCTGCTGTTATCAAAGACTATTAGAGTCTATTGAGGTCTCACGTTGTATTATGAGCCCTGTTAGGGCCAGTATTGGTTACTGCAGCTTGACTGGTGGTTGACATTGGTTGTCTCCTAACTACATTGGAAGGTCTTCTAGTGCTTGAAGTTTGTCCTAACACAACTGTACCTATTGTTGACACCTTAAATGGTGGGTGAACCAACCCTTCCTGGCCTCCATTACCCGAAATGCTGGGCAAATTCACCGTTTCGCGATTGTTTTATTTGGCTATATAAATTTTTTCAATTTCACAACCTTGGCTATTCGATTTCTTTGCACTATGGGTTAAATAAATATGGGGCTAATATGTTAAATTTAAAAAAAACTCGTTTTATATTAAAAATTTGCCTAGTCTTTCTTGGTGACCCCTATAATTTCCCCCATGGGCTATAATTCACCCCTAAAATTTTCCCTGCCCTGGTCTCTCTCTCTCTCATAGGTATGATGTTGCCCTTCTAGGGCTATTTATGTTTCAATATCTATTATGCCTTATTGGAAAAACTGAAAGCAAATCTGAGTACATTAGAGAACTCAGAAGGGCTGATCCCCAGGTAATTACTTATAACCGTGTCATTTACTAGCATTCTTACTTTCATTTTATTGTGGATTATTGGCACAGTGACCTATTGGTAGTGCCCTAGTTGAAATAAATGAAAATATTTTTTAAATTTATTGGCACGGTGGCCTATTGGTAGTGCCCTAGTTGAAAGAAATGCAAATTATGTTTTTAAATTCTTACAGTTGTATTCTATGATTGATTTACATTTCTGAGTTGGAGTTGTCAAGATAGATTTGTAATTTCAAGTTGATCAAAAAGATGTTGTGCCAGGAGATATCATAATTTTTAGCTACGGGGATATTTTCCTTTGTGATGTTTGGTTACTACCAACCTAGGATTTTTTTGTGAGGTATGACTAACTCTTTCAGCACTCCCTTTGTAGAATTTACATATTCAATCTTCTATTTTTTTTCCATTGGTTTTCTTCTGTTACTAAAATTGACTTTTAAAGACATGGTTCACCCTACTACTTGTTGATGTAGTTAGTCTTCATTGACAGGTGAATCTAGGATCATTGAGAAAACGACAAACATAATAGAAGAACCAAATACTCCCCTACTAGAGCTATATATATTTTATGGTAATCTTTGAAGAGAAAAGTAATGTGGATTCTATAATTTATTTTTTGTTTAAGTCATTGGTCCCTTTGTGAACTTTGAAGTTTGAAGCCCAATTACCATCTGGGTTTCTCTATTTTTGGTAGGGAACGAGTGTATTTTTTGTCTCTAGTACTAGAGTAGTTGTGTCCACTTGTGAAAAAACATATATCAACATTAAACTTTATGCTCTAGGTAGACAAATTCCACCAGATGCTTTGGAGAAGGGTGTGAAGTGTGTCTCATTTGATTTATTCTTGTCATTGTCCCCATCATTTTGATAGTGGATTATCTTACAACACATGACTAGGGACACTATATTTTCAGTATTATAGTAGCACTGTAGAAGTTGGGATTACACCTCAGATGTTTCCATTAATTGTGAATACCAAGCTAGCAAAAGGAGTATTCGCTATCACAATAGACACATGCATTGTGAAAAGGCTAGTTGCAATACAAAATATGTGATTTATGTAAGTGCTAGTTCTTCTCATTCAAATTTCTTACACATTTGGATACTATCTATCTCCTGATAATCTTAAAGTCATGAAACCTTCATACTGATGATTCAATCATGTAACAATGATCAGAGATGCATTTCCTTAAACTTTTTTTCATTATTTTCTATGGTATTATCCAAGGATGTACTCTGTAGTGATAAGACTAGTACACTTACCATGGATTGATTAGTGATGGTTCATCATCTTGACAGCTGGGGCATTTGTAGGTGTCCAACAATCTATTTCTCTTACTATGGCTATAGCAGCTGCGTCTCTTCTACTATTGTGAAGCTGCCCAACTCCCTGCTGCACAGCGAAAAGGCAGGCATCCATATCTTGTGTGCACATCTGCAACTAGGAGGATGAGTGGACCTCAAATTCAGATGAGATTTAAGTGTTTGCATTTAGTTGAGAATTCAGTTAATGGTGTGAATCATGAGATTTTCTACTATTTGATGTAAGTAAGACTCTAGGATTTATGTACTCTATGCATTGGGTACTATAATGTCTTGTATTTTAATTATTATTTATGCCCGATTCATTCTCGTACTGAAGCATGAAATTTGAACGATTCAAATGCTGCTAGGAAGAAGATTTTTCCATATTTTGTGGGTGAATAAAATCTATTGCAGCTTAATTTGAAAGCGACTTTTCTCTTGGGCATGTAATTTTTGTTTTGATGTGTTTCCTTCCATTTACAATTTCAGGATCTGATATTGTTGTCTCTCTGATAGTCACATAAACAGTTTAGTATTCTAGCTCTCTTATTCTAGGGTGGAATGGAAGATTCACCATCTAGGATCTGATATTGCTGATTCTCTTATGTTGACTTGAACATTTGAGTAAATGCATGAACAATTCGGTATTCTGGCACTTTTTTTCTAGGATGGAATGCCAGATTCATTGGTAGTCATGGATTTTAGTATAGGAACTAACCACTTGATAATTAACCTCCATCACAAAAAAAAATAATGCTTGGAATGCATTCATAGCAGTCCTTTTCTGTGTCTAGATTATGATTTGATGACAAAGTTGACAAATGGGAAACAGATGAATGGGAGAATAAATCAAACCATAAGCAATTACAGATTCATGTAATCAATAGCTCTTGAAAGTTTGAAATTTTATTATTATCAATTATTGTTTACATGTCTAAAGTTGGTTGTTAGCTTCTTAAGGCCTTTTATTATTATATTTTACTTAATTCTCTTTCCAGCAAAGACTCAGGATAGAGACTAGCTTAAGGTGCAACATTGTTTAAATACTGGCATGGTAGTTCAATTCATCTCCAGATATAAGATTTCTTGTTTCTTTGGGGCTTGGGCTTTGAATGATCAATCATTGTAATTCAAACGTGCATGCAGAACTTAGGGAATGAAGAAGATGCTCCCTGCTTCTTTACATAAGGAGTTGGAAAATATCTGATGAGGTGTCTCAGCATTCAAAGGGCAGGCCTTGAGTGGCAGAATGGTAGGAGGAAGGAAGGAGCTAAATTACAGCTGCCCTAAGATTTCTTAGCAGAACTCTCAGTTCCTACCCTAGCACTTGCCAGCTAAGAGGGGTAGAGGCCACCTGAGCTTGACTGCACATTATGCATTTTCTCATCAATGAGCTTGCCTTCCTTGATGTTAGAATATAACATTTGCAGCAACGCTTTTTTGCCAAGTGGAGCATTGATTAGTGTTTTTCTTTAAATTTTGATATGGGGCATTAGAATAATCTCAGTCATGACTGTATCTTGATAAAGTATGTCCAATATCTCATTTTCAAAGAGGTTCCTGTTGAGCAAGTACCACTTCCTGGTCTAAATGTTAATAGATTTATTGTTAGTTAATATCATATGCTGAGATATATATTTAATAAATGTTTTCCATCTCTTAGGGGTAGTTGACCATACACAATGCACATATCTGCATGCACAAATAGATGATGATGGCCATGTTGAGAATATTGATGGGCTTGTTACACTAATTATTAATTATTTTCCATAGTTTTTGTCATGGTGTTCTTTCCACATTGTTCAACTCATTATAAGTGAGTCCATTATAAGTGAGTCCATTATAAGTGAGTCTTTGCTTAGAGGCCTCAAATTATTGAGAAGAGGGGTCATTTTTTCTATGCTTATTTGTTTTAGAATACATGTTTTTGAGAGTCTTTTGCTTAGAGGTTTGAAATTGTTGAGGAGAGATTATGTTCATGATGTTTATTTATTTGAGATATTGTCATGTGAGATAAAGAATGGTATTGAATTAGTTAATTAGATGTTGATGTCTTCAACAGAGTTTAGGTTGTAAGTTGTAGGTTGAGCGTCTTCTTCAAATGATCAATCATTGTACTTCAAACGTGCATGCTTACTTCTTGTTAAATACCAAATATAACCTGTTTGGAATGTTGATTTGTACAACAGATTGAAGCATGTAATGGTAATAATTGGTTCCTTTACTAGATGCTCCCTACATGTTTAAAAATAGAGAGTACCCTTTAATTATGCATGTACCTAATTGATTGTTGTTCATAAGTAGAAAGTAACTTCACTTTACTTTAGCTCTGCCTCTTTGCATGAATAATAACTCAATATAAAAACCAAGTGATGCATGCATCCTCAACCTGTGTGATTGTTGTTGGCCTCCTATTTGCATTAGTCTAAAAATAGCACTGAAGTCAATGTGTAGTTAAATATATTTTGTTCCAGGCATCGCCTCTACTTCTGCAGTGAACTGTAAGTTCGATAATCAGTTTGAAACCTTTACATAGTAATCCCATTTTGTATTGAAATCCTTGTACCTAAAAGTCCCATTGGCCTACTTTTGTGGTCATTTGTTGGACATAATAAAATTATCTTACCTTTTCTTATCTACTTACCTTTTTTCAAGGCACCCTCTTGCACAAAATCACTATAATTTGGATTCATTTACTGCTGATATACCTTAATATAATAAATCCCCAACATCTAAATAATGAATCCATTCCAAGAACCATCTTGGAATCTTGTATCATAGGTATCATAGATATTTCAAGGATACAATCAAATCCTCAGTGTGTTTAAATCAATGGTACAATAAAGAATATACGTGATGATTTGGAGCAAATTTAGATGATTAGATCCACAATTTGAAGAGTCTTCATCCAAATGATAAATTCTAGAAATATTCTGTGTACTATGGTCAGATCTGACATCAACCATATCTCCTTATCATTGGTCTTGCAATGAGTCTCTTTGGAAGCAGTCTTAAGTTCAACATATGGGGTGATATTGGCATAAATCTATCTCAGTGGAAGCTATAGGAATGAAGCAACCTACTCATCCTGCAACATCTAAAAGAGACATGTATTTTTGGAGGAATACAAGGCAAAATATTGACACAATCAATGGGAAGAACACTTTTCACTTTAGGAAGTGTTTTGAGGGCGGCACAAAGGCATTTTTCAGTTCAATCTACTGATAGTTGTCTCTTCTGTCAACAAAGTTATCATTTTGGTCAGGTAATACAACAAGAGCACCAACTAAAACATTGGGGTCACTTTGTTAGCAACTGAACCATGTATAATATCCTTCTCTGCAACTGATAAATGATGAATTCTCTTTGTATGATACGATGGAGGCAGCTCTGTGATGGACTTGACGCAGATAGTTTGTCCCATATCCCACCATGTAGCTTGTGGCTCTTGGATTGTCACCTAGTATGTAATCAACCTAGAAGAGCAAGGTTTTAGCCAAAGGAAGCCTGATTAGGAATTGAGACTTTGTAACTTTCGCTCTCACTGAGTTATCTTAGTGCACAAGAAGAACCCATTAGTTAAACTTGTTCCCAGATAGAATCTAGGCTATCATGGGGTTTATGATTATTATACCTGTGACTTGGCCAGTGCTAACAATTCATATGTACCTAAGTACTACTTTCTCTTCATTTTTATAAATTTTTAACTTAATGATGTACTTTTAAAAGTGACCAATATATTATGTCACTTGTTATCTGGTTTGCTGCTTCAGGAAGTACCACCTTATCTTCATATTCCTCTGATATCCCATAGGGTAAAATTTACAAATCTGTCATTTCTTAAAGCTATTTGATCACAACAGTTTGGAACCATACCATTTTGAGATTAGAAAACATGACCCTTTATACATTGGTATAACATTGTGTCTTGAAGTAGGTGTCATTTTCTGAGCCAACTTGCCCAAGTTGGTATCAAGGTCCCTATTAAATGACATGATTTCCATGTTTGCTTCCATTTTAAATGGTTTATTCACAGTTTGGGAAATTGGTATCATTTGTTGGGTAGTGGGGATTGAACGGGTACTAGGTCTTACATTTGTAATACTGTTCATTGTCATGGAAAAGAGATTTCCAACACTGTTGGTCTCTTTGTGCTTGCATTTTTCACCATCAATTGTGTTGACAGTTAAAATTTCTTTTCTATAAATGTTTACGGTTCTTTAAAACTTGAGGCAATTTTTGGGTATGGCCTTTAGTGTTTCCACTTGCTCTAAGAGTGTCTTCTCCACACCCAGCATGAGAGATTTGTTGAATGTTCTGGATTTCCTCAGCATGCCCAATTCAAAGGAACTAGTGTCAGGGACAACAGACTGGGTCAATTTGTATGACAAATTTAGAAAAGCATATGAAACTCTTAATCCAGGCTCCATCAAAGAGCTACAACACAAAGAGGAAGAGAAAAGAGCAAGAAAGAAGTCTGCATCCTTTTGGGAGTGTGTTACTGATGCAAAAGTGGGGGTATTCAAGTTTGGATTTTGAATTGAGACTTACTAACTCAACATTCTACTAGCAAGCTGCATTTTATGTTGGCCAAAATTTTGTAGTGTTCTATGTTGTCTGCGAGGGAGGGAGTTTGCAAGATGGAATTTCAAGTTGCATCTCCAAACGAGAACTCATAAATCAAAATGGAGAGTTGTTTGATCATATGTGGGATGTTAACTATACTATACTGCAGATTATTGCCTAGATATTTGTGAGTGAAAAGGGTCGTGAGGCTTTTACTGCAAGTTGATCCACCTTGTGCAATGAGTGTTACAAAGGCCAACGAGATTGTTGTCAATTTACACTCACCAATATTATATTTTAACTCTAAATGGGGTCAAAGCTCAAACTAATTTACAGCTTATGCTATTAATTTAAATTTTAAGAGCACACTTCATACCCATTCATGAATCATGGCTGAAATTGATAAAGGGGGTTCCCATGAGCAGGATGACTACCTTTTCCAGCAAACTCCCGTTACTTATCTGTTTGTGTGAGACTGAGCATTATTAAGGGTTTGCATTTTCATGATATTTTCTTTTTTTGTTTTGGTTAAATACTTCAACAGTCTCCTGTAGAATTGTATGAATAGTGTTGGATGCCATTTATTGCCACTGATAATGGGAAAACCAAGCAAGAAATTGAAATTCAGCATGTGAAGTCAATCAATTTGATGCACACGTCATAGATTCTTTACAATTTCTTTATGTAATTGTTTCTGTGCTATTTCTCCTTACCTACTCTTCTTAAATAGTTCTTGGTTGCATTCTTTGTTGGACATAGTAATATAACATTACAGCACATGACCTCACTCTATGTTCCTCTGGAGAAGCATTTTCCCATATGGAGGGCATTCATGTGCATTGCATCCAGTGTAGATACTAGTAAAAGGGTCTTCAAGATCAAATAGAGCAGGGATTTGAATCCAAACAGAGCATTTAGAAATCAAGAAAGACTGTGTAAATTTGCCTAGAAAATTTTGTGAGGTTAAGGTTGATTTTCTAATTGAAATTTGTGTTTTCATCTGATTGAAATTGCAAAAGTAGGGTTATAAGTTCAGAAGTGTCCAGGGTTGTTTCATTTTTGTGCCAACCATAGTTTTCTTATCGTTAATGCAACACATTATCCAGTGTGACCCACTTAGCATAACAGACTTTCTCTTGTACAAGGAGCATAAGAAGCAGTCGCTATGGACTTCAGATGTTTATAGGGTCCCGCTAAAAATAATATCTTACTTGCTAGTGAATTTGTGTAAACTCAACATTACCTTATAGACTATACTGGCTTTGGGCCCATATATACATCAAAATTGGGCTGATGTGGAATTTTTTTTGCAAATAAACACAACACAACATTCACTAATACAATTTGAAATTCAAATAGGTAAATCATTGATTTTTCATTGAAATATGATGATATATTTGATTATCATTATCTGACATAATATCAAAGTTTTATATGACATTTTAAATATTTACACTACTAATTTTTTTACTATAAACACAAACTAGAGATTTGCGTTTGAAAAATGAAGAGAAAATATATGATCACATTATCTTCATGTGTCTTAATAGATACAAATCACACTGGTATGCATGTCTACGGTGTTATTGGCTTCAAAAACCTTTGAAACCATTAATACATCAACATGAGCTTCTGTTAGAAACAAGCCTAAAGTGTCCCTAATTCTTGTATTTGGAAGTGTCCCTCAAACAATCACTTATAACAAATCTATGTAGTTTTTGGGTGGATTGTGAGGTAATCATCACTACAAAAGTTATGAGACTGTAGTAAAATGCATTCATGAGCATTTGCAATCCTCTTTGACCTTCAAACATCCCTTATTGTTAGACCTGGGCATGTTTATAGTATATCTGGGCATGGTTCAACCTTGTATTAGTGTCTCTCCACCTTCAAAAAGTAGGATTACTGAAGTATGGGCACATTATTTCGAATGGGGCATGAATAATAGCTACAAGTAGCCTTAAATCCCTAGTTTTGGATGTTTTATAAGCATGAAAAGAGATCTGTAGCAATTATGGGAATAATTCATGAGGTAAACAACCTTCATCTTGGGTTCTAAGTTTAATTCTAGCATAAAAAATGCCCTAGTATTCAAATCTGGGAACCTTTTAGGAAACATTAAGTTGAAATGGTGGTCAAAAGTCATATGGAACATCTTAGGACTAAGTATCATATCTGATATTATGGTTGTTTTAGGAATATACGGAGACTGATGAGGTATATGCACAAATGACTCTGCAACCAATGAACAACATAAGTGGCAAAGGCAATCTAACAATGATTATTTGGATCCATATGCAATTTTGATGACCAAATTTGTTTATATTGCGCTGAAATCCAACAGAGGCGAGCAACTTTCAGTTCTTGATGGAGTGCCAAACACAGTGAAAGACGATGCTACCTGTGTTAGGCACTTGCGTGAGTGTGGAGCATTGCTTATAGAATGCAAGAAGGGTCTTGGCAGAGAAGAGTGCAAGTAGAAACAAATCTACGAAGAAGTAAACAACATCAAGTTCTATGTTAGGCGTGTATTCATTATGGACAACTATGAAGAGTTAATCCCTGAATATCTTAGCTTTGTCAAGGGTGTCGTGGACTCTGAGGATTTTCCTTTGAATATTTCTTGCGAGACACTCCAACAAAACAAAATATTGAAGGTTATTAGAAAGAATCTTGTGAAGAAGTGCGTAGAGTTGTTCTTTGAAATTGTTGAAAACAAGGAGGATTACAATAAAATTCTATGAGGCATTTTCAAAGAACCTTAAGCTTGGATTTCATGAGGATAGCCAAAATAGATCAAAGATTGTTGACTTGCTTAGGTACCATTCTACTAAGAGAGGGGAAGAGATGACTATCCTGAAGGACCTAAGAAGATTTTCAAAGGAAGAGACTCAACAACCGTTTAGAGATAAATGGACGGTGGAGATCGAGTTTTATTTTGGGATATATCCCACATTGTCCACAAAAGTTTGTATCTATGCGTTTATAATGCTAAGGATGAGTAGTCTTATTCGACGCGTAGTGCATAGATAGTGTGGGAGCTATAGGTGTTTGGTTCTCCAGGAGAACAACACCATCCTGGAGCTCGAGATGCCTAGGTGGCCCCCTATCTTTTGCTACACGTGGCTTCTTCGACGAGGATGATGACTAAGATATTGCAGATGTGGTAGTGATGTGTTGCAGACGTGGCGTCGAGGTGAATATTGACTTGGTAGACGTGTCGATGATATGGACAATGACATGGAGGCATGTGGTCACATAAACGATGGTTTTATGCTATGTGGAAATGGTTAAGCAAAGAAGAGCCAAAGCTCTTAGGTGCCAATGCAATAGTGTGCCAAAAGAGGGCCAATGCAAAGAGCCAAAGCTCTTATAGCGCTAAGTATAATAACTTTGGTTATAATGTGCTAAGTTTGGTTATTGAAATATTTTATATATATATATATAAATTGAAATATTAATATATAACTTAGTTTAATATTAATATTTTAGAGATTGCATGCATTTGAACATACAATTTTTAAGGACATTTCTGTACTTATTGCAATGATATGTTAGTTGTTTATACATCTAAGGTTGTTATTGTGGTTATTGGGTTTTTAAGATGCAAATTGCAATTTTAAGTTTTAATTACTTATTATTGTAAAACAAGGTTGTAACATTTGATGTTGCATTTTAATTTAGTGTGTTTTTTTATTTTTTTCGACGTCTTTATGTTGCAAAAAGGATAATGGTTTTGGGGAGTACCATTTACACCTCTTTTTCTAATCCTTGCCTTATCATGCATACTATTTTTGTTCCACTTTGTATCCTAGAGCATACCTTGCCTACGTAGTTGAGTCCCTAATGGAGTCCATAATTACATCCTTACGTCCATATTGGTATCATGAGATGCATCCTAACATCCAAAATTGTGTCATAATGTATGTATGAATTAAATAAAGTCTTACATCTTTGCATCTTAATTTGTATCCTAACCAACCCCAACATCTAATGTTGCATCTCCTTTTATGTCTCAACTAACCCTAGTTTCTCAATTTGTATTTCTTGCGAATCAATTTGAAACGTTGAAACATGTTGTGCATTCCATTCATGGTGTCATGCATAACCTTTCCAAATAGGGACCTGAACTTGTGGCTTATTACTTACTAACTTGGTGGCTTACAATTACGTCACTACTACAATTGGTAAGCAATAAGATACTTATTATTTCTCTTATGATGTATATTAGATAGATGGATGACATATTAACTTCCCTGGGCCTTAACTTTTCACTTTGAACTCTAATTGAGGCTCACAACAACTCATTGAAAATATCTTCATGAGTTCTACATATTCAAATATATGAAATCACTTTCCCCATTAATTAGAAAAAGGACTCTCACACGTATGTGACTAACATTAGCAAAGCATGTAAACAACAGATATAAGTGATGCACTATACACAACACATATAGGTGACCTAGTCACACATAATAAGTGACGCTCTCAAGAGACACACCATGATTAGTTTGAATTAAGATACACCATAAACAACGAACAATAAGTGTTGCACCACAAGTAAGATAACTAAGTTATACCCCATAAGCGACACACATAAGTGATGCACTTAATTGACACACCATAAGTGACGCAAGTGACACACATAAGTGATGCACTAGAGAAACACACTTAATCGATACACCATAAGTGATGGAATCAAGCAATACATATATCCATTGATGCCCAATTTTAAAAGGCATACATAAGTAATGCAACATAATTGGAAAAACATTAATGATACACTTAAATGATGCAGATAAGAAATGTACCATAGGTCCATAAGAGATGCACTTTGGTGTCTGGCTTGGGTTGCCAAAAAATCATACATGTTTTTCTGTACTGTTGTTTTTGAATTGTCTTGATGTATGCCATCATGAACAAGTGTTGGTTGTGATGCTTGTTGACACCTTTCCTTGATTGAGGGGAGACGTTCATCAATGTTGAGAATTTGCTTATGTTTGGAAATCAAAAGGCGATCCCTCTTGTTTTTCAAGAGGCTTTTCTCCTTGATTCGTCTATCAAAGGGAATGTTCTCACCATATACTTTTCTAGTGAATACTGAATAGATGTAAATAAAGTTAAACCAAGAAACAAAATGAGAGTTTTGAATCTCAATTCTATTACAACATAACACATCTAGACTCTATTTTTAGTGATAGAAAGAAGCTTTTTTTGTTTCCCTTAACTTCATATGCCAATTTAAAAAAAAATAAGTTTGAATATATGTCATGCATTATCACCTTCCATTGAAAAAGGTAGAGACTACCTGAGAATAGGACCGTGCAACAATAATACAAAGTCTTCCACAAGATCTTTTAATTTTCACTCTTATTGTTCTACATATAGTCCTCATCTCCAAATATTTGTTCAAGGTTTAAGAATCTCATACATAGATTCATAAGAATGGGACTATGAAAAATTAAAAATGTGATAGATGGTCATTAAAAATACTTGTTAGGAATTTTCCATTACAACTTAAAAATGCATTTATAGGAAGTATATTAATGAGTTTGTTTGACAAATAGTTTGAGTCATGATCATATAAATAATGCATCCTCTAGTAGTCTTTTGAGGAGATAAAAACATATTTTCATAATCCCAAACTATAATAATTCAAGAGTTTAAGAAACTTATCTGCTGAAAGCAATAATACAATGAAATTTATACTAACAGGAATAAATGATTTTGAAAATGAAAATGTGTTTTCCTTTGAAGACTGGGATGGGTCTCCTTTGAATCAAATAATATGAAGAGAAACCTATTAGAAGGAAAAGTGAAAGCACACTAAATTGTGATTTCTTAGGAATCAAAGAGATGGCGAGTCTTCTTGGCAAAAGATTCGCCAAAATTTTACAATATTTTATAAATCAGTGAAAGATTTGCCAGTTTTTACATTTTTTTATAATGCAGTGAAATATTCACCAAGATTTTACAATATCTTATAATTTAGTGAAATATTCGCTAATATTTTATAGAATTATATTATACAATGAAAGATTTGCCAAAAAATTATATATACATATTATATTGTTGATAAAATCGCCTTCAAATTTTCCTATATATTGGGGAGATTCACCCATTTTTTATACATATAAATTGGGGGGGGGTTCTTAAAATTTTCCCTGATTACGGCCAGTCATGAATGAACAGTCAAGCTCTTGTGAAGACTGTATTTTAGGGAAACACCAAAGGGACAACTTTCCCCCTTCTACCAATAGAGCCAAAGAACATCTTGAACTTGTTCACACATACCTATGTGGACCCATGCAAAACCATTCTATAGGAGGAAGTCTGTACTTCTTAACATTTATTGATGACTATAGCAGGAAAGTCTAGATTTACTTTCTCAGAAACAAGTTAGAGGCTTTCTCCAGATTCAAAGAGTTCAAAGCATTGACTGAAAAACAGTCAGGTAAACCACTCAGGATACTCAGATTAGATGGTGGAGGTGAGTATGTCTCTCATGATTTTGCAGAGTTCTGTAAGCACCATGGAATCCAACACTAGTACACCACCAGATACACTCCATAGCAGAATGGAGTTGCAGAACGAAAGAATCAGACCATCATGAACATGGCCCGAAGTATGTTGTCACATAAGAAGTTATCCGATGATTATTGGGCATAAGCTGTTGCATGTTCAGTATATCTACTGAACACATCTCCCACAATAAGTGTCAAAGACAAGATACCTGAAGAAGCATGGAGTGGCACTCATATTAGTGTCTCACATCTCAGGATATTTGGATGTGTTGCATTCGCACACATACCTAATGAATTAAGGAAGAAGTTATACAACAAGAGTGAAAGGTGTATTTTCACAGGCTATAGTGAACAACAAAAATCCTATAAGCTGTATAATCTTGTCACAAAGAAAGTAGTGGTGAGCAGAGATGTCAAATTTCTGGAAGATAAATTCTAGACTGATATAGCATACATTTAGCAAATTGACAGTCTAGTACCACTAGAACCACTCAGAGTTCCCAGACTTAAGGTGCAACAACAATGGCAAGAAGGGACACCAGCAGACAGTCCACTACAAAACCAGAGAACCAGAATCTTAAGGGATTTATATGAACAGACTCCTGTCATTGATGAGCAGCTACAGTATGCACTATTTTCATGTCAGCCAACATGTTTTGAAGAAGCAACAAAAGATCCACAATGGATCCAAGGAATGAATGAAGATATTGATTCTATTGAGAGGAATTAGACTTGGGATCTAGTTGATCTCCCATCAGATAAGAGCTGCATTGGTGTAAAATGGGTCTTATGACCAAGTTGAATGAAAAATCAGAGATAGAAAAGTACAAGGAAAGGCTTGTTGCAAGAGGTTTTGCTCATCAATATGGTGTAGACTATGATGAAACCTTTGCTCTAGAAGCAAGGATGGACATCATCAGAACTGTACTTGCAATAGCAGCTCAAAACCAGTGGCCTCTTTACCAAATGGATGTGAAATCTGCCTTTATGAATGGCATACTTTAAAAAGAAGTCTATGTAGATCAGCCACCTGGCTATGCTATCAAAGGTCAAGAACACAAGGTATGAAAGCTAAAAAATGCCTTGTATGGTCTCAAACAAGCTCCAAGAGCTTGGTACAATAGAATTGACTCTTATCTCATCAACAATGGGTTCAACGGAAGCAGCAATGAACCTACTCTGTATGTTAAAACAGATCAGCAAGGTAACATTTTACTTGTGTCTTTATGTTGATGATATGATCTATATTGGAAATTTGATGCTAGAAGAGTTTAAGACAATCATGAAAAAGGAGTTTGAGATGTCTGATCTTGGTCTTATGAAGTTTTTCCTTGGTCTGGAAGTTGATCAAAGTGAAAATGGGATCTTCATCTATCAGCGTAAGTATGCTACTGACATTCTGCACAGATTCAAAATGGATAAATGTAAAAAAGTAGAAACTCCCATTGCTACAGGAACTAAGTTAAGCAAGAATGATGAAGGACCAGCAGTAAATTCTACACTTTACAAAATATTAGTAGGCAGTTTAATGTATTTGACTGCTACTAGACCTGATTTGATGTATGCTGTCAGTCTTATTTCTAGATTCATGGAATCTCCTAAAGACTCTCACTGGAAAGTTGGAAAAAGAATACTGAGATATGTTGTAGGTACAATTGATTATGGACTTTGGTACACTCATTCATATGACTGTACTCTCACATGGTACACAGATAGTGATTTTGCAGGTAGTATTGATGATAGGAAAAGCACATCCGATTATGCTTTCCATCTTGGTACCACTCTTATTTCTTGGGCTTCTCAGAAACATCCTATTGTGAGCGTGTCTTGAGCAGAAGCATAATATATTACAGCAACTAAAGCAGCCTTCCATGTAGTTTGGCTCAGAAGAATCTTGAAGGACATGGGACATACAGAAATAGAACCAACATCCATATATTGTGACAACAGTTCTTCTATACAGTTGTCTAAAAATAATGTATTTCATAGGAAGAGTAAACACATTGACACTCGCTATCACTTCATATGTCAGTTAGTCAATAATAGAGAAATCAGTTTAATGTTATGTGGCTCTAAGGAGCAACTTGCTAATATGTTTACCAAACCTTTGGGTACATTTGCATTTGAGTTTCAGAGGAAGCACTTAGGCATTGATAGTGCTGACCACACCATCCCATTTGATATTAAGGGGGTGTTTTAAGAGTTGTAATCTCATGTGTCAAGTTGGTTAGTTAGTTGAGTCAATGGTCCTAAGTTAGTTGAGTTAGTTGTTGACTAATACATTAGTTGACCTATGGTATTCACTGGCCCATAGTATTAGCCAGTTGTTTTGAGTCTTATAAGAAAAAATATATATGTGTGTGTTTAATAATGAGAAGGTAATGAATATGCCCTTTGTGATTCTACTCTATTCTGTGTCTCTTCAAACTTTATCAATTTTGTGCAATGATAAAGAAATAGCACAGCCATATCCACATTAAACCAGGATAGCGATCCTTCTATGTTTATGGATGTGTCCTCCTCATGGACGGTTTTTTGACAATTGTTTTGAATGCCTGCAATCGTTTATGTATATATTTCCTCCTTGTCGACGTGTGGATTGAAATTGTTTCGAGGGTGTGATATCGTCTTCACATTTATCATGTCAATCAAGTTAAAGAAATATAACATCGTGGAATAGTAAAGGATTTTTTTTTAAATTTCAATGGTATGCATTTTGATTACGTGAATGCATTAATAAAATATTAATATTAACATACATTTTTGGCTCAAGGTCTGACCTTAAATTTAACCCAAATACTCTTAACTTTAGTGTCAATAGATTAACCTAAATACCTTTTAACTTTAGTGTCATTAGATTGCAAACATCGTTTATAACGTAGATAATGAAATTTTACCACTTGAAATCTATGTCCATCAAATGAGTGATATATGGATAAAAAACAATTTAACCTGGATATCTTTAATCAACGCACACACCTTGATCTCTCTTGAATCCATGGAACATACATTTCTTAAGGTCGTGTGGTTTCGAGACCCAATTTATTCAGGACCTTTAAATACATAACATTTGTGGAGGCTTTGTATTCAATGCCGCATGCTCAATCAAGTACCAAAGCTTAGCTCTAAGTAAGGAAGCAAGCACATGAATAAGCACTTTATGCTAGTGGTTCCTTCTCTGGAATTCTATCCTGATGGGAGAGTGACTTACAACTATAAATAGATGGGTTGGATTTATTTACCTCCTAGGATAATACCTTACCTTCTAGCCCGAGTAGGGTTAGAGACCTTACCTTCTACTCGAAGTATTTACTCGGCCTTATTGTCCTTAGAGATTTCCTTACTTACATATGCGTGGAAATGAAACTTTAGGGTTCGAAGCACCTTAGGGTTAGATATTGCAGTATGACAAGATCCTTATTTCTTTCTTTCTCCAATATTGTTTCCATGGAGGAATCAAGATCCTTCTTGACACAGAATCCAAAGCTATTTCCGACTCCCCTACTTTTCTCTCGAGGATTTCTTCTTTTTCGTTCAAACCCAATGTTCTTTTGCCCATTTCAGTGGAAGACCAACCAACTATGTTCCTTTGCTTTGCTACACTTCAACCTATAAATACTAGGGAATATTTTCATATTCAATTTATTAATTATAATTGATATACCCACCTTGTTCTGATTCACCACCTCTTTGGCCCAATTCAGTAGCCGATAAGAAGGAGAAGGCCCCCACGATACCCAGAAAGCGAAAAACGTTGGTTTTCTACAGAGGGCGAGCTCCTCGGGGACAAAGACCAAACTGGATTATGAACGAGTATAGACTACATGACTGCGTTGATAAGTCCAAGGTGAGCTGGTCTAGTTTTGTTTAAGATTATGATGGTATTTTTTATTTTAATTTATAATGTTCCTCAGATTGTTTTTGAAGATTATAAAAGAGCCTAGTTTAAAATAGCACAATGAAATGAAACAACACAGAAAAAAAAGAGAGAAGATTTTAATCAAACACAGTAAAAGAAAACCTAGTTGTTTATTTCCCATTTTTCTTTAGACTTCATGGCTACATACTTATATAGATTACATTGCATAGAAATAAAGGCATTAATTACATGCCGTAAAATCAGCTGTAGGATGCTGCATAATTCTGCAAATTATTTAATTCTTCACATGCATTAGCATGCAGTGAAGTTTGCTGCAAATTTATTTAATAAACACCTACAACCTAAAATAGACATTGTCAAATTCTGCACAGCATCAATTATCAACATACTCCCCCTTGATGCTGAGATGGCTCATAATAAGATCTCTGAGAATAAAAAACTGGGCCTTTGAGACTGCCTTAGTGAAGATGTCTGCTAGTTGTTTTTGAGTGTTGATGTATTTCAATTCAACTTGTTTCTTTTGGACCAAATCTCGAATAAAATGATACTTCAAGTCAAAATGTTTTGTCCCGCTATGATGTACTAGATTCTTGGCCAATTTGATGGCACTCATATTATCACAAAAAATTACTGTAGGTTGAATTTTTTTTTCTTCAATTTCTTCAAGAACTTTTCTAAGCCACAATGCTTGTGTTCCTGCTGAGGTGACTGCAACATATTCTGGTTCTGTAGAAGAAAGAGAAACTATACTTTGCTTCTTTGAGATCCAAGTAATCAAACCAGAACCAAAAGAAAAACAGTTACCAGATGTAGACTTTCTATCATCCATACTACCTCCCCAATCAGAATCACTGAAGCCAACCAATTCAAAACTCTTAGAAGTATAGTAATGAATGCTAAAATTTAGAGTTGCTTTCACATACCTCAGAATTCTTTTAGCTGCATTCATATGCATTTCAGACGGCATTGTCATATACCTAGAAACAAGTGAAACTGAATAAGCAATATCGGGCCTTGTGTGTGTTAGAAACATTAAGCTTCCAACAATACTTCTGTAAACTGTCTCATCAGCCATTTCAGCACCATCATCTCTACACAACACAACTCCATGAGCATTTGGAGTAGGAGATGGTTTTCAATCAGCCATATCAAATTTCTTCAACATATCCTTTGCATACTTTGTCTGACAAATAAAAATTTCATCTTCACTTTGATAAACTTCCATTCCAAGAAAATATTGCATGAGGTTTAAATCTTTCATCTCAAACTCACGCATCATAGCAAATTTGAATTCATCCTTCATCTTAGAACTGCTACCCATATACAACAAATCATCAACATATAAACTAACAATAAGAATATCATTACCTTCTTGTTTATAGTAAAGGGTAGGTTCACTGTTACTTCGTTTGAAGCCATTCTCTTGAAAATATCCATCAATCCTGGCATACCAGGCTCTTGGTGCTTTCTTTAGGCCATACAAAGCCTTCTTCAACTTGTATACTTGATGTTCTTTTCCTTGCACTTCAAAACCCTATGGCTGTTCCACATAGACTTCCTCTTCTAAGTACCTATTCAAGAAGGCACTTTTCACATCCATGTGATGAATGCTCCATTTCTTTTCTGCTGCCAGTGAAATCAACATTCTGATAGTCTCTTTCCTTGCTACAGGTGCAAAGGTTTCTTCATAATCAATTCCATACTTCTATGTGAATCCCTTAGCAACTAACCTTGCTTTGTGTCTTTCAACAGTCCCATCACTGTTATACTTTGTCTTGTAGACCCATTTAGTACCAATTTTTTTCTTATCATGTGGAAGATCTGTAAGCTCCCAAGTATCATTCCTATGAATTGAATCTATCTCTTCTTGCATAACTTGCACCCAAACCTCATTGGTAGAAGCTTCTTCAAAACTTGATGGCTCAAAATCAACTTGTGAAAATAAAGCAAAATTTACAGTCTCACCTCTTGGATTTTCTTCATGTGCCAGACTTGTACTTCTATGATAAATTTCATTCAAGCTTCTCACCTTCCTTGCGATACTTGGAATTGAATATGGAGAACTAGATGAGGGGCTAATTGGTGGATTTGTAGCATTTGGAATTGAAACATTAGTGGGATTCTCATTATTAATATCATCAATAATATCACCATCCAAACCAGATTTTGATTTCTCAACATGGTATTTTTGATGACCATAAACTCCCCCTTCATAAAAAATTACATCTCTTGACACAACAATGCGATTGGTGAGAGGAGTATACAACCTGCAAGCCTTACTTTGCTCACTATATCCAACAAAAATGCATGCTTCACTTTTTGGATCTAACTTTTGTCTCTTTTGATCAACTACATGAACAAAGGATAAACAACCAAAAACTTTGAAATGATTAACATTAGGCTTTTTCTCATACCAGGCTTCATAAGGAGTCATCATTTGAAGTGCACCAGTGGTACTTCTATTGAGAATATAAACTGTTGTAGCAACTGCATCACCCCAAAAGGAATTGCTTAATCCTTTGGTATGTAACATACTCCTTGCCATTTCCACCAATGTACGGTTCTTTCTTTCAGCTACCCCGTTTTGTTGAGGTGTGTAAGCAGTGGTGAGTTGTCTTCTAATGCCATTCATATCACAAAAATTTTGAAAACCTCTTGAAAAAATTCTCCTCCACGATCAGTCCTTAAGCATTTTATTTTGTAACCACTTTCATTTTCTACAAGGGCTTTAAACCTCTTGAATGTATCAAATGCTTCACCCTTGCTCTTCAAAAAATAAACCCAACACATTCTTGAGTAATCATCAATAAAAGTAATGAAATATGATGACTTACCCAAACTTTCTGTCTGCATAGGACCACAAATATTAGAATGAAATAGCTGAAGTGGATAATGGGCCCTCCATGCCTTGCCTCTAGGAAATTTCTCTCTTGCATGTTTTCCTTTAGCACATCCTTCACAAACCTCTTTGTGCTCTTCAACCTTAGGCAAACCATACACTAATTCTTTTGATGTTAGAAGCTTCAAACTATGAAAATTCAAATGACCATACCTGAGATGCCACAACCAACCTTTGTCCTCATATGCCATATTAGCAAGGTTGATGCTAGTTTCTCCAAACTTCAATGGGAACATCCTATTCTTTGACATAGGCACAACTGTAACCACCCTATTGCTTTGATTCTTATCATAAATTGTGCATTGTCTATCATAAAACACAACTCTGTATTTATTTTCACACAACTGCCCAACACCTAATAAATTATGCTTTAACTGTGGAGTGTAATAAACATCTTTAACACTTTTCATACCTTCTTTTGTATGGACAGCCATATCTCCTTTTGCAGAAACCTCTAAGGTTTTTTCATCACCACGTTTGATATTAAATTTGAAACTTTCATCCATTGTAGAGAAAAGCTTGCAATTTCCTGTCATGTGTTTAGAACAACCGAAATCTAAATACCAAACATCTTTAACTGTATTTTAAGTTTTTCCATAAGATAAAAACAAATTGTTTGGAGAAGTATCATCACCCTCTTGAGCATAATTAACACTTTTGTTTTCTTTTAATCTGCAATCCCTTTCAAAATGACCATAGCTTTGACAATGATAACACTGGATGTTTCTCTTATCAAATCTACCTCTACCTCTTCCTCTGAAACCACCTCTTCTTCCTCTATCTCCTCTTGGAAAAAATTGATACTGACCTTTACCTTGGGCTTGGTTTCTTATGGAGCTAGAACTAGCATCTGCATTCTTTGTAATCTGTAGCTTTGTGGAAAAAGCTTTCTCATCACTTTCTCCAAATGAATCTCCCACTCTGTCTTCATGAGAAATAAGAGATCCAACTAGGTGATCAAAGTGAAGGTTAGTCAAATCCTTGCTTTCTTCAATGACTATAGCAACATGGTTCCATCTTGGTGTTAGAGACCTCAACACCTTTTTAATCACAACTTCTTTATCAATAGTTTCTCCTAGAGTAGCCAATTTATTGACAACATCATTTACTCTTACACAATAATCACTCACCTTCTCACCTTCTTGCATCTTCAAATTCTCAAATTCTGTCCTCACTGTCTGTAACTTGATAACTTTAACTTGATCATTGCCTTGGTAAGCTTCTTGTAGAGTCTTCCAGGCATTTTTAGCTGACTTTGCTCCTGCAATTCTTGGAAATAAGCTCTTATCTAGAGCTATTTGAATATGAAATAAAGCTTGGGCATTCCTCTTCTTGGCTTCTCTCTTAGTTGTTCTATCATTGGTTGTAAGGGTGTTCCAATCTTCTGGCTCTTCATAACCTGATTCTACAATCTCCCACAAATCTTTTTCTGTCAAAAAGGTCATCGTCTTGATGCACCATTAATCATAATCACTTCCATCAAATTCTGGAATTGGCAAAGAGTTAGAATTTGACATTATGAACTTTAAACAAAATACCTGCTCTGATACGAAATGAAGATTATAAAAGAGCCTAGTTTAAAATAGCACAATGAAATGAAACAACACAAAAAACAAGAGAGAAGATTTTAATCAAACACAGGTAAAGAAAACCTAATTGTTTATTTCCCATTTTTCTTTAGACTTCACGGCTACATACTTATATAGATTACATTGCATAGAAATAAAGGCATTATTTACATGCTGTAAAATCAGCTGTAGGTTGCTGTATAATTCTACAAATTATTTAATTCTTCACATGCATTAGCATGCAGTGAAGTTTGCTGCAAATTTATTTAATAAACACCTACAACCTAAAATAGACACTGTCAAATTCTGCACAGCATCAATTATCAACAGTTTTTAGTTTTCTATGTTTGTTTAATACCCATAAAATTTATCATATAGCATAGCATGACTTACAGGATTTGTGTTTGGTGCTCAGACATTCTTAGAGGTTACTCATTTGAAGCAAAAAAAATTAACATAAAATAATGGCAATTTTATAATGTGCAGTGGCTTATCAAGCCGATATTGTGCAGTGGCTTATCAAGCCTGTCTGATAAACAACAAAAAAAAATCTTTTAATAAAGAAAAACAATAAAATTTAACAAAAAGGATATATTTTAATAAATAAAAACAATAAATTATAACAAAAGGGAAATCTTTTAATAAAGAAAAATAATAAACTATTACAGCATAAGCATAATTGTTCATTGATCTTTTTTGTCCAAAATAAATAAATAAAATGTATTAAAAAATTTCTTTCATTTCAATAAGTGATAATATAATAAAATAATTTCGTAAATTTGAAAAATACTTTATAAAGCTCTTAAAAATATTAAAACGGGTATAGATTTTATTAAAAGAAAGTCGTGGTTGCATCATAAAATGAGTTAATTGAAATCAAATAAATAAAATCTAATAATATGAATTCAAAAATTCCCAAAACTATGAACAGTCCATCTATGTACTAATTTGTGTTTTTAGTTTTTCCCACATAATTAAGAACTTTTAGTTATAAAATATAACAAATTGATTTAACAAAAGCACTATTTTGCAAACATATAACTTAGGTTTTTAATAGAAAGCATGCCTAATGTGGGCTTATATTTTGACATCTACATTGGATTCTAGATCTATACTGTCAAATTCCATCTCTCTTTGGTTTTGTTGAATTGTATTTTCTTTCTTTACAACTACTATGACAAACCTAATTGAGATGTTTTGAAGGGAAGTCAAAGAGTGAGAGCCCCTTTTTAAACCAATAATCAATTGTTATTGAATGTTGTGGTCTATTGTGAGCTTCTTAATTTGTTTCTTTGAATTGTCATTCTTGCTTCCAATTTGGAATCCCTAACTAATTGAGGTTCAAGTTGTAAAGACATTGTGTTATTGAGATGGGAAATTGGTACTTGTAGATCCTCTACTTGGCATGCAATCCTCCATTGGACCTTGTGAATATCAGCAATTTTGCATGTTTCATAATGATTGGTGTGACAATGTCCCTCCATATTGTATGAACTCTAGCTAATAGAACCAAAGCCAAGGAGAATACCAAATGGAGATCACCCACTAAAACAAAGACAATCCAAGTGGATACCCACTATAGGGGATAAGTTAGGTGCAAAAATGTGTAGCTCTTCAAAGCCAAAAGGTAAAACAAATAGAGTTATTATCCTTCTAACGGAATAATTATGGGAGGGACTTGAAGCTCTGCATCTATCTTCCTTGTTTAATTAAGCAGGGGATATTTATACCATTGTGGTAAAGTTTTAGAAGCAAAAGGTTCCAACCTATTTGTGATGATGGCTAGGAATCTAACTTTGTTCAAACATTGATATATGTTATGATTATGGACACAGTTCCCTTCAAATGCTTATTAAAAGTCATACCTTAATATTTAAAAGAGAAATCTAAAAGAATTAGATTAATCATACCTTGTAGCTAAAATAGGTTAACAGTTTCTCTTTAAAGAGCCCATACTTTTCCATTTTGTTTGACACATATTATTTGATATATGTATCATTTAAAAAAATGTCAAAATTGATATACTTGTATTCATATTATTTAAAAATTAGATTTTATGGTTCCATTTATAGTAGCATAATTTGGTGGTATTAGACTTTCTTGTATGGAAATTTGGAGGGAGTGAAAATTTGACATAATAGGAATAAGGTATGGTAAAAACCAGTAAAAACCAGCTCACAAGCAAAGATAATGAAAACAAAAAATTAGATTTGTTAAATACAAAATTATTTGTGTATATCTCATAAATAACATCTTAGTGATTGAAATTTTATACCTAGAGAGTTAACATATAATAAAGTCTCCTTATTTGAAAAAGAATTTAAATTCTTGTTTGTAATTACATTTTAAAAAATTATATATTATTTTGAGTATTTTATGATAATTATATACAAATATAAAAAAATTGTTTCATGGATAACTTGATTGAACTTAATGCAATTTTACAGGTTTATATGTTTTATCATAGATTTATCATATATTCAACAAAATGCATTTTACCTCTAAAATAATATCAAAATCAATAAACCTTTAACATTAAGTCAAACCCTAATTGTTAAAGCTTAAACATTATAATTTAGGCTAGTTTTTATATTAGGTTTATTTTATAATATAAAATAAAGTTTGATAACTAGTTAGATAATATTTTTTTGGAATACATTATTATAAATTTTTTTGGAATATAATTTATATTTGGTATTTAAATTTAAATTTTCATATTTTGAATAATAGTTATATGTTTTAATGAAAAATAAATGTTACATGAAAATTTTGAATAGCTTGTCTAGATTTTTAAATTTTCTAAAATTTGAAAAATATATTTTTTAATGTATAAGTAATCTACTCTCGTATTTTTTCCATATTAGATTTTTTCATTACTTATTTTTTTCGAATCGTATTCAAATCTTATGCTATTATGGTTCCATTACATTAAATACTAAACACTAAATCTGATTGGATTTGAGTTAAGGACTTAATATAAAAGATAAGAGCTCTTTCATCTTAAAGTAAGCTTTCCAATAAATTTTATAAATGAAATAAGAGACATTTAGTAAATGCGAATTTAACATTGATAAGTTCATTGATTATCTAATCAAGATCTTTGTTGGTAAGATATTTGGTTATTCTTTCCTAGTGGATTTGCTGCCAAGCTTGGGGGTGGCGGTAGTATTGAAATATTAATGAGTACTATTGGTCTATGGTTGGGTGGAAAGTTGCAATCAAGCCTCCAATCACACAAGTCTTTTCGATTCAGTTAAGTACTCTTCTGTTGTCTTATTATTATTGATATTTCGATGTCAAGTTCTTATAAAGATATATTTTAGTTATGATGAGTTGATTTAATGAAGTCAAGCTTATAAATAATACTTCTTCATATGAGATTGTAGTGTATTGAGGAAAAATTTATTAATATATTAAATGGTTATGAGTAATGATTATGTAATTATCTAGTTATATCAAGATTTCAAGAAGATGCTCAACCATTGAAGGAATACATATAAGTATTCCTATTACTTTAATTATATGTCTCTAAAGGAAGAGTATAATAGGAATGTGTTTACTTGAAAGTAATACAACTCGGTACCAACATCTAAATGCATAAAGCAAATCTCCTGGACCGAAGGTACTATTAACTTTATTCTATTAAATGGTTCATAATTAAGAAGTAAACATGGATGAGTAACGGTGTTGATATTAAGTAAACGATTGATTAGATATGAGTATGTAAGTGTTAATACTATGTTTTGGAATTATTTTAGAAAGGTATAATAAGTTTATACCATTGGATATAGTACCCAACTTTGAGTGATTGTATTTACATCATTAAATGTTGATGTGAATGAGTTATAATGGCTTAGATCATATGCACTAATACTTAGTAGAGATAACTTGTAATGAATTTTTATAATTAATTATGTTTTATGATGGATCAAATATAAAAAAATATTTAAGGATTCAAAATAGTTAAGTAATTATAAAAGTGTTATGTCTTATCTCCAATTGGTTATGAGTCTAGTTGATTGATTTACACATTCCTTGTATATAAGAATAAAGATGGCGGGAATTGATGTTCAATAATCTTTGGGGTTGGCATACTTTATTTGTGAAAAGTTCTCTATTATAGAGACTAACTTAATTGATTTGTTTGGATGTTTAAAAAAAAAAAAAAAAATTTACCCCATTTCCCCAAAATGTAGTGAATATTTTAGATATATTACAAAATTATTAACATATAATTATTGTAACAATATTTGATTAAATATTCTATTGAAATTCCCTAACAATATGAAATTTAATGAATTATCACTACATTATTAAATGAAGACTATAAACTTACATTGTAACTTTCAATTTACTAGTTTTAGTACTAATAAACCTATAATCCCAAAAATCAAAACTACTAAACATCAAAATTATTTCAAAAAATTAATACATTACAAACTTTTCAAAAAATAAACTAATTTTTTAATAATTATAATTTTTTAAATTAAAATTAATCTCCAACTAAATTGTTTGTGAAGCCATATACATCTCAAGTCCTATTAAATTAAAAAAAAAACCATTTTCTTTAATATCCCTAATCATATTCAAATATGTATTTCCATTAAAATAAAAAAACATTTTCTTTTATATACCTAATCAGATTCAAATATGTATTTCCATTAAAATATTTATATGCTAAAACTTACAACTTTCAATTTCCATGATGATTCATACATAAATTAATTTGATGATATATAATGCACTTCCAATTAATTTGACCTAATCGCATTCAAATTAAACTGTGTACAATTCAATTTCATCTCTCACACTTAAAAAAAATAGACTTTTTATTGAAAGGTTTTGTGAAAACAATGCTTCCTTCAAATCTTGTCGACAAAACTTGCTTTGCAAATTAACTGAAAATGAAATAGTAAATTTTCTTGAGGAATAGTATAATTACAAAAGCAGCCCGTGTAAAAGTCACGGTTGGATTTGTAAGGGTTTAAATATCTTTTCCAAATTTAACCATGATTTGTATTTTCCTTCGATTTAGCTACCTATGATGCATGGACTTGCATTTGGATATGGCCATGTTCATTTTCATTGAAACCAAGAATTGCATTTCGTTTATCTTTACTCGTCTGACTTGAGATTGCTCCACTACTAGTTGCTCTTGAGGAAGTGTGATCAAGTAGAAATTCAGCACTTTCGGAAGATGGTCAAATGACAGTGCTATGATCAGTTCTATCATATTCCTTCTCTCTTGCTGCCTGATATGGTTTAAGACTTTAAGTTTCTTTGCTTTTGAAGGAGATACTGGCCCATTATAGTGTATTTTACCTTTAAATGTGAATTGCTTGTTGCAGTTATGACATTCATATCCACCTACCTCTCAACTTGGATAATGGACAAAATGGATAATCAATTTTTATTTTTTCTGGCATTGCCCGTTTTGCAGTCGTCCCTGGACAGATTTCTCATGAATTCCATCCAACTCCTTCCGCTCTGAAAAAACATGAACTAAGTATTAGTTAGTTTCGATATCTATAAACGAAAATGAGATGGTTCTATATGAACCACTATAAAATAGAAAAATCATTTGAAAAAATACTAACAATATGACTCCATGCATTCAAAAAACCATTTGTTTTCTTAGATATGATGGTTTTTCCTTTAATAAGGTCTGTTATATGTCTACTTTGCTATAATAAACAAGAAGTAAATAATTGACAGAACAATAAACAATCAACAAATTGTAGAAAGATTTATATGAATATCAACGAGGCATGAAGCCCATATGGTAGAAATTGGATAGAAGAAATACTTATCTATTTTTTGTGCTCCTCAAATCCTTACGTACCTTTAAAATCAGGTTCAAACAATAGGGCATTCATTTATCCCACAACAACCTTTCATACAGTTTAATTTTGCTTCTATGCGATTTCTACTATTTCAAAATCTCCATCAATCTCCTCTCCATAAATTTGCAAAACAGTAGGAATGAATTATTTACTGAAATTAAACTCCAGTTTTACACATTAGAAATTACAAGTACCTAGTTCTTTTGACTTACATGGAAGAACTTAAGATACAACAAGAGAAGAGTGTAAGTGAGAACACCGTTGGAATTTGGAAACAGAGACTTGTGTTGATCAATCAAGTGAAAGAAAAGAACAATGTGAGTGAGGAGAAGAGTGATTAATACCATCAATACATAGAGTGATTAATTAAATCTATATGTTATTTAGAATAAAATTCATGTCAAATTCATAAGGCAAGGACTTGCTGCATTTAGCAGCTCGCCTTGTTAATGTATTATCCTAAAGGGTAGCAACCGGATTTTGTTAGTTTTGGAGAATGCTATGACTTAAAGCAGAGCGCTACTTCACACGATCAGAGTTACATGTATGCAAATTCAATGTCACTGCAAAGAGCAGCCTACAAAAGTTTCTTACCTTTTTTTGAACAATCGGCCTTAAATGGTAGGAGAATTGTGATTTGCATAGGCATTTCCATGGGTTGAATAAGCAATATAGCAAGTGCATTAGATAGTTCCGAGTGATTACCGCCACTTCAACCTTAATAGGTATTGATCCATTAGAGTGCCTCATTTGCCTGAAACAATTTCAAAGATTAGAGAAATTAATTGAACCAAGTAAAATTTTGCATAGAAAACAAAGAGTGAGAAAAACGAAATTGCTGAAATAAACTCACCGAATTCTATCTCTAAAGACTTCACTCTGCGTGTTACTAAAAGCAAGCAACACACTGTATTATATTTATAGTTAATTCTTGGTAACACACTCTACTTATGAAATAACAAACTTATGTATGAATGAGTCTCTTGGTCATGCGTCACACATGAAGTGTATTCTTATTCATTGGCTCTCTGTGTTCTGTGTATATATAAAGTTAAGTCTTGGTCACACACTTCTTGTGAAATATCAAACTTCTCTTTCAGGAATGATTCCTGTGGACACCCGTTCCTTGTGGGGTTGTACTGTTGACCGTTTCCATATGTACACACGTTATGTTTGAAGCAACAAAACTTGTATTTCTGTTATTTTATTTATTTCAATATCCAAAATTTATATTACAATAATGCGATGCAATTCGGCATTTTCTTTGTTCCCTGGTGTTAACAATTTGGCAATTTAAAATTTTATAATTCCTAACATTCTTAACACATTCCAAGTCACAATATACCCATGCCACCCTTGAGACATTTCTTGTCACCCTCTACACATTTCAAGGTTCTCTTTCAACATTGCCATTAGAATGCCTTGAGATTATTGGCAAATGCGACGAGGTGCCTCTGAAATTTTACAAGAGATTCCAATGAGATTCCGCATACCTTCTGTATCCATTTCACTTATGGGAGATTCCAAGTAAATTTTTAAAATTTGTTCAATATTTTTTTAAAATTTTTTGGAGGTAACTATGGGATGTATTATTGCAAGGAGAAACACTTTTATATTAGAGGTGCGTGAGAGGTGTCACCTCTATAATCCAAGTCAATTTAAACAATTAAATTAACATAAAAATAGATAATTAATTAAATTGTGGATTATTGCAAGGAGAAAGTGAAGGTGGGTGATAGGTATCATTAAGTTAATTTAAACAATTAAATTAAACAAAATTGTATTAAAAATAAAAAATTAAAATTAAAAAGAAAAATTGTATTAAATTAGGTAAACATAAATGCGGTTATAAAATAATTAATTTAACTTAATATTCAAGAAATATAAATCCTATCGAGTAGGGCAATTGGTAATGAGTAATTGAGATGAGAAGGCCACAAATTCTACTTACAAAAAAAATCAAGAGATATGTAACACCCCGTTTTGACATTACTACCTGAACTACTAGTATATGTTGTATTTGTTTGACTGTGAGACCTCGTCGGTTGACGACACTGTGGACATATGGTTCTATTATTTTGCCGATATATATATGTGTGTGTATGATGATAGTGTTATGATCGATAGTCATGTTTAGATATGTATCATGTGTTAATTATGTCAAATATATGGAATTTACTGAATGATGGGTACGTGGATACCGTTATAGTTATATGTTGAAATAATGAATGTTATGCCACGTGCATGGCGAATGAACAAGTTTATTGTTGTTATGTTATGATGAAATATATGTGTGTAAATATCGAGGATTTATGCACGATATTCTATATTGTATGTCGAGGACTGACTTATAGGTTGAAACGGCTAAGTGATAGCTGGATCCTACGAGGTGGGAGGGCCTCGGGGGACACGAACTTCAAAGATAAAATGGTATGCGAGTGATGCATTATTTACTTTCGTATGGTTATTATGTTGTTTATTATGATGTATGTTATGACATGGGTGGGGTAGGGTTTCAGGAAAATCAACTGCCCAGATTGGTTTATACGATGACAGACCGAGTATGAATGCAACGCTGTTGTTATGTCGAGTAGAAATAGTCCCTTGTTCCATTAGGGGGGTGGAGGCTTTACCCACCATTTATCCCCGAAACCCAGAGTCATGGGAGGGTTGTGCTACGGTGCGCTCCCCAAGGTGTGTGATGATGATTGGTGGTTGCCTGCTAGGGAAGCTTGGTTGATGTAGTGGACAGTTCCACTTACGGGTTCTAGCTGGAACTGGTCATGACTTGACATTTCAGGGTAGTCCAGCAGAGGACAAGATAGGATGTGGAAGTTAGTGATGATGTAGGTAGATAGGTGTAGCGTGAAGTAGGGGTGAAAACAAGATCTAACTGTAGGTGTGTAAAACCCTTGATTAGTATGTGTCAAATCAGTGATGTATGAATTGTCGTAACTTGGATTTCAGTAAGCTAATGGATTGTACCTTGTAACTATGTTAAAACACGTGTCGGTAAATAATAAAGTTCCTTGATTATGAGTGATGTATGTGAATTATTACTTTTAGTGTACTTACGTGAGGAATGTAAGCAGTAGCTACGCTTACATAACTCGCCTACATATTATGAATTACGTGAAATATTGTTGAGCAATAATGTCAATTAGTGTCGCTTGATATTAATTACTGTTGTTTAGTAGTTAACTATTGTTGATCAATGTTAATAATGTCGATTAAGTTAATAATGATGAATAGGGTTAATAATGTTGATTAATGGTTAATTATTGTCCATTGATAATTAATTATTACTGATTAATAAACAAGTTACGGTTAAAACTAGGTGTAAATAGTGCAATTTGGTTAGTAATGCTTAATTGAATATTAATGAACTTGATCGGTTAAGACCTTGGCTAAAGATATTAAATGAGATTGTAATGTTAATTAAGGTAGTAATAACTTATAGGTTAATATTAATTGCATCCTAAACAATGTTAATTAATTAGTTAAAATTATAAGGATAAGATAGAAATTATAATTTCTTAATTGTAAAGGTTGTGTCGAGGCTATATAGGACAGGGCATAAACTATAAATGTTGTCGTACACCATTATTAAACAAAGTGTTAAAAATGTATTTTAGGTTAATCAGTAAACAAATTAATGAATAATAAATGAAGCATTGAATTAGGAAACACTAAGGGATGACTAGTAATTAATGTATTAAAATGTGTAAGGGTAAAACCACTTACGGATGGTGGGTGAATCAACCACAAGTTTAACTATATAATATTTATGTAACATTTATTATTTATTAATTAAATGGTCAAAATTGAAATATGGGAAAGGAAATGTTTAAAACTATGAAAAAAAATAAAAGGATTAAATTAATGATATTGGAAGTTACGGTTGGGAAGTGACCCCAACCCACACCTTTTAATATTATTTCAAATTATTAATAAAAGTCCAAGTTGAGGGCTCGAGGACTTGCATGGTAGATGAATGGGTTGGATGAAATTTATGAGGAAGATAGGGGTAGTAATGGGAAGAAGAGTCGCCAAACTTAGGATAAGAGGGAGAAGGGAGGAAGGAGAGTGGAGTTTTTACCTTATGATTTTTGGGAGAAGTTTTGGAGAGCAGAAATTGGGAGAGCAGAGCTGCAAGGAAGGGATTTTGTATGTGATTGATTTTGTTTTGAAGGGATACAACAGCTTAGGGCTTGTATTCGGTTTGGGCTCGGGAGTCGAAAGGGGTACCTTTGGAGCTGGGTGGTCGGCGAGACCTCGCCAGTTGGCAGGGCGGAAAAACTGTTTTGGCTGGTTGAGTTTCAGAACTGTGGGGAAGGCTTTTGGCTGCAGGGAAAAGCAAGGAGAAATAGCAAACGGGGACAACAACAAAGGGGGATCTGCAAGCTACCTACAGGTATTTTCCAGCAGGTATGTTTTATCATTCTACCTTGTAAAATTATGTAAAAATTTAAATTACAAAAGTTTATGTGCTATGTTGTTATATCTGTTACCCCTGCACAAAAATACTGGTTAGAGGTAGACATAATAGAATTATAGTTGTTCAATTTTGGTAAATGTAAACACTTTATTTATTATTATTTTTTTTACAGCCAAAACTAGTAATGAGGGTAGAAACTTAACAAAACAGGAATAGAAAACTCCACAGAAACAAAAAAGAAATTTTGAACAGAACTGAAATATCTGACTGTATCTAAAAGTTAAAGGAGACCCCAGTTGGGGGTTTTACAAGATATAACATTTTTATCCAAAATTAAAATTTACCCATAGATTATAACAACTTTACACATCTATTAGTTCAATATTAAAGAGAGTGTAACATGTCTACTAAATGTTGGTCTGATTTAATATTTTACAAAACTAACAAATAATAATAATAACTATAAGTAATAATGTTTAAATTTGATTGGATTTTTTCTTTAGTGTTTATAGTTGTACTAAAGTAATTAAATTAATTTCATTAAAAATAAAAATAAAAATCTAAAAAAATGAAAATTATAATACAATAAATATAAAGTAATTAAATTAACTTCATTAAAAATAAAAATAAAAATTTTTAAAAAATGAAAATTATAATACAATAAATTAGCATAGATTTATCTTAACTATAAATCTATGTGTTCCTTGAGATTTAGGTACTAGATTGTCATAATTTTCTAGGCATATTTGAAATATTAAGCATTTTCTCACTTTTACTATTAGGAAAACAAAATTAACAAAGGATTGAATGTATAGCTTTTTAGTATTACATGTTGGAGAAAATTCTCCATTACAAAAGAAAAGAATCGTATTGTGAAACAATGATGTGGGTGCTCTAAGACAATTAAGCATCGCTGTTGGTATTCTAAGATTCTACAATTTTACTAATATTCTTAATAATTTTACAACATTGTTTTTTATTTAATAGTGTTATTACTACTTAATATTAATTGGTTGTATTTAATTAGTTTTAGTAAAATGTAGTTATAACATGAATTTTGTTTTGAATCTTCCAAGTATTAATTATTATCTTTTTTTCCATTAATGAATCTTTTATTTGCAAATAATTTTTTTTGAAAATATTGGTAAAATTGTAACATCGAGAAAAATTCACAAAAATTTAAAATTTTTCGACATAACAACTAATGCCTATTCTAACTGTGCGGAAAATAATAATGCATAAAAGTCGTCTCACTGTACTAAATACCATGTTGGTTTTAAAGTGTAAAGTTTGCGACTAGATGTTTTTAAATTTATGCTTTGATGTTATTCATACTCGGCTGTACTTTTATGAACCTTCTAATGTTATGTAAGGGCTAATGTTTACGACAAGTGAACGAACAGTTTTTCAGTTATCTCCCTTTTACTAATGTTTAAGAGACAAAACATTCAGGCACACCACTGGGTGAGAAACTTTGATTTAAAACTAAATGTTAAACCCATACTAGCTCTTTAATTCTTTGTACAAGTGTTCAAGTGAGATTGCAAAAAGAGAAATCTTACCTTTAAATATATTTTATTATGAGTTGCTAAAGGAATGCAGAACTATCGAGCTAAACAATATCTAGATATGATTGCTAAATACATTTAGTGCGTCTTATTTATAAGTGAACCATGAATTCGAAATATAGTCTAAGGAGTATATACATTAATCTACGTAACTCAATACCATGCTCAGAAATATATATAATCTTCATTTTGATTCTATTCTAAACTAGAAATGTATGTGCTTTCAAATTAATCAATTGCCTAGGATCTATATATTACTATCCTATTTAAATCTATGTTATATAATAAAATTTCTTACATAATAAGTTCAGAACATAAAAAAAAAGAATGTATGTGTGTGCAATCGTGATACTTTATACTACCAAGGTGATCCTAGTGATAAAAACTATTATCACGTTGTTCTAACCCCCATGTGTTATGTTTATAACAGGATTGTGAGTTCAAACAAATGAATCGATACCTTTTCAAGTGGTAAGAGTTAATGCTTTAAGAAAATTTCGAGCTGGCAGACATGACTGTCTCTTCTGCAATAAATAACATCGCTGTTGAGACAATGGAATGTCTACGTGGAAATCCATGTGGTTTTGGTCACGTGGAGGTGTGGTAAAAATTTTTTCCGCCGTGATGAGTTGTAAGACTTTGGATTGAAGCTTGATGAGTTGTACTCCTTGGTGGCCACGATAATGATGGTGATAATTAATACTTGAATAAATGCCTGGGTTTACGAGAAACCCTATGGTGATCTCCACCGTTGATCTAGCCAGGGTTTCAGTCTTTGGATTCTAACCCTACTCTCCATTATGTTACGTGAAGTTATTTTCTTCCTGGTCATTTGGTGTAATGGCTCTGAAGGATGGCCGACACGCCGAGAGTCTTCAGGGTTTGGTAGCAAGTGTCTGTGAAGATTTTTTCGTGTTGAAACAACGACCTGTCCAGAGATTTAAAAATGGATTCTTAAGGAAGTTTACAGTAGCAGCTTTGTTTTTAAAGTTCATAGTGAGTGGCCAAGTCCTCGTGGTAGTTGATGCAGTCCTCGACTTTTCATAACTGTTCATTGGTAGTGAAATGAGAGTTGTTTCCTCCTTTCTTTGCATTCGACTATGGATTAATGGTTGCAGTTGCACTTGTCTGGGCATTCTGCTCTAGTGATAAATTGAAAAGGTAATGTCTTCGACTTTAACCCTGCAACTTCCATACTATTTTGAAAATGCAGCAAATGTTATTTTTCCAGTAATGAATCCTTTTAAATCTCTTTTTGACCACATCTCGTTCAAAATTGCAAGTCCCTTTGTCTATGGCTTTACCAGTTTAGGTTTTTGATAGATGGCTGCCGCAATTTTAGATCGGTAAGCCTTGGAGGTTACCTTGTTTTTCTGGTTAGATAAAAAAAGATGGGCCTTCATGTGTAAAGTCCCGAGACCTCATGTTTTTCTTTGAGGGTTTGTCTTTCGTTGGAAATGTTGTGAACTGTTGATAGCTTAGGGAGGATAGAAACCTCGACCCAAAGGGCATGAACCCTGTGATGTTTGATTTTCACATTACCACTGTAATAGATGAATAACATAGCCGTGGGGAGAGTTTTTCCTATTCACTGTCTTGGATAATGCAAATACTATGTTGTTAATGAAGTAATGGTAAATGTGTTCGATTTTAGAGCAATGTTCTAGCCTGTGTGAAGTCCGTGGATTTTATAACTACTGTGCTTTCGTTCTATTTGAACTTTAAGGGCTAGGGTTTGACTCTATGTTAGAATGTTTAACATTAATATATAGTTTTGAGTAAATCGAACGCAAAAGGTTTTGCTCTGTACAAGATTATGATCTCGGCATGAAACCCTTAATGTTACTTCTATTTTAAAGTTTTTCAACTATCAACGTGATAAAAGAAATCTTTGAGTTGATGCCAAAATATTTCTTAGTTCAATCTACAGGAATGAATAATGATTTGTATGCTTAGTTTGATGGCAAAGGGATGCATTATTTTATGTTTATGTTTATCAATAGTTAAAACAAAATGCTGGCCGCGTGCCGAGAGTCGATATCTTGGTTTACAATTATATCTTGAGTTTGGTAGATGTTTTGTCTCCTATCTTTGAATGATAATGTGGAAAACTTTGAAAAGAAGACTCTGTTTTAGTAACAATGGTAATTCCACGTTTAAACAATTGCAAAATAAGGAAAGAAACTAAAGAAACCCTAATCTAGGTTTTCAATTCTAAACAACAAGTAAAGGGATAACTATAGTTTAAATAATAAAACAAAAGAAAATGAATATTGTGCATAATGATTACTGTTAGCCAAAAATAATAGGGAAACTGTAGTAAGATTTGAAATGTGATATAATGCTTATTGATGCTATTTAAATTACAGATATACAGTTTCCTAAGTACTGTGAAATAGAAAATTACTTTCAAAACTTCGAAAAGAAAACTGTTTGTTTTCATGTTAGGTATATATTTGATAACAACAACTGGTAATAAATTTATGTGCTTAGAACAGAAATTGTTTCTGCAACAATCATTTCAATACATTCTGGTGCAAGAATTACAATTAATTTATAAAATATTAAACTATTTAAAGAATGACAAAAGTAGGGCATAGAAGTATATTACTTCCTACAGAATATTAATGGTAGGAAATCTAACGAAATATAATAGAGCTGATCTATTCATTCAATTGGAAATCTGCCTATCAAATCATCTTCATTAATTTCTTCTCTGTACTAGAGTACGATGCAAATCCATTAGCATGGGGAAAAATGCATAGAATATTTATTCAATTTATCATTACTATTCATAATTCTAATTAGGTTTAGAAACTGAAAAATAAATGCATCTGAACATGAACACATTCTGCAAATAAGAATTAAATACTTGTAAATAAGCAAATTTATCTACTTAATAATAGATAAGCAATTAGAACCTGTAGATGAAGATAGGCCCGACAAACACCCAAGGAGGCCTATTCCTCCCAACCTTTTTTCCAGAAGAAACAACAATACTACTGGCTTCCTATGGACCCCCCAGCATGCTTACTGAACACTAAGTAGATGGAATCTGTGTAGAAGCAAGGCACTAAGTAAAACTTCTGCACTCAGTATAACTTCTGCACTCAAAATATGCCTTCTGCACTCAGCAGTAATGGGCAGACTCACAACATGATAAAAAACTTAGCATATCCCCTCATCAAATCTCTTGGGTGCAAGCACAGCAAATCCCCAAGGTAAATTTCCTCGTCAGGAAAAGTGATGAACCTCAGTTCATAATTTGATGGCTATTATATAGACTACCTAGGTCTTTAGTGGTCAGTTTGGAATAAATGAGCCTCAAGCTCCAGTCCCACCTTCCATGGCACTATGACCACATTTCAAGGGAGTTGTCCCATACCAACAACTAGTTAGTTGCATCATGATGCTGCCATTTGTCCACTGCCTTCTACCCCAGATTCCATTCCACCTAGTGGATCAGTAACCACTCTTTCAACAGTCCCCTTAGGTGTTTGTCTCCTATTTTATTTATTAAATAATAAAATATTGTGCAAATTACAGTCATCCTTGGACACTTGTCCAACATAAACACTTTACAATAAAAGTTAACATAATGTTTCCAACATAAAATGTTTTTCAACAAAAAGGGTATGTTGCAAAAATAGAGTGAAAACTATAATTTTGATTAAATTTGATGTGACATCCCTCTTTTATACCCTATTATTCTATAAATGCAAATATAAATTTCACTTGTTTTCTGGTTAGGATATCAAGGCCAAGGCCACACTAGTAAACTTTGTAAGTTATGTGGTTTAATTCATAAGTTGTATATAAGAATGCTGGACTTATGACACTAAGGTCATGATGCAACCTAATGATGAGGGCATGAATCCACTAGGGGGGAAGAGGTGAAATGGCTTGGAAGCCATGAGTTTGATGACAAATGTTACGAAGGTTACTTAAGTTTTTGGTTATCGTTTAGTCCTAGAGAGGGATACAGAGGATAACCTTAACTGCCGAAAGGTAGTAAATGTCTTCTAAGACTTAAAGCTTAGCACTAAGTTAATTATTTTTAAAATTTATTATGTAAAACTAAGAAAATCCTATGGATTTCTTTGACATCCTAGTCCCGACAAGAGATGCCAAAGGTTTTTTTCTCATTAAATCCTACCATCTAATAACCTGAATAAGCTAGCTATATTATCTTAAATAGTTACCAAATGATAGTTTAATTATCATATGTAAGTATTCTTTTACCTATTTCTCAAATAAGACCACCCATATCTTATATCTTATAAATATATATTTATATAATTTTTTTTTAATTCTTAGTATAACTAAGTATACTAATATATTAAAAAATATGAGCTTAACCAAATATATAAGTTAAGCTTACCGATTATATCTTAATATAAGCTTACCAAATACTAATATATGCCCATTAAAAAAGTTAAGCTCCTTTTAACTTTACATGTTTTCTCAAGCACTTTCTCGTAGGAGTGGGATATATATACAAGAAAGAATACTTATGGTATGATATAGTTCTTGAGGATACTTTATGAGGAAATCTTCTTTCTATCTTATTCTTAAATTATTTATCACTTCATAACATAATTGCTTCGCATTAATGGCCGGACTAGGGATTTAAGAATATTTATGGAGATTTCGTAAAAAGTTTTTACTAATAGTTAATATAATGTTAACCATTAGGTTTAGGAGTCTTTAAATACTTTTCGATCGGTAAGGTGTTTTTGCATCTTTTTCTAGGTTTAACCTTGAAATTTCTAATTGATTCTTAGTGAACATCAATATTTGTTCAAATGCTTACGGCACTAGGATGACATTAGTCATCAATTCAAGGCCTACTTGTCATTAGACTTCTCCCCAAGTGGACTCATTTGCCCCGCGTTTAGTTGTGTCATCATCTTTTAGTCTCCTAAATTTACCATTTACAACTTAGAAATTTAGCCACATAAATTACAAGATTTACTTGTGGGGCCTTAGCCTTGAGCTCTTCACCAGAAAACAAGTACAATATTCATTTATATATTCAAAATAATAGAAATATAAAAGAAGGATATTACAATATAAAAATTAATTATTTAAATGAATATTTTTCTAATTTCAATTTTCTAATGATTTTGTAAATATATATTATATTGGAGTTATATATTTTATATATTTTTTTATATTGGTTGTAAACACATGTAGCTAGTGTTTGTGCATATATTTTAAAATTGTTTGTATGGATTATGATTTTAATCAATATACTCTCTAACACTTTAATAATATTTTCAATTGAACTATATTTATTTTATTTTGTTGTTTGATTTTATATGTCATATTTAAGTTTGTTCTTCATAACTTATCTAAGAGTGTTCAATTTCAAATAATAAAAATGATTATATGAAATGTTGTTTGATTTTATATGTCATATTTAAGTTTGTTCTTCATAACTTATCTAAGAGTGTTTAATTTCAAATAATAAAAATGATTATATGAAAATAGTTTATAGTTACTATTATGAAAGTACATATAATTGTATTAGAAATATTTGAAGTACAAATTTTGTAGGTATTAGTCAATGGAGTCATTGAATTCAAGAAAAAAAAATTATAGATGTACAAATGTAAAAGATTTGATTGAAATAATGATATTTAAGCTAATTTTATTTTATATATAATATACACAATTATATTATGTGTATAATTATATTTTAATATGACACCTTAGTTAATTTTAAATATAATGTAAGCAATTCTATTATGTGTATAATTATAATTCAATCAGATTTCTTAATTTTAAATATAATGTAAGTAATTCTATTATGTGTACAATTATAATTCTTAATTTTCAATATAATGTAAGCAATTCTATTATGTGTATAAGTATAATTCAATCAAACTTTTTAATTGCCGTGTTTTGTTTTATCATTTATATAATTTATTAAAATTAAAATTAAAATATGAAAAATCTAATTAAATTTAGTTAGATAGTATTCATATCAAATTAGCTACTTGTTTAAGTTATCATGTATTATATTATGAAACAATTTTTTGTATTCAAAGTGTGCATTATTTTATAACATGTTCATATAAAAAAGATAAAAGATTAGCTCAAATTATTCTTGTTACACAATTTTAATACTATTTTGTTAAATTATTGAATGAGTGAAACCATTGTTAATTTGGAAACTTAATAAATAAATTCTATTATATTTATGATTGAAGTTTAATTAAAGTGAAAATTTGTATATTTTTTAACAAATCCATATAAAAAATAATAGGCAATAGATTAGTTGAAATTATTCATGTTCTCAACTATTTTTATATATATTTATTTTAATTATTAAATAACTGAAAATATTGTTATTGGAAACATAATCAATAAAGTTGGAATACCATTTTTTTACATTATTTTATTTTATTGTAAATTTTCTATTTAATGTGGGGTTTTTCTATTTCTGTGTTCCTTTTCCATTTAATGTAAGGTTTTTCTATTTCTAGACCCAATGTGGGGTATCGACCGGTCGTATGGCTACGATTAATTTACACTTTTTTTCATTTCTTAAATTAAACAAAACAAGGATGTGGGCGATACCCTACCTGTTTACTTAATATCTACTAATAAGTATGTTCTCTATTAAAGCTTGTAAAATTTATATCCGATCTTGCGCCATGTTACGGTGCCTGTTTACTTGATATCTATTTATAAGTTTCTATTCACCTAGATTATACTCATTTTTACATTCTTATTTTTACTATGACTTGTATTATTATGGCAAAATTCCTATATATAGATATGAACCTGGAATTAAGTTATCAATTACAGAATCCAAGGTTTAATTTTATATTCCAAAATAATTATAGATTTTGTATTGCATGCAACATTGAATCTAAATTATTAAAAGTATAAAATTTTCTTCAGAAAATTAAATTGAATCACTCTAAATTTATTTGATTCATCAATGAAAAGTGAATTGTATAATAAATACCAAACATATATAAGAACACGAGAATTTTTCGGCATATTGGAAAAATTACATTGATTTAAAATTGTTTTAAGTATTAAAAAAAATTATCAATTTATTTAATAAAATAAAATTGTCACAAATATAACATATGCAATGAATGCTTATCATTTGTAATGGGTATTTTTACACTATGCAATCAATGATATGCTTATCATTTGTAATGGATATTTTTACCTTCTTTCCAGCTCCAACTTCTTTGCAGGTGTCAAAATTGAACCAATCTTTCATGACATCATAACTCTATTGAAATATTTTGTCAAACATCATCATAACTCTATTGAAATATTTTGTGAGACTCAAAGAAAAAATTCAAGTATTTTTATACACAAGATTTAATTCCTATAATACAGTGACATTCATAAAAACAGGAAAAAAAGATGTCTTTGCTACATTATGCCATCCCTTCACCATGTTTATGGACTTGGGCTATAAAGAAGGTTTCTTGATGAGGATTATAGCATGGAACTAGCATGTATTATTAGATGTCTTTGTTTAGTTCAAATGTTGTTGCATGCATCACTTGTGTCACTATTGAATTGTTGGATGCAAATCCTATCAATATTTCAAGAGGAGGAGAGAGGAAGAATGATTTTTTTAATTACTTTATTCCATATTTTTTATAAATAATTTAAAAATTATTAAAAATAGTAATTTTCTATTTAATGTTGACTTGTTGTATTGTTGAATGCAACACCCATCGAGCCATATAGAGGAAAGAGAAAGCATCATTTTTTTAAACTACTTTATTCTATATGCTTTTATTAATTATTTTTTTTATTTTTTATTTTCTTAAATAAATTGGTTCACTTTCATAAAAACTGTTCTCTACATATTTAGAAAAAACAAAGACAAAATTAAGAAAAAAAAATTGGAATTATTCATATATAATTATTATTATAATATTTAATCTTTATTATATTGAAATCCCCTAACATTATAAAATTTTATAAATTATCACTACATTCATATATAATTATTATAATAATATTTAATCTTTATTATATTGAAATCCTCTAACAATATAAAATTTTATGAATTATCACTACATTATAATTATAATTATTATAATAATATTTGATCTTTAGAAAAAACAAAAACAAAATTAAAAGAACATTCAAATTATTCACATATAAATATTATAATAATATTTGATCTTTATTATATTCAAATCTCCTAACAATATAAAATTTTATGAATTATCACTACATTATTTTTATGAATTAATTAAGAAAAAGAACATTCAAATTATTCACATATAAATATTATAATAATATTTGATTTTTATTGTATTTAAATCCCCTAACAATATAAAATTTTATGAATTATCACTACATTATTTTTATGTATTATTACTACATTATAATTATTATAATAACATTTGATCTTTATTATATTGAAATCCCATAACAATATAAAGTTTAATAAATTATCATTACATTATTAATAATATAATGGAAGACTATCAACTTACATTGTAAACTACAATTTACTAGTTTTTATACCAATAAACCTATAATCCCAAAAAACAAAACTATAAAAATATTTTAAAAATTTATTACATTAAAAACTTAAAAAAAAGCTAATTTTAATCATTATATGTTTTTTAAACTAAAATTAATTTCTCTAAACAATTTTTTTTTGAAACATATACAACACAAATCCTATTAAATTAAAAAAAAAAAACATTTTATTTTACATACCTAATTTCTCCACTTCCAAATAATTTTTGGCAGCTTTGATCTTTCGCATATCAATATCAAAAATAGAAAAGACTTTTTACTTAAAGGTTTTGTGAAAACAATGCTTCTTTCAAATCTTGTGACACAAAACTTGCTTTGCAAATTGTAACACATGTAATATGTTTTCCAAATTTAACCATGATTCTACCTATTATGCCTGAACTTGAATTTGCATATGCACATATTCATCTTCATAGAAACCCAGAATTGCATTTCGTTTATCTTTAATGGTTGGACTTGAGTTGAAATACTCATGGAATTGCATTTTTTACATTTTCCCTCCTACATAAGAGATAGCTTCCTTACTAGCTGCTATGTATGATAAGTAGAAATTCAGCACTTTCGAAAGATGATCAAATGGCGATTCTCATGAATTCCATCATAAGGGCATCACGAAGATCATCCGGAGCCTCTTCCATTGTTAACTTAAATTCCAACTTATTCTGGTCCTGCAAAAACATGAGCTCACTACTAGTTAGTTTCGATATCTATAAACTAAAATGAAAATGAGTTTGTTCTATATGAACCACTGTGAAATAGTAAAATCATTTGAAGAAATACTAACGATATGACTCTATGCATTGAGAAGACCATAACAGTTGACTAAACAATCAACAAATTTTCATAATAGAAATATTTATTTGAATATCCACAAGGCACTTAAGCCCATACTCTAGCAACTGGATAGAATAAATATTTTTTGTTTGTTATAGCTTCCATTATGTATTTTTGTGCTCCTCGCGCATTCATTTACTCCACAACGACCTTTCATAGCGTCTAATTCTGCTTTTATGTGATTTCTACCATTTTAAAATCTCCATCAACCACCTCTCCATAAATTTACAAAACAGTAGGAATGATTTATTTAATGGAAGTAGAAATTACAAGCACTTAGTTATTTGACTTACATGGAAGAACTTCAGCTGCAAGAAGAGAAGAGTGTAAGTGGGAACACCGTTGGAATTTGGAAACAGAGACTTGTGTTGATCGCTACCAAATTCAATGATCAAGTGAAAGGAAAAAACAATGCGAGTGAGGAGAAGAGTGCTACAATTAAACAACACCACTAGTATGTACATGAAAGAACAAGTTTTTCTTCCATCGTTCTTAAAGACATTTCAAGTTAGTTATTATTTTTATTTTATAAAATTTATTGTTTGATTTTTCGTCTTATGCTTTATTGTTTTTTTCTTAGTGGCTTAATTCTTTTTCTGAAGTAATAAGACTATTTCGGAGATGGAGAAAATGTACTCTAAATTGAATTATAATAACAACTCACAAACTTTCAAGTCTTCACGTTTAGAATATGGTTAAAACGATCAATACACAGTGATTAGTTCTCTATGTGAACACTGTACAATAAAATTCATGTCAAAAACTCAAACTTTCAAGTCTTCACGTTTATAATATAGTTAAAAAGATCAATACACAGAGTGCTTAATTCTCTATGTGTTCTGTACAATCAAATTCATGTCAAATTCTTAAGGCAGGGATTCGCAGCTCGACTTGTTAATGTATTTTCCTAAAGGGTAGCCACCAGATTTTGTTTGTTTTGGAGAATTCCATGACATAAAGCAGAGCGCACTTCACATCATTTATTGACTTACATGTACGCAAATTAAATGTCACATTAAAAGACCAGCCTACAACCCTTTCTATTGACATGAGATAGAAAAAGTTTCTTACCTTTTTTTAACACTCGGCCTTAAATGATAGGAGAATTCTGATTTGCATAGACATTTCCATGAGTTGGAGAAGGGATATCGCAAGTGCAAGAAATAATTCCGAGTGAATACCGCCACATCAACCTCAATCGGTATTGATCCATTAGCCTGACTCATTTGCCTGTAAAACAATTTCAAAGGCTAGAGAAGTTAATTGAACCAAATAAAATTTTGGATAGAAAAACACGGTCAAAGGCTAGAGAAATTAATTGAACCAAATAAAATTTTGGATAGAAAAACAGGGTGAGAAAAACGAAATTGGTGAAAAATAAACTCACCAAATTCTATCTCTAAAGACTTCACTCTAAGTGTTACTAAATACAAGCAACACACTGTATTGTATTTATAGTTAATTCTTGGTAACACACTCACTGTATTGTATTTATAGTTAATTCTTGGTAACACACTCTACTTGTGAAATGACAAACTTATGTCTGAATGAGTCTCTTGGTCACGCGTCACACATGAAGTGTATTCTTATTCATTGATTCTCTGTGTACGGTGTATATATAAAGGTAATTCTTGGTCACACACTTCTTGTGAAATATCAAACTTCTCTTTTAGGAATGATTCCCGTGGACACGCTTTCCTTGTGGTTCCGATTCCATATGTCCACACGTTATTCCGCATACCTTCTTTATCCATTTCACTTATGGGAGATTCCAATTAAATTTTTAAAATTTGATCAATATTTTCCTCTCGGATGGATTATTGCGAGAGGCACTTTTTAAATTAAAGGTGCGTGAGAGGTGTCACCTGTATAATCCAAGTCAATTTAAACAATTAAATTAATATAAAAATAGATCATTTATTAAATTCTGGATTATTGCAAGGAGAGAATGAAGGTGGGTGAGAGATTTCACCTTTATAATACAAATCAATTTAAATAATTAAATTAATACAAGAATAGATAATTTATTAAATTAGATAAAATTAAACAATTTAAATTGAAAAGAAAAATTATATTAAATTAGATAAATATTATTGTAATTTTAAAACATATTAATTTATTGAAATTAACTCAATATTCAAGAAATCATAACGTTTTTATCCCATGTTGGTTTAAGATTAAATTTTACCTATGGATTATAATATCTTTACTCATATATTTGTTTAATATTAAAGAGAGTGTAACATGTTTACATTTCCTTTTGCAAAGCGGCTTGGGTGATTTTGATGGCTTAGATGTCAGCGGGTTGTGGTTTCTCAGACCAAAGGAAGTGAAAGGACATTGCAGCAAACAAAAAAAAAAATAATGTTTGAATTTGATTGTTTTTTTCTTTAGTGTTTGTAGGTATACCAAAGTAATTAAATTATCCTCATTAAAAATAAAAAATAAAAATCTAAAAAAAAGAAAATTATAATATAATAAACAAGTATAGCTCTATCTTAACTATAAATATATGTGTTCCTTGAGATTTAAGTACTAGATTCTCATAATTTTATAATGATATTTAAAATATTAAGCATTTTCTCACCTAGATGACAAGGAAAACAAAATAAACAAAGAATTGAATGTAGTTTTTGAATATTACAAGTTGGGGAAAATTCTCCAATACAAAAGAAAAGCGTCTATATAAATTATCTTAGGTCAAAGTTGAGCATTGGTGGTTCAATATTATTGTGAAACAATGATGTGGGTGCTCTAAGACAATTAAGCACTAATGTTGGTATTCTAAGCTTTTACAATTTGATTAATATTCTTAATAATTTTACAACATGTTTTCTATTTAATGTTTTTATTACTACTAAATATTAATTGGTTGTATTTAATCAATATTATTAAAATATAGTTATAAAATGACTTTTAGTTTGAATCTTCCCAGTATTGATTATTACCCTTTTCTCCACTAATGAATCTTTTATTTGCAAATATTTTTTTTAAATACTCGTAAAATATAATGAAAACTATACTTTTTATTATTTGAATTAAAAAGTATAGCTATAATCATATGAAACAAGAAAGTAGAAATAAATTGGCTGTTTTTGGAAATGTACAATAATTTTTTTTTTACAAAAACAATTAAGTTTCTATATTAACTACCCCACGATTAACAAAACTAGCTTTAAGTCATCATTCCTTAAGGATAGTACATAGAAAAATAGTGGTACCTTAGTCCTAAACAGTCTCCCTAACTTTCTATTATATTCTAAGACTCTATAACTATAAACATAAATTCTAATATGTTGAAACAGAATCAACTTGAAAACCAACACATGCCACAATTTAGTGATGAGAGCGAGAATGCTATGTTTGAATTGGGGAAGGGTTTTGTCATTGAGTGAGGCTTTTTCCCTTGGTGTCTTTGCTTTGTAGGTGCAGTTGAACTTGAGACAATTTAGCCTCCAACTCTACCAACCGAGCTTTTAGTTCAACCAACTTTAGTTGTTTCTTCCATTTCATTTCTCATGACAGCCTCATGGTACAATATTTCACCCCTATCCAAAACCCATTTTGGTTCTTCCTCACTTTTCCAATGGTCCCATTTTGGTTCTTCCTCACTTTTCCAATGGTCCGTCCCTTGAACAAGTCCATCCATCTCTTGTTAGATTGAACGAACGGATCTTGTGAGTTAATTATTGCTTGCTTGAAGTGTCATCATCTTGTTTTGAATGCAGGAGTGCTCGTCATCTCTAGATCCCCCATCAGCCATAGTAGAATCCTTGAATTTTGTCATAGACAATATGTGAGAAGTGACACCTTCATAGGAAGGGGCCTTTACAACAAAACGACACTCGAGAACAATACTACAGGTATGACCTCATCCCTTGAACATACTGTCGAAAATATATTTGTTGCATGAGAAGGTCGAAACCACGATCTTCTAGAACAAAGGCCCAATCATGGAATTTATCTACGCTTCCTTACTTCGTTTCCAACATAGACATTGATTATAATGACCCCACACTTGGCTTGCCCAATTATGTCCACAAGTGATTCCACTGATTCCTCCCAGCTCTGCCTACTTCCATGATCATTTTTCCATGAGTGAAATAACCATGCGATCACTTTGCATCCGCTTCACACCGTTAGGAAAATCAAAGGTTTGATTCTCCTACAAGCTAACCCTATAAGCTTGTACCTGCCTCTTTTAATTCGCATGGAACTCTTAGTGATGCTCATGAATGCATCCACGAGTCTTCTTTTGCAGGTGCATACATGTATTTTCCTATTCGATGCCATGAGATGGATTTCCCTTTCACCACCTTTTTTATTACGGCCTTTCTCATCGACCTTATCCCCTTGGTCTTAGGTTATGGTCTTATGACCATTACATTTGGCTATATCCTCTCTCCACTATTTCCAATTCCTAATTTGAATTCCATTCTCAAGGAAGTGGAGAATCTTGGTTCGACATTACTTATGCTTTCTTGTATGCGCCTTATGGGATGGTTCATGATTTCTCTGTATAGATTTGAGTTTAATATCCCCTTCTAATAGAGAAACAATGTGGTTAGGAAAAAATTTTGGTTCCTGATTTTGTTTTCCAGCACCTGAAATAGTTGGTAAGAACCAATGATAATAAACATTTTCCTTATTATTTTCGCTATCCCTGAAAGATTGACATTTAACCTTGTTGGTTTGGAGATCAAAGATCGGATTATTGTGGACAAGTCCCCTAATATTATAATCTCCTATATTTCCAAATGAGAAATAATATTAAGTCGAGAAATAATATTAAGTCCTTGATAAAAGATGATCACTTTAGTATGTTATTAGTTTTTATTCGGAGGCCCAACACATATTGTATCAGGAAACTCTGCATGATACAATTATGACATGCAACTTTGCAATATGTGGTAGCGTGGCAACGGGAGCAGACAACAATTGTCAAACAATAGTAGTTCTCTTATCCCATCCAGTGATGGAATTTGATGGGAAAAATGCCCGTCATGGGGCGTTTTGCCCATCAAATACGGTTTAAAATTTGGATTAACCGTCATTTATGAAGAGTAAGAAAATTTTCAAAACGTATTTTTGAAGGGCAATAAAATTTCTAGAACGTCTTTATATTATTAATTTACTAATAATATTAATATATTTATCTTATATAAAACTATATTTTGTAAATTGCAACTTCCAAACCATACATTGACTAAACAAATAGAAACATCTATTAAATTAGATCTAATTCCATGTCTTTCCATTTACAAGTTGCAACCATACATTTAATAAAAACATAGAAACATCTATTAAATTAGAATTATTTTCATGTCTTTCCATTTACAAGTTGCATTGATTTTTCCTAAAATAAACAACTCCTTTAACTCAATGATTTTTCCAGTATTTTTTGACTTTTTTTATTATTGCAATGAGCTTACAAATTTAAGTGCTCAATGCTCATTGATTACATTAAAATGTTACAAAAAATTGGGAGTTGGAGAGCCTTGGAGACAAAGTTTGAGAATTATTTGCATTATCAAAGGTAATGCATGCACTATTTTTTGGTAAATTATATTTAGTGATTTGTTTAGATTCAAACATTTACTTAAATCTATGAGTTTGAAGAAATGTTATCAAGTATGTATTTTTTAATAATTTTAAATAACATAAATAATGTGCAGTGTGTGTATTTAGCGATTTATCCCATAATTTATGTAATTTATATAGATTCAGACTCAAAAGTCTTGGTATATTTCTCTCATGGTTCAATTTCAGTGAGAGATGCAGAATTTAAATGAAGGCCAATACTAAATAAGGCATTGAGAGACATGAAATCTATGTGCAACATTTGGAATGAAATGTAGTTTGTAGAACAATAGAATATATAAAAAAAGAGCATACAAAGCTATATATTCATCATCATTATTTATAATTCTTGTGAACTATGCATGACTGCACTTGGTATGCCTGCATTCTGTAATTGCTTAATTGCAGTCTCCATCATAGCCACCTGCTCCTTGAGATTTTGATTTTTGTTGTCTAGACTCATGCAGTTGCTTGAGGAGCGAAGCCCTCTAATGTTCTGCTACAGTGAACTCTAGAGTCCGAACTAGGTGGGCATTTCGTGCCTTTATTTTATTTTTAATAGCCTAGTATTTTTATCCTCAATGTCTATAAACATCTTTACTTTTGTGAAGTATTGGGGAGTTGTAGCCTTAGCAAAGGCAAAGTAAAGAAAAGCAAGGGTATGGACAGATTAGATTTACAAAGGCTTGTATCTATTTTATAACGATTAGATTTACAAAGGCTTGTATCTATTTAAAAATCTGGATTCTGATTACGATTTTTTTTAAAAAGACTTCATTATTAAAGAGTAAAATTTTAAACAAAACGTTTTGTGATGGGTAATATAAAAACCCAAAACGTCAAAGAAAATTAATCCGACGGGTAGAATGAAAACCAAATTCGAACACTGATCCCATCTCTTCCCTACATATTAAACATTTACAAGGAGGGTTAAAGCAACAATTAAGTGGAGCGTGGGAGTAATCATCATCAGCTATTCTTGTTGTGTCTATGGAAGACAAACAAGGCATGACGCCCGATACATACAACTACCTCCTCTTCAACTTTCACGACTCTGATCTTGTCCGTTCTTCTATTTCAGAGGTAGAGGTAGGCTCATTCTATTACTTAGTTTACACATACATTCAGGTTTGGATTGGATTGAATTGAATTGCACGCAGTCTGATTATTGATTAGTGATATCATCATATATATGTTGCAAGAACAGAAAAATAAATATGGAGATCTAGAAACCCTATTACTAAACTGTGATTTTACGATCATTTATCAAAATCCTCACCAATTCCCACATTAATTAAAACTCATATTGAAAATCCCAATGCCTTTACGTTCAAAGATAATTAAGTTAGTTCTGTTGAGTAAACTTTAACTGGTTGAACTACCTCAAACGCTAATTTGATATGGGGTCTTACAAAAAAACTTGCAGCACTTGTGTCAACAATCGTGAAATAGAAAACACAAATTGCGTAAAAGTGGCTCAGGTAAGTGCTACATTGGATACTTAAGGTGACAAGTCACAAAACCGAATCTTCCAGGCAATTGGGCCATTGGTTCTATGGTGAGGTTGATGGAGTAATAAAGGATTCATTCTGGCTAGGACTCTTCATGGCAGAACACTTTTGTAATACTTGGCATTGCAACTAAAAGAGCTTTCTCCCACTGTGGTTAGCATCCAATCCATGCCAGTTAAAATCTCACTTTTGACTGAATAGAGAGGTGAAGAGAGTCCTAACTATATGTAATGTCTCTCAAAGTATGTCCTATTTTTTTTTTTAAAGGGTTTCTCGGATGTTGTAAATAACATGTTAATATTAACACTGAAAAGTTTGTCTCACATTCTTCTTAGTTGCCTCAATTGTATATCTATATACTATTAATTGATATGTAAAGGTAAGAAATATCCATTCTTCCAAACTCTCTTCATGTGATAATATACATATTAAAACAATATTATGAGTTATTCTTCTTTATAAAGATTTAATCATTGAAATCTTCATTCCAACTTATGAATTATATTTCTTGTATATAATAAAACAATCTTACTATCCACAAATAAGTACCTATCCTCTTTTTAAATATATAGCCAATAAACCCTAACCCTTAGTCACATATCGCTAAATCCATTTGCTTTCAACAATAAAAATATAGCACTCCCATATACTTAAATAACATAAGGAAGGGGATGCCCCAATTCCAAATTCTTCCTTCGAAACAAATATATGTATTTTACAATAAACATATTAAGGTTGAGAATCACGGTACCTAATTTTAAACAATAATCCATATTAGGATTAAGGGAGATGATGTCTAGTCATCCCAACATATATAACTTTATAATAGCTACTTTTCTTTAACATAGGAAATGGAACATCTACTCCTACTTTTCTTCTATGTCAACACAACATGGGGAATTATAATCTTTTGAAAATGTCACTTTAAGTTGCAAACTAGTTCACCATTCGTTCTAGACTTTTGATAGAGTTTTCAAAATGTTAATTGAATCTAAGGCATCAATTATATAAGTCTATTTAATATTTAAAAGATCTTTAATTCACTATAAATAAAATATTATTCTCGAATCACATATACTTATATTCTAATCTATATCTACATTTATAACTTTAAACATTTTGATCTTTCAATTCAAGATACATATAGATCAATATATATATACACTCAATTCGTGATCATCTATGAATCCAAACTTATTTATATATCAAAACCCTATTTTTATATAAAAATTCAACTACTTTCAATTACCCCTATCCAACAAGTATCTCTTTTATAAATCATAATCTTGTAGACATGATTTCAATTGAATCTTACAATTTATAAACATAGCATTATCTCTATATACCCTGATTTAGGAGAACCTTTCAATTTCCCCCAATCCACCCACGTATAACCTCTATATATTACTTTACTCTCATAATAATAAAATGTTTTCATATATATATATATCCACCCACTTTAAGTGTTTATTATTATCTATATTACTCTATGCTAAGCAAACAGATGGAACTTGTAATGCTTGTGCTCCACTTAATTTTAATATAAATTCTTCTTATATGAAATTAAGTCTTAACATGCTCTTCAAACATAATGCCCCAAATTTCTAATGTCATGCAAATTAAGTAAACATTGTATATTGGTGATGCATTCAAATCTAATTACATATTCCCGTACAAAATGTCACGTTTGTCTTTTACTAGCATAGATCCATCTTAAACCCATATCTATCAAGCACCGAGAGGGATCCAATTTCTTGAGGTGTATTTCTTTTTTCAAATTTAAACTCAAGAAATTTGATCTCTCTTGATTGATAGATCTGGGTTTAAGTTTTAAGTTTTTATTTTATAAACGAACGTCTATTTTTTAATTACTTTTTCATAATAATTTATTTTATGAACCAACATGGATTTTTTTTTAAATACTTTCCATAATTTTTTATTTTATGAGCCGACATGAATATTTTTAATTATTTTGTTACAAACTTTATTTTGTTACAAACAACATCTTCTCCATACTGGACTGTAAAGCACCTCGTTTCACTCAATGCAATAACCTTTTCCTTTCTAATTAGAATCATATAAGTATCTATACCTATGTCCTTCCTTCATAAATATTCTAACTTGTATTTAAACTATACACTACTCGTTTCATCCCTAAATGACATGGCTATTAATCATTTATAATCTAAATCAAATCGATCTAAATGCAATATATTATTATTTTTCCTCCAAGAAGTCCAAGAAGTTCAACACTTGAACTTGTACATCCCATCCCTAAATATCTTGTTTCATTTAATTATTTATATTTAAGACTAATTTGATCGCAAATCGATTAAATTAGAATATGCATACATCTTTTATTCATAATATTTCTAACTTGAACTTTAGTTTACCAAAGAACATGTTTAGCCATCATACGTATTAATTCAATTTAAAACTACGATAAGATAATAAAAACTAAGCATACATAATTCTTAGAATGTCCTTGGACTTTTAGCTTCTCGCAAAGCCACTATATGATTTGGATGTTAACTATGTCACCTATTCAACTCTCAGTTATGTGACAGAACTAAAGATTGAAGCTGAAGATTGTGTTCACTAAAATAATATTCATTTTTAAGATCCTAAGGTTTCATAAATATCCCTCACAAAATAGATACTCTTATTTTATGTCGGAGCATCCCCAATTAAGCTTGCGGAGTAGTTAGTACCCCATACCCCACTTGATTTGCGCAATGAATTTTATTGGTGACAGCGAATGTATTCATAAGCCGGTGCAAACTCTAGTACCGAGCTCAGTGCTTAGCAAGAAACGTGGTGAGGTGTCAAACCTTATGGAGATTTTAGATATAAATTATTTAAACAACGTGTGAGTAGTAGAGACCCACCCTGATCTGGGCATTTACTAAAAAATAAGGATAAAATGATGGAAGAGAGTTTGAACTAAACGTTTCGACAGGGTTCAACGTAAGGAGTCTACACGAGCTGGGCGTGTAGTGATTCACGACAGAGGTCGATAACCTGTGGATCGGAGTTCGTAGAGCAGGGATCTAAAATAGAGATAAACTGTACGATTCTGGGCATTTGAACTTGTAACTGCTCACAGTAAGTAAAGGATACGACAGAGATAATCTTCACAACTTCTAGGCGTTTCTGGGTGTTTAAATTATAAAGTCTTACAGAAATTAAATAAAGATTTAGACAGAGGTATACTCCACGAAATTTGGGCATTTGAATTGACATCCTCTAGAAATTTAAATAAATATTATTGCTGGGCGTTTGAATAGTAAATTCCTTCAGAAATTAAATAAAGAATTAGGGAGAGGTAACCCTCGCGATTGCTGGGCATTTGAATAGTAAATTCCTTTCAGAAATTAAATAAAGATTTAGACAGACGTAATCCTCAGGATTGCTGGGCGTTTGAATAGTAAATTCCTTCATAAATTAAATAAAGAATTAGGCAGAGGTAACCCTCACGATTGCTGGGCATTTGAATAGTAAATTCCTTTCAGAAATTAAATAAAGAATTTGACAGAGATCTAAATGCTAATTCAGAGGTCAGTTACATGATTTTAAAGGTTAGCACACAATTGGAAAAAGAATACCCAGATGCAACCACTCCGATTGTACATACATCTTCTCATTAAAATACTTCAAGTAAAATAGAGACAGAATATATATCTATATAGCTAAACACAACCCATTTAGATGTGCATCAATTTGCACACTCAATTTGAACCTACAATAACATTTTAATAAAACTCATAACTAATTTATTACAAACCTGAATCATATGCGACCTTTAAAGGTCAAACCTGAATACTCCTAACTTTTCCGAGATGATGAAGTGCCATGTTCGACATGCGATAAATCCTGCACTAGGGAGCAAGAGAGCGACCAAAGGCTTGACTTCAATATTCCTCCCATCCAATCTGATCTCTGAGCTTAGGTTTTTACGCCGAGAGATCACCCCTCAGATAGGCATGAATCCATTAGGGTGGGAGAGTAAGGTTCTCTTTTCTTTATTCAATTTTTATTTACCTTTCTTTTCCTTCTTGCCTTCAAAGATTAAGAAGAGAGGGAGAAGAACTGGCCCCCTTTTCCAAGCACCGTAGTGTCCTTTTTATAGTAGTATTTAGGTTTTTACTATCACCATAAGTTCTTGTTAGAAATTAGCTTGTTTAATCTTTACTTAACTTTAAGTGATAGATTTACTTAGTCAACATTTGGTTAACTGATCTTTCACTTGACCAATATTTAACTTTATTTATATTTATCAAATTAATTTAACATAAATAACTTATCTTTAAAATAACTCAAGATCTTTAATTAGTTCACTTAACTTATCTTTAAATTAACTCAAGATTTTTAATTAGTTGACTTAACTTATCTTTAAATAATCTCAAGATCTTTGATTAGTTGACTTAAGGTAATCATATTATCTTGAACATAACTAAATGTAACTTGGCTTTAACTATCAATTTATATAGTTAACATACTATTAAATAGCTAAGAGTTTCCCATACATCAACTACGAGTTAACATTTTCTTCATTGGTAGATAAACTCATATAGTTCTTTTTTAATCTCACCTATTTTATTTATCTTTTAAATAATATCTATTTATATATACCAATCTGTTTCCTTGGTAATAATAAATCATTTATCTTTTATTCATAATTTACAATCAGGAAATTATCAATCATTTTCCACTTAGGAATTTTAATGACATATTTTGTTGAGGCTACGCTATCAATGTTCTTTATGTTAATTTCTTATTTTTACTTAATGGTACTTAGTATACATTAGCCTCCCGATAATAGTTAGATTATAGGAACTTGTTACTGCCTTGCGACAACTAGGAGGTTCTTCGACGTCCATATCTAGAACTAGTTATTAACATGCTTTAGACTTAAGTGTTTTTCTTAGTGAACATCACAATTCACTTTTAGGGCTCATAGCACTAAGATGACCACTGTCATCAAAAATCATGGCTATCAAGTCATTCACCCTCTCCCCCTAGTGGATTTCATGCCCCATCCGTTTCGTTGCGTCAAGCCTTCAGTCTCCTAAGCCTACAAATTCACTTAACACTTAGGAAAACATAATCATACTTACAAAGTTTTACGTACAGAGTTCTTGCCATGAGCTCCTTGCCATTGGCAGGGTACACATTTGTACTTTCTGTTGTAGAAATCCTAAGGGAGAAGAGAGGGATATTACACTATAGAAGATGGTTTCCGTATAGAAGCAATGGAAATGAAGAACAAGGACTTCTAGCATTTGCATCCAAAGAAAAAATAAGATGTGGTTATAGTAAGTGTAATTATAATACCCCCTATCTGCTTGCTTTCTATGTACAAAAGCCATGCCCACCTCAACTGACTGAAACATTGAAAAAATAATATACCCAATATTCCCAGTCACAAATTGGCACAATTCACTAAATACATACGACCGTCTGCCATATAACATGGATATATGACATACCAACGACCTGAATTTATTAAGGCGGTCGGGTAAAATGGGTGGTAAGGTTTCAACTTGTAAGTTTGGATTGATGGGTTTGAGGCTTGAGCTTCTCTCCCGATGCTTTTCTTTTCAAGTAGTAGCAACGCTTTAAAGAGATTGGAGTTGGGCATCTATTTTCTTCCTCCTTACTGTGTGTGGGAGAAGGATGGTGATGGAGCACCAACAATGCATTACATTTTGGAATACAATTCCAGATAAGATAAATGGAGGTCATTCGATATGTGGAGAGAAAATATTAACACATACTTTCCTATGTTTTGTATTCTTTGGCCACGGGGAAGAGGATGATTTGAAATTTTTGTACCGAGTACTGCAAAGTCACTGTTTTACTTCAACAAGATTCCAATGCAAGTTTTGGGTTTTGGTCATGACTCATGAGTTCCAAATACATTTACCCTGAAGCTGTTTTCCCCTATATGAGGTGAGATACATCTGTCATAGTGGATTTTTTTGGGCATTCATAGCTATATGGTCGGATTAAGGACATTTTTAACGGGCCACCTCCTTTGTAAATGAAATAGTTATCACTCAGATAGGAAGAATATAAGCATGAAGAAATTCGTGCAACCCCCTGAGAGGCATATTTCTGTAAACAATTCCAAAAATCAATATGTATTATTGTTTTTTCCGATGTGCTTTGATATCGAACTTGGTCTATAGGCCATACCCTCTGCCAATATAAAAATCAAATTTATTAAAAAATATTGGGTTTAAAGAAATCGTTTTTGGTTTCTACTGTGACTGAACCATCTTCCAGGAGCGCTCTGAAGCATATTAGAGGAGCGCTCATGTGCAACTCTTGTGTGTGAACCAGTGCATTTTACCATGACTTTTGAATTTTATTCAGGACAAAAGAGCTGCAAAAATCGAAGTTACTACGAAAAAAATAATAAATGAAACAGAGGGAACTTACCATGGACAAGGAGAGTATTGATGGTGCCGGAGAAACCATATCCGGTCTGGTGAGGTGAGCAAAAATTGCAGTAGATGTGGTTGGAACTCAGTGCGGGATGAAACTTCAAATCAAACATGCACCCTTTCAAAACCCTGCTTCTCAAATAAATTATACAAAATGATGCGAGAAGAGAAACCCAAGTGAAGTCTTTCGACCTCGGTTAGAAAAAATAGAAAAGAGTGTAAAATGAATTACTATTTTATTTGTAAAAAAACTTGTTCCTAAATTTTTTAGGAGTTTCAATATTATTTGGATAATCGTTTTAAATAATTAAATAATTGTTCTTATGTAGAATGTGAATGATTTAGTCTTTAAATAAAAAATAATAATAGGATTAGCACAACTACTTCATTTGTGGTTTCATAGGTCCCAATTTAAGTGTCATTGAAGTTTATTTAAATCTTAATCAAAATGCATTTAAGCATAACAAAGTATGACAACCATGAAATTAATCTGGATTGTACACTTGTTACACTAAAGTTAATCTTGTTGATCCACTCAAGTAAGTCCAAAATCCCAGATAATATCTAAACATATTTAAAAAAAATGAAATTATACAATTACTTTCTAATAAGTAGTAATTTTCTCTTTATGATGGAAAAACCATAAACCACAACAATTTTTCTTTTAATATTTAAAATAACCCTTTTTGGATAAATTATCCTTGTTTATGGGTATGTTTTTACTTATTAAACTCTACTCCTTTCTGACCATGTAAAATACCGATAAATGTAAATTATATCATAACTAATTTAGCAATACTTGTAAAATAACAAGTATGCCCTCTCACCAATGTTATAATTACACTAAGTATATCTATATTGACAAGTATACCCAAAATCTTCATTAATGAGTCGAGCTTATAAATGATGCTAAGACATGTATATACACATATATTATATGTCTATATTCCAACTTATAATATCCACATATATATAAATGTTAATAGTTCAATTAAAACATATATTTTATGTTTTATATAACCACTGTATATATGTATTTGGAAAATAGAAAAGAGTGTAAAATGATATATATGTATTTGGAAAATAGAAAAGAGTGTAAAATGAATTACTATTTTATTTGAAAAAACAATGTGTTTTTATTTTTTTTAGGAGTTTTAATATTCTTTCGGTCATCGTTTTAAATAATTAAATAATTGTCCCTAAATAAAAAATAATAATAGGATTAACAAACCACTTCATTTGTGGTCCGATAGGTGAACAATAATCATCATCTTAACCCTAGCAAACATTGTGTAAATAAAAAATCCATACGGGTTTAGATAATGCATAAGATTCATCCATAATATTATTGGATCCCTTCAACAATAGATACACATAATGCATTTCTCAATGTTCTAGTAGAATGCATGTGAATGTTTTTAAAAAATAAACATAATTTTAGCATAAATCCGTTGAACAAGAAGAATATGGTGTTTAGGGTTTCAAGGGGATGATTTCCACCTCAATATTTTGTCAAGTTCTTTGTGGGAATGGAATTGGAGGTCCAACTAGTAGACTAATCCAAAGACACATTGTCATAAGCTAAAATATTTGTAGCTTATGTGTAGGTTAGATTTAGGTTTTGCTCTGATGAGAGTAGTGTCGTAAATCCTACACGGTATGTGAACTCATGTGTTCAAAGTGGAGAAAAAATGCATTGCACCTCTGATCAACTTTTCATTAATGGATCCTTTGTGGATCTGGTCCTTCTCGTTGGATATGACACGAAGACGGTGTTCAAGTGTGCTTTGCTTATGACATGTTTTACCACCTTCAAAGAAGATGCCAATTAGTTGTATGTGTAATAGCTTAAGATGTTTAAGTTAACATTCTCATAACTATTTAAGATTTTATTCCTCAAAACTAACTTGTAAGGCTATCATTGTATGTTTATTGTATTATTTTGGTATTATTATGCTATGTATAACATTTTAGACTATGAAATGAGTATATGATCTATGCGTCTTAGAAGTAATTGTTAGCATTAAATTCATTAGTTTTGTATTATAAATTATGGTTTAGATTAAGATGGACCTATTTATATTGTGCCTAAGGATTCAAATTAGTCATATACCTCTCATTGATTAAAGAATCCTTCTATAACAATGATTCATTGTTTTGGCCATCGCAATTCTTTCTGTAGAAGTGAGTCATTATTTTTGGCTCCATCCATAACTCACGAGTCATGAGCCCTAAGATGGACCTATTTATATTGTTCCTAAAGATTCAAGTAAGTCATATACCTCTCATTGATTAAGGAATCCTTCTATAACAATGATTCATTGTTTTGACCATCGCAATTCCTTCTATAGAAATAAGTCATTATTTTGGGCACAAGGCCTGCATACATAGTGGAATGGATATCCATGCAAGGTCATGCATAGAAATGGTTTTTAATTTATTTAAAAAGTAACAACAAGATTTAATATAATGGATGACGAATTCTTGTAATTTTATTTGAGAATAATTAAATAGATCGTTTTTAATTTATTTAAATAATATATATATATATATTTAAAAAATTAGTCAAAAGTATATTTGAAATTATATTGATGTAAGATTAATATGTTTAAAAAGTCAAAATTAGCCATGTTCTTATTGTGTATGAGTTGAAACCATATTACACTTGTTATACTTTTACCTCTTGATTGATGACCTAGAGTCTTTATGTTTGAAGTCCACCTTGTAAGGAGATACCTTCCAACTTCCATTTATTTGAAGACTACTTGGTTAGGAGATAGTCTTTGTTGAATTAGTTTTTTTTTATCCCATGTTTTGATGTGTTAATTTTTTTTAAAGGATGTGATAAACTTTTATTTAATGATAAAAAGTTTTCATGAACTTTTATAATATCCCCAAATCAGATTAGAGAATATTGACTAAATCACAAAATTTTAAACCATAAATTTACAAGACTAGAGATTAGTTATTAAAACTAGAATTGGGGAAACTAGTACTAAACACAGCTAAATCCACCGAAATTTTCACAACAGGACTCTTTGGATCAAGAATGTTTGATATCAAATTTGTAGCAGCATAAAAAAAGGGGCTAATCTAGCTCAATAATCCTTTTCACAATGTACTGGGAACATTTATTTGTTAGTTACAACAGTTGTCGCTGAAGTCCACTCCAAGGCTTCCTAGGTACACCAACATATGAAAACTAGATTCTTTCTGCAAGCTTGGGGTGCAATGAGAAGGTTTATGGTCTGTGTTGTGAAATTTTCAATTACTAGGAACTAGATTCATAAGACAATTTCACCCTGGAATATCTTATACAATGAGAGAAGAAGAATAGAGAGAATAAATTACGGAAAACAATCTGTATCTTATTCATTGATATGATAACAATATATAATACATCTTCCATGGAGAAAATCGAATTGCTTTGAAGCAATATGGAAAGAGAAAAAAGAAAGGCTTAGAAAAGACTAAAAACCCCCTAGGTGGCAAAAGTAGTTTCCAAAACTATGCTAGAGGCTCACGAATTTGGCAAGTATGGTATGGCAGCTCATGAGTGAGGTAAATGGAATGTAATGATGGCTTTAGAAGGTTAGATATGATGTGGAGGTCGAATTGGTCAAGTGGCAAAAGATTCCAAGTAAACTACCTTTATCGTTTCCACTAGAAAGCAAAAAAAAATAGGACAAAGCTAACTAAAACTGGATAGTGTCTTTCTAATTCAGGAATGGAATAAAATTAGACAGAATCCAAGGAAATATTATCCAGAATCTATCCAAATTCATTTTTTTGAATGAGGATAGCATGTGGTCCACTAAAAGACAAAACTGGCCTATTCTACCTAGTCAAAACTCAGTAAATTAATCATAAATGATTAATTAATTTTATCCTAAGTCTAGAATGACATAGTGGGTTTTTTAAATGTTCCAACACCCCCCCTTAAGCCTGACTTTATGTGATGGGAATTAGAAAATATCAGAAATATAGGGCCCAAGCAACAAGGCTTATGGTCACCCCAATACAAAAATAACTAGTCCATGTAAATTGAGGAAACAAGGAAAACCTCATGGGAACAAAACCCTCCCTCAAAAATGGACATGATTGATGTCTTCATACTGTCATGTTGCTCATTTGAATGAGCTAAATGAGATGAATGAGATGAATGGGCTACTGCCGAGTAACTGACTTGATGAAGAGATTGTGGATGTCATGATCATGCATCAGTGCATCGATGTTGTGTAGGAAAGAACCATGTGTTGAAGCTCTATGAAGTTCATCTTCTGATGATGGAGGAGCATCAAATGAATTTTTCTTGCTGCTGTAACATACATAATCAAATCTGAAAACATAATCAATGATGGAAATAAGATCTATGCATACTCCTTCCCAAGGAGAAACAATGAACTCAACAGGATCAATTTCTTTTGTAGCTGCAATGTGGTGTACTAGTTCTTGTACTTTCTTCTCAAACTGATGTAGAACCTTTCTAATATTTAAAATGAGATCATGCAGCTCTGAAATATCAGATTGTAATTCATATGGAGCAGCAACCAATAAAGATGTGGAGTCTCCATGATCGAACATAATTTCAGTAGAAAACATTTGAGAAACTAGATCACCTGGACAGCTGAGCGAGCTTGGAGAGTGTGAGGACTTGAATTTTGAACCATGAGTGATGGGGTCATGTCCATATGTGTGGAATATCATACCAAATAATTCCAAAACAATGGTTGTCCAACGAATGAAATATATGCAAGACAAAAGTGCAACAGAGGCAAGTGACACAGTGTAGGAAAACATAGATTTGTGTAGTTTCTTAACTGGAGAACTTGGGGTTTGTAGGGTCTTTTGTGCATCCAAAGGTTGGGAATATGATGTGGGATATGTAATGACCTTCATATCAGACTGTAAATCATCTTCTAAATCAGAATCTAAAATATTTGAATGATGGTGGAAAGACCTTTCAGAAGACAAGTCAGAAGCTAGTGAAAAATGACTAGTTTTGAGAGTAGACTTGGATGAATTGACTGAAGATTGTTCCAAGGAAGAGGTGGAGATTTCTGATTTTGATATATCAGAATGTGAATCAATATCAGAGACATCAAAATTATATTTCACTCTAGCACTCAAGGCATAAACATTATTACCTTTGGGAGAGGCTTGGAGACAGAGTTCTTGTTCTACAACAACCTTGCCTTGTTCTTTCTTTGCAAAGTCAGGAACATCTATGTTATTCTCTTCAAGCATATTGGCCATGATGTCTAATTTCTTCTTGAAGCAAGATTTCTCAGGATGAGTGCCTTTGCAACAATAAGAACACTTGGGCTTCTCCTTCTTCATCTTATTGGATTTGGAATCTGCATCAGAATCCTCTTCATCTGACAATATATTTTGTTTGGATTTGTCATTCTTGAAACTCTTTGCTCCATGAGCAACAACTTCAAAGTCTTTGGAGGGTGATTGATCCCTCATTTGAACCATCTTGTCCTTTTCTTAAGTGAGTGAATCAATGAATGCATCCAAGGTTGGCATCTTCCACTTGGGAACTGCAAGTCTTGTAGAATGAAAAGTAGACACAAATACTGAGTATTCAGAGCTCAGTTTTGGCAAAATGGTAAGGATTAATTGCTCATCCTTCTTTTCTATACCACATTGCTTGAGTTGAAGCACTAGGTTCTTGAATTTTGATATGAACTCCTCCATAGAATTGAAATTACTTGGACTAAGAGAGATCAACTCAATCTCAAACAAATGACCTCTGAGCTCATCCTATTTTCCAAAGAGAGACTCTAGCTTTGTCCACACCTCATTTGGAGTTGATAGAGAATCGATATGGAATAGAAGATCTGGAGATACAAAGAGACAAAGTAACCCATAAGCTTCATCAATCCTATTGAACCATTTGGATTTTAATGCAACATCTCCTGGCTCAGTTTCAAGCCCCATAGTGACTCTATACAATCCTTTGCTCCGAAGCTGGATGATCATATGTGCCTTCCAGTCAAAGAAATTGAAGGGAGTGAGATTCACAGCTTTGGATTGATTTTTCTCCATACTGATGCGCTCCTAGTAATGGTAATACCTACAAAAAACACTCTTGGAAATTGTTTTGAATCAATCTAGCTCTGATACCATGTGAAATTTTCAATTACTAGGAACTAGATTCATAAGACAATTTCACCATGGAATATTTTAGACAATGAGAGAAGAAGAATAGAGAGAATAAATTATGGAAAACACTCTGTATCTTATTCATTGATATGATAACAATATATAATACATCTTCCATGGAGAAAATTGAATTGCTTTGACGCAGTATGGAAAGAGCAAAAATAAAGGCTTAGAAAAGACAAAAAATCGCCTAGGTGGCAAAAGCAGTTTGCAAAACTATGCTAGAGGCTCACGAATTCGGCAAGTATGGTATGGCATCTCATGAGTGAGGTAAATGGAATGTAATGATGGATTCATAAAGTTAGATATGATGTGGAGGTCGAATTGGTCAAGTGGAAAAAGATTCCAAGTAAATTAGCTTTATCTTTTCCACTAGAAAGCAGAAAAAAACAAGACAAAGCTAACTAAAATTGGATAGTGTCTTTCTAATTCAGGAATGGAATAAAATCAGTCAGAATCCAAGGAAATCTAATCCAAAATCTACCCAAATTCGTTTTTGTGAATGAGGATAGCAAGTGATCCACTAAAAGACAAAATTGGCCTATTCTACCTAGTCAAAACTCAGGAAATTAATCATAAATGATTAATTAATTTTATCCTAAGTCTAGAATGACATAGTGGGTTTTTTAAATGTTCCAACATGTGTTTAACCCCAACTAGCTAAGGCAACAATAATTAACTGAGATTCAGGGATAAACTGGTAGAGTTTGGAAGACTAGGAATATTTGTAGACTATGATGACAACTTAGCTAATTAACTTTCAATTCGACCCAAATAACCTCTAACCGTCCCAAAAATATGAACTAGGGCTAGGATTGAGTTCAAAATTGTCTCAAGAAAATGGACAAGATCATTGCATTTGTATATTTTATACATATCACCATTGGAGTTGAACTCTTGAGAGAAAATGGACAACATCATTGCATTTGTAGATTTTATACAACCTACAACTAAAAATGAAATGGTTCCCACATCCCATGCACATGCTAAATTTTTATTCTACATGGCATGTGTAGTAGTATAGAACCTTGGGCATAACCATGACTCATCAAAGAAATTGTTAAGGATTACATCATTGTCATTATCATCATCATCAATATTGTCATCATCATCATCATTGTCGTCATATAATCATCATCATTGTCATCATCATCATCATTGTCGTCATATAATCATCATCATTGTCATCATCACCATCATATAATTACATCATCAAACCCATCATCATCATCGATGTTATCATTGGCATTGCCATCATTAGCATCTTCATCATCATCATCATCACTATCATCATAATCACCATGATCATCATCACATAATAACACCATCATCATTATCATCATCAATTTTATTGTCATTGTTGTCATCAGCGTTATCACCATCATCATTGTTTTTGTCAGTGTCATCATCATTATCATTGTCACGATTGTCATAATCATGATAATTGAATTTTTAGAGGTGTTTGTTAAAACACAACCTCCAAAAGTAAAATTCTCATGAATTTTAGGGGTCGTCAAAAAACCACCCCCAAAAGTCCAATTCTCATGTTTTTTTTTTTTGCGGGGGAGGGTTGTAAAAGAAACCTTCAAAAATAAAGTTTAGGGGCAGTCTTTTTAAACCCCACCCCACTAAGGTCATCAGAATTGGATTTTTGGGGGCAATTTTTAGACAACTACCCCCAAATTCCAATTCTCATGAAAAAAAATTTAGGGGGGTGTTTCTAAAAACAACCCTCAAAAACACATTTAAGGGCAATCTTTTTACAACCCTCCCCACAAATGTCTTGGGAATTAGACTTTTGGGGGTACTAGGTTTTTGACAACCACCCCCAAAAGTCCAATTCTTATGAATTTTTAGGGGGGGATTTTCTAAAAACTACCCCTAAATGTATTTTTGAGGGTGGTTTTTAGAAACCCCCCCAAAAAGTCATGAGAATTGGAATTTTGTGGGTGGTTGTCTAAGACCTTCCCGAAATCCCAATTCTCATGACCTTTAGGGGGGGGGTTTCTAAAAAGCACCCTAAAAATACATTTAGGGGTGGTCATGTTAGACCCCCCCCCCAAAAAAAAAAGCATTGAGAATTGGACTTTTGGGGGAGGTTCTTAAAAAAACGCCCCCAAAAGTCCAATTCTGATGACTTTTGGGGGGTCTTTTAATAACCGCCCCTAAAACCCTAAAAAAAAATTTGGGGGCAGTTTTAACAAGAACGCCTCAAGCCAAAACCACCCCTAAAAAGGTAAATTCTTATAGTGTAACCAGTGTGAATGATCATCATATATCATCATAGTCAATGTCATCTTTATAGTCATCATGATCATTGTGATGATTGAAAGGGCATCCAACCACCTATTAATCAAATGAGTTTGATAGAAGATATTTTTCCTCTGATTGGGAGTGTAGGCATCAATTGTCATCGTGATCATCTTATAATCAAATCACCATAAACACCATGATCTTTGTCATCGTGCATTATCATCGTCATCATAATCATGATGTTAGGGTCACTCAAATTCCATTAAGATCGCTCCATTGTTTTTAGAGACACTTAGATGCCTTTAGGGTCATTTAAGTGACATTAGGGTCACTCAAAAGCCATTAGAGTCATTTAGGTGCCATTAGGATCAATCGTGATCCGATAGTGCTAGCACATGCATCATCATCATTGGCATTGACATTGTCATGATCCTCATTATCATCATTATCACTGTCGTTATCATAATTTCCTTCATCATAGAGATCGGCATTATCACCATAGTCATCGTCATTGTCATTATCAATGTTGTGATCGTAATTGTCATTGTTATCATCTTGTAATCAAATCATCATCAATGCCATCATCAGTGTCATCATGCATCATCAACATCATCCTCATGTTGTTAAGGTGACTCAAGTTCTATTAGGGTCACTCAAATGTTGTTAGGGACAATCAAACGCCATTAGGGTCATTTAGGCGTTATTAGGGTCACTTAGATGCAATTAGGGTCATTTAGGTTCCAATAGGATTAAGCAAGATAAAATAGTGCTATAATCACCTAAATCATCATTACTGACATTGACATCATCATCATCATCATCCACATCCTAGTCCACATAGTACATATCATCAATGCTAATATTTATCATTTTTCAGGATGCAACAACATCATCATCAACATGCCGTTAGAGTCACTCAAATGTCATAGGGACACTTAGATTCCATCAAGGTCATTTAGGATTAATTATGGTCTCTTAGTTTCCAAAAGAGCCACTTAGGTTCCATTAGGGTCACTTAGGGTCAAATAATGCAATAACATGCATCATCTTCATCATCAGCATTATCATCGACATCATCATCATCACCATGGTCGTCCTTATAATCATCATTATCATCATAGATATCAATATCAATTCTAACACAACCCTCCCAAATCTAACCCTAAACTCCAATAACCATAGCCTCTATCCCATCAATTAAGGAACTCATATGTTGAACTAGGATCAATTCTTGGAGGAAAACTAGGTGCTACTTTGGGAGCAAATTTAGGCACAATACTAGGAGCAAAAACATGGTGGTACTTTTGGAGAAAAACTAGATGCTATATTAGACGTTCTTGTAGATGCAAAACTTGGTGCTAAACCTACCAACAATTAGGAAGCTAAATTAGGCGCTAAACATGGTGCTAATCCTGGCTTGAATCTTGGTGCAACTTAGGGAGCCAAACTAGGCACAATTCTTGGTTTAAATACTGGTGTAAAAGAGGAAGCTAAACTTGGCACTATGAAGGACGCTATTTTTGGCACTAAAGGAAGCAAAACTAGGTGTTATTGAGGGTGTTATGTCTGGCATTAAAGTGTATGTTAAAGTGGATGCTAAAGTGGACGCTAAAGTGGATGTAATTAGCGTCCAGTGTAGCGCCTAATTTCAAAAAAGGACACAAAAAATGCCAAGAAAAGCGCCATCTCGTGAAATAGCGTCAACATTGCCTAGAAAATGAAGAAAAATACACTAAAAGTGTTAGTGGACGCCAAAAAGGGAGCTAAAAGAGATGCTAATTCCATGATTTCTTGTAGTGTGATGAACAAAAAGAAGCAAGCGTATTGGACAAAGAAGGATAAATGAAAGAAAAGGTTGTAGCTACAAAGGTAATTATCCTGAATTTATCAACTACAGTTCAACTAGAACGCTAGCAAAAAATATTACTCCTTAACAAGGGAATAAATCACAAAGGTAGGGGGAGTAATCAAAACAAAAAAACACATGAAAGCTAGTGCAAATCCGAAGTACAAGTTTAGAAAAGAACTTGAAATTGCACATGGAATCACCTCTTTTCCATTGATGTCAAAGGGGGAGATACCATGAAGCATGTATCAATGACCAAGAATTGTGCATAAATGAAAAAAAAAAGAAAATTATTGATCGAAGGATGAACATAGGTTCAATCTGGAAAGAACATAGGGGGAGTACACATAGGGGGAGTACAGTATTATGTGAAAACATAATAGAGGAATTCATGATCAGGAGGAGTGTAAATATTCAAGAGGTGTTGACATCAATTCCAAAGAGGGATATTGTTGAACTTTGGTTGTCAATGATGTCGAATAGGACTTAGTAACCATGTGCTAGTTTGAATAAGTACATAAAAATATGTGCGCAAGTCCCTAATCAATCTTGTAGTGGTACTTAAAAGTTGATGTCAAAGTGGCGGTTAGACATATATGCAAGTCTCGGAAGTGCGCAAGGCCCACCAAGTGATGGTACTTCAAGGGAACAAGACCCAACACGTAGTGGCTGCCAAGTCCACCAATCCCACTATGTTGAGGAACTAGTGTGCGCAAGACCTGCAAGACATGATACCTGAGTTGCACAGATCAAGACAAGTGGCAAATACATGAGTAAGGTTAACCATGAATAAAGGAATAAGGGATGTTTTCATCCAACTTGTGGACACATTGGATGACCAAGTTGAGTATAAATAAGAAGCAAGTTGGGAAGTGAAAAGTAAGCTTAAAGATGAACAAGAGATAGTATTATGATTTGGAAAGATTTGAATTATTGGGGTTTCAATGGATCATTGATCTGGAACAACACGATCTAGTAGAGAGCCAAGTGAAAAAGAATATAAGAGTATCACAACAGACGATGCATAGGAATATATAGTATATGAGACATATTTGCAAGAACATAATGACAGTATAGTAGAGGATGCGTAGAATTGGATGATTATGTAGATGCACAGAACCATAACAATATGTTGAACAACATGTATATTGAAGAAGTATATAAAGTATGAGAACTGGTGTGTGATACTGATGCAATGATGTAAAGTAAGAGATGATAGGATGATGCATTACAATAGTTGCGAAGAACAGACCAGATAACAGGTTCCCACAAAGGAAAGTAAGATAACAATTATGAAGTGTGTGTAGAACAACAGACACTAAGAAGAACTTGTACAGTTATATCAGTGTGGATGGGGAAAGAATAGGGAGTTTGTACTTCCTTTAGGTTGGAGCCTATAAATCAAGGGGGTTGGTACCTCCTTCCAGTTGGTGCTAGCAAATGAGGGAGTTGATGCTTCCTTAAGGTTGAAGCCTGTAAATCTGGGGGTTGGAACCTCCTTCCAGTCAGTGATGGAGAATCTTGGAAGTTAGTGCTTCCTATGAATGTAATTATTATTTTATAAGAAAGCATTATGTGGTTTTCTCCCATTTCAGTTTCCAAGTCAAATATTTGTGTTCTGTGTCTTATGCATGTGTTGGTGAATGATGTTGTTTATGATGAATACATATTATAAATACTATTTGAATTTCGTAAAAGTGAAAATTGTTTAAAATTGTGCTTAATACTGATTCATCCCCACTCTTAGTATTAATAATATTTCCAACAATTGGTATCAGAGCGGGTGTATTCAGTAACAGTTTAAAAAATGGAAGATAGATATGTGCCCAGATATGGGTGGAAAGAAAATATCTTCTCAAAGCCAAGCACTAGTTCTTCATGAAAATGACAGTGTGGACAATCTTTCTATCACAAAAGCAAAGCATGGTATTTATGTTAATTTTGTATATTTAATTCATAAATGCAATAGTACTTGAAATCAAATAACAATTGTACACATAAGCAATCAAATTCGACACAAGAATTTACCATAGGGAAACTCTCAATGACTTGAGGGAGAAAACCCCAACAAAACCTTCCTTAGTATATTGGTAGATAGAAAAGAATGAATTTTACATCAAGCACCCTCAGTGAAATTACAAAGCAAGAGAAAGATAGATATAGAAGAGAGACTTGGGAGAATAATTATCCAATCAACCAACTCACTAATAATAGTCACATGTACAAAAATACTTCACAGAAATTTGTTTCAACCTTGGAGACATCAATCTTGCATGGTGAAGTGTGCCCCACTTCTCATGTAATGCATTAACTCACTGGACTGACTTTAGGATGAACTCGCCCCTTAAATGAAAGATTTCCAACTTAGTTAGGTGGATACCTTATGTTTCGTCACGCAAGTCTTGCAACTCAAGTGTTGTCTTTTAGTTTAACACAAGTTTTGTCTTTTAGTTTAACATAAGTGTCGTCTTTTAGTTTAACATAAGAATCGTCATGCAATAAAACTTAGTTTACTATATCTTCTTTGTTATGAGTTAGCTAACTCTCTTACCTAAAATATTTCATGTTATCATCACTATAGTGATCGGTCCGAGTTCTCCTTTGATTAACTGAAGTCTTCCTTGTTAATATCAATGAAGTTTAACATTTGAATTCTCTCTCAATTAATTATTTATGTGCAATTCGAATTCTCTCATATCTTATCACATCTAATCTTTATCTCTTGTCTTATCTGCATGTTGTACATGTTCCAACTTAATTACCACATCAGATATACTAAGGATATTTTCGTAGTGATGTGATCGTATTACATTCTACTATCGTTCCAAGTGGTTATATGCTAAAGTAATTCACTCTAGAGGTGGCCATACTCTATAGGAGAGTTAATATCTCAACCATGGTTAGTAGTAAATCACACACCATACATGCTTTGACATGCAAAGCATCACATCAACACATGATGGGCCACCTCAACACATGAGGGCATTTCTTAACACATAAGACCTTAGCCTTGACTAGCAACATTGCACAGCATCATCACTTTGACATACAAAGCACTTACCTCAACACATGAAACTTACCTCAACACATGAAGCTTAACCATTCTTGAATCCAACTCAATATTTTTCTCCAAGTTTCTTGACTCCAACTTAGGCTCCTACAAGAAACTACCGCAACAAATGAGGCTTAAGCTTGACACACAACATTGACCTAGATAATGAATCATGATGTTGTAACTTTAACACTCCCTCTCAGCAAGGGAAGCATTTTCTGGCATTCCAATATTGTCTCAAATGTACCTATACTTCATCATAGATAGAGGCCTAGTTAACATATCTATAATCTATTCACCATTATCAATGTATTGAATTCCTATGGCACCTCTCTAGACCATGTCTCTGATGTAGTGATACTTCATCTCAATGTATTTCGATATGTCATGAAACATAATGTTTTGTTAGAGCTTAATGTAGATCTGATTGTTAGATAAAATGGCAGTAGTCTCAAGCTTCTCATCTAATAACCCACCAAGTAGCTTCCTAAGCCACAAAGCTTCTCAATAGGTGGTACTAGCTGCAATATACTTTGTTTCTATAGTACTATGTGCTAAGGATCCCTACTTCTTGCTGGACGAATAGATCATAGCAAATCCCAAGCTAAAACAAAATATGGATCTACTCTTTCAGTGCACAATACTACCACCCCAGTCAGTGTCGGCATATCCAAGTAGCATCATTGCACCATTGGAAGCATATCTGAGTCCATAAGCAATAGTAGCTTGAAGTTATCTAAGCAAATACTTGGAATAAACCCAATGTTTATGTATTGGATCAAAGATGAACTAATGCAAGATACTCACTGCATAACATATGTCTGGTCTACTATGTATCAAATACATCAAGGAACCAATGAGATGTCTATACCTGGTAGGAACCACTAGATCCGATCAGGAATCTGACTCATGTAATGTTTTTAGATTAGACATCATAGGAGTAGACATGGACTTACATTCCATCCAAACAAATCTCCGCAACACATCAACTATGTACTTTCCTTGTGAATGAAATATTTCATCTTTCCTTTGCCAAACTTTTAAACCAAGAAAATAGTGCATAGGAACTAAGCATTTCATTTCAAAATCAAAAGTGAACTTCCTCTTGCATTGAGATATATTTTTCTCCTATCCACTAAGGAACAATTCATCAACATAGAGAACCAAAAGTAATGGAATGTTCTTCACAACCTTGAAGTATAGTTTGGGGTCATGAACTTCACTTTTGGAGAATCCCAAGGTTAGAAGATATTTGTAAATCCTCAAATACCAACCCCTCAGTGTCTGCTTAATCCCATACGAGGCTTTATTATGTTTTCATACATGGGAATACTTCCCATGAACTTCAAACCCCTCAGGTTGCTATATGTAAACTTCTTCCTCAAACTCACCATTGAGTAAGGTAGTCTTCACATGCATTTGGTGAAGTTTCCAAGCCAAAACTAAAGTAAGGGAAATTATGGTTCAGATAGTAGTGTACTTGGAAACATGAGCGAATGTCTCATCATAGCCTCTCCCTTCTTTATGTGAGAAACCACAGTCCACACATCTTGCTTTATACTTTTCAATACATCCATGAACTGCATGCTTTATTTTATAAAGCCACTCAGAAGTTACTATTGACTTCCCGTCAAGTTTAAAAACAACTTCCCACACATCATTATGCATGATGGATTTGTATTCTTCCACCATGGCATATTTCCATACTTGTTTCTTATTAGATTATTCATAGGTAGAGGGTTCTGAATAATGATGTGACTCATCTGTGCTACATATCTTGAAAAATATTTCAGGTCTCTTTCACTCTTTGGATGAGCCTAGTGGTGCACCATGATTTTATGCCTCTTGCAGAATATATTGACACCATTCAGATATCCTCTTAGCATGAGGTTCATCAAGGGATATTTCTATCAATTCTATTGGTTCTTTGTGATCAAGCATATCTGAAGGCTCTTATGAAGTATTCCTCTCAACATCTGAAAGGGGTAATCAGAAACTAGATTCTCCATCATAGGAGTATCATTCTCCTCCATACACGATTAAACTGAAGTTCTTTGGAGGACTCGAAGACAACCTATTCATGAAAATTTGCATCTCTGTTGACTTCAATGTTTCTTTTCCTGGAACATAGAATCTGTAAGCTTTGGAGGATTCACTATATCCAACAAATGTTCCTTTCTTTATGGATGGATCCATATTTTTCCTCTTCTCTTTTGGTACATGAATGTAGACAGGACAACTAAAAATATTCAAGTGTCCAACATCTGGTTTTTCACTAGTGAAAACCCCTTCAAAAGTATTTTTTGCCAAGATAGCATGAGGTCTTCTGTTCTGAATATAACTAGTAGCATTAGAGTCTTTTTCCAATAAGTATGTGGGAAGATCTTGATCAGACATCATGGATTTTTTAGCCTCACATATTGTTTTGTTATTTCTTTCAACAACCCAATTTTGTTGGGGGCTGCAGGGTACAGTTAATTGTCTTCTTATTCCTACATCTCGACAAAATTCATTGAATCCACGGGTCTCAAAATCTCGTCCATTATCAAATCTCAAAACATGAATGTGATTTCCACTCTAATTCTCAACCAGGGCTTTAAACTCTTGAAACTTATTAAAAGTTTCGTTCATTGCTTTCATAAAATAAACCCATGACTTGTGAGCGAAGTCATCTATGAAAATAACATAATACAAATAATGTCTCAAGGAGGGTGCAGACATAGGACCACATAGGTTGAAATGAATCAATTCAAGGACCCCTTTGTATCTTTTGGTACTACTTGGAAAAATCTTCTTAATGTTCTGGACAAGAGCGCAACCTCTACAAACACTATGAAAATCATATTTAAATATGGGCATACCTTTCACCATCTTCTGCAATGGAGATGACCAATCCTTCTATGCCTTCTATGCTCACCAGATAACACTTTTAAATGGATATGAAGAAGACTTCTATGCCACAACTCACAAGGAATAACTGTGTCATGAATCATGGGTTGAATGAATTTTCCAGGAACATTGTAGAGACCTCCCTTTCTAAATCCAATCACAGATGCAGAGTACAAGTCTTCATGCTTAGGCCATAGTAGCACTTTGTTGTTCATAAAGATAACTCTGAATCCTTTATCTTCTAGAACAGAAATTGACAAGAGGTTCTTCTTCAATTCAAGGAGAAACAAAATTTCATCCACATGTAGTACATCTCCTGAATCCAACTGAAAGGAAGTTGATCCAATATCTTGGATAAAATAGGTGGTATTATCTCCAAGCTCCACCCTACATGCAAAATTATTTTCCTTCGGATTTGTGATAGCACTCATATATCCAGTCATGTGATTGGATGCATCGTTATATGCCAGCCATGTCTTAGCACTAGTGGTAATGGATCCAAAATGGGACAAGACAAGATAATAATCCTTCCTCATCTCTTGATCATCAAATGAATTCTTTCTTGCAATTTTATCTTTTGTAGTAGTAGAAGCATGAAATATACCCTTGAATTTTTCTCTTTGATTTGCACAACATTGTCTTGCATAATGGCCCTTCTTATTGCAATTGAAACATTTACTATAGATTTATCAAAGTTCTTGAAATCATTCTCCTTTTGATGAGAGAATTTATTGTGCTATTTCTTACGTCTCTCCGTTCGTTCCACAAGGGAGTGGTTCTCTTCTTTGGAGGAATTATATTTTCTTTGGATTCACCCTTCTTTTGGTAGGAAATCATGCCACAGTCTCTCAAAGTTAGGTTGCACTTATTGACCATTTATTGCATCCAAGAATGTCTCCCTTGAGGATGGAAGACCAGAGACGACAGTCTGAATGAGATCATCATCATTGACTATCACACCAATGCTCATGAGTTGATCTCTTACTTGAGAGATATTTGTGAAGAAGGAATCCATATCTTTTTCATTTTTCATCTTTAGATTTTGAAGCTTGTTCTTCAATGATCTATTTTGACTAGGAACCTTCTTCTCATAAATATTTGTCAAAGTGTCAAATCATTCCTTTGCGGTATTCAATGGATTGATCATGGGCATCAAGTTGTCTTTCACGGCATCATAAATGAGTCTCTTTGATTTTGCTTGATTCTTCTTCAAGGTAATGTGCCCATCATTAGAATTAGGATCATTAATAACATTGGATACATATCCATCCAAATCATGCTCTTCCAAGATATTCGGGATCCCGTCCTTCCAAGTATTGAAGTTTGAAGTTCCTTCAAGATGGTCCTATGGTCTCACTGAGATTGAAGATTTTGTTCTTCAAGTACTATTCTAACTTAGGATCTATGTAGGCTTAAGCTTGATTGTTGAAATTAGCTCTTTCATGCCCTGAGCTCTGATACTATGTTAATTTTTTATCTTTAATTAAGAAATGCAATTGTACATGAAATCAAATAACAATCATACACATAATCAATAACATTTGACACATTAATTTAGCCTAGGAAAACCCTCTATGAGTTTATGTAGAAAACTCCATCAAAACCTTCCTTAGTATATTGATAGATATCAAAAATCGTATTTTACATCAAGCACCCCAGTGTAATTACAGAGAAAGAGAAAGATAGATATAGAAGAGAGACTCAGTAGAATAATTATCCAATCAACCAAACTGCTAATGATAGTCACATGCACAAAAATGCGTCATAGAAATTATCTCCAACCTTGGAGACATCAATTTTTAATGGAGAAGTATACCCCACTTCTCATGCAATGCATTAAATCACTGAAATGACTTTAGAATGAACTCACCCCTTAACTGAAATATTTCCCACTTAGTTGGGTGGCTAACTTAAGTGTCGTCATGCAAGTGTCACAACTCAAGTGTTGTATTTTATTTTGACATAATTGTCATCTTTTAGTTTAACATAAGTGTCGTTGTGTAATAACACTTAGTTAACTAGATATTTTTTGCCATCACTTAGTTAACTCTCTTAATTGAAATATTTCTTATTAACATCACCGTAGTGATAAATTCAAGTTCTCCTTTGATTGAATGAAGTTTTCTTTGTTAATATGACTAAAGTTTAACAATTCAAATTCTCTCTTAATTAATTCTTTATGTGCAATTAAAATTCTTTCATATCTTATCACATCTAATCTTTATCTCTTGTCTTATCTACATGGTCTACATGTGTCAACTTAGTTATCATATCAAATATACTAAGGATATTTTCCCAATGATGTCATCATATTGTTCTACTATCGTTCCAAGTGGTTACATGGTAAATTAATTCAATCTAGAGGTGGCCAGTCTCTAGAGGAGACTTAATAGCTCAACCATGGCTAGTTGTACATCACACACCATACATGCTTAGACATGCAAAGGATCACCTCAATGCATGAGGATTTGTCTTGACAAACAAGACCTTAGCCTTGACTAGCAAGACTATACCACATCATCACTTTGGCATACAAAGCACTTTCCTCAACATATGAAGCTTAACCATTCTTGAGTCCAATTCAATATTCTTCTGCAAGTTTCCTGAATCCAACTCAGGATACTATAAGGCACTACCTCGACACACGAGGCTCAATATTGGCACACAATATTTACTTGGAGAATGACTGATGATGCTCTAACTTTAACAATTCACACTCAAAGAAAAAGTATAGAAGCGGTGAAAAGGATTGCAACCAAAATCATACAAACTCTGAAAAATAAAGAAGAAGAGTAAAAAAGGATGGAAACATACTTTATTGGTCAATTATAGGAGATAGATAAAACTTGTCAAATTGAGAAACTTAAGATTGACACATTGGAAGGTGAACTTAAAAATCAGTTACATAAAATGTGAAGTTACCCAAAGAGATCATTCTTCTGAAGAATGAATTGAAGGATGCTAAACAATAAAGAGAAGAAAGGGTTGCTAAATCAAACAAAGAAATCTTGTCACTAAAATATCAACTTCAAAAATCTTAAAGGAAAAGTGATGATGACAACATGGTGATCAATGAACAATAAATTCAATGAATCCACCATAATGAAGAACAAATTTAATGAATCCACCATAATGAAGAACAAATTTAATTAATCCACCATAATGGTATAGAGGAGTGGTAGAGTAGGAATCCTTGCCTCGGTCATCTTGAGACTTTGAAAAAAAAATGATCCCTTCCATTAACAAGGGGAGTTACCTAGGGATTCGCTATACAAGCTTTAATTGAATTTATGAAATCATCAGAGAAACGAAATATGTTGACAACCCATTAGAGGAATCCATGGTTAACCGTATAAAAACCATTAGCCATATCCAATTTAATAATCATATGTTTTTCTCGATGGATTCTATTGTAGTGGATGGCCTCTAACACAAAAAAATACTATCTAAGATTTGTTTCTTTTGGATTAATCTTTCTTGGTTAATGCGATAATGCTAGGAAAATGGTCTTTATCCCATTGGAAATGATCCTTCATATGATATTTTATTATACATTGCACATCATATCATATTTAACCTTTCAAAGGACCGAGGGGAAGTGTCCTTGGGAGTCAAATCCAAAAATGATGAGTTGATTGCACTCCCATTTTTTTTAAAAGAGAAATTGATCATTCTCCTTAGATCCATGCTTATGCTATTCTAGCATAGCCTTTAGAAGTGAAATGTAAACCCATAAGCCCAGGGGCCTTATTTGGTTCCATCACACACATGGATACATATTTAGTTCCTCGTCTGAGATGCTTTGGGTTAATTTTGATTTTATGCTCAATTCAATGAGGGATGGATGTTTTGGAGCATACACTGGCCCTCCTCATGGTCTTCATCCTCTGCTTGAAACAACTTGCTAAAATGTTTGAATACCTTGCCCTTGACTTTTTCAAAGTCCTTAGTTATTTCCCAATTAAATTGTAGTATCTCCTTGATTGTTTTGTGTTGAAGCTAATCATGGGTTTTTTATGGAAGAATGAGGTTAACACCCAAAATGACCTCCAAAGATGTGGAGAGGTAAAATCGGGGTAACCACTAACCACTTTGGACCTGTGCCATTGATCCAGAACGATACGAGAGGGCTCTCTCTAAACATTCATAAAGTACTGAAAACACTCAAAAGATTTTGCAATGATGAAAGTACACAACATTCCATAGAGGAACGAAAATAATATCAATGAGGAAAACAAAACCCTCTTACCCGAGATATTCAATCGATTCATGGGAAGAAGGTAAGAATTCTGACAGAACAATTTGGTTTAAAGTTTGGAGAGATAATCATAGGAGAGAGGTGGGAAATGGAGTCATGATATAACGCATAAATCGAATAACAATGCCGTAGTGTGAGATACCAAAATAGAGGCAAGGTAGCCACCTGCTTCCCATCGAAATGCTAAGTTCAAGTGGTAAAAGAAGAAGGCGATAACAGATCATCGATATGAGCAACCAACATGGATGAATTCAATATCGACTTTAGTTGAACTGTTAAGTGAACATCTGAAACAATAGCTAGAGCATGTGGTAAGGAATTCTATGCTACTATACTCTGATTTTAGACATGGAAGGGAACACATAATGGAAATGAATAACAGGAAGTACAATCACATTTGAGAAAGAAGATAGAAAAATTGTAAGCAAAGTGACACATAAATCCTTGGTAGGACCTCCATTACAAACGCTGCAAATTCTATTAAGAAAGATGTTTCAAAACTACAAAACCAGGCTCTCCCGAGCCTTGACCAAATGATTTTCTAACCCATTGATATTCTTTTACATTGCTATTTATAGGCCCTTGGCCCCGGACTGAGCATCAAAATGGTTACAAATCAGGCTATGAATATGCTTCCAGCTATGCCATTCAGTTAACTACTCTTGACAGCGTATTACAAAATGATAGCGACGACCATCAGACAAACTACGACTAATGATACAGATGTCTCTTTGTAAGGTTCAGACAACAGTGACTTCAAATAATAGGTAGGCCCAAATTATACTACAGTATGGAAGAAAACGACATCCATACATTTATCCAGGAAATAGACTTGTCGAAGAAAATGAAAGAACATGTGAGCGGATCGTCACCTGATTCAGGAGCCTTCAGCTCTCCTTGAGGACTGAAAATGTTTTCTATCTTCAGTGGATCAGCTGCCATTTCTCCTTCAACCACGGGAGGAGGTGTCGCTGTCTCGTTGGGGAGGATGTGATCCTTAACCATCTCCATGTCTGGGCGTGTGTCCCCCTCGCTTTTAGAGGTTCGCCTCTTCTTTAACCGATGTCACTCTTCTTTGCTTACCTATAAATACTCCCATTCCTCTGGCTCGCTGGCTGAGCTTTCCTCCACCTAGTCAAGAACTATTGGAGACAAAGGAATCAACTCTTCCTCCACCTCGGACCACACTTGTTCAGGCACGATAACCACCTCGGCCTTCTGTCCCTCCTCCATCACTCTGCTCTCAAAAATGAGATGACCAAATGGTCGTGCCTACCACCTTTCTAGTATGGACATGGGCTGCGCATCATGGGTGGCCATGACTTATAACTACCGTGACAATGACGGCAGCCTTGAGTGATCATTCCACCATGATGACCTGATAGGATCTACTACGTGAATGGACATGATGACTCAGATCAATACTGGCATTAAAACATGTCGAACCGTGTCTTCTCTATAGATGGATACACATATGACGGTGATGAGACTTCCTCCATCCACCTGGAACTCATTACTTGGTACCCCAGATGCTTTTTCTCTGCTTACACTCATGATCATCTTAGGGCCATAGATTTTGATCCAGCTTTCATCTGAGCCGTTAAACGGTGCTTCTTCTACCGACCTCGCATATTCGGAATCCACCTCGTTGCACAAGTAACATTTGCAAAGCTGCCCTCACTCGTAGATTAGATCCTCATGAGATCTGGACCGTCAAAATATGCGAGGCTTTAACCTGACTTCGCAAATATAAAATGTGGTCTTTAATGCGCATGTGAGAAATGCGAACTCCTTTTTGACTATTGATCCCGACGATCAACCATTGATTTGCTTGGACGTGAATGCCGACTAACCCCTTCGCTAGTGTTTAGTGGTTGGTCAACTCCCATCGCGATGGTCGTTTACAACCGTCGATCCTTTACCATTTTTTATCGCAGCCATCCATATGTATTTCCACATGCAACAGGGACAACTTGTTTTAGTTTTACTCACCTGATTACAGCAAGAAGCCTTAAACACTATTGGATTCTTCAGTCTTTGGACCAGATCCATCATTCGGGATTTAATCTTTTGGATTGCCTTTTGGACTACGAATTTTCAGAATAGTGCTTCCCTTAAGCATTTCTATGGGCATAAACCCCCCCGAATGCTTAGCACTAATTTTGTGCTAACAACTGACTCCTACTCGGGGATGCTATCCTCCTTGCGAAGTAGCGAAGAACAACGTAGACTGAGTGCCTGATCCATTGGGCGATGGAGTCGCAAATTCTACAACCTGTAGCCTTATATTATTCAAAAACCAGAAGTAAACTAAAAACTTAAAATTATAACTGAGCTTGGGAACTTCTGAAGGCGTGCCCGCTATGTCAAGCTTATTTATGTACAATCTTTCCTACCCTACGTCGCCTCAATGGCCTTCATTTCTTGTGATGGAAAAATGCCAATGCATCCAATCCAGTAGACGACATCTCGAGCATTTTCCTCCGCCATCCCTGGCAGAACTCAAACAAGGAGACTGTGAAAGCAACAAAGGCCAATGATGGAAACAACCTTTGTGGTAGAAACAGAACTTCTTCTTCTGATCAAGGGATCTTTTCGTATAGTCGGCTATGGGGTCATATAGAGCCTACTGCCCTTAAGTGTTTTCTGTTGGTGTCTTAGCAGATTTCTTTTGGGAAGAGCTGTAAATGAGCCATTCATTTCCCCAAGTGCTCATATCAGATCGAGGGATTGCGTACCTTTGACCATCTCCAAATAGGGCCCAAAAATTATGCCTACTGCAAATTTCGCATGACCTGGAGAGACCGAAATAAGCAACTCCGAGCACCTCTCCGTGACATGACTGTTCCTTTGCAGCTTGGAAAGTTATATCCATGCAAAAACTGTCTATAACACCCCTTCTTGGTCTACTTATGATCCCTGGGTTGAAAACCAGGTTCTGCTCTGAAATTTTAGAAGAAACTTCGCCCTATCCCATGAAAGGGTCTAGAAAAAGCCATCCTCCCTAGACCCCGATCTCCGGGCTTGACAGACTTGCCTAAAACTCCCGTTGCCTCGCTTGGTCTTCCTCAAGCATCTCGATTACCTCATCAATTTGCTAGATATGTTGGCCCAACCCAAAAATCTCTTCAAGGACTCTATCATCGTCTTCTTCCCTCGAAGTGGACTATGAATAAGAACCATGTGGGTCTTCTTGGTTATCTTCCAGCCTTCTAGCAGTCTGCTCAACCTGCCAAAGGTATTCGCTAGGCTCAAGACTTCCTTCAAGAATTCCACATTTCTCCTCGAGGATCACATATGCTTCTTCAAGGGTCCTATATTCCTCTTCAAGGACTCTGTATTCCCTTTTGGATCTAATATGAAAAGAGGCTTCTACATGATGGGGATCCTCTGGGAACCTTGGTTCGCTAACTCCTCCTTCCTCCCTTGGGTGATGGCTAGGCTCTTCTTGCGGGGTCTCCCGGTCTTCGTCATTCATGGCTTTAAGAATTTTCTTTATCTTGGCGAGTTATTTAGCTTCAGGGAACAGGTTTTCACCACCCTCGGGCTCCATATTCTGACTGACCTTGATGGTGGGGTCAGGGCTTGTCACTAGGCTTCCTTTCTCAGTTGGTCCCCCCGGCTGGTGGAACTGACTGCATGAAGGTCCACTGTAATATCCTAAATTTTGGACTAACTATTTTGTTGTTATATTGGGCCACGACCCGAGCACCTATATTTTATTTTGAGTATTGGGAAAGAACCCTAGCACCTATGATTTATTCTTTTATACATATATATCGACATATCGGGCATGGACCTTGATTGACTTCGTTATTTGAGTATATATTGGGTGAGAAGGCCCCAATGTTTTAATGATGTTCTTCATCTTTGAGAAGGGTACAAAACCTAATATACTGAGATGATCTTTTGTTACTTACTGTGCAAAGCTATGATTTTACATGATTTGAATTATAAGTGTGTTGAGCGTGGACTCAGAAACACACATGTAACCTATGTACTGGGCATAAGCCCTGATGTACCTAGAAGAATGTTTATGTATTTGGAGTAAGCCTCGAGGTACATTGAGTGTTGGGCCTAAGCCTTGGAGCACTCTAAGCTTAATAAATGAATACTGGATCCGAGGCAACTTAAATATTCTAGATGTGCCTCACAACCACATTCTAGCACTCGTGTTGAGCAGAGGCTCTGGAATTGCACTAGTGTAATTCCCATGTGAGAGTGTTGAGTTAAAAGGATCTGAAGAGCACTCGGGGTTACTAGATCTCAAAGTGTTGAGTCGAAAGGACTCTGAATAGCATTTTTACTTTCATCATACTTATTTTATTTGATTAAATGATGCATTTTTTTATCTATCATCAAGTACTGCGGGAACTACCGTATTAAATGAGGGAATCCAACATGCAAGAGAGAGACTAGAGGTGCCTATCCAAGCCTACCGAAAGACTGTCCAAAGAAGTGGACCTTAACCCTAATTTGTTAAACCAAAGTATCATACAAGATTAAATATTGGTATTAAGAATTGTAATAAATAATGATGTGATTATTTAATTATAAAAGACATTTATTGCATATAGGTTATGCATAGTGGGATGCCACATTATTTAATAATATTAATACAAGTATTAATATTTAGTGGACACCCATGATTGTAAATAATAGTAATAGTGTATTAATACCTAGGATAAAATTATAATCATTATTACCATAATTATTATGAAGAGCTTAAATCAGAAATCACTTGTAGATTAATCCATTGAAAAAGTCTTAGTGCAAAAAGACTAAATAGTTATTAAATAATATTTATTAATTTAAAGAAACAAATTATTCCAACAATCATAATTAAAAGAATACCCTACTTAAAGAGGAAAGATCCCAAGTTGAGGATCATCTATCTTTTGATTATCATTCTTTGATGGTAACTAAAGGAAAAAACGTCTGCTCCAAGAAACTGAACCAGTAGTAACCCTAGGTCCTCTATCTCTTTTGCATGTCAGAATCCAACTCGGGGGGATCCATACAAAACTAGGAACGGTTGTAGGATCATGGTTGGGAGGAACACGGTAACCCCAAAGTCATGGACAGCTAAAGGAAAATTGCCCTAACAGGTTAGCTAGGTGCAATAGGCTCTGCATTAACTATTGTTAAGTGTGTAGGTTTCTACAGGAAGGAATCAAGTGCCAAGCAACTAGGTTTCCAAAGGAAGGGACCAAGTACTCAAGCAACCAGGTATGGAGTATTTAATGTTTCAAATTTCAGTTATACTAAAGTTAGGATTTTAAAATTAGAATAGATACTGCAACATTGTTTTCATTACCAATAGTATCAAATACAAGGTTCTGCCCGGAACGGAGTGGAGGGTCTAGCAGGTCTAGCCAAGCTAGCCTTTGCTAGACAACTTATATTGTCTTCTAGGTTAGAGTTATTAAAATTTCTTGTTTATAGGTATAGTTTTTCTGTTAAAATCATATTTCCTTATTCGTAGTAGATTGTCTTATCTATTCCTGCTAGTTACTTTTAATTATTATTCTGTCTATGTTGGAAAAACACCAAGTAGAAAAACAACGAAGATTACGAACCAGACATCAAAACTTTCAGCTACACTACATAGTTCAATCATCAAACGCCTCTACGAATTCAACCATTAGTCAAAACTTTACATCTAAACACATCAAGTATTGCAAAGAGATTCGTATTCAAATCATAGAATCACATATAATTCAAGTAATATTCTGCATTTTAATATGGGTTCCAATCCCAAGTTTCATGGATCGAACCCCATCCCCAATCAAAAAGCTCATCATAAACAGACCAAATTATTCAACCTACAACAATCAGATAAACCTATCGAATACATAGATTTAGTTACCTGTCCAAATAAATGCTTCCCATTATCATTTAACAAAACACCTACAGTCTATTTATCTCCCAACATAAAAATGACAAAGGCAGGGATCGAATCCCTCTAGGTTCACAGGTGAAGTCAGTACTGGTCAGACGCTTCTCATAACCAAAGAAGAAAAATAAACACAACAGCTACAACATCATACATTTATAAATGCATGTCTTTTATAATACATCTCAAAGATTCGAAAACCCTGTAGGTCACGATTTCCCCATCCATTGATCGGGTCTCATAGTCTAAACAATTAGGAGTCAACCTTTGGAGAGAATTTCTAACCACGGGTTGGGGTAACAACCCCTGGAGCAGCTCACTTAGCCTAGAGTGATCATTACAAGCTAATCAACTAACATAAATACACAAAACATCAACGATTACAGAGTTTCCATTTAGCAAAACAAATCGACTAGCTACATGATAGAAGCACAAACAACTTATACATTTTTATAAACTTCTCACATGCCATAGGAAAGAAAAATGCAGAAACAGAGCAAAGATAATACGTATACATTTAGCATGGGAAAAGAGATAAACGATTTTCCATCAATACTCATAGACTAACAGAGCGTTATTTACAAGAGAATACAGTGGCCATAGTTCTTTACACGATCATTTAAACTGGATAGAAACATAAAACGTAGAGGACCTTTTCCCATTTCCAAACCTCAAAGTCAAGCTCCATGAGAATACTCTTCCAAAAACCAACATTTACAGGGGAGAATACTCTTCCAAAACGAACATTTACATAAGCATGAATACATGGAAAGTATGGAAACCCTTAGTAGTTTCACCCATCAAAATATTATTATAACAATGCATCAGACGCCGGGTCAAGCCAAAGGAGACCTCTCTGGAGATTCCAATTCTGAGTGAGCCAAAGGCATCACAAATATCCCCATCATCAAACTTATCAAACCCTTCTCCAAACCACCGAAACAGATAGGGTGAAAGGTTGAAAGCACCCAGGACTTACCAATCCAAAACAAGTAGTACAGTCATATGGCTTCTCACTCTGGTCCACGTAGAGGGCCACCATACCTGTAAGAAAATGAAAACAAGAAGAAGTTAGGGCATGGTAGTTCTTAAAACTGTAATGAAGCAAATGAGGAACCTCAGCATTTAAAATATGGACATGGTCTTACTTGTAGGATCACTTCTTCATCGCCTTCGTATCTTCCAAAACCTTGCCTTGGACATGAGCGTAGCTCAGGCCAGGCGCAACTACATCACAGTTTGAGCTAAAACCCTCACAACCAAAAGATAAAGTGAAGTCATGATTTGGGCAAACTTTGGAGTAACCCTCACTCAAATCCTTCATTCAGCTAGCCAAAGCCACGTGACTATCACATGTGGCATTAACACTTGCAACCACCACAATAGTACTACAATTCGAATTTATCAACTATGTGGTATAAGTCGTGTGGGTGCAATACCCTTAGTTTATTAATACATAAACAAGATTCTCAACTCCTTCATGATAATATAAGGGTAGTTCCACTTTTAGAGTTTTTACATAGGGTAGTTTCCTGTAAAGTTAGTCACAGCAGATCTAATGAACAAATAAATCAGTCACAACAGATGAATAAGAAGATATGGTGGAAAACTGTGCAAAACATGCAGCAGTGCTCTCTATCCCAGAAAGGGTGAATGAATTACAATACAAACTGTTACAATGAACAGAGCAATTCGAATTGCCTAAGGAGGTCATTCGAATCACTGAATGGAGTAGCTTGACTCAATCTAGGAGTCCTCATCAATCATCGGTGTTGCTCATCAATCACAACAAACAGTCATCCAGGTGTCAAGCTGAGTCTAACTGATCATAATAAATGTAACTGAAGTGTGTAGCACTGATATAGGATCTGGAGGCTCAGTGGGGGCGCATGGGAGGCTAACTGGAGTCAGAGCAAGTCACCTAATCGAACTGGAGGTCAATCGGAGGTGAAACAGTCAGTCAGGAGTGAAATCGGAGTGAAATCAATCAGAATCGGAGCTAACTGAATGTAACTGGAGTGAATCTGCAGTGGTAGGTGAGCAAGTGCGCCCTTCTCAGTCAGTAGGTGAGAAGAGGGCGCCTTTCAGCTTAGGAGGGCTAAAACTCTGTGGAAAGTGGCTCCCGGGTGCTAGAAGAAGGTGGATAAGGTGCTGGAGGCATCAAACTGGTGACTGGACTGCATATCCTGAAATAGATCATGCAAGATCCTGAAGTAGATATGTATCCAAAAATAGATGATCCTGAAATAGATATGTATCCCGAAATAGATGATGGATATCCGAACACCCCCCCTCAAGCTAGACTATGATGTGCCAACTAAAATAATGTGGGGCCCTGGTAACTAAGACCAAAGGTCACCCCAATACAATAATCCAAAAAAATGCTGAAAAATAAACTAAGTGAGGAAAGAGGGAAAACCCAGTGGGAAGAAAGCCCCCCCTCAAGTCTAAAGCATAAATAATGAATCAATCTGTCTCCACCATGATGGAACTCACCCCCAACAGTGAACGGAGGTAAGAGAACTTCTTCTCAGTGAAGCTCTTGGTGAAGATGTCTGCAATTTGCTCATCAGTAGGGCAATATTGCAGAATGATGGTGCGGTCATGCACCAACTGTCGAATGTAATGCATATGAATCTCAATGTGCTTGGTCCTCTGCCGCTGAACTAGATCTGTGGAGATCTTGATAGCACTTTGATTGTCACAAAATAGGACAGTCGAAGTAGTGCCACCAAAACCAAACTCGGAAAGAATACCCTGCAACCAAACTGCCTGAATGCAGGCATTGACTGCCCCTCGATACTCTGCCTCTGCTGAAGAAAGTGCAATGGCTGCTTGCTTTTTGCTGGACCAGCAAATAGCACCATGACCAATCATGAAAACATAACCGGAAGTGGACTTCCGATCAATGCTATCACCTGCCCAATCTGAATCAGTAAAACCAATGAAATCTAGCTCAGAATCTGCAGCATAATGTATGCCAAACTGTCTCGTACCTTGCACATACTGCAAGATCCGCTTGGCTGCTCGCCAATGAAGCTCATGTGGCTGCTGCATATATCTTGACACGGCACTCACGGCATATGAGATATCAGGCCGTGAATGTGTCAAATAAAGTAGTGAACCAATCAACTGTCGATACATACTGCAATCTGCAAGCGGTGTGGAATCTCCCTCCTCAAGACTGATTCCTGAGAGGAATGGGAACGGGGCTGCCTTACATTTAGCCATATTAAACTTCAATAACAGGTCGGAAGCATATTTTTGCTGAGATATAGTGATCCCATCGAAATTTTGAGCTATCTCCAAGCCCAAAAAGTGACTCAGCAAGCCCAAATCGCTCATGTCAAAAGCTAGATTTAAGGTAGTTTTTAGCTTGTTTATTGAAGTAAGTGTGCTACCAGTAATAAGCAGATCATCAACATAAAGTACAATAACCAACAAATTACCTTTAACTCGCTGAAGATAGACATTCGGATCAGATTTGCATCTTTGGAAATTCTGAGAAAGAAGGAAGGAGTCCATCTTTGCGTACCAAGCTCTTGGGGCCTGTTTTAACCCGTACAAAGACTTCTTCAATCTACAAACCAATGATGGATCTGATGTATAACCCTCTGGCTGCTGCATATAGACCTCTTCAGCAAGGTCTCCATGTAAAAATGCACTCTTCACATCCATGTGATGCACCTCCCAGTGCTTGGATGCGGCAATAGCTAAAACAAGGCGGATGGAATCCATCTTTGCAACCGGTGCAAAGGTCTCTGTGTAGTCCACTCCTTGGACTTGGGAAAAACCTTTTGCCACCAACCTTGCTTTATATTTGCTGATAGTTCCATCAGCAGCAACTTTAGTACGGTAGACCCATTTACACTTCACTAATTTTCTTCCAGGTGGAAGAGAAACTAGCTCCCATGTATTGTTCTTTTGAAGAGAACTGTACTCTTCATCCATGGCATCTTTCCATCTCGGATCTCGATGGGATGAATAATATGATTGGGGATCTGAACCAGCCATCAAATAACAAATCTCAGGAAGAAATGGATCAGCAATAGAAAGAGCCATACCTTCCCTTTGAAAGTATCCTCTTGTTCGTCTCGGATCAGCAGGATTTCCAAGATTCGAACCAGCAGATTGTAGAGTATTTTGGGCCCACTTTGGTAACTGAGGGGGATCTGAATGGTCGGATTCCGAACCTGATATGTCATGATCATCATATGCTGCTACAATATCAGAAATATCAGAACTCATACCTTCATTATCGCTGCTCGAATCTTCTTCTGGTGAAGGCGGTGAATCGGCAGTTTTCTCCTCAACTAGTTGCAATTCTTGAAGCGGTTCTTCAAACTGCACACTGCGCTCTATGAATATCTTTTTAGATCTGATATCCATGAGTTTATATGCTTTTGATTCTTCCCCATATCCTATCAATATGCACTCGATACTTTGTGGATCCAAAGCTCGTCTCTTCTCAGAAGGAATTCTAGCCCATGCAGTAGAGCCAAAAACTCTCAAATTTGACACATCCGGTTTGTGACCAAAGAATGCTTCGAAAGGAGTCATACCTTTCACGGATGAATGTGGAACAGGGTTCTGTATATATGCAGCAACATTGATTGCTTCAGCCCAAAGATTTGCAGCCAAACCTTTTGATTCAATCATGCATGTAGCCATCTCTTTCAGTGACCGGTTTTTCCTTTCCGCTACACCGTTCTGCTGGGGTGTGTAGGGAACTGTATGTTGGATCTTGATTCCGCTTTGGGCACAAAGTTGCAGCAACTCGGACTTGATATATTCCCCACCATTATCAGATCTAAGAGCTTTGATCTTGCTCTCAGTGGTGGTCTCAACAGAAGCCTTAAAATCCTTGAATTTTCCAAGCACTTCTGACTTGTTTTTGAGAAAGAATACCCATGTAAAGCGAGAATAATCGTCAATAAATGTCAAAACATACCTTGAACCATTTAATGACATATGGGGCAGCGGACCGCTGATATCAGAATGGATCAATCCCAAAATAGTAGAGGCTCTGCTAGCCTTGCCGCGGTCGAATCTGTGCTCGGGGTGCTTCCCAATAATGCAACCGGAGCATATTCCCTTCGAGGAACGGAGTTGTGGAAGCCCATCAACCATGGATTTATTTGATAGCAGCAGCAAATACTTATAATTTAGATGTCCAAATCTTTCATGCCAAAGCCTACTAACCTCATTACCATGTGTGCGAAGAGCAGTGGGCTTTGCAAGCGGAATAAAGTGCGAAAACTCATAACATTTAGCAGTGTGGTTTGCCTTTCCAACCGCAACTAGTCTTCCACTTTTGATATCAGAAATTTCAACTGTATTAGGGCTGAATGTGACTTTCTTTGGATCACCAGTATGTGTCTTTTGATACACAGAAAGGAGATTCGAAGCTAAGGAAGGCACATAGAGAACATTCTGAAAGCATCCATGATCTACATGAATCGTACCTTTTCCCTTTGAAGAAATTTTTGAGTCATCTCCCAAATGGATGGGGATGGAGCTGTTTGGATCGAATGAGGAAAAAGAATCAATATTTGCAGCCATATGATTTGATGCACCCGAATCTATCAAGAGAGTGGGCTTCGAAACCGTTGCCATGAGTGCTTGTCCTCTTTCATGATCGTCATTCCGATCCTTCTTCCTTGCACCGTCAGGAAGGGTTATGTTGTTCTTTTCCAAAAGGAGGGCCATTTGATCTATAGTCTTCTTCATACATGAACTTTCGGGATGAAAGCCACGGTTACAATAAGTACATTTAGATTTTTGGTTACCTTCTTTGCCCTTTTGCTTGGATTTCGAACTGGATGGTGCATCCGTTTGCTTGCCTTTGTCTTTTTGCTTGTGAGGATCGAATTTGGGCTTCTCCTTCTTTGGCTTTCCTTTACCATTCGAAATCTTGGGTCCTTGAACAAATAGGGCTGAATCTTTGGAGCTTATGGACCCCATTTGAATCAACTTGTCATGCTCTTTCGTAACGGACTCAATGAAGGCATTCAAGGTAGGCATCTTCCAATTCGGGGTAGTTAGCCGACCGGAATTGAAAGTGGAGACAAATACCGAATAATATTTCCCAAGCTTGCTTAGAATGGAGAGGATCAACTGTTTATCCTCTTTGATAACACCACTGTTCTTCAATTGCAAGTTCAAGTTCTTGAATTTAGTGAAGAATTCATTGATGCTCTCGAAATTCTCAGGATTAAGGCCAATCAATTCATTCTCTAATTGAAAAGCCCTAAGCTCATCCTGCTTGCCGAATAGTGTCTCAAGTTGCTCCCATATGGCCTTTGGAGTCTTCAATCCGCTGAGATGGAAGTGAAGATCTTTGGAGATGGAGAGACAAAGAAGACCGTAAGCTTCATCAAGCTTATTGTAGTGTTTGGTTCTTTCTGCCACATTGTTTGGCTCCAATTCAAGACCAAGAGTGACTCGGTAGTATCCTTTTGAACGTAATATGATCTCCATATCATCTTTCCAATCAAAATAATTGAATGGGGTGAGGATAGGCTTTGAAGAAGAGTATTCCATTGCTAGGAGCGAGTCAAATGATGAAGAAGAAGCTTGCATGCAGACTATAGCGAATGGAGATGCTGTAGGGAAGCTTGCATGCAGAATGTAGCGAGTGCACTTGGAGGAGATAATTAACCTGCAAATCACATAAGAACAATCACAATAAGGTCGAACAATCCACCCTTTGAGAGTTGCATCACACCTGGGATTGGATTTCAAGCAATGTTGAATAGGTCCAATGTATCAGATCCAGGAATTATGTGGTAACTCAAGCTTCTGGAGTGGTATTGGAGTATTTTTCAAGCTTTGCATGCACAGGAGCGAATGCCCTTGAGATATCTCATGCCAAACTTTTTGCAATTTTTAGCAATTCAGTCAAATATTCTTGTATAAACACCTGTAGAAAAGAGATCTTGTTCCTGCAATGGCTCTGATACCATGTAAAGTTAGTCACAGCAGATCTAATGAACAAATAAATCAGTCACAACAGATGAATAAGAAGATATGGTGCAAAACTGTGCAAAACATGCAGCAGTGCTCTCTATCCCAGAAAGGGTGAATGAATTACAATACAAACTGTTACAATGAACAGAGCAATTCGAATTGCCTAAGGAGGTCATTCGAATCACTGAATGGAGTAGCTTGACTCAATCTAGGAGTCCTCATCAATCATCGGTGTTGCTCATCAATCACAACAAACAGTCATCCAGGTGTCAAGCTGAGTCTAACTGATCATAATAAATGTAACTGAAGTGTGTAGCACTGATATAGGATCTGGAGGCTCAGTGGGGGCGCATGGGAGGCTAACTGGAGTCAGAGCAAGTCACCTAATCGAACTGGAGGTCAATCGGAGGTGAAACAGTCAGTCAGGAGTGAAATCGGAGTGAAATCAATCAGAATCGGAGCTAACTGAATGTAACTGGAGTGAATCTGCAGTGGTAGGTGAGCAAGTGCGCCCTTCTCAGTCAGTAGGTGAGAAGAGGGCGCCTTTCAGCTTAGGAGGGCTAAAACTCTGTGGAAAGTGGCTCCCGGGTGCTAGAAGAAGGTGGATAAGGTGCTGGAGGCATCAAACTGGTGACTGGACTGCATATCCTAAAATAGATCATGCAAGATCCTGAAGTAGATATGTATCCCGAAATAGATGATCCTGAAATAGATATGTATCCCGAAATAGATGATGGATATCCGAACATTTCCAACCATATGGCCACCAAGGGACAGTTGCATAGAAGACAACAATTAAATAGGTGTTAGCATAATCACTAAGTAATTCCATAGGTTTTCCCCTATTCACACCTTACCTCTCGGCGACTCTGCCAGAATTGTTTAAATCAAATCCCAAATATTCAAGGTGTTTCAACTTCCCTAATTAGGTTCATCATACCTGAGAATTGACATTGACAATTCACATTTCAAACATACATTTAAATCAAGTAAGCAGAATAGAGACTGCTAGTATTATGGCATGGCAAAGCCTTACACCCATATGTTCATTCTAAATTACTTCCACACAAGTGTTTGAACGATAGAAGTTGCCTTGATAGAAGTTTTCTTAACATAGTGAAATGGCAAATGCAAGTACCAATACCTTTCACAACACTGTAGGAAAATCTCATAAATGTATAATCTACGTTACGCAATTTAGCAAGAAGATATTTTTTTTTTTATCTTACGTTTTTAGGGACATTACAAGTGGTATCAGAGATCAGTTACAAAACTAAGTGACCTATTGGGCTCATTAAAAACATCTGCTGCAGATACATAGTAAATAGAAACATACCTTCAGAAATTTTATTTTTATTTATGTAAAAATGAACTAATAGATTTTTTGTTCTTGACGCTTATATAAACACTCCAGGTATAGTTAGTGTCTGAAAATGAATGTGGAAGGGGGCAACAACGTACATGGAAATTTGAACTCCCCAACACGAGAGTAAGAAATTGTGGTGGAACTTAACTCGGATTTAATGAAATCCATGCAAAATCTACAGGCTGAATTCCAAAGTTTTCGAGATGAAAACATGTAGGAAAGAAGAGAGCAACAAGCCATAAATGAGGCACTGCTTCAGACATTAACAAAGGAAAAACCTCACGGATATCCCACACTCTCAGTCAACTTTTTTAAAAAGGGAAATTGTCACACAAAAAGGACTGCCAACCCTAATGGAGAAGAGCAGGGAGAACACATACCAGAACCAATGGAAGAAGACTGTAAGAGCTCTTCCAACGATAAAGGTTCACCACCTCCTTGCAAGAAAAGGAGAAAAAGTGACGACAGTCTGTAAGAACTGTATACTCATAAAATAACAAGACAAACAAATGACTAGCATGCAATAAAAGATCTGATAAATGCAATGGATCTTATATGCTGTAAATTTATAAAAACCAGTATACAACCAGAAGCATCATGCAATGAAAGATCTAAAACAAAAGAGTGTATCTAATCAACAATATAATAGAAAAATATGCTATAAAAATAAAGAATCCATACCTGGTTAGATGACCTAGAAGCTACCATTACCTTGACAGCTCCAATAGTGCAACTGAAGGTGGGGGGACGACTCTCCACCCAACCAACCCCCAGCCAAAAAGGCTGAGGCCCCCGAGCCCCCAACAATTAACCGTATGCCAGTGCTATCTTGCTTTCCTCTCCTCAAGAGCTTCTCTTCTCAAATGCCAAAAGGCAAAAGATCCCCTCTCCTCACTTCTTCTCCTCCTTTGATCTCCTCCTTCTCCCAATTTCTTAATTTCTTATTTAATGCAATTTGTTTTCCCTTATTTTCTTTCATATTCCCAATTATATTATTATCTTACATTATTACATTTTACTTATTATATTAAATATTCTCTATATTCATATATGAGGGTTGTTACATACTCTTCCCCTTCAAGAAACTTCGTCCCGACGTTATAATATTCAAGCAATAAATACAATACTTATTCAATCAATCAATCAAGTAAATACTAGAATATATAGGTAGCTAGTACTATTGTGAAGCTAATAGATTTATATGTGTGGCCACCACATAGAAGTCTCCAAACCACACTAATACAATCAAATGCCCTAAGTTACAACATGCTCTTAAGTAATCCCCTATGAGTCTAGTATGCAACCATAACAACAATTATGCATCATACATACAAAATCATTAGATAATTATTTAATAATTAATAGTTGTGTATTTGTTTACTTCCTCTTTCCTTACTCACCCTCTCCCTAAGAATCATACCATCCGCCACCTCCATAAACCTCCCCTTCAACTCCGAATGGTCCCGCTCACCATGGCACGGGCCCTCTACTATAACCTATCCGCGAATCATACAGTAGGCATCAGAAGTTCCACGGGAAGTTACCGTGGCATCGCCACCTTCCCAACTTCTGGTAATAATATGGCCTCATCGATATTAACCGACATTTAGTTCTCGGTACCCCGATCCTGGAACGTGTGGGTTATGGGCCCACCACGCTTCCACTTCACATATCAGGATCATTATACCCCAGGTATCATCATATAGTAGTCATCAGAATTTATCCAGGAAGTTACCGCGACATTTGCCACCTTCCCAACTCCTGGTAATAGTACGGCCTCATCGGTATTAACCGCCATCTGGTTCCCGGTACCCTGATCCTGAAACCCGTGGGTTATGGGCCCACCACGCTTCCACTGCACATATCAGGATCATTATACCCCAGGCATCTCAGAAGGCTAGCCTAAACATCCTCCACAGCACCCTCAAGGCACTAGCCCCATGCATCAGAAGTCCTTCTCCATAAACCTCCCTCCTGGTGAGTATGTCTCCAACCGTGGACTCTGGTCACATCAGAAGTTCTCCGAAAAGTATCTGTGGCACTGCCACCTCCCCAACTTTTGGTATAAAAGTCAAGCACTGCTGGCATAGAGCTAATTGTTGGGCTTGTCCCCCAGCCCATAATTTATTTATAGTAACCATTCTCATTCATGGTTATGGGCTCCCACGAAATCATAGAATACTTAGCCTCATTAGGCTATTTGAGTGGATCACCTGGAACAATTGGCACTTGCCATAATGAATAATCATTAGTAACCATTTCTCAATATAATAATATCATGGATCAACCTTGAATCATGTGCAAACAAGAATGTCTAGCCATCAATTCATATTGTAATACATTGCATCATAAGCCATTGTCACGATAAGTCATGCCAATTTTAACATCTAATGCATTTAGGTGCTCTATGCTACCACTATAATATAACTGGTCATGATACTTTCATAATTTCACTAAGCATCTCATTAATATGCCATGATAAGCTACCATATTTCAACATTAGTACTATCAACATGGAGTAACAACTCACATAATCCACCATCATATCAAATATGCATTCTACGGGGAGCAATAACGGTTAGCAAGAAACAATATCATGTCATACCAAATATCTGATATAATCTCTTATTCTTCACTAACACATAACATAGTTGTAAAATACCAACATTAACCACAACATGCTTTCATACCCTTTATGTGCCAAATGTCATTTATCTCTAGATGTCATGATAAGGCTATTAAAATGCTAAAATTAATATCATTATGAAATAATATAATTTTATGTTCCACATGTCACCTACCTTATAAAGCACCACAACATCATGAAATAACATCAAGAAGTATCACATGCACAACCCATGGCTATAAGTTTCATGTCTAGAATTAACAATCATCAAATTTTACATGAATAATGCATGACCATGATGGCATCATTCTAAGAACATGTAAAAACACCATAACATATACCACATAACTTTCATTTCAAGATGCCAAAAATAAGACTATAAATTACCAATTGAGTATCAAAACTCAATCACATCTGGAAATTGAGTATCAACATGAAATATACATCATCAAAACAGAGTAGCAACATGAAAAACTGAGCATCATCATAAAATATGAAACCCTTATGTTTCTAATTGTATACCCAAATGTTTGAGGTTTCCCAAAGACTGATCCAAAACTATGTATAAGAACCAGTAACACTTGAAGTTTTTAGAAAACCCTTAGTTTAGATGAATTTTGGTGCAATATTTTTAAACAAACCTTATATTTCATGCATACTCCGCACATGAGTTCCTATATAGAGGCCACTGCATGACAAAATATGCATAGCTAATCAACAAAGAGAACATTGAGCTTATTCATAAACAAGTCATGAAAAGAAAGGTTACACTTATCTCAAACCCACCCACTCTAGCAACTAGAAGGCAATTGCTCTCTTAGATAATTTATTAATTAGTACAAGCTTTTGGCCCAACAACTTATCCAAAATAGTTATCTCCTAGAATAAGTAATTTCTAATTCCCTACACTTATTGATTGTCTTAGGTAATTCTTTGCCTTCTATTAAAATTTCAAACAACTTAATGGATCCATGGATGTTGTTTATTTTCTTTTAAGCATTCTAGATTTCAACTAATCCATCTTTCATAATCTCCCCATTACCCTTTCCCTTTAGTCACATTAATTAAATATTTTTAAAAAGTGCAATTCTAATTTACATCCCCTATCCACCTTTACTTTCCCTCCATATCTCATCAACTCCAAAATGCCCTACGCCTTATACTCCTTCCATGATTCCTCATAATTAAAAAAAAATTAAAAACACCAAACATCGCTTTTAAGTCTGAAACTTGTCCATTGAGCTCCAATCAAAGTTCCAAAACATATATATATGAAATAAAACACAGAGGAGGGAGATGAGAGACATGCGGAGGTGGCTCGATGGCAACGGTGGTAGAAGGATCTGTTGGAGAAGGCAGCCAGTAGAGGGGGATCGTAGCATGAGGGTGGACAAGGTGGCAAAAACACCAACCTGAAATGACAGACCTTGGGGCGTAGTTCGATTTGTTAGAGAAAATGACCAGCGAGAATAGACAACACTCCACACAGTCATGAGCCAAAGAAGAACGACGTTAGACAGAGAGCAGATTGTTGGAGTGTATAGGATTTTTTTGACAGGCCTCAGGGCAAAGGCATCCACGAAATCAAAGGAAAATGCATACCAAAAATGCCAACTTGACACCAGCGTAGTCAAGCAATTTGAAAATGAAACACATGGCATAAACGCAGAGATGGTAAAACAAAAGCAGAAGACAGAAGAATACAACTGTTTGGGAAGCCCGCGAGCTCCTACACATGCGAAGGGAACCAAGGGAACCAACGTACACAGAGTGGAGAAACGTTTGGCAGAGAAAAAATAAAAATAAAAAATAAAAAAATAACAGTTGTGACAGCGTAACAACTTTTCCATATCTGCAACCCCACGAAGGGTTTGACCTAGATCCGTTACCAATTCAGTTACAAGTGGCTAATATTGTTACAACACTATCAAACACACATTTTTTGTATGCCAGCGCCAATCCTGATGTAGCAACCGTTACATACTCCCCCATTACAGCTCCCCATTACAGCTCAACGGTTACACATTATAATACAACGGTTATATAATTTAAGGCCAAGCATTACAGCTCAATGGTTACATATTATAATTCCACGGTTACCATTTAATGTAACCAAAATGTAACCCTTATCCTATTCCCAAAATGTAATCAGTATCATGTTCTGAGCAGCGTTAATCTACCAGCGATGGAAATTCGTTGGTAATAATGGTTTGGCTGTGATTCTGAGTATTTTTATTTTATTTATTTATTTATTTTTGTTGTTATGACAAGCGGGGTCTCTCGATTGAGAGACTAGCTTTCCCTTTCTTCCATTTAATTGAAAAAAAACCTCAATCACCTACCTGGACTTTTCTTTCTTGCAAATAGCTAAATTCAGCTGCGTTCCTCAACAATCTCTAAATTATTCACCTAACACTCTTCTTTAATTTAATTTTATTCTCATAAACCAGCTTCCTCCTGTTTAGCTTTCTCTCTCTACCTTTCAAGTGCTTCCAGACTCCTTTCATTTCAACACTTCACTTCCTCGGGCTACAGTTCAATTGAATAGTTACAAAGATCTTGAATCATAGATCATACACAGTTTGGTAGGCTTCGTTGGTCTAGGTGGTCGCTAAAATACACCTTTTAACATTTGTGCATAAGGTAGAATAGCTACATACCTGCGAGTGGGGATCATTTTCATGTAAGGGAAAACGGCTTTGTTTTAGACACACGTACTATATGTTAGCCCCCACAGTTAGCCATGAGATCAAGTGCATCAAGAGTTGGCAACAATAGGTAGAAGTTGTAGTTCCCGATCATTCTCCATAGAAGGATGATATACTTGACAACACAAATCTGCCTGTGTTCAACTTTGATTTCTCCATGCCGGTGCGTTCCAATTCCAGATTGTGGGAAATTTGTATGTTATATGGTGCATTTCCATCATGCTTGTGATAAGCCTTAGATACGTAGATGGACCAAATATAATGTATTTCCTTTCTCTCTCTGTGCAATCTTTGTCGCGAAGAACAATGAAATCTGCGACGCATAGGATATTTCCTTTTGTTTACTATGTTGATATGCAGTTGAAGAGATCCGCTTACCCTGTGATTTTATGATCTGCTAGGTTTAGCATATTGTGAAATCACTTGATATTTATCATAGGATATCACTTGTAATTTATTAGGCGCAGGGTCAGGTTTTGATTTCCAAGGTACAGGTCCCCTAAAAACTGATACAGATTCTACTAAAAAAATAAAAGACCTTCTACAAAATCAATAGAAGTGAAACCAGCTTATATTATATCTGTTATTAATGTAAAGTTGTAGCATCCGCCCTATGCTCCTTATATGTCAACAGTAGCTCGGTCTATCATTCCCCCGTGTTCAACAAGATCTGAATCCTTGTAAAGAAAAATACAACGAATCGATCTCTGTATTATGTTTTTTTTATTTTTTGTAAAATTTATTTGTATTCATTTACATAGGGAACCAATCTTAGAAGGCAAAGAGACATGGGTGTAGCCTAAGTAAGGCTCCTGATGTGCCACAGATCTGGGTTCAAATCCCAGCACCCATTAACCTGAATCTTTAAATTTTACATAGATTTAGGGGTTTTTTTGGTACAAACTAGCAGTTCTAGATTTGACATAAGCACCTTATTAATTTTGATTAACTAGGAAAAGCCCATAGGTCTTGAGGGCTTGAACGCTGCTCTGATACCAAATGTAAAAACTATATACTCATAAAATAACAAGACAAACAAATGACCAGCATGCAATAAAAGATCTTATAAATGTAATCGTTTTGATATGCTGTAAATTTATAAAAACTAGTATACAACCAGAAGCATCATGCAATGAAAGATATGAAACAAAAGAGTGTATCTAATCAACAATATAACAGAAAAATATGATATCAAAATAAAGGAGCCATACCTAGTTAGATGACCTAGCATCTACCATTACCTTGACAGCTCCAATAGTGCAACTAAAGTTGGGGGGACGACTCTCCACCCAACCAACCCCCAGCCAAAAAGGCTGAGGCCCCCGAGCCCCCAACAATTAAACCTATTCTAGTGCTATCTTGCTTTCCTCTCCTCAAGAGCTTCTCTTCCCAAATGCCAAAAGACAAAAGATCCCCTCTCTTCACTTCTTCTCCTCCTTTTATCTCCTCCTTCTCCCAATTTCTTAATTTCTTATTTAATGCAATTTGTTTTCCCTTATTTTCTTTCATATTTCCAATTATATTATTATCTTACATTATTACATTTTACTTATTATATTAAATATTCTCTATATTCATATATGAGGGTTGTTACACAGTCTGCAAGGGTAATTCAGAAAGATAAAAGCCCCAATCTATGACGGAGAGATTAAATCTACGAAAAATGATGAGGAGTGGCTACTGGGAATGAATAAGTACTTCAAAGTGCAAAATTACTCTAGTGAAATGCAAGCCCGTCTAGCCATATACAACCTGAATGGTAAAGCTTCCACATGGTGGCGGGACTTGAAACACACCAAAGGACAAGAACCGGGAGACATAACCTGGGATACTTTCAGCATAATATTCCAGGGTAAATATATGTCTAAAAGATTCTTTGACAAAAAAATTAAATAATTTCATGTGTTGAAAATGGGCTCCCTAACTATGGAAGCATTCATAAACCGATTCTTAGACTTACTGCACTATGTGCCATACATTAAGGACGAGGAGGTCAAAATACAACAATTCTTGGGAGGGATGCCACCAAACTTTAGAGAAAAGATAGAGTTTGACATGCCCAAAACCCTTGATGTGGCCTTACATAAAGCAAAGTTGTGTTATGAACATGGACAGCAAAGGAATGACAACATCAATAGAAATAGAGATAGGTTCAGAACCTTCTCGGACAACTGTAGACCGGGTTTTATACCTCCATCTTATCGGAAACATAACAACATTTTTCCGCCCAATAGAGGCTTCAACCGACCTCAAGCACGACCAAGTGCACCCCCACCACCTGTCAACAGGACAACATTCAACAAAGGGACAAAAGCTATCCCACCAACTATTTCTTGTTGGAAATGCTAAGGGCCACACTACTACAAAGACTGCCCCAGCAAAACGGATGGAGTGTTACACAACATCCAAGCAGAACCTACCATAGCAGACATGGCAAAGACACCGAGGATTTCTGCCACTCTCGATGGCCGACAGGCAGATCACAAAGCCACCATGGTGGAAATAGAGGGTAAGATATGTAACATTGCCGTTTCAGTTTTAATAGATCTCGACGCTTGCCGAAGTTATATCTCTCCTCAGATAGTGGACACTTGTAAGTTGGACCAAGAACCTCACAAGAAATTGTGGCTGGTACAACTAACCACCGGTACCAAACGAAAGGTCTACGAGTTAGTTAAGACTTGTGAGATAGACTTAAACGGGTTCCAAACTAGGATAGATTTAAACATTCTACCCCTAGGGTTGTACGATGCACTCATCGGCATGGATTGGTTAGAAGAAAACCATGTCCTACTAGACTGCTTAAACAAATCCTTACTCTGTAGGGATGACCAAGGGAATCAGAAGACGATTCAGGGTATCCCTAAGAAAGTGTCGGTACGACAGATCTCCGCCTTACAAGCAAAGAAATGTATCATAAAAGGTTGCAAAATCTTTGCCATCAATATCCAAAACATAGAAACTGATAGGGAATAAAAGATCGAAGGCTTCCCAGTCCTCATGGAATTCAAGGATGTATTTCCCGAAGAAATACCGGGATTACCACCCAAACGAGACTTAGACTTTTCCATCGAGCTAACACCCGAGTCAGTATCAGCTTCTAAAGCCTTGTACCACATGATCACACCAGAATTGGTGGAGATCAAGCTTTAGTTACAAGAGTTAATAGACAAAGGGTACATTCGACCAAGTGTGTCTCCTTGGGGTGCACCGATACTCTTCGTCAAGAAGAAAGACTGAACGATGCGGATGTGCATTGATTATCGCCAACTCAACAAGATGACCATTAAGAACCGCTACCCACTCCCTGGGATCGATGACTTGTTTGACCAAGTCGGAGGGGCAAAGATCTTCTCAAATATCGACTTACGATCCAGATACCATCAAGTGAGGATCTGTGATGAGGATATCAATAAAACCACATTCTGAACCCGTTACGGCCACTATGAGTTCGTAGTGATGCCCTTTGGGTTGATGAATGCACCGGCCAAATTTATGTGCATGATGAAGAATTTCTTTAGTAAATACCTCGATAAATTCATTCTAGTCTTTATTGACGACATTTTGATCTACTCCACGAACGAAGTAGAACACAAGGATCACCTCCATTTTTTTTTACAAATACTAAGGGAACACCAACTTTACGCCAAGTTTAGTAAGTGTGATTTATACAAACTCCAGATTCAATACTTAGGATATATCATTTCTGAGAAGGGAATAGTCGTTGACCCCTAAAATGTCAAATCTATCGAAGAATGGCCCACACCTACTTGTGTATTTGATATAAGATCGTTCTTAGGATTAGCCGGCTACTACCGAAATTTCATTGAGAACTTTTCACAGATTGCATGTCCCATGAACACCTTGCAGAAAAAGGAAAACAAGTTTATCTGACGGATAAGTGCGAACAAAGCTTTCAAAAGATGAAGCAACTACTGATTAGTGCACCGATTCTGCATATTGTGGATCCCAATGGGGACTTCGTCGTTTGCATAGATGCAAGCAAGGAAGGACTCGGGGGAGTCCTTATGCAAGACAATTTTTCCATATGCTACGAGTCGAGGAAACTAAAAGAACATGAACATAACTACCCTACTCATGACCTCGAACTAGCCGCCATCATCCATGCTCTGAAAATGTGGTGACATTATCTCATGGGAAAGAAATTCCTATTGATGATTGATAACATGAGCTTGAAATACCTTTTCGACCTACCCAACCTAAATGCCAGGCAGGCCAGGTGGTTAGCCTTCCTTAGTGAATACCATTTCGAACTAAAGCATATAAAGGGAAAGCAAAAAAAGATTGCGGATGCCTTGAGCCGTCGAGCACATATGCTTTACGAGGTCACGGTGAGCCAAACCGACTCAGACTTACACCACAAAATTCGAACGGCATGTAAGAGTGGCCATTATTATACAGAAATCCTCACAAAGATTTAGGAAGAGAGACTTTTCCAACAGCAGAAAGAATATAAGTTAGACGAATCAGGACTACTATGGTCAAAAGATCTACTTTACGTCCCAGAGAGTGGAGACATTAGATCAAACATTCTCACCGAGTTTAACCAGAAACCCTATTCAGGGCACCCCGGATATCAAAAGATGATATTGTCCATAAAGAAACATTACTTTTGGCCTAAGATGAAAGCTGACATTGCAATGTTCATCACGAAATGTAAGGAGTTCAAATTGGTCAAAGCAGAACACCAACACCCCTCCGGATTACTTCAACCTTTACCCATTCCGAAATGGAAATGGGAGGTAATAAGTATGGACTTCATTACAGGCTTACCCAAGAGTAAGAAACTGAACGACTCCATCTTTGTAGTGGTAGACAAGCTGTCTAAAGCAGCCCACTTTATATCGGTGAAATCTACCTACAAAGCAGTTCACATCACGGAAATATTTCTAAAAGAGATATTTCAATTGCACGGGATACCCAAAGCAATCATTTCCGATTGAGACACGAAGTTCACTAGTAACTTCTAGAGAGCATTGTTCTTCGGTTTGGAAACCCAGTTACAATTTAGTACAGTGTACCATCCCCAGAAAGACAGACAAACAAAACAAGTAAACCAAATCCTCAAGGACATGTTGAGGATGTATGTCATGAACAACCCCACCAAGTGGGAAGATTATTTGCACCTCGCAGAGTTCGCTTACAACAACGGTTATCAAACCTCGGCCAAAATGAGTCCTTTCGAGGTACTCTACGACAGGAAATGTTGGACACCCATGACTTGGGATAGTCCAGTCGACAAACTTATGTTAGGACCCGACCTACTAAAGGACTTGGAACAGCTAGTCTCCAAGGTACAACTGAACTTAAAAGAAGCACAAGACCGCCAAAAGAGTTATGCGGATAATAAAAGAAAGGACAAAGACTACCAAGTCGGTGAACATGTGTTTCTAAATATAAAGGCAAAATGAAGCTCGTTGAGCTTGGGACGTTGCGGGAAACTAGTCCCAAGGTTTTGTGGACCTTTTGAAATACTGGCCAAGAAGGGCCTAGTGGCTTATGAGTTAGCCTTACCAGCTCATATAAAAGTTCATAATGTTTTTCATGCGTCACTATTAAAGAAATATGTATACGATACTAAACATGTTATTGATTGGTCCTAATTACAGGTGGAGCCCGAAGGGGAGTTCACGCCAGAATCACTCCACATTCTGGACAAGAGAGAGGTGCAGCTTAGGAGGAGGACCATTACTCAGCTAAAAGAGAAATGGAGGCACTTTGGGCCAGATGGGGCTACTTGGGAGAATGAGTCCACCATGAAAGAGGCATACCCCTCCTTGTTTCATGACTTCATTCCTAGTCCCTAGAAACACCGGGATGGTGTTGTTCTAAGCGGGGAGGGATGTAATATCCCGAATTTCAGACTAACTATTTTATTGTTATATTGGGCCACAACCCCAGCACCTATGTTTTATTTTGAGTATTGGGCATGAGCCCTAGCACCTATGATTTATTCTTTTATACATATATATTGACATATCGAGCATGGACCCTGACTGACTTCTTTATTTGAGTATATTCTGGGTGAGAAGGCCCCAATTTTTTAATGATGTTCTTCAGCTTTGATAAGGGTACAAAGCCTAATGTACTGAGATGATATTTTGTTACTTACTATGCAGAGCTATGATTTTACATGATTTGACTTATGAGTGTGTTGAGTGTGGACTCAGAAACACACATGTAACCTACGTACTGGGCATAAGCCCCGATGTACCCAGAAGAGTGTTTATGTATTGGGAGTAAGCCCTGAGGTACATTGAGTGTTGGGCCTAAGCCCTGGAGCACTCCAAGCTTGATAAATGAATACTGGATCTGAGGCAACTTAAATATTCTAGATGTGCCTCACAACCACATTCTAGCACTAGTGTTGAGCAAAGGCTTTGGAATTGCACTAACGTAATGCCCATGTGAGAGTGTTGAGTTAAAAGGCTCTGAAGAGCACTCAAGGTTACTGGATCTCAAACTGATGAGTCGAAAGGACTCTTAATAGCACTTTTACTTTCATCATACTTATTTTATTTGATTACATGATTCATTTTTTATCTATCATCAAGTACTGCGAGAACTACCGTGTTAAACGAGGGAACCTGACAGGCAAGATAGAGACTAGAGGTGCCTATCCAAGCCTACCAAAAGACCGTCCAAAGAAGTGGACCTTAACCCTAATTTGTTAAACCAAAGTATCATACAAGATTCAATATTGGTATTAAGAATTGTAATAAATAATGATGTGATTATTTATTTATAAAAGACATTTATTGCATATAGGTTATGCATAGTGGGATGCCACATTATTTAATAATATTAATAAAAGTGTTAATATTTAGCGGACAACAATGATTGTAAATAATAGTAATAATGTATTAATACCTAGGTTAGAATTAATATTATTATAATTATTGTTACCATAATTATTATGAAGAGCTTAAATCAGAAATCACTTATAGATTAAGCGTTTGAAAAAGTCTTAGTGCAAAAAGACTAAATACTTATTAAATAATATCTTTTAAATATTATTTATTAATTTAAAGAAACAAATTATTCCAACAGTCATAATTAAAAGAATACCCTACTTAAAGAGGACAGATCCCAAGTTGGAGGATCATCTATCTTTTGATTATCATTCTCTGATGGTAACTAAAGGAAAAACTTCTTCTCCAAGAAACTGAACCAGCAGTAACCCTAGGTCCTCTATCTCTTTTGCATGTTGGAATCCAGCTCGGGGGGATCTATACAGAACTAGGAATGGTTGTAGGATCATGGTTGGGAGGAACACGGTAACCCCAAAGTCATCTAGATAAAGGCAAATCGCCCTAACAAGTTAGCTAGGTACAACAGGTTCTGCATTAACTATTGTTGAGTGTGCACGTTTCTACACGAAGGAATCAAGTGCCAAGAAGCTAGGTTTCCACAGGAAGGGACCAAATACTCAAGCAGCAAAGTATGGAGTATTTAATGTTTCAAATTTCAGTTATACTAAAGTTAGGCTTTTAAAATTAGAATAGATACTACAACAATGTTTTCATTACCAGTAGTATCAAATGCAAGGTTCTGCCTAGAACCCAGTGGAGGGTCTAGTAGGTCTAGCCAAGCTAGCCTTTGCTAGACAACTTATATTGTCTTCTAGGTTAGAGTTATTATAATTTCTTGTTTATAGGTATAGGTTTTCTGTTAAAATCATATTTCCTTATTCGTAGTACATTGTCTTATCTATGCCTGCTAGTTACTTTTAATTATTATTCTGTCTATGTTGGAAAAACACCAAGTAGAAATACAACAAATATTGCAAACCAGACATCAAAACTTTCAGCTACACTACACAGTTCAATCATCAAACGCCTCTACGAATTCAACCATTAGTCAAAACTTTACATCTAAATGCATCAAGTATTGCAAAGAGATTTGTATTCAAAGAATAGAATCACATATAACTCAAGTAATATTCTGCATTTTAATATGGGTTCCAATCCCAAGTTTCATGGATCGAACCCCATCCCCAATCAAAAATCTCATCATAAACATACCAAATTATTGAACCTACAACAATCAGATAAACGTATCGAATACACAAATTTAGTTACGTGTCCAAATAAATGCTTCCCATTATCATTTAAAAAAACACCTACAGTCTATTTATCTCCCAACATAAAAAGGCCAAAGGTAGGGATCGAATCCCTCTAGGTTCACAGGTAAAGCCAATACTGGTCAGACGCTTCTCATAACCAAAGAAGAAAAGTAAACACAACAGCTACGACATCATACATATATAAACGCATGTCTTTTAGAATACATCTCAATGATTTGAAAACCTTGTAGGTCACGATTTCCCCATCCATTAATTGGGTCTCATAGTCCAAACAGTTAGGAGTCAACCTTTGGAGAGAATTTGTAACCATGGGTTGGGGTATCAACCCCTGGAGCAGCTCACTTAGCCTAGAGCAATCATTACAAGCTAATCAACTAACATAAATACACTAGACATCAATGATTACAGAGTTTCCATTTAGCAAAACAAATTGACTAGCTATAGGATAGAAGCACAAATAACTTATACATTTTTATAAACTTCTCACACGCCATAGGAAAGAAAAATGCAGAAACAGAGCAAAGATAATACGTATGCATTCAACATGGGAAAAGAGATAAACGATTTTCCATCAAAACTCATAGACTAACAGAGCATTATTTACAAGAGAATACAGTGGCCATAGTTCTTTACACGATCATTTAAACTAGATAGAAACATAAAACACAGTGGACCTTTTCCCATTTACAAAGCTCAAAGTCAAGCTCCATGATTACATATAGGGGAGAATACTCTTCCAAAACCAACATTTACATAAGCACAAATACATGGAAAGTATGGAATCCCTTAGTAGTTTCACCCATCAAAATATTATTATAACAATGCATTAGACGCCGGGTCAAGCCAAAGGCGACCTCCCTGCAGATTCCAAGTCTGACTGAGCCAAAGGCATCACAAATATCCCCATCATCAAACTTATCAAATCCTTCTCCAAACCACAGAGACAGATAGGGTGAAAGGTTGAAAGCACCCAGGACTTACCAGTCCAAAAAAAGTAGTACAGTCGTATGGCTTCTCACTCTGGTCCACGTAGAGGGCCACCATACCTGTAAGAAAATGAAAACAAGAAGAAGTTAGGGCCTGGTAGTTCTTAAAACTGTAATGAAGCAAATGAGGAACCTTATCATTTAAAATATGGACATGGTCTTACCTGTAGGATCACTTCTTCATCGCCTTCGTATCTTTCAAAACCTTTCCCTAGCCATGAGCGCAGCTTAGGGCAGGCACAACTACATCAGAGTCAGAGATGAAACCCTCATAGCCAAAAGACAAAGTGAAGTAACGATTTGGGAAAACTTTGGAGTAACACTCGCTCAAAGCCTTCATCTAGATGGCCAAAGCCACGTGACTAATACGTGTGGCATTAACACTTGCAACCAACATGATAGTACTACAATTCGAATTTATCAACTATGTGGTATAAGTTGTGTGGTTGCAATACCCTTAGTTTATTAATACATAAACACGATTCTCAACTCCTTCATGATAACATAAGGGTAGTTCCACTTTTAGAATTTTTACATAGGGTAGTTTCCAACCATATGGCCACCAAGGGACACCTGCATAGAAGACAACAATTAAACAGGCATTAGCATAATCGCTAAGTAAGTCCATAGGTTTTCCCTTATTCACACCTTACCTCTCGGCGACTCCGCTAGAAGTGTTTAAATCAAACCCCAAAGATTCAGGGTGTTTCAACTTCCCTCATCAGGTTCATCATACATGAGAATTGACATTTCAAACATACATTTAAATCAAGTAAGAAGAATAGAGACTGCTAGTATTATGGCATGGCAAAACCTTACACCCATATGTTCATCCTAAATTACTTACGCACAAGAGTTTGAATGATAGAAGTTGCCTTGATAGAAGTTTTCTTAACACATTGTAATGGCAAATGCAAGTACCAATACCTTTCACAGCACTGTAGGAAAATCTCATAAATGTATAATCTACGTTAGGAAATTTAGAAAGAAGAGGAATATTTTTTTTTATCTTACAATTTTAGGGACATTACATCCACCTTCACCCTCTATTTAGAAAACACTTATTAAGTCTCCCAAACAGATCTCTTTATACTCGTCATACTTAGGTGGATTGAAACTTCTATTAAAACCGTCGGCAACAGGATTTCTAGCAGGCTGACCGCGATCCATATAAAACAGACCGGAACCACCCTCTTTTGGTACGATACTGGGTTGATCACCTCCCTATTTACCATGGGAGAAATTAGGTTGTAGGAAAAGTTCCCCTTGTCCCTGCTCTTCCTCGGATCTTATTTCCTCCCCGATCCTCCATCATTACCCTGTATTGATAACTTTCCGGACATCCTGAGGTTGTCTTCAGCCTCCAGTGCATTAGTAAACAGGTGTTGCAAATTGGAAGACCTGATTTCCGTAAGATGGAAATCCAGATTAGGGGGAAAGATAGATGCATAGTGTAGTTTAGCAGCATTTTCTAGGGGGAAAATATCCCTTGGAAAATTATAATAGAAGCTTGCAAATAGTCTGTTGAAACTGGACATGGTCTCATCTTCTCATTTCCTCATAGAGTAGAACTCCGCAAAGAGCAGGCCCCATGGTCTTCTCTCACCCCAAAATTCCAGAAAGGTTTTGGATAATTCCTCCCGCGTATGAAGGGACTCAGGCCGCAAGTGCTTGAACCATTCTTTCACATCTCCTTGAAGGGATTGGGAAAAAATTCTCATATATACATCATCATGTTCTACTTCGAAAAGATCCAAAAAATGATCGAAACCTTGAAGATGTTTTTCAACAGTAGGACATTCAGATCCTCCATCAAAGGTAGGGAGGAGCTTATGGTAGTTCAGAGGAAATTCATGAAGAATAGGGGGTAACTTTAAAGGATCCTATCTCTGCTGGGATCTGGGGGGGAAAGGGGTATGTATAGGGAGAAATTCATCAGCTTCACCCGCATGGGATCTGTAAGGCTGGTCATGGACCTTAGGTATTCCAAAATGACGGATGAGATCAATTCTAGGAATGAGAGGAGAATGTATATTTTCAAATTCAAGCGAAGGATATACAAAATAGGTTCTTTCGTGGCTCAGAGCCCTTCGATGGGATAGGAATTTTCTAATGTATATATATAAAGGAAAGAGGAAACTGACACAGAAGAATAAGACTTCTTGAAGAGGTTTACACCTTGATACTTGGACCTTAATACTTCCATGTCCAAAACTGCTGGGCTCGTCCTCTAGTGGAGTCTACAAATCAAATCAAGGGTGGAGTTGCTACTTATTTCCCTAGGGGGTTTTCCTTTACATCAAAAAACTCAATGAGTGGAGTTTCCAAGTGAAAGGTATACAGCTCTTTCTATGTTTGATTGTTGTTCACCTTCAACAACCAGAACCAAAACCTAGTCGTTCTCCCAGGGATGATAAGAAAATTGTTCCCCAGAAGCGGTGCCAATTTGTTAACACCCAAGATGACCTCCAAAGCTGTGGAGAGGTAAAATCAGGGTAACCGCTAACCACTTTGGACCTATGCCATTGACCCAGCACGATCCAAGAGGGCTCTCTCTAAACATTCATAAAATACTGAAAACACATAAAAGATTTTGCAATGATGAAAGTACACATCATTCCATAGAGGACCGGAAATAATATCAATGAGGAAAACATAGCCCTCTTACCTGGGATATTCAATCAATGCATGGGAATAAGGTCAGACTTCCAACAGAACAATTAGGTTTAAAGTTTGGTGAGATAATCATAGGAGAGACATGGGCAATGGAGTCATGATATAACACATAAATTGAATAACAGCACCGTAGTGTGAGATACCGAATCAGAGGCAAGGTAGCCACCCACTTCCCGTCGAAATTCTAAGTTCAGGTGGTAAAAGAAGGTGAGAACAGACCATCGATATGAGCAACCAACATGGATGAATTCAATATCAACTTTAGTTGAACTGTTAAGTGAACATCTGAAACAATAGCTAGAGCCTATGGTCAGGAATTCTATGCTGCTATACTCTGATTTCAGACATGAAAGAGAACACATAATGGAAATGAATAACAAGAAGTACAATCATATTTGAGAAAGAAGATAGACAGACTGTAAGCAAAGCGACACATGAATATCTGATAGGACCTCCATTACAAACACTGCAAATTCTATTAAGAAAGATGTTTCAGAACTACAAAACCAGGCTCTCCCAGGCCTTGACTAAATGATTTTACAACCCACTGATATTCTTTTACATTGCTATTTATAGACCCTCGGCCCCTGATTGAGCATCAAAATGGTTACAAATCAGGATATGAATATGCTTCTAGCTATGCCATTTAGTTAGCTGCTCTTGACAACGTATTACAAAATGATAGTGACAGCCATCAGACAAACCGCGACCGATGATATAGATGTCTCTTTGTAAGGTTCAGACAACAATGACTTCAAATAATAGGTAGGCCCAAACTATACTACATATTGGAAGAAAGTGACGTCCATACATTTAGCCAAGAAATAGACTTGCTGGAGAAAACGAAAGAACATGTGGGCGGACAATCACCTCATTCAACAGCCTTTAGCTCTCCTTGAGGACTGAAGAAGTTTTCTATCTTTAGTGGGTCGGCTGCTGGTGATCCTTCAGCTACGGGAGGAGGTGTCGTTGTCTCGGTGGGGAGGATGTGATCCTTAACCATCTCCATTTCTGGGCGTGTGTCCCCCTCACTTTCATAGGTTCACCTCTTCTTTAACTGACGTCGCTCTTCTTTATTTACCTGCAAATCCTCCTATTCCTTTGGATCACTGGATGATCTTTCCTCCACCTTGTCGAGAAATATTGGAGACGAAGGAATCAACTCTTCCTCCACCTCGGACCACACTTGTTTAGGCACGATAACCAGCTTAGCCTTCTATCCCTCCTCCATCACTCTGCTCTCAACAGTGAGATGCCCGAATGGTCGAGACTGCCACCTTTCTGGTATGGATGTGGGCTTCGCATCATGGGTGGCCATGCTTTATAACTACCATGACAATGATGGAATCCTTGAGCGATCATTCCACCATGATGACCTGACAGGATCTCCTACGCGAATGGACATGATGACTGACATCAATACTGGCATCAAAACGTGCCTAACCATGTCTTCTCTGTAGATGGATACACATATGACGGCGATGAGACTGCCTCCATCCACCTAGAACTCATTAATTCGTACCTGAGATGCTTTTTCTCTGCTTACACTCGTGATCGTCTTAGGGCCGTAGATTTCGATCCATATTTCATCTGAGCTGTTAAACGACGCTTCTTCTACTGACCTCGCATATTCGGAACCCACCACTTCATCGCACAAGTAACATCTGCGAAGCTGCACTCAGTCGTATATCTGCTCCTCACAAGATCTGGACCGTCAGAAGATGCGAGGCTTTAACCTGACTTTGCAAATATAAAATGCAGTCTTTAATGCGCACGTGGGAAATGTGAACTCCTTTCTGACTGTTGATCCTGGTGATCAACCATTGATTTGCTTGGATGTGCATTCTAGCTAACCCCTTTGCTAGCATTTAATGGTCGGTCAACTCCCATCGCGATGGTCATTTACGACCCTCGATCCTTTACCATTTCTGATCGTAGCCATCCGTATGTATTTCCACATGCAACAGGGGCGAATTGTTTTAGTTTTACTCACCTGATTATAGCAAGAAGCCTTAAACACTATCAGATTCTTCAATCTTTGGACCAAATCCATCATTCAGGATTTAATCTTTTGGATTTCCTTTTGGCCTACAAATTTTCGGAATAGTGCTTCCATTAAGCGTTTATATGGACATAAACCCCCCCAATGCTTAGCACTAATTTAGTGCAAACACTATTCTTATGCTATTCTAGCATAGCCTTTACAAGTGAAATGTAAACCCATAAGCCCAGGGGCCTTATTTGGTTCCATCACACACATGGATACAATTTTAGCTCCTCCTCTGAGATGCTTTGGGTTAATTTTGATTTTATGCTCATTTCAATGAGGGATGGATGTTTTGGAGCATACAGTGGCCCTCCTCATGGTCTTCATCCTCTGCTTGAAACAACTTGCTAAAATGTTTGAATACCTTGCCCTTGATTTTTTCAAAGTCCTTAGTTATTTTCCCATTAAATTGTAGTATCTCCTTGATTGTTTTGTGTTGAAGCTAATCATGGGTTTTTTTATGGAAGAATGAGGTGTTCATGTCCCCAAATTTAAGCTAAATATTCTTTGACTTTAATCTATAGTATTCTCCTTCCTTCCTGCATGACTTGTGAGATTCTTTTTGTAGCTCTTCCTCTTCTTGCAGAACTGAATCAAGGATTTCTCTCTTCTCCATTTCTATTTGATATTTTTATAACTAACCTTTTTTCGTTTCTTTCCTAAGAGGGAAGGTTGAGAAGAGTTTTTTTCACATAATTTTAACTCTTTTTTTAGTATCCTCATTTTTTCTTCCCAGACATAGAAGGGGGACCACTTGATTTCTATGCTCCATGCTAAGGAAACTAAGGATTTTAACCCTTCATTCCCCCCCATAATAGATTGAACTTGGAAGGGATCATAACCATATTCAATTATTCTTCAATAACCAAGGATATTGTCTTCTGATCAAACAGACTTGTTGATAGTATGTTCGAGGACAATAGGAAGCCCTTATGAATAAAGATATTCGAACCAAGAATCGGTCTCGATGAGAAACAATATGCCCTGGTCCCAATATTTTATTTTTCCAAATGTAATTTATGTTCTTGGGCTTGAGATCTATCAAGTCCCAAAGTCTCAATAAATCTAATGCCAGATCCCGGAATGGATCCCAAACAAAAAATTCATTCTCCCCAAACCCGTTTGTCTAATGTAACATTAACATGCCCACCTAATATTATGTTTCCATTCAGAGATGCTGCATTCCATCTTAGTAGGGAGTTGCAACATTAAGTTGTTTCTAGATAGATAGCCATAACATATATATTAAATACTATTACCTAATAATTATATTGAAGATGGGTTAAGGAGTTGATCATCCAATCATAGAGTGGAATTTGAGTGGTTGAGTTTGATATTTTTTGTCCTAGATGATAGAAAGTCATTATGATGCTCCCTTGGAGTTCATCACTATTTCGGTGCCTCCTTTCAAAATTTTCCATTATTTGCTAAGGATTTGTGGATCCTCAATATTTTTCTACTGAATCAATAAAAGATCACATTTTTATAGCCTAATGATGTCTCTTAGGGATTATTCTTTCCTCTTACTACCCACGCCTCTAATTTTCTAGGAGATAATTTTCATTATTTAGCTTTGCATAAAGTGGGTCCCCTTTTGGATCCAAGGGCCACGATGTTCATGTTTTCCTCATCCAAATTCCTATCTTGTTTATGAATTTTCCTAGTGTCTACTAAGTGTCAAGCATTTTATTTATTTTCACCTCTTATTCTCTTATTTCATTTTCTCACCTTGTTCATCTCTCATTCTTTCTTTCTAGTTCAATTTCTTCTTCTTCTTGGAATTCTATACCTTGGGGTTCTAGTTATGCATGGAGGGGTTCTAATTGGTGGAAGTGTATCTCTTCACTCCCCTCTAGTGCCGAGGGTACCATATGCTCCTCTAGATTTTCTTCCTTCTTTGGGACTTATGTAGCTTTGGCTGCCTCAAGTAAGAACATTACATAGATCAAAGAGACCCTACAACCTATAAATAAAGGGAGATGAAAATGGAGTTTGACCATTTTAATTGTATTGTTGGGTTCTTTCAAGGTTTGTGAACCTAGATGAGTCCAAGGATTTATCAGGCCAAGCTTGGTTCCTTGTCATTTTTTCACACTGACCCAATCCTTTTTGGATCCAATTCACTAGATTTAGCCTTTTGCTTTCATGCAATCCTTCAAAAAGTTGCCATATTCATGGCATATTTAATATTTGAAGGGATGTTTCTCATAATTTAATTGCTAAATATGCATCCAATCATCCACCGTAAGATTGAAAGACCCACTTCTAGATCCTCTTATGCACATATCCGGGCATAGGAACATTGATCTTTTAAATATTCCCTATTAAAGTATTTTCCCAATGCATTCCCAACCATATTCATTGATTTGTCATTCCATCAATGGATAGGGAGGTGAGGTAGGTGAACCCACATTAGAACTTCCTTACAGATGACAACAGTGGGGTCAAAATAAGGGGTCCATTTTTTGATATAGAGCCCCCTTTGCCCCATAAAATATGGTTTATTTCATAATATTAGGTCTTAATATTCCTTAGCTTCAAAATCAAAATCAAAAAATAATTTCCAAAAAAGAAATTACCAACCGCACCTTTGATTAGGGGCTTCTCATTATTTTTAACCTATAGATCCATTGAGAGAGGTTATGGCTAGAGACCAATAAAATACCATAATAGGATCTTCTCTACAAGCAAAAGTGCAATTTTTTTGTGTCCCATTGGTGGAAGAGCTACCTATGAGATGGAATTGAGTTTTTCGATGAAACATGTATGAGCTCCTGGGGTAAATCTCTTCCATTGTGAAATCGTTATCCAATAGAATTATTTGTCTTCCGACTGGAGGGTAGGGGGATGGTACCCCCTCCAGGATCCACACGGTGTCCAACTCGAAATTTGAAAAAACCCTAGTTTGAATCAACTACTAGTGCCACTTCAATAATTCTCCTTCGTAACTTCTTCTTAAGAGCTGCATGTCTACAATAACTAATATTGAATTGTTAAAAGTTATATAATTTAATAAGGGAGTAAAACCACCCATTCAAAACTACCATGATTTTCAAATCACTCAAGACACATAATTAGTAGATCTCTTATATCTACAAAATCATTCAATCATTACGTGCAATTTTTTAATATGAAAACTATCCAAAGGCATTCATCCGCTAGAGTGAATATGGCCATAGTAGAAAATCAATGTTTTTAGACAAAAGATGAACACTAGTAGCTCTAGTGCTCCAAGATTGAAGTGGAGCATATGTGCTTCTAGACAAGAGGAGAGTGACAATGATCCAAGAAAACCAAGTAAGAACATTGCATAGATCAAAGAAACCACACAAACCTATATATAAAGGGAGATGAAAACGATGACTTTGGACATGTACCTCAATGACAAAAATATATACCCCCTTGTTAGTCAAAATTAACCCTAATTATCTAGCCATATTTTTTTGATGTAAAATTTTGAAACAAATGGACATTGTTAAGGAAATCCCTAAATACAACAAAAAAAAATGTGTAGAAAAACTAGTTACAAAATTAAGAATAATGGTGGGAAAAGAAAAAAACTAAAATAAAATCAGTAATGTGGACAAAAGAAATAATGAAGATAGAGTAAAAAGGTTACCTTACTGCAATAATATTTTCCTTTCGTGGTATTCATGACTATTTGTATTTCATCATTTTATAAAAGTTCCTCCTCTCCTTCTCCTCTCATATGGAAAGTAGAAACAAACAAACAATAACTTTTTCCTATTTTTAAAAGTCATGGTGTAGTTGTTCCCACCTCTTTTACTAAGTTAAAAAAAAATATAAATAATTTTTTAGTTATTTGGTGTATAAGGAGAGATAGTGTTTCTAATGTACTAGCAATTTCATACCCAAGACACAAATGCTTACTTGCCAAATATAAGCATATGTTCTTTGATACACAAAAAGAGCACAAAATGCACCATAATATAAGTGTAAGATTGATTCTCCAAGATATTTAGTTAAGAAACTTATGCTACTTAGAAAAACATTGTGAACTTGCAAATAAAATAAGGTGGAACTCTCCATGGATATGCACCATGCTACCAAAAATCTACTCCTTACTCAAGCATCCCCTCACTTGGTAGTCCTATTTATTGATGCAAAACCCTAAACTAAGTCCACAATTAACTTGCAAAATAGATATTAACAACTTAAATCAATAAAATAATAAAAAATTATACTATAAAATTAATAATAATATTGAAAAATGAAAATAAAATAACAAATATTAATAAAGGGGATAAATATAATAATGAATACCCATAATATGGTTACCTTCCTACAAAATACTCTATCTTTTCATCCATTAATAAATATTTGCATTTCCTCCTCTTCTATAACTATCTCGTCTTCCTCTTCTCTCATGATAAATATGAAATGAATGAAATCATCAGCTTTTCCTCCTTCTAAGAGTTGTCCTGAGTTATTTCTTACACTTTTTAATATGTTAAATAAAATACCATCTAGTTTTGGTGGTGCTTTAGTGTATTAGGAGCATCAATATTGCTAATGTACCATAGAGGAGAATCGATGCTTCCTTACAAAAGAGAAGCATTAGTTCTTCCATACTTAAGATTACTAGTACTACATCCATACAAATTGAGAGCACTAAATATGCTCGAATATTCTTTCTCACCTAAGTGAGCACCTATGCTCAAACATCACTAGGGAAGAACAATGTGGTCATGCTTATAGAATCGTCATGAAATTGATAATAAAGGAAAGTGAAAATTGTTATGGATATGAACCGACACTACACAAAAATGTACCCTTTCCTTTATCAAACTCACAACTTACCCCTCATTGGTTAGCCATATTTTTTGATGTAGAACTCTATAAAAACTCCACTATTAAAATGAAAGATATATGAGAAATCTTCAAACAAATAAAGGAATATCTTGAAACTAGCTAATAAATTAAAAAAAAATAAACAATAGTGAGAAATTAATAATAAAATAAAATAAATCAATAATGAGAATAATCTAAATAATGATAAAAAAAATAATAGTGAAGAGTTTGATTCAGTGTAGTCTAAAAAGTTCTACGATTTCAAATGGAAAAAAATTGATTTTTCCGACACTATTTTGAAATAATTCGAGAGAAATTTTTAGAAATCCTGGTTATAACTCTCGAACTAAATTTTGGGTGCCCAGGGGGTTTTTGATGGCATTGAATCCATTTCTACCATCAAAATCACCATTAAAACATAGGTAAATTCAAAATTTGCAAAATAAAAAACTTATGATTGCGGTGAAAAGCCCTCATCTAAACCAAATCGTTGAATTTTTAGAGAACTCCATTTGAATCCATCATTGCCAAGCAAAGTAATACAATCAAAATGATTAGATTGTCAATCAAAGACACGAGATTTAAATTAACGCCATCAAAATCAAGAGTACATTTTAATTTGTCAATCAAAGATGTGAGATTTTAAATATGTTTATGCATTATATACTCAATCAAAAAGCTATGATATCCTATAATATACTATTTTTATCTCAAATATGGATAGTTAAAATTATACATAAAATATCCTACTAAATTATTTGAAGGATAAAGATTGTATAAAGAAGTACTAGTTATTAATGCAACATAATATAAACTAAAGAAATGAAAATTAAGTTATTCAATTAACAAAAAAGTAATTTGAAAAATATGAAAACGAAGCTATTCACTTAATAGAAAGAACTTGTAGTTATGAAAATAATCTATTCGTTAAGAAGAAAAAGTAAATATCAAATATAGAAAAATGAAACTCTATAAATCTAATTCTAAAAATAGATATGGAAAAATGAAACTCTATAAATCTAATTCTAAAAATAGAAGTACTTAAGGAAAATTGCAACTAGATTCAATCATAGCCCTTTCTCTATAATCCCACACATTAATACACTACTCAAATTATGTTTTTCTTGGAAATCCCTAAATATCTAGGAGATAACTAACCGATAAAAACGATCATGGATAAAAATGACTGAACGTGGAACCTAGAATGATTTAAATATTGTTCTTTGTGCTAAAAATGCAAGACCATTGTACTTAGGGCTCGCTAACCCACATTTCCTTCGTTCCATAGGTAGAGGATGGAACCTTGTGTAATAATATATGAATCACCTTTAAACCATAAACCATCTATTGGATAGAATGGGCGTTTTTAGAAATACATTTTTTTTATTTACATTCACAATTCGCTAGAGAGCAGGGTTGAAATTTGAAATCTTATTTTCTTGACAAGAAATTTTTATATGAATTTTTAATTTTATTATTGCTTTTTATTAGAAATTTATACCTTAATTCTTTTTTGTAAGATTTAAAGAAAAAATCTATTACTGTATAGAAATAAAAGTACAAGCAAAATAGTCACATAGTCTCAGAGATTTTTGAGGTTCCATACAAAACCAAATCAAGGTGTTAATGTCAATTGTGAGTCTGCCCATGCAAGGGAAACTAGGAATACAAAACTACTTAGAAGGGCCTTCCCATAACTAGGGAACTAGGCATACAAAATTCAAAAAACTTGTGAGAATGAGTGCTTGAATGCTAATGTAAATAAGAAATCTAGTTGCACTGAATATTCCAAAATAATTGAAACATAAAACCATGAGATTACGTGAACAAGAACTGGGTCTCCAGGTTTGTCCTTGAAAAATTGAGGTTTATATCTTAATTTTACCAATCATAATAATAGTTAATTTATTTTTTAAATAATATTTATAATAACTATATGAAACATTGAATTCTCATATCTTGTCTCATATAATAGTAGATCATAAAATCAAAATTCAATATTAAATAACAATAATACACTATAAAAATAAAAAAAACGATTCAATTTTTTTTTAATATAATGTAATTACAATGACTAAGTTGCAAGTAGCGCTGGTTCTAATAGACAAAAACTCAAAAAATAATGAAATGACAAATAAACATGTCATAATGATTTATTATGGGCATATCAAAAAATATAGTAAGCAAAACAATAAATTCATAAAAAAGTTATATTTTAAACATTTAATGGATTATAATTGATTTAATGGATTATAATTGAGTGTGAACTTGCCTAACAATTCAGGAGAAATTTCCTAAAAACTTGTGTATTTTCATTACTAGCACTATTCAAACATCTTAAGGGGTGTTTTATGGATAGTTGGTTTTGTATAATTTTATATTGATGTACTAAAATTTAGACTTTACAATTTAATTAGCAAAAACATTTAGTTAATTAAGAAAGGTTTCATATAAATAATTTAATTAAGCAAGAAACTCTCTCTAACCTACTTCTAATTTGATTAAATTCTTATCTTTAACTGTATTTAAATTTATCCTTGTTTTAAAGATGCTATAATGTTTCTTTACCATTTGTTATTTGTTATTTATTTATTGAATTTGCAAATTCATAAAAATGTGCACTATGAGGAGTTGCTTCTATTTAGCTTTTACTTTTAAATATAATTTGTAATATAGCTCAAATTTTCCCTACTAAAATCACCATGAGAGAAGTCCTTACATGTTTGAGTTCAGGCCTTGACAACAAGATAGGGAAAATAATTTAACTCATCAATTTCAATGATGCGGCCATCGCCATCGACAAAGTATGCCATATATCCTTATTAAAAGCATTTGGAATGTTATGTATATATCATGGTGAATTTATTATACCACATTAGATAATGCATCCACCATAGTAAAATTCGACTTTATAACGCTGACAAAAATACAACAAATTATTCCTTACAAATAGCTAAATCTGTATATAGAACCAGCTATCAGCTAAAAGAAAAATAGATAGCCAGAGTTTGAACGTTTCCCAGATTCACTTCGAGTGCTGCTATAGTATCGATATAATTGACAGTCTAGGATTGTTCCTTACAAGAACTTTCTTTTCAAAATGGTTGAATGTAAAACTAAAATATTGAGTACAGGCATAGTAGCATAATTCGGCTAATTGTGCAACACACAAATATGTGCTGAGGTATCATTCGCTGAAGGTATATTCCCCACACTTAAACATATTGACATCAAGGATTGTAGTGATCTTGTGGAGGTTGGACCATTTCCAAATGCACTCATAAAAGTAGTTTTAATTGTTTGTTCTAAATTGAGGGAAATAAAAGGGCTCTTTAGTCTTGCAAAACTTCAAATTCTGAACATTAACTAGCGATGAAGTGGAGGAGCTACCCATTATTGAAACTTTGGTATCTTTATAAAAGTTGTAGGTATCTGAGTGTGTAAAGATTAAGATCATACTGCGCTTGGAGCAGCTAACAAAGATAAGAAAATTAGATGTGTCTAGTTGCTCTATGTTACCAGACCTACCAAGTGTTGAACATTTGATAGCCGACACAGCTTCGAGAACTACACATTTTTGGTTGCTCTGAGCTAGAGGAGCTACTTGTGTTCTTTGGAGGAATTGTGGGCATTTAGATGCGTGAAGATGAAGATTTTAAAGGGTTTGGGGAGCTAATAAAGCTTCGAATATTAAACGTTACCGATTGATAGTGCCAAATATTTACGAATTCGGTGAAGGAGCTATATGCCTGTGAATGTTCCAAATTACAATGAGGCGAGGAAGTAATGGAACAGTTGCGGCAATGATTAGAAGAATGCATGCTTGGTATATGAAAATTAGACGAGAAAAAAACAGTTTTTCCAAGAAATCATATTTTTATCATTACATTCTTTCTTAGTCCTACTGATTACTACAGGCTGCATATATGGTTGTCTTGCAGGCCCTCCAAATTTTGCATTATGTTCATTGTTTGTGTTTCATTTTATTTATTTCTAGAGGCTGCATAAATGGATGTCTTGCAGGCCCTCAAAAGTTTGCATTATGTTCCGTGTCTGTGTTTCATTTTCTTTCTTTCCGGAATGTAGTGCTATAACAAAACAACATCTCTATGACAGTTCTGTAACCTGAAGACAAGTAAATGTTGTTAAATGAAAGAGTTCAGTTGATTATATTGATCAGTTTTATGAATATTTAAAATGGCATGGTCAACTATTTAATAGAATGGTAAAGTAGATATTGAGAAGAATGTTTATCTCTATTTTGGAAACAAATGTTTATGTGTCTTGGAAAAAATGAAAAGTTGAGGATGAAATGTATGTAATTATGTGATAGTTATTGAGAAGAATGTTTATCTCTGTTTAGGAAACAATTTTTTATGTATATTTTGGGAAAAAATGAAAAGTTGAGGTTGTATGTAATTATGTAATAATTATTTATTAAATTATTTTTTGCATTAAAAGTAAGTCTTGAAATTTTTATTTTAAAAAATATTTAAATAGTAAAAGTAGTGTACATTTAGAAAGCATTTGATTTATTAGATGTATTGAGAGATTGTCAAAAATAAAAATATAAAAATGTGACTCATACTTGTTTCATTTTAAATGTAATAGGATTTATTAAGGTGTAAAATTTTTCTAATACTTTGGGAGTAGGATTAAGGTGTAAGAGTACTCCTAGCACTTTAGAAGTAGGATTTATTAAGGTGTAAAACTTCAAAAAAATTGGCACTAAAATGACCTAAAATAAAAGAGGCATGCACATTCAACCATGTTCCCTACAATAACACCAGGTACATTCACATTATAAAGAAAATCATTTCTTTATTTTGTGTTAAGCATGGCCAAACTTTTTGGACAATAATTTAGACTTGGTGCTAAGAGGCCCTCCAATAATCGAACATTCACATTACAAAGTAAAGTAGTTATATATTTTTAAGGAAAGACAATTTTCTTTCTATTTCAAACTTCTGCCCATTTAAAGATGAGTCCAAAGTGTTTCCCATAATGTAAAAAAACCATTAAAAAAAAAATATAAAAATAAAAATAAAAATAAAAATAATATATTGGATTTTCTTAATGCCATCAACTATAATGGAAATAACATAAAGAGTACATAAAAATTAGACTGCATAATGAGTAAACATAATTTAGGATGCATGAAACATAAAGAATATGATCTTACTATTTGAAAATCATTGCAACAAAGCACTGAAATGTTGTTATTCACTGATCATTTGCTTACATGAAAATTACATATAAATGACTGAAAATACAAAGAAATTCTAATGCAATGCCATATATTTAGAGCGGTCCTTGGTGTCACTAACAACTGCATAATAAACCAAAATTACTTACATAGTATTAGAAAGTACCCGCAATAGCCTATTCTTGCCTTGACCTATCTCATCAAACAAATTTCTTATGATCCAATTAATACTTTCCAAATCTTCTTTAAAGGCATAAGACTTTTTTTTTCAATGATTACCCTTGTGAAATTTCCCAATATCTTTTGGAGTACTACTATGATATCCATTGCAAATAAATTGAATTTTGTCTCTCAAATAGGTAGTGATAGTTTCAAGAGTCTCAAAATCACAAGAGCAAAACCGAGTTCCTTTTTCCTTTGAGATTGTTCCCTAACTCGTAATATATAGGTAAAAAATGGTGTAGACCAATGAGACTCGAAGGACATCATCATAGTTTTAATTCTGATCCAAAGGAACCGTAAACATCACACCCAAAAATCCATTCCATTTCACAAGTTTTCTCTCCAAGTTCTTTCCATTCAAGTAAACACCTTTGAGGTGTTCAAGATGAAAGTAAAGTGTGTCTGTAGGGTGACATGTATATACGCTGCGACTAGCCAGTTTTTGGGTAGTGTGTTTTCCACGATGCTTCTGTTCATTCGATATCACTTTTCTATTTGGAGTGCATGCAGAGGGTCCAACGAGGGGAGAGATGATTAATAATCTCAGCCACTTTTCTCATAATTTATAAGGCAAAATCTCCATAGATGGTCCATAGGTTTTCACTAAAGAAACATTGTATTTTCCACCATTAAATCCAAGGCGTTAAAGCATGCCAAAACCTTTATTGTGTTATGCAAACTTTACCAATTATTCCTAGAGTTCACTACCATACCATATCCACCTTCCGACTCAATCTGCACTTAATTGCAAATGTAGGAAGTCCATTTGTTTCATTCAATTCAGACTCGATAATCTGCACTGAAAAATACAAGAAATAATTAGAGAGACTTAACCTAAGTACTATGCCATCAATATTAAGGCAAAACATTTCGTTAAGACTTCAAAAATATCAAAATTCATAGCTAAAATCATTTTTTGAGTAACAAAATATATTATCATTCCACACAAAATGTCATGTCCCCGGTTGCCTTAGTTCCCTTTAGAGGCAATGGGAGTCAACCAGATACATTTTTGTCCATCAACTCTCTCTGTTTTTACACGCAACCGCAATGGCCTTTGATCCTCAACTCCGCAATCCGCAGGCACCAATCAGTAGCCGCAAGTCTGAAGTTGGAAATCAGATTTCCAAAATACGCAGTGTTGGAAAACACCCCTCTGAATTCTGTAGCTCCCCAATCCACGATACGGGACACAGAAGGTTGGAACGCCAATAACCCGAAGTCAAACCAAATACGATCCTGACTTCCGCATTCTGCAGTCCGAAAGGTAGAAATGCAGAGTGCCAAATTACCTGGCTCTGTAGAAACGTGCCCCTGACTTCCGCATTCTGCAGTACGAAATTCAGAACTATGGAGCGCCAAAATACTCGACGCTGCAGAAATGCACCCTCGACTTCTCCATTCCATAGTGCGGAAGTCGGAACTGCAGAGCGCCAAAATGATTAGCGCTGCAGAAATGCACCCCTGACTTTCGCATTCCATAGTGCGGAAGTCGAAATTGCGGAGCGCCATAATGCCCGGTGTTGTAGAAATTCCCCCCCGACTTCAGTATTCCGCAATGCAGATGCAGAAAGTGGGGAGTTGGCCATACCCTGTTACGGTCCACTTTCCAACCCAATAACTTATTCATCCTTGGGCCAAATTTGACAAGAATGATATCGTTGGAAAGCTCTTCGAGATATCTATACACTCATGTGATGCCCTACAACATTTGAGTACTCTAACCATGTCATTTTTCCAACTAAAGTCCGGTATGAACTCACTCAATGCATCATTACCCTAATGCAAGGAACTTTTCCTACCTTCTGCCATGACTTCTCCCTTCAACTAACCCACATAGGGGTCATGAAACACAACAGGGGGTTATCTACTTCTTTCCCCAATTACAGATGAATCCAAGTAGTCCCTCATAAAGGTGAATGCAATGCATAATTAAACACATATTATGAAACTAAAACTAGTTAATGTATCTACAACATGTAAGGTTAGCAATACATTAAATTCATGGAAATGATGAAGCATTCAAATAGGAACTCATTCTCATACTTAGTATTATACATATCTACCTATTGATAGTTTCATGTATTCATTCATTCAATAACTTGAGCATAACATAACATAGGGAAACTAACATCATTTTACACCACAGAAAGCGCTTATCTTTAAACTGAAGTTGCCCAAGCAACTAGCTAAGTGAGAGCAACATTCCACCCAGCCATAGGTCTCTGTCCAACCTATACTTTTTTAGCTGAGAGACCACCCCCGAGCTAGGTTGCGTATCCACTAAGGAGGGCTAAATGGGCTCTCTCTTAGTTAAGGCTCCACGCTAATGCTAAGCCAACATACATTTGGGTTTATCAAGCATGTAAGGGAAGAAAAGGAGGGTGATGCTAAGCGAGTGAGATAACCCACAAAGCTATAGGCATCTCAAACCATTCAAAAAACATGGAACCCATAATACCTACCTTACCCAACACAAGGAAGGCCCTCTTCTCTATTTCACAGTCTCTCAAGGCCCCTTCCCTCCAGTGCTCTTCAGGGTGGGCATATCCAAACTGCTTTTTTCATGACACTTTAGCCTTCACTGGGTTTATCAAGCAGATCCAACATTTGTCTTTCCTTCTTCTATGTTATTCTAGTTGGAAGCCTCTTAGGGTTGTGGCCGAAGCTATGTCCCGCAAATCAGTTCTTCTGCTATCAGATGCAAGTGTTCTCACGGGTTTTCCAAGCTTCTCACACTCTGTATTTCATCCCCAGGTTCTAATCCATGGATATCCCCACTGAATCACTTCCTACGCAGGGTTTCTATGTTTTTTCATCTCTACAAATTTGTGCTTACATAGAATCACAATTTTTCCCTTTCTGCTTCACAGCTAGGCTCTGCAATGCATGATAGCTGAGGTCTGTTGGTCAACCATGGGATAGGGATTAGGGTGAGCAAATTCCCAGAAAGTAGAGTAGCTTAAGGGGCAAGCAAAACAGAGCCATACCCTTCAATATGGATCACATGGCTGCTCCATACTCCATTGACCTTATGGACTAGTTTTCTCAACCACCCTCGCACACTAGAATTAAATGTCAGCATGGGGAGTCAAATGGGTGCACCAATTGACATCTGTTAGCATGGGCTCCAATCCCACAACCCCCTCACATATCCCTAGTGGATAGACATGGCCCCTTCTCATTGGTTGCCTCCTTATCCAATTTTACTGGTATTTTATTGTAATATTTAATATTTACATCATTTACAATGTCTCATGGCTTAATAACACATGGATAATCAGACTGTCATATACTTTCCCTTTAAATAAAACATGGGCGTCCTCTAGTGGGGTATGGGCCTTGATCTTCACACTACGTAAAACACACCTTGTATGTATACAACATTTACATTGAAACCAATAAACCCTAAGGGTCAAAACAAAGGTATTACAATTTCCTCCCCCTTATAATAACATTGTCTTTGGTGTTCTCAAAATTGAACAAAAATGAGAATGCCTATCTCATGGCATCCTCCAGCTCCCATGTAGCCTCTTTGGGACTAAGGTGCTTCAATTGCACCTTCACCTATCTGATGGCTCTGTTGCGGAGCAAAGTGACCTTCTTGTCAAGGATGCATATAGGATCCACTTGGAACTCTCCCTCTGGTTCCACTTGTATCACATTCCAATCAATTATGTGATTAGGATCATGTACACATTTTTTAAGCAAAGAGACATGGAAAAAATTATGTTCTCTCATGTTAGCAGGCAATGCAATCCTATATGCAGCTGGTCCTATCCTCTTAAGGACTTCAAATAGACCACAATATCTTGGTTCCAACTTGGTACAACTCCCTAAATTCAGGGAAATATTCCTCAGTTTCACTCTTAAGTAAACATGATCGCCAATATTAAATTCCTTATGCACTCTTTTCATATATGCATAACGCTTATGCCTATCATGTTCCATGAATTCAAATTATACATGGTTATAACAATCTCTTGCTCCATTTAGTTATCATCTATGGTCCAAGAACTACCATGTTCACTAGGATGTCCCAATTCACTCGAGTCCTGCATCATTTTCCATACAATACCTCAAAATGACTTATTCCCAATTATGTTTGATGTCCATTTTTGTATGCAAATTCTACCAAGTGTAGGTAGTCTTCCCACTTGGATGGTTTATCCATGACATACATCCTTAGCATGTGCTCAAGAATCTAATTCACCCTCTCAGTCTCACCATCTATTTGAGGATGATATGTTGTACTAAACTTCAGCTGAGCCCCTAATACCTGGAATAATCCCTTCCAAAAATTGGATGTGAACTTTGTATCCCAATCTGAAATTATTGCCTTGGGAAATCCATGCAATCTAAATATCTCCTTCATGAAGATATTTGCTATGTCATTGGTCTTATGAGTGGACTTGACTGAAATAAAGTGAGCCACCTTTTATAGTTTGTTCACCACTACCATGATTGAATCATGCTTTCTTACTGTCATTGGCATACCTATTATAAAATCCATAGAAATTACTTACCATCTCCATTGTGGAATGAGAAAATGATGCAACAATCTTGCTGGATATTAATGTTCTTTCTTGACTTGTTGGCACTTTCTACACTTAGCAATGTACTCTGATATTTCCTATTTCATTCCATGCCAAAAGTATTGCTTTATTGCTATTGTTATAGTCTTTTGATATCGTGGGTGCCCATAATATGGAATTTGTTGTATCTCATCCATCACTATCCTCTTCAAATCTGTACTATTTGGAATACACAGTCCAGTACCCTGATAAATGAGAACATCATATTCACCGAGATGATACCTTGGACATGCTTCATCCACATTTCCCTGCTGCAATTTTTCTTTGATTTGAAGGTAAGGTCCATCTCTATTTTGAGCTTCAGGAACTCTTCCCTTCAAATCTGATTTACACATACTTATTGCTGCAACATGGAATTTTTTGCTAAGAGCATCTGCAAACTTATTCTCCTTACCTTTGACATGCTTAATTTGAAAATGAAATTCACAAATGAATTCCATCCATCCAGTTTTCTAAGATTCAAATTTGGTTGGTCAAACAAATATTCCAAGTTCATGTGGTCTGTCCTGAGCTCAAATCTTCTTCCCAAGAGATAATGTCTCCATCTCTTGAGAGCATGAACTATGGCTGCTAGTTCTAAATCATGTGTGGCATAGTTCTTTTTATGTTCCTTTAAATTTCTTGACTCATAGAAAATTACAAATCCCTCTTGCATGAGCACTCCACTTAGCCCTTCAATGCAAGCATGTCTGCACACTAGAAAATGTTTCCTTGGATTTGCAATCTTCAGAATAGGAGCATTGGTAAGCAATTTTTTAGCTGCTGAAATATTTTCCCACATTTTTCAGACCATACAAACATGACATTCTTCCTCTGCAACGATGTAATTGAATGAGTTAGTTTGGAGAACCCTTCAATGAACCTTGTGTAATACCCTTCAAGGCCCATAAAATATCTAACATCTGCAACATTCTTTGGAGTAGGCCAATGCATTATGGCTTCAATATTTTCTAGATCCACTACAATTCCTTCTTCTGAGATGACACGACACAAATATTGTACCTTCTACTGATAGAAATCACACTTTCTCAACTTTTCATACAGTTGGTTTTCTCTAAGGACTTGCAACACCATTCTTGGATGTTCATTATGTTCTTCTTCATTATTTGAGTAAACAAGAATGTCATCCAAGAACACAATCACAAACTTATCGAAATACTTCTTGAAGACATTATTCATTAGACACATGAATATAGCAGGTGCATTTGTAAGACCAAAGGACACCATTGTGAATTCATAATGGCCATTTCTTGTCCTGAAAGTTTTCTTGTGAATTTCTTATTCTGTAATACTCACTGGATGGTATCCAAACCTCAAGTTAATCTTTAAAAACACTTTAGCTTCTTTCATTTGATCAAACAAGTCATCAATTCATGGCAATGGATATTTATTCTTGACTGTCACTTTATTGAGCTGCTTGTAATAAATACAGAACCTTAAAGTCCCATCCTTTTTTTTCACAAATAACATAGGTGCTCCTCAACAATAAACACTAGGCCTGATATATTCCTTGTCCATTAATTCTTGCAGCTGCATCTTCAACTCTATCAATTCTGGTGTGCTCATTCTATAAAGAGCATTGGAAATTGGTGTTGCCCCTAGAACAAGATTGATGGAAAAATCAATATCTCTATTCGGTGGCAGTCATTGAACCTCATACAGAAACACATCCTTGAACTCTTGCAAAAGATGAAAAATATTATATCCTTGGTCCATTAGCTTCTGATGAATCTGATATGTGGACTACATATAGCTGGCAACCCTTCTTATAAAACTTTCTCGACTGCAGGGCTGAAACTTGTCTGACTGAAACTTTCTTGGGAATTCCTCTTACCGACCTTGGCCATCCCTCTTCATCAATGCATTCAAATACTTTCTCATAGCAGTCTATCTTGGCTCTATGTCTTTCCAACCAATCCATACCTATTAGGGAATCATAAGATCCTATTGGTAGGACATTTAAATTTTCTTTTGTGAGTAGTCTATTCAACTCCATGGGGCACTCCGTCACTACTTCACTCACATTTCTATTGATCCCTGTGGCTAATTGAACTAACAAAGACTTATTATGCTTTAATTTACTAAGAGAACAACATTCAACCACCTTAGGATACAGATAACTATTGAGTATATCCTAGATCAATCAAAATAGAAATAGATTGCTTATAAATCTTACCTTCAACTTCCACCACTGTCAACTGATGGTCTGCTTGATGATCATCCAATACTGCAGAAATTCTAGGTGTTGTCCTTGCCATATCTTCCATTGTATTTGCTTCTTCTAAGTTTTGCAAGCGTCTGAGGTTCTCTGTCTGATGTGGACATTCTCTAAGCACATGGTTTCATCCACGTCCCCAACATTGAAGTAGCCCTTTTGGTTCTCTTTCTGCTACAACTACTGGCTTGGCTCCACTTCTTGCTTACTGACCCTGTGGAAATTTTCTCGGTTGATTTTTGAATGGTGGTTTGAATCCACTTTTCCTTTGTTAAAACCTCCCTCTGGGATTTCATTTTCATTCTGGATGAAATTCTGATTACCCTTTACTCTGCTCATGCCAATGCATTTCCATCCTAATGGCTTCATCAAGACTTACTTGATTGACAAAATCAATCCTATCTCTGAAAAATTGGGGTATACTACGAAGGAAACATATGATTTTTACCCCTTCATCCTTGATGTAATCCACATACCTCAATAATTCCAAAAACTTGTGGACATGCTCTTCCATGGAATTATGTCCCAATCTAAGTTCATTGAACTCTTTCCTCTTGTTATCATAATACCTAGCTAATACATATTTCTCCTTTAAGTATCTTGTAAACTGCTCCGAGCTGATCCTCCTTTCACTCATCCTCTTCACTTGCATGAGATGCTCCCACAAAATTGAAGCTCTGCCAATTAGATTGTCAATGGAAACTCTGGCCTTTTGATTTTCTGAATAATAATGCATTCTGAAATACTTATTCATTCCAATATCCGTGCCTCTTCCTCTTGACCTCTCTTTCTTTATCCATCAAATGTGGGAGGCCTTCCCTTCCTAAATTCTCCCTATGGGATCCCTATGAGTTTATTTCTTCTCTCAATTATATTGGAATTATACCTTGGACTTCTTTGAGAATCTTTGGATTCACATGACCTGTTGGAAAGAGATCTTGGAGAGGGTTTTCTATGATTTTTTCTCACATAACTTCTTCTAGGGCTTGGAGTCGACTTCCTAGAACGACCTCTAGAGTGACTACCTGCATGTCTTACTTCTATTCCCACATTGTTGGGGTTAGACCCAAGGTTTATCCTCTGATGCATATCAGTGAGGCTTTGCAAAGTGGTAGCATTGAGCTGGTGCTACTCTTCTTGAGCCTTCATCAATCTCTCATTGAAGCTCACCATGGTTTTGACTAAGTTCGGGGTAGTTATCCACTCCCTTCTTCCATTGGATTCGGTTTCAGTATGTCCTTCTTGCATATTCTCTCCCAACACATCTTCCTCCTGATCATAAGGATCCTAGGCATCGTTTATGGTCACCATTTCCTTTCTTTCCTTGTACACCTCCCCTATTGTACGATTCAACTGCTACTGTTGCAGTCACTATGCATTACAGAGACATTTATCAGACATCATAAGAATGCATAGAAACATAAAACATCCATACAAACATGGAAATTATTCATTAGACAACAACAATAATAATTTTGTTAAAATGGAGCCATGGACACTTATGTACCTGTAAATACCTTTACGGTTCATCCCAAGCAGCCCTAGTGCTACAATGTGGGCTCTGATACCACTGTGTCACATCCCTGGTCACCTTATTGCCCTTCAGAGGATATGAGAGTCAACCAGATACATTTTTTTCCCAACAATTCTCTTTGTTTTTACATGCAGCCGCAATGGCCTTCAATCCACAACTCTACAATCCACCGGAAGCAATCTGCAGCCGCAATTCGGAAGTCAAAAATCACATTTCCAAAATACACAGCGTTGAAAAGCACCCCTCCAACTTCCACAATTCTGCAATCCACGATGCGGGACTCAGAAGGTTGAAGCACCAATAACCCAACGTCGAACCAAATACGATATTGACTTCTGCATTCCTGGGTGTGAAAGTCCTAAATGCGAAGCACAAAATTACCCGGAGCTGCAGAAATGCACCGCTAACTTCTGCATTATGCAGTGCGGAAGTTGGAACTGTGGAGCACCAAAATGTCCGATGCTACAGAAATGCGCCCCTGACTTCTGCATTCTGCAGTGTAGAATTCGATATAGTGGAGCACCAAAATTCCTGGCGCTGCATAAATGTGCCCCAACTTCCACATTCCATATTGCGGAAGTTGTAACTGCGGATCGCTAAAATGCCCAGCCCTGCAAAAATGTGCCCTCAACTTTCGCATTCTGCAATGCGTATGTGGAAATTCTGGAGCTGGCCATACCCTGTTACAGTTCACTTTCCATCCCAATAACGTATTCATCCTTGGGCCAAATTGGACAAGTCCAGTACCGTTGGAAATATATTGGAGATATCTATATAGTGGTGTGATACCCTACAAAATTTGAGTACTCTAACCTTGTCATTTTTTCAACTGAATTCTTGTATGAACTCACTCAATGCATCATTACCCTTCTGTAAGGAACTTTCCCTACCTTCTTCCATGACTTCTCCCTTCACTTGACCCATAGAGGTGTCATGAAACAAAATAGGGGGTTATCTACTCATTTCCCCAAGTCCAGATGAATCCAAGTAGTCCCTCATAAAGGTTAATGCAATGCATAATTAAACACGTATTATGAAACTAAAACTAGTCAATGCATCTACAACGTGTAAGGTTAGCAATACATTAAATTCATGCAAATGATGAAGCATTCAAATAAGAACACATCCTCATACTCAGGCTTATACATATCTCCCTATTGATCAATTTCATGTAATCATTCATTCAATAACTTGAGCATAACAAGAATAACATAACATAAAGAAAATAACATCATTTTACACCACAGAAAACACTTATCTTTAAACTGGATTTGCCCAAGCAACTAGCTAAGTGAGAGCAACGTTCCACCCAACCATAGGTCTCTATCCATCCTATACTCTTTCAACTAAAAGACCACCCTCGAGTTGGGCTGTGTATCCACTAAGGAGAGCTAAATGGGCTCTTTCACAGTCAAGGCTCCACCCTAATGCTAAGCCAGCATACAATTGGGTTTATCAAGCATGTAAGGGAAGACAAGGAGGATGATGTTAAGCCAGCGATCTCACCAACAAAGCTATAGGAATCGCAAAACATTCAACGCTACCTCACCCAACACAAGGAAGGCTCTATTCTCTTCTACACAGTCCCTCAAAGCCCCTTCCCTCTAATTCTCTTTAGGGTGGGCATAGAGAGGTCCAAATCGTTGTTTCCATGATATTTTATCCTTCACTGGATTTATGAAGCAAATCCAACCTCTTTCTTTCCTTCTTGTCTGTTATTCTAGATGGAATATTCTTAGGGTTGAGGTCGAAGCTCTGTCCCGCAACTCAGTTCTTCTTCTCTCAGATCTAGGTGTTCTAATGGGTTTTCCAAGTTGTTCACACTCTGTAATTCATCCCGAGGGTATGATCAACAGATATCCCCACCAATTCACTTCCTACACAAGGTTTCTATGTACCTTCGGCTCTGCAAATTTGTACTTACATAGAATCGCAATTTTTCCCTTTCTGCTTCATGGTTAGGCTCTGCAATGCGTGATAACTAAGGTTTGTTGGTAAGCCATGGGATATGGATTAGGGCGAGAGAATTCCTAGGAGGTAGATTAGCTTGAGGGGAAAGAAAAACAAATCCATACCCTTCCATATGGATCACAAGGCTCCTCCATACTCCATCGACCTCATGGAATGGTTTTCTCAACCACCCTCTTACAATAGAATTAAATTTCATCATGGGGAGTTAAACGGGTTCACAAATTGACATGTGGAAGCATGGGTTCCGATACCAAAACCCACTCACCTCTCCCTAGTGGATACACATGGCCCCTTCTCATTGGTTTCCTCCTTAGCTAGTTTTCTTGGTATTTTATTGCAATATTTAATATTTACATCATTTATAATGTCTAATGGCTTAATAGAACATGGATAATCACACTATCAAATACTTGTATTTTAAATAAAACCTAGGCATCCTCTAGTGGGGCCTTGTCCTCGAGCTCTACATCTTAGTATGGGGGAGATGTTGTAATGTTTGTGATGTAACAAAATAATTAAAAAAATTCATGTCGGATTATAAAATAAAAAATTATGGAAAATATTTAAAAACAAAAAATCCATGTTGGTTCATAAAATAAAATATTATGAAAAGTAATTAAAAAATAGATATTCCTTTATAAAATAAAAACTTAAAACTTAAACCCGGATCTACCAATCAAGAGAGGTCAAATTTCTTGAGTTTAAATTTAAAAAAAGAAATACACCTCAACAAATTGGATCCCTCTCGGTGCTTGATAGATACGGGTTGAAGATGGATCTTATGTATACAACATTTACATTGAAACCAATAAACCCTAAGGGTTAAAACATGGGTATTACAAAAAAGACACAATTCAACATTCTACTTAATTAAATTTCTCGAAATTAAAGGGATTTTTTTCATTAGTCACTAAATCATAATCTTATTGTTGAATTTTAGGAAATATACAAGAAACTATATAGAAAACCCTGTTAGATTTCATTTATCAAACACAAATTATTTCAAATTTTAATAAACCATAGAGTAATAATAATCAAAATTTCCAAAGCAAGACATCAATCCCTTAGATAGCCAACTTATAAGGAATGTTTTTTGTGTTCATTTTTTTTTTAGACATAAATAGTAAGGGGACGTAGGGGCACCCAGGCCCAAGAGAATCGGTCAGGCATGATCGATTAAAGGATCCCACAGGACAATCAACGACCTCCAGGATAAAGGGCGATAGTCGATAGGAGGAAGTTGAGATGAAGGGGTTTCCGACCGATTGTGGTATATGATCGATAATCAGATAATATAACAGAATGGTGGATGGTGATTTCGACTAGAGAGAGAAAGTAGTCGGGAGTCTACAACGATTGACGAATAAATTTTGAATACTGAGAAGAATAGTCGACAGCAGACGGTCGATGAAGATTTGTCGAGTTGGAGGCAAGGAAGAGTGAGAGTGTGAGTCACTGGTAGAGGATGAATTCCTTCTGGTATAAGGGAGGGGTAGTTGGCCCAGATGGTCAGTGGATGGCCAAGTGGGGACTTTGGTTGAAGGCCAGGTCACAACAGATTCGAGGCTAGTCGAAAAACTATATGAGTCAGTGATGAAGCTGACGTAAAGGATGACAACTACATCAAATTGGTTAAGGATGAAGACGACGAAGACCAAAATGGGTCAGAGGGATCAACGGTTGATTCGTTGAGCTAGTTTGATGTGATAAGAAGACCGACGAGAGGAATGTTCAAATGCATAAGAGGAAGGAGATGACCAAGTCATTGTTGAGCTGAGAAGCAGTCGAGCACTGGTCAAGGAGAAGTGGAGTAGCCGACATGAGAAAAGGTCAACGTAGCATGGAAACGATTGAGTTGTAGTCAAGGTTGATATCAACTACAGTTGGAAAATAAAGAAGTGAAGTCCAGTCATTGGACCAAATGAGACTAAAGGGAAGGAGACAAAATTTGAAGTCTCAGTAGGAGCACGTCGAAAAGAGGATCGATGTAGTTGACAGAGTAAAATCCGACAAGTCAGAGTATATTTTGGTCGATGGAATGTCGACTAATCACAGGAGGATGAGTCAGAGTGTTCGATGACAGGTTGGGCCAACAGGAGAAGGGACAGTCGAAGTAGAGCAACTGGAATTCGAAGAAATGTAAGTTGGTAGATTGTTTCAACAGAAGAAGAGAGACAATAGGATCGTCATAACGGAAAACTACATCAGGAGTCGACTAGTTCTGGTCAAGAGCCGACATATGAGAAATGCAAGGAGTAGGTGCGCGTCACAGAGTAGTTGCAACATTTGATGCATAATAATGGAGGTAGGGGAGAACATCAGGTGGGAGTGAACACTGAGGAGAATTCTAGAGGAAGCTAGAGGCTTCTAGAAGCCTCCTAAGTAGGAAAATGTGGCGGTGAACAAATTGTATAAATAAACATTGAGGCGAAGAGTGAGGAGATTTTTTGTTCATTAGAATGCCATCAATTACTATTGATGTTGTTGTTGTAATTGTAAAAATATATTATTGACTCTGTGTGTAAAGATATGTAGTCCCTTTGTAAAGAGAAGTAAAGAGAAGGTTAATTAATTTAATTAAAATCTAGACTACTTGACCATTATTGTGCTTGTTGTTGTTGCATATGTTGCTTCGATGTGCTCTTTGATCTAGTAGGTTGGACTACCATACCCCTCCCTGCATCATTTGGTATCAGAGTAGGTTTTAATCCTACGTCATGAGTCCAATTGCAAATCTAGTTGCGGTTAGGTATAGTTGCAATAGGACACATAGAACGCAATTACGATTGGGTGAAGTCACGACTCTAGCTGCGGTTGCGTAGAGATGAAGACAAGTGAAGTAGATGAAGGGATAACTCCCACAGGAGGTGGGGTATATTTTTCCAAAACAAGGTTGCAGAAAAGAGGCAATCTCTAGAAGTGTGAAAGTTGTATTTCCACGGTAGAAGTTGTGGGTAGAGTTGCAGATGGAGGCATCAAGGATTCGAAGACTGAAAAAAACCAGCAATGGAAGGCTTGGTAGAATACCTGTAGGAGATGAGGAAAAACCAATTGAAATATGAGAGAGACAGACTCAGTTGAGGAGTCCAGAATAAGGTTGCAAAGTGCAAGGGTGTATAATTTCCAAGGTCGAGGGAGTAGATGACCTTGAAAAGAATATTTGATGCACTAAGAGAGACAATGCTCAAGGTGGAAGCACTGGAGGCCATAAAAGGAATTGAGAACATTCCAACTAAGATAAGTTGATGAAGACCCTAATGAAATGGAAGAGAATCCTCTCGGTCGAGGAGACAGATGAGGTTTGATAGTGGATTGAGCGAAGTGCTAAGTAGAGCATCAGTCAATTGGTATAGAGCAGAGTCTACACTAGAAGAGGATTCTAGTAAGGACCCAACAAGAGAGGATCAGGTTGTAGAATGTTCTCGAGAGGAGGGAAGGATGCTAGGAGATGTCCCTAATAGGACCCAGCCAAAAGAGAAAGTAGATGTCGAAGAAATGGTCGAGTTATCACGACCAGGGGTGAAGATAGGGGAGTTGGGTGAGAACTACCATGAATAGTCGAACAAGCATAGCGGCACTGAGATGGAAGTGTATTCGGATAAAATGACTACTGACAAAGGAAATATTGCGGTCAGGGAGGAATTAGAGAAAATTTTAGGTCTAAAATGGGCCTCCTAAGGAAAATAATAAAATAATATTTATGAATTTTGGAGGAAAAAAGAAAAAATTACTTTTTTTTTCATATTTTCAACATAACTTCTTGCCATTTTACTTTAATTTCAAGTGGAGTTAGATTACGCATCCAACAAGTACCCACGTTGTATACTTTTGAGGGACCCTGCCCCACGAAAAAATGAGAAATACATATAAAGAATGTGTTATTTTTTAAAGTAGCACATTCTTTTTATGTATTTCTCATTTTTTCATGTGGTTCTCCCACTAGAAATTTGAGTAAAATGATAGGTATATATGTTGAAAATATGATTTAAAAAGTAGTTTTTTAATGTCAAATGTGCCAACTCAACCCTTATGGTTGACTCTTTTCTTCAAATTCTACTGGTTCTTGAATTCAATGGCGTGTTTTCTTACGAGGTGGCTTGTTTTCCTATAAGTCGCATTTTAGGCCCCAAATTTTCTCTAATGCAATTGATGAGGTGAAGGAGAATGACGACCTTTATGTAAGAAGGTATGAAACAAAAGAAAAAATTGCCAATGAAGTTGTTTATGTGAATACCAATGAGAATGAGGTAGAAAGAGGCAAGAATGAACTGCCACTGACATGCGCGAAAATGGTGGAGCAACAACTGTGGGGGAAAGCAGGATGAAGGACAGTCTCTCAGCAAGCCTCATAGAGGAGAAAAAATTGGCTGACAAGTTGGAGGAGTACCTATGTAGGTACATAGAGGAAAGGGTTGGAAATAATGCCATGAAGAACCAATACAAGGAAGCAGCCAATGTGAGCGGGAATCAATGTACATGGTTATAGGAGGAGGGAAAGAAATTCGTAGATAAACTTGTAGTAGAAGGTGATTCCACGACGACAATAGTAAGTTTGCTGCAGATTGAGGGAAAAATTGTAGTCAAGATGCAAGTCGCCGAGTTTGAGTCGATAGGAGAAGTGGGAAGAAAATCCCAAGAGAAAGTTGGGGCAGTCAAGGAGATGCCAACAATGTTTCGAAGGATAAGGAACACCTCGAACGAATAAACTCTAGGAATGAGTTTGCTGAACAATTTGTCACACCATACAACATTGACCACAAGGACCAGACGGAACTGATGAGTTCTGGAATGGTCAAACATAAGTTCGAAAAACGCAAGAAGACAATGTATGAGTTCCAAGTTGAGGGCCATTTGTGAGATTGGAACTCGACATGGGTTTCTAGTGGAGAAGACAATTGGTTGGAACAACTATTGGAATGGAGCTATGTTATTCATAAGGATTGCTAAAAGGAGTGGATGCCACCAATTCTAGAGCAGGAATGATGCCATGGTCAAGGCCATGAGGAAGACTCAAATAAAGGAGAAATGGATGAAAAATGAATTTGATAGACCAATTTGTATTTGTTACCAAGTATGGCATTGACACCAACAAATGTGGAGAAGGCTGAAACTCATATGTAAGATCAGAACCTAGGACATAGTTCTTTTTGTACCCTCGGAGTCTGATGCAGGGGCATCCAAGCCCAAGTGAAATAGTCGGGCATGACCAAGGAAAGGCACCTAGAGGACAGTCAACGACCTAGAGGATAAAGGGCTATAGTCGACAGTCGACAGTCGACAGGAGGAAGTTGAATCAAAGGGTTTTCTGATTGACTGTGAAATATGACCGACAGTCAGACAATATAACAGAATGGTCGAAGGTGATTTTGATGAGAGGGAGAAAGTAGTTGGGAGTCGATAACGACCGAAAAAGACAGTTTGCAGAAAGGGAAGAACAGTCGACAATAAATGGTTGATGAATATTTCTTGAGTTGGAGGAAAGGAAAAGTGACAGTGTGTGTCACTGGTAGGTGATGAATTCCTTTAGGCATAAGGGAGGGGTAGTTGGCCCAAATAGTCATGGACATCCAAGTGTGGACTTTGGTTGAAGGCCAAGTCACAGTGTAGTCGAGGCTAGTCGGAAATCTATATGAGTTGGTGACGAAGCTAACATAAAGGGTGATGACTACATCAAAGTGGTCGAGGATGAAGATGACGAAGACTAGAAGGGGTCATAGGGATCGACAGTTGATTGTTGAGCTGGTTCGATGCAAAAAGAAGACCGACTAGAGGAATTTTGGAGTGAATAAGAGGAACGAGCCAATCAAGTCATGGTTGAGGTGAGAATCATTCAAGCACTGGTCAGGGAGAAGTGGAGCAGTTGACAGGAGAAAAGGTCAATGTAGCATGGTGATGACTAAGTTGCAGTCAAGGTCGACATCAACTATGGTTGGACAACAAATAAGTGGAGTCCATTTGTTGGACCAAATGCGACTGAAGGAAAGGTGATGAAATCTGAAGTCGTAGTATAAGTGTCGAAAAAAGGACCAACGTAGTTAGCTGAGTACAAACCAACAAGTCATAGTATAGCTCGATCAAAGGAATACCGATTGATCACAGGAGGGCGAGTCAAAGTGGTCGACGAAAGGTCGGGCCAATATGAAAAAGGATGGTCGGAGTACAGAAACAGGAATTTGAAGAAAGGTAAGTTGGTAGATTGGGATGAAAAAATAAGAGCGACATGAGGAGCATTGTAGTGGGAGACTGCATGAGGAATCGACTAGTTCCGATAAAGAGCTAACAGATGAGAAACTTGGGGAGTAGGGGAATGCCACAAAGTAGTTGCAACATTTGATGCAGAATAATGGTGGCAGGTAAGAAAACCATATGGCACTGGAAACCGAGGAGAATTCCAGAGGAATCTAGAGGCTTCTAGAAGCAGCCTGAGTGGGAAAATGTGGTGGTGAAGAAATTGTATAAATAAAGACTCAGGACGAAAAGTTTGGATATTTTTGGGGTCATTATAATGGCATCCATAGTTGCTAATGTTGTTGTTGTAATTGTTAAAAAAGAGCATGGAATCTATGTGTAAAGCTATGTAGTCTCTCTTTAAGGAGAAGGTTGATTAATTTAATTAAAATCCATACTTCTTCACAACATAAAATAAACATCAACATATATATATATAAATAGAAATAATAATAATAATAATAATAACAACAACAAACAAGAATAATATAATAATATAATAATATAATTAATTAGTGAAATGATGTAACTCTTTATGAAGAGTTGCATTAGACACCCTTTAAACAATTATAAATATGGGAAAGTCTATCTTGTAAAATACCATATCTATTTTAGAAATTGGAAGTTCGAGAAGTTCCAGGTGGTATCAAAACTGCACATGGTTTTAAAGCGCACGTGGTTTTGTGAGAAGTGGGTTTGGTTTTATTACCTAACAACAAACCAAAAGTGAGATTCGAACTTGGGTGGGGAAGGAAACAATCATTCCTCACAACCAACCATTCTATAACATTTTACAAAATTAAGGGTAAATTAAATTAGAAGAGCATCAACACAAATAATATTTACAAGAAGAATCATATTGAACATTGTTATTAAAAAAAATAAAAAATTCAAGGAGGATTCTTTCAAAAATTTGAAAGGGAAGAAGACAAAATCAAGGAAGACCCCCTTATCAAGAAATCAAGTCAAGAAGACCAATTTACCGTCCAAAGCGAGGAATTATGGCGAATTTTAAATCAGAATTGCATTCCCGACTACAAGTAGCATTGGACAAAGCATTTGACATGACGAAGCTGGATATGTCTAAGGGATTGGAAAAAGAATTTGACATGATGAAGATGGATATGTCTAAGGAGTTAATAGAGCGAGAGAATCATTGTCTAAAAATACGTATTGAGAGATTATCTACTCAAATTGAGGAATTAATGAGTCAAAAATATCCCAATGAGAATCTACAAAACCAAGAAATCATGAAAAATGTAGTCGGGAATAAATAAGAAATAAAATGATTAAATAAAATCATCAAGGACAAAGATGACAAAATCACACAAATTCAGACAAAAGTAAGATGCCAAGAAGTAGAGAATTGCCACCTTCAGCAACAAATTGAGGAACTCCGGCAGAAAGAGGACAACTCAAAAAAACACACAAGTTGGAAGTTACGAAATTCAATAACACATTAACAAGCAATACTAAAGAAATATATCGATTAAGAAATCATAATAAAATATTAGTTACAAATATCAAGAAGTTAAAGAGTACCAAGAAGGTAGACAACTCAAATGAAGACCTAGAAGGAAAAATACTAGAACAACAAGAAGAAAACCATCATCTGAAAAATCATAATCAAGAATTAGAGAAACAAATTGAGAAGTTTAAAGAGGACAGAATGTCGCAAGACGAAAAGTTTGAGAAAATTCAGAGTAATAATAATCAATTAAAGAGAAAATTAGAGCAAATCCGGGAGGAATCATCTAGATCCCTTGGAAAACAAAGTCAAGTTGAGGAAGTAAATTCAGTCCTTGACACTATTAAAAAAGGAGTCAATCTAGTAGAAAAACAAACAGCCAGGACTCCTTATCGACATCCCAATTATAAACGTCATTTTGACCAACGAAAGGGTCAGAATGAACATACACAAAGGATTTATGTTGTAAGACAAGTAAGAATATCAAATCAAAATAATAAACAAACGAGAAGACCCCTGTCACAAAGAGAACAAATAGTTCCGATAAAATTAATTTGGGATGGAACACATCAGAGACGATGCGATAGTTCTTCTGGGGAATTTGTAACTCGTATTGCCTCGTTTCATCAAATGTCGCGAAAACTAACACAAAATATTGAGGAATAACATTACAAGCGAAAAATCAGACGTAATCATTGTCGCCAAATAAGCTTTAAGGACAAAGCTTCCCTTAAGGGGAAAGCAATGTTATGAATAAAATAATAATAAAATAAACATCAACATATATATATATATATAAATAGAAATAATAACAACAAACAACAAATAAGAATAATATAATAATATAATTAATTAGTGAAATGATGTAACTCTTTATGAAGAGTTGCATTAGACACCCTTTAAACAATTATAAATATGGGAAAGTTTATCTTGTAAAATACCATATCTATTTAATCAACTTTTATATATATTCATGGATTATTTGTATTTTAGAAAGTGGAAGTTCGAGAAGTTCCAGTAAACGGATTTTTACCGTTGCAGGGTCATAGGGATCGGCAGTTGATTATTGAGCTGGTTCGATGCAAGAAGAAGACCGACTAGAGGAATTTTGGAGTGCATAAGAGGAATGAGCCAATCAAGTCATGGTTGAGGTGAGAATCGTTCGAGCACTGGTCAGGGACAAGTGGAGCAGTGGATAGGAGAAAAGGTCAATGTAGCATGGTGATGACTAAGTTGCAGTCAAGGTCGATATCAACTATGGTTGGACAAGAAAGAAGTGGAGTCCATCTGCTAAACCAAATATGACTGAAGGAAAGGTGATGAAATTTGAAGTCGTAGTATAAGTGTCGAAAAGAGGATCGACGTAGTTGGCTGAGTACAAGCCGACAGGTCAGAGTATAGCTCAATCGAAGGAGTACCGATTGATCACAGGAGGGTGAGTCAGAGTGGTTGACGAAAGGTCGGGCTAATAGGAAAAATGATGGTCGGAGTAGAGAAACAGGAATTTGAATAAAGGTAAGTTGGTAGATTGGGACGAAAAAATAAGAGCGACATGAGGAGCATTGTAGTGGGAGACTGCATGAGGAATCGACTAGTTCTGATAAAGAGGTGACAGATGAGAAACTTGAGGAGTAAGGGAACGCCACAAAGCAGTTGCAACATTTGATGTAGAATAATGGTGGTAGGTAAGAAAACTAGGTGGCACTACAAACTGAGGATAATTACAGAGGAATCTAGAGGCTTTTAGAAGCCTCCTGAACAGTAAAATGTGGTGGTGAAGAAATTGTATAAATAAAGACTCAGGCTGAAGAGTTTGGATTTTTTTGGGTCATTATAAAGGCATCCATTGTTGCTAATGTTGTTGTTGTAATTGTTAAAAAAGAGCATAGAATCTATGTGTAAAGTTATGTAGTCCCTCTTTAAGGAGAAGGTTGATTAATTTAATTAAAAGCCATACTTCTTCACCATTTTTTGGCTTGTTGTTGCATATGTTGCTTCATTGTATGCTTTGATCTAGCAGGTTGGACTATGATAGCCTTCCCTACATCATAAGGAATGTTATTTGTTTGAATATCCCATATTATATGGTAAGAATTTACACAACTCCATCTTGAGGCTTTTAGTTTCCATACCCATTGGAAAAAGCAAGGGCCTATGTTTGAACTAAGATATTCCAACTTTCTTATCTCCATTGGCAACTTTTGGTCAACATATGCTCATTAGTAATTTTTTCATTCTCAAGTTTTTCCTAAATACTAAAATATGTAATATTTTCGTTCTCTATTTTTTCCTAGATACTAAGATATGTATTAAGTAGTCTTCTGCTACACTTTGGACCATGCAGGAAATTATTTAACACATGGAAGTAGAAAGGACTTGAATAAAGAAAGGCCAATATGTATTGTATAGGTTGATAGTAACTTTGGGATTTAAAGACAAAAGGAAGTTGAGTGATATCAAATTAAACAATACTAGAATATGTATTGTAAGTGTTTTGATAGAAATTGTTAATTGCTGCAAATATGATTCTAAGTAAGGTTATTTCTCTCCTAGAAGGAAAGTAATTTGGGTTTTTACTTATTAATCATCTTTCCATCTATCTTTGTACAGCTATTTTTGTAGCACATCATTATATTTGTTTCATTCTAGATGTTTGTAAACATTGAAAACATAATTTTGTGCTTATCTAATCTGAGCTAGTATTACTTTCATGTTCTGTTTGTCAAGTTTTTCTTCAACCTAGTTCAATTTGACAGAAGAGTCAAAAGTTCTTCATACTTCCAATGTATATCTTTGAAGGATAAGGAATGAAGTTTCACTCAATGGCCATTGTAATATTTTGAAAAGTCATCAATGTATATGATTTTCATGTAATGTATGAATATTGTTTTTGTCATGGACCAATATTAGTACATTAGTGGACTTGACATTTCATATAATATAATTTCGGTGGTTGAAAATTATATATGTTTGTGCTTGATATTATTTGGTGATGTAATTAACTAATGTGACTTTGCAGGATCCACATGTGTTTACATATTAGATAATCATGAATATTGCATTTTTTTTTAAATTTATTCACAATATCATACTAAAAAATTATATTGATTAATAATGAACACAAATAAAAATTTAAATTAGTAGTTTAGGTTGATTAATTTAATGAACACAACTAAAATGGATATAAAACTATTAACATTGAATAAATTAGCCATTTATATTGATTAACAATGAACACAAATAAAATGACTAAAAATACAAAATTAAGCATTTATATCGATTAAAAATGAGCACAAATAAAATGAGTAAATTAGTCATTTATATTAAGAAACTACTAAAAAGCTATAAATGACTACTACAAAATAAAATATAAGTGACAGAAAAAGACTAAAAATCAAATCTAAACTATTAAATGGAAACTTTTGTAGCTAATTTCTGGTATCTTATCATGCAACCAAAATTTTTTGTTGTCTTTAGCTTAGCCATTAATTGGTTGTTTTGATTTATCATTTAGTCACATATTTAGCTTTGTATTTGGTTATTAATTGTGATAATTAATGACATTATCAATTAATAAATTAATTACCAAATATGTGATTAGATGATAAATCAAGACAATCAATCAACGACTAAGCTAAATACAACTAAATGTTAGCTCGCGTGATAAGATACTGGAAATTTTCTAACATTGGTTGCCAAGTAAAAAATTGTTATGTATATGTGAATTTTAGTCTTTTTCCTAGTCATTTATCTCTCATTTTGTACTAGTGAAAATGCATCTTCAAATATTATACACAAGGAACAATTGATATTATGTGGATAAAGTTTACAAACCTGGAAATTGGACTTGTACAACAAGTTCTTATGCAACATATATATACTCTCATCATCATGCACAATTGGACACCTATAAAAAGAATTAGTTTGTGCAAATGATGTTTGGAAATATAAATACTTGCATTCAAGGATAGTTCCTGTTCAATTGGCATATGCATGAAAAAAACAAAATGCAAAATGCTTGACAATGGACCAGTTGGAATTCGACCCAAAAGGTACTAGAATATATGGACTTGTCTTCACTGCACTTTCTTGCATGAAAGATATGCAATTTTTTTATTTCATTGACAAAATAAACCAGATCAATTTCTCTATCCAAAAAGTTACTATTGAAATAAATAGACTTGAAAACAATGCACATTGGAAGTTTGAATATGGACTTCACTCCATGGAAAATTTGACTCATTTGCTCATATATTCATTGAACACACATAGATTTCTAATACATTTAGAAAATATCACTAATGAAATTGAGGTAATGCATACATATATTATTTGCTTGCAAGAGACACATGTACACATTTTCCCCAAGGAAATTATTCTTGCCAAAAGATACATTTGCCTCACAGTATTCCCCATACATGGCATTTCCACCTGTCTAAAAAGAACATATATATTGTTAGCCCCCAAAAACATAGAAACAAGTACACAGAGGAAACTGTGACCAAATTCAAGGTCAATGGTGTTGATTTCAGGAAAATAAATATTTACAATAGACCACATGATCCACTTGATAGTCTCTTGTATTTTTGAATTTCATCCTATTGAACATGGAACAAAATAATTGAATTATAGTTACTACTGACTTCAACATAGATATTTTATTAAACAAGACATAAAAAAAAAAGTTGTTTTCATTCATTGAAACCAATGGCTGTATTTTGCAATCAACCAAGAGAACAACTGACATTGGTTCTATGCTTGACTATTTTTGGGCTAATTTGTATACCAAAAATATCATGTTCACTATCATTGATGCTTATTGGAATGAGCACTATGCAACCTCTATTTTGATTCCTTTGACACAACCATGAAATGGTTACACTCCTCTTTACGAACAATGCAATATATATATATATATATATATATATATCATACTTTACTAAACTATATCTATAAATCCATTTGATGACGGACAATAAGTTGAATTTACAACAAATATATATCAATATATCTATGCATCATCTAGTTATGTGAATACCTGAATTAACTTGCAAAAGCACAATTGGTCCATGAAAATTTAGTAGACAATAATGGCCAAATGACAACAATAGTAAACATAAACAACAACCTAATTAGTTGTTTTGTCTATTAGTTTTCAGTTGATAAAAGTCTTAGAATCATGGAGTTGACAGTAAAAAAAGGGGGTAGTATGACCTACCCGATTGTATCACCCGCCTTAATATAGTTGATTGACTAGACTATTCAGGCATTGATATGGAAGTGACCCCGTTAAATAAACAAGAACAATGTGTTATTCTTTAATTACTATTGAATGAAAATTGTTGATTGACAAATGGATGATGAATATGCTCGGCTGACTGAGAAATTATGATGATGTTATACATTAATGTAATTAATGATGCCTTTGATTCCATAGATGTGAATGAATGATATTGACCTAGATAGAATTGAATGAAGATAAAGATGCATGATGATGTAATTTTTATGGTGTAGTGCTACTAATGAGTGCTTTGAGTGCGTGCAATAGCAAGTAAAATGAGTTACCGATTGACTCTCAATGGAATGAAATAAGTCGTAAGAAAAATAAATATACATAGGGGTACGATGACGGACTTTCAACCTTGAATTAGCATTCTACGCACAAATCATAAGCCATCTCAGGTTACCCTCGGAAGCGTGTGTCGTACAAGAGAGGCCACAACTATTTGGTCACCTACGATGTGTTGAGGGGTTCTCAATCATGAATATATTATTCCTCAATCACCATTACTATCCATGGAAGTGTAGTCAGAATATCGCGGTAACGATTCCTGATCGCTACACCATACTCCCCAGACAAGGAAGAGGAATTTGTCGAAAGGACCCATAGAAGTGGTACCTAGACAACGACATGAAAGGAAATGTTTAAATTCTTGTATTTAAACATTTAGGAATATATGTTAAATGTTGCATATGTAAATTTAGAACAATTGAATGAAAAAGCATTTTTAAATTGAGAGATATTAGAAAAAGGGATATTTGGGGTAGATGTACACCCATTAATTTAGGATAGATATGCATGGGATTAAAATGTAAATAGTATTCAAAATAATAAATTATGGAGCAAATATAGATTAGAACATATCTAGAGAACAATTCCACCTGCACCCACTGATCTAGGGATTTGAATTCTATACTAGGGAGACAACAACGAGAGACTAAATGAATTTATATGCACTAATGTGTAATATACCCATTACTTGAAACATTTTATGTTTGAGAAAAACATTATCTTAAATTTTATTGTAATATTTTATAATTTGGCCAAGTGGCCAAGGATGACTATAATTGCACAATATTATTATTTAATAAAATAAAATAGGAGACACTCACGCAAAGAGACTCTTGAAAGAGTGTTTACTGACCCACTAGGTCGAATGGAATCTGGGGTAGAAGGAAATGGAGAAGTGGCAGCATTAGGAACTCAGTAACTAGTTGTTGTTATGGGACAACTCCCTTGAATTGTGGTCAAAGTTCCCTAGAAAATGGAATTGGAGCTTGAGGCTCATTTATTTGGAAACTAACCACTAAAAGACCTAGGCTTCATTATAAGCCATTGAATTTGAGCAGAGGCTCACACTTTTTTTGACGAGAAAATTTACCTTGTGGTTCTGTTGTATGCACACAAGAGATTCGACAAGGGGAAGCTATGTTTTGAGTTGGATTGCAAGTCTGTTTCACTTCTGCTAAGTGCATAGTTTTCCTGCTGAGTGCAGAGGTTTATTTTGAGGTGTATGCAAGTCTCCATTGATCGCTGGAAGTACAACCTGAGTGCCTTGCTTCTACACAGAGTCTTCTACCTAGTGGTTCAGTAAATAGGCTCGAGGGTCCAAAGGAGCAAGTGATATGGGATACTTCTTATGGAGAAGGTTGGGATAAACAAGCCTCTTTGGGTGTTTGTCCACCTTATCAATTTATCAGGTTCTACTTGCTATTTCATTTTCTAATGGTTTCACTTATTGCTTTTATCACTGTAGATTTATGATTATTAGCTGAATGTTGTTAGTTATCATTATTCAAATTTAAAAGACTAATTTTCTGAACTGTATATTATTTTTGCAAATATTTGAAGAGGTATTATGATAATGATAGATTAAAATGCTTCCCTGTATTTTTCCACGCACTATTCTTGTGCTGTACTCTAGTACAGGAAAGAGTGTTTAAAGATAATCTGAATATTGAATAGATTGTATGTATGCACATAGAATAACAACATAACTATTTTAAATATTCTTTCCATTTAAATAAGTTTCTATTTTTCTGTTAAATAGTATCTACTCTATAAACAACATAAATAGGACAGAGTTCTGTAATATCTTATAGATAAGTTTCATTCATAACAGTAAACCTGCTTTCCTTATAAAGGAATTTGTTTTAGGATTTTAATACTAAAAACAATGTTTTCATCTCTTGATAATTCATCATAAATATTTCCATACTTATGTACAAAACCTAAAGTTTAGCTATAGGTTAACCATTCTTTTCAGAAGACAAATAATGCATACATTTTCTGCATTACAAATACCAGCAATATCGAAATACATAGTTTAGATTTTCATAAGCAAAGTATGATTTGAATTTACTGTAAGGTAGATCGAATGCAAGCATATCTACTAAACAGTGCTAGTAATAGTATTACTTATCAGATCATTTAATTATCATTGACACTATACTTAAATAAGAGTGCATAGTAACTATTATTTTAACACTTCATCTTTTGAGCAAAACGAAGGTGACTTACGAGACTAGATCCAAACCCTAAGGGTCAGTTCCATCAAGTTGAAACTATTATAACTTATGAGGGTTTCACCTTTAACCTTTATAGTGTCAAAACCCTCAACATCCTTTACAACTTAACCAAAACATAGAAACCACTTTTGACATAGGGCTCAAGGCCTTTGATAGCAAACAGTTGAACGTTTCAAAACAAATCTAAGTTAACATTCCATCTTTTGACAAATGAAAGAGACATGCGAGACTAGGTCTCGATACTTAAATAAGTTCGACTACACAGTCTAGTTTATAGTTATCTTTTTACAAAACGAGTTCAGGGTGTGAAACATAAACAAAAGAATCAAACTTATGCATTTAGCTTTGGTAGGGTTACAACCCAGCCATTACAGCTCTTTCCCTTAAAAACAAACTTCAACATATTATAAACATTTAGGAACGGGCTCTTCCCTTATCTTTGGTTTTATCAAACCTCGTTTAAAATAATGCAGAGAGTATTTCTCTCTCATGTTCGGCTTATTATAAACAAATATTTATAAACATTCGTATAATACTTATACAAAAACCTTAATATCAAAACAAAGTATTACAGGACAGAGTTGAGGGTTCAACCCTCATAAACTACAAAACCTTATAAACAGAACTAAGAATTCATTACCACAAAAGTCCTTCAACATTTTCATTTCTTTTCAAATATCAAAATGACGATAGTAAACACAGTGTTCTACCTCCTAAGAGGACGAATGTCAACACATTGAAATTATTCCAAAAATGAAACTCATTCATTATCACAGGTCTTTATAGAGTGCGTTGAGAAACCAATGAAGAAACAGGTCGAGGGTTACTCCTCCCTGTACCAAAAACTTGCCTCATAGCTAAAAGTATTTACAACCATTGTAATGACTAGCATTTTAAAAACAAAACAAAAGTCTCGGATAACCAACACAAACCGGCATTATGCCAAGAACTCATCTTGAATTTCTAAGGATTCCCACGAGGTTTGTCATCGAGGCTTACCAGACTCCACAAGCTCTCATTCCAGAGTTTCTAACAATCAAGCCAACATCGAAGAGTCACTTGTCATCACAACGTACAGTGTGGTTAAATAAAGTTTAAAAACTTAACAATATTTATACAATTTAATATTGATAAACTTCGTAGCAGTATAAACTGAGAACACGACTTACATGGTAAAGAAAACGTTGCTTCTACACCGAATAATCCTGCAACTGATGCGAATTCGAGCCTTACAAATCACTAGCAAACTCAACAACGGAAGGATTTGGATCATAGAGCTTACTGTGGGAAGTATACAAGCCACAGGTCATGGTACCAAACCCTAAGGAGGTGCTCTCAAAACCCTGTTACAAACCCTATGAATCTGCAGGCCTGTCGGCCTCTCCATACCCCACTCACTATAAACAACTAAATTCCCAGGTTATGCCTTCGATGAAGTAACTACAAAAGCAGTTTTATCTCACTACTACCAAGAAACACCATGTGAAGACTGCCACGATGGATGTCAACAAGCATTCCACCAAAATCGCTTTAAATGCACTTTAAATAAAATATCTACCATCATACATGGAATCTGCCGTCACAATCAGCATTATGGTTAAACGCTTCAGCCTTTAACTTGTATAAACTTACAACCATGGCATAGTTTGGCTACATGTTATCAAAGGTCAATTCATCATTGTTTAAAAATCCAAGTGTTATGTGGAGTCCTTTTTATCAAACCCTTGTACTAATATAAAAACCATAGAGCGCATAACAAGGTTAAATCTTAGTCAATGCTATAGTGAGCTTAGGGTTATGACACCCCAATTTTCATATAGAGCATAGTTTGTAATCCGATGTTATGTTCAAAGTTGACATAATAAAACTAATACGTAGGGTTTATATACATAGTGTATAAATATCAAAAGATAAGAATAAAATTATAGTGATAGTATTTAAGTTTAGGATATGATCCTATTATTATTATATATATTCAAATACATGGTGCAATTCCTAGGTGTAAGATTTAAATGCCTTTAGCATTGAAAACAAAGCTCAAAAATTCCAAAGATACCTTAATACAATACAAGTGTAATGGAAATAACACAAATTCTAAGAATTCAATATAATTGTTATGGAATTTTGTAAATAACGTCATATAGAATACAACCATAAAACTGAATATCAAACTAGATTAGATCTCACCTTGGAACACTTCGAGTCCTTCTATTTTCTCTTTCGAAACATTGAAGGAAAACTGAAGTTTATTTAAGTCCTCTTTTTACACTTTGAAAGAAGTATCGCTCTTACCTAGGATCTGCGACAAAAGTTCAATTGCTTTAGCTAAATAGCTAAGTAAGCCTCGGGGTGCCCATAGGACCCCTTCATCATCATCAAGAAAGTCAACAGTTAGCACTTACAATGAAATCAGTATTAAGTTAAATCTATAAAGTATCGACATCCAAATAAGTGACCATAACTGATCTAGGATACATAATCCAGGTAAAACATCCAGCAGCATCATAATATAGACACAAATACATTTCATGTATTTTGTATTACAACATATACACATAGTTAATGTAACATGTTATTACAACATGTCATTTAGATAAACAAATAAACATTTATTATACTTCTGCATAGATATTATAGCACTTAATGCTACTCTAAAAAAATTTAAATTTTTAGAATTTTTGGGATGTTACACAATGTGTGAGAGTGACACTTGTTTCATGGATATGAATAAGAATGAATGAATAAATTAAAGGTTAATTTTTCATTATAGGACACATCACACATGTCATGCAAGACATTTTCTTTTTAAGAAAGGGAGAAGGACGAAAGAGGGATCTCTCTTTCTCCCTAACGATAGACGAACTTCGTAATGGATTTTTGTGGATTGGGAGGTCCAATTAGAGAGTCAAGGTTTGTATGTTCTTATGACCCCTATTTGCTCGGGGGATCGATAGGAAGGACAATACTTCCAGTAAGGTAGGGAGGTCAACCGAGGGGTCATCTGGTAATGCATCGAGAGTTAATTGGATTGTGCAACAACTACTTCCAGGAATTCCACAAACATGGGATCGACCATCATAGAATATGTTCTTTTCAAATTTTTGTTATAAGTTTTATAAAAAAAATTAAGGAAGATTTATTGTAGTGATTGATACGATGATGCAATTTATGATTGATTTATGTTAAATTATATATTTTTTTAAATATCTAGCTAGGGTCCTGGGGAGGGCCTTACACCGATGCAAAATTTTGCATCCTTTTATTGGAAAAAATTATTTCTAAAAGCACAAAGCAAGTTTTCAAATATCACAATTTCCCACCAAATACAACTATCCATCAATTACTAGAAGAAAATGAAATCTATTATGTTTGTTTCATTGTAGTAATTATTGTTGCATGCCAACAAAACAATAGGCAATTTGAATTGCTTATGAAATATGGGGGGACAACAACTAACTATGGAATGGTAAATATTGTATTCCTTGACACAAATGATTTTTATTTTCATGTATTTGGAATTATGTCTTGTTTTCTATTGTTCATATCTTTAATTGGCACTAAGCACTCTATATTTCATGAAGAATCTAATAATGTTTATGCAAAAATGCATTAGGTGCATCTTAATGACAATTAAGAGGACATCTTCTTCCAAATACATCAACAACTAACATATGACATCCCACCACTATATATGATGAAAAAAATTGTAACAAAAGGTCCAAAGGAAAGCCACATGATACACACTTCATCGGAAACATTTGGTCATGTCCTTAATGAAGTCTTCACAAAACAAAATCTCATTGAATTTCTACAATAAATGACTTAGGTACCTTTCTTCTGATGGTTTCCCTTATGGCTATTGATAGGATTCGGTTTTTAAACTCCCCCCCCTCCCGCCTTTTTCAAATGGAAATATCAATAAAAATAAAACACAAACACAGACACCAAAAAAATGCAGCTATTGTTTACTACTTTTTGTTCCTCTATTACTAGTATCTTCTTTATTCTTTTTAAACAAAATTAAAAAACACAACTTGCAGCTAGAAAAACTAGACTAGCTAGTAATTGCAATTACTCTATGCAAATACAAGAGGTGCTGATAGTCAAAAATATCTTTGCTCCTCCTTTCCACCAAACCTTTGACAACTGTGGATAGTGAATAATCCAAGGATTATTCTCTTGTGGTTCCTACAAAAGGGAGGCAACATGCAAATATGAACACGGTGTAGAATGCACTTTGGAAACACAAAATGGAATGATTGAATGCACATTGCAGAATCCGGAGTCGAAAGAATAGTGTCGTGTAATTGCAGAGATTTCGTATGAATACTATTCTAAAATCATTTTAGCCACATTCTTCCATTTGTGAAGACTATGGCAACAAGGGTTGTTCACCTTAACAACGAACAATACTATTGTTGTAATAAAAGAATTCTAAATATTGCAAAAGAAACTTAGCCACTAGTTTGCATTTTAGCCACCATTGCCTTCTTAACTAAAACTTTTTTTTTTAAGAAAAACTAATGCTAGTGCTTCACATTCCACTTCTTTGTATACTTTTTACAATTTGGGCATTGTTAGCTTGTTGGGTAAAAATTTAATTTTGGGAAAAATTGGACTATTATTTGGTATTCCATTTTTTAGATACTTGAATATGAAGATTCTTCCATGTTTTCTTAAAGTACTTTGATTTTTGCGCATTTTGATAATTCTTGTAAAACAGATTCTTGGCTCTTTTTCTCTAATCAATGGAAAATACAGATGTGGGATATTGATTTTGGTTTTCTTCTTTAATAGCAGAAAGATCAATGTAATATTGATTGCATGTACGAAAAATAATCATTGAATTTGTTTTCCTTCTCCCATGTTCCTATTTATGTTATAATATCTCCAACATGTAGACTAGTTTGCAACAAATAGCTTCTTGTGCATTAACTCTATATGTCCAAGGCTGGCTTGCATAGTTATTTGTAGAATTTCTACATTTCCAAATAGAACAAGTGATGCTATAGTAAATAAAAAAATATTATCATAAATGCACAAAATTGTTCAAATGCCATTTACAAATGTTCTTTATTGTTCTTATTCTCAAATAGAATCTGTTGATTTACACAATAGTTTCCAATGTCTCTTTGTAGAAATCTAAACACAAATTTCTATGGAAATAACAACATATGTGTTTAGAAGAAGGAAACACCCAATTCAAAAGATCTATCATTAATATATATACGATTGTTTCATTTTTTTCAAATAGTTGCTATATGTTTTGATGGATTCAATTGTCTTGCCAATTTGAAGTTGGTTGTACTATAATCTGACATATTTGCTTCACATATTTTCCTATTTAAGATTGGTTGTATTGTCAACATAACACATTTAGTTCACATCTTGCTTAATTTACAAACATAGTTTCTTAATGTACATTATAGATATGGTGTTTTTTACTATAAATTCGATAATGATGTCAGTTTCTCAAGTATTCCAAACTTCACAAAATATGGCGACTTGTGAATGCCTGATTCGCGAAATATATGATTGCTTCATACTTAAACTATTAAAATATTTTGTGTATATCCTTTCATACTTAGATTATTAAAATCTGGTTCAATAAGTATGATCTTAGTCGTTTCTTTTTTGTACTTATATTCCAATTGTAATTTGACAAATTTGTACTATGTAGGATATATGATGCTTGGATCCCATTGTTCATTTTTGCAAATTTAATATGTTCTAATACATCATAGTTTAACTTGATCCATGATATCAAATGCCCTTGAACTTTGTGAAGCTATAACGAAGTTACATAAGTATTTATGATGCTTTTGCAACTAGCTTTTCATGCTTAGCCTATTAAAATCTAAATCAATGACTATCATTCTAGTTGTTTCTTTTTTGTACTTATAATCCAATTTTTAATTTGACAAATTTGTATTATGTAGGATATACGATGCTTGGATTCCATTGTTACTTTTCGCAACTTTACATATTTTCATATGGTTCAGTAGCAACATATGCATTGGATTTATCATGCTTGGATTCAATCACTCTATGTTTCAATTTGGCGTACTTACACTTGACTCAATAATAGCACCTGTACCCATCACACAATTTTCTTCTATGTCTTGTACATGTATACTACCATATTCTATGCTTTCACTTGGATCGTAGTTTCCAATTAAGGAAATTTGTTCCACATGATATAAATGGTGCTTAGCTTCTTTACCTACATAGGTAACAAAAACTACATCTTTTTTAACCCGAAAAAAATAATTTCTAATTCAAAGGTCAATGTGAGTTGAAATGATCATGACATGAAAGATAGGGTGTATAGAATATTTCGAGCTACAACGAGGTATATAATGTTTGTCTACTATAGATTAAATGATACTCAATCCAACATCCTTTAAATTCAAAGAAATTGTTTTTATAACGATTAACATTATTCATGTCAATTGAAAATAAAAATAAAAAGAACATACTTTGGCATTTAATGCTTAATACTTTAGTGTACCAATAGGGAAAAAAAAATCCTTTTTGGCTTGTGAGTTGGACATTGACACTATTTGGCTCTTCTTAATATATTATTTAATACATAAGCAAATATTTCAATATAGAATAATATTAATGTTTAATATTAACACTAATATTTAGTAATAGTAATGTTTAATTATATTGACATGAATGTCTAATATTGATTATTAACATGGATATATAAGTAATTGTTTAATATTTTTTTTTTAACAGAAACGACTGATGACCATTATATATTCAAATAGAGTTTCTTACAAAAATATTGGGGAGACTGTACCCAACAAAAGGAGGGCTAGAAGCACCTCATAACCAGTCTTTTAAGTTCATATATAGCTGAAATTACATAAGAAATTACTTCCTAACATTGAAAATAAACAAACAGTTCTAATGCCAAAAATTTAAGATAAACACCATAATTGAGGTCACTTATTGTTCATCTGTCGAGCCTTAATCTTGCTTCCTTCTCCCGCATCCTCAATGTCCATGCCCAAAATTGCCGCAGGGTTGTTGCTTTTACTGGTCCTAACATAATCAACCTTCGCTTCTACTATCCTTAAGCAGCTATGCACAGCTTCCACCTTGCCAACTAGACCTTCATAGTAATCCTTCATCTTGGAGCAGTTGTTCCTAATATCAGATTTTGAAATTTGAACGAAGGTGGCCAAGTGGGAGATTGACTTCTTCATTTCCCCAAATTCCCCTCTCAGCAAATTCACCTAGGATTCGATGTCCTGCAGATGGGAGAGCACACCAAGTGAAGGGCTATTAGGTTCCTGAGGAGAATCCAAGTTCACTACTCCCCAGCTTCACCATTCTAGTTCCAGAACTTTCCAATGTTTAAGTCACCAGGGCTGCCAGGAGCTTCTTGTAGGGCGCCACTTTGAACAAGACAAACACATGAGTCCACAGGTCTCCAAGTCCTACTATGGTCCTACTCTGAGCCAAAATGAACGCTGTTTGGTGCCGGTTTGAAGTTCTGACCCTTTCCTCCATCCATTGACATCCAATTTTTTCTTGTATCCAAATTTCTAGGGAATCCATGCCTAACTTGCTTGGCCGGGTTGTTGCTCATCCCGTGAGCCTCCTTGCCAATATTGTCATTGCCTTGCAACACCTCTAGAGCCGAGAGGTATCGCTTCATCCCATTCTCCCCAGAGTTGAGTTGAATGCAAGCCTTGTAGCGTTTGCATTGCCGAGCTGGAAGGAAAAAGTCCCTATCACCGCAAGCCATACTAAGACAAATAGATGTAGAGCAGCAGAGGTGGTGAAGCTGAAGGTGAAGAATGAGGTCTGGTTCGCCACCCTTGTCGAAGAAGTAGGGACTGAATTCTCATGCAATTGTCAGCATTGAAGCCTCGCATGCGAGATAGGTGGGGACTAACGGAGGACATCGCCGAGAATGCCTTGGGGAGTTGGGCGGGGATCCATGATAGATCATGTGGCAGAGATGAGATCTAACAACCATGGCGGTGGCCCAATCCAGGCGAGGGAGTGAGTTAAGAACTCGTAGGGGGTCAAGCTCACCCTTATGGGACCCAAACATTATAAAAAAATATCATTTTTAACTAATATAACACAATTTAAACCTACTCCAATGTTTTCCATGGCGTCTGCTTGATGGTTGTTAATTCTGAGAATGTGAAAGAGGGAAATGGATCTTATTCCTTTGAGCTTTTGAATGAAATGGAAGTGGTACTTTGAAATGGGCTTGCGAGAGTTTTCTACTAAATCCCTTGCTTCTTTGATCACCAACAAAAGAGTCACTAAAAGCAATCAGCTCCTGCACATTATTTGCTTTGGCTATCTCGATGCCTTTGATAAGGGCGAGCCACTCCGCATCATTTTTGGTTCACCTCCCAATTCCCCAAGCATAATCAGTCATCCTGCTTCCATCGAAGTCTAGAAGGACTCCCCCCACACGTGCTAACCCAATTATTAAACATTAATTTTTATTAACAAAATAAATTACATAAAAATACATTTTATTATTCAATACATTTTATTTAAAAACAAATAATTTTATTAATAAAAAAAACCAATTGTAAAATATATATAAAATTTAAATTGATAAGCTTAAAAATTAATCATCTTCAAAACTCAGATATAATTGTGAAATATAATTGTAATACAAAACTTAGATATAATTGTAATACAACACATACAAAAATACATAACATTTATATTTATATTTATTAAGCATTAATTTTATATTAATAAAATAAATTACATAAAAATACACATTATTATTTCATACATCTTATTTAAAAATAAATAACTTTTAATTGTAATATGATTTCATACATCTTATTTAAAAATTAATCATATTTAAAATATAAAACATAGATATAATTGTAATACACTATAAATAATGATGTATTAAATATGTATTGCATGTGTATATTTATTGTACACAACACAAACACAAACACATAAATTTATATTTATATTTATTAAACATTAATTTTATAATATATCAATTATGGCTTATAATAAAATAATGTTTCAAGTATAAAGTTTGTGATAAAAATGTTCTTTATTTAAATTAATAGAAGAATGTTGCAATTGTAATGGATATGAAAAATTGTTATGTATTCAAATTAATAAAAAAATTGTGCAAATGTAATGTTTGTGATAAAATTATTTGTATTTGAAACAATAGAAAACTGTTTCAAATATAATGTTTATTTATGACAAAAATGTATATATATAGACATAATGATGCATTAAATTAAAAATTATTTTACATATGCTCAAAACGAAATAGAAGATTGTTGCAATTATAACATTTATGTTAAAATTACCTTTATTAAATTTATAAAAAAATATTGCAGAAGTAATGATTATATTAAAATTGGTTATATTATTTAATTTATTAAAATATACAAAAATGTATATATATAATAGACATAATAATGCATTAAATTATAAATTATTTTAGATATGCTAAAAAAAATAAAAGATTGTTGCAAATATAACATTTATATTAAAATTACCTTTATTTAAATTTATAAAAAAATATTGCAGAGGTAATGATTATATTAAAATTGGTTATATTATTTAATTTATTAAATGTGTAACAAATTAACCATAAATTATATAAATATAACGATGAATTATAATAAAAATTACAACATATATTAAATAATCAAATAACAATCAACAAAATAAAAATCTAAAATCTAAAACTAGACCTATGAAAGATAGCTTTGGCCATAGCTATCCTTTGAGAGCTTTGAGAAAGGGAAAATCCCTTTCTTTAAAAAAATTTATAATTTTATTAATATAGAGTGTTTTAGTGTTACATAAAAATAATAGAATTTGCATTTTAAAATATAAGATTGCATTTTTCATCTTCCTTTACATCAGTCTTCCTCTTAGCCAAAAAGATCCTCCACTCATCTACCTGTCAAATAAAATAAAATTATTGATTAATAAGTCAATATTATTTTAAAATAATATATGATAAAGAGTAAAAATAACACTCACTCTTTCTAAGAGTCTTCATTTAGCATGCACTTCAACACAAATAAAAATTCTCATGACAGGACCATGTTTGCATACTTCAAAACTTCCTCTATTCATCTACCTATTAAACGAAAAATCCTCTTATCATCTACGTGTTAAACAAAACAAAATTATTGATTAATAAACTACTACTCTTTTTATAAATAATATATGAATAACAGTAAAAATAGCACCCAACCTTTGTAATTGTCTTCATTTGCCATACACTTCAACACAAATAAAAGCTCTCCCATGGCATAACCATATTTGTATACACTTGTATAACACAACTTCATTAGAACATTGCAACCATAGTGTTAAACATAATACAAGAAAATAAATCCAAATAATCCATTCTCTTCATCATACTTTTCCTAATCAAGCTTTGCTAAACATTGTAAAAATCTAATACAAATTTAAAATTATTAAATAAAATTCAAAAATAAATTACAAAGAATAAAATTAAATTTTATAATAAATAAAATAATAAAAAATAAAATTATTATAAATAAAATAACACAAAATTAAATAAAATAAAAAATTTATTATAAATTTGAATTGTAATATTAAAAACAAATTATATGACAAATCTCAAATTTAACTCAGAACCTCCACAAGCTAAGCCTAACATAACCAATTTAAAAATAATCCAGAAAAAAATAATTCTAAAAACCTAATATTAAGTTACAATAAAATTGAAATAGTATTATTAATCTTATGAATCTGGAAAAACAAATCACAACCCAACAATGTTCCACTTAAATAAAATAATAGAATAACTTGAATAAATTTCAATTTTGATATTATTAAATCCCTAAACCCATGACAAAAAAAAATGGCAACACAAAAGCCAAAAGGTATAACTTAATAAATAGTATTGAATTCAAAGCTTATATATAGTCTTTAAACAGTCTGAATTCAAAATATAAATTCATTTGCTACGACAATTCCAAAATATAAATTCAAATATTAAAATCACTTACAATATTAAAATTTTGGGATAACTGAAACTCCCGAGTAGCTGAAATTCACCTGCAATCTTGAAATTCTGTGGTGGTTGAAATTCTACATATACGTCTTTGCCTGCACAATAAAGCAGAAAATATTATTAAAAAAACCAAAAACCCAAAATATATTCAACAAATAAAACAGTGCCGTCAAGAAATTAGAACTGTACATACCTCATACGCTCTCATCTGCTGTTTTCGGTAGTGGTAGTTGAAATTCTTCGGCACGTCTTTGCCTGCACAATAAAGAAGAAAACATTATTAAAAATAAATAAAAAACCCAAAACATATTCAACAAATAAAACAGTGCCGTCAAGAAATTAGAAATTAGTTTCTTTTACCGTTCCTCCTCTGTTCGAACTCCCGCTCCTCTCCTGTACAAACTCACCGCGCCCTCCTCTTTCCTTAGCCAAAGAATGAGATGTTCATTTCCAATACAGTACAATAATGATGTCTGAATCTTCACAAATAAGTTTAATATTCTTTTCATTTTAAATCCGATACGTTGTCAGAAAACTGCATATGATATTTTTTAAATCCGATAACGACACGTTGATTCCCATACGTTTAAAAAATTAATCATATTCAAAATACAAATATACAAAATTAATAAATTTATAAAAATTAATCATATTCAAAATAGAAAACATAAATATAATTTTGAAATATAATTATAATACTACACATTATATACATTTATTGTATACAACACAAACATACATAAATTTTATATTTACATGGATTAAACATTATTTTTATATTAACAAAATAAATTATATATAAAAATACACATTATTATTTAACACATCTTATTTAAAAGCAAATAACTTTATTAATAAAAAACCAATTGTAAAATAAATATAAGAATTACAAACTAAAAATAATTTTACAAATTATTAAAAATATATTTAATTTATTTATTTTTATTTAAACATATTAATTAAAATATATTAAATTTAAATTGATAATCTTAAAAATTAATCACATTCAAAATACAAAACATAAATATAATTATGAAATATATTTATAATAGTAATATTTACATTTATTGTATACAACATATACACATACATAACACTTATATTTATAATTATTAAACATTAATTTTATATTAACAAAACAAATTATAAAAAATAATTTTATTGAAAACATATATAAAAATTACAAAGGAAAAATAATTTAAATTAAAATACCTTTTTAATTAAAAACACATAAATTTTAAATTGATAAGATTAAATATTAATCATATTTAAAATTAAAAACATAAATATAAGTGTAACCATTTATATTCATTAATTAAAAACATACACAAGTGTGTACAACAAAAATAAAACATACACAAACAACAACACATACATTTATATTCATTAATTAAAAACACATGAATTTTAATTAAAAACACATAAAAATTAAAAACATAAATATAATTAAAAACACATATATTTTAAATTGATAAGATTAAATATTAATCATATTTAAAATTCAAGACATAAATTTATGTGTAACCATTTAATGTATACAACAAAAATAAAACATACACAAACAACACATACACAAAACAACATTACACAACACATATATTTATATTCATTAAACATTAGTTTTATAATATATCAATTTTGAAAGAGTAAGGTTTATAATAAAAGAATGTTTCAAATATAAAGTTTGTGATAAAAATGCCTTTTATTTAAATTAATAGGAGTGTTGCAAATGTAATGTTTATGATAATTTTTTTGCTTTTTATTCAAGTTAATAAAAAATGTTGTAAATGTAATACTTATATTAAAATTGCTGCTTTTTATTTAAATACTGAAGAATGTTGCAAATGTAATATTTGTGATAAAATTGTTATATTTAAATCAAGAAAAAATGTTCCAAATATAATGTTTGTTTATGATAAAAAAATATATTTATAATAATTAAATTAATTAATCATAAATTGTATAATAGACACAATGATACATTAAATTAATAAGTATTCTATATATGTTGGAAACAAAATAGAAGATTGATGAAAATGTAACATTTATGTTGAAGTTGTCTTTATTTAAATATATAAAAAATATTGCAAATGTAATGATTATAATAAAATTGGTTTTATTATTTAATTAATTAAATATACAACAAATTAACCATAAATTATATAAACATAATGATGCATTAAAATAAAAATTACAGCATATATTAAATAATCAAATAAATAAGAAACAATAAAATAAAAATCTAAAATCTAAAACTATAAACACAATCAAAGAGTAGACCTCACAAAGATAGCTTTGGCCATAGCTATCTTTTTGAGAGTTTTGAGAAAGGGGTTGACCCTTTCTCTAAAAAAAATTAATACTTTTATTAATATATAAGTTATAATGTTGCATGAAAATAATAAAATTTACATTTTAAAATATAAGATTGCATTCTGATAAACTTATACTAAGTAATCTTGATCTTCTTTTTCAAGTAATGCTTCTTGTTAAAGCATATTCTTCATCTTCCTTTACATCACATGTCTTCCTCTTCGTTCAAAAATCCTCCATTCATCTACCTGTCAAATAAAACAAAAATTATTAATAAATTAATAGAACAAATTTTTTTATTCAGAAGCTAATATTTGTTTAAAATAATATATGATAAAACATATTCTTAGCTAATATTTTAAATGGCAGAGCGTACTTGTGTTCTTTCAAAGCGTACTGGTTACCTTGCTACGGAGAGCTTACTATAAGCCTCCCTGTAAAATGTTCTTACGTCTAGCCTCACATTAAGAAGATTTATTTTCGCTAATATTTTTCGCTATTTATTACTTCCTATGGGCAGGAGATTTATTTTCGCTAATATTTTTATAAAATAACGAGTAAAAATAACCCTCACGTGGACAACCAAGATTTATTCATGCACCGATCATAAGTTCATGCACTCACTTAAAGCTGTCGAATTAGTTGCCACATGGAATACCAAGATTTATTCCTGCACCGACCATAAGTTCATGCACTCACTTAAAGCTGTCGAATTAGTTGCGGTCGTTTGTTTAGTCATAGTAGTTGAGCTTGCTTGGTCAGATCATACATGCACGCACCCAATCCTCTTTCTAAGTCTTCTTCATTTGCCATTTTGCCTACTTTAAAAAATATTCTATTCATATACGTGTTAAACAAAGTAAATTACTAATTAATAAATTAATATTGTTTTTAAAAATAATATATGAATAAGAGTTAAAATAACACCCACTTTTTCTAATTATCATTGGCCATGAACTTTAATACAAATAAAAATTTCCCTATGATATAACCATATTTGTAGACACACCTGTATAACTCAACTTTATTAGAACATTACAACCATACTGTTAAACATAAATACAAAAAATCAAAATAGTCCATATTCTCCTCATCATGCTTTGCATCTAGCTTTTCTTTGTTTTTATCATCCATTTACCTATCCTATGTCTATACCATTTCTTTATTCTAATTAAACAAAACAAAAGAAACAAAAACCTCACTACCCATTGTAAAAATCTAATACAGATTTGAACCCCAAAATAAAACAATAGAAAATAAAAATTTAATTTAAATTCAACTCTCACACTATAAAATCATATAAAATTTTATAAATCCAAAAAATCAAAACAGATAATAAAAATTAAAAATATTATAGATTATTAACTCTTCAAAATAAAGAATAAATTAAAAACAATTACACATTATTAATTCTAAAAATCTAAAAATAATTATATTAAAAATAAAATTAAAATATACAAAAATAAATATTAAATAAAAACAAAAAATAAGTTACAACAAAATTAAAGTTAAATAATAGAAAATAAGATATAATTAAAATTTATTACAAATAAAATAAAATAATAGAAAATCAAATAAAATAAAAAATGGTTATAATTTGAATTTTAATATTATTAAATTTTTTGAACACAGAAAACAAATTATATAACAAATCCCAAATTTCATTGAGAGTTCGAAAACAAAATGGTTATAATTTAAATTTTAATATTATTAAATTTTTTTAACACAGAAAATAAATTATATAACAAATCCCAAATTTCATTGAGAGTTGGAAAACAAATTATATGACAAATATCAAATTTAATTTGGAACCTCAACTATCGTAAGCGAAGCTTAACTTAACCAATCTAAAAATAAAAATAATTCTAAAAACTTAATAAATCTCAATTAGCTTAACTTAACCAATTTAAAAATAAAAATAATTCTAAAAACTTAATAATAAGTTTCAATCAAATTTAAAAATAATCTAAATTAAAATTAAAATTAAAATAATAATAATAATAAAATAATTCTAAAAACTTAAGCTAGAAGGACCTTACGTTTCTTTCTCTTTAAAGACAGAAAGTAAGTAAATCAAATGCGGGATCGGATTGAACACTGTATCACCGACAACGGAAACTCAGCAAACCTTTTCATTCTTTCCCAAAGAAGAAGAGCTTTACGGACCCTAGGATTGGAGCTCAACAACTTCCAATTGACCTAACCCAGCAACGTTCCACACAGAGAGAACCCTATGGCTAGCTTTTTAGTGCGCTATCTATGTGAGCTTCCTTTCTCTCCAAACAGCTCACAAGGACAATTTACTTACGCGCAGAGAACAGAAAGGAGCCATTCATCCCACCCAGCCGTACCACCCTTTATGCGGGCAAGTAGCATGGGGGGTAGAGCCTGAAGCCAATAATAGGTTGCAGGAGTGTTAACAACCTTCTGGCAAGTGCACCCATCCTGGGTTTTAAATTCCAGTGCCTAGACTACAAACTACAGTGGATCCCTTGTTGGACACCGATGCAAACCTAGGTTTCAGAGTGAGCCAACAAATGTGTGGTGTTTTTACATTGTCTCGACCCTACCATGATGTGTGTGGTGTTTTTACAGTATGAGTTTTCTGTTAACCCAAAGTTATGTGGAGGATTGGTAGTTCAGGCAGGTCGTCTTCTTTGTGAATCTATATGCTAAGGGGGTTTTTATGCTGTTGGATAAGCTAGAAGGCATGTAGATTGAAAAGCGGTTTAATAGGCCTAATGCGATTTTACTCTCGTCATAGCATAATCCCCCGACCGTGACCTTGAAGGTCATAATCTATATAACAAGCATCATAAGGATCTTGTTCTCCAGTAAAATTGAAATAGAATAATAATAAAAAACTGAAATATAAAATCAAAAAATCGAAAATATAAACGGAAACAACAAATAAAATGGAAAATATAAACGGAACCAACAAATAAATGTGGATGCTATGTGAATTCAAAGCTCATATGAATTTCATCTGCCCCACAATTCCAAAATATAAATTCAAATCTTGAAATCACTTACCATCTTAAAAATTTTCAGGGTAACCGAGACTCTGCAGTAGCTGAAATTCACCTGCAATCTTGAAATTCTGCAATAGCTGAAATTCTTCCACATATATGCTCTTATAACTTTGCCTGCACAAACCAGAAAATATTAGTAAATCAAAAATAAAATAATAAAAAAACCCAATAATATTTACAACAAATAAAACTGTAAATACTTTATAAGCTCTCATCTGCTGTTGTTTTCGGTAGTAACTTTTTTTCTTTCCACCCAACAAACGAAACCCAGACCCCAAAACACAAAACATAAAGAAAACATCCAAACAAAACATAATAAAAATAGAAACCAAAAAATTAAAAACCAAACGAAAAACAAAAGAAAACACAAACAGATTGACAAGTAAAAATAAATAAAGAAAAGCATGGCCATGCTTAATTAAAAAGAAAAACTCAAAAAGGCTCCCAAATTCAAATAACTCCTAAATTATGTTCGGCTCTGCTCCTCTCCTATACTGATCCTCGTCTCCTCTCCTGTACGAACTCCCTCTCCTCCTCTTCATTTTACTCTTCTTTCAACAACGGCAAACAACAATACTTCCGTTCCTCCTCCTCCTCGACTCCTCTCCTGTACGAACACCCGCTCCTCCTCTGTTCGAACTCCGGCTCCTCCTCCTGCTCTGTTCGAACTCCCACTCTTCTTCCACAGAGGCGCCGAGATTCTCTACTCCTCCTCCTCCTCTCCTATACAATCTGCCCGCTCCTCCTCTTCATTTTGCTCTTCCAACAACGGCAAACAACAAGACTTCTTCCTCTGCTCCTCTATGATGTCTAAATGTTCACAATTAGGTTTAATCATCTTTTAAATCCGATAAGCGGTCATAAAACTGCTTAGGAGATTTTTAAAATCCGATAGGCTATGACGCGTTGATTCCGACTTTAAGGATGGAAAAACGCACGTCGCCCAAAGTCGATGAGATTTTTTTAAATTGAGATTTTGTGTGCTGACACGGTACCGTTACTGTACCATTCAAATCCAGTGACAGGTTGTTCTACATATGAGTATTGAAATCCGTTTTTTAAGATTTCAAATCCAATGACAGGTTGTCACAAACCGGAAGCACAAGTCAATGCCTGTGTTTTTTTTTAATTTTCAAATTTCGAGTGCAGGCATGGTACCGTTCTTGTACATTTCAAATTTCAATGCTGCCTATGAATAAAAATAAATATATATTATATATTTAAAATTTTAATTTTACTTCTTTATATCAATTTTAATTTTAATTTTATTTCTTTATATTAATTTTAATTTTACTTTTTTATATCAATTTTAATTTTAATTTTCCGAATCCACCTCCCATTCGTTGATCTCCTTTTGCATTTTCTTCCTATAATGAGAGGAGAGGCATTGAATGAGGGACCATTTTCCTTTCTCAAAGCCACAAGCCTAAACATATCAAGGAATATTTGTCTCTTTGTCTAAGGCCCTTCCCATCTCCTCTTTTGCTATTGTTGTTCTTTACCTAGTTATTCCCTTCCATCTTATACTTGTTTAGTATTTTCCTTTGGTAACTCTAGTGGCTGGTCATTTTCCTCCTCCTTGATCATTTTTTTTACTTGTCTTCTTCCATATCTTCCCCATTGGTGTCATCAATCTTCTCAGCATTAGCTTTCACATGGTTCTAATTTGAGATCTCTCTTCTTCCTACTTTTCCTCCCAACTTTATTTTACTTCAAAGTAGTTCTCCACCAAAGCATGGGATTTTGCATGGTTGCATTGTTTGGCTTAGCCACTAGAGACCCATGTACTTTCTTGTAGTGTTTTATGTGAAATCCATAGTCATGGAATTTGTTGCATTTGAAAGAAAATTTCCCGTAGTCCAAATCTTAGATATGACTTCATCTATTTGATTTAAATTGCATAGCTTCAAGAAATCCCTTCTCCAAATCAACCTTTATGCATATTCTTGCACATGTGTATTAATGTGCCTTTGGTTTGTACCTATGTATATGTATTGACTAATACTTTGATACTTCTCTAAATTCATTGAAAAATCAAGTCATTCCAAAATTTTAAGGAATAATGTGAAAGATAACTCCAAACTCAAACTACTTTAACGATGGCATCTTTTTTATTAAAATATATTGTTCAACAATTTCACTACAATCCTTTAACCCATGTATTAAGACCCACTTTTCAAAACCAAATTTTGATATGCTTGAACTAAGACAAGGAGACGATATCCTCATTTAAAGAGAAATAGGAACATTGTTCAATTGATGAGAGGGCTTGAATTTTCATACATCCATTACTCTTATACCCTATGGTTCAATCAAATTCCAATAAATTTTCTAACCAGTGTGGAAAGAAAAATACTTTCTTTTTAGAGAGTTTTTATTTTTTTATATATAAATTTTTTTTTTTAAATAATTAAATTAATTTTCAAACATTAAAAAAAATTGGCTTCCGCCATAAATTGGCAAGCTCTTTCATACTCGTTATCTCCACTCCTATTCCAATTCAAAAAACGATTATCCTAAAGCTCGATAGCTTAACACTCTTTAAGCTTACAAAATAAATCAAAATTCCATAAATATGATAATATATTGTGTGCCATATCATCCGAAGCTTTAGCTTTAAGAAACTCTAAAACCATCGAGAGACCATAGTTGTGTCTTTATGGTTTTACGCATTTTTCTGTTTAACTTTTGCCATGGGATGCTTACATTTTTGCTGGATCGTAAATAATGCAAACATAATGCTTTCAAAGGGGCCAAAATTCGATTGTCAATGATTTAAAAAAACAACTATAGTTGGTGACCAACAATTGAGGATATGCATTAAGTGGAATATTATAAACTCCTCAAGAATTGAGGATATCATCATATAATGATATATTAAGTGAATATTATAAACTTCTCATTGTGGTTGAGAATCCATGTTTCCATATTATATATAATTAGCATTTGTCTTTTGAGGGGCAAAAATGAACACCGGTAGGAAAAGAGGAAAGTTAGAAGGAAATGAATCGCTTATCAGCTTTGGATAAGTGATATGCAGACATGTAAACGTTTTCAACTGTGTACTTTTTACCTGTTATTGCATAAAGCTATCCAGGAAACATGTAATGAAACATATAAAAAGGAAAAACCTTGTTACTACAACATGCTTGCAAAACATGAGAAAGAAATATGTTAATGATGGGTTTAGCTGCATTGTATTGATGAACATTCATGTTGTTGAACAAACGATATGAAATCTTTATACCTACACCTAAGATCATAATATTATCTACAAAAAATGTGATATGTATAACTATTTTGTAATTTAATACTCCTTACATTTCTAGCCTCCCTTTCTTATAAAAGTATAAACTTCAAGTAGATATATTGCAATACAACCCACATATTTACAGCAACCAACATATGAACATCAATGTGTGTGTGTGTGTGTGTCTATATATATATATATATATATATATATATATATATAAGAATTTAGGGAGATGAAAAATCTATAAGGATTGTGACATCCATATCAACATTTATCTCTATAAGTTATTTTTAATATATTCTCTACCTTTGTGTGTGAATGAGACGGCCATATTCTTTTTTCTAAGTGAAGATGAAAGACATGAGTGTTAAAGTGAGTGAAATGTAGATAAATTAATTATTAAAATGGTCAAGATTCACAATGGTTTGCACCAAACACTAGGCAATGACTTGATTGAGTTAGACCACACACTAGAATGATCAATATTCTTTGCCACATTTTTTTTAGCAAACTTCTCCTTCTTCATATGAGGAAAACTATTTAAAAGACCAATGCATCTAGAACACATTTGGATCAAATGAATAAATGTATCATAAATAAAAATGGCTCACTAAAAGCAATGGGTAAGATCGAGTATATTCCAATTACAACATTACATTACAGCATAGCCGTTGAACGCAATGAAACTAAAGATTACATAATGAAACAATGAATGGTAGCATATTGAAGTATATATATTGGGACATTTTATATTTGTTGGAAAAAAGACTAACACATGATGAAATGTTGTGTTGTGTTTGCTTTTGAAAAATGGTATGACAACACATTGAAGTAAATAAGGTAAAGTAGTACAACAAAAATGTATATATGAAATTAAATATCCAAGAAGGCAATGTTTCTTGTATTTGCTTGTATCCTGTAGGAAAATATTTAATGACGATAGCACTAGGAATACAAGATCTAAAGAAAAATATACAAGTTGTATTGATTTAGAGGAGAAGGTAGTAAAGTAATAGCTATGGAAAGTATAGGTGCTAAGGAGTAGGAATGTAAGTATATGGAACAGGTGGTTGCAAAGATTTTGAAGCAAGTAAGGTCTCCTCTTGTATCCTGCATTGCACATAGGGGTTGTTTTGCATTCGAGAATATCTAGAAAATGAAAAAGGTGGAGATATGCGGAGGCTTGACAAAGATTTAACTCTGGATATTGTAGTGAATGTAAGGCCTTGTCAATCAATGTTGCCAATATCTATGGTTGCATTTTGCAGGGTCATCCCTTGTTCTTTATGGATTGTTAAGGTCCATGCCATTTGAAGTGGTACTTTCCTTCGTGAACCCCTTGTTATAGGACTGATGGGGACAAAATTTGGATTGGAAGAATCCCATGGGGGGATTTTGTAGTGGAGAAATTGGATTGCAACATAAGATGGAGAGGTAGGTGGTTGATCGTTGGAGTTGTACACAATTGCAATAACTTTTCCAAATGAGCCATTAACAAGACCTGATGAGACACATAAGTTGGCTGTCAACATGACCGGCTGACCAACTGCTAGTAGAACCTTGAATGGAAGTTTCTCATCATCGATTGAGGTTTTAAGATGTTGTTTCTTTTGCTCTGTAAGGCAATGTGCAACTGGCATGTTAAGGATTTTTATCATTTGTTTGTTGTGCAATGCAACAGAGCTATTAGTTGCGTACAAATGGGTGCATTTCTCAAATGTATTGTTCTCTTCTTGTGAAAGGGAGGAGGTTGTTCTTGACATGAGAAGGGTCCAACCTTCAAGAGTCGGTGTTGCATTTCGAATATTGAGTAGGATTTGACGAAAGGAAACTTGGGAAGGGGTGTTGCCTTGTTGTCGAAAAATGGTTGAAAGAGTTATAAAAGTGTCAAAAGTACACCAGAGATCATTACCTCGTGACGTCCCAACATACATGGGGATGTCCTTTATGTTGAATATTGTAACTTCTAAGAATATTATATTTGTACTTTATTATTCCAGAGATGTTTCATCCCTCCGAGGTGATCCTATTGTGTATCCGGAAATGTTTATTCCTCCGATGGATTGTGGTAACTAGGGTTATTAGATCCACCATGTGGGGGTCGGACCTGAGTTAATTTATTATGGGTTATTAGACTCCCTTGGGAGAGGTCGACCCCATAAGGGAAAAAGTCAGTTGGGAAACTAGTATAAGTAGAGGAGAATGTTCCTCACTTATCTTATACTTCCATCACTTGAAAAGTAGTGCACTTGTGAGAGAGAGGTCTTCATAGGAGGTAGAGAAGGAGCTCTAGTCTTGGAGCACATCTTGTATTTTGGTTGATCATCGTATTGATGAAAGCTTTACTAGGTTTTCTACCCCATGAGGGTTTCCCAGGGTAAAATCTTTGTCTATCTTGTGATTGTGTTTCTTTCAGTGATCTTGCTAGTCAAATTAGTTTAAACTTAACATGCTATCAGAGCTAGCCTGAATCGAACATCTTTCACAAGGTGAAAATATCTTTCTCTCTCTCTCCCAAAATTAGGGTTTCTGCAAAAGTTAGTATTTTTGGATTCTGATTGCATGGTTGAATAGCCCTTCTCAAAATCAAATTTTTGAGCCCTAGATCGAAGTTTTTGGTTGGGTAGAACTCCTGAAAAGTCAAACCCTAGTTTGACAAAAAGTGCGATAAACCAAAATTTTTGTTGCAGATCCGGAAAGTGAAAAAGTTGGAGTTTCTAGAAACAGAACGCACCAGTGTTTCTAAGTCAATCAAGCACATGTCCTGGTAAGTGTTATTCTATCTCTTGAGAAAATTCAATCTCCTTGGACTCCCCCAAGAGAAGATGGCTCCTAGCACTAAGCTTGAAGACAAGTTAGAAGGGATAGAGAATTTCCGGGCATGGAAATATAGAATTGGTCTCATTCTTGAAGAGAATGATCTTGCCCAATATATCAAGGATGAGATTGCAGAACCTAGAGAAGATGAAGCTAAAGAGAAGTACATGAATGATTTGATTAAGGCAAAGAGAATCATTGTTGATTCTATTAAAGACCACTTGATTCCCTAAGTGGCATCCAAGAAGACTCCAAAGGAAATGTATGATGCCCTTTCCAGAATGTATGAGGGAATGAACATCAATAGAAAGATGAATTTGAGAACTCAATTGAAGAGCACAAAGATGAACAAAGGAGAATCTATTCAAGACCATTTCTCAAGGATCTCCCAGCTCAAAGAACAACTAGATGCTATTAGAGATATCCTTGATGAAGATGAACTAGTCATGACTACTCTAAATGGTCTCACTAGACCATGGGAGTCATTCATCCAAACCATGTGTTCCAGAAAAGAAAGCATGAAGTTTGATGTGGTATGGGAAGATTGCATCCAAGAAGAAGCTACGGTTTCTAACAGAAAAGCTCTGCTCAAAGAAGATGACCAAGCCTTGGCTACACACACCAAGAGAAGGAGGAATCAATCTTACTTCAAGAAGGATAATCACAAGGAGTCTCAATCTCCACAAAGATTTCAAAAGAAAGGAAGAAGAAAATTCTCTTCTTTCCAATGTTTTTATTGTCGTAAAGAAGGACACATTGCTAGATTTTGTCCCTCAAAGAAGAAGAAAAATATTCACTATAAAAGACATCAAGCACATATTGAAGAAGATGAAAGTGAAGAAGAAGAAGAAGAGGAAGAAAGGCCTCACAAGAAAAGATCTAAAAGAGATGAAGAAGAAGAAGAAAGGCCCCTCCCCAAGAAAAGATCTAGAAGGAATGAAGAAGAACATGCAGAAGAGTATGTTCTATTCTCTGCACTCTCAGGATCTATAACATCTGGAGAAGATACATGGCTTATTGATAGTGGTGCTTCAAAGCACCTGACTGGACAAAAGAAAACTCTTTCAAAATTGGAAGAAAAGAACTCTCCACAAAAGGTGTCATTAGGAGATGACTATCAATATCCCATCAAGGGAATTGGTGAAGCAAGTTACAAGCTTGATTCTGGAACACCATTGAAAATGAAAGAGATATTATATGTCCCAAGATTGAAGAAGAACTTACTCTCTATCTCAACTCTAGATAAGAAAGGTTACAGGGTTGCATTCATAGATGGACAAGTACTCATTTAGTCCAAAGGAAAATCAATTAAGGATGCAATTGTCATTGGTGAAGAGGAAGGAGGTCTATACAAACTCAGAGAAAATCCAGAAGCTACCCTTGTTCATGAAGCCACTAGTCCTAATGAACTATGGAATAGAAGGCTTGCTCATATTAACTACAAAGCACTACATCATGTGAGTAAATTTGTCATAGGACTACCATATTTGAAGATTGATCATGATGGCACATGCAAGGGGTGTGCCAAAGGAAAGAATATCAAGAACCCTTTTCCAAAGAGTGAAACAAAGACCAAAAATATTATGGAATTAATTCATTCGGATGTATGTGGACCAATGCCCTCCACATCCTTGAGTGGATATGAATACTACCTTACATTTATTGATGATATATATACATGTATTGATGTGGATACTTGTATTGATGATATGTATACATGTATTGATGTGGATACTTGTATTGATGTATAGATGAGGAAACTTGTATTGATGAGGATACTTGTATTGATGTGGATACTTGTATTGATGTATTGATGAGGATACTTGTATTGATGTACTAATGATACCTATATTGATGAGGATACAGGTGGGGATTGTATCGTCCCCGTACTTTGGTCCCTTGAATTGATCCGTAGATAGATGTCTTCGAGAATGAAGTTCTTAGTGGATAGGTGGGGATTGTATCGTCCCCGGACTTCGGTAGCTTGAATTGATCCGTAGACAGATTTCTTCGAGAATGAAGTCCTTAGTGGACAAGTGGGGATTGTATTGTCCCGGGACTTCGATCCCTTGAATTGATTCGTAGATAGATGTCTTCGAGAATGAAGTCCTTAGTGGACAGGTGGGGATTGTATCGTCCCCGGACTTCGGTCCCTTGAATTGATCCGTAGACAAATGTCTTTGAGAAGGAAGTCCTTAGTGGACAGGTGGAGATTGTATCATCCCCGGACTTCGGTCCCTCGAATTGATCCATAGACGTATGTCTCCGAGAAGTGGTCCTTAGACTCTGTCTAAGTTGACAAGAGGATTGTATCATCCCTAGGCATGATGAGGTGTCTTAAATGATCCGTAGATGTATGTCTCCGAGAAGTGGTCCTTAGACTCCGTCTAAGTTGACGAGAGGATTGCATCATCCCTAGGCATGATGAGGTGTCTTAAATGATCCGTAGAGGTATGTCTCCGAGAAGTGGTCCTTAGACATTGTCTAAGTTGACGAGACGATTGTATCATCCCTAGGCATGATGAGGTGTCTTAAATGATCCGTAGACATATGTCTCTAAGAAGTGGTCCTTCGACATTGTCTAAGTTGACGAGTGGACTGCATCGTCCATAGACATGATGAGGTGTCTTAAATGGATCATGTGTGTTCTGACGATGCTGATGATCATGTGATGACGATGCCGATGATCGTGTGATGACGATGTCGATGATCATTTGATGACGATGTCGATGATCGTGTGATGACGATGCTGATGATCGTGAGATGACGATGTTGATGATCGTGTGATGATGATGCTGATGATCGTGAGGATCCAGATATTGATGTTGTTGTAGCTATTCGTGTGCTGTAGAAGATGAAGACTCAATACTGATGATGATGTATAAAGAAAGCTTCCAATGATTTATAGATGTATCATGTATGATGTTGATGACTCCTTGCTCCTACAGATGTTGTTATAATATCCTTCTCGTTAAGGGGGAGTGTTGAATATTGTAACTTCTAAGAATATTATATTTGTACTTTATTATTCCGGAGATGTTTCATCCCTTCGAGGTGATCCTATTGTGTATACGGAGATGTTTATTCCTCCGATGGATTGTGGTAACCAGGGTTATTAGATCCACCATGTGGGGGTCGTCCCTGAGTTAATTTATTAGGGGTTATTAGACTCCCTTCGGAGAGGTCGGCCCCATAAGGGAAAAATTCAGTTGGGAAACTAGTATAAGTAGAGGAGAATGTTCCTCACTTATCTCATACTTCCATCACTCAGAAAGTAGCGCACTTGTGAGAGAGAGGTCTGCATAGGAGGTAGAGAAGGAGCTCTAGTCTTAGAGCACATCTTGTATTTTGGTTGATCATCTTATTGAGGAAAGCTTTGCTGGGTTTTCTACCCCATGAGGGTTTCCTAGGGTAACATCTCTGTCTATCTTGTGACTGTGTTTTTTTCAGTGATCTTGCTAGTCAAATTAGTTTAAACTTAACACTTTACACGGGGAAACTGTCCAAAATCACCAAGGAATATTATGGAGCAACCACCAAAGGGGGTTGTACATTGGGAAGGAAAGGCTTCATGTAAACAGTCATCTATACGTGTTAACATTTTTGGGCCAATGAAACTCATTCCATCAATGATGATGTATCAGATATGGCGGAATTGTTCTTGGAAGCTTGAAAGGGAATGGCCTTCAAGAGGGTGCATCTCAACAATGGGTATGTGAAGGGCAGAATGTATTGTAAGTGCATCTATGTTAAAGGAAGCAATACGAGTTGGAGCAAGGAGGAGCAAGGGGGAAGGTTTGTTGCCAGAGGCAAGTTGGAGTGTAGATTTAAGGCAAGAAATTAAGTAAGACTTTCCGGTTCCTGTAGTGCCTTTGATGACCATTTTTAGTGGGGAAGGATTGTAGCATTTGTGGAGTGTGCGAGGACAATATAACATATGAGAGAAGTAGCCATGAAAAGCTTATTGTCGAAATATCAGCTAACTGCATAATATTTTCCTTCTAAAGTACCATTAAGTGAAGGCTCAATGAAAAACAATAAAAAATACAATACTAAAGTAAAATCCAAGGCAAAAACTTGGAAATTTTTACCATCTAACCATTTATAAGTCGGTGTTTAAAAATGCAAGCATTGCAGTGGAAAGAGAGGTAAGGCAGTAGGGGAGTTGGCATCTTGTATCCAATCCAACCAACACCATCGATCGAGGAAATTTTTAAGGGAGAAATATATCTAAACCAAGAAAATTAAAGTCTAACATAGTTTATTTGTGAATTTGTAGAGCTCTACCAGAATTATATGTAAAATAAGTAAACTATTTAACTAAAAAATGGCATTATCCTTCTCATACATAGCATGTACAAATGGTATTGTACAACAAGTTGATCACCATTTCTTGCAAGAGAAAGTAAGAGGATGAAATGTCAAATAGTTTATGAAAGTGTCAATCATTACATAATCAAAGGTACTTTGCCTGATTCTTGTTTCTAGGTAGCACAACTGGCACAAGTAAATATGGAATTAACAGACAATAGTGTGACAACCAATACATGCAGCAAATTTTATTAGAATGGAAGGTTGTTTCTATTGCTTGTTGTAAAGCACATGAAGTTTGTGTCTTATGGTTGTTTTTAAAGCATAATGAAATAACATGTCAAACTATAAGGAAATTGCCATTTTTGGTGTTAGCAAATATGACATATTCATGAAGAGTTTGCAAGTTTCCAATAGAAGTAGTGCATCCATTTCTAACAAGCGGAAATTTTTTTTGATCCAAGTACTTATGCAGACCACTGCAAACTACCAAGCACAAAATGAGTGTTATGTTCCAAAACTTGGAATTTGATTATCTTTTAGTTTAAAAAAAATAAAAAATAAATCTGGAAATTAAAAGTGCTAATATCGACAATAATAGGACAACAATAATGATTGTACTAAAAACATTAGAGGTGGTGCTATAGATTGTACTAATAAGGTTTGTTGATTTACAATTACAAGCCTGACTTGAGCTTTGATTGAGTCATCGTAGCTATAGATCCCAACCTTAATCTATCTAAACTTTGTAATACTTCATGCCCCCAATACATACATCTCTTACAACCATAACAACCAATTCAAACATAAAGTTAATTTCTCATATGGTAAAACATAATGTTATTCTCAAGCTTGGTGGAAATTTTCCAATTTCATTTCCTTCCTAATTCTTGTTGAACTCATCATGTTTCTTGTTAATAGATCACTTTAACCTAGATCCTGCCATATCCTCAAATCTCTATTGATAATACTTGGCATAGATAATACTCAGCATAAATCAAATCTGAGAAAATTGTAATTGCTGTCAGATGTCTATTGATAATACTTGGCATCAAATTGAGAATGTAGTTGGGTTTCAAACCACCCAATTTAATAGGTAAAGCAAATTTCATGACACCACTTCCTGCAACAATAATTGGATGAAAACCTGAAAGTGGGAAAAAAAAGCACGAAAAATACCAACATCCTTCCATAACTATATCAAATGTCTATTGATCACAATTGCACAAATCAAGTATGAGAAAATATAATTGGGCTTTGAACTACCGAATTTCAAATCCAAGGCAATACTCTTTACAAAATGAAAATGATATTCACAATAATCTTTACTTGCAAATTCAGTTCTTGCTGGACGGACGACAACTACACAAAGTGGCAAATCTTATATATGATTTGAATGGGAAGAAAACTAAAATAGGAAGCCATTAGAAAAATACAAACCATTCTGTTTTATTGAATTCCTTGAAAGATCTTTTAAGATCACCAAACTATTCAACCTGGTATAATACAGAGCTTGCTTGTTGGAAGGTTATCTGAGAGTCTCAAGGACCGACACAGAGCTGGCTCGATTATTCCAATCAATTTCTAGTTCTTGTTTTTATCTACTGAGTCTTTTTCCACCTTGGCTTTATCTCCAACACTCCCCGAATCCACTCCATTCTGAATACTATAGAATAATTTTAATGTTTATTATTAACATAAATTTTTCAAAATTTAAAATTATTGCTCTTTGTTTTAATTTCCTTAAGGAAAAATCATAAGCCAATCAATTGATTTGATATTGTATTGTTTATTTAACTATGGAATAGTGGTAATTGTTTCATTAATATCAATGTTTAATATTAATAATAATTTTTATTAATAATAAAATTAATATATATGTTTCAATGCAAAATAATATTAATGTCTAACAATACTCTTATTTGGATGCAAGTGTACTAAGTGGGGATGAAAGTGTATGAACAAGTGGAAATGGGGATGGAGGCTATGGGACACCTAGCCTATTATCTTGCGAGCTCGAAATGACCTCAATTGGTGTATATCAACCACTTTTAAAAATGTGGATGTGCTAGTAAATAAGAATCAGTGAAACAAGTAGATGGGTGCATAGTATTCCATTAAAATTATCCTAAAAAATGCAACTTGAAAAGGGAAAAATATTCAAAAGTTTAGGCTATGCTCATAGTATTTATTTCTTGTAAGTTCCACGTCAACCATTGCATATGTGCTTTTAATGCAACTTGCTCTTTTGTGGAAAATGGAAATGCTCAAACATTTAATTTACAATCCCTAGGTATAAAAACTTTATATATTATAACATGAATGCCATTTATTGAGCAAAAGAAAAAATTGCCTCAAGATCCATTAGTGTAGTGCTACATAGTAAGAAAAAAAATTTCAATTGGGGTTTGCGAAAAATGGATGTGTTTACATATTATTCCCATGGTATTCTGTAGAAAAATCTCATGACTTGCTCAATAAACTATATGTATGTTCAACCAACTTGCCAGAGACAATGTGTTGTACATGTTAATGATGATGATAATTGATTAGTGTGAGAACTGAATATGGAGGAATATATATATATATATATATATATATATATATATATATATATATATATATATATACATATTTCACATGAGGTTCACAAACCCCCCAATGGGGCTGCTACATCCATGGAAATAAATCACAGGGGTCCCACTCGAAGGGGTTGCACCCCGTTTACTCTGATTACAGAGATAACCCGACGGGGACATCAAGTGAGGCCCTTATATATCAATGTATAGCCACCCGAGGATTTGAGCCCGAGACCTTCTGCTCACAAATTACAACACTGAACCACTTGAGCTAGCCCACCGGGCTCTCTCTCTCTCTCTCTCTCTCTCTCTCTCTCTCTCTCTCTCTCTCTCTCTCTCTCTCTCTCTCTCTCTCTCTCTATATATATATATATATATATATATATATATATATATATATATATATATATATATATATGTGTGTATGTATGTATGTATGTTAAGAATGGTTGGTATTAGACCAATTCATGGTTAATGAATAGATATGTATATGGAATCAATCGAATGCAATTGTAACATTTGTTGATTGTATAAAGTATTGATCAATGCATGCAATTTAGAGGAAGGTTGTGATCCATACATGGGTGAATACATGTAGATGGATGTCTATTTTCGGGGGTCTTGTGAGAAAATAAATCTTATTTTTTCATGTTTTCCAACTTTGGGCGAATAAAAGTGATATTTTTGTTTGGCAGTTCACTTTTAACTAAAAAGAAAACTTGTAGAGAATTATGTTAGCTTTCTATTCATAATTTTTTCAATTTTTTTTATTCATATTTGATATGTCGATTTGGAAAATGTTTGACAGCGTGTTCTTATAAAATGAAAGGACTACAAAATATTCACATTTTGTTGCAAACTTAAAATCATAGTTAAACTTGTTTTTTGCAAAAATAAGATATGCTACGACAATCTACACACAATATACTACTGCATCACTATAAGTTTGTAACCAATGGATCTATATACTAATTATTATATTTTTTCGAATTCGATCAATGGGGAAACCTTATCGACTTTCAACATGTTTTGTGTCGCAAAACTTTTCTCTCAGTTGACTGTAAAACTAAGAAATATATGAATACCCTTTTGAAGTAGACACTCCAATTAACTGCACCATATTTGTTTCCATTTTTTTGGTGGTGTATTTTTAAAGCTATGGATTTTTCATTTCACCGCATTTTGAGAGAGATGAAACCAAACTCGACACATGTTAAGAAAAAAAAAATTAAAAATATCAGATCTCACCTATACACAACAAAATCTATACATTAGAAAATAGATTCAATGATGAAACTAATGCTATCAAGTCCGATAGTTGCTTTGTAGTGTAAGAGATTGTTTTTACCTTCTGAAAATATAGAAACCTGAAAACTGTGCAGAACCGTGAAGTTTTCAGGTTTCAGAGGTTATTCGGCCTTATTCGGCCGAATAATTATTCGGTCATATAATTATTCGGCCAAATAACCTTATTCCGTAATGGAACCGTTATTTACAACAAAGGTTATTCGGCCGAAAAATCAAACGCAAAAAAAAATTCATCGACTGAAACTGAAAAAAATAAAAAATAAATAAAAAAAATTAAAAAAATTAAAAAATTAAAAAAATTAAAAAAAATGTTGTCTATACTTGTATAAATAAAACTAAATACATTCATTATTTTCGCAACATTTTAATTTCACATATTTATGGTCAAAATATTTTTGAATGGGTTTTCAAAGGAGATTTCTTTTGCAAAAGGAGTTTCTTTTACAAGGTATTTTTCATTCTATTTCTTTCCAAGGGGTACATTCAAAGAGTTTTTTCCTAAGGCATTTTTGCAAATGAGTTTTTATTCCAAGGTATTTTTGCAAATCTTATTTCTTTGCAAATAGTTTTTTCAAAGAGTTTTTTTTCAATGTATTTTTGCAAATATTTCTTTGCAATGGGTTTTTTTAAGGTATTTTTTTTCCAAATATTTTTGCAAAGGAGTTTGTTTTTACAAAGTATTTTTCCAAGTGTTTTTTTTCGAATAAGATTTCTTTCCAAATGGTGCATTTAAAGATTTTTATTCCAAGGTATTTTTGCAAAAAAACTTTTATTCCAAGGTAATTTGTGCAAAGAAGTTTTTATTCCAAGTTATTTTTGCAAAGGAGTTGTATTTTTCCTTCTTATTCCTTTTAAAGGGGTTTTTTCAAAGAGTTATTTTCCCAAGATATTTCTACAAATGAGTTACTTTTTTGCAAGGAGTTTTTTCAAAGTATTTTTTTTCTATATATTTTTGCAAAAAAAAAATTTTTACAAAGTATTTTTCCGAGTGGTTTTTTCAAAAAAGGTTTATTTCCAAGAGGTGCATTTACACAATTTTTATTCCAAGGTATTTTTGCAAAGAAGCTTTTATTTCAAGGTATTTTTGCAAATGAGATGTATTTTTCCTTCTTTTTTCTTTGAAAGGGGTTTTTTCAAAGAGTTGTTTTCCCAAGGTATTTTTGCGAAAGAGTTATTTCTTTGCAAGGGTTTTTTCAAAGAAATTTTTTTCCAAGATATTTTTGCAAAGGAGTTTTTTTTTACAAGTATTTTTCCAAGTGGTTTTTTCAAAGAAAGTTTTTTTCCTAAGTATTTTTTCAAAAAAGTAGTTTTCCAGTGGTTTTACAAAAAAGATTTCTTTAGAAGGTGTTGTTATTCTTTTCCAATGGGTTTTTTCAAAGGTGATTTATTGTCAAGGAGTTCTTCTTTCTTTCAAAGAAGGATTTTTTCAAAGGAGATTTCTTTTCAACGGGTTTTTTCAAAGTTTCCAAGGATTTTTCTTCAAAAGACTCTTACAAGATTTTGATAATGTGAAGTAAATTTCAGTTCATGTGTTTATAAATTTTGTAACTGTTTTTAAATCTTAATTTTGTTTTTTTACTATAAAGTGATGATTCTTTAATTTATCATCTATAGATTAAACAATCATGGCCATTAAGAGAAACCATCAAATAAAATATGATTGTAAACGTGATGATGATGATGATAATAGAGAAAAAAAACTCAAATATCATGCCAAAAAAGCAAGGCTTGCAGAAATGCAAGCGACAATTATTGAAGATATAAATAAAGATTTACATGATAATGTTAATGAAATGGAAATTGAAAATAGATTACAAGAAGAACAAATTGAAGTTGAAGAAACCATTGTTGAAGATGTAAATAGTTATTTACATGCTAATGTCGATGAAGTCAATATTGAAGATCAAGTTCAAATCCAGAAATTGGACCTGGTATGTATATATCATGTATTTTACAAATTCATTTTTTATAATGATTTATATTTTTGGATATATGTTAAATTTAATTTAATTTGATGTATAGATACTTTCACCATTGATGATGAAATGTTAGAAGACATTGATTGCAACAAATATGGAAACAAAATACCCCAAACATGTTGCACGATATCATGCTCAAAAAATTTATGATGATGCTCTGAATGATTATTCAATAGCAGGACAAGCACAAATTTTGAGATTTTTATTAGTGTCCAAGAAGTTAGAAGATGCTATGCCATTATTGAGTATTCATAAGGTGACAAAAGAGTCAAAATTGAAACATAATGTGATAGAAAATATAGGTGATGCAATAATTTTTTTGGAAAATCCAGGAAGAAAGATACCAGTGCTGCATGTAGACCATCTCAGAAAGCAATTGTTTCAGCTAGTACTAGACAAAAACGTTTGACAACACAACTAACAAAAGCAGTTGGAACCTCAAGAAAGACATTATACAAACATAGCAAATTCAGAATGTAAATAGATGAAAATGATGAACTTGCTTGCTTGGCAATTATTTGTAGATAGCCTTACAAAGATAGAATGGGAGCAGGTGTTAAAGATATTGTACAGGAATATTGGTTTGCACATGCTCGAGTTTCTCCAAATTCAAGGGATGTGATATGACAAAGAGTATCACGAGGGGTATATGAAAGCAGTCCAAAACATATAATGGATATGACACAAGTACAATTGTTCAATAAATTCAAGGAAGATTATCGTGGAATTAATGTGTCAATCACTATATTTGTGCAACAAAAACCATGGTATGTTAGACCTATTAATATACATGACACATGTTGTTGCTGTTATCATGTGCAATTTCAATTATATTACGACACGGTTCTTGAATTTGGTAAATTGTTTTGGACAAATTCACCACCTCTGCCCACAATACGTGAATTCATTTCTCAAACTCTATGTGAGAAAGATCACGATGAAGTATTTTATAATAAGAAATGTGTCAACAGAAAACATTCTAATCGTTGTGAAAATCTGGTCTTATTCTACAATAAATATCCTATCGATAATGATCACTCGCTGTTAAATGTAACCGTTGATTGGAGAATATATATATACATCGGTTATGCTACAAGTTCTAGTGATGCACATTCCAAAAGAATTGATTTGTGAGAAGATAAAATATGTGTGACAGATTTTCTCAAGAAATTTGAAAGTGAAATTTATAAATACACCAAGCATTCACATAAAGCACAATGGCAAGACCTTCAATTCAAACGGTCTTGTGAAATTTTTCCACCAGGAACAATTTTGTCAGCGCTTGATTTTGTAGAAAACTACACATTTGCTGCACAAAAAGAGATACAAAGTGATCACTATCATTCTGACCAAGTTTCGATATTTGTCCATATTCTATATAGACAATCTCAATAGGATGTTGATGGCTTTGAAATCACGTGTGACAATCGAGATGTGATGAAAGAATATCACTTTTATATCAGCGATGATCGTACACACAATACACATTTTGTTCAGCATTGTATTGAAAATATTTTCTACGATTCACTAAAAGGATGTGAAGTTAAATTCAATGAACATTGGATATGGTCGAATGGATGTGCGGGACAATTTAAATCTTCGTGATCATTTTATTGGTTATGTCGACTTCATAAAGAATTGAACATTAAACATCGCTGGAATTTCTTTCAAACTGGACATGGAAAAGGTGAACATGATGGTGCAGGAGCATGCGTAAAAAGAGCACTTCGAAGATGGAAAATGAACCATTCTTCTGCACGATTTCATTCAACTGCAGAGGTTGTCCAATGGTGTAAATTACATCTAAGCCATGATTATAATCAACAATCAAAAGATGTGCGCAGGTATGTACATGATTTTTTAAATTTATATTAATTGTCATTTAAAAAAAAATGTACACTAACATTTAAGTATATGTACACTAACATCAAAAGTTTTCATTTGTGATTTATCATTTATTGTGTAGGTTTTTTTAGCTTGTTGGGGTCCAAGATATAAATAAATCAATACCATACGACGCTACTACCATACATGGGACTAAATATTTTCAGTCTATTAAAACAAAATCCTTCCAAAATGTGTTTGCATTTATCAGTAGAAAGCAATCATGCTTTTGTCATATTTGCACTGAAAATGTTGAATCTACAAAAGTTTGTGAAAACATAACGAACAACTACGTAAAACATTGGGAACACACCGAGATTAATCCCAGGGGAAAAATGCAACTAGCAAGCGTAGAAGAATTAGAATCAGATGGAATAGCAGTATCATCTCATGGTGACAGAACTTCAGATCTTGTTAGAGAAGGTAATGATCTTACAAATTTTTTGTCAATTGTTCATTCTTGTCCATCGCCTTCAGTGCATAGTCAATTTAATTGATTTAAAAACCCTAACGCCAATTGTAATTTGCACAAGGGATGTTTTCACTGTGATTGCACCTTTAGACAATGACGAAAATGTGAAGTATTATTTGATGCGATGCACTGAAGGAAAGATGAAGTTATTAGAGGACTACAGTGACAACATATATGCATACGAGAGAGGATCCATCATTTTAAAAGGCTATTTTTTTCAGCACACTCATATGACTGAAAATTATGTCTACTTTCAGGATTATGAACCTGATGTTATATTTTGTCAATATAGTCATTTAGTATGTGCATCTTGAATAAAATTAGTACAGGTTCCATTGAAAAAATAATTAAAAACTAAAAAGTGGAAACTGTCGAAATATGACCATGAATGGATAATTGAGAACAACATTCCATTGCGATGTTTTTAACTATATCAAAAATGAATCAATCGATGCTTTTGTCCATGTGAAATGTTGTGTAAAATATATTTTTTTCTTTGAACTATGACTATGATCTTGAATGAGAACTAGAATAAGAGTTTAGATGATTGTATTTTAGTATGCTGAAATGAATTCAAAAATTATTTGGTAATGAAAACTTTAATGTGTAATTTCGTCTTAAATTATGTGTTAAGTACTTTATTCGGGTCCCCATATGTCTATTAGAACACTTAAGGGATGAGATAACGGATGTGGCTGTCCCCACACTCCGCCCCGAATCTTTACTTTTGACTGAATGATGTAAGTGAGGAATCACCGAGAAACCTGCTAGATTTTGTATTCATCTGATTCATTTCATGCTTCTCTAATGTACTTAATAAATGGAAAATTATTATTCTTAATCCATTAGATGGGTTGATCCATTACTAGTTTTGTGGTGGCTCGAACAATCCATATATGCTCTATGAGTTTTTTAGAATATCACTTATGTAAGTTCACATAACTGAAATCATGGCAAATGGAGATAATGATCATTTGATTTTTAATCACAAGCAAGGATTCCAACATTGTGAAGCTTATGCTAAATTAGATCAATGATTATTTACAACAAATCGATGAAAATTCATCAAATTTTTGTCTAAAATCATTGCTTTAATTTCGCTTAAGATTCACAATCCTATAATCTTTGCTTATGATTAAAAAACAAAAAATTGATAAATCTGCATTTGCCATGATTTCAGCAGCATAAAATGTACCTGAACATTGAAAATATGAATCATTAGTTAAAAATTAAAAATATGAATCATTTATACAAATTTCAATTTATCATTTATATAAAATTCAAGTTTTATGTTGAAACCAAGATTCTATATATCAAACAAACATTCTTTCTTAACATTCCAAACATTAGATTGCATCCGACATTCATTCTTAACATTCCTATCAAAAATTCATAACATTCATTCTTAGCATTCCTAACATTCCTATCAAAACTTCCTGACATTCATTCTTAACATCCATTCCTAGAATTCCTAACATTCATTCTTAACATTCCAAACTTTCATAATATTAGATTGCACCTATTAGAACTTCCTAACATCCATTCTTAACTTGAACTTAACATTCATTCTTAACATTCCTATCAAAACTTCCTCACATTCTTACTTAGATTCCTAACATTCCTATCAAAACTTCATAAATTCTATCTAAACCCTAACATTAGACTGTACCTATCAAAACTACCTAACATTCATTTTTAACATTCCTAACATTCCTATCAAAACTTCCTAACATTCATCCTTAACATCCATTCTTAGCATTCCTAACATTCATTCTTAACATTCCAAGCATTCCTAACATTAGATTGCACCTATCAAAACTTACTAACATTCATTATTAACTTGAACCTAACATTCATTCTTAACATTCCAAGTATTCCTAACATTAGATTGCACCTATAAAAACTTACTAACATTCATTATTAACTTGAACCTAACATTCATTCTTAACATTCCTATCAAAACTTTCTTACATTCTTACTTACATTCCTAACATTTCTATGAAAACTTTGTAAATTCTATCTAAACCCTAACATTAGATTGCACCTATCAAAACTACATAACATTCATTCTTAACATTCCTCACATTCATTCTTAACATGAATCTAACATTTATTCTTAACATTCCTAACATGTTCATTCTTAACATTCCTATCAAAACTTCCTAACATTCATCCCTAACATTAGATTGCACCTCTCAAAACTTCCTAACATTCATCCTTAACATTCATAACACTCCTATCAAAACTTCCTAGCATTCATTTTTAACATTCCTAACATTAATTCTTAGCATTCTTATCAAAAATTCCTACCATTCATCCCTAACATTCCTATCATTATTTATATCTCAACACTGAATGAATGTTACATCTACATACATACATACATAAATTTAATAATACATCCATTCAAAAACATGCAAAAACATATTCTAAACATTTACCACACAGAATATGTAAGTTCAATGTACATGTCTATAATAAAAAAAAAATATTCATGAACATGGGAGTTCAATGTACATATGTATAATCCAAAAATAAAGCTCCTCGATGTCCAAAACTACAATATATATATCAACAAAAAAATAACAATATAAATCATTCTCTAAATGGAAGTTCACCACTATCCTCCACTAAGGTCTTCCCTTGGACTTGACCCAACCTGCAACATGTATACAAGCAGATTATGAATATCATAAATTATTTAAACAATATTAAACTAAATTCAAACATAAAAATATTAAACTTATCACGAAGAACAATTCAATTACCTCAAATTCTCTAAATGGAAGTCCACCAGTATCCTCCAGTGGAGTCTTCCCTTTGCCTCGAATAGATAGAAGAGACCCCTCTATTGGAGTTTTCCCTATGCCTCGAAGAGATGGAAGAGACCCAAGCTGCAACATGTATAAAAACAATTTATGAATCTCATAAATTATTTAAACTATTATAAACTAAATTCAAACAGTTAAAATATTAAACTTATATATCAGAGAACAATTCAATTATGAACAAAATTACCTCGGTGCCAATATCCACATGCATCAAGGAACCTATATCTTGACCGCCAATTTTCATATGTTCTCTTCCCTAAAAATTAAATTTTATTAATAAATAAAACATAGTGCAAGCAAAAAAACTAAAATTAAGTAATTAACTTAAAACCGAAACAAAAAAAATTAAAATCATTAGCTCACAATAGATGGAAAATCATCTAAAAAGTTCGATTCTAAATAAACCTACATGGATAAGTCAAATTAACAATAAGATACATAGTTAAATTAAAAATAAATAAAAAATGATAAAATATATTTCAAACATAAATATAAATATGTAAATAATAAATATACGTCTCAAAGCTGCTCTTCTACATTTTGTATATTTTCAACATTTTCACTAGTGGAGACTCGAAAATTATGTTCATTCAACATTCTAAAAAACTGCAACCAATAAACATTTACGTAATGTATTTATTACCAGACATCAAAACAAGCATAATATCATACATAGATATAATGTAACAAAAAGTTCAATTCAAAATGAATAAAAAATGTAAATAGATTGAAAGTACGCAAACCTCTCCTAAACTCGATGTGTCATTGGATAGGACATCTGAAGCTATATTATGACAAACCTTAGCATAAGCCTTGAGATCTTCAATGCTCATTCCATCTAGCTCATTGTTCGTTTTATAAACAAAATTTTGTCGAATAGTGGCTTGAGCCCTCTCTCGATTCAATCCCACATAAACTCCTACAAATGCCGAAATTAAACCTTCAGCAACAGCATGCCTTGCAGTTGTCCCAAGTTCTGATGTGGGCTCCATCTCCGCTTTGTAAGTCACAATCCTAGGTGGGCAAGATATCTAAGGTGGAGGTCGAAGAGTAGTGGGATATCTAAGAGAACCTTTTCTATCGTATATTCGCCCCTTTCCAAGTCTGTAAAAGTCAGAATGAATATCAGTATAGTCTCACTCCATATTAAAAAAAAACTCATCATAAAAAATATGGAAAAATAATTAGAAACCTCATCATTCCATGGAAACCGACCATAGGATGCAAGGAACTGATCATATAAATGATGTGCAAGATGAGGGTGCTTAAAATATTGCACTTTCAAAGATTTTCGCTTTAGGCCCTCTTTGAAGTTAAACATTCACATGGCCTGTTTTTTGGTCACTCTCTCCTTCACAACAACCCACTTATGTAGACCCATCACTTGGGCCCTTCTTCTCTGCATCAAGTCAACAAAACCATATGTTGTTGGTCCAAGATCCTCATATGCCTCAATTAATTTTTTTAATGATCCCAAAACCATCTCTAAACTTTTTTTGTTCTCTGGAAGGAGATCCAAACAAGAAATATCACGTTGCAGCCTGTCATAGTGAGATTTACAACTTTCAAGGGTTGTTTGTGAAAGATCACTTTCCCATGGAAGCTCCGCAGGTAAATCAGATTGATAAGTTGTTACGGGTGTACAACTCTCGGCTAGTTCAATAAATTGCATCCTGGATCGACCTTCGTCACCCTGTGTAGAATGAGGAGCCTCTTGGGGATGACCGTGCTCTACACCCATGTCTGTCTCCCTTGCTCAATCTTCCTCCCTCTCTACTTCAAATACAAACAAAGTAAGGTGTAAACATGTACAAACTGCGTACACACAAAAATACAATTTATACATGTATTAAAAGATTGATGTTCATACCGACAAAAGTTCAAGATCGACGTTCGCCAATAGAATATAAATGGGAACCATCTGTACTTATATCGCCTCACTGATGATCAGATGAATGTGAACTGTAAAATAAGATTGAATCTCAAGGTGAAGTCGACAACCTTCGATTATCAATTTGGACACCAAATCCCGAGGAATTTGATGACCTCCTACGCTTTTTCCTCGAAGACTCCTCTCTTTCCATTTGATATGATATCTACACATACACAACTATCAACTCATAACATATACAAATTCTATATGTTAATTCTACAAATTCTAAGTTCTAGCTACTAAAGAATCTAAGTTCTTTAATAAGGAACTAAATATACCTAATATCATCTAATAGTTTTTAAAATGAGTATAGCTAATATTGTTGGATGTATGAGGAATTAATGTGTTTAGCCTAGCAACGGAAGATAACAAGTGTTCATCCTAGCAACGGTGATGATTCATGGTATTATGTTTCTCGAGTTTGCCATGTTGCAACCTAAGGAAAACATAAAACCATGAATCGTCACCTTTGCCAGGCTAAAACTCAAGATCATTGTTTTCCCTCAATTAGTTAGTCAATTCAATAGGAATGTTGCCAACAGTCTTGAGTTTCAACCTGGCCAACACTTACTAGTTGAATTGAAAGTGGCTAAGTCAATGCAAAGAAGAAAGGTTTAATAAGTTTGACTAAATAAACTAGTTTGATAATTGTACCTTGTTTAAATATTACAATTTCATTTTTCATAATCTTTCTCGTAAGGTAATAAGTTTGACTAAATAAACTAGTTTGATAATTATAACCCCAAAAACTTGTGACAGTTGACTTCAAAAAAAATATTCATTTTTAACAATTTCCTTTCCTCTAAATCCCATTATGAAACAATCAAAAGTAAACATATAAATAAACACACATAGATTATTTATGCAAATTGACATATGGACAGAGTTCATGGACTCTTCACTCACTACTTTGTTTTGTGTTTTTTTTGGCTCATTGAAATAATTTAGAAAACTAAGTTTAATTGTTATCTTGACTTTAATAGCTCATAAATTAGACCTCTAATAAAGACTATTATGATTACAACAAGGATTAAGAATTACCATAATATATGATAGTTCAAAGCTTACTCATATCTATGGGATACTATAGCTATAACATAACACACTAAACAATTGTAATCATAAGTTACACATGATGATATGACTAAAGAGATAAAGTTTTTGTAATTCAATTCAATAAGCTAATACCATTAGTTAGGCTTAAATGACAGATATGTGACTAGTTCATTACCTCATGAGCTTTGGATAACTAGTGTAATTAGTAACCAATGACAATACTTCTATGCTTTCCATACTAGAGTTATAATGCATATTAAAATATACCTCTATTAAATCCCAATGATTACGATAGCTTACTTATATCCAATAATTAACTACTCTAAATCCCATTAAAGCAGAGTACATTGCAAGATATAGAAGCTGTTATAGTTAACGAACTGTGAATTACACAGTCAAAATACAGCTCACAGCTTATGACATATATATGAGGTCGTTCCATTAGTATATGAGCTTACATAGGTAGTTAAGATGAGTCTTGTATTCACATGATGATAGAACTTAGCTAATTACGTATACAGTTATTATATGAATTATAGTACTGCCATCTAGTGATCTTGATGTCACATATTGGCGTTATATCGAATAACGAACATAGTTGAGCTATGCTAATCCTTGCAACATCAGTATTGGTATAATTACTAATAATGATATTTAAGGATCTTAGTTTGTATATGTTCATCGACTTATATGCTCTTATTGATCTTATAACTGTCAACTCTTAATTATCCTTATATGTTGATCTTACTACTAGTCGCATTGGTTCAGTTGTATTCATAATATATGGTGTTCTAGTTGTACTAAAAGTTGTTCACATTAGTGCTTACTTTGTGTCCCTATTATACTATGATCCTTATATGGGTAATCCAAACAGGAAATGTAAATATTACTATAATCACTCCGAAAAATGATAGCAGACTAATTAAGTGTGAGGTAGTCATCTCTGAAAAATGATAGTAGATTAATTAGAGTAGGAAATGTAAATGTTACTATAATCTCTCTGAGAAATGATAGTAGAGTTCATGTGGGGCAGAGTTCATGAACTCTGTCCACATGGACAGAGTTCATGAGCTCTGTCCATGTGGGAAGAGTTCATGGATCATGGACAGAGTTCATGAACTCTTCCAATCTAGGCAGAGTTCAACACTCACCAACTGAAAAAACCGTTTATAAAAAATTAAATTGACATATTAATTGAGTTCAGCAGATTAGAAGGCATACCTGTTTATTTTTCACTGCTGAAAGACACCGACGAAACCAAACTCGAGAGACCGAAGCCGAACAATGAAGGAAGCAAAACGAAGCTGAGCACTGAAAAAATGAAACAATACTTCCCAAAAGTGTAAAAGAATTAGAAATAACATTGCACCGAAAATATAAAAATTAACAAAAAGAAATAAAAAAAAAGTAAATAACATTACCTTCGGTGGACGCTGTCCAACTCCACGAACTGCTAGACTCCACACCACATCGATTTTGTGATCAATGTCGAAAGAGGTGATAGAACGACGTTGACAGGGGCGACAGAACCAGGCCGAGAGGAGGCAGAAAGCGGCGGCAAAACCAGGCCGAACGGAGGCCGAGAGCGGCGACCGAACCAGGCCGAGAGGAGGTTGAAAGCAGCGAAAAAACCAGGTCAAACGAAGGCCGAGAGGAGGCTGAGAGCGACGATGAAACCAGGCCGAATGGAGGCCGAGAGGAGGCCGAATGGAGCGACAAAACAACACCGAGATGAGGCCGAAAGGGCCGACAGAACCAGGCTGAGAGTAGGCCGGAAGGGTGGCAGCTCTCCACACCGAGAGGAGGCCGATAGGATGGCGGATATCCATGGAAAGAGGAGGTTGATCAGGTGGCGGATCTCCACATCGGGAGGGTGGCGGAACTCCAAAAAGTTAGCACACAGAGACGACATGTGGCAACCAAAGACGGGGCGACAAGCGGGGTCCAGCAATGGTTGGAGGGGAGACAGGCGGGGACCAGTAAACTATAGAGGGGGAAATGACAAATGAACAATTATTCGGCCGAATAATTGTTCGGTCGCATAATTATTCGGCTGAATAATTATTCGGCCGAATAATTGTTCGGCCGAATAAAGATAGAACCACCAGGCAATATTACCGGCCGGCTATGTGTTTGCACATATTTCGAGGTCTCCACCAAACTAAATAGTTCACTGCTAAATGTTATTCTGTCGAATAACGTATAGATTATTATAGTTATTCGGCCGAATAACAAACGTTATTCGGCCGAATAAATATAGTTATTCGGTCGAATAACTTCCGCCATGTTGTTCGGGCACCCGATTCTCACGGAAGTGTTACCCAGCTTCGTGTTTTCACCCACATTGGAGGGATATATAGGATATGTAGACCCTGCATAGAAGCATTAATTAGATCCAATTAATACCGAAGCTACAAGACAAGAGGAACACAAGGAGTCTTAGAAATAATGAAAGGCAAGGGAAATATTTATTTTTATGAATTCAAACAAAAAAAGAGGCCCAAAGCAATCATTATGAACCTAACAGAGAAGGTGCGACAAAAATAATGTTAGAGAATAATCCATACCTATTTTATTTTTTTAATTCAAGAGTTAATTCAAAGGTGCAAGAAAATTTGACAGACTTCTTGGGTGATCTTGAACTTCAAGGAAGACCTTGCTTGGAATTTGGGGGTCATTTGTGTTGTTTGTTGCTTTTTTGGACCCATAGCTAGAGAGTCCTCATGCAAGAGCTTAACTTTTGATGCAATTGTTTTTCGTTAAGGAAACACTTTGTACAATCACTTCTAGATTCACTACATTCCTCTTTTTTGCTTTTCCACTTCTACTTTTCCATAAAATAATTGTACGCTCCGTTCAGTAGAATGGATTAAAAAAATCCTACTATCTATGTCAAGGGTAGCGGAGATAGTTTATGAATGAGAACCAAGTGAAATCCTTTCACAAATGGGAGTTTGTTTCACTAACAATTCTCTTCAGTCTAATGGAATCAAGTGTGGTCAGTGGTTGAAGAGTTGATCTTCTTAGTGGTTAAATAGCTTGGGAAAGAGAAAACCATACATTTGCATCACTAAACTAAATTTTATTTGATGAATTTCTCTCACCATAATAGAAACATATTCATGCTCTTCATATTCAACAGAACGATTAACCCTTGTTCTTCGTGGGAAAGGGCAGTTTTTATGAGCCTACCAATGATAGGTAGTGAGCATAAATTCTTCATGAGAGGGGTTATTTATATGAGTCTATCACTACAAACATGTGGTGAGCAGAAATTATTCATGAATTATTCAAATGAGGGTGTATGTGCATGAGTCAACAGTGGCATTTGGTGATGTAAAGGGATGTGTATTGAGGGTAGTCCAATATTGACAGATGGACACACTATTTGGCATTGCTCCAATTTTACACAAAATCGTAAAAGATCATTGGTAAACTATAATTGCTAGAAAGTTTGCATTGAAACCCGTTTTTTTATTATTTTTTCTATTTAATTTTCTAAGTGAGTGCAAATATGGTTGGAAAAAAAGCATTAATGTTACTCATGTTGATTGATATTAGAAATTAAATATTATATATTGTATTTGAGTTTTGGATAGTTAAACTTTGTTTAAAATTTAAGAAGACAAGATGGAATATTGTTTTCCTCATAAAAGTGTACATTTATCATTGTTGGTGTTAGGAAGGAGTCAACGAACGAATCATAGTTTGAAGATCACTAATAATTCCAAATCACTTTAATGTTGGTAAATTTATAGAAATGCTGCCTCTAAGTGTCACTTACAAAATAGACACTCAAAATTTGTTACCAAGAATCACTTATACATGGATTTAGACAATATACTCTTGTAATCCTATTGGATAAATTATCGAAATGGTTACTCAAAAATGTTTCCAAGTATCACTTATACATGGATTTACAAAATATACTCTTGGTCATCTTATTGGATAAATTATTATTTATGAAAGGCATCCAATTCAAAGACAAAGCTCGTTCTTTTAATGTTCTTTTATTTGAGATAGGTTTCTTTATTTTTTATGAGACGCTTGTAATTACGTTTATAAAGCTTCTAATTCCTTTAGTTAGAAATGACCAACAATATGCAAATTTCTCAAAAAAATTATAGTTTGATCAATTTCAACAAATATTATTGAATATTAAAGAGAACGAATATGTAATTGTATTTTATCTAACAAAATAAAAAACGAGAAATACATAATATATTTATAGCCTTATGCCAACTATAATAAACGAATATTTACTCCATGTGCAAGTTTGTATAACGACTTGTTATATCTATTTTTCCTTATGTTAATTATAATAAAATTTATTTGGAAGATTTATTATGTAAGTTGATATATAGATTTGGGTATTTGCATATTTTAATGATAATCTTATTTTTAATATAAGATTAATAGATAAATTAAAATGATTTGAATCAACATTTGTATAATTTTAATTTTATAATAATTTTTAATTATATATATTATGAAATTTATGCAATTTATACTTTTTTTTATGCTTATTATAAACTCATGTATAACTAATGTTTGTTTTGGATTTTCAAAATTTATATATTTTAAGATTATCTTTAAATTTTCTATATTTTCTACATTGAATTATATTAACTTTTTTAATGATTTTATATGTCATATTTAAGTATGTTCTTCATAACTTAATGAATAGTGTTCAATTTCAAGTAATACAAGTGATTATGTGAAGATAGTTTATAACTAATATTATGAAGTATATATAATTGAATTTATATTATTTTATTAAATTTACAATTGCATTACAAATATTTACAATTATTATAAATACATTACAAATATTTATAATTATAAAGTTTATTTTGACATTTATAAAGAGTTTCATTGAATCTAACATAATAAAAAATATTCATGTCCATTTTGATTGAAATAATGACATTTTAACTAGTTTTATATATAATATACACAATTCTATTATGTGTACAACTATAATTTAATTAGAGTTGTTGTTTGTGGTGTTTTGTTTATCATTTCTATAATTAAAATAAAAAAAATATATATAATTAACTTTCATCAGAAGTTATCTTATATTATATTTTGAAAGATTTGTTTGTATCCAAAGTGTGTATTATCTTATAACATACAACAAAAAGATAATAGATTAGCTCAAATTATTCACCGTAACTTAAATTATTCATGTTTTCAACTATTTTTAATATTATTTTGTTAAATAATTGAATAAACGAAAATATTGTCAATTTACAAATTTAATGAATAAAATTCTATTATATTTATAAATATAGTTTAATTAGATATTTTTCTTAGATAATTTTTTCATATTTATTTAATCTTATTCAAATAATAATTCAAATAAAAAAATATAATTAACATTCCTAAAATAGTATTCATGAGCTAATAACTTAAGCTATTATATACTATATTATATTAAGAAACAACTTATTGTATTCAAAGTTTATATTATTTTATAATATGTCCATATAAAAAATAAGTAATAGTTTAATTGAAATTCTTCATGTTCTCAATAATATATATATATTATTGAATAAATGAAAGTATTGTTAATTTGGAAACATAATGAATAAAGTTGGATTACCGGTTTTTTTTTTTTTTAATTCTGATTTTTCCATTTAATGTGAGGTTTTTCTATTTTAAAGTGAATTAGGTAAATTGACATGAGATTATATATTTGAATAGCAACAAATTTGATTTTTTTTTTTAATTTCAAAATATATTTTCAATTATGCAAAGGATATTGTCACTAAAAAACATTGCCATGGGTAACTCTTGTTTAATAGCTTCATTATTACTAAACACCTAACTATATGTTACTGGACATCAAATAGTTATACTTAAAAATTTGATTATATATATATATATATATAATGGATGGGAGTAGGATAAAAGATAATTAAAACGTTCCACAAAATTGCTTTTGGAATTTCTTTTTTCAGCAATTTTGCAATTTTGCCAATCATATTTGTCTTTCCTAGATTAAATGTTTGATTTTAAAATGACCAAGATCGCAGATATTGCAATTTGAGCATTCTAAATTGGGATTCCAACAATTGTTCTTCGATATTGCGACGAGTCGAAGGTATTTAGAATGTATATAAAACAAAAGCATGGAAAATGCGGAAGCATTGATGGGCAGAAAATATCTTACGAAATTAGACAAGGTTAATAATGAAAACCAGGAATTTTACATTTCTAAAATACGGATTGTTATGGTGCAATAATTGAGCACTCACACCTAGAGAGTTATGAGTAAAGACTCATTTAATAACTTCATCATTCATCACACAAAAACATTCAATCAAAAATAGTAATACTAGACTTCCATGGTTTGAGCATTGGACACGTAAACAGTTATGCCCTCTAAATGCTAAAAATGTTTGAAGAGTCTGAGTCGAGATGATCATTTTACTCGCCCTCTTTAAATCAGTCTGAAGAACCCAACTGATTGTTCAAATCTGGCACATGACTAAATTGAATGTAAGCTTTGAGGATGCCGCGTTACATTCTAGGCATTCCGATGGAAAATGGCAAGGAATGGAAGTCTTTTGAGGAATCTCGCACAATAAGGGTGTTGGAAAGATGCACAAACAAATTAATTGATAATGAGAATATGCAAGCACAAACATGCGTGCATATTGAAGATAATGCTCCACAAATAAAAACCAGAGAGTGCTCCACCCAAAGAATACCTGCAAACAAATCAGTACCAAAAATATTATTAAAGATGAATTTGCTCTCCACTAATCTATGAATTTTGAAAATCAATCTTGAATTCAACCAATGTGAAAACAATAAAACCATTCTAACACATACACTTTATAGTTTGTCGTTCTATCTAACATGTTGTCATACCCTCTCATTATATCCCTTATTAATGTATTATCCTAAGGGCAGCAACCAGGGTTTTACACTTATTAATGTATTATAGTTTGTCGTTCTATTTAACATGTTGTCATACCCTCTCATTATATCCCCTTATTAATGTATTATCCTAAGGGTAGCAACCAGGTTTTTTTGTTCTGAGAATGTCATGACATAAAGCAAAGCGCTACTTCACACGATCGTTTATTGATTTACATGTAAGCAAATTAAATGTCACATTAAAAGAGCAGCCTACAACCCTCTCTATTAATATAGAAAGTTAAAAAAGATTCTTACGTGTTTTTAACAATCGGCCTCAAATGATAGGAGAATTGTTATTTGCATAGACATTTCCATGCTTTGAATAAGCAATATCGCAAGTGCCTTAAATAATTCCGAGTGAGTACCGCCACTTCAACCTCAATCCGTATTGATCCATTAGCGTGCGTCATTTGCCTGTAAAATTAATTGAACCAAGTAAAATTTTGCATAGAAAACACAGGGTGAGAAAAAACGAAATTGCTGAAAAATCAGCTCACCGAATTCTATCTCTAATGAGTTCACTCTGCGTGTTACTAAAAACAAGCAACACATTCTATTGTATTTATAATTAATTCTTGGTAAGACACTCTACGTGTGAAATAACAAACTTATGTAAGAATCAATATGTTAGTCACACACTTCTTGTGAAATAACAAACCCCCCTTTCAGGAATGAATTTTATAGTTAATTCCTCTCAACAAACTCTACTTGTGAAATAACAAACTTATGTCTCTTAGTTAAGCGTCACGCATGAAGTCATTTATATAGTTAATTATTGTCACACACTTATTGTGAAATATCAAACTTCTCTTTCCGGAATGATTCCCGTGGACACCCGTTCCTTGTGAGGTTGTACTGTTGACCGATTCCATATGTACACACGTTATGTTTGAAGCAAGAAACTTGTATTTCTGTGAAAGATTCTGTTTGGCTTAGAATTTCTTCACCACAAACACTCCAATTAATCTCACCTCGCACATATAAACTCTCTCTCAAATATTGCATTGTATAGTACGTAACTATGCTTTGTGTTAAACACAAGTTAGTTTCTCCGCAAAATGCATAAATATGTCGTTAGTGGCTATGAACAGAAATTCTATACAGCGGTGCGGAACGAATAAACATACGATAAACGATACCTGTAGCGTAAATATGATTAGATGGGAGGATAGAGGAAACCCAAGACCTATTCCCAAGCTTGAGTCAGAAACAAGAATTCAATAAATAGGTGTCTTATTGTCCCTTAGATTTCCAGAAAGGGCATCACGAAGGACCCGTGAATCCCCTTCTTTTAAGATTGTCACGTGTAAGAATTTTTGCATGAAGCACCACCTAATAGAAAATTTTAATTTTGGGTAGAGCATTGCTCCTCCACAATTCCTTCCATTATTTGGAGATCTGGATTAATCATTTAGCTTTTTGTGGCTGCAAGTACCCGTATTTCACTGAGTAAGTTCCACTAAGCCCCCTCCATCCCCTTGAATCCTGACAAGTCCTTCCCAAAGTGCTTTTCCAACAAGGTAGCAGAAGATAATTTCTAGAGCAGGAATGATTGGAAGGGAGATGGAGATAGATCAAACCTTTCCAATTTCCTTGATCCAAGCTATCCCAAATATACAGGTATACAATATTTTCATACCCATGATTTCACATCCAACTCTAAATCTCCTACAACTCTAGAATTAAACCAAGGGGGGGGCTTAATTTACGATGATATCTTCCCAAATCTTTATTTTCTGCCCATTCCTAGGAATCCAGTATAAATATTTGTAAAATAATTTTCATGCTTCATTACACAACCTCGAAATTTGGGTTGGTTGGATCTCTTGGGGGGTTGGTATATACACCTAAGCTAGTTTCTTACCAGATATTTCCTTTGAATGGCTCCTTTTACCAACCCTACTTGCCTAAAACGATGCTCCGCAAAATTTTATCTCCCAAAGAAATATTGGCTAATTTTGGATCATACATTTGGAGCCCTCCTTCATTAAAGGGACCTCCAACAATATTCCAGCTAACCAAGTGCATCTTGTGATCACTATTTATGCCTCGCTTCCACAGGAAGCTCTTAATGACAATAGGGATATGCATATGAACCCCAACTGGGAATAACGGACGTATAATTGAAACAATCGGAGGGGAGGATAAGGATTATTTGATTAGTGCACGTCTTCCTTCTAGGTTGAGTTAGGTTAATCCCAATTGCTTCATCTTGTGCTTAAGTTTATGTAATGTCCCTAGTTAAATATTTTTAGATAAATAATTAAGTTGGCCAATCCAATTCCTAAGTGTAATGTGGGAAAATTAAAATATTGATATTTAACCCCAAGGCCTATAGTTTCTCATGGAAATTAAAAATTCAAAATTGATGGTGGAAAATAGGCCAACAAATCATGGAAATATCATTAATTGCTCCAAAATGAAGTGGCATGGAGTCCTAGTTGGACTTGGGGGTGCATAAGTGGATATGTGGGGTACACATGAGGGAATATTCCTCCTTTACACATAGCACAATCCTCAAATTCGAATCTGGAAGGATAAGTAACTCCCATGAGGAAGGTAAAGAGTCACAGGGCTATTTTTAGTCAGTGACAGACACTATGACAACCTATGATATATATGACAACTTATGACAAGAATCAGGTCCTATGACAGCTTATGACAACTTATGACAACCTATGACATGTTTGAGGTCCTAAATTTAGCCATGGAGGGCACTAGAGGAGAAGGGTGGGCCCACATGCTAATGTAACTTCCCCAAAATCAAGCTAATCCTCTCAAATTCGAATTTCCAATGTAGATGGAGTTATTGTTTGGCCAAATAACATTAGAGAGGAATTAAATGGGTTAGAATGTGTCATTCACTCATAAAAATAACATTTATTAATATTTTATTAAATATTTGTGAGAGAATTCTAGAATGAGGGGAAATGCTCCATAAAGATTTATAAAATGGATGAAGACACAAGTGAAAGATTTTTTGGATCATTATTTTTGTTTTGAACTCTTGGAGAGATTAACTTGTCCATTTCATGGTGGTTGTTTACCTTGCCTGCCATTGATCTAGTTTCGGTGGTGAAAAATTCCACCCAAGCTAGTAGAGAGGAGGAGATCATCCAAGTATTTTCATTGTACTTCATTGCAGCTGATTATTTAGGGGAGAAATCAATTTCAGATTTATATACCGATATTTATTGTAGTTATCTGTTCATATACAGTATTGGAGTTGAATTCCTATCATTAGGAGTTTCTTTCTATTGATTTAGAGCTTGGACCAGTGTTGGTGGGCCGAAATGGAGGTTCTCGTTTCGATAATTTTGAACATTTTTGGGCTGTGAGACCTATTCCGTTGCATTCAGAGCATCATTTTAAGTGGGAAACACTTTTTTTTCACTCAAAAAAGTTTCCATATGCCCCGATATATCATCATTTTACTAAATCTACTCTATTCAACATCTCCTCTGGTGGAGGGGCACACCACTACTTTTCATATCTCTATATTTATTGGATTTAGAGATTCTGTAAGAGCCATATATTATTTTAATCAATATATTTATTGTCTCCATACATTCATAATAAATTTTTACATATATTTTCACTATATGGTGTTCAATGTTCAAGTTTATGGGTTATTTATGTGCAAATTTGCTAGTATGGTTAAGCAATCTTAAGACAATGTGTATTAATGTTTCATATAAGCTCCCTAAAGTCTATTATTAAGTTATTTTTGTTAATTTGGGAGTTTCATGGTTGAATTGGATCTATTTGGGAATACTTGGGATGATTGGCAAGTGTTTGGGTCAAGTTGAAAAACTAGTAGTCCAATATGGGGGAAATCCATCTAGTTTCTCAATAGTCTTGAGCGGGGTGTCTTTCATACTTATTTTGTAGTTATCTAGAGTATATCAATGGGTCAGATAGTTTCATTTGAGTCTATTTTATTCCATTAAATTGATATTAAGATAATTCAATTTTCTCTGGTAGTGTTTGGGAAGAGTTGGAAACCTCGTGTTTAGTGTGGCCAAAATTGAACTAGTGTTCCTAGTTTCTTTACCAGCTTCCAATTTTATATCAAATATGATTTGGGACACATATAAGTGGAATATAAAAACTTTTATGAGTTGCACACCTTTAATGTACATCATAAATATACATACACTCCACTTTTGTTGAATGAGAGAATCTCGTAAGTCTTCATATTCCACTATTTGGGTAAATGTTGAAAATCAACATAATTAAAGTTGGAACCTTGGATATAGTATTCCTAATTTATGATCAGGAACATTACAGTGGTATCATAGCATGGTACTTGCACATGTGCATTAATATCATCCATTTCATAATAATTTGTATCCATGTCTTACTATTATGATGACTCCTATATTGAGTACAACTCTTATGAGAAGTATGAAGATGATTATGAGAAATATGAAGAAGAATGTGAATGGTATGAGGAAGAGGTGCCATCATGCAACACTTCTTACAATTTTATAAGAAATGATGGTTATTATTATGACCTTGTGTATGATGAAGATGAATGTGTTATACCACCAAAGTCTAATCCTATGAATAAATTAGAAATATTGAGAGCAACATGTAAAACGTTTCCTTGGCAATATGAGGTATATCTTGCTTTTATGGTAAAGACAAAGAAGAAAATTCATTTTGAAGACTTTGTCGATTGGGTGTTTCGATATAGTCCCAAGAATGAATATTTGGAGTTAGTGAAGAAAGGTCTATTCCCTTCTGGCAAAATACCTTGGAGATAAAATCATATATGTTTGAGTGAAAAGGAGGAGACCCATGAGCCACCTAGTTTTGTAGGTGGTAAAGTAGAAAAGGGATCACATGAAGAGGATCGTAATTGACTCCCAAGTGACTTTTACAAATATAAAGAAACATCACATGAGGATGAAGAAGATTCCATTGATACTACTGAAGATCATTCCGAGACACATTCTATTTTGGACATGGATCAAAGAGAATCTACTGATGGATGCTTGAACTGTGAAGGAGTACCTACTGATGGGTTCTCACACCTCTATGTTGGTGACATAGAGATCACTTTTGAAGGTTTTTCTGCAAGCCAAATTTCGATTGAGCATGGATATGGATACCTTGTAGCATTTGAAGAAGAACCAAGATCAACTTCCCCATCACCACTTGAGCTTCATGAATTTGGGCCAAGCAAGAAGGAAGAAGAAGAGGAGGATCATTTGCAAGAACCTCATTTTCTTCTAGGATCCTTGAATATGGATTAAAAGAAGATTCAAGAGGCCTTGAATACTCTCCATGACACTCAAGCATTGGTGTAAAATTCTTGTTGGAGAGCTACTTCATTGGAGGAGACATCCTTCCTTGAATACATGGAGAATATTCAAATAGCAATGTGCAACATCAAAGCTAATTTCATGTCTTTTCTTTTTTATAGAAACAATTTGGTTGAGCTTAATGAATTGTTACATGATGCATACTTGAAGAATAATGAGGATATTCATAAGCTCAAATTTCAAAATGAGCAACTTCTTGAGAGGTTGCAAGATACTTGTTCTTCATCCTATGTTTCAAATTGTCATAGGGTATATTGCTTGGACGATTCCAATGACATGGTGGATCATGAGAAACATGGAAATTTGCATGTGCTTGATGTGTTTGTAGATGAGCTTGATGAGATCAAAGAACTTGATGTCGTGTAAAAGGAAATTGAGTTTCCCCTTGATGATGGTTATGCACTTTTGAAGAAATCCATGATTCCTCTACCTTGGAACCAACCTATGAGAAAAGTTTCACACTTTTGAGGGAGGTGCATGATCCTACACCTATGGATCCTTCACATGATGAAACTTCTACACTTTATGATCATTTGGGTGAGTTGGAGGATTCTCATGAAATGGTGGATCATGAGAAACATGAAAATTTGCATGTGCTTGATGTGTTTGTAGATGACCTTGATGAGATCCAAGAACTTGATGTGGTGGAAAAGGAAGTTGAGTTTCCTCTTGAAGAAGTGCATGATTCCTCTACCTTGGAACCAATCTATGAGAAAAGTTTCACACTTTTGACAGAGGTTCATGATCCTACCCCTATGGATCCTTCACATGATGAAAATTATGCACTTTTTGATCATTTGAGTGAGTTGGTTCATTTTCCTATATCCTACACTTCCATATTTTACATCATTCATCCTAATGAGGTATGGGTGAAAGGGTTCTCTATGATGGTGCCCCATGAGGAGTATGAAACTCTTATCTCTCATTTTGATGATGGCATGACTAGAGCACCTTATTATTTACATTTTCAATAGCATCCTTTGATACCTTATGATGATACACATCTACATGGATGCACCTATGATGTTCACTTGAGTCACTTGAAGACTCATGATTTTTCTTGCTCCTTGCTTAGTTAATTTGATGTTGGAGGAACTTCATCCAATACTTGAGTGAAGAGATTTATGATTGGAGAACATTCTTATTAGCAGCCACATCCTTTGTTTTTTTTTATGACTCTCACATTCATGGGTGTATGGATGATACTTATTTCAGTCACTTGAAGTCTCGTTTTTTTTGCTCCTTACTTTGTTCATATTTTTCGGAGTTTCTTCTTTCACTTCTTGGATGAATGAACACATGGATGATTAGTTTGATGCATCTTACATTATTTTGGAGCAACATTATAGGATATGGGATGCTCATCTATGTCATTGGAGAATATTTGATTGGTCACTTGATGCTTGTATGCACTTGGTACATGATGATCTACTTACTTGGATGTACAAGCACTTTCATGATTATTTGATGACGTACCTTCTTGATGTACATTTGTATGATGTTTCTATGTACTTTGATGATCTATATTTTTAACGCATGATGTTTCAATGGATGCAATACAAGAAATGGGATCCCGGTATTGCTTGGTTTCAGCTCACTTGGAGCAATAGTTCGATCATTGGTTTGAGAGAGAAAACCAACCTTCAGTTGTTTGAGTTCATCTTTGTAAAGAAGTGTTCCAGTTTCCTATGTGGTAGACCTTTTGAGAGATGGATTGAGTTTTCACATGCTTGGTATTCATGGCATTTCATAGTATACATTTCACACCATGCATCTATCATGATCATTTGGGACCCTGGGATTATTTTTGGTCTCATTGGTTTCAATTTTTTGGGGGCAACACGTGGTATGGGAGATTGAGTCACCACTTGAGAAGGTGATTTTAATCAGAGTAGTGCATCAGCAAGCATGGTGGTTCCTCTCTAAAATGATCTTGGAATCTTGAAGACTCAAAGTTTGGAAACTCAGTGGAAAATTCAAAGAATTATACAGCGAGGAAAAAAGGTTGAAAGTTCATAAAGGGTTTCCAAAATATGAAAGAGGTAAAGATTAATTGTGCAAATTTTGTTATGATGGATTTAATTAATATTTTGGTGTTTAGTGGTGATGTCACAAGAGATATCAATATGAAAAAGTAAAAATCCACATATCTTTACTTTTGGAAACAAATAACTGCAGTACATCAGTGGCACTACTCAAAGTTTTGCAAGGAAAGCAGGTTCTTCAATGTCCATGTTTGAAATTGCTTGAGGACAAGCAATTTTGGTTGGAGAGGACTGTAGTGTCCTCAATTAAATAATTTTTAGATAAATAATTAAGTTGGCCTATACAATTACTAAGGGTTATGTGGGAAAATTAAAATATTTATATTTAACCCCAAGGCCTATAGTTTCTCATGGAAATTCAAAATTCAAAATTGATGGTAGAAAATAGGCCAATAAATTATGGAAAAATCATTAATTTCTCTAAAATGAAGTGGCATGTGGTCCTAGTTGTACTTGGGGGTACATAAGTGGATATGTGGGGTCTACTAAGAGAATATTCCTCCTTTACACATGTTACCATCCTCAAATTCAAATTTTTAAGGATAAGTAACTCCCATAGGGAAGGTGAAGAGTCACAGGGCTATTTTTAGTCAATGATAGATTCTATGACAACCTATGACGTATATGACAAGAATCATGTCCTATGATAGATTATGACAACTTATGACAACTTACGAAAACCTATGGCATGTTTCAAGTCCTAAATTTATCCAAGTAGGGAACTAGAGGAGAAGGGTGGGCCCACATGCTAATGCAACTTCCCCAAAATCAAGCGAATCCTCTCAAAGTCAAATTTCCAAGGTAAGAGGAGTTATTGTTTGGAAAAATAAAATTAGAGAGGAATTAAATGGGTCCCAATGTGTCATTCTCTCATAAAAATAACATTTATTAATATTTTATTAAATATTTGTGAGAGAATTCTAGAATGAGGGGGAAATTATCCATGAAGGTTTATAAAAGGGATGAAGACACAGGTGAAAGAGTGTTTGGATCATTGTTTTTGTTTTTCAATCTTGGAGAGTAAATAGCTTGTCCATTACACGGTGGGTGTTTACCTTCCCTACCATTGATCTAGTTTTGAGGGTGAAAGATTCCACCTAAGCGAGTAGAGAGGAGCAGATCATCCAAATATTTTCAGTGTGATTCATTGCAGCTGATTATTGAGGGGAGAAATCAATTTCATATATCTCTATAGAGATTTATTGCAAGTTATGTGTTCATATATAGTAGGGGGGTCGAATTCCTATCATTTGGAGTTTCTTCCTATTGATTTAGAGCTTGAATTGGTGTTGGTGGGCCAAAATGGAGGTTCTAGTTTCGATACTTCTGAGACTTTCTAGAATCAATAGGAATGAATATCTCTACGTGTGAAATAACAAACTTATGTAAGAATCAATATCTTACTCACACATTTCTTGTGAAATAAAAAACCCCCTTTCAGGAATGAATTTATAGTTAATTCCTCTCAACAAACTCTACTTGTGAAATAACAAACCTATGTCTCTTAGTTACGCGTCATGCATGAAGTCATTTATATAGTTAATTCTTGGTCACACACTTATTGTGAAATATCAAACTTCTCTTTCCGGAATGATTCCCGTGGACACCCGTTCCTTGTGAGGTTGTACTGTTGACCGATTCAGTATGTACACACATTATGTTTGAAGCAAGAAACTTGTATTTCTGTGAAAGATTTTGTTTGGCTTAGAATTTCTTCACCACAAACACTCCAATTAACCTCACCTCGCACATATAAAATCTCTCTCAAATATTGCATTGTATAGTACGTAACTATGCTTTATGTTAAACACAAGTTAGTTTCTCTGCAAAATGCATAAATATGTCGTCAGTGGCTATGAACATAAATTCTATATAGCGGTGCGGAACGAATAAACATATGATAAATGATACTTGTAGCGTAAATATGATTAGATGAGAGGATGGAGGAAACCCAAGACCTATTCCCAAGCTTGAGTCAGAAACAAGAATTCAATAAATAGGTGTCTTATTGTCCCTTAGATTTCCAGAAAGGGCATTACGAAGGACCCGTGAATCCCCTTCTTCTTAGATTTCCATAAAGGGAATCACGAAGGACCCATGAATCCCCTTCTTTTAAGATTGTCACATGTAAGAATTTTTGCATGAAGCACCACCTAATAGAAAATTTTAATTTTGGGTAGAGCATTGCTCCTCCACACTTCCTTCCATTATTTGGAGATCTGGATTAATCATTTAGCTTTTTGTGGCTGCAAGTACCCGTATTTCACTGAGTAAATTCCACTAAGCCCCCCCCATCCCCTTGAATCCCGACAAGTCCTTCCCAAAGTGCTTTTCCAACAAGGTAGCAAAAGATAATTTCTAGAGCAGGAATGATTGGAAGGGAGATGGAGTTAGATCAAACCTTTCCAATTTCCTTGATCCGAGCTATCCCAAATACATAGGTATACAATATTTTCATACACATGATTTCACATCGAACTCTAAATTTCCTACAACTCTAGAATTAAACCAAGGGGGGGGCTTAATTTACGATGATATCTTCCCAAATCTTTATTTTCTGCCCATTCCTAGGAATCCAGTATAAATATTTGTAAAATAATTTTCATGCTTCATTACACAACCTCGGAATTTGGGTTGGTTGGATTTCTTGGGGGGTTGGTATATACACCTAAGCTAGTTTCTTACAAGATATTTCCTTTGAAGGACTCCTTTTACCAAACCCTACTTGCCTAAAACGATGGTTCGCAAAGTTTTATCTCCCAAAGAAATATTGGCTAATTTTGGATCATACGTTTGGAGCCCTCCTTCATTAAAGGGACCTGCAACAATATTCCAGCTAACCAAGTGCATCTTGTGATCACTATTTATGCCTCGCTTCCATAGGAAGCTCTTAATGACAATAGGGATATGCATATGAACCCCAACTGGGAATAGCAGACGTATAATTGAAACAATCGGAGGGAGGATAAGGATTATTTGATTAGTGTGCATCTTCCTTCAAGGTTGAGTTAGGTTAATCCCAATTGCTTCATCTTGTGCTTAAGTTTATGTACTGTCCCCAATTAAATATTTTTAGATAAATAATTAAGTTGGCCAATCAAATTCATAAGGGTAATGTGGGAAAATTAAAATATTGATATTTAACCCCAAGGCCTATAGTTTTTCATGGAAATTAAAAATTCAAAATTGATGGTGGAAAATAGGCCAACAAATCATGGAAATATCATTAATTGCTCCAAAATGAAGTGGCATGGAGTCCTAGTTGGACTTGGGGGTGCATAAGTGGATATGTGGGGTACACATGAGGGAATATTCCTCCTTTACACATAGGACAATCCTCAAATTCGAATTTGGAAGGATAAGTAACTCCCATGGGGAAGGTAAAGAGTCACAAGGCTATTTTTAGTCAATGACAGATACTATGACAACCTATGATATATATGACAACTTATGACAAGAATAAGGTCCTATGACAGCTTATGACAACTTATGACAACCTATGACATGTTTCAGGTCCTAAATTTAGCCATGGAGGGCACTAGAGGAGAAGGGTGGGCCCACATGCTAATGTAACTTCCCCAAAATAAAGCTAAGCCTCTAAAATTCGAATTTCCAATGTAGATGGAGTTATTCTTTGACCAAATAACATTAGAGAGGAATTAAATGGGTCCCAATGTGTCATTCACTCATAAAAATAACATTTATTAATATTTTATTAAATATTTGTGAGAGAATTCTAGAATGAGAGGAAATGCTCCATGAAGATTTATAAAATGGATGAAGACACAAGTGAAAGATTTTTTGGATCATTATTTTTGTTTTGAACTCTTGGAGAGATTAGCTTGTCCATTTCATGGTGGTTGTTTACCTTTCCTGCCATTGATCTAGTTTTGGTGGAGAAAAATTCCACCCAAGCTAGTAGAGAGGAGGAGATCATCCAGATCTTTTCATTGTGCTTCATTGCAGCTGATTATTTAGGGGAGAAATCAATTTCAGATTTATATGCAAATATTTATTGTAGTTATATGTTCATATATAGTATTGGGGTCGAATTCCTATCATTTGGAGTTTCTTTCTATTGATTTAGAGCTTGGACCAGTGTTAGTGGGTCGAAATGGAGGTTCTTGTTTCGATAATTTTGAACTTTTTGGGGATGTGAGACCTATTCCATTGCATTCAGAGCATCATTTTGAGTGGGAAACACTTTTTTCACTCAAAAAAGTTTCCATATGCTCAATATATCATCATTTTACTAAATCTACTCTATTCAACATCTCTTCTGGTGGAGGGGCACAACACTTCTTTTCTATCTCTATATTTATTGGATTTCGAGATTCTGTAAGAGCCATATATTATTTTAATTATATGGTGTTCAATGTTCAAGCTTATGGGTTATTTATGTGCAAATCTGCTAGTATGGTTAAGCAATCTTAAGACAATGTGTATTAAAGTTTCATATAAGCTCCCTAAAGTCTGTTATTAAGTTATTTTTGTTAATTTGGGAGTTTCATGGTCGAATTGGATCTATTTGGGAATACATGGGATGATTGGAAAGTGTTTTGGTCGAGTTGAAAAACTAGTATTCCAATATGGGAGAAATCGATTTAGTTTCTCACTAGTCTTGAGAGGGTGTCTTTCATACTTATTTGGTAGTTATCTAGAGTATATCAATGGGTTAGATAGTTTCATTTGAGTCTATTTTATTCCATTAAATTGATATTAAGATAATTCAATTTTCTCTGGTAATGTTTGGAAAGAGTTGGAAACCTCGTGTTCAGTGTGGCCAAAATTGAACTAGTGTTCCTAGTTTCTTTACCAGCTTCCAATTTTATATCAAATATGATTTGGGACACATATAAGTGGAATATAAATGTAATGTCCTCCATTTTGACCCTTGTAATATTTTGGGCTATAATGTAAATAATGTATGCATATTATGTATGATTCCTAGAGTAGAGCTCAAGGCCAAGGCCCCGCTAGTGAACGCTCAATCTAGAAGAGGCAAGTATTTGATAGTATGGTACCCATGTGCCAATGAACCATGGGAATTGTAAATATGTATTTTAATATAAAATCCCACAACTAGCTATGCAATGCAACAAGAGATGGGGGCATGATGTTATAAGGAAATTGGGAGGGAAAACATTCAAACCCTTGAGCCAATCAAGTCAAGCCAAGTGTCAATGAGAGGACCCATGAACCCTCAACTACCCATGTTGACTTTTGTACCCAATCATTCATTTCTCCCAAGAATTGGTTGAGGTAGTTAATGCCTTGGGGAATGGAGAGGTATGGCTATCCAAATTCGAGTATGGGCAAGCCACCCTTTCTAGAGATTCGTGTTTGGCTTCTTGGGCAAGTAAAGGGCCATGAAATTGATCCCCAAGCCATTATTCACCTATGAGTTTGCTCTCTCATGAGGGGGGACCTTCCTGGGCAGTTCCCTCCATGGTTTTGCTGTGTTTACCTTCATTTTCCTAGCTAGGAAGGGCATTTTTGTTGTGGCTAATAGTGGGGGAGAAGGGAAAACAATTTGGGGGTTTTATTAAGGCCGTTTGGCCTACTGAATGCTCATACATCTATGGGAGAAATCAGTTTTGTTCCCTAGGATTGATTCCCTCTTCCCACAAATCCATTTTTGGTGTGCCTACGTTTTTGGGAAAACCCATGTCCATCTAACTTCTATTTCCCATTGCTAAAAGTGTGTTTCCAAGCCCATATCTGAGTTTTGTGTTCAAGAGAAATTCTAGGGTTGAGTTGGGTATCCATTGCTTTGGGCTGTGATGTGCTTGAGGGTTCCCTTTTCCTTATAGATATCATGCCTAGCTCGGGGGTGGTCTTTGAGTGCTAAAAGAATACAGGCTGGGAAGAGACCTATGGTTGGGAGGAACATTGCAGCGACATAGCTAGTTGTTTGGGACAATTGCACAAGAAAGATAAGTGTTTTCTATCTATGTGTTTTACCTCTGCAATGTTTAAATTAATGATTGTTATTGATACATTGAGTGCATATGAAAACATGTGTGTGGATGAGTTTATTTCCGTTGTGCATATTTTTTTGATTTACGTCTGCACACATCTGTTTTATGGCTATGAATCTAATGAATTGGCTGAGTTTGATGAAAATCCCCATAGAATGGCATCATGTTCCCTTCCTTGCATTGGGTCCAAGGGTGGGTACATTACAATAAACACTTTTATGAGATGCACACCTTTAATATACATCATAAATATACATACAATCCACTGTTGTTGAACGAGAGAATCTCATAAGTCTTCATATTCCACTATTTGGGAAAACGTTGAAAATCAACATAATTAAAGTTGGAACCTTGGATATAATATTCCTAATTTATAATCAGGAACATTACAGTGGTATCATATCATGGTCCTTGCACATGTGCATCGATATCATCCATTTAATAATAATTTGCATCCATGTCTTACTATTATGATGACTCCTATATTGATTACAACTCTTATGAGAAGTATGAAGATGATTGTGAGAAATATGAAGAAGAATGTGAATGGTATGACGAAGAGGTGCCATCGTGCAACACTTTTGACAATTTTATAAGAAATGATGGTTATTATTAAGACCTTGTGTATGATGAAGATGAATGTGTTATACCACCAAAGGCTAATCCTATGAATAAATTAGAAATATTGAGAGCAACATGTAAAATGTTTCCTTGGCAATATGAGGTATATCTTGCTTTTATGGTACAGACAAAGAAGAAAATTTGTTTTGAAGACTTTGTCGATTAGGCATTTCAATATAGTCCTAAGAATGAAGATTTCGAATTAGTGAAGAAAGGCCTATTCCCTTCTTGCAAAATACCTTGGAGATAAAATCATATATGTTTGAGTGAAAAGGAGGAGACCCATGAGCCACCTAGTTTTGTAGGTGGTGAAGTAGAGAAGGGATCACATGAAGAGGATCATAATTCACTCCCAAGTGACTTTTACAAATATGAAGAAACATCACATGAGGATGAAGAAGATTCCATTGATACTATTGAAGATCATTCTGAGACACATTCTATTTTGGACATGGATCAAAGAGAATCTACTGATGGATGCTTGAACTGTGAAGGAGTACCTACTAATGGGTTCTCACACCTCTATGTTGGTGACATAGAGTTCACTTTTCAAGGTTTTTCTGCAAGACAAATTTCCATTGAGCATGGATATGGATACCTGGTAGCAGTTGAAGAAGAACCAAGATCAACTTCCCCATCACCACTTGAGCTTCATGAATTTGGGCCATGCAAGAAGGAAGAAGAAGAGGAGGATCATTTGCAAGAATCTCATTTTCTTCCAGGATCCTTGAAGATGGATTAAAAGGAAGATTCAAGAGACCTTGAATACTCTCCATGACACTCAAGCATTGGTGTAAAATTCTTGTTGGAGAGCTACTTCATTGGAGGAGACATCCTTCCTTGAATACATGGAGAATATTCAAATAGCAATGTGCAACATCAAAGCTAATTTCATGTCTTTTCTTTTTGATAGAAACAATTTGGTTGAGCTTCATGAATTGTTACATGATGCATACTTGAAGAATAATGAGGATATTCATAAGCTCAAAGTTCAAAATGAGCAAATTCTTGAGAGGTTGCAAGATACTTGTTCTTACTCCTATGTTTCAAATTGTCATATGGTATATTGCTTGGAGGATTCTCATGACATGGTGGATCATGAGAAACATGGAAATTTGCATGTGCTTGATGTGTTTACATATGAGCTTGATGAGATCAAAGAACTTGATGTGGTGAAAAAGGAAATTGAGTTGCCCCTTGATGATGGTTATGCACTTTTTGAAGAAGTCCATGATTCCTCTACCTTGGAACCAACCTATGAGAAAAGTTTCACACTTTTGAGGGAGGTGCATGATCCTACGCCTATGGATCCTTCACATGATGAAACTTCTGCACTTTCTGATCATTTGGGTGAGTTGGAGGATTCTCATGAAATGGTGGATCATGAGAAACATGGAAATTTTCATGTGCTTGATGTGTTTGTAGATCAGCTTGATCAGATCCAGGAACTTGATGTGGTGGAAAAGGAAATTGAGTTTCCTCTTGAAGAAGTGCATGATTCCTCTACCTTGGAACCAACCTATGAGAAACGTTTCACACTTTTGAGGGTGGTGCATGATCCTAACCCCATGGATCCTTCACATGATGCAAATTATGCACTTTCTGATCATTTGGGTGAGTTGGTTCATTTTCCTACATCCTACACTTCCATATTTTGTAGCATTCATCCTAATGAAGTATGGGTGAAAGGGTTCTCTCTGATGGTGCCCCATGAGGAGTATGAAAATCTTATCTCTCATTTTGATGATGGCATGACTAGAGCACCTTATTATTTACATTTTCAGTAGCATCCCGTGTTACCTTTTGATGATACACATCTACATGGATGCACCTATGATGTTCACTTGAGTCACTTGAAGACTCATGATTTTTTTTGCTCCTTGCTTAGTTCATTTGATGTTGGAGGAACTTCATCCAATACTTGGGTGAAGAGATTTATGATTGGAGAACATTCTTATTAGCAGCCACATCCTTTGTTATTTTTTTATGACTCTCACATTCATGGGTGTATGGATGATACTTATTCGAGTCACTTGAAGTCTCCTTGTTTTCTTTGCTCCTTACTTGGTTCATATTTTTGCGGAGTTTCTTCTTTCACTTCTTGGATGAATGAACACATGGATGATTATTTTGATGCATCTTACATTCTTTTGGAGCAACATTATAGGACATGGGATGCTCATCTATGTCATTGGAGAAGATTTGTTTGGTCACTTGATGCTTCTATGCACTTGGTACATGATGATCTACTTACTTGGATGTACAAGCACTTTCATGATTATTTGATGATGTACCTTCTTGATGTACATTTGTATGATGTTTCTATGTACTTTGATGATCTATATTTTGAACTCATGATGTTTCAATGGATGCAATACAATAAATGGGATCCTGGTATTGCTTGGTTTCAGCTCACTTGGAGCAATAGTTCGATCGTTGGTTTGAGAGAGAAAACCAACCTTCAATTGTTGGAGTTCATCTTTGCAAAGCAATGTTCTAGTTTCCTATATGGTAGAAATTTTGAGAGATGGATTCAATTTTCACATGCTTGGTATTCATGGCATTTCATAGTATACATTTCACACCATGCATGTATCATGATCATTTGGAACCTTGGGATTATTTTTGGTCTCATTGGTTTCAATTTTTGGGGGCAACACGTGGTATGGGAGATTGAGTCACCACTTGAGAAGGTGATTTTAATCAGAGTAGTGCATCAACAAGCATGGTAGTTCCTCTCTGAAATGATCTTGGAATCTTGAAGACTCAAAGTTTGGAAACTCAGTGGAAAATTCAAAGAATTATATAGTGAGAAAAAGGGTTGAAAGTTCAGAAAGGGTTTCCAAAATATGAAAGAGGTAAAGATTAATTGTGCAAATTTTGTTTTGATGGATTTAATTAATATTTTGGTGTTTAGTGGTGATGTCACAAGATATATCAATATGAAAAATGAAAAATCCACATATATTTACTTTTGGAAAGAAACAAATGCAGTACATCAGTGCCATTACTCAAAGTTTTGGAAGGAAAGCAGGTTCTTCAATGTCCATGTTTGAAATTGCTTGAGGACAAGCAATATTGGGTGGAGAGCACTGTAATGTCCTCAATTAAATAATTTTCAAATAAATAATTAAGTTGGCCTATACAATTCCTAAGGGCTATGTGGGAAAATTAAAATATTTATATTTAACCGCAAGGCCTATAGTTTGTCATTGAAATTCAAAATTCAAAATTGATGGTAGAAAATAGGCCAATACATTATGGAAAAATCATTAATTGCTCCAAAATGAAGTGGCATGTGGTCCTAGTTGTACTTGGGGGTGCATAAGTGGATATGTGGGGTCCACTAAGGGAATATTCCTCCTTTACACATGGCACCATCCTCAAATTCGAATTTTTAAGGATAAGTAACTCCCATAGGGAAGGTGAAGAGTCACGGGGCTATTTGTAGTCAATGATAGATTCTATGACAACCTAGGACGTATATGAGAAGAATCATGTCCTATGATAGATTATGACAACTTATGAAAACCTATGGCATGTTGCAAGTCCTAAATTTATCCAAGGAGGGAACTAGAGGAGAAGGGTGGGCCCACATGCTAATGTAACTTCCCCAAAATCAAGATAATCCTCGCAAAGTCGAATTTCCAAGGTAGGAGGAGTTATTGTTTGGAAAAATAACATTAGAGAGGAATTAAATGGGTCCCAATGTGTCATTCTCTCATAAAAATAATATTTATTAATATTTTATTAAATATTTGCGAGAGAATTCTAGAATGAGGGGGAAATTATACATGAAGGTTTATAAAAGGGATGAAGACACAGGTGAAGAGTTTTTGGATCATTGTTTTTGTTTTTCAATCTTGGAGAGTTTAGCTTGTCCATTGCACGGTGGGTGTTTACCTTCCCTGCCATTGATCTAGTTTCGGGGGTGAAAGATTCCACCCAAGCAAGTAGAGAGGAGCAGATCATACAAATCTTTTCAGTGTGCTTCATTGTAGCTGATTATTGAGGGGAGAAATCACTTTCAGATATCTCTACAGAGAATCATTGCAAGTTATATGTTCATATATAGTAGTGGATTTGAATTCCTATCATTTGGAGTTTCTTCCTATTGATTTAGAGCTTGAATCGGTTTTGGTGGGCCAAAATGGAGGTTCTAGTTTCGATACTTCTGAGACTTTCTAGGTTGTGAGACCTATTCTATTGCATTCAGAGCATCATTTCAAGTGCGAAACATTTTATTTTCACCCGGAAAGGTTTATGTATGCCCAAGATATCATCATTTTACTAAGTCTACTCTATTCGACATCTCTTGAGGTGGAGGGGTGCACCACTACTTTTCTATCTCTATATTTCTTGAATTTCGAGCTTATGTAAGAGCAAAATATTTTTGTAATCAATATATTTACTATCTCCATACATTGATGATAAATATTTACATATATTTTTATTATAATAGGGTGTTCAATGTTCAAGCTTATGGATGATTTATGTGCAAATATGCTAGTATAGTTAAGCAATCTTAAGGAAATGTGTATTAAAGTTTCATATCAGGTCCCTAAAGTCTGTTATTAAGTTATTTTTGTTGATTTGGGAATGTCATCGTTGAATTGGATATATTTGGGAATACTTGGGCAGATTGAGAAGTGTTTGGGTCAAGTTCAAAAAATAGTATTCCAATATGGGGGAAATCGAGCTAGTTTTTCACTAGTCTTAAGAGGGTGTCTTTCATACTTATTTGCTAGTTCTATGGAGTTTATCAATGGATCAGATAGTTTCATTTGAGTCCATTTGATTCCAATAAATTTATATTTGTAGAATTCGATTTTCTCTAGTAGTGTTTGGGAAGAGTTGGAAACCTTATGTTCAATGTGGCCAAAATTAAACGAGTGTTCCTAGTTAATTTACCAGCTTTCAATTTTATATCAAATTTTATTTGGCACACTTATAAGTGAACTCTAAACACTTTGATGACATTCACACCTTTAATTGACATCATAAATATACTTACACTCCACTTTTGTTGAACGAGAGCATCTCAAAAGTCTTCATAAGCCACTGTTTGGGAAAAAGTTGAAAATCAACATAATTAAAGTTGGAACCTTGGAGATAATATTCCTAATTTCTGATTGGGAACATTACAGTTTATCCACAATTTATTCCTAGTTTGTATCCTTTGAAGAGTCTCTTTGGATATAGAAATTCCTAGATATTTGAAATGATCCCAATTGGTCTACCCATTTATCCCAATTTCCCTTGAGATATTGTTAAATGTACTTTGATCTAGATTCCATTCATATATGTTTCTTTTTCTACAGTTTACTTTATTACTAGATTCTGGAAAGAAGGAGTCCAGGATATTTTAAAATATTTGAGTTATAATTATAGAATCCCCTCCAATTAGGAGGGTATCATCTGCATAATGGGAGTGGTTATGATGGTTGACCCCTCAAGCAATTTGTATTTTAGGGAAATTGCCATTTAGTTTGGAAACCTCTAACTCTTGAATTAATGTATCTACCATAATGATATAGAGGAGGGGCAGAGAGGAATAATTTCCTCAGTCATCTTGGGACTTTGAAAAAAAATTATCCCTTCCATTAACGAACGGAATTACCCAGGGATTCCCTATACAAGCTTTAATTGAACTTATGAAATAATTAGAGAAATAAAATTTTCGAAAAACCAAATAGAGGAATCCATGGTTAACCCTATCAAAAGCATAATCCATTTCTAGTTTGATAATCGTATGTTTTTCTCCATGGCTTCTATTGTAGTGGATGGCCTCTTGCACCAAAAATATATTATCTGAAATTTTGTTCTTCTGGATTAATTCCCCTTTCTTAATGAGATGAGGCTAGGGAGAATGTTCTTTATCCCATTGGAAACAACATTTGATATGATATTGTATGATACATTGAAAAAGGATTTGGGATTGAACTTGTCAAAGGACTCAGGGGAAGCCTCCTTGGGGGTGAAAGTGAAAAATGACGAGTTGAATACCCCATTAGTTTTTAAGATAAATTTATCATTCGCCTTAGATCCATGCTTATGGTATCCTAGAATAGCCTTTAGAAGTGAAATCTAAACCCATAAGGATAGGGTCCATGTTTGGTTCCATCCCACATATGACTTCAATTTTAGCTCCTTCTCTGCGATGCTTTGGGTTAATTTTGATTTTATGCTCGATTCAATGAAGGATGGATGTTTTGGAGCATACATAAACCCTCATCATGGCCTCCATCCTTCGATTGGAATAACTTGATAAAATGTTTGAATTCCTTGTCCTTGATTATATCGAAGTCCTTATTTATTTCCCCATTTAAGTCTAGGATGTCCATGATTGTTTTGTGTTGAATCTAATCATGGGTTTGTTTATGGAAGAATGAGGTGCTAATGTCCCAAAATTTTAACCAAATATTCCTTGACTTTAATCGATAGTATTTTTCTTCCTACCTGCATGCCTTGCGAAATTCATTTCGCAGCGCTTCCTCTTCTTGCAGAACTAAATCAATGATTTCTCTCTTCTCCATTTCTATTCGATGTTTTTCTAACTCACTTTTATGATCCCTTAATTCCTAAGTGGGGGGGTTGAGAATCATTTTTTCACATGCTTTTAACTCTTTTTTGAGGATCCTCAGTTTTTCTTCCCGGACATAGAAAGGGCATCTCTTGACTTCTATGCTTCATATTTAGGAAACTAAGGATTGTAACCCTTCATTTCCCCCTATATTAAATTGAAATTGAAAGGATCGTCCCTGTATTCGATTCTTCTTCAAGAACCAAGTATATTTTCCTATGATCAGATACACTTCATGATGGTATGTTCAAGGAAAATTGGAGGCCTTCCTAAATAAAGAACTTTGAACCGAGAATCAATCTAGACGAGCAACAATATGCCATGGTCCCAATATTTTATTTGTTCAAATGGAAACTATGTTCTTGGTATTGAGATCTATCAAGTCCCAATGCTTCAATAAATCTTATGCCACCTCCCTGAATGGATAAAAAATAGAAAATTCCCCTTCCCCACCCATGCTTGTCTAAGATAACATCAGCATCCCCACCTAGTATTATGTTTGTGTTTAGATCCAGTGCATTCCATGTTAGTAGGGAGCGCCTTTTTTTTTCTACATAGATAGATGGAACATATACATTAAATACTATTACCTATTTTTGAGATTGAAGATGGGTTAAGAATATGATCATCCAATGTTGAGTAGAATTTGAGTGGTTGATTTTGATATTTTTCTGTCATAGAGGATAGAAAGGCATTTTGAGGCACCCTTTGAGCTGATAGTTATTTTGGTTCCCCCATTCCAAGTTTTTTTAGCACTGATAAGGATTTATGGATCCTCAAGCTTTGTCTATTGAATCACTAAATATTGGGTTTTTATAGCCTAATGATGTCTCTTAGGGATTCTTCTTTCCTCTTACTACCTAATCCTCTAATGTTCTAGGAGATAATTTTCATTATTTACCTTTGGATAAAGTGGGTCCCCCTTTTGGATTGAAGGCTCACAATGTTCCTATTTGCATCATACCGATTCATGTCTTGTTTATGACTTTTTCCAATGTTTTCTGAGTGTTGGAGCATTTTATTTCTCTTCCTCTCTTTTTCTCTCAGTTCCTTTTCTTATCTCCTTTATATCTTATTCTTGATTTATGGTTCAATTTCTTCTTTGTCTTGGGATTCTATACCTTGGGGTTCTAGTTATGGATGGGGAGGTTCTGATTGGTGGAAGTGTATCTCTTCACTCCCTTCTTGTGCGGAGGGTACCATATGCTGCTCTAGGTTTTCTTCATTCACTGGGACTTTTGTAACTTTGGTTTCTTGAAGTAAGAACATTACAGAGATCAAAGAAACCCCACAAGCCTATAAATAAAAGGCGATGAAAACAAATTTTAACCCTTTAACTTGTATCGTAGGGTTCTTTCAAGGTTTATGAACTTGGATGAGTCCTAGGATTTATCAGGTCAAGCTTGGCTCCTCATTCTTTTCTGAGACCATCCCATTCCTTTTTGGATCCAATTCGGTAGATTCAGCTTATTTTTTATTGCAATCCTTCACAAAGTGGCAATATTCATGTCATATTTGACACTTGAAGGGATGTTTCTCATAATCTAATTGTTAAATATGCATCCAATCAACCACCATAATCTTGATGGATTTTTGAACGCACACTTCCATATCCACATCTTCACATATACAGGCATAGGAATATTGATCTTTTAGTTCTTCTCTATTAATTTTTTTTCCCAATGCATTCCCAATCATCTTCATTGATTCATTGTTCTAGTAATGAATAGGAAGGTGAGGTAGAAGAACCCACACTAGAACTTCCTTAGGTATGTCAATAGTGGGGTAAAAATATGGGGTCCATTTTTTGATATAGATCCAGACCCCATAAAATATGGTTTGTTTCAGAATATTAGTCCCAATCTTCCTTAGCTTCAAAAAAAAAATCCTTCCCGAAAGAAAAATACCAACCACACCTTTGATGAGGGGCTTCTGATTATTTTGAACCTACATATCCATTGAGAGAGGATATGACTATATCTGAGTAAAATACGCTACTAGAACCTTCTCTACAAGTGGAAGTGAATTTTTTTTGGGTCCCATGGGTGGAAGAGATGCCTCTGATATGGAATTGAGTTTTTCAACGAAACGTGTCTGAGATCCTGGGGTCAATCTATTCCCTTGTGAAACAATTAACCTACATAATGCTTCCTCTTCCAATTGTAGAGTAGAGGGTGGGACCCCACTCTAGGATCCATCACGGTGGCCAACTCGAAATATGAAAAAAAATCCTAGTTTGAAGCAACTACTAGTGCTACTACAATACTTCTCCTTCATAACTTCTTCTTAGGATTTGTATGTATACAATAACCAATTATGAATTGTTAATTTTTATAATTTAATAAGGGAGTAAAAACACCCATACAAAACCACTATGAGTTTCAAATCAATCAAGCCACAAAATGAGCAGATCTCTTATATCTACAAAATAATTCAATCATTACATGCAATTTTTTTTATGAAAACTACCCAAAAGCATTCATCCGCTAGAGTGAATATGGCCATAGTAGAAAATCAATGTTGTTATACAAAAGATGAACATTAGTATATCTAGTGCTCCAAGAATGAAGTGGAACATATGTGCTTCTAGACAAGAGGAGAGCGACAATGATCCAAGAACACCAAGTAAGAACATTGCATAGATCAAAGAAAACCCACAAACCTATAAATAAAGGAAGATGAACACGATTCCTTTAGACATGTACCAACATGACATTAAAATATATCCCTTTCTTAGTCAAACTTAACCCTCATTATCTAGCCATATTTTGTGATGTAAACTCTTGAAACAAATGGAGATTGTTAAGGAAATCCCTAAATACAACAAAACAATTATAGAAAAACTAGTTATGAAATTAAGAATAATAGTAGGAAAAGAAAAATAACAAAAACAAAATCAGTAATGTGGACAAAATAAATAATGGACATAAAGTAAAATGGTTACCTTATTGCAATAATATTTATGTTTCCTAGCATTCATGGCTATTTGTATTTTATCATTTTATAAAAGTGTCTCCTCTCCCTCTCCTCTCATATGGAAAGTAGAAACAAGCATACCTATCACTTTTTCCTTTTTAAAAAATTTATGGGGTATATTTTCCCCCTCTTTTACTAAGTTAAGAAAATATAAATAATTGTTTAATTCATTGGTGTATAAGGAGAGTTAATGTTTCCAATGTACTAGTACTTTCATACACAAGACACAAATAGTTACATGCCAAATAGAAGAATATGTTCTTTCACACAAAACAAGAGCACAAGATGCACCCTAATAGAAGTGTAGGATTGATTCTCCAAGATATTTAGTTAAGAGACTTATGCTACTCAGAGAAACATTGTGAACTTGCAAATAAAATGAGGTGGGACTCCCTGTGAGTATGCACCCATGCTACCAAAAATGTACTTGTTGGATCACATATATTGTTCTTTAGTTTCCAATATAGACCTAGGTTCTGCACGGTTCAGGGAACCAACAAAACCCCTTTTCACCGGCCCTTTCGGCAACAATCTGCGAGCAGACTGAGGTCTCATCCGAGGTGAAGTTATGGGGAGGTTGCGGAATCATGTTTCCACAACCGGGTGATGCACGCTTCAATGGAATGGGGGACTACACGAAGTTCACCTACTTCACGGCTATTACTTGTACAATAGTGCATCCAAGGACTGCGCTGCTCCAAAAGGCTATTCGACAACATGACAGCGCAACCAAAGACTGCGCTTCATCTTCAGAAATTAACCAACTTTGACAGTCTTTTATTTAGTTTAAACTTATGCATTCAAAAAGCATCTTAAACCGTAACCTTTGCAAGCTTATTCAACACGATGAACTATGATGCAACAACGCACTTCCAGTGCTACGCTTCGAGGAATCGCACTATACATACTTCTCTAATTCAAGTTTTTACCCATTTACTTATGCATTCATCATGTTCATAAGTATTTCCACATTCAACATTCACTCATATGCATTCAACACTTAGCATATATTCCTATCATTCATTCTTCTGGAGAATACATATGAAAACAAATATACATATACTCATAAGCAAGACTTAACCATTTAACAAAAGAAAATACACATTCATTCACACAACACAAGGATTTAACATGGTTCACCCCCGGGATGGAAGCTGCGTCCACAGGAACTATTGTTTTATTATCAATGGGAAGGGTTCAACAGTTCCAACCTGTACACCTAGTTGCAGACTCTCCTCTCTATTAGCAGGTCTCTGTGCACATAGCTGCAGAGCCTCTTTACAATAGTCTCTCAACAGAGATCAATATTCAACAATACTCAATGAAGATTAACCCTTTCCCTTACAAAATATGCCCTTTTATAGATCATTCCCTTAGGTCACATCTTTACAATCATGGTGGGATGAATCAAAACCCTAAGGTACCCAAAATGGTGCAGTTACCCCACTATCCCACTCTGTTAGGCTATGATAGTGACTCGTCGTCGCGGCCATCCTTCCGTGTTGTCTCTGGTTTCTGAAATCTTCTCATTGCGCGTGGTCACATCAATTTCAGCCCCTTTGCTGGAGCCATGCCGACGTGTCGCTTTCATCCCATCGTTCCTTCTCTAATGGCTTCGTGCACTAGCTTTACATAGTGTTTCCTTTGATCGTGAGACTGGTCACTTTCCTTCTTCGCCACTCCTTACCTGCCTACTGGGAATCTCAGAGTATCTTAACCAAAATAGATCATCGATCGATATTATCGGAACCATTACCATTTTCCATCCAAAACATTGCCATGATGGATCTTCGCGGAGTTTGTACTTCGCGGTGTTGTATCTCTGTAGTGCTGTAACTTTGCAGTGTTTTCTCTTCTCCTTTACCGATGCTTCACTGCGCTATGACTTCATAGCTCCCAAAAATGACTTGTCCAAAAATGTCTCCACTTGGGCCAGGCCCAACAGGCCCCTAACACTTACACGTGGCTCATCCCTGAGCCACTTTCCATAGGTTCACTACGTTGTGCTTCTCCTAGCTGATCTATCTTCGCAACGAATTATTGATAAGTGGCGGTTAGCTTAACAACTATGTCTTTTACTTCTTGCTCAACTTCCTTGACAATTTCCAACACATTTGGTGTTAGGTATTCCTGAGTCTATTCTTGTAATGTTTTCTCTAACTCGCAGAGTTCTTGCAGTTTCTCTTCGATCACTTGTGAGATAGCACAAGTTTCTTCCTGCAGGGGCTCTGACTTTTCCCCAGTTTCAACCTCCTTTTCTGTCAAAACATGAATCTCCCTTTTTAGTTCCTTGACTTCCACAAATCGGCGGAGTCTTTCTCTCAGCAGTAGGTTCTTCATCTCCGCGTTTAGAGAGTCTAACATTGCTTGTTTTTGTTCTACATTGTTCTGAACCTGAAACAACTAGGGTTCCTCTTGTAGAGTAGTCCATAATCTAGTTGCTTCATCTAGCAAGCTATGAAACTTAGCTATTTCATTGGCTATGTTTTCTGCAGCAACTTTCACTTATGCTGCTATAACTTTTGTCCGATCTGGTGGCGTCTTTAGGATATTCTAAGCTTCCAAAGTGGTGATATTTTCTTTGTAATTAGTCTCCATGCCTGTCATTTCAGCCTTAATATTGCTAACTATCGAGCTAATCTTAAGTATGGTGTCTCCAAGCTCTGGTTGCTCATCGTACTTTCGTATCTCTACACAGACCGAGGCAACAATCTGCTCTATTTTTTGTCGTTGTTCATGTGCACTTTCAAGCTCCTTAGCCTTCTTCTCACTTTCTTCCTGCAACTGTTTATAATTCGCTATTAGATTTTGGTGTTGGCTCACAATCACCATATCTCTGTCATGGATTTCCTCCACAACCTACAGGTGCAGATTATGTAGGCCTTCTAGCGGTAACATGGTGATATCAATATCCACATGCAGTAGGCTCTTCGCACCTTCGGCTAATTCATCACTTGGTAAAATTACACTCAGTGGGTCCATTCGGATGATGCAAGGTCACGGTGCTATGGTTAGAGCTAAGGAATTTTTCTGTTGAGGTGTGGCACCGGATCTTCCTTCTAAGTCAGAATCACGAACCAAGTCTTTCTGGACTTGTTCCATCTTTGTTGCTATGCTTTGAAGGGTTGTGAGATTCTCTTTTAGAATCACCTAAATCTCCTCGTTTTTGGTGTCTTTTAGGGAGAGCGCATATTCCAGAAATGCATTGACCCTACCCGCAATGATCTCATAATCATCATCATGCAACTGCACTTCAAATGGTATCTTTATGGATTTTTTATTCTTTTTTGACCCTTTCTCTAGAAGCGAGCTCTCTGGCTCCTTCCTCTTTTCTCCTGGTGTACTTTGAACTTCGTCAGCTCCTTTATCTTTCCCTTCACCGGTTTCTTCAATGATCTTTGTCGGTGTCTGAACACTTTCATCAAAATCACTATCGATGACCATTGGACCTTTGAATTTCCACTCATCTAACCATTCCTTCATGATTAGGTCAATACCTGCTTCATCTAGGTGATAGTTCCCTTTAAAATATTATGGATTCTTTTTTTGCACCTTAGGTGAAATAGAAATGAAATGCATGTCAACCTTAAAATTTAAAGTGTGGATATACTTTGTGGTTACCTCCTTTGAAATGCATGTTGTGCGAACAATGACATCGCATAGCTACTCGCAGTATGTGAGGAATACTTCATTTGAGGCGTGTTGTTGTTCTGTCTTCAAAGTTGCCCAATGATTTGCATATCTAGGTCCTCGACAATCCTGAACGAGAGACGGAATACCGACATAGTGCTTCGGTTCCTTGAAGCCTACAAAGGCGATCAACACCATTATCCAACTGTAATGAAAGGTTATGCCATAGATCTGAGTATCATGGACATCGTCCAAAAATTCGTTTAGCAGACACTGACACCAGTTAAACCTTACTCCCTGCGCTGTCTTCGCAGCAAGCTGAATTGCTTCTGTTGGTCTTTCCTTCCATAAGACTTTTCGTCCAAGCATTTCTACTACAAACTGCGTAGCATCATCTTTTAGGTCTTCAGTGATAAAACCTCATTTTCCTTTGGGAATATGATATTCTTCCTTCATCTACGCGGCGATCTCTTTCTCTCTGGTTTTTCCCACAAAGAAATTTTTAGGATCGTCACCTTGCTTGCTTAGTCTTGTGATCCTATGGATCAAGTCTATGGTGAGATCAACATTTTTGTCCATCCACAGGTATCCTTGGGGTGTGCACGATATCAGTGTGTGAACAACCACGTTGAGTTCAGGACTCATGTCGAAGTGTGGGATGTGCAGCAAGTTCAAGAGGCCTGAGTCCATGACTTCGGACAACCAAATCTTGGCTACTAGCAGTGGATTATTCTTTACATCCATATTTCGACACATATATGTATTTGGATGAAACTGAGGGTACTTTGTCTTGTCAAGTTCTTTGAGCTATTGGAGTAAATTGTGGTCCTCAGACTTGCAATCAACGAGCTTACCCAACAAATTCTCTTTTTGTTTAACATGACTGGACATTGGTGGAAGCGGTATCTCATACTTCTCATTTCTGGCAATCTTCACTGCTGGCGCATCTGGTGCGCGCGGAGAGACATAAGTTGGTATTAAGTATATTAGCAGATCCTTGTCTGCTGGTGTGGCATATGGTTTCTTATGCCGTATTATCTTCGGCATTGAGGTTTCAATTGCAGGTTCTTTTCCCTTTTGCTGCATACTTGTTGTAGGGTGGTGTGGTGAATGGCGAGATCCCTGGCATTTTTCTGTAACAGTCTTCTTGACAGGGGTTTTCATCAACCCTTCGATCCAAGTTTGTTTAAAGACATGTACCACTTCGTCTAGAATAGACTCTTCAAACATTCACGTTGAGTGCGGATCTGAGCTGAATAAAATCAATGAGTTCTCCATAGTACTTAGCTTGAAAATCGTGGTAACCGAGTTACTATGCAAACTATGGTATTTATAGGCACTGGGAAGCCTTATCCGCACCAAAAAATGGCTAGATAAGCATTAAATGTCATGACCGTTGGCTAGATCCAATGAGGATGTTGGTCCTCTTCTTCCTTAACTGCTTTAGAACGGCTAATTTTGCATTACATGCTCAGACAATGTCGAAAAAATCATTGTATAGAGGCTAGTTTCCAGTCCTAACAGCTATATTGAGGTGTTGCATCAAATTGTGGGGACAGGTCTCTCCACTCCTAGCGCGGTGTTATCTTAGAACTTGGCATTCTTCGCATTTCTTTTGAGTTGCGCAACTGCATTTTGAACTTCTCAACTGTGCATTTCTGCTTCTCTTTTCTTTTGTTTTCTTCTCTCTCTCTCTCTCTCTCTCTCTCTCTCTCTCTCTCTCTTTTATATATGTGTAGCTTCACTTCTCAACTAGTGTTGCATGGTATATACATCCCTTCCATAGAACATCACTTATCGGACCAAAACTATGTACAGACTCTGTTCAATTTCTAGTGCCCAATTTCAACTGTACTTGGCACTTAGAAATTTCCTTCTATTCTGATCACTGAGGTTTCTACGAAGTAGGGCTATCTCTGTAGGGTTTTAGTCTACTTCCATTAACTAGACCTGGTAAGTTGTCACTGGCTAATGTGGCTAACTGAGTTGCAGCACCATTAGTAACATGCATAACAATATATGTCCCAAGCCAATGCATTTTAAATTTTCCAGCAAATTTCATGAACTTACTATCATACAAGAGGACAAGGTATCCTACCTAGAATAATTTGTGCTTGGTATGGCAACCATGTCATGCTTTTTCTCTATCCTTTTGCACTTGCTAGTGAAATCCTGCAATGAAGTGATCTTCCTCCGAACCGACCAAGTGTAGAAGCCTTTCTTGCAATGTCTCTTCATCTGCCATGTCTGTGAATGCAACAATTCTGAAGCTTGGTACAATATACTCCATCCGCATCACAGCTTCGTGTCCATAGGCCAACCTGAAAGGTGTATCGTCTGTCAATTTCTTACAAGTTGTTCTATATGCCCATCTTACAACTAGAATGCACAGGTCCCAATCGTTTATATTTTTGTTGCATACTTTGGTCAGCGCATTCTCCATCACTTTGTTAAATGCTTCGATAGTTTCATTGGCTTGTGGATGGTACGGTGTACTCCTCTGATGATGTATATGAAATTCTTCAGTTAGTGCTTCAATGGTTCTATTCAGGAAATGAGTGGCTTGATCACTCATTAGAATTTTTGGGCATCCAAATCTGGTAAGGATATTCTCAAAGATGAATTGCACAGCAGTGACTGCGCTACAGTCCTTCACTAGTTTAGCTTCTGCCCATCTGGTGAGATAATTGATCGCGATGATAATATATCTCACACCAGTTCTCTTCCCTGGTCAGTTAATAGCTCCCACGAAATCAATAGCCCATTTTTCAAATGTGTGTAAAGTCAGTTGCAGTCTTAATGGCATTTCATATCTTTGCGGTGGCTTTCCAGTTCTTTGGCACACATCGCAAGTATGGCTATGTTCCTTTTAGTCTTTGTGGAGGGTAGGCCACCATAGCCCTACTCTTAATATCTTCTTCACAGTAGCTCTACCTGCATAGTGACCTCTAGACACACCTAAATGTGCCTTAGACAATATAATAGATTTTAATGCTCTAACATGCATCTGCGCAACACTTCATCTCGTCCCAACTTGTATAACTATCCTACGATGATAGTGAAATCTGGTGCTCTTACTACTAGCTTCTTCTTCTACTATGCAGTAAAATCTTTGGGTTCCAATCATGTAGTCAAGAATTCTAAAGTATCTTTGTAATAATCATCTACAATCTGTATGGAAAATAACTGCGTGTTAGGCAGATTGTCTTCAAGATTACTTCTTGAAAGGTGGTCAGGTCCTAGGTTCAATCTTCCTGATTTAACAATAATTTCAAATTCATACTCCTGAAAGAGTAGTAACCATCTGCATATTCTCCCCCCTAACAATGGCTTATTGACCAAGTAATTTAGAGTTGAGTGGTCAGTGTACATGGAGAAGTGCACACTCAAGAAATAGTGTCTGAATTTTTGTAGTGTGTATACCATAGCTAAACCCTCTCGCTCTGTGGTTGTGTAGTTCTTTTCGGCTGAAGATAGATTTCTGCTTGAAAATGCAATGGGGTTATATTTCTAGCAGGTGTAGCGCCGAGTGCTATATCCAATGCTAGTATCCGATGTTCAGCTACAACTGATACAATATACTCTTGAAAAAATGTATAGACGTTAGTTAAACCATCATAAGTGGGGATTGGACTTACCTCTGTTCCAATCCATTGCAGTGCTTTGGTGATCTGCGCACATTGTCTTACAGACACTTCATGCATTTGGTTTTCCAATTCTCCAATCCTGCGTCAGAGTCTGATATCAAAGAACTGTGGCATCGCCAACTAAGCATTCCATCAGCTATAGGATTGATGTAGTCGGCCTGATTCGCAGTCATCTGGTAGATGCGATCAAGATCTTGTGCTCTGGATTCTTCTTGTATTGGTTCACTATATCTTTGTCCTTATAAAGGGTCCAAGGGTGCGATGACCCTGATATCTGCCCCTTCAAATATCATATGTTTCTTCTTTAATTCAGTGATTGTGAGGTTATCCATCGCCCATTCTATCCCCAATATTGTTGGATATGGTTTACTGTCATTGATGATCTCAATAACCTCAAAGTCTGCTAAACTTCTTACTCCATCAATGTGCATAAGTACATTCGAAAGTATTCCAAAGGGTATGACCTTCTGTTGATTAGCTAGTCTCAACTGTATGGGTGACCATGATAGCCTTGCTTTCCCCATCTGTTCCCATGCCTATTTGGTCAAGACATTTACTTCAAATCCCAAATCAAGGATGATCTCATCCATCTCATAGTCTCCAATTTGTGCACTTAGCATCATTTCTCAGCCTGTTCTCTTAGGAATTTTTATCTGGTGAACTACACTGAGCAATACTCTTGCAACTGCATTGTTCATAGTGTTTTACTAGGTTTTGCAGTTCCTCTAAGGCATCTTCACTCTTTATTAACCTCATACAGCTCCATAGGAACTGCACAACAAAAGTGCCTTTTTGTGTTGCGTTACATGTTTTATCATATGCCGTTGGCATATCCTTCATATGCGTTGTTTCATTTCACAACGGGATTCTTGGTGTCACAAGTATCAGTTTGTTGAAGGTCTCCCTTGCTTCTACGAATACTTCTTTGTTTTTGTCCAGATTGAAAGCAGGTGCTTTCCCAGTTTCTTTTCTTATCTAGACCCCTTCAATAGGTATCTGCTTAGCTTGACAATTCCCAGAAGTCGAAGCTTCGGGTTCTTTATCTCTTCCTGTCACAGCACCACTTTGTGTCATAACATTGATGTTTGGATCTCTTTTCTCTACTGTGATCATCTGAATGTTCGGGTTCTATCCTTCTTATCTTCTTTCTTGCATCTTCGCTTGCAATATTGGGCATGCCTCAATAACATGGTGAAAAGACTTATAGTATTTACATGTAGTGCAAGGATTTGTACAGTCTCAGGAAAGATCACTAGGCTGAGCGCAGTTATAACAGATCATCTGACCTCTTCCTCTTCCTTGTCCTTGTCCGTTGTTTCTTCATCTTCTGTGGAATCCACCACAGCCTCTATATGTGCCTTGATCATACTTTGCATTATCATTGTGTTGCGTTGTTTCTTCTTGAACTATGTAAACATCATGCTTCCTTTCTATCATAAGCTCATATGCTCTACAGCTGGAATCATCATGACCAACTGATTTACAGAAATTACAATACAAATTCTTGGGTGTTCACACATATTTCTGGATTAAATAACAATCTTCAAGCCGATGTCCTCTAGTTCAACAGATCTCACACCATGGCCTGTGCTATTGATTCAGTGGATTTGGTGCTCCACTGTCAAGGTACTCTTGAAATAGGGGACAACGTTCCTTCGGGTGCCCTTCTCCCTTACATCTTGTACACCAGACTTCTTCTCTAGTCTCTTTTCCTTTTTTAATGTATTGTAATTGTAACATCAAGGTTGCTAGCTGGTTCTAGATCTGAACCCTGCCTTGGCTTGTTTCTCCTATTGGGGAAGCTTATAGTTTCATCACAATCTCTAGGGTTTCTGCTTGCGAAGCAACCTTCTGTTGCATCAGTGGTAATATAATGTGTGACAACAACACGGCGATGAACCAATCTTGGTGTTGTTGCAGTGCTATGTCAAAACTAACCTAATCTAACAATGTTTTAAACTTCTGGTCAAATTCCCATACTGAATCATTCGTTTTATGCTTAATATCTTTTAGTTCTGTAATACATTGTGATTCAGACTTTGGTTTCTTGAATTCTCTTAAGAGGTCAGCCTTGAATCTTTTCAAACTGTCCAACATCATTCACAAAAGTAACTTATTTTTGATAGCAATCTAGGACAACCCTATGTTTTTCCATCCAATCCATACTGATAAGTAAATAGTAAGATCCCAATGGAAAACCATTTAAATCTGTACTAGTGTAAAAGTCATGTAACTTTAAAGGACTTTGATTTACTACTTTAGAAAATTTTCTTTTTCCTCCTCCGACCATTTGAACCAGCCAAGGCTGCATGTATCTGTTTTTTCTTAGTTTGCAGGACTCACAAATTTTTGGGTCGATATAACTTTTAGATGCGCTAGAATCAACCAAGATAGACACAGGTGTCCCAGAAATCATACCTTCAACCTCGATTATAGAGGCTTGATGTTCTGCTTGTCGATTGTTTAATGCAGCATAGATTTTTCGACTCCTTGCTATATCTTGAACTATAGAATCCTCTTGAAGATTATGCACTGATTTGTTTTTCTCCTTTCAATGAGGACATTCATACCACCTATGATTTTCTCCATGGCCCCAACACTTGAGTGGTGGATTAGGTGGTGTGTCTTCCGGTTTTCTTGTGCCTTCGGTGTTCATCTTCTTACTTGGTGGAACAAATTTTGATTGCGACTTACTGCCATCGAACTTGTTTTTGAAAGGTGCACGCATAACTTGGTTTTTGAAATGATTGGGCTTATGGCCTTTTTGCCTACTATTAGATTTTTTTTATTCTTTTCATTCCACCTCTTAGATACTTCATCCTTATTCTGAATCTGTTCAAGACACAATAGATCATTTCTGAAATCATCTTCCAATGTCTTCGGATCATCAAACTCTATCCGGTCTTTGAAACCAAACGGTAAACAATTCAAGAAACGCTGGATTTTGACTTTTTGATCTTGAATATAGCGAACGTACTTGAGTAATTCTAGGAATTTGTTGATTAATTCCTCCATAGTTTGTTGTCCCAGTTTTAGGTTGTAGAAGTCTTTTACCTTCCCATCAAAGTACCTTTCAAATAGATACTTATGTTTGAAGAATGTCGCAAAATATTTTCACTTCAGCTTTTTCTCGTTGATAGATTTTGTCAGCTTAAGGTCATCCCACCATGCTGAAGCTTTCCCTTGCAGATTGAAAACAAAAGTCCTTTGCTTTATGAGACTAGAATAGTCAAACATGCGTAAATATTTCTCCATGTCCCTAAGCCATAGCTCAGCTTTGGCTCCGGTTTTAATTTCACCATTAAAAGTAGGAGGCTTAATCTTTCTCAATTCTTAGTGTAGCTGATTTATTTTTCCAGTTTTCTTTTTCTTTTTAGGAACAAATTCTGTGGAATCTTCGCCAAATGACCTTTCGTTGCTGACATCCATATTATAACTCACAGAATTTCTTGGAGGTGTAGTCTTAAACTTGGAATTTCTTTTCATCACTGATTTTTCTACATGTTGTTCTTCTTGTGTTGGAATGTGACTGTTTTATTTTTCAGTCATCTTTTGTAGCAGAATTGCATTTATTTCTCATTGTTCTTCAAACGTTTTGATATTGTCTTCCTTAATGTTGACTAGCTCATCCTTAAGACTTTTGATCATTTCCATCATTTCACTAGATGTTGTTGCTCCTTGTGGAGAGTTCGTATTCCTTTCCTTCCTACTAGCCATTTCTCTTCGCTGACGAGATGTTTCCACAGCCAACCTTCCTTCTTGTTCCGCATAATTCATTTTCAGCTACTTACCGTTTTCAGCCACTCTTCTGTCTATGTGTGGTCAACAGTTGTTTGTTAGTCGTCATACACAGCAATGTATCTACTCACTAAAATAAGAAATAGTATGCTACAGAAATTATATATATATATATATTTTAAAACAACAGCATTTGTGTAAGCAAGCCTAAACGTCCTAGTGTAATGACTGTAGCTCTGATACTAATTTTTCATGTCTCTTCTTCACCAATTTTGTTTTTTGTTTGTAAGGTTCCAATGAACATAACCCCTACCTTAATACTATTTTAATTTGAAGTGATTAAGCCAATAAGACTTGAAAATGCAGTGGCTTGCAAACTAATATAATCAAGTTTGTTTAACCCATAATTAGATGAGAAATACTCTTGGGTTAAATATTAAGTTGATATCATTATGAACTTCAACTAACACATACCCTATGTCTAACCCTATGTATCTTATGCACATTAAAGTATAACCTAGGCATGTAAATGTTTGCCACCTGCAACAAAATACAATTGCAGCATAAAGCAAGTTATATAAATCATACACACATATAATCCCAATGTTATTAAAGTTCCTATATTATAAATGTGAATAATCTATACTATCCCAGGTATTATTATTTTTCACATGGAATGCATATTATACTCCCATAAATATAATCGTCATTAATTAATAAGGTGCTATAGTCCTAAGGCCTATAAACACAAGTAATATTCACACTTTATAATACATAGATTATATTATAATCTATTCTAATGTTATGTGAGCAATTGTTTTCCAACTAAACAATACACATATGTTACTCCTATCCTTTACATGCAATACTAAAAGGCATTAGTATTAACCTAACATGAATGCATTACATATATAATAGACCAAGCATCAAAGTCTAGACTTAACATGCAATATATATATATATATATATATATATATATTTATACATGTACATATACTAACCAATAAATATGAACCTTAGATTAGATATGCATCATATTCATATGTTATAACTTGGTGCTACTAGGTTTTCAAACCAACCTATTTAATGGTTTAACCATAATACTACGTAGACATAACACTTGTGCATAAATTCGATTTCCCAAGCATTAACCAAGGGTCTCAAAGTGCTATGAAAATGTGAACTAAGGCTACGTAAACCAACATACCAAAAATGATATAATTCGCATGGCAATTCAATGAATGGTTGACCAACATTACAAGTGTGTTCGTGATGGTGACGTGTTTGTGCCACTCATGTTTGACTTTTCCACATCCAACATTTTAAACCCTGGAATTGGGTTTCCACAGTGGCATGTGGAAGGCACTTAACAACGTTTCAAGTTTCAACACTGGTGCATTTAAAGGCTTGAGTCGACGTGGTCCTAGCTGGTCGACTCCATTAATAGCTACCCCACTTCGTAGCCGAACCTTAACATTGTGATGCCACTCTAAGTGGTGTACTAAGTACTGGTTACAGACTCAATTAAATTTCAAGCTGCTTCCCACTATTGATCTCTATTTAGCACTTGTTTATGGGCATTCATGAACCATCTACGCTGTTGATCCTGGAGTTGGAATGTTCTGTTTTTGCACCCAAAAAACACACTTGACTGGGAATTAAAAGTGTGATCACCGGTTTCAAAGGTAACACCTACCTAGCAGTCCCCGTAAATGCATCATTTGGTGATGTTCATGGCCTTCGGGGATTTTCATTTTCACTTCGACAGGGTCTACACAGAGAGCTTCAACTCTGTGCCAAAGTTTCACGCCATCAATTGATAGTGGGATGGCTCAATGCCATAGTGATCCAGTGAACAGAGAAGGTAAGAACAGTTAACAATTTCTGATGTAAAACTTCAATACTTGAATCATTCATTCATCCTTTAGTATTGTCTGACATTCATCGTTGTGTTCTACAATGCAAAGGTGAAGCATTGCTACACCTTGAATCCACTATATGTACCATGTCCACTTCATAAAATCTAATATGTGGTAAAGATTTTGTTGATGGAAGTTTTCTTACCGATAGTAAGTCCATTTAACTTTCTCGTGCAGGTGAGAAGGAGGAGGTTGGGAGTACTCATGGTGACGTCCATAACCGATGCCGAGCATGAAGAAGGGTTCTCCAGCTGGTCAGGTAACTCGCCAACCCATAGCCTCAGGTGTGGTTTACCTCGTTGGTGGGGGATGAGTTACTTAAACATGGGTAGAGTTTTCATCTAGGGTTTTTTCTTTCGATGTTGTCTAGGTTGGAAAGAAAATGGTCGCCGACCTTATTTTCTAAAGCATCACGCTGAACTCTGTAAAAAGAACTCCATGACCCTGAGATGTAATTTGTAGGTAAGCAGACTTGTGTAAATAGTTAATGTTGATAACTTAATATAATAGTTTCTATAGGCCGCGCATAAGCACTCGCTCGTTAATCCACGTTTTGTCTCAGAAATGTTTGTTGAGGTTTATGTGTTACTGTTCCAAACACTTTAATGGAAACAATATCATTTTTTACTTCAAGCAAGAGAGCTTGAGATTTTATATCTAGAAGATAAAAACTTTGAGAATACAAAAATGATTGATGAACCGAAGACTACTAGAAAAGTAACAAGAACTTGAAAGACTGCAAACACAACTAATGACAATTGACAACTTTGGTAAAAACGTAGAAGTCTTGAATGAGATTCTTAGAAAATAGAGGTCTTCATTTAACAAATATGGTTTAGTTTACAAGGTTGGAAAAAAAAAAAAGCCATATATAAAGGAATAAAATGAAGAAACTAGTCAAGAGGAAATTCAAAGGACAAATTACAATAATATTGTGCCACTAAAGGCATTGTATTCACCTAGAACTGCTCAATGTTGGAAATGCAACATGATTGGGCATATTGGAAAGCTATTAGGGTTAACCTTGACTCGGGGATGAGTCAAAGGTGATTATGTTTGGCACATGGATTGTTGTAGTTCATGGTATTGTCCCAGGGTATTGCATGTAATGAATCCTATAAAAGGCTTGTTACACTCAATTGTAATGTGGCCTAGAGGTGAGTGGGTGAGTTCACTTGTTCGGTTGGCCGGTTTTTACCAAGGTAATGAATATATTTATTAGCTGATTTTTCCTCTCATAAAATTTTCCAAAGTATATTGTGTGTCTATCTTAAATGCTTGCTTTTCTATTTTATTTATCCTACAAGTTATTATTATGTATGCTCGTTCTAATCTTAATAACTGGTATTAGAGCTCAGATTGAGCTTGTTTGAGAAGTCGTCTTGAGAGAAAGGGAAATCTGCTGCTTTGTGCCATGTATTTTAAAATGCTTTGTGCCATCTTGAAATAAAGGGTGATGTACTGTTTTTTTTATGTGTGTTTTTTGGAGATGAGAGAAAATGCCCACGTTGCGTAAAAGAAACCCTAGCATTGAATTTCATGTGATATGTTATGAAGGAGTTGTGCCTGGTGAAGGATGCGCAGGAGCAGATCTGTGTTCTCCTATAGAAGATCTTGAGTTTGATCCCCATCAACATAGCCGTCGTGTCACGATCTGGTGGAGACCGCCACTGTGGATAGTGTAGCCACCCTTGTTTTTTTCTATCACGGTCTTAGAGAGAAATTGGTTCGAATTTTGGGCATGAGGGCACATAGGACAAGATCGAAATGCATGGGTGAGGTTATATATCATTGAGCATGGCCACCATTGAATCCTGAAGCCAAAAATTGTATGTTCCACATGGTCTAGTGGAGGTTGTGGTCTCACTTTCACAAAGGAGATACATCTGCATAATCCGTGTGGAGGATAAACGGTGGAAGGAGAGACCTCATGCAAGTAAGAAGTTAAATTCGTGTCGAATACTCGAGATGATGAATAGAGAAGGATCTGAGCTTTGCAAGTGAAACTAGAAGCCACGGTTAAAAAATTTGAAGACTAGTTCTACGTGAAGATGATCCAGGTTGATTTTTTTTCCATGTCATGGAGATCCACTGTCAAGAAGAATTCCGCCATAGTAAAATGGTTGGGTGAAAAGGAAACCCATGAAGAGATCTTCCAAGAGTGAGGTTGCATGAGATCATCTTGAGTAATGAAAATCCCCATGATTGTGTGAAGAGAGAATCTACAGGAAGAAGTGCAGTTGTTGCCCTAGCCACTTAAAGGAGTTCCATCTAGAGAAGGGCGCGACGGAGTAGTCCCATTGATGACTGAGCCCTGTGGTCTGAAAGAGATATGGTGCATGTGTGTCGCCGATCTGTGAGAAAAAGCTGAAGTGAAGTGGTCCCGTCTAGCCCGAGTGAAGGAGCGGCTTGTGTGGAATATAGTAAGATTGGCTGGTATAAAGCACTCTAGAGATATCATTGGCATTGCTTCCGTAAAAAGCATAAAAGAAGCCAAGTTAAAGTTTACAACGTTTAAATCTATTGATTACGTCATCACCACATCATTCAAGAAAGCCAATTCTTTAAGATATGAATGGCTTCACATTAAAATGGGAGATATCAAAGTTTGTTTTTGTTTTTATTCACGTCACTTTAAAAGAGGAAGTCGTTTAAGTTCTAATTATTTACTTTCTTTTAGAAGTGACTAAGATTATTTTTTACAAAAGAGAAGTGGGGCCATGTGAATGAAAAGTGAAAGGATAGAAATGATGAGCAAGTAGATGAGTATGGAAAAGACAGAGGATGATGCAATAGATGGTGATGGTGTAGTCACCATGAAGACACATGAAGACACATGAAAGGGTATATGACTATAAGACTTGATAAGGCATGCATAGACCCAGTAATTCACTAGTAAAGTCACGAGGTGATGGGGGGGTGTATGTGAGATCCCCATGTCAAGATTAAAGGGGGGATTCTTATGGTTAATCTTCATTGGGAATAAGTCAAAGGTGGTTAGGTCTCGCACATGGTTTTGAACACATGGTTTGTTGTATCCTATGGTATTGGCGCAAGGTGTTGCATGTAATGAAGCCTATAAAAGGCTTGGCACACTCCATTGTAATGCGGCCTGGAGGTGAGTGGGTGAGTTTACTTGGCTAGGTATTGTGTGTCTATCTTAAATGATCGCTTGTCTATTTTATTTCTCTTGCAAGTAATTATTATGTATGCTCGTTAAAATATTAATAAGAAGTTTACACAAAGGTAATAGTTTTATTGTATGGAAAGAAATAACTAAAAACCAGACCAAGTCCCTTCTACTAAATGAAAATGTGGAGAACTTGGGAGACCAATCTATCTCCACTCTAATACAAGAATAATTATAGACCGATGGACCTATTGCGGAAAAAATATTGTGCACAAAACATACTATGACAAAAGGGGAGCATTAATGACCAATGAATTAGTGTCAGTAGTGGTGACTAGTTAAGGAGCATCATCACTAATAAGTGGTAGAATATGGTTAATTGAATTTAGACAAGATCAATAAAATCTTATGAAAATCAAAACATTCCACTTTTCGAAAATGGACCAAATCTAGGAAAATCCATAAAGGAGGGAACTCATTAATAACATAGGAAAGTCACCAAATTCCTTATAAATCCATGGACATCTTTAGTATGAACCCCCGCATCTACTGAGAACACTAGCCACAGAAAAAGCATTTGTGAGTGAAGGTTGAAGCTTGGAATCCATGGCACCCAAGAGACAATGCAAGACAAAGAATCCATTCATAAATGTGCAGTGAGAATTTGCACAAACAGCAAGTGCCTCTTCATCAAATCCCATAAAGACCCCTCGTGACTATATTCCATCCAAAAAACCGACTGCGGCACTTGTCAACTTCCCAATGTATAAGATACATATCTACTGACATCTTCATAAGGTGTAATAGTTGAAGAACAACTGCTCTAGAAACTATACAAGTACCAGTTTGCAGATCATGCTATCACCAAAAAAGAAACATTTTTTAAACTAGTTATGGACAACTACATCGATAGAAGGGTCAAACCAGGTCCTAAGGAACTGATTTTAATGGAAATTTAGACATGGGAAAACAAACTAATGAAATCAAGGATACTGAACTTGTTGGAGGTCCCTCACTTTGGAAAGTCCCCATAGGTGAAAGCATGTGCAAAACTTTTGTTATCACGAGTGCATGGTGGGTTTTGGTGGCTCACTAGGCCCATCTCCATTAATGCTAAGATGATTGAGTTTATCAATGGGCCACCTACAACAGGAGAAGATGTAGGTTATATTCTTGATAGAAGACAAGAAAAGGCACTTGGAAAGAAGATGGCTAAAAAGTATAGAACCCAATGTGTTAGCATAGGTTATTCAGTCGCACAAATAAATGACCAAGATACAAGGTTTGCAGTACATATACTGACATGCAAGATATCCCAAAAGAGTCTCCATGACAAATTCTCAGTAGCAATCATTGTAGTTGCAACCCAATGTGTGGAGGGATTGCAGATGAACTCGTCGACGTTTTTGCTGAACAAATTTTTGGAGGACTACAAGGAAACACAAGGAAAAGGTACACCATTCCATTATACTTGGTTGTTAATATGTATTGTGCTAACAAGATGGAAGGAACCAAAAGATAGTCAATTCTTTGAGAGAAATATGAATTTGTTTTGGTAGCTAGGTATATAAACTTGTAGTTTACTAATATTTTGCACAGACAAATAGATAACAACATTAACTTCTACCTATATGGTGAAAATATTAGGGTTATTTTAAGAGAAACACCACACATACAACCTCACATAGTTGAAGCATACACGGAAATTGCATGCTTCAAGATAGGAATATATCATACCTACATACAAGCCAAAAGGGATCCTGACATGCCTTGGCTACCTACCATGTTCATTTGTTTTGAGGATGACATTACACAAATTGTAAGCGAGTGGGATCCAGCGTGGAGGGTTCCAATAAAAGAAGAAGAGGAAGAGGCTTCTTAGCAGAAACAACCTAATATTCCAACATCTAAAGAAAAGGAATCTTAGGGTACAAAAATCACCCCTGAAACCACACAATAATATGAGCTAGTTAAGAAGAGGACACAAACGACTCATCCTAAAGAGTCATCAAGGAAGAAAAGGAAATTTTCCAAACCCACTCTTGTTTAGACACTGACAACATATGATATTGAACAAATTATCTTGGAGTTCAAAAATATTACTAAAGAAGCCATGGATAATGTACCTACAAAGGGAGAAATTGAATATCTTTTGAAACAACAAGAGGAGATCCTACTAAATATTGAAGAAACGTTTGTGACAATGAAGCAGCTGATACTGAAGACCAAGGGAAAAGGACAAAATAATGTAGAAGAGCACTCATACACACATATGAGTAGTTCATATGCACACCCTATCACACGGATAAAGGAAACATAGCTGCATCAAAGATTGAAAATTTCATTTACAACTCTATTGCTTCCCACTCAAGAGATGCAGTAGTCTTGAGCCATGTAGAAATGATTCTATTGCACTTACATTTGAATGAGATACATGCATGACATATTTCCATTGTGCAAGAAATTAGATGGATACATGAAGCTGTTACAACTGACTAGTACAAAATCCAGAGTGAGAAGGAAATTCTAAAGGACAAATGTTCTAGGATGAAAATAAAAAAGGAGAATACTACGCTAAAGACACCAGAGTTGGAGATGAAAGCAGAAGTAGTCATAAAAAGTGATCAACTGAAACATGAAGTGGAAGAAGTACATAAAAAGGAATTAAAGCTAAAGAAGACCATAGAAGAAGTATACAATGTGCTTCCAGAAGTTCAAATCGACGAAGATACTTCTCCAAAAGGAAAAGTGTTGAAGATATGCGAGGCCATTCAAGGTCTACATGCCAAAATCAAATAACTATTAGCAAGACAACAATGAGGAAAACCTCCATACGGCAGCGCATAACGTGAAAAAATGTTAGAAAGAATAAATATTGCAATAGAAAATATGAGTACCTTGGATTTGAAATGCAAAGAGATGCATGGAGAAAGTGCTCAACTATGCGGTAAGCTAGTCGCAAATGAGTAGTTGAAGGAAGTAGATCAAAGGATGAAGGATACATAAGAAAAATAATAAAGGATGCATGACAACTTAGATTTCTTACCAGCTATTGAAAATATGAAGAAAATAGGAGAGTACAGAAAAACAAGAACAAGAAATAGGTAGGATATGGGATGGACGACAAAAGATAGCTAACAGGATTGAACCATTCAAATAACAAGCCTTTAGCATCACATAATGTTTCCCATAGTTACAAGTGGAAATCAAGGAAGCAATTGATTAATATTTAGAAACTATAAAGTCAAATTCTAATGAGCAGGTGGAAGTAGGCATGTCGGCCAAAGAAGGACAACTGAAACAAAATGTTACTGATGCAAAGGAACTCTGTAAAAGTTTGCAATTACAGTTAAATCAGCATACGTGAGCAAAAAAGAATACTTCTTAATATATGAATGAAGCACAAATCGAATGGAAGTAAGCAAAACAAACAATGGATCAAGATGAAAGAAGTATATGTGCATAGGAGAACCTGAAATTGTGCATGGAAAGCGCCTCTTTTCCATTGATTTCTAAGGGGGATAAGTACTAGGAAGAATGTATCAATAACAACATACTGCATAGAAAAGAAAAACAACAGAGAAGTACTGATCGAAGGTTGCACAGAAGATAAAAGTTTCAAATTGGAAAGAACGCGAGGGGAGTACACATAGAGGGAGTGTTCTTCCATGTGCAAACAAAACAAAGGAATTCATGATTAGGAAGAGAACAACTTGATAAGGTGTTGACATCAATTCCAAAGGGGGATATTGTCAAACTTTGGTTGTCACCAATATCAAAGAGGACTTAGTATCCATGTGCGAGTTTGAAGAAGTATATAAAATCCATTTTGAAGAAGTATATAAGACTATGTGCGCAAGTCCCTAATCATATCTAGTTGTGGTACTTCAAATTTGATGTCAAAGTAGTGGTTGGATGAGTCTTGGAAGTGTGAAAGAGTCTTGGGAGTAAGAGATGGTTGGAGATGTATGGAAGTCTCGAAAGTGTGCAAGATCCACCAAGAAGAAGATGTATACAAGTCTTGAAAGTGTGCAAGACCCAGCAACCAATGGTAGTTCAAGGGCGATAGACCCAACATGTAGTGGTTCCCAAGTTCATAAGACACACTACGCTAAGTACCAAGTGTGAGCAAGACTCACAAGGTATGATACGCCAGCCGTGCAGATCATGACAAGTGGCAGATGTGTGTCTAAGGTTGACTGTGAAGAAAGGAAGAATGGATGCTATGACCAACTTGTGGACATATCGTCTAACTAAGTCAAGTATAAATAAGAATCCAAGTGGCGAGTGAAAAGTAAGGTTGAGTATGAACAATAGATAGCATTATGATTTGGAAAGCTTCAAATTATTAGGGCATTAATAGCTCATTGTTCTAGAACAACATGATCTAGTAGAGAGCCAAGTATGAAAGAGTAGAAGAGAAGCACAACAAATTATTCACATGATGATATAGTATATGGGACAAGTGGGAAAGAATAGAAATGGAGTATTGCAGATGGTGTGCATGAGGTCATAGTTTATATGAGACGGATGCATAAGAACATAACAACAATATAGTAGCCAATGCACAATATCAGCTAAATATGCAGTTTCGCAGAAACAGAACAGTATCCTGAATAGCACACAAATTGCAGTATTTATGAAGTATGAGAACCAGAGTGCAATACTGTCATAGTGACATGATGTGTGTGATGAACTAATAATAAATCACATAATTTACATAGAAAGTAGAATCTAATAGGTGCACGCGAAGGAATGTATTGTAGTAAATATGAAGAGTGTGTAGATCAGTATAAAGAAAGAAGAATATTCTATAGTCATATCAGGGTGACAAGATGTGGAAAGAAATAGGGAGTTGGTGCTTCCTTCAAGTTTGAGCCTATAAATCTAGAGGGTTGGTGCCTCATTCTAGTTGATGCTAGTAAGTGAGGGAGTTGGTTCTTACTCGAGGTTGTATCCTGTAAATCAGGGGGTCAGAGCCTCCTTCCTATCGATGCTGGATAATTTTGGAAGTTGGTGCTTCCCATGAATGTAATCATTATACTATAATAAATCGTTCCATAGTTTTCTCCCATTTGTGTTTCTACGTTAAATATTTGTGTTATGTGCCTTATGAATGTGTTGATGAATGACATTGTTTATGATAAATGAATAATATAAGTACTGTTTGAATTTGGTAAAAGTGAAATTTGTTCAAAACTATGCATAATAATGATTCACCGCCCCTCTTAGTATTATTAATATTTCCAACCTCCTTCTCTTGGGTGAGAGACTCCATGAACTCTGCCAAGGAAGGAATCTTCCAGTTTCAAACTTTCAACTTAGTTGCATGGAAGGTAGAAAGAAAAACTGAGTATTATGGACCCAACTTTGAGAGTATAGACAAAATCAGTTTCTCATCTTTATTCTCAATCCCACATTGATTGAGCTGGAGGACCAAATATTTGAACTTTGTGAAGGAATATTGTATGGAATACAAACTACTGGTACTTAGTGAAATCAATACATTATTCAGCTAATGCCCCCTTTACTTATCTGTATTTCCAAACAATGACTTGAGCTTGATCCAAACATCATTTGTAGTGGATAATCCATCTAGATGAAAAAGGAGATATCTAGAAGTGCTGAGACACAGTAGGATATATGATTCATCCCTTTTATAATTCCATTAGGAATTCTCTACATCTGATGTTGGCGTGAATTCAATACCCATAGTGACTCTGTAAAGGCACTTTCTCCTCAATAAAATCACAATATCTGCTTTCCAATCAAAATAATTGAATGGATTAAGAGTGATTGAGTGAGACTGCTCCATATCAACTATTGCGCTCCTGGTGAGACTGAATCTGAAACATGCACTTTGAAAACACTCAGAAGGAATTTTTTTAGCACAATTAATCTCTACTTCAACATTGAGCACATTCGGGAGTGCATCACACCTAGGTAGACTCCAAAGGATTTCTAGAATGGCTTCAAGACACTATCTTGAGGATTTTCGTGGAACCTCCACTACTTCTGGTGCTCAATGGAAGTATCTGAAAGATATTGTAATCCTAATGTGATCTAATACCACGTGAAAATAGAATTACAGTTGGATCTATGCAACACAAAATTCCTCACAAATTGTGAAGTAGAGATTGCTTAGAAACAATGAAAAAAGAGAGAAAAGTGATGCATAACACAAACTTCTATTGGACAACTATATATTAGCCAAACTCTTGCAATAGGATGGCTATCGAAATATATACAAATGTCAGAAAATTGAAATCCTATGGAGGCATTCGAATTACTCACAATTGGCAGGATCACAATTAGCAAAAATCCCCATCTAAGGAAACACGAATATCCAACTCATGCAAGGTGGTCATGAATTGGAAAATTCAGCCTTAGTAGGCCATGAGTGACCAAAAAGTAGCAAATCATGGAAGAGGTGGTGGCCAAAAATAATAAAAGTTTCCAAAAGAAAGCTAGCACCCCTACCTTATCCTGATTTATGACTAAAGCATAACAAAGTTGCTTTATGTGCATAAAAGCATGATAAAGCACACTAAAACTAGCTAGTGCACTCTTACTCATAAAATCAGAGCAAAAGAAGACATAAAAGTAGAAAGGGTGCTTGGGTGGATAAGCATCACAAATATGCGGGCAAAGTATGCACTAGTGGCCAAATAACCTAGTCTAAACACCTATAAAACATAAATTAATGCAAAATAATTATATACTAAGGTCTAGATGGAGTAAAATATTCTTAAAAAAATAGCCTTAGAATGCCTCTGGGACTAACATGGTGTGTTCTATTTTTATGAGGATACCTGTAATGAGTTTCTTTCATCTTTCTGAATTGTTGTCACTATGTGTTTACACATGAGTGTGAGACAGGGAGAGGGAGAACGCCTAAAACATGTAGGAGCTTACTTTGTGTTATTGAAACATATATGATTTTAACTTAGAAAATAGCGTTGACTGTATTTGGATTCCTTTTCTAGATCTTGATGGTTGTTTTTAGTTCACAAGGAGCTAGCAATTGACTTTGTTGTGGTTGGTATTGTTGTAGAGTCACTTTATGGTGCAAGCAAGTCTATCTACTAGATAGATATGGTTTGTATTTACCATGAATATGTATTCTTGTGATTTTTGTGAAACTAATATTTAGTTTAGATCCTAAGGCTACAAATTGTTATAATTTTTGTTGCAATTAACTTTGATTTTTCTCAATGATAAATTCATGGATATTAGGAAACGAAAGAGATTTTTTAGATGATTTATTACGCCCTATTGTCATCCATTGATCATGATTTCTTGAGTGGCTAGGGAGGCCATGTTTATGTTGTGTAAGTATTTATTGGTTTTAATAGAAAGTTAAATTTTGATAAATTTTAAATTTTAAATTTTTATCTTGAGGTTTCTTTTTTACAAGGTTGTTCCATAAAAAGTTAAGCACACTTAGACCATGCAGAATTGCATAAGAGACTAGAATCTATATTGCGAAGCCAAGAAGTGATGGGGTTGACATAAATTTGAACTTGGAAGTTAATCATAAAAACTGGCAGTCATTCATTTCTCTTAGATAGTGTGAATGATCAATTCTTGAATCTTGTAAAAGTTCTTGTATTTCCTTTAGAATTTTGATGAATAATCTCTATCAATATTAATTAAACATTTGAAAAAAAAATTAGAACTTGATAAAGTGTGTTGTATCTTTTGATTTTATGTAAATCTTAAATGACATTGTCAAATAGTTTTGGGGAATTTAAAGATATTGATAGTACATATGTTAATTGTGACATCCCATAATTGCATCACTCTTAGAGGATTTTCTTATATTGGAGTTGCAATGGATAAAACGCCTATTATTTTTCTCCCTTTTATTTACCAGTTTTATTATTTTGAAGTGAGTTTGGAGAGGCCTTCAGTGCAACCTTGGGATATTAAACATGATGGAATTGATAGTTATGGGAGGGTTTTGGTCATATGGTGCATTAATTATTATTATTTTGGTTATGTGTATCTACTTTAGTTTTGTTTCAAGGCCTTTCATTTCAAACTAGTTGGAACAAGTTTGAATAAAATCAAGTACAATGAACTAAAATACGTTAATGTAGAAACTAGCCATGGATTATAGACAGAGGCTAATTTACTTGTAGTAAAAAATGCATGCCAACAAATCAAGTGATTGAGTGCACATTGAAGGGATGCAAGGACTAAGTCATTTTTCTTGCAAGAGAAATTACAGGTCATAACAGTGCTATTGTGTAGCGTTCCCCTCACCCAATCCGACCATCGGGAGGGGACGCTGGCCAAATATGGGCTCTCAAATTTCGCCCCAAATCCATAATAAAATTTTCAACAAATAAAATGTGTTAAGAAATGTAGATAAACATGCAGAGCGGAGTTAAAGTCTATCCACACACATCTAGCATGCAAATACACAAACATAACATTACATGCATGGAATAAAAACACTTCATAATTAAATGCATAAGAATAATTATCTTTATCCAACACATGTCCAAGCAAATGGTTGTGTAGGAGCACTTTTCCACCCAACCATAGGTACTCAGTCCAGAATATACTCTTTCTATTGGGAAGCCAGCCCCAAGCTAGATGATGAGGCCACCAAGGTGAAGGTAACACCTACAAGCTTCTCTCTCTCATCCCACAACCCATTCTTCTCTCTATGCTTAGCCAAATTCTCATACATAGCTCTACAGGGGTCTCTCTTAGCCCTCATAGCCTTGGATTCCACAATACCTTCCCCACAAAACACTCTTCTAGATGAGGCATCCCCTTCACCGATCCATGGTTCTCTTGGGTGATCCATCTTGCTGGGTGCTTCCAGTTTGCGCATAGAAGAATTCCAAATTGATATTGGCTGCTATAGAACCACCTATAGCCTTAATGTGTGGCTTCTCAAGCACCTACGAGAAGTAGAACTCAAGGGTAAGGGTTCCAAGCTTTCCCAACCTCTCTACTCACCTACAACCAACAATATTCACTTCCATATCTGCAGCATGGTCTCCAAATTCGAATTTATGAGTTCAAAACAACATGGTAAGTTCATGGACAACAAGGGAGATCTCTACATATTCTAAATCTGTGTGAAAGAATGAGAGAAATGAGGGTTGACTCCAAAGGATATGATAAAATGGTGAAAATACAACTGGCATAACTTCTGACAGTAGAAGAAATAACTCCTTAAAGATGTAGTCTAACTTCTATCATGATAGAACTGTCACAAAAGCGCAATTAGTCCCATGCTTCAATAACTACATGAGGTGACTTTTCCCACCAACTAGACACATGCATTAATGATTGGAAAATGGTAAAAAAAAAAGAGATAATTAGCTTATTCTCATCACATGACATAATTTTGGGCGAGTTCTAAGGTGGACACTTGGCAGAAAGGATTTAGTCACCCATGGACCCCGTTTCCTCTTCGCCCCCCTTTGGTTCTCTTTACACAGCCATTGTTGGACCATTTTATTATTTTTGCACATAATATTCTAAATCAGTATAAAAGACAACCAAATAGTCCAAATAAAATATAAGCATCATACATGCCTAGACATTCACTAGTCAGGCCTTGGCCTTGAGCTCCGCACTAGGAATTCGAACTAGCATATTTACACCATTTACATAATTTTGTATAAATACATTCCAAGTCAAAACTAGGGGTATTACATATTGGTTCCTATTAAATCAACGGAAATATACTTTAGTATAGAGTGGAATTACAGTTCAACCATTAATACATTTGATGTCATTGCATATGAATCCACCTTTCATTACTTACCTAATTTAAATCCTCTAGAGGCCCACGAAAACAAAATATTTTACTGCATTTGTAATCAATTTGGAAACAAGTCTTTTTATGGAGCAATTCTAAAAATAATCAGATCTCTATTATCTTAATTATGAAACAGTACATTTTGAGGGGAAAAAATCAACTGAAATTATGTATTCTTACATGAGATACTGATGTATCTACTTGTTTTAAATTGATGATCTTGTCCATGTAGTTTCATTTAGAAAGTAGCTACACAGTCAATAAAGAAAGTGTTGGGTGAAATCTTACTCATCAACTATTTCACTTCTACAAATGAGATCCTTCAATGCTTTCACATTTTGTGAAGGAAGCATTTCATAAATGCAGTTATTTTGTGTCATCTACATATAAGGACACATTTTTCTTTGATTTTTATCACATACTAAAGTTTTGTATATTTATTTTACTAGATATTTATGGAAGTTTATTAGAAATTCTTGTATTTATAGAGTACCTATCTATACTAAGTCAATTGAAATATTTGTTTTTTAATTGACTAAGATTGTACTTAATACACAAGATCACATAAGTTGGACAATATTTTTTGTATGCTGACAAAGGTCCCTTGGATTTGAAAAAATGCCATGATTATTGGTAAAATAATTATGAATTTATAGGACCTCTGATCATCAAGTCAGAAATTTATAGGAAGCTAGTGGAGCCTCATCAAGTATCATTTATGATAATTTATATATAATCTTGTTGGCATATTTCACATTCAACTATTGTAGATTCGTGGGAATGGGCATATTTTATTTGGAATTAACATATTATCTACTCCTGGATGGTATTAAATATAGTTTACTGTATTTTTATTACACCAATAATATCAGGTATATTCCTTGGTTCTCTAGTTTAGGTTTACATTTTTCTTCTTAAGGTTCATGTTTTGTTAGTTAAGAGACCTTACATAGAACCCCCAACATTTCAATTAAGTGGGGTAGCGCATTTAAATTGTGGTCAAATTTTACTTTGGCTTAAATTTTATCTTCCAATTTTCTATGGTGAATAGGTGTGTGTTGTCTATATTGTTTTGTTTCAAATCCACAATCTTTGAATGCCAGTCAGGATGTTGAATGTTCTTAAGGGATTAATGCAGAAATACACTTTTCCCTATAACATTTTTAAGAGAGACTATATTATACATTCGATGATCATGAGATGGGAACTCACCAAGATATTCATGGCCATCATTTGTTTTCTATTAATTTTTTTGGAGCTATAATGATGTGTCACCTATTTATTAATATTGATTGGAACCCGATATATTTGTGCTAGAATTTGGGTTTAGAGGATTTTTTAGAAAAACAGGATCACAGAGCAATAACAATAAAAAAGATGCAAATATAAATTACACAAACACATTACAAGAGAGACACCAATATAACGTGGTTCACCCAACATGGGCTACATCCACACAGAAATTTCCAATCCTTACTATTATACCATCCAGCAAATGAAGGGAAACAAACCGCAGCACATCTGCTGCAACTTCCTCTTCACTCTCTCTCAATCTCTCTTCTACGATCTCATATATCTTTATAATGCTACAATACATTACACAGTCGTATTACAATTTCTTCCTTTTAAAAGGGAAATACCATGGGAAAATACCACGTGCTACCCAAAACCATGGGCCCATAATCTGTTGGCCAAAAAACAACCCATAACAAAAATTTCTTTCGGGGGCCCACTGGCCCCCAGGCCCCCCGGCCGGAGGGGGGTGCACCACCCCCACGGACCCCCCGTTGTGCGTGCCGGGATCATAACAAAACCTGGGGTACAAACACGACTGAAACAACATCATCTATGAGACTGGAAGATCAAGCTCCACAACCAACATATATTGGACTAAAAATAAACAAGAATGGCGCCATTGAGGTATGTACTTGGTGAATTCTATGTATTTTCATCTTATGGACATTTTTATTCTTAGAAGTGAATGTAAAATAGTGTCTTGACTGGAATGTGTAGTTTATACAAGTAGATGAATATTCAAGGACATCTGTTGAATCAATCTAGGGTGTTTGGGATGTGATTAACATGATAAATTTAAATCCAACTTCTATAATTGAAGGAGTGGCATTTTCTAAAACCGCATTTGACAACCAACCTGCAAAATATGTGTTGGGAAATTGCATGTGTCCTATTTTTATATAGAGTTTGCAAATGCCCGCCATTGCAATAACATGCCTGCCAACAATAGAAAGATGCCTTCCAATGCACTAAAATTCTTACTAGCAATATAAATATGCACACCAATGCACTAAAATGCCTACCATGAGAGAGAAAATTCCCACCAATCAGTCAAAAATGCCTGCCAATTAGTAAAAAATGCCCACCAAACATTGAAGAGGGCATTTTAGTGTAATCCCCACAAAGTCGAGAAGAATGTATGCCAAAGTCTACAAATTCCTGTCATTGCACTAAAATTATTACCAACAATTGAAAGATGCCTGCCAATGCACTTAAATTCCCACCAACAATAGAAATATGTCCTCTAATAAACTAAAATGCCTACCAAGAGAGAGAAAATTCCCATCATTCAGTAAAAAATGCACATCAATCAATCAAAATTCCCACCAATCGTTTAAGAGGGAATTTCAGTGTAATCCCCACCAGTTCAATAATAATTCCCACCAAACTATGGAAATTCCTATCATTGAACTGAAATTCCTTCCAGCAGTAGAAAAATGCCCACCAATGCAATGAAATTTCCTTAGGGAGAGAGAAAATTCTCACCAATCAGTACAATATTCCCTCCAATCGTTCAAGAGGTAATTTTAGTGTAATCCACATGAAGTCAAGAATAATTCCCACCAAAGTATGAAAATTACCGTCATTGCACTAAAACACCTGCCAATAGTAGAAATATGCCTACCAATGCACTGAAATTTTCGCCAGCAGTAAAAAGATGCTCTCCAATGCACTAAAAAGAGTGCCAAGAGAGATAAAATTCCCACCAATCAATAAAAAATGCCCGCCAATTAGTCGAAAATTCCTACCAATCATTCCAGAGGGTATTTCAATGTAATCCCCATTAAGACACGAAGAATTCCCGCCAAATTCTACAAATTCCTACCATTGCACTGAAATTCCTACCGAAGTTTACAAATTCCTACCTGTTGCACTGAAATTCCTGCTAGTAGTGGAAAGATGCTAGCCAATGCACTCAAATGCCTACCAATAGTAGAATGATGACCACAAAATGCCAAAAAATCAGTCAAAATGACTAGCTATGAGTAAAAACTTATCTCCAATCGTTGAACATAGACTTTTAGATAGATAAAAAACAAATTTTGAAGGCCTATGATTGCAAACTTCTAAAGAAAATAGTCTTAATGATGCTTGGAAGAAAATGTGCAATGAAGTAATCAAGCCATGAAGACTTGAAATATTGAAGTGTAAACACCAAGACAAAACTATCTTATGAATAATTGAGATAGTGCTTTTTGAGGCACTATCTTATGAATATTTACGAACCATGTGTGAAATATGGAAAGCTTCTCATTTCTAGTGACAAGTAATTACATCATATTTATTCACATTCTCTTTTTCTAGGCCTAAAATTCTTGTTCTCATCTTTTGCTTCATGTTCTTTGAAATCCATCAAAATTTTGATTTTGAAGTAAGTTATTGTCATGTTAGTGCTCGTTATGGGATGGAATTATTACGGGATATTCAAAACGAGCTGAGTGGTTAAAAATGTAACTCTGGGTAAAGTACTTAAATGTTTACCGTGTTCTAAGAGTATGCTAATGTTGACATCAAGTGCAATGTTTAATTCTTATTATGTACCTTTTTAGGATGTTTTTACTAAGAATTATTGTGAACATAGAGTTTTAGATGATGTGATTCCATCAAGTGACAATGAAGTTGCATTTGAGGACATTGGAGCTCTATAAAATGTCAAAGATAGACTAAAAGAGTTAGTGATGCTTCCTTTACACAGGTCTTTGCTATTTTGCCAAGGACAACTAATAAAGGTGTGATACCTTCAGGATTAAGAATTGTCAATAATATGATGAAGAATTGTGAATACTATATTTGTTAGGAAGTGATCCTAAGTGGGTTTGAAATAGTTACTAGCTCAGTTGTTTGAGAATTTGGCATCTAGAATCCTTTGTCTCATATCAGGGAGTTCATTTTTTTATTCATTGTAATAGGGAATAATACCATATATGGAGGGGCACGAAAACAATGATGGCATCGGTTGTACTAAAACATTACCTATAGCTTTATGTTAGTGGGATTGGTTTTGTTCAAATATTCATTTTTTCCTTGAGGAAGCATACTATGCACATGAGCACATTTCCAAATTTGCCCCATTTGCACTTAATCTAGAGTTAGGATAGGATAGTTAGTGTAAATAGAGAAAATCAAATTAATGTCCATGTTTATCCAATATCAATATGTTGCATATAATCAAATGGAATATAGTTCGGACTATGTTATCCCCCTTATTTTGCATGGGGTGTCCACCAAGTTTTTCATGAGGGTTTCTGGGTTGGTTTTTTATTTTCTTAGGCAAGTTTGAAGCATGATTTTACCTTATATTAGCTGTAAAATAAATTTTGGGCTAATTCATAGGATTTATGGGCATGAGAAAGGAAATAAGAAACAAATTCAACTGTAATAGAGTGAAATTCTGGTACGTTGCAGCAGTCCTGGGCACAATTTTATCATCAAATAGAAACCAATCTCCAAATTGGGTATGTTTTGAAGAAGCAACTCTTAAAACTCAAATCTGGGCTTTATTTGGACTGTCTTAACACTCATATCAATAGCAAGAGAGGCTTGAATTCAAGTCTTAGATGATTCGAAATAGTTTGGGGCCTGCACGTATGTGGAATCAATGACAAAACCAAGTTTTGGTAAGTTCTGGGTAGTTTTGAAGCATAAACAATGTCAATTTTCAGATATGGGATGTTTTAGGATAATTTTTGGTGGTTTATGGATCACACAATCACTTAAATCATGTCCATATTGAATTGTGAGCATGAAAACAATGGTGAATAGGCTTTGAATTCAAATATATGCTTAAACAATTACCCATCTTTGAAAGTGTTAGTATCAATCCTAATGCTTCTGACATAGAAATGTTAGTATTAGACATTAGGTCACTGAGTTGAACAGATTAGAATTGGTAGCCTTATAGCTAAGCTATTTGTATTATGTTAACTCTTCTAATTTTTAATATTTTATTAGTATAACTGGCAATCTTCTGGTGACAGAATGGTAAATGGTTCCACTCCACATTCCCCTTTAACTTGGGATTGTTGGCATGTTGTCACATAGGATGTATCAATTAATTTGACACATTTCCCTTTAACATGGGATTTGACACTAGTATGTTAACCCTAACCAAGTCACAAGTATACACATCTATCCTCATCCCATATTTTTAAAATCCATGAATTATACCCTACTCGAGGTCAAGGATCTTTCCTATCTGCAATGAATATGTAAGATATTCTAGTTCCATGAAACATCCTTGATCTATTGAAACACTTCCTTTTACTGGCCACTACATGAATTTCTCTATACTTTACACATCACTTTATTTATGTAACCGATGATAAACTCATTATCTAGTTGTATCTATGGTAATATATTATTGTCATGATTCTTGGGACCCCATCCTTGGTCTATGCTCACATGGATATATCCAATACACTTGAGTGGATCAACCTCAAGCATTTTATCACATTGCTTAAATTTTAAAGAAAAAACTATTTTTTATGTATTTCCTTGTGAATCATGATTATTTGAAATTCTTAGTAATATATATAATTTAAAGTATGATTTTATATTTTATATATTCTTGAACCTATTGCCTAACATTTCCAAAATCATAAAAATTTCTAAACCTTACCTCCTATAAATATTTTTGAAATGCGTATTTGTGGGAATGTGGTATGCATATAAAAAACAGTGAGCACTTGTATTGTTTTTTGAACATATCAAATGAGATTAGTTGAAACTAACCCAATTATGATGGATAAAATATATATTTCAATTGTGGAATGTGACAGTTTTATATAAACCACTATGTTCCATGATCATACCACAAGGGTTTGGAAATTGAAACGTTCAGAGAATTGTATTTTCCATTTTGGTGTGACAAAAATGAAAATGCTTCAACTTAAATTTCTTATCAATGCTATGAGAATCATCATACCATATTCTTGTTTTCTAATAGATGCAGTTGGTACTTGAATTAATTTTCTTTCACCCACAATCCCCCATTTTCAGTTAACCATGAGTGGAAGAATCAATGCATTTGGGAAACACCTCAATCATTCTTACTATTTAAAAATATGAATAGCTTGTCATGAAAGTTAACTTGTTATGTTAGGGGTTGTGATTGTTGGTCGGGCTTGATGCACTAGTTGTAACATAATTTTCTAGTCTTCAAGGGATGTGATTCCTTTACACATGAGTATCTTCCTTTATCAATCTCTACAATTTACATATCCTGATTGAGTAGAACTTCTTATCAGAACTAATGACAATGACTATGCCCAGAAATTTCCCCTTTCGCTTTGGTTCTGCATGTGCAACTACTATGGTTCTTACTTCTCTTCTCAAGCACTCTCATCTATTCACAAAAAATATCATGAGAACATATTGGCATAAAAAATTCAAAAGATACTTCCATACCCTAAAAAATCCTTAGCCTAGTCCCCTGATGTACATAGGTTAGTCGAAAGATAAATTCATCAGAGTAGTTTTAGATATGTTCATGAGAGTTATATGATTTTACTTGTCTAATAGTAAAATATTTTATGTTTTCAAGTTAGAAACATCACATTTTACTTCTTGTCAAACATTTCCCTCATTACTTTTATTTCTCTTGAATAAAAACACTTAATCATGCATTTAGGAATCCTCTAAACATAAACATTACAATATCCCCTTGCATAAGAATGGGGCCATTATAAATGAACAATAAGTTAATATTTTAGTTGCTATCACTAACAAATATAATTTGTGGGACTTCTAGAGCCATCTCTTGATTGGTTAAGGGATCAATTAGGTGTGCAATTTCCTACTGTTGCAGAGTTTTAAAGCTGTAATATTTAACTCTTAAAGTAGATAACAGAAAAATGGTTTGGATATTCAAGAAACAAGGATGGCATCTCCTTCGATAAAGAAATTCAACATTAGTATTATTTGAATAATAGTTCCACACGCTTTTCCATAGTGAGATTGTCAGAGGAAGCATGATCAACTAGATAGATACCAAAGTCTCAAATTATACATTGGTTTGTGAATTAGAAGAGGAATAAGAAAACATGAAGCTATTAAAAAACCCTAGAAATTGCATACAATAAGATATTAAGTATAGATTCATTGTTTATATTCAACATATAAAACACTACATGCAGATGTAAGTGGTGAAGTGGCGGTAAAAATACCTTGTAAATGATGCTTGGCTAGAAAGACATATTTGTTGTGAGTAAACAAGATCATTGGAGGCTTGGCTCCCAGAATGTTGTTGTTACTATTGGTTGGTGCTATAAAACTCAGCTTGATCCAATGCAAATGTATTATGACTCTCGACCAATGCTTCACACATAAAATGTACTATGGCAGTCATATTGATGTTTTGGAGATGAGCATCTTATTTTCTTCTCCATTATTTGTGAGAGCCATTGCCATGGATACCAATCAACTTCATTAACAACATCTTGGGAGGTTGCAGAGCCTTTAACAGAAAATGAATGAAAATTTTGTAAATACATTCGAAAAGATGAAAGTTACCAATCTTATGTGGATCCCTCCAACTAGAGGGACATGATGTGATTTGTGCTCCGCTTGTGGCCCCACTACATACATTGGTTCGAGTCTCTCACCAAGTTGAAAATTCTTCATGACAAAAGGCAAGAGTATGTTGTAGTGCATGATTTCCAAGTAGATGTACATGATGTGATGTGTGGCCCTGCTACCTTCGCTAGTTCGAGGCTCTCCCCATGTTGTTGATTCTTGACGATGAAAGGGAAACATATGCCATATTGCATAATTTCCAAGAGGATGGACATGATTACCAAGTGGAGGACTGCACTAATCCTCTATTTTTTCTTGCTTGGGTGTTCCCATACAATACCCCTTCAAAATAGGTAAGAGAGTTTGTGGCCACTGCAATTTTCAAGTTGCATGCGACAATGAATTTTCTGATATTGTTGTTCTCAACATCAAAGGCTGCAATTATAGTGCAAGAATGGATAGGTAATTAATATATTGAATTTTCAACTGTTTTAAGTATTATTGAATGTCGTTGTGCCCGAAACAATTTTGTTTCTAGAAACTATGTAGTGGTGTGCCCACAACTATGTTGATGATCATAGGTGTGTCAAATATTTCTATTAAAACCCAGTCTTGGTCCCTATTTGTTTGAGTTGGGACATAGTAGTTAATTAATAATGAAATAGAGGTAAAACTATTATTCTCTTACATTTCTTAGTTTATTATATACATATTAAAACCAGTTATCTAGACGACCAAAATCAACCAAGAATTATTCTAGATATGGTAACCATGATGTTTATTATTGTTGTATGGTGGAAAAACACCCAAGTCTATTGTTCTATGGAAGAACTTTTATAAAGTCTAAATTTAAGGAAAGTAATGTAAAGTTTGATACCTATTACAATGAAAATATTTATGAGAACATCATAACCAATGAATGAGTTCTACATGATAAATAGCAGCAAATATATATCTTAGGATATGAAGATGGGAGCTAAAACACACCCATGCATAAACAGGCAAAGCATGAAACAGCTACGAGAAGTGGCCCTAAATATAAGAAAACCAAATATTACCAGAAAAAAGAAATACACAAAGCAAATAAGGATAAAAGTCAAGATCTATTAAAGTTATATGTCAGTTATAACTGCATGCTTCCCAGGAAGAAAGCATAGAAAGCAAAACTAACTCTATCAAATTGGTTAAATATCTTCAAACTTCAACAGTTAACCCAACTTCAACTTGAAATAAAACTGGCTTTAACAATTCTAAAGGCAATCCGTTCCTAACACTCTAGGTATCAATCCATGAGGGACCCCCAAGCTTCAGGTTCCATGTCTTTAACCTGCTCAAAATAACTTGTAAATGTTACCACCATGGAACTTGGTACCCAACAGGAACCGACTGATGGTCACTGGCTAACTCCATAGCCTTGGGGCATCAACTGCTGTTCCACTTTCATGGCTTCAGCATAGGCTAATGTAAGGGTAGTTATAGTGGGTGACCTCCTAACAAACATTGAGGTCAAGGGATCGATCTAAAGCTATCGAATATATTTGAACAACTGCTTGCTCATTGAGAGTGTAAGGATCTACCAACCTGGTATACAACTTGTAAATAGAGTTTTGTAAAACCTCATGGACTTATTTGTCACTTAGTGTGTTGAAGCAAACTGATGATATAACACTACAGGATCAATGGGAAGTAGAAAGTGAGATTTATGAAGGTGGATTATAGCTCAGCCCAAGAAGGGATTGAACAAATGGGCAAGCCGATATACCAGTCATAAGACTGATCATCAAGTGTCATGGAAAACATTTTGCATGACACATATTCATGCTCCACTTGTAGTCTTATTAAGGCATCCTTGTATGCATGGATGTTTTATTCTGTGGTCCTTATGCCATTTGCTTGTATTTTGGAAAGTATTTATCCGCATTATTTGGCATCTTATGTGCTGGTCCCTAGGTGTAAAAGGGACTGCTTCCTGTAAGCCAGGGTGCATTCACAGTAGCCATTTGTATCCTTTGATAATAATGGGAATAACTTGATGGGGCTGAGGAATCTCGAGGTGATACAACTATGGGGTTCTTACTTTTGGGAGGATGGGAATGCTTTTCAAACTCTAAGTCACTCTCTATAGCCTGAGATCTGGTGAGGACTCTTTCGAGTTCCAAACGTACAAAGAATATTAAAACAACTATAGGAAGTAAGGCTTAAAACAGAGTACCAGGCCCTTTTTATAGCACCAGTTATGTTGTTACAGCGTTACCCACCTCCTCTTGTAAGGACTGGATACCCCAAAGTTGAAAGGTGGATATGCCCTGCCCCTCTGATTGTCACAAGTGTCAACCCTTTGTATATTTGAGTCCATCCTCCAACCTGCAAAAAAAAAACATCAAAGCAATAATCGTAAAGACATAAAGAGAATGTAAATTTTCCAAGACTAGAGGGTCACAACATTGAAAAACGTAGAAGTGATAAGGGATTGTTATTGCCATCTAGAAATAACAAGATAGGATAGCAGAGAATGAATTTTTTCTTTAGACTGAAACTTCTAATTTGAACTATAGCAGTACAATGGTGCCATAACAATTACCATTTATAAAGAAGAAGGCTGGCATGAAGCAGTATTCAGACACAAACCATTTTAATAATAATTCAAAAATGGATAAATCTTCAAGAAAAAACACAACAAGAAATTTATTTAAGGGGAGTTTAAGCACACTAACTCTATGAATATACTTGCAATATATGTGTCTAATAATTTTCATTGCAGAAAAGGTGTTATATATATTGTTGTGTGGGTGATCAAGATTTAAAAATGGATTCATAAGCAAAGAGAATAAAAAATATAATGTTAGAGAAAAATAAACACTCTAATAGAAATGAATTATATACCCTTTAATTCTCAAGGTGGGACAACCAATGGAAGACATAATTTGAATTCCAACTTCAAATCATATGCATATAATGAGACAAAAGCATGCAAGAGCACATAATGTTTGAGTGAAATCAAGCCATAAGTTCATGTGTTGGACCACATAAAGTGCACACAAAACAAACTTGATTCAATGGAGCTTTATGATATGATGCAATCACATGGCAATCTTCAGAAGAACCACACATTGCTACAAATATTTGGAACTCACCAAGAGAAGTCATTAAGATTGCAAAAACAAAAGTCAAACATAAAACACAACCAATAGAATATTACATTGTTCCATCATGATAAAGATGCAAAGGATGGGATTAATGACTAACTATCGAACAATATCAGCCTCTTCAAGGTTTTGATTTTGCTTCACCCAAGTGTACAATCCTTCTCCAACACGTGGATTTTGATTAGGAAATTTACCTCGTAGATATTGCTCATCTTTATTATATTCAGTTACCCAAAGGTTATGCCTTAAAAAGGTAGCTTACTTAAGAAACTTAGATTTAGACCATGCCAGTGGTAAGCAATTTGAAATCCTAATGCAGGCCAGACCTGCGATAACTGCATATGCAAGTACCATCCACTTGTAAGTTTTTTTTTAGCAGAGTCCTTACTGTGATTTCTATCAGCAATACCACAATTTTCATGGCCAGTAATGTGAAACCCTTGTTGTAATTTTGCATCAAGTCTCCTTTTTGTCCAAGGGAAACTTGCAAGGCTCAAATATTATTCAGCTCGTGGTAGAGCAAATGCAAGAAAATTAGTGCCAACAAAACTAGATCTTGATGGAAGAACTTGATGTATAGAGACAACAGCAAAACAGTTCAAAACCAAGATGTTGCAATGACCATCTTTTGGAAGTAGATGATCATGCAACAATAGTCACAAAAACTACAACAATAGAAACAACCTCCATTGGCTTAGTTGCATGCTAAACCTTTAACTATTCCCATTGCCAAACAACCCTTCCCTCTGGACACGAAAATATCCACCCTAAAATTTTACAAATCAATTAATGCGATTACGTTGGATTCATGGCTCTGCAATCTTGGGGATTACTTCAATAACCAAGCCAACCTTACAATCACTCATAATATTTTAGTGGATGAAGTACACCTGGAAAAGAATGCCCTCACCTAGTCATCGATGCACACCTAGTACCTAGCATCTACAAATCAACCACCCAATGACACTTGGGACAATTGCAAGGATAGTATCCAAAATACGTTCTACCTGTTAGGGTACAAAGATGCTAAATTGTCCATGTTTGACCAGGATTCACAGGTTCAACCTAGCTCATCAGTTGAAATGGGTCGATTCAACTTGATAGTGTCAAACTCATAGCCGGTGAGTTAGACTCGCCAATAACAAGTTTGATCAGTGACTACTTAGAAATCCATTGACAGTTCAACAAGATTGACTTGTGAACCCGTTAAAAGTTACATGGAAAAACTTTTAAGTGATTTTACTGCTGTCATACTGCTATTATTAATTTATTACATGTGTAAAGTGCATTTTCAGATCTGGTTATTGGCTGATAAGTCACCCTAGAAGGGCTGAAACTTATCCTTATATTTGGTATCTTTTCTCCTTGAATTGCCAGAAAGTTTGGGGCAGTTTGGAATTCAAATATTGTGCCATTTCCTTTGTTGTTTTGTACTTTATTTTACAGCGGTCCTAAGGCTGAAAATTCACAAGGCTAAGATCCAAGAAACCTTCTAGGTTGAAGGTGAAATTTTTGTTTTGCATTGAATTATCAATTCCAGGCAAAATTTCGAGACTTTACACATTCCATAATAATCAGGTTTCTTTTCAGTTTATGTAATTTCCTTACTCTTGAAATATCACATGGACATCTTAAAATACTAAAGAAATTTTTTTCTCTCATCCTTCAAATCATAGACACTCAAAAGAGTCAAGAGATAACAACTTTAAAGTGAATAAGCTGTTACATTTACATATTCTCGCCTCTTGTTTCATTGCAACCTGAATCCACTTAAGTTTTTGTAGAATTTATAGAGGAAGAGAAAAAACATTTGGTTCCCAAAAACCATTGAAATGCTTCATCAGTGGTGAAGTCCATAAAGCATGAGACTGTCCCCAAAACCCCAAAACGGAATTGGTAGCCAAGAGGAACTTGCAACACAAGAAGTTGAAGCAGAGACTAGAGAGAACTTGAGGCTGCAAAGGAGCCTAATATCGAGAAACAAAGAGAGCCCAAAAATTGATTGGAAGAGAAAGAGTGTCTTCCAAACAAGGTGCAAGTGCAAAGATGAAGTATGCAAGGTGATCATTGCTGGAGGATCTACGAACATTCCAAAATCTAATCCCTAAAAAAATTCCTAGTTATAAAAGGATCATACCAAGGTTGTAGATCAATCATGTTTGGTTGCTTTTAATATCGTTCCATATGAAGACAAAGTGTTATGTGGCATGGTTCCGGTGGATGCATTCCATTTGCTGTTGGGAAGGCTTTGGCAATGTAATAAAAAAGTGATCCATCATGGCCAAGAAAACAACCATGTAATACAACATGATGGGAATAGACATCTTTTAAAACCTTCGAAATGCTGTTACAAAAGATGCAATGAAAAATAAAGAAAATGTTATCGGAGTTGCTGGTGTAGAGAAAAGAATCACAGTCCAGAAACAAATGAATAGTAGTGAGATTTAGTTTGTTGCAACTTGCAACACCAATGCCACAAAACCATGAGCAGGTGGGGGAGTGCATTGAGCAAGGAAGAATTCTAGAAACTAAGAAAGACAAGTTTTAGGTATGTACTGTTAAAGAAACTGCACATCATATGCAACAACTTTACCAAGAAGTGGAAAATCAAATCAACGAAGCATGAAGATGCAGAGGCATTGGGAGATATGAACCATTTGAGATTAAAAATGGTGCAACAGCAATGGATAGGTATCCTACACTTCAGGTTATGAAGTTGTGTTAGTGTCAAGAAGTAAAGATGATAGGAGAAGAAAAGGACCATATAGAAATTGAGATTTTGGGAAGATGTTTGAAGCAGAAGATAACATTGCAGGTGGAGACAAAGAGAGGATAAAGCTGGTAACCAAAACAAGGCATTAGCAGGTAAGGAGAATATTGAAATAATGTCGAGAATGTCTTTGCTCAAATTACACAGTGAGATTGTTCGGAGTGAAGTGGACTATTGTTGAGAAACGGTTTGGAGAAAGAAGCAAAAGGTACACCTAATGACTCTCAGCTAGGAGGTCCATAATATTTTCAAGGGGAGTATGATGCAAGGGCTGTAGAGCATGACACCTAAGTCACATAGTCTAGGTTCGAGTTCAGGTTTGGTTCGAATTCAAATTTTCCAATGAAGTTTTCCATTAGTAATATAGTGAAAATATTTTAACTAGCTGTTGAGTCTAATCAAGCGCATTTGAATGCATTAGTGATTTAGACTAATCTCAACCATAGATCTCACCGTGAAATTAGGGTTTTGGTAGATTAGGTCTTCAGCTAAAGTATAAAGGCAAGTCAAAGTAGAGGGTAAATACACATTCGTTCTTCATGAAGACAGGTTGGTTGGAAGGTGAAGAAACTCGACAACACCAAAGAGGAGCCAGGTTGAGCTACCAAGCAGATTTAAGGGTGTAGCCAGTAAAGACAACGATCTGTACAGGTGTACGGATCAGCACAGCATGGCCGTATGGATTCCATACAGTCATGCGGACATGTCCATATAGAACAGGTCTGTACAGTCAAATGGATGGTTGCACAATAGGCCATAAGTCTGCAGTAATTTTTCTCGGTTTACGTGGGCAGTTTTGATCAGTTTTGGTAGGTAGATTTATCTTCCAAGTTTACATTTTTTTGTTTTGTTTGAGTGTACCGTATAGCTGCAAGTTAATGGAAGATGTGGAGGTTTCCTTGTAAGATTTGAAGTATTAGTGAAAAGCAGATTTGAAGGAGTACATGCATGTGTTAATTGTTTTATGCTTCTATTGTTCATTTTCCTACTATGTGTGTGAATGCTACTATGTGAAGAATTTAATTTCCACAAATTAAATATCAGTTTATTTATTTGAAAACATAAGGATGGTATTCACCTAGGGTAAGGAAAATTCACAGTTTAGAGGAGGAAGCAAAAGATACACCTAATGACTCTGAAGTATGAACCAGGAGGTTCAAAATATTTTTCAAGGGGAATATGATGTAGGGGCTGTAGAGCATGACACCTAAGTCACATAGTTTGGGTTCAAGTTCGGGTTCAGCTCGAATTCAAATTTTCCTATGAGGTTTTCCATGAGGTTCATCTGTATACATTTTTTAAAATATAAATATATATATATTAAATTTTAAAAATATAACATAAAATAGTAAGAAATCAAAATCAATAAACATAAAAAAAATTATATAGAAACTGCAGAGATAGATTATGAGCTTGAGTTGTGACGTGAGGTTTATAAGGGATAGGGAAAATAAACTTGGACTCAGTCAAGGGCCATGAGGTTCAATGAACCTGAACAAACCTCGAATTTTTTTTAGGTTCATCGAATTTCAAATGTCAAGGTTGAAATTCGACGACCTGACACCCATCCACTTCTATTGAGAGATTTAGGGGAGTTGTTGGGTCTATTCATATTGAGGAACAAGAAGAGGAAAGAGAAATGATAGCAAGACCATGAAGCAAGAATCCAAAGCATTGTGTAGTGGGTCTTAAATACCCAAAAATGTGGCAGATTGGGTGTTAGCGTTGTCAATCTAACTAGCAGTAGATTTTTGTGTTTAGATGCATTTCTATTAAGAAATTTAGGATATAATTGAATGCAATATCTATGTATAAAGGCCAGCGTGTCTCTATGCAACAGGGAGAGAAAGGATGTGCCTAGAGGAGCCATACATTGTGGGAATTAATCATTGGTTAGAAGCCATGGGTCTGGGCCTGTTTCCCAATTTAGATTAGTGAGAGAGAGCTCTGGGAGAGACTTCTCTATATTAGTGTTTTTTTTAGAGTTGATAAGAGAAAAAGGTCTTTGAGTTGTTGTTATCAATGATAATTTCTTTGAATCTTAGCCCTGACTAACTCATGAACAGGGTACCCTGTATGTATCCAGTTCCCAGCTGTATTTTATTGTATGAGTTTTGTTTGCAGGCTTTGATGGTATGGAACCATTGCCTTTTTTTCTTTCATACCCATGTTTGAAGAATTCAGTTTCAGATCTGTGTCTATAGCAGCCAGGGTTAGCACCCATTTGAATTCAGTTCCATATTTTTTTATTGAATAGTCTGAGTGATTTCATCATTGGTACTATTGAAATTTTACTAACTAGCATTGATCCATCTTAAACCCTGATCTATTAAGCACTGAGAAGGATCCAATTTCTTGAGGTGTAATTTTTTTATCCCTCTCGGTGCTTGACAAATCTCGGTTTAAGATGGATCTATGCTGGTTTTTTTTTTATGAGCCGACATAGATTTTTTTAGTTACTTTTTATGTGTTTTTATTTTTTAATTAATAGAGACTGCATGAAGATGGAACTAGAGACCTCTTGAAGTGCAAAACAAAATCTTTACAACTATGCCAAAGCCTTCTCATTACATTAGACTTAAAATGTGTCAGCCAAAAAATTTAGATACTTTGTTAGAGTCCTCAAAGCTGACAACTTACCCTCCAAATTAGACCTGTAGCTTGCAAATTCAATCGACTTTTGGTTGAACATCTGTGAAACTGAAAAGCTATATCGCAATCAATTTGCAAATGTTCTCAACCATTGGAGCCACCACATTCAAATGCAGGGTCACAATTGTAGTTAAATTAAAATATGAACAATCCATTGATCTATAAAACCACATATGCATACAAAATCTTCAAAGTTGAACCCTTTAGCATGCCCACCATGAAGGAGTCTGTCACTAAATGTTAGAGTATCCTGTCGGCCAAGGGAAGGTACTGGGTTTGATTGTTAGCCTGACCTTTTTTCAAAAGACTGTTAGAGCCAAGATTGGCTAAGAAGCTTTAGAGAAAGTGTGGGTTGAGAGGGGGTGGGGATGTTAGAGATAGAAATCCACACTTCTATCTCGAACTACTATGGGGCCCATTATGAAGGGGCATGTATCTTAGTGGTAAAACAACACATTGGCAACGGTCAAGGATTAGGTTTTGATTCTTACACTGCCCAAATATCCGAACTAAATTGATTCAATTTTCAAAAAAATTATGATTTGACTGATAATGAATCAATCAAGGTCAAAGAATGTAAGCTTTATTTGCTTACAATCAAATTGCATGACCACCAACTCCAATGTCCTCATTGTTTCCTCAAATTTTCTGTCGAAAACATATTTTTCTATGCCTAACCTCTAAAGCTCTTTGACACCTGATCACCAAACCCTAAACTATAAAATTTATATGCACTATGCACTTCTACATATTGTTTCTGGATAACCCTTCTAGCCCAGGGTTGTGATAACATGACCTGACTGAGCTCGTCTAGAAGGGGATAACCATTCTAACTTAGGGTTGTGATAACTTGACTTGGCTGAGCTTAGATAGAAAGGACTAAAGTGCTTTGTCATGGGCACCAAACATAACCAGACAGGTTATGTTGTCTATATAACCCATTAGAGTTTTTGGGAAATGGGTTCAGAATAAAGCAGACCATAGATACTTGTTTATTTGTGATTGATCTTAAAATAAAATGAATTATAGTAGAACAAGATAGAGACTATGCATACCTGCTAGATAAAAAAGGATCCTTGAGGCCAAATGGAAATGTAAACAAAATTCAGGTATCAAGAACCAAGAACCTCCTGGGGAAGGGGTATCGAGAACAACAATTAACGTTGAAGTAGGGTGGTCGACTATTGGATACCCTATTGTTGCTACTCAGTCCTCTCCGTCCTACACTGGAAAAGGTCAACGTAGATATTCGAGGGCATGCCTATCATAGATAAACTTCATTATATTGTCATGTTCAGAAATCATATCCATTTGAGATCCTAGGGTTCATCGGACTCCTCAAAATCAGAAATCATATCCTTGGCCTGAATTTTATGTGGTTGTCTGTCATGAAGTTGTGTATCTCAATTTCAACTATGTTCCCCAACAAATAATCATCTTCGTCCGTGACAGATTAAAAAATAGAATGCAAAAATTAACAAATGGAAAAATAATTACACTCTAGTTCCTTCATATTATCGATATTTTATCTTTAAAAGGCATTGATGCAGACCTTGAATGTTGCAGAGTGAAATTTTTTGGAGAAGAAAAAATGGGTATTATAGAGAATGTCAAATGCATACCTCTTAAAGGATTTTCTGGCCCATTCAGAAGGCGACTGACTGTCGGTAACCATTGTTACATCCTCCACTATCCAACTAGATTTGCACTTTTCTCCTATGGTTGAAAGGCATGGCTAACTCCTCCGCTATGTTTTCTGGGAACTAGGAACTCTGTTTTTCGCGGGTATGCAATATTTTCACCCCGAAACCCCATGTGGTTTGGTCGGTATTGTGCAAGAAAATGTCAACAATGAGAGTTCGTAAGATCTTTCCAATCCAAAACCCAAGATCTCATATCTCGAGACCGGGGAAACAAGTACAATCTCACACGATGAGTTCCAAATGTGCATTCTCCAGCTAGCCTTATTAATTTTGTTGGTGATGTAAAGAGATGCATTTTGTCTAAGAGACAAGTGAGCACATTTTGATTTTTGGATCATGAAAATAAAAGTCATGAAAACTTTGCAATAATGCATAGGGTGTGTGCATTTACCATGGATGTAAATATATTATTACATGCATGCCAAATTAGATAGCTTACCTTAACCCATTTGGATGAGCGTGGGATTCATATAGTTCTATACTTATAGATAATTAAAACAAAAACAAAGTATATATCATGGAATTTGAGTTTAGAAGTATAATGACTTTCTAAGGTTCTTATATTTTAGTATTATTAAACTTTGAATAAGTTCTTGGTGATCATACACATCAGTTAATGTCTTGGGAACACAAAGTTATATTAGAAGTATTTGTCTCTATAATTTATTATCTTAGAGTCAAATTCCTATGAATGATTGTAATTATGTAGTTTGTAGCAACAGGGGTGAATTCTACAACGTTTGTATGTGTGTTAATTGCAACAAATTTGACTTTGAAGTGAATATTCAGCGGTGGGTTGGTTGTGATACTTCTTGCCTCCATATACACACATATTGTGTAATTTGTTTAGTACAAATAAGTAGAGGTACCAATCTTAAGGGTGGTGTGGGGCTTGTAAGAGGACATTCAAACTATTTTGATGGATGAAAGATTTGTTTCAGCTTCGTGCATGTGATTAAGGTAGGGAAGCCCTCAAGAAGGAATTCAATTGCATTTCAATGATATTTCATGGAAGTGAGGATTCTAAGGGTAGGAAACTATTCTAAATGCCCGAAGAATGAAGATATTGGTGAGATTACAATTTGCAAAGTGATGCAATTTTATTTCAAGAGTTAGAGATAGAAGTTGTTGAAATATTTGAAATATTAGAGATAGAAGTTGTTGAAGTTAGACATAATCAATCATAGGCCAATTATACCCTCAAGAGGCCATGTTTTTTTAGTGGAGGCAATCTTCTTATCCTTAGCTGGATGGACGAATCATTTAGAGCTTGAGATTGGATATAAGCTTCAACACCTAATTTCCCTTGTAGATGATGAAGATTGGCATAGTTTCCTTCTAGTTCAACTCTATATCTAAGGTAACCTTAATTTCTCTCAATCCCCCAATGCAATTTTGATGTAGTTTTTCCCATTACATCAACACAAGTATCTTCCCATGCTCATAGAGAAACAAACAAACAAATTCATTTTGAAATGATTTTAGCACATTTAATGACATGTAGATGACATCCTATATCAAAGTTCTAGAAAGCACAATAAATGACATGATCACTATTGGGTTCAACATCACAATGTTGGTAACAAGGTCTTATTTCACTTGCAAAAAGAGCAACTTACAAGACCCAATAGGTTGATCAAACCACTCGCTATGAACCATACACCATCATTAGGTAGATGAGTGATAAGCTTTTTAGCATCATTTTTCCACATTTCCTTTCCTTTCACTTTCATTAGGGAGGAGTTGTCGCAAGATGCGACAAGGGTTATTGAAATCATGGTTAGATAAGTGGTTTGAAACACATTTTGGAGTTTTCATTAAATAGGAAGCTGAGTTGTGAGGGAAAGATATTTAAAACTGTATATAGATAGTTTTGTATGGCAATGCTACTAGAAATGAGTGCAATATCTTCTAAGTGGACATCCTAATGAGTCTCTATCAATGGTTACAACTGATTAAGGAGGCAGTGGAATACATCTAGAAGGTGGAGAAGATAGTAGAGTGAAATATCTAGAACCTAATTATGCTTTGGCAAGTGAGACCACTTGATAAACCAAGCAATGGATTTTGGGGTGAAAACAATGGTAGAGGACTTTGTTGTAGAAGCATACTAATGATATTCAAAGGTGGAGGAAGAGCTGAAGTGGGGCGTGAGGATGAGACTAGTGACAAAAAAATCAACTTGGATCAAAATACTATTGGTAAAGGAGGGTAACCTTTTGAACCCATTAGCATGGAAACATCAAAACCTTGCACCATGGGGGTGGTTGGAGTGGTTTTGACAATGTTGAGGGCATAGAAGAGATAATATCATGGGGGAAGCAAGAAATAGTGAGACGGTTGAACATGTTCTAAGAAAGGCATAGATCATAGACTGATGTTGGCTTAATTGTATGTGTGTAGTTAAAAAGAAGATTGAGCAGTTGCATAGGGAGGTCACCAATGAGGGAATAAATGGAGGAAGATTACAAGAGTTGAAGAAACTTAGCAAGTAAGGAGAGTTCTCCATCCAATGGTTATGATATTGAGGACTAACAATGGATGGAAGTCCAATGAGGGGGTAGAGCAGTGAAGGGACCAAAACCATGTGCCCTTGTACAAGCAATGAATAGATGGGAACACTCTCTTTAGGGGAAGGAGGTTGTAATCCACACTGGACATCAACCACTTTAGTATTTTTCATGGCTATAGCGACGGATGTGCTTTTCATGGCTATAGCCACAAAAATTCGTGGCTATAGAGATGAAAAATACATCCATGGCTATAGCGATGATCGTCAGGGGATTTTTCAATTTTTTTTAGAAATTTAAACTATTTTTCCACGAAAACATCAATTTTAACTGTTTCGTGCAAACTTTCATGGGACTTTTGAGCCATATGTAGTAGTGAAATTTCCTCTTTGACTTGCACAACATTCTCTTGCATAATGGCCCTTCTTATTGCAATTGAAACATTTACTTTAGATTTATCAAAGTTCTTGAAATCATTCTCCTTTTGATGAGATAATTTCTTCTGATATTTCTTACATCTCTTCATTTGTGCCCCAAGGGAGAGGTTCTCTTCTTTGGAGGAAGTATATTTTCTTTGTATTCACCCTTCTTCTTGTAGGAAATCATGACACAGTCTATCAAAGTTCAGTTGCACTTATTAACCATTTATTGCATCCAAGAATGTCTCCCTTGAGGATGGAAGACCATAGACAATAGTCTGAATGAGATCATCATCATCGACCGTCACACCAATGCTCATGAGTTGATCTCTTACTTGAGAGATATTTGTGAAGAAGGAATCCATAGCTTTTTCATTTTTCATCTTTAGATTTTGAAGCTTGTTCTTCAATGACCTATTTTGACTAGGAACCTTCTTCTCATAAAGATTTGTCAAAGTGTCGAAGCATTCCTTTGCGGTATTCAATGGATTGGTCATAGGCATCAAGTTTTCTATCACAGGCTCATAAATGATTATCATTTATTTGGATTCATTCTTCTTGAAGGTAATGCCATCTTCATTAGAATTAGGATCATTAATAACACTAGATACATATCCATCCAAATCATGCCCTTCCAAGGTATTCGGGATCCTGGCCTTCCAAGTATTCAACTTTGAAGTTCCTTCAATATGGTCCTCTAGTCTCACTAAGATTGAATAAATTATTCTTCAAGTACTATTCTAACTCAGGATCTATGTAGGTTTAAGCTTGATTGTTGAACTTAGCTCTTTCATGCCTTAAGCTCTGATACCATGCTAATTTTTTATCTTTAATTCAGAAATGCAATTGTACTTGAAATCAAATAACAATCATACACATAATCAATCACATTTGCCACGTGAATTTAGCATGGGGAAACCCTCTATGACTTGATGTAGAAAACCCCAACAAAACCTTCCTTAGTATATTGATAGATAGAAGAAATCATATTTTACATCAACCACCCCTGGTGCAATTAAAGAGCAAGAGAAAGATATATATAGAAGAGAGACTCAATAGAATAATTATCCAATCAACCAAACTAATAATGATAGTCACATGCACAAAAATACTTCATAGAAATTCTCTCCAACCTTGGAGACATCAATTTTTCATGGAGAAGTATGCCCCACTTCTCATGCAATGCAATAACTCACCGAAATGACTTTAGGATGAACTGACTCCTTAACTGAAATATTTCCCACTTAGTTAGGTGGCTAACTTAAGTGTCATCATGCAAGTGTCACAACTCAAGTGTTCTATTTTATTTTAACAAGAGTGTCATCTTTTAGTTTAACATAAGTGTTGTCCTGTAATAACACTTAGTTAACTATATATTCTTTGTCATCACTTAGTTAGCTCTGTTAATTGAAATATTTCTTGTTAACATCACCGTAGTGATCAATTCAAGTTCTCCTTGGTATGAATGAATTTTTCCTTGTTAATATGACTAAAGTTTAACAATTCAAATTCTCTCTTAATTAATTCTTTATGTGCAATTCAAATTCTCTCATATCTTTTCACATCTAATCTTTATCTCTTGTCTTATATGCATGGTCCACATGTGTCAGCTTAATTATCATATCAAATATACTAAGGATATTTTCCCAATGATGTCATCATATTGTTCTATTATCGTTCCAAGTGTTTACATGCTAAATTAATTCAATCTAGAGGTGGCCAGTCTCTAGAGGAGACTTAATAGCTCAACCATGTCTAGTAGTACATCTGTTAACACCAAAAAAGTGCTCATTAACTTATCCCTTTGGACATACACTTCTGTTGACCAAATTTCCTACCAACCTGACCTCCAAAACCCCATAAAACACAAATGGTTATTAAAAATACCCAAAAATTCCCTCAAAAACATACTAAAACCCAAAAAGAGGGTCAAAATCAAACAAATAGTGAATAAAACCCAAAAGAAAAAAAAGAGAGAAAATAGGGAAAAAACCCTAAAAAGCCCTAAAACCCTAATCCAAGTTTATAAAAAGGCGTGGAGGCCCCTCATTTCCATATCCCTCACTCACTCTACCATTATGCTGCTGAATTTTTTCCAAAGCCTTAAGCCATCCATCTTTGTGCCTTTTTGCCTCCCCTTGAGATAAAAATTTTAGACACCATCAAAGCATTGAAGAGAAGAGTACCAAACCAAGGAGCTTCAGAGCACACCGCCAGAACTCCACCAGCCTCATCTTTGAGGTAAATGTATTTTTGCAACCCCTTTTCTTGCCCATGACATAAAAAAAGAAGATAATTTACTCTATAGGTTTTTCAAGTGTACTGTTCATTGTTTCAAGTTATATTTTATTTCCATACACATATTTAAGGTTAGGTTCATTGTTTAATGTAATTTGCTTCAATCATTTGTACTTAGTTTATTGTTATTTACTTCCATACTGCTGTTAAGGATTCCACAATCCTTAACAGGTGCTCATTTGCAGAAGCAAGGGCTAAAACCCCCGCTACAGTTTGGCGACTCCAGTGGCTGAACCCCTCTCTGACAAGTTTAGTTTTTATTAATATTTTTGTTTACAATTCTTTTTCTGTTTTTTCTTCCTTAGTTTATTAGTTCTACATCTTTTCTTGTACGGTTGCAACCAGTTTTCATTCACGCAGAAATCCATGTATTTTTCACTGACAGTTGCGGTCCAAACCGCGGTTGTTCTCCACCTTCGTGCGATCTGAACATCAGCTTCTTAGCCTTTTACTGTGACTCAAAACGGGCGTTTTCCTTACCTGTTTGCGGCCCAAACCGTGACAGTTCTTCACCTTCATGTAGTCTGCACATTAGCTTCTTAGCCTTTTGCTGTGACTCAAAACGCGTTTTAGCAATATTTCATCGCGGTCCCGACCGTGCTTGTCTGCCATTCTTGAGCGGACTACACCACTTAATACCCAGTCTCCTGCTCACGGACCATATCGCGGCTCTCACCACTCTTCCTGTGGCCTCCTCCCCGCACCAGACCGACGCTGCTCACTACCCAAATAGATATGCAGTCCCTGTTGTAAGCCATACCCTCCATCAGTGCAGCTTCCACCGCAGCAACACCCCCGTGAACTGTGTCTCAAAACACATCTTTCCCAGCGACCTGCATGCCGCTACCACCCCACCCGCACCGCAAAAACCTCTGCCATCTCTGCGCTGCAAACCGCATCCTCCGAGCTAAAAATTGTGCTGCAAACCGTGAGTTTCCCACTGATACCCGTGCTGCACCATGCCCAACTCCACGAAACTTGGGTTACACACTGCAGCTTTCAACACAAAAGTCGCACTGCACACCACATTGAGCAATCCCTTAGCCACGTTCTAATTTCCATTTTTCAGCATTCAATTTACAGCATTGTTTCCATTTTTATAGCATTTAAATACCATGTTTTTATTTGCTAGTTAACTGCCAACATTATCATTGCACACACTCTGACACTTAACTCAAGTGAGCCCTAAAAAACTAATTAACTCAACCAACTTTTAACCCCACTTGGGGAACATAGAAGAATTTGGTAGCTAGGTAGGGCAAGGGGGATAGGTATCCAAATAACACTCCTTTGTCACTTACATCTGAGACATAGTTGTTGTCATCAAGGGTGCCAAAATCCCTTAGTATTTTTTGACACGGTTAAGAGCAATTTGTCGGAAAGGCCTCTCCTTTAGGAGTGTTGAAGTGGTGAGACTGGTTTGGGAGGCCTGAGTGGAATACTGCAATCCATTCAGTCACCGAAGGCTACCTACTCGTTAGTCTGCATGTGGTGATTCATTTTAGGCCCACACGGTGATAGGACTAGAGCTGCAGATTCACCTTTCTTGACATGTCATGAACGGGGTATCTTAGTTGCCTTTCTTCTAGGATTGTCTACCCAGTGTCCCTCTCGTTAGGGGGATATCATTGGCCTTTGGTTCCACTTTCCATATTGTCTGACTGGGATGTCATCACCCTGTAGAGGATACATCGAGCTGGGATCAACATACCTTCTAGTTAGGTGTTTGCATGCTCCCTTACCTCCCCTGAGTCTAGTGAGTACACTTTTTTTTTTGTTTTCTCTTTTTAGGAGCCTTTGTCTATTGATATTCTGACCATTTTTTTACCACTCCGTGTGATTGCAGCATAGTTGTTGCAACACGCGTTTTGAGCATTGTTGTTGGCCTGAGCGCCACCTTTTTTTTACGCTCTCCTTGTGCACACATGGTTGCACTAGGATTTTTTGAGCTTTTCACTCACCACACCTCACTCGGAATACCCTCATCATCATCATTGAGTTCCAGAGACAGTCCCGACGCCAACAGGGCTAACCCCCGCAGCACGGTCTACTTGGCTCTCACCATCACATATGTAGAGCCTCTCTCCCTGATCTAGATGCCCCTTACACCACATCTAATTCAGAACCAGAACATACCACACATTCGGCTCAATCTAGCCCCTTAGTCGGCATGACGTCCAACCCCTTTTTCGGTGGGATGGTCGATGGAGGATCCACCACTCATCCAGCTACCACCTCAACAGTCAAACTGTATACAGGCCCTACACCTACCATTAATGCCACTACATCCATCCTAGTGGGTAGTGTCTTAGTTAATAGTAAAACTCCAGCAAATGACTAGCGTCATGCTTGGGGGTAGCGGCCCCATTGTCGCCGCCATGACCCACACCATCACCCCCGAAATTGGGGGAAACACCTCCACCATGGTTTCTATGGCCCACACCGTCGATCCACACATTGGGGGAAGCACCTCCACCATGGCTGATATGGCCCACACAATTGCCCCACATATAGGGGGCAATGGCCATACCATCGCCACCGTGGCGAACACACTTCCCCCACAACCTCTGACGCACCTTCCTGCTAGTTTTCCATTCATGGCCAGTCTGAACCTCCCCGACTTGGCTAGGTTGACTAATGATCTGATACGACATGATCCTACGTTGCCTCCTATGCCCACCAAACTCCCCTCGGACATATCAAAATTCGAGGGAAAGGGAGGAGAAGACCCTCAAAATCATATCATGTCTTTCCACTTATGGTGTTCCTCTAACTCCATCGTGGATGACTCTATTTGCCTTTGACTACTATAGAGAACCCTTACTAGAACTGCAGCCAAGTGGTATATTGACCAACCTCATGGGACCCACCCTACATTCACATCCCTTGCCTCCACTTTCCTGCAATTCTTCCAACTACCCGTTCATTATGATGCCAGTGTAGAGATTCTCTTGTCTTGCAGACAGGACACCGCCACACACATCACGGACCACATCCATGAATGGCGCAAACGATGTATGTTATGCAAGATCAAGTTGGATGATAAGATATTTTTAGACTAGTTCCTCAAATCTCTCATACCAACCATCGTGAAGGATGTGGCATCCGAGTGACCCCAGTCCAAGGAAGAAGCAATTCTCAAAGCTCAACAGTTTGACCTCATCTATGCTTAGTCCGGTTATCTATATTCTATTTTACCTGATGCCCCTTGTGCCAACTCATCCCAGAGCGATGCTCCCGGGGCATCCCATGTTGCTGATGTAATCATCGGGCATGTGGCATCACGCCCTCAATCGTATACAGCTATGCCTGCTACTAGTGGCCCCAACCCCTCATGCGCCACGCCGCATTCTGGAGTGACTACTTCATATGCCCTGGTCATTAGACCTCCTCATATCCATGGACCATCATGCCCACCGCAATTTTATGCCCATACACCCCCACCTTATAATTCTCCTATGGGATAGCCTACATTTTATCAACACCCAGCTCTGCCCACCCATTTACACCCCCAAGTCCAGCAGGCTTACTACCCCCCGCAAACCCCAATTGCACAACCACCAGTTCCTCTAGTATATAATCCACAACTGACCCCACCAGCTCCAGCCCAACCTCAAGCACATCGCGGTTACTACCCACCATTGGCACCTTCACCACTTGCTCAACCACAAAATCCTCCCAATCCCCAAGGGAAAGTTTACGCCCAACAACACCCACAGGAAAGTCATCTTGCTCAACGCAACCAACAAGGCCAACAGAATAGGGGTAGAGGACGAAACAGGAGGAATGACCAACCTCAGGAACAAGGCGGTCAACAACCAAACCCCCCAATAACAACAATGCCATCCCACCTGACCAAAACCCCGACAGACCACCTCATCAGGGAAAGAATCCCAACCTACGAATGAATCATCCTTGTTCCATATGTGGGGTTAGGGTATACAGCCACTATACGTACAATTGTATGCATTTAGATCGTGCCCGTTAACTCTAGATGGATGTTGCCCAACACCAAGGACAAGCTACTCCTCCTACACAAAACAACCCCCAACCAGCCCCCATGGTGCTGCAAAATCCCTTGCCCACGCAAGGAGTAGTAAATGCTCAACCACTACCTCATCCTCAAGGAACCGCACAACGACCTCAGCAAATCACAAATGCTACACAGACAAACCAACCCACATATTCAGGTACTCACCATCTCCTCATGATGTCATCAACCGACGTCAACCTTCAAACTCATCAAAATCAATACGAACGTAATCCTGAACCCCCCCGTTGATACTGCTACCCCCACAGATCATCCCTTATGCATACCGCCACCACACGGCAATGGGGCCCCTAAAGCCCCTCTTTTCCCACTATGGTGGATCAACAACAATCCTAATGCTCATGCCGCGGCAAATTATAACATCGTAGAAGATCTATCCCAATACCCAGTCGCTATGTCTGCATTGGAAGTCCAAAAAAAACCACCCCGCATAGAGGAAACTGCTGTTATCCGCCATCGGACCGATAGACCCTAATGACTCTCGACTAATGGAATTTTACTTAGACCAAGCCGAACCACGTTTGCCTTCAACATTAGCCTTCCAAGTCTCTATATCAGTTCGAAACCTAGTCATCCATCGATGCATCATAGATGAAGGCACCTCCACTTGCGTTATGTTGACGTTTGTTTGGAAGAATCTTGGATCCCCCACTCTACCGTCATCAACAACTACATTAAGAGCTTACAATGGTCGCGCAACCCAACCTTAGGGCCTTTTGACCAACATTCCCGTTCAGCTAGCAGGCAAAATGGTCCTAATCGATATAGAGGTTATCAATGCACAACTTGATGACAACCTCTTACTTGGTCGTAGTTACATGTATGCTCTGAAGTTCATCGCTTTGTCTATCTTCTGCATCATGATGTTCCCCCATGAGGGACGTCTGGTCAAAATTGACCAAATAACATACTACCATCCCAATGCCCCAGCTGCTTCCGAGAATGTTCTCCCCATGATCGAACAACCCATGCACAATACCCCTACATCGCTAGTCTCCACAATTGGACCCGAATTATACTTGGAGCCACCCATGACTTCCATGTTCCAATCCATTCCGCCCCCTCTAAAGATAACTGAGATATCAGATCTTTGCACAATTTCCTCCAACCACACAGCGCCCAACCAACAACCGCCTTTACTACCGCAACCACCATCCGTACCAAATTATATTGGAGCGATGCCCATCGATACGATCCTGTTTTTATTTCCACCGTCTGGAGTGATAAGTTCACCAGTGATGGCCACTTTGAACCCCCCTGTATTAACCCTCGGACTACCCGTGTGGTATTTACCCACCCCTAATCCTACACCAACACCACAGGTCATTCTTCAACCAGTTCAACCTATTAACACTTCCAACCGCCCATTGCCAGGAGTGGCGAACATGCCCAACTATCCCCCTTCTGGTGCAACATCCACATCGGTTACACAAGCTCCCCCACCACCACCAAAAAACATTGGGGCAGAGGCTCGCAAAACTATACCGCCCCACCGGCAAGAAAACTAGTGGCACCCCAACCACCTCCCACTGAGCACCCCCTAAGTGATCCTTGTGTGACGATATCGGCCATGCTACCCACAACTGTCCTCAGTTACCCAATCTCCAAAAACACATGTCGACCTTGGAAAACGACCCCAACATCCCCGTGGTCGTACTAAACCCTCCATCCCATCAGTGCAACAAGGCATTACGTACTAATCATTGTTAGTGTAATACCCCCAATTCTACCCTTAGAATATATTAGCCTTTAATGTAAATAATCTGTACATGTGATGTATGTTTTCCTAGCGTGGAGCTCAAGGCCAAGGCCCCGCTAGTGAAAGCCTGAATTTTGATTTAAAAAGGCAAACATTGATATTTGATGCCCATGTGCTCTTAAGCCAGGGAAATTGTACTAGGATGTAAATAAACATCATGCAATAAAATTCCAAGACTGGCTATGGAGGCAACGAATGAGAAGGGGCCACGTGTATCCACTAGGGAGTGGTGAGGGGGCTATGGGATGGAACCTTAGGCTGCCATATGGCATTATGAGAACCCATTTGACTTTTCTAGAGGACATTTCTTCCTGTTGTAAGAAAGTGGTTGAAGAATTAAGTCAATGACTTTGATGGAGCATGGGCAGCCCTGAAATTCGTATGGGTAGGTATGGGCTCTGGTTACTTGTCCCATAAGTCACTCAACCTCATGGGAGGTTGCTTCATTCTCATCCCCATTCGATGGTGAAAGAACGGAACATCATTCCCCACCCAAAAACGAGCTCCAATGAGGGAGAAAACCAGAAATCGCGACTTGGAATGAACCCACGTTTTGGGAAGCAAAAAATGCCCAGATTGAGTATTGGACATTGAAATCCAATGGGGGATCCGTTGGTATGAGCCTTGGGGTGAATTTGGGAGCATTGGCTACCCCAAAATCCATGGGAAAACCCAGTTTGGATAGCCCAGAAAATCAGTGACGGATTTGGGATTGTTTGTGATAGAGTTGTGAGAAATCCAGTTGTGGATGTATGAACAGAGGAGGGGATTGCTGAGTCTATATTGAAGTGTATGTGGCTCTGGGATTGAGCTCAGTGGACTAGCATCCTCCTCCATCTCCTATTGCATGCTTGAAAAACCCAACTGTGTGTTGGCTTAGCATGGCTGTTTGAGTGAAACCCTGACTGTGAGTGAGCCATCTAGTTCCTCCTTAGTGGATACACAGCCCAGCTCAAGGGTGATCTCTTAGCTAAAAGAATACAGGCTGGATAGAGATCTATGGTTGGGTGGAACGTTGCTCTCGCGTAGCCAGTCGTTCGACATTGCGTTGCAAGATAAGTGCTCTCTGTGGTTTAATTTATATATATATTCTGTGTTCTGCAATGTGCTAATTTGAATGTTATTTATTCATGAGATTGATATTGTAATGAAGTCTATGCATAGCATAAGAATGGGATTGAATCCCTGCATATGGAATCATCTTCTGTTTGTGCTTATGTGTGTTGTTATGTTGAATTCCGCTGTGTTTTATTGAAGTTACACCTGTATAGAGAAGTTTTTAATTGTTATGAATTTTTGAAATAAGTATATTGGGGCTAAGTCTGCCAAAATCCCAGTGTGTTGTTAATGTTTCCTTCCCTGCAATTCATGGGCAAAGGGGACATTACAGTTAGTTTTTCAAAATTTACTTCAATCCGATCTAGGATCTTAACTGAGAGAACAACATGTATAGCATATCAATCATGGACACAATAATGCAAGCACACAAGAGACATAGAGTTTACTTGGGAAAAACCATAAAGGTGAAAAACCCCAATAGCTTCCTCAGAGATAGATAGAGCAATGATACAACCCGAGCATAAGAGATAGACATCTCCTAGCAACAGCTTCTCCTCCTCCACAAGTGCACCACTCTCTAAAGAGTGTTTGAGAAAAATAGAATGATCAAATAGAGTGGCTCCCACACTCTATTTATACTTGACTTGACTTGCCTAATAACCTTTAGTAGGTTGGCCTCAACTTAACCACATAACACAATGTTGACTGGGCCGAAACCCAATAGGGTGGTCTAATAACCCTTTGACCCACATGGCTGACCCCCAATAGGCTGGTCTAATAACCCTTCGACCCACATGACTTATACAGGGTCGATGCCAACAAGGTGGTCTAATAACCCATCAAGTATAAGTTATGACACTTACAATATAAATGACGACAATTTCGTATAGAGGAATAATAACATCTCTATAGGAATCAAAACACTTCCGTATAGAGGAATAATACCATCTCTATAGGAGTACAATATACATATATGAAATACATTCCGAAGTTACATATACATCAACACTCCCTCTTAACTAGGAAGGTATTTCTCGACATAGGTCTTCTCGCAAAAGTCTTATTCTCTAGATCATCGTCACTGGATAATCGTCATCGAGTCATCATCATCGTCATTGCTGCTACTATCTCAATCAATCTCTGAATCTACTCATCATAGGAAGTTCTACAGAGCCAATCCTTTTTCATACTGGATGTAGGCCCACCACTTGCAAGTCTTCATCAACACTTGCGATACTGTGGAATCCTCAGGACTTATTACGTGCATCACAAAACCTCAAAATAGCATCCCAAGCTGTTATGGGTACACAACTCTGACCTATACGATCTCCTAGGATCTTTTACATGTGACAGTCACAAAACCTTAAAAGGGTGTCTTTCCAAGCAAGAACCCTAAAGAGAATTTGAGGCCTTTTTCATCCTGTCTAGATCTCCAGGTCTGATTACATGTGACTCCTACCACAAAACCTTAAAAGGGTGTCTTGCCAAGCAAGAACCCTAAAGAGCATCTGAGGCCTTTTTCATCCTGTCCAGATCTATAGGTCTGATTACACGTGTTCATGGAAATGCCTTGAAAGAGCATCTGAGGCCTTTTTCATCATGTCCAGATCTCCCAAGTCTACTTACATGCCATAGGACAATGCATCGAAAGAGCATCTGAGGCCTTTTTCATCCTGTCCAGATCTCTCGAGTCTATTTACATGTCCTCCTAGAGCAATGCCTCGAAAGAGCATTTGAGGCCTTTTTCATCCTGTCTAGATCTCCTAGGTCTACTTACATGCTCATCTGCACAACCTGTCCATGGCCATAGAGTATCAACCTAATACTCACCATATATCATCCTGATGTACACATGATCATTCTGATCATCAACACTACATCATCCTGCTGGATGTCATCTGGAGCAACATCCTAAAGCTCGTCATCCATGATCATCCTGATCATACAATGCATCCACCTGATGCCTACACAATATCTTCCTAATACATATCATCATACATGATCTACCTGATCATATCCAACATCCAACATGATGCATACATACATACATATAAATGATCCAACTGATCATATCCAGCATCCAACATGATGCATACAAACAGAGTAGTAACTGGAGCATCGTCCTGATGCTCATCATCCAATGCTTATATCCATAGCCATGGAAGGATCCTCCTCTCATCTTGCTTGGAATGGCTCTATCAAATGTGTCCATCACTTCTTCCTCAAAGTGTTGTCAATCTGAAGAACACCAAGCCTCTCTCTGAAGTATTCAAACTTCACTCTCGCTAGTGGTTTTGTCAGCACATCTGCAACTTGCTCATCTGTCGCAACATACAGGAGCTTCACTGCTCCTTTCTGCACCATATCCCTGATATAGTGATATTTGATCTCAATGTGTTTCGACCTTTCATGGAATATCGGGTTCTCAGATAGCTTCACACAACTCTAGTTGTCACAAAAGATACCAGTAGCCTCCAATGGGAGATCAAATAACTCAGAAAGTAGCTTCCGGAGCCATACTACCTCACAACTAGCCGAACAAGCTGCAACTTACTTTGCTTTGGCTGTACTCAGTGCTACGTAGGAATGCTTCCTGCTAAACTAAGAGATCACACCTGATCCCATACTGAAGCAGCACCCAGAAGTGCTCTTCCTATCTTCAACACTTCCTACCCAATCTGAATCAACATAACCCTCTAGGTTAAACTTTTGATTCACATCATACTTGAGCCCATAGTCAATTGTACCCTTCAGGTACCTCAGAATATGCTTTATAGCAACTAGGTGAACATCTCTCGGGTCCGTCAGGAACTGGCTCAATGTGCTCACCGCAAAGCAAATATCTGGTCTCGTGTTTTTCAGGTACATCAAGGACCCAATCATCTGACAATACACAGTGATATCAACCAGATCAGATGAAGCATCACACATAAGATTTAGGTTCAATGCCATAGGTGTGGTCGTGGCCTCGCAGTCCATCATCCCGAACCTCTTCAGGATCTCTACTACATACTTCCCTTGTCCAAGGAAGATTCCATCTACACTTTGCCACACCTCCATGCCTAGAAAGTAGTGCATCATACCCAATTTCTTCATCTCGAACTCGGCATCAAGCTTCCACTGCGTGTCTGCAATCAATCTATCATCACCTGTAAGAACCAGGTCATCCACATACAAAAGTAGTATCATTGGATTGCCTTCCTCAACCTTGTAGTAAAGGTTGGAATCTGCTTTACTCTTGGTAAAGCCCAAATTGGATAGAAAGACATCTATCCTGCCATACCAGGTCCCTAGTGCTTGTCTCAAACCATACAGGGCTTTCTTCAGTTTGCACACATGTGACCCTCGGTCATGTGTCTCAAACCCGAGTGGCTGCTCCACATAGACTTCCTCTTTGACTACACCATTCAAGAAAGCTGTCTTGACATCCATCTGGTGTATCTTCCATGGCATCACTGCAGCTAGAGCAAGTACTGATCCTATAGAAGTGTATCTGAATATAGGAGCAAAAGTCTCTTCATACTCAATCCCTCTTTCTGGGAGAAGCCACGAGCTACAAACCTCGCTTTGTATTTCTCCATGCTACCATCTGCAGCATGCTTTATGTTATAGATCCATTTGGAAGTCACAACAAACTTCCCTTCAGGTCTTCGGATTGCATCCCAAACATCATTCTTCATGATCGACTGGTACTCCTCGATCATGGCATTCTTCTTGAATCCTAGGAACTTCAATATATTCAATATCTTCAATAGATAACTTTGTTGCTGAAACAAATGTTGTATTCCTTCTTTTGTAGGTGATGGTATACAATCTTTCCTACAAAACAAGTTAAATTAGAAACATCTCATAGTTTTCAGAACAAATTCTTACACATAAAGAAATATTTCATACAGTCATGCAATTATTTTAGCCAATGCTTCAATACAACATTCATTCATATCCTATAACTTTCTAGATGCCTTCCAATCTCTACCAGAACATTGTTAAGAGTTTGCACTACTCCCAACATGTCAGCAAAGAGGATTCATTCTAGATAAGTAGCAATGGAATGTTGCACAGTGCCATAGGCCACTTACCCATCACATGCATATTAGTAGTATGTTGTTCATTAATGCAATTATTCTAATATGCATAATACACAACCTAAGTCTAGGAACATAAGCATATACATCATTGAACAACATTATTTAAACAAACAAATATGTAAGAAATGACAATTCAAATACTTATCTTTGTTTGGTTGTTGGGTGGACTCCCTCTGAATCTTTGCAACTCCATTCTAATGTGGATTGTGAGAAGTGGTCGACTCCCTCTGAGTATCTACATTCTTGCAAAAACTAATGGAGTGTGCTCCCTCTTGATCTTTTCTTCCTACATTACCTGTCCTTGAACTTATATCCATCTTCGATCACTATGCATGCTTACAAGCATCATTATTGTGATATCCTCGAGATCTCATACATAATCATACATTTATTAGTATATTCTCAATAATATCAAAACACAATAATCTTAAGCATGTATAGTCATGATCATTTCAAACAGAAATAATAAGCATTAGTATTCAAGGACTCTTATGGTTAGTCATATCATAAATTAAGGTAAGAAACATAATATGCATACACCCATGATTATTCAAACCTATGAATAATCATTATCAATCATGCCATGTATCCTTATATAAGATATCCTATCACAAGGTAGGATTCTAACTTGATATAGAAAAAACATACATGGATTAGTATGTTAGCTAGTTATGTCTAACATACCCACATGATGTATTCTTGTTCTCTTCAATGACTTGTGCTAGTAACCTGGATATCTCATAAGTTAACCATTATAGAACCAAGTTATACATAGCTCGTAAATAGATCTTCTAAGTGATCCATGACAATGGATGAATCTTTGTCTTCAAGTCACCGTGATCATATGTTCTTGAACTAGAACATGATTTGTCTTTCTCGGTGTACCTTTCATGTTAGTGGACAACATCAACCTCATACAACACCATAATGCATTAGTACAATCATAAGTGTCAACACCCTAATCAATGAATATATTCTATTATGCATTGATAATTTTATTAAGGTGATACGACAAGTCTAAATTTAATCAAGATTGTACTAACCTTAATGAAGAAAAACATACCATAAACTTAATCATGACCAGATCTCAAAACATACTTGGATAAGTCATACCTGTCGAGATTGCTTGTAATCTTCTTATGTAAGGCCTTAGCCTTATCTCCCTCTGAAACTAGAACTTGATCTTCACTTATGCAGGTGACCAATCCATTTTCTTGTAGGATTAACCCAATCCACTTGATTTGCAGAAACTGGATCTAGAGTTGGATTGGGGTTTGTCAGGGAAACCCTAAAAATTCAAAATTTGAATTTCAAACTTCTGAAAGGATAGAAAGATGTGCCTTGATGAGCTGATCAACCTGGTATACTAAGAATTTGAAAACTGCAAAGTTTCACCCCTCAAAATTGCCTTTGAAACTTTCATATCTTCTCGATAGGATCCTGAACTAGGGTTTGATAAAGCCCACCCTTCTGCCCAACCAAAAGGTTCGATCCAAAGCTCTAAAATTGGATTTTTCTGAGGAGCTTCTAGCCGTGGTCACAGACTTCAAAAATTCCAACTTTTACAGAAGCCCTAATTTTCCACTTTTTCGATTAAAGTCTCGAACTAGGGTTTGATCAAGCCCGACCTTCTACCCAACAAAAAAATTTGATCTTGGTCTCTAAACTTCGATTTTGATGAGTATCATTCAGCCGTGGTCTCTGATTACACAAATACCAACTTTCTCTGAAACCCTAATTCTTGGAGCCATAATTAGGGTGTTCAAAAAATAATTCTTTTCGACAGAAATATGCACGTGATTGTTTCTAGTGTAGCTCCTAAATTTCTGATCCATAGGGTCTGAAATTTTTTTCTATCTAGCCTCAAATGGATTCTTTGAGAGAGATTTATGCCAAGTGTCGCAACATGACCTGTTTATGGGATAAAACAGGAGAGCAAACATGTACAACATTCCACATCTCACTTGTTAAGTTTTGGCCTCTGAAAAAGTTACCTGAGCAAGTACAGTCCGTGTAATACCTATCACTTTTTATGAAATTTCATTTGGAGCTTCCTAGCCTAAGTTATGACCTTTTTTCCTAGGTCACCTGTTTATGACTCAGATCTGGAAGAGGTAGAAACCCTATATTGTACAGATCATAAAACACAAAATACAATGAATTAGAATTTGTCCTTTGGACACAAGGTACACGGGGATCTGATATTCGACTTGCAAAAGTTTTAGATCCAAAAACCTCTCCAAAAGGGATTTATAGCGAAAGTGCTACAATGAATGGTTTTTTTATATCAAGCCCTAGCGTCGCAAGTGCAACAAGTGTCATACATGCCATACCATGCCTTCTTTCAAGCTAGCTCTGATACCATGTTAGTTTTTCAGAATTTACTTCAATATGATCTAGTATCTTAACCGAGAGAACAAGATGTACAGCATATCTACAACATATCAATCATGTACACAATAATGCAAGCACACAAGAGACACAGAGTTTACTTGGGAAAACCATAAAGGTGAAAAACCCCAATAAATTCCTCAAAGATAGATATAGCAATGATACAACCCAAGCATAAGAGATAGACATCTCCTATCAGCAGCTTCTCCTCCTCCACAAGTGCACCACTCTCCAAAGAGTGTGTGAGAGAAATAGAATGATCAAATAGAGTGCCTCCCACACTCTATTTATACTTGACTTGAATTGCCTAATAACCTTTACTAGGTCATCCTCAACTTAACCACATAACACAATGCTGATTGGGATGACACCCAATAGGGTGGTCTAATAACCCTTTGACCCACATGGCCGACCCCCAATAGGGTGGTCTAATAACGCTTCGACCCACATGACTTATACAGGGCCGACGCCAACAAGGTGGTCTAATAACCCATCAAGTATAAGTTACGACACTTACAATATAAATGACGACACTTCCGTATAGAGGAATAATAACATCTCTATAGGAATACAAACACTTTCGTATAGAGGAATAATACCATCTCTATAGGAGTACAATATACATATATGAAATACATTCCGAAGTTACATATACATCAACAATCACGCTTGCGCCATCTGTGGAATATATGGTCACTACTCACACAACTGCCCCGACCTCCCAGATTACAGAGCATCCCTCTACGAGTTGAATAATGCTGACTTGGAAACATCACCTCCCACCGTTGAAGAAATTAATCATCCAACACCTTCCCCTTCGGAAGAAGTCAATGCCATATATATGATCTCTATAGTTGATAGAAATGACTCTCCTCCAACACCTACCCTTCCCTTGTATGACTTGATCTCCCAACACTTATGTAGCAACAACAAAATCCTTGAATCCCTTATGGAACCAAACTACCCATGGGACGATATGCACCATCGATCATATTTCATCCCCGGTGAGTCCACCCCTATCATAGCCAACCAATTTGAAATTGAAACAAAAGACTTTCTCCCTGAGAAGGTCGACTGGTTCAAGAATCCTATTCCCGCCCCCGATGCCTTCGAGGAAAGAAACATGGAAAATATTTCTCCCATCACACAGGTAGACATTGCTCGCTCGAGTGGCCAAGCCAAGATCATCACCTTAGGGGCCACTTGTACAGAATATGAAATTGGGGATGCCAAAAAACTTTTTCAGGAATTCCGTGATGTCTTTACTTGGTCTTATACCAAGATGCCCAACCTAGATCCTACTATCATTGAACACAACATCGACACATGGCCTGAGGTCCCACCTATCCGCAAGCAGAGACCAATTCACCCCTCCAATCTACCTGCAGTTAAAATAGAAATTGAGAAGCTCCGAAAAGCCGGGTTCATCTATCCCATCGCTTACACCACCTGGGTGTCCAACCCTGTACCTGTCAATAAAAACATGGCACTCTCTGTGTTTGCACAGATTTTTGAGAACTCAATCAAGCATGTCCCAAAGACAACTTTCCCACACCTTTCATCGACCAGCTCGTTGATGCTTGTGCTGGACATGAAGTCCTCTCCTTTATGGACAACTTTTTCGGATATAACCAAATACACATCTAGAAAGAAGACCAATATAAAACCGCGTTCACTACCCCATGGGGCACCTTTTCCTACCGAGTCATGCCATTTGGTCTAAAGAACACGGGTGCCAATTTCCAACGAGCCATGATATACTGCTTCCACAACCTAACTCATATCATCCTGGTTTACCTAGATGACCTTACCACTCGCTCCAAAGAATGATCAAACCACTTAAATGACCTCCAGCAAGTCTTCCTCCTTTGCCGCAAATACAGAATCTGCTTGAACCCTCTCAAGTGTGTCTTTTTTGTTCCTGTAGGATGGTTGTTAGGATTCATTGTGTCATAGAAAGGGATAACTGTCGACCCCTTAAAATTCCTATCCATCTTGGACCTATCCCCCGCTCACATCGTACGTCAATTACAAAGTCTACAAGGGAGAGCCAACCTTCTCTACCGCTTTGTTCCTGAATATGCCATGATGGTCCAAGGCTTCCTCCGCTTACTCCATACCCATAGCCCCTTTGTCTGGGATGAGCAAGCTCAAGCAGCCTTTACATCCCTTAAAACAGTCCTAACTAATGCCCCTTTGATCTCCCCACCGGATTTCTCCAAGGATTTATATCCTGTACATTTTGGCATCTAAATACACCATCTCTGGGGTGCTCGTCCAAGAAGATAGTGCACAAAAAGAGCACATAATCTACTACGTGAGTCAAACCTTGTCTGGCCCATAGTTGCATTACCCTCCTTAAGAGAAGTTGGCTCTAGCTGTCGTCTTATCTGTACAAAAGCTCCGTCACTACATATTGCTCAGTACAACTACTGTTGTGGCCGACTCTAATCCTATGGTTTACCTACTGTGTCTTCGTCTACTTGAAGGCCGTGTGGCTAATTGGGTCATTATTATCCAAGAATATGACCTCATGTTTACAACACCAAAGAGCATCAAGGCTGTTGCTTTAGCACAACTTATGCCAGATTTTCCATCGTCATCCATTTTAGCCCCCATTCAAACCAATCTCCCGGATGATCATTTATTTATCATTTATTTAGATGACCCTTCGTACAGCAATATCTTGGTGTACCTTCGCACTCAGAAATTTCGACTGGATCTCGATCGCAATGAGTGTCAACACATACATCATCACACTTCACGTTACCTTCTCCTAGGATATGTGTTATATTGTCGCGGTATCGACACCATTTTACTACACTGCCTCACCCACGATGAGGCCAAACAAGTCATTAATGATTGCCATAGTGGAGCTTGTGGTGGACATTTTTCAGGGATGGCCACCACCCAAAAAGTCATCTGTGTCGGGTATTTTTGGCCCTCCCTTTTCACCGACTATGTCACTGTAGTAAACCATTGCTACAACTACTAGCTCTTTGCACCCAAGGCAAGGACCCCACCCGCCCCCCTCCACCCAGTCATCACTATTGGCCCCTTTTGGAAATGTGCCATCGATTCAATGGAATGCAACCCAACCTTGGCAGATGGTCATAAGTATATCATTATCGTTGTGGATTACTTCACCAAATGGGTTGAATCCATGCCCACATTCAACTGCAAAGCTGACACCGCAACTCATTTCTTCTTTAATCATGTCATTACTCGATTCGGTGTTCCCCAACAACTTGTGTCTGACCATGGCGGCCACTTTGAAGACACCATCTGGAAGGAACTATCCATCCTTCTTAAATTCAAGCATCAATACTCTTCCACCTATTACCCTCAAGGGAATGGTCAGGTCGAGGCTATAATTAAAATACTGAAGACCATTCTTCAGCGTACCATAGATCACCATAAGTCTAACTGGCACCACATGTTATTTCCAGCACTTTTGGATTATCGCACTTCCACGAAGACCGCCACAGGGTTAACCCCCTTTCACTTGGTCCACGATGTCGAATTGGTTCTCCCCATAGAGTGCCAGATTCCCTCCCTCCACATAGCTGTAGAACTCCTTCCTGACACCTCCCCACTTGAACAACGCCTAATCCTTTTGGAACATGCTAACGAGGATCACCGGACGGCCCTTCAAACCATCAAAGCTGCAAAAAACTACTCCAAAGCGGGTTACGATAAACACGTTCACCCACGCAATTTTAGGGAAGGAGACCTTGTACTAGTCTATTACCAAGCACATGATAAGACTAGGAAAGGAAAATTCAAATCCATGTGGCAAGGACCATACATCATGCATACATGTTTGGGACATGGGGCATACATCCTCACCGATTCTGAAGGGCCCCCTTTGCACAACCCTCATAACGGATTGTACCTTAAATGCTTCTACCCATAACACCTTTTTGAGGACCCACCAATCCCCTTTTTGTACAGTTTCATTCCCCTTTTTTGTTTTCCCACCCTTTTTTTATCTATGACCTTACATTTTGATTACCCTGCATGATCACAGATGGCCTCCCTCCCACTACCATATGTTAATTTCGTCGATGGTGCAAGTTGTTGGTCCCCGAACCTCACCTCTATAGCTTGGGTTTTATATTCCTCCCCACGCGAGCTCATCCACCTTGATGGAGTGTGCATAAGGGCTACTACCAACAACTAGGATGAGTACGATGCTGTGACCGGTCTATTGAATGCCACCCTCCATATGAGCATAAGTCACCTTTGTGTGTTTCTTGACTCCTAGCTGCTTGTCGCTCAACTCAACAACTGTTACCAGCTACGAGATCCCTGCCTTTTTAGAAAGTTCCTGCGCACTAAACGAATGATTAGACATTTTGAATCCATTACATTCACTCATATCACACGCAATCAAAATAGTGTAGCAGACCAAATGGCTAATAATATTCTAGACTGGCACACAAATCACCATATGCAGGGCACCAATCATACATACCATCCACATGTACATAACAATATCATTTAAAAATATCAAAAAGAAAGCCAACCATAAATTGCATCCACGTGCATAAATATAAATTGCATCCATGTGCATAAACATAAGTGCATCCACATGCATAGAAAGAAAAACATCATCACAAAAGGCATCCACATGTCATCCATATATATATATATATATCATCATGAAAATGTCATAAGTACCCACTGTACCAAAATATACATATAAACACAGCGAGGAGCCCCAACAACATCCTCGGTAAATATCATCAGCCATATATACAAAAATCCCACACGATGATCACAGTGGAGGCAGCCCTGTCAACTGCCTAGTCAGACTCCTCCCGGTAATCCTCATCATCATCATCCCCCACTGACCCCCCTGCCTCAGTGGCAACAGCCGTAGCTACTCGTGTTTCCTCCTCATCCTCTCCCAACTCCTCCTCAGGTAGCCCTTCCTCAGGATCCTCCTCCTCATCCTCCTCATCCTCCTCATCCTCCCCAAGATAAGGTACATCCCCTCGAGCAAATGCTCTCACTATTTGCACAGCCATCGCAATGCGCCACATAATAAGCCTCCACTCCTCTGGAGCATCATAACAAATATCGATCAACTCTAGATCCAAATGTTACCAGCCATCGCTTGAGATCCCCTCCAGGAGCTAATCAATTCCCTACCTCAAAACATCCAGAGTAACTCCAGCACTCCGGGGACGATCCTGTCCACGCCCAACTGGGTCCACCCCCTCCACATGCCCTCGCTGTAGCCTATGACCTGGCGGTGGTAATGGTCCCACATCTGCCAAACAAAAACACCAAAATGTCAATACAAGTCCAGCAACTACAAAATGATATCATGCACAAAACCTCTCGAACTGAAATAAAAAAAACATACCATCTCAGCCACAAGCCTGACCTAGGGGTCTCGGCATCTATGGATCCCCTCGAAAGTCCATCCTGACATATGGATAATACTTGATGGATATCGGTATTTGCATCCACTGTAAGAACAACTCCTCGGTAAAAAAATGGCCCAGCAGCCCTTCACCCCGATGAGTCATCATCTCGCCCCATCACCACATCTGTGGCTCAGTCGGGGGCACCACCCATACAGCTCGGTGAGGCCGCAGTGTCTAGACCCGCTCAAAGAAAAAATCACATAGAAAAGATGGAAAAAAAAACTCCTTCCCTAGGTGCCAAACCTTGCTCAGCTCTCGTCGAACAATGGTCAAATACATTTGTCCCCATGCATTGTACATCCCATTAAGGATGCTCTCTATCAACAACATCTTCCCTCCCATAATCCAGTTAGGGCCATGAGAACCCAAAACCCATACCACTGCCGTTGAAATAGCCTCCGTAACTAGGCTCTTATGTCACATAACATGATTGAAGACTCACTCACCACTGCCACAGGAAAACAATGTCTCTCTAGTAAAGTCTCCATCGAGACATTCCCCGGCCTCCTCGGCTGAGTCTCGAAAACCATATGTAACCAAGGCAACTCATTCAAGAAGTATACATCAGCTAAGGTCAAATCCTAGAACTCCGAATCCCTCGATATCAGAATCCCAGAACTCAACTAACTTGTTTAGCAACAGAGGTGTTGAACGCATATACCAGATCTATGCAAACATCAGGAGCCCACTACCAACTAGTGCCTAACAAACCCCTCGGTCTGTCTAGATGTTCCTCCGGATGTTGGGAGGAATCTTCCGCTCTCGCCATACAACCTATGGCATCCTGCCAATAACAACAATGAAACTCATTAGATCCCCATCTAAAAAAAAAAAAAAAGAAACACAAGCTTCTGAAGCACGCTTTCTCCCTTGAAATGCACATTCCAGAATGCATTCACCAACCATTTCCCTGCACTTCACACCATGCTTTCTTCCTGGAAAGCTGCGGTCCACATCGTAGATCGAACCACCCCCCTGGTTGTGCCCTGAAGTGCGTTTTCCCCTTCGAAAGCCGCACTTAAGAGCTCAACTAGCATGGGTCCACCCGCGCTGCACACTACAGTTTTTGGGATACCCCAGCGCGGCCTACACCACACCTTTGGAGAAGAAAACTGTGCTTTGCAGCACAGCCATTTCCCCCATTGCTGCGGTCTAGACTACACCAAACCATACGGAACCCGCGCTATGCCACATAGGTTCCCATGTATGGCTAGTACGACCCGCCAGAGACCCGAACAAACACAAAAACTCTTAAATGAAAAAGCTAAGGACACGAGCTCTTACCTGCAACTCCCGAAATACAAATCCACTGGTGAAGTCTCCCACAAACTCAAGTTTTACCTTTGACCTCCTCTAATGCTCATTCAAACACACCACGCACAAGTGACACCTATTATGGGGGACCACTTACTATTTATAGACATTGGCCTTATTCTCCTTTTGCCGTTACGATATCATCCGAGACTCATTTCTCAAACCATTGATACCAATGCACTCAGTGCAGCTAGAACTTCGCGGTGGTCCAATTAGTTTACAGTTTTCACCGACACCTTTTTCGGGCATATTTTAATGCCCCTCCTTACCTCAGTTTGCATGCCACTTTGGATGTTGTCTGTTTCTGACATTATTTATATCGCCGAATTCAATTTTCCACGCTTGTGATGATGCTTGAGATGATTTCTCGCTCTAACCTCCAAATCTTCTAGGCATTTTTCACATGTCCCTCGTTGCCTCGTTTTGTGTGCCACTTCAGCCATTGTCCATTTCTGATGTTCTTTATATTGCCGGATTCATTTTTCTGTGCCCATGATGATGCTTGAGGTCATTTCTTGCTCTCATCTCCAAATCTTTCGGGCATTTTTCACATGTCCCTCCTCACCACGGCTTGCGTGCCACTTCGGCCGTTTTTTCATTTCTGACATTCTTTCTATCGCCAGATTAATTTTTCCGCACACGTGATGATGCTTGAGATCATATCTCGCTCTCACCTCCAAATATTCTAGGCATTTTTTCACATGTCCTTCGTTGCCTTGGTTTGTGTGCCACTTCGACCGTTGTCCATTTCTGAAGTTCTTTATATCGCCGGATTCAATTTTCCGCGCCTATGATGATGCCCGAGATCATTTCTCAATCTCACCTCTACATTTTTCTAGCATTGTTTACATGCCCCTCGTCACCTCAGTTTGTGTGCCACTTTGGCCGCCGCCCATTTTTGACATTCTTTATACTGTCGGATTTCATTTTCAGCGCTCATGACGAGGCTTGAGATCATTTCTCGCCCTCACCTAAAATTTTTTTTGACATTGTGTCCCTACACCTTGCAGCCTCGATTTGTGTGCCACATCGACTACCACCGAATCTTTACAAGTTTATGCATTACAACCTATCCATGAGCCATCCACTCCATCCATAGTGCAATTATGGCAATGTTTAGCTGACATTCATCAACCCGCAAGGAAGCCCCATGAGTGTTTCCCCCCTATCACTCTTCTAAATACCCATATTTATGCCTTGATTGAACACTTCCTCCTTGCCTCACCAACACTTTTGTTCGGTATAAGTTTATCCCTTTTTCGGGCCAAGTAATTCCTTTATGAAAAAGGCACTTAGGGAGTTTTTGTTAAGCTCTTTCCTGACTCCTAAAACAATGAAAAGATCGTCGAGCAATCTTGTTTCCTTTCATGCTCGCTAAAATTATCTAAAAGGGCGTCTACCCGCTATAAGTTTACCCATTTTCCATACCTTGTAGACTAATTACGAAAAAGGAATACTCTAGTCACACTGGCTAGAAGATTTCTTCACTGCATCCTTTTATTCCTTTTCGGGCTTTGAAGACTAACACACGAAAAAGCACCCCCTTCAATTCCTCTTACTGGTTTCATAGTCTATAAAAGTGAAAGCAACCATGAGCAATCACCGTCCTGAGCTCGTACAAATCCACATGATGGTACATATCCAACATTTCAGAGTTTTCTTATCTCTTTTAGGATTGAAAGCACCTATGAGCATTAGCTGTCCCGGGCTCGTACAAATCCACACGACAGTACCATTTTTTGAGCATACTTTCACCCCTTCTTCGAGTTCCTTAAACCATGAAGAATGGCCCAATGATGCCTCTCGGCGCCACACCAAAGCATATATATAATTGCACTGTTATGGTAGCTTCCCCAGCTTGGTCGTCTTTATTCAGAGCATTCTGCAAAATGTCACCTTCAGAGTCTCCGGATATGATCCTTCAGTAGGTCCCCCTGAGTCTTTCCCGTTGCAGTACTTATCCCTTATCCCTTAAGCTATGATTCCCATACCTAAAATTTAGTTTCATAAGCTTCCAGGTCATCCATGTCATCATGCTCTGAATAAGGGAAGTTTGAGTCCCCCCACTCCATGACCCCAATTATTCCCCATCCCCATAGTACGTCTGTCTTACCATTAGTACTATCACATCTTGGTTGTACACCTCACGCTCCTATCAAGGAAACATCATTGCCTTGGTATTTGCAAGGTCTCCCTCTGTCGACGCCAACCAATCTATTCTAGAGGATAGACCAAGAGGTCCATGTGCCTTGGACTCATCACCATCAGCAATAAGTGCCTATGGATTATTTTGAAAGGTGTCCTTAGTGCTTCTCCAGATGATTGTTTCTCACATGCTCGACGTCAACACCTTGATCACATCGTTGAGTTTCGTACAGGGTATTGGTCATTTCAGTTATTAGTAGAAGACCCCAGATGTCACCTGACTCCAACACATTTGTGAGTCTACTAGAGGAAACAACCAATCATATGTTCCTGTAGATATCCGGGCTGCACATGGCGATATTTTCATGGAAGTACCCCAGTGACATGCTTCTTTGACTCACAGTTATTGGACACCTTCAGATCCAACATTTTTACCAATCATTCCGATACCACAATCAGAGTGACAAATGTTTTCCAGTGTATCAGTTTTTTCACATCAACCATGGTTAGACCATCGGTATGTCCCAGATTTGCATCCCATCTAGACCAATATGATGTACACAACAGTTTTCTCATGTATTTTTCTGGTCTCCCTTCATGGACCCCATTATTATATTTTGACAATGAGCATGGGTATGCCCGCCTCATCCATATGTTGAGATACTCCTTAGTAAGACATGTATTTTTAGTTCTTGGCAGTCAGTACAGACCCCATGTTCTGGTCTCCAACAGGTTCGTGCTCTTCTCCATCCTAATGCTTATTACCCAGGAAAACCATAGTACTTATGATGTCCACCGGCCATACGATGAGCTCTTTCCCTCACACATCAGGGGGCAATCTGTTAACACCAAAAAAGTGCTCATTAACTCATCCCTTTGGACATACACCTATGTTGACCAAATTTCCTACCAACCTTGCCTCCAAAACCCCATAAAACCCAAATGGATATTAAAAATACCCAAAACTTCCCTCAAAAACATACTAAAACCCCAAAAGAGGGTCAAAATTAAACAAATAGGGAATAAATCCCAAAAGAAAAAGAAAAAAGGAGAAAATAGGGCAAAAACCCTAAAAAGCCCTAAAACCCTAATCCAAGTTTATAAAAAGGGGTGGAGCCCCCTCCTTTCCATATCCCTCACTCACTCTAGCCTCATGCTATTGAATTTTTTCCAAAGCCTTAAGCCATCCATCTTTTTGCCTTTTGGCCTCCCCTTGAGATAAAAAATTTAGCCACCATCAAAGCATTGGAGAGAAGAGTACAAAACCAAGGAGCTTCGGAGCACACCGCCAGAACTCCACCAGCCTCATCTTTGAGGTAAATGTATTTTTGCAAGCCCTTTGCTAGCCCATGACATAAAAAAAAAATTTCTTTACTCTATAGTTTTTTCAAGTGTACTGTTCATTGTTTCAAGTTATATTTTATTTCCATACACATGTTTAAGCTCAGGTGTATTGTTTAATGTCATTTGCTTCAATTATTTGTACTTAGTTTATTGTTATTTACTTCCATACTGTTGTTAAGGATTCCACTATCCTTAACAGATGAGCATTTGCACAAGCAGGGGCTAAAACCCCCGCTACAACTTCACACACCATACATGCTTAGACATGCAAAGGATCACCTCAACACATGAGGATCTGTCTTGACACACAAGACCTTAGCCTTGACTAGCAAGACTGTACCACATCATCACTTTGGAATATGAAGCACTTTCCTCAACATATAAAGCTTAACCATTCTTGAGTCCAATTCAAGATTCTTCTACAAGTTTCCTGAGTCTAACTCAGGCTCCTATAAGCCACTACCTCGACACATGAGGTTCAATCTTGACACACAATATTTACTTGGAGAATGACTCATGATTCTCTAACTTTAACAATTCACACTCAAAGAAAAGGTATAGAAGAGGTGAAAAGGGTTGCAACCGAAATCATGCAAACTCTGGAAAATAAAGAAGAAGAGTAGAAAAGGATGGAAACATACTTTACTAGTCAATTATAGGAGATGGATAAAACTTGTCAAATTGAGAAACTTAAGATTGACACATTGCAAGGTGAATTTAAAAATGAACTACATAAAATGTGAAGTTACCCAAAGAGATCATTCTTCTAAAGAAAAAATTGAAGGATTCTAAATGATAAAGAGAAGAAAGGGCTACTAAATCAAACAAAGAAATCTTGTCACTAAAAGATCAACTTCAAAAATCTCAAAGGAAAAGTGATGGTGCCAACATGGTGATCAATGAACAATAAATTCAATGAATCCACCATAATGAAGAAGAAATTTAATTAATCCACCATAATGGTATAGAGGAGAGGAAGAGTGGGAATCCTTGCCTCAGTCATCTTGAGACTTTGAAAAAAACATGATCCCTTCCATTAACCAGGGGAGTTACCTAGGGATTCCCTATACAAGCTTTACTTGAATTTATGAAATCATCAGAGAAATGAAATATGTTGAAAACCCATTAGAGGAATCCATGGTTAACTGTATAAAAACCATTAGCCATATCCAATTTGATAATCATATGTTTTTCTCGATGGCTTCTATTGTAGTGGATGGCCTCTTGCACAAAAAAAATATTATCTAAGATTTATTTCTTTTGGATTAATCTTGCTTGGTTAATGTGATAATTCTAGGAAAATGTTCTTTATCCCATTGGAAATGATCCTTCATATGATATTGTATGATACATTGCACATAATATGGGATTGAACCTTTCAAAGGATTGAGGGAAAGTGTCCTTGTGATTCAAATCCAAAAATGATGAGTTGATTGCACTCCCATGTTTTTTTAAAGAGAAATTAATCATTCTCCTTAGATCCATGCTTATGCTATTCTAGCATAGCCTTTAGAAGTGAAATGTAAACTCATAATCCCAGGGGCCTTATTTGGTTCCATCAGACACATGGATTCAATTTTACCTCCCCCTCTTAGATGCTTTGGGTTAATTTTGATTTTATGCTCAATTCAATGAGGGATGGATGTTTTGGACCATACATTGGCCCTCCTCATTGTATTCATCCTCTGTTTGAAACAACTTGCTAAAATGTTTGAATACCTTGTCCTTGATTTTTTCAAAGTCCTTAGTTATTTCCCCATTAAATTGTAGTATGTCCTTGATTGTTTTGTGTTGAAGCTAATCATGGGTTTTTTTATGGATGAATGAGGTGTTCATGTCCCCAAATTTAAGCTAAATATTCCTTGACTTTAATCTATAGTATTCTCCTTCCTTCCTGCATGACTTGTGAGATTATTTTTGTAGCTCTTCCTCTTCTTGCAGAACTGAATCAAGGATTTCTCTCTTCTCCATTTCTATTTGATATATTTATAAGTCACTTTTTTATCATTTATTTCCTTAGTGGGGGGGTTGAGAAGAGTTTTTTTCACATGCTTTTAAATCTTTTTTGAGTATCCTCAGTTTTTCTTCCCTGACATAGAAGGGGGATCACTTGAATTCTATGCTCCATTCTAAGGAAAGTAAGGAATTTAACCCTTCATTCCCCCCCCATATTAGATTGAACTTGGAAGGGGTTACAACCATATTCAATTATTCTTCAATAACCAAGGATATTGTCTTATGATCGAACAAACTTGCTGATAGTATGTTCGAGGACAATAGGAATCCCTCATGAATAAAGATATTCGAACCAAGAATCATTCTAGATGAGAAACTATATGCCGTGGACCTAATATTTTATTTTTCCAAATGTAATATATGTTCTTGGGCTTGAGATCTATGAAGTACCAATGCTTCAATAAATCTTATGCCACATCACTAAATGGATCCCAAAGAAGAAATTCATCCTTCACAAACCCGCTTGTCTAAAGTATTATTAACATCCCCACCTAATATTATGTTTGCATTCAGATATAGTGCATTCCATCTTAGTAGGGAGTTGCAACATTAAGTTGTTTCTAGATAGATAGCCAAAACATATACATTAAATACTATTGCTTACTATTTAGATTCAAGATGGGTTAAGGACTTTATCATCCAATGTAGAGTGGAATTTGGGTGGTTGAGTTTGATATTTTTTTTTTCTTAGAGGATAGAAAGGCCTTATGATGCTCCCTTGGATTTCATCACTATTTCGGTGCCTCCTTTCCAAATTTTCCAATATGTAACATCCCTCCAATTTGACCCCTATTGTTATTATTTTTTTAAATATAATTGTAAATTATGTAAAAGACACTGGTGAGGAGATCAAGGCCAAGGCCCCACCAGTGGACCTTGTGAGTATTGTTACTTTATTTTCCTAGTCATAAATATTATTATATCCTCAGGAGACTAAAAGATGATGCAACTAAGCGACAGGCAAGTGGAGCGCCTAAGAAAAGTGTGAAGGGCAAGATAGTCTTCCAAAATTTGACAAAAGATGATGGATATCATCTTAGTGCCACAGGCACTTGAGGAAGAGTAAGTTTACGGGTAAAACCTTAAAAATTATAAGTGTCGTCTTAGGTTATCAAAATCCTAAGTTAACTTTAAGTCCTAAATAGGTTTTCCAGTAAAGTTATTATTGTTATAAAACAATAACAAACTCCTACATCTATCTTTTAGATAAAGTGCTTATATATATATATGAAGGTAAAGGAGTACCTATTTGGATAATATTACTATTTCAAGTTGTATAAAAACATGAGATAAAAAGGAAGTTATTATAATTCCACATCCTCCTTGAGAGGAAAAAGTTAATCCTAAGAGGATATTTTAAGTATAAATATTTTAGATACACAATTAGATATGGAGAAAATCATATTTTCTTGGTCCTAGGAATGAATATTACATAATTAGAATATACTATTAAATAAGACAGTAAATTATATATATACTTAACAAAGTGAAGAGGCCACATCACAATGATAAATATATATTACAAGATAGACAGCAATAGAACTATATATATATATATATATATAATTACGTGCTATGAAGGAAATAATTTTATGCCATAGAACTATATGAGGTAGTCACCAACAAGAGAATAATTCATTTTTAGAGTTAATTAGAGAAACTACATGTGATACATTTATGTGTATATGTTATATACATAAAAATGGTATAAGCCATCACTTTAAGTATTATTAATTAAAAATATTTATTTATTTAAATATTTAAAACCTCGCACTTAGATTATGTATGTACATAGAAGGTGGGGGGACCAAGTAATGTCTCTTGTATATAAGAATTTTCTAATATTAATATAAGATGTCATACTTCTTTAAAGAAATGTATATCTCATGGTATAGAATTGCTAATATCCAATTTATATACCTATAAATTTCTACATAAAGTATTCATTTTTACACCCAAACACATATATATCTAAATTAAGAGTTTTTAGAAAACCTCGTAAAGGAGAGACTGTTATACATATATTAATTAGTTGATTAAAGCATGGCGTAAGCCAAATTTGTAGGGTTTTTGCTTCCTTCTTTTTCGAAGGATCCACCATTAATGGATTAAGGGAATAAATTTAATGATGTTGGATGGTGGTCGACACCTATCGATATTGGTGCCACTAACTCCCAAGCATTGGTCTCCTTCCATTATTAAGACTTGGGTTTTTCTATAGTGGAGAAGGTGGAGCCACACCGAAGAGGGGAGCAACCCTGGATCTTCCGGGGATTTGTCTCCACCACTCCTACTGGTGGAGCAACTACTTGAATGTTGAGAAGGCAATTTTTCTCATGACTAAGAAAAGAGATCCCTTCAACCTCGGTAGAGAGTGTCATGCAACAAGCGTTATATGTTAGAGGAGTTAGATCTCATGAGATATATATACATATCCCTGCGGGAATGGAAAAAGAAAGGAAAAAAGAGGGGAGTATGAGACATCGGAACTGTGATAGAGTTCCGGCTAAGACCTACCACTATAATGAGCAGGAATTTTTAGGAATGCCGTGTTCAAAGAGAAAAAAAAAGGGTGGCGACAGAGGAATCCTTGTTCGAGGAGATCAGCTCGTTTATGATGAGTCCACTCTACAAAGATGAGGGGAAGCAAACTCTGTGATGGAGGTATAATGAAACAGCCAGGGGGATGGCATTTGTATTTCGGGCAATGGAGCCACGCACACGATAATTAGACTGGTAATAAGCATATTCGCATGAGGGTTGGTAAGTGGCTTAGCTATCAAAAGTCTGTATCATATTTATTAATGTAATAGAACACTATTGTTATGGTAAAATCTTAAATTATTCTAGTTCATTTGAAATCAGAAGTTAGCAACCAAGTCTTATCGTAATCCAAATCAGAAAAACCGAGATAAACTCATTATTGCAGACTGTCACCATAGTTGGATTTCTGCACATCTTGTTTTCAGTAATAGTTGGATCATTCTCGTATTTGTGTTTTGGGTTTGTCTTATCACACATCTCTGCCTTTTGATTTTTGTTTTGATAGGAGCACTTTGCTCTAACTCGGCTTTAGTTTGATAGAATTGCCTGAAGGAAAATGTGTTGTATTTTAGGTATATTTCTGATAGAAGTTTCATCCAGAAATTATGCAGTATAAGAGAGGAGGACGACTTGCTATAAAGCCGATACCTGAAGGAGTTCCTCTAAATCATCAACTCTCTGCATATTTATCTTATGGAATTCGCAGAGTTCTATCATTGAATTAAGTATTGATTTTCCAGTGGAAAGGTTGCCATAAATTTTATTTATACCATGCCGATTGTGAGAAGTATTGTTATTTTAGGTTAAGTGATTCAATTCAGCCCTGATTTTTATGCCATTGCTGCGATATCTGTATATATATATATATATATGTTACCAAGTAAGGCTCCGAGAGTTATATACTTTATAAACGAAATTATACATACACAGCAATAGTTATTATTGTGCTGCACAGATCGTGTAGGAATTAGGTAATATATTTACGAGGTAGTGGTTTGTAGTCAATGTTCTGCTACGGATACGTGTAGACCCAGCTGTATAATTTATACTTGTTTTCCTTGCTAACGTTTTGACTTTCAATCTGTGTTAGTTCTGCTAAAACGCAGAATTTAGATCCTAGTGTGCCTCTACTTAAAGGTTGGCGCAGCTAAATCGTAAAGTTTAGATCTGAGTTCCATTAGGGAATAATTTATCCTTCTGTCTATGAAAGATATACGATTATATATTGTCCGTATCCCTATAAATATCTAGCAGATTGCATCTTCTTGTTTATATATACATGTGCCTGTTACAAGTAAGCCAATTGCGCAACCATAAGTCCATATGGTTACCAGGATTTGAATATACATTTATATAACCGTATACATATATATATATATCTGAATAATTTATGGAAAAAGTTAAAAACACTAAAACGTACTTCGATGAATATAAGTATGACTATGTCAACTAACTAGTAAATTGTGGGGTTCGACCCAAGTCTCAATGAGGGACACCATCATCATTGTTTATATATTTTTATCTTAAAACTCATGAGGAAAATACCCCACCACGAAAGATCTTAAGGTAGAAACCATAGAGAGAATATTTTGCAATATACATAAATATATGTGTGTATGAATAGTAACTCGTCATGTGTGATAGTATAAAGGGAAAAGTTCAAATAGATTAGTCACATCCATCTAGAACGTCCAAGAAGGATTGTCACTTTAATTTTGAAAGAAAATATAATTATTGGGTTGTAAGAATGGGTAGGATTTGGTTATTTTCATACTCTAAACATTTGATCAAAGTTAATGAATAAATCTTTATGATAAAGTTTTGGGTTTCTTTGCTAGGGAGTTATAAGAAAAGTTAAACAAATTTTTTTTGTAGTTTTAGTATAAGGTGTTTTTTATAATTTTCCACTTAACTTTTAAGGTAGACCTACATTTTCCTAGTTGTTAGAAATTGTATTCCATGAGAGTAGCTTGAGTAAGTGAAGTGCAACATCTTGTTGTAGATGTAAAAATTTATTTTGATGATTAATATAACACAACCCTTTGTGGACGTAGCCCAAGTTACTTAAAGTATGATTTCTAAATGTGTCTTTAGGTATGCGAAATCGTTTCCTTCATAAAGTGTTTATGATTACTTTAACTTGTGCATATATTTGATTAATATAGTTTGGTTGGTTATTTATACGATTGCATGTGAGCCGTATGATTATGTTAATAATTTTTGTTTGTTCTCTGGGTATGATTAACTTATAAAAGATGTACATGCTATTTAAGATCAATTGTTACCTTGTAGATGATGGTGCTAGCTACTTCTATGTTGAAAGATTTGTCAAAGTTGTTTCATCTAACACATGTTGATTTAGGTAAGTGGTACGACCATGTAAGTATTACAGATTTAATTTCGGACATGGAACAACGAACACACGTTGTCGCTACAGCCCAGTAATAGTGATAAATCAATTATCATAATTATCCCAACGATTGCACGTATGCCTCATCCTTAAAGTAATTATAACATCATGATGATTACGACATTTTAGAATTTACTCATGTCTGTGGTGGCTTCAATATATTATATAATTGATATGACATTAAAAGTGGTAAAATTGTGAGTAATATGCTTCCGCAATAATTAATATTAGTGTTTATTATGGTAGGTAAAAATTTTAAATTTTTATGAAATTTTTGGGTTTGTGACAAATGGTATCAGAGCACTAGGTTTAAACACTCGGGCCTGATGGGATCAACATGAAATCAATAAGTGTGGAGTTAATTAACCAATTTGCTTTTGTTTCATTTTGAATGCATGGATTGGAATGGACGAGGGGTAATAATATGCAAAGTGCAATTTCAAGTTTCTCCGAAAAAACAAAGATAAGTACTTTTGTTATTTTGTTTCCTCATAAAGCTATGAGTCAGATACGTTTTCCTTTGTCATGAGTTTTCTCTTATGTAGATACTCGCATTATTGTATGGTATTACTAAGGAATTTAACTTGTTGAAATAATTTCTGTATTTGTACAAAGGATTATGAAAAGTGTTGTGAACATGTCGAAAAAATTTATGAGTAAAATCAAAATGGCATAGAAGTATCATTTAATTTTGCATTTTGTTTATATTCTATATTCCTATCAAAGATTACGAACATCACTAGGTTAAAAGTATAGTTTTTCCGAAAAAAGTAAATTTGTTTGATTTAGCGAAGTCACCTGAATACAATACATGATTGTTACGATAGATTCATTTAAATATTATTTTTTAAAATACTTCCTCTATAGGTATGATAGAATATGACATGGTAAAACATTTGTTTGTAGAAGTGATAATTATTGTTTATGAGGAACATTATTCGAAATAAAAGTTGGTTCTCAATTATCAAAGTTAGAAGGTACATCTTTGCACTTAGGATTGTGATAGTATGCTTATTACAAAAAAATGTATATCATCATTCTTTCATAGATTCAATAGAAAGGAATTCATATAGATTATAGCCTAAAGTAAATGGATGTGACATACTAGGTTACATGATATGTATAAACTTATTTGATATAAGGACTAATGTATTCTGAATATTATTCTCGTTTATGAAAAATCGTCATTGTATTTTATTTTAGAACTCCTTATCGTTATTAAAATTTTAAGGAAAAACATAAAAATGTATTTTATAGCAGTGTTTCCTAAAGGTTTGAGTGAACTTATTTTAGAATGCATCTGAATACCGTTGTTTTCTTCATATATAAACTATTGGTAGGATTTGCTATAGCTTCGAAAGATGGAAGTGCATCAAGTTAAAGGATCTTGTTAATCAAGGGGGTCTTGATTATCAGAAAAGAAGAATCATAATATTGTTGTGATTGATTAAGCATGGGATCTTTTTACATTTGAAAATTTTATGATAAGTCTCAATTGGAAATAAGTTTACTTAAATGTTTGAACTATAATACTAACGTGTTTTTAGCAGGTTTGACATTAGGATGTTGAAGAGTTTACATCGGAATGGAGTAAAGAGGATGCATAAGTAAATTGAACAAGCATGCATTCAATTGCTGAACAATTGAAGCAAATAAATTTTTATTTATGCTAACATTGCAGGAAGTGATCTCGACTTCAACTGGTAAATTTATACAGATAAGTTGAGTTGAATCACTCAAGAGTAAGTAATGATTGACTCTATCACGATTAATGGTAAGATTTATGATTGATGATGTGTAATCATGAAAATGAAAAGAATATGATAGGTGAACCTATTTATATTTTGTCATTATTATATGTGTGTGACATGCAAGAAATAATAAATGATTGTTTCAAAGAAATATTTCCTGGACTCAAACGAGAAGGTTTGAGGGGAAAGGAATGATCTCATGGACTCGGGCAGAGAGATAGCATCAAGAACTTAGTAACTAGCTTGTTGTTATGGGACAACTACCTGAATTTTTGGTCATGTTCCCCACGGAAGTGGAACAGAGTAGGTGGAGTGCTCGTTGAATGTTATACTGACCCAAAAAGACCTAGGCAATCTTTATATCCATCGAAATGAGCAGAGGAAGAGCTCATGATTTTTCCTTGTGGTTTTGCCATATTCACACAAGAGGTTCTCTGAGGAGTAACTCTTCCTTGTGTTTCTTCCGTATGCACACAAGAATTTCGATGAGGGGAAGCTATGTTTTGAGTTGTGGTGTTAGATTGTCATGTTCCTACTAAAAGTATGCAAAGTAAGACTAATGTGTTCTTACTGAAAATATGCATGTTCCTGTTGAAAGTATGCAGAGTAAGACTGACGTGTTCTTACTGAAAGTATGCATATTGTTGTTGAGTTTCTAGAGTAAGACTGATGTGTTCTTACTAAGATGGTATTCCTGCCCAGTTTCTAAAGGGCTCGTGTTTTGTATGCAAGTCTCCGTGATTGCTGAAGTACAAAAGAGCATTTTGTATGCAAGTCTCCACGATTGTTGAAATACAAGGGGTTTGATGATCAACAAGGTCTTGTTAAAAGAATTGTTTTTATGATATAAATTTTTTTTAAATAAATTGTCTTGTAACTAAACTATGAGATACATTTATGTATGAATGTTATGAATGCTAGAGTAAGCAAATATCCCTTCAAGAAAGAGGAAGAATGATGAATATTTACTATTTTGAAATTTTGTATCCTTATGTTATCTTGAAGAATATTGGAAAATCTTGTATGAGTTGTACAATGTGTAGGTTATAAGTGAAGAGAGCTTGTGGAAATTGCGAAAATGCGAAGATAACCAAAGTAGAAAAATAAAGCAAGTGAAGGATGGTGGAAGGATCCAAAAGACAAACTGTCGAACACCGAGGATGGTGTTATTCTTAAGGAGTGGAGTGTGTAACATCCCTCCAATTTGACACCTATTGTTATTATTTTTGTAAATATACTTGTAAATTATGTAAAAGACACTGGCGAGGAACTCAAGGCCAAGGCCCCACCAGTGGACCTTGTGAGTATTGTTACTTTATTTTCCTAGTCGTAAATATTATTATATCCTTAGGAGACTAAAAGATGATGCAACTAAGTGACAGGAAAGTGGAGCCACTAAGAAAAGTGTGAAGGGCAAGATAGTCTTCCAAAATCTAACAAAAGATGATGGATATCGTCTCAGTGCCATAGGCACTTGAGGAAGATTAAGTTTACGGGTAAAACTATAAAAATTATAAGTGTCGTCTTAGGTTATCAAAATCCTAAGTAGGTTTTCTAGTAAATTTATTATTGTTCCAAAACAATAACAACCTCCTATAGCTATCTTTTAGATAAAGTGCTTATATATATATATATATATATATATATATATATAAAGGTAAAGGAGTACCTATTTAGACAATATTACTATTTCAAGTTATATAAAAACATGGGATAAAAAAGAAAGTTATTATAATTCCACATCCTTCTTGAAAGGAAAAAGGTAATCCTAAGAGGATATTTTAAGTATAAATATTTGAGATACATAATTAGATATGGAGAAAACAATATTTACTTGGTCCTAGGAATGAATAACACATAGTTACAATATACCAATATACTATTTAATAAGATAGTAAATTAAATAAATTATATATATATATATATATATATACTTAACAAAGTGAAGAGGAAACATCACAATGATAAATATATACTATGAGATAGACATGAATAGAACTATATATATATATATATATAATTATGTGCTATGAAGGAAATAATTTTATGTCATAGGCCTATATGAGGTAGTGACTAGGAAGAGAATAATTCATTTTTAGAGTTAGTTAAAGAAAATACATGTAATACATTTATGTGTATGTAATATACATAAAGATAGTATAAGCCATCACTTTAAGTATTATTAAATAAAAATATTTATTTATTTAGATATTTAAAACCTTGCACTTAGATTATGTTAGATTATGTATGTAAATAAAAGGTCGGGGGACCAAGTAATGTATCTTGTATATAAGAATTTTCTTATATTAATAAGAGATGACATACTTCTTTAACGAAATGTATATCTCATGGCATAGAATTGCTAATACCCAATTTATATACCTATAAATTTCTGCATAAAGTATACATTTTTACACCCAAACACATATATATCTAAATTAAGAGTTTTTAGAAAACCTCGTAAAGGAGAGACTGTTATACATATATTTATTAGTTGATTAAAGCATGGTGTAAGCCAAATTTGTAGGGTTTTTGCTTCCTTCTTTTTCGAAGGATCCGCCATTAATGGATTAAGGGAATAAATTTAATGATGTTGGATGGTGGTCGACACCTATCGATATTGGTGCCACTAGTTCCCAAGCCTTGGTCTCCTTCCATTATTAAGACTCGGGTTTTTCTATAGTGGAGAAGGTGGAGCCACACCGAAGAGGGGAGCCACCCTGGATCTTCGGGGGATTTGTCTCCACCACTCCTGCTGGTGGAGCAACTACTTGAATGGAGAGAGGGAAATTTTTCTTATGAGGGAGAATGCGTTATATGTTAGAGGAGTTAGATCTCATGAGATATATATACATATCCCTGCGGGAATGGAAAAGGAAAGGAAAAAAGAGGGGAGTATAAGACATCGGTAGTGATAGAGTTCCGGCTAAGACTTACCAATACAATGAGCAGGAATTTTTAGGAATGCCGTGTTCAAAGAGAAAAAAAAAGGTGGCAACAGAGCAATCCTTGTTCGAGGAGATCAACTCATTAATGATGAGTCCACTCTAGAAAGATGAGGGGAAGCAAACTCTGTGATTGAGGGATAACGCAACCGCCAAGGGGATGGCGTTCGTATTTCCTGCAATGGAGCCACGCCCCGATAATTAGACTGGTAATAAGCATATTTGCATGAGGGTTGGTAAGTGTCTTAACTATCAAAACTCTGTATCATATTTATTAATGTAATAGAACATTATTGTTATGGTAAAATTTTAGATTATTCTAGTTCGCTTGAAATCAGAAGTTAGCAACCAAGTCTCACCGTAATCCAAATCAGAAAAACCGAGATAAACTCATTATTGAAGACTGTTACCATAGTTGGATTTCTGCACATCTTGTTTTCAGTAATAGTTTGATCATTCTCGTATTTGTGTTTTGGGTTTGTCTTATCACACATCTCTGCCTTTTGATTTTTGTTTTGATAGGAGCACTTTGCTCTAACTCGGCTTTAGTTTGATAGAATTGCCTGAAGGGAAATTTGTCTTGTATTTTAGGTATATTTCTAATAGACATTTCATCCATAAATTATGCAGTAGAAGAGAGGAGGACTACTAGCCATAAAGCCGATCCCTGAAGGAGTCCTCTAAATCATCAAATCTCTGCATATATATCTTATCAAATTCGTAGAGTCCTATCATTCAGTTAAGTATTGATTTTCCGGTGGAAAGCTCGCCATAAATTTTATTTATACCATGCCGATTGTGAGAAGTATTTTTATTTTAGGTTAAGCGATTCATTTAAGCCCTGATTTTTATGCCATTCCTGCGATATTTGTATATATATATACGTTACCAACTAAGGCTCCGAGAGTTATATACTTTATAAACGAAATTATACATACACAGCAATAGTTATTAGTGTGCTGCGCAGATCGTGTAGGAATTAGGTAGTAGTTTGTAGTCGATGTTTTGCTACGGATGCGTGTAGACCCAGCTGTGTAATTTATACTTGTTTTCCTTGCTAATGTTTGACTTTCACTCTGCGTTAGTTCTGCTGAAACGCAGAATTTAGATCCTAGTGTGACTCTACTTAAAGGTTGGCTCGGCTAAATCGTAAAGTTTAGATCTGAGTTCCAATAGGGACTAATTTATCCTTCTGTCTATGAAAGATATACGATTATATATTGTTCGTATCCCTATAAATATCTAGCAGTTTGCATCTTCTTGTTTATGTATACATGTGCCAGTTATAAGTAAGCCAATTGCGTAGCCATAAGTCCATATGGTTACTAGGATTTGAATATACATATATATCTGAATAATTCATGGAAAAAGTTAGAAACACTAAAACGTACTTCGATGAATATAAGTATGACTATGTCAACTAACTAGTAAATTGTGGGGTTTGACCCAAGTCTCAATGAGAGACACCATCATCATTGTTTATATATTTTTATCTTAAAACTGATGATGAAAATACCCCACCATGAAAGATCTTAAGGTAGAAACCATAGAGAGAATATTTTGCAATATATATAAATATATGTGTGTATGAATGGTAACTCGTCATGTGTGATAGTATAAAGGGAAAAGTTCAAATAGATTAGTCACATCGATCTAGAACGTCCAAGAAGGATTGTCACTTTAATTTTGAAAGAAAATATAATTATTGGGTTGTAAAAATGGGTAGGATTTGGTTATTTCCATACTCGAAACATTTGACCAAAGTTAATGAATAAATCTTTATGATAAAGTGTTGGGTTGCTTAGCTTGGGAGTTATAAGAAAAGTTAAACAATTCTTTTTGTAGTTTTAGTATAAGGTGTTCTTTATAATTTTTCACATAACGTTTAAGATAGACCTACATTTTCCTAATGGTTAGAAATTGCATTCCATGAGAGTATCTTGAGTAAGTGAAGTGCAACATCTTGTTGTAGATGTAAAAATTTATTTTGATGATTAATATAACACAATCGTTTGTGGACGTAGCCCAAGTTGCGGGTGAACCACGGTAAAATAGTGTACTTGACGTGTGATTTCTAAATGTGTCTTTATGTATGCGAAATTGTCTCCTGTGTAAGATGTACATGCTATTTAAGAGGAATTGTTACCTTGTAGATGATGGTGCTAGCTTCTTCTATGCTAAAAGATTTGTTAAAGTTGTTTCATCTAACACGTGTTGATTTAGGTAAGTGGTATGACCATGTAAGTATTACAGCTTTAATTTCAGACAGGGAACGATGGACAGACGTTGTCACTACAGCCCATTAATAGCGATAAAAAATTATCATTATTATCCAAACGAATGCATGTATGCCTCATCCGTAAAGTAATTATAACATCATGATGATTACGAAATTTTAGAATTTACTCATGTCTTTGGTGGCTTCAATATATTATATAACTGATATGATATTAAAACTGGTAAAATTGTGAGTAATATGCTTCCGGGATAATTAATATTAGTATTTATTATGGTAGGTAAAATTTTTAAATTTTTATGAAATTTTGGGTTCGTGATACAATATTTGCTAAGGATTTACGGATCCTCAAGCTTTTTCTATTGAATCAATAAAAGATCACATTTTTATAGCCTAATGATGTCTCTTAGGGATTATTCTTTCCTCTTACCACCCATGCCTCTAATTTTCTAGGAGATACTTTTCATTATTTAGCTTTGGATAAAGTGGGCCCCCTTTTGGATCCAAGGGCCACGATGTTCATGTTTTCCTCATCCAAATTCCTATCTTGTTTATGAATTTTCGTAGTGTCTACTGAGTGTCAAGAATTTTATTTATTTTGACCTCTTATTCTCTTATTTCATTTTCTCATGTCATTCATCTCTTATTCTTTCTTTCTACAACAATTTCTTCTTCTTCTTGGAATTCTAGACCTTGGGGTTCTAGTTATGCATGGGCAGGTTTTGATTTGTGGAAGTGTATTTCTTCGCTCCCTTCTAGTGCTGAGGGTACCATATGCTCCTCTAGATTTTCTTCCTTCTCTGGGATTTATGTAGCTTTGGTTGCCTTAAGTAAGAACATTGCATATATCAAAGAAACCCCACAACCTATAAATGAAGGGAGATGAAAATGGAGTTTGACCATTTTAATTGTATTGTTGGGTTCTTTTAAGGTTTGTGAACATAGATGATTCCTAGGATTTATCAGATCAAGATTGGTTCCTCGTCATTTTTTCACACTGACCCATTCCTTTTTGGATCCAATTCACTAGATTTAGCCTTTTGTTTTCATGCAATCCTTCAAAAAGTGGTCATATTCATGGAATATATAATACTTGAAGGGATGTTTCTCATAATTTAATTGTTAAATATGCATCCAATCATCCACCATAATATTGATGGATTTTTGAAGACCCACTTCCAGATCATCTTCTACACATATCCGAGCATAGGAACACTGGTCTTTTAATTCTTCCCTATTTAAGTATTTTTCGAGTGCATTCCCAATAATCTTCATTGATTTGTCATTCCATCAATGGATAGGGAGGTGAGGTAGATGAACCAACACTAGAAATTCCTTACGGATGTCAATAGTGGGGTCAAAATATGGGGTCCATTTGTTGATATAGAGCCCCCCCTTGGCCCCATAAAATATGGTCTATTTCAGAATATTAGTTCTTAATATTCCTTAGCTTCAAAATCAAAAACAAAAAATCATTTCCAAAAAAGAAACTACCAACCACACCTTTGATTAGGAGCTTCTCATTATTTTGAACCTATAGATCCATTGAGAGAGGCTATGGCTAGAGACCAATAAAATACAATAATAGGATGTTCTCTACAAGCAAAAGTGGAATTTGTTTTGGTCCCATTGGTGGAAGAGCTACCTCTAAGATGGAATCAAGTTTTTTGATGAAACATGTATGACCTCGTGGGGTAAATCTCTTCCCTTGTGAAATCGTTATCCTGTAGAATGCTTTGTCTTCCAACTGGAGGGTAGGGGGATGGTAGCCCCTCCAGGATCCATCATGGTGTCCAACTCGAAATTTGAAAAAACCCTAGTTTGAATCAACTACTAGTGCCACTTAAATAATTCTTCTTCGTAACTTCTTCTTAAGAGTTTTCTGTCTACAATAACTATTATTGAATTGTTAAGCTATAGAATTTAATAAGGGATTAAAACCACCCATACAAAACTACCATGATTTTCAAATCACACAAGACACATAATGAGTAGATCTCTTATATCTACAAAATCATTCAATCATTACGTGCAATTCTTTTATATGAAAACTATCCAAAGGCATTCATCCGCTAGAGTGAATATGGCCATAGTAGAAAATCAATGTTTTTAGACAAAAGATGAACATTAGTAACTAGTGCTCCAAGATTGAAGTGGAACATATGTGCTTCTAGACAAGAGGAGAGTGACAGTGATCCAAGAACACCAAGTAAGAACATTGCATAGATCAGAGAAACCCCACAAACCTATAAATAAAGGGAGATGAAAATGATGACTATGGACATGTACCTCCATGACAGAAAAATATACCCCCTTGTTAGTCAAAATTAACCCTAATTATCTAGCCATATTTTTTTGATGTAAAATTTTGAAACAAATGGAAATTGTTAAGGAAATCCCTAAATACAACAAAATTTTTTTGTAGAAAAACTAGTTACAAAATTAAGAATAATATTAGGAAAAGAAAAAAACAAAAATAAAATTAGTAATGTGGACAAAAGAAATAATGAAGATAGAGTAAAATGATTACCTTAATGCAATAATATTTTCCTTTCATGGTATTCATGTCTATTTGTATTTCATCATTTTATAAAAGTTCCTCCTCTCCTTCTCCTCTGATATGGGAAGTAGAAACAAATAAACAATAACTTTTTCCTATTTTTAAAAGTCATGGTGTAGCTCTTCCCACCTCTTTTACTAAATTTAAAAAAATATAAATAATTATTTAGTTCCTTGGTGTACAAGGAGAGATAGTGTTTCTAATGTACTAGTACTTTCATACCCAATACATAAATGCTTACTTGCCAAATATAAGCATATGTTCTTTGATACACAAAAAGAGCACAAAATGCACCATAATATAAATGTAAGATTGATTCTCCAAGATATTTAGTTAAGAAACTTATGGTACTTAAAGAAACATTGTAAACTTGCAAATAAAATGAGGTAGAACTCCCCAGGGATATGCATCCATGCTACCAAAAATATACTCCTTACTCAAGCATTCCCCTCACTTGGTAATACTTCTTATTGATGCAAAACCCTAAACTAAGTCCACAATTAACTTGCAAATTAGATATTAACAACTTAAATCTATAAAATTATAGAAAATTCTACTATGAAATTAATAGCAATATGAAATTAATAGCAATATTGACAAATGGAAATAAAATAACAAATATTAACAAAGGGGATACATATAATAATGAATACCCATAATATGGTTACGTGCCTACAAAATACTCTATCTTTTCATCCATTCATAGATATTTGCATTTCCTCCCCTTCTAGAACTATCTCGTTTTCCTCTTCTCTCATGAGAAATAGGAAATGAATGAAATCATCACCTTTTCCTCCTTCAAAGATTTGTCTTGAGTTATTTTTTACACTTTTTAATATGTTAAATAAAATACAATCTATATTTCTAATGTACCGTAGAGGAAAATCGATGCTTCCTTACAAAAAAGAAGCATCAGTTCTTCCATACTTAAGATTACTAGTACTACACCCATACACCCATACAAATTGAGACCATTAAATATGCTCGAATATTCTCTCTAAAAGAAGTGAGCACAAAAATGTGGTCATGCTTATAGAATCTTCATGAAATTGGCAATAAAGGAAAGTGAAAATTGTTATGGATATGAATCGACACTACACAAAAATGTACCCTTTCCTTTATTAAACTCACCCCTCATTGGTTAGACATATTTTTTTTGATGTAGAACTCTATAATAAATTCACTATTAAAATGAAAGATATAGGATAAATCTTCAAACAAATAAAGGAATATCTTCAAACTAGCTAATAAATTATAATAAATTAAAAACAAGAATGAGAAATTAATAATAAAATAAAATAAATCAATAACGAGAATAATCCAAATAATGATAAAAAAAATAATAGTGAAGAGCTTGACTCGGTGTAATTTAGAAGTTCTATGATTTTAAATGGAAAAAAATTGATTTTTCTGATAGTATTTTGAAATCATCCAAGAGATATTTTTAGAAATCCTTGTTATAATTCTCAAACTAAATTTTGGGTGCCACGGGGTTTTTGATGGTGTTGAATCCATTTCTACCATCAAAATCACCATTAAAACATAGTTAAATTCAAAATTTGCAAAATAAAAAACTCTGGATTCTGATGAAAAGCCCTTATCTGAACCAAATCGTTGAATTTTTAGACAACTCCATTTAACTCCATCATTCCCAAACAAATTAATGCAATCAAAATGATTAAGTTGTCAATCAAGAATATGAGATTTAAATTAATACCATCAAAATCAAGAGTACATTTTAATTTTTCAATCAAGGATGTGAGATTTTAAAGATGTTGTGCATTATATACTCAACCAAAAAGTTATGATATCCTATAATATGCTATTTTATCTCAAATATGGATAATTCAAATTATACATAAAATACCCTAAGTTATTTGAAGGATAAAGATTGTATAAAGAGGTACTAATTATTGATGCAACATAATATAAACTAATAGAAATGAAAATAAAGTAATTTGAAAAAATGAAAACCAAAATATTCACTTGATAGAAAGAACTTGTAGATATAAAAAATAATTTATTGGCTAAGTAGAAATAGTAAATATCAAATATGGAGAAATGAAACTCTGTAAATCTAATTCTCGAAATAGAAGTAGTTAAGGAAAATTGCAACTAGATTCAATCATAGCCCTTTTTCTATAATCCTACACATTAATACACCACTCACACCTCCTACTAAAATCAACCTAGATCCAAATTCTAGGCTCTATCGAGCACCAAGAGGGATCAAATCTCCCGAGGTGCAAACCTCTCCTCGAAAATCTACTTGAGTGCAATACCTGAGAAGTTATAGTTGAGGAAAAAACCTTATTGTTACTTTGTATTATTCTTTTTTGTTTATGTCAGACATAATATTTATTACTTTTTACTTTGTATTATTCTTTTTTGTTTATGGCCAGCAATATGGACAAACATGGACAAACGTTACAAGATCTCCCTCATATTTACTTTTTACTTTGTATTATTCTTTTTTGTTTATGGCCGACAATAAGGACAAACATGGACAAAATTTACAATATCTCCCTCATATTTACTTTTTACTTTGTATTATTCGTTTTTGTTTATGGCCAACAATAAGGACAAACATGGACAAACGTTACAAGATCTCCCTCATACTGGGGTATAGAGTGCCTCTCGGCACAACAAGAGTATCAATTTTTATTAAAAAATTAACTAAGTCCCTAAATGTCCCAAAAATATGGTTTATAACAATTTTTTTCTTGGAAATCCCTAAATATCTAGGAGATAACTAACCAATAAAAACTATCATGGATAAAAATGACTGAACGTGGAACCTAGGCTGATTTAAATATTGTTCTTTTTGCTAGAAATGCAAGACCACTATACTTAGGGTTCGATAACCCACATTTCCTTCGTTCCATAGATAGATGATGCAACTTTGTATAATAATATATGAATCACCTTTAAACCATCTATTGGATAGAATCATCGGCATTTTCAAAAATACATTTTTTTTATTCACATCCGCAACTCATTAAGAGCAGGGTTGAAATTTGACATCTTATTTTGTATGTTAAGAATTTTTTATATGAATTTTTAATTTTATCATTGCTTTTCATTAGACATTTATACCTTAATTATTTTTTGTAAGCTCCAGAGAAGAAATCTATTACTATATAGAAATAAAAGTACACATGGTCTCACAGATTCTGGAGGTTCCATGCAAAACCATATCAAAGTTCCAATGTCAATTGTGAGCCTGCCCATGCAAGGGAAATTACGAATACAAAACTACCTAGAAGGGCCTTCCCATTAGTGGGAAAGTAGGCATACAAAATTCAAAAGAATTCTGAGAATCACTGCTTGAATGCTAATGTAAACAAGAAATCTAGTTGGACTAAATATTGAAAAATAATTTAAACATAAAACCATGAGATTACTTGAACATTTACAATAACTATATGAAACATTGGAATCTCAAATCTTGCTTCATATAGTACAAAAATAAGAGCTGTATGCATGCAATTTAGTTCCTGCCTTATATCATAAAATCAAAATTCAATATTAAATAACAATAATACACAATAAAAAAAATGATTCACAAATTTAATATAATGTAATTATAATGACTAAGTTGCCCATAGCTCTGGTTCAAATACACAAAAACTGAATCAAAATAATGAAATCACAAATAAACATGTCACCATGTGAATCAAAATTATGAAATGACAAATAAACATGTCACCGTGATTTATTATGCGCATATCAAAAAATATGGTAAGCAAAGACATAAATTCATAAAAATTTATATTTTCATTTAATGGATTATAATTGAGTGTGAACTTGCATAACAATGATATGTTCAGCAGGAATGTCCTGAAAACTTTTGTATTTTCATTACTAGCACTATTCAAACATCTTCATGGTTCCATGGATAGTTGGTTTTGTATAATTTTATATTGATGTACTAAAATTTAGAGTTTAGATTTTAATTAGCAAGAAAACATTTAGTTAATTAAGACAAGTTTCATATAGATAATTTAGTTAAGCAAGTAACTCTCTCTAACCTACTTCTAATTTGATTAAATTCTTATCTTTAACTGCATTTAAATTTATCCTTTTTTTTAAATGCTATAATGCTTCTTTACCATTTGTTATTTGTTATGTATTTATTGAATTTGCAAATTCATAGAAGTTGGGACTATGAGGAGTTGCTTTTATTTAGCTTTTACTTTTAAATATAATTTGTAATCTAGTTCAAATTTTCCCTACTAAAATCACCATCACCATGAGAGAAGTCCTTACCTGTTTGAGTTTAGACTTGACAACCAGATAGGGAAAATAATTTAACTCGTCATTTCCAATGATGCGGCCATCTCCATCAACGAAGTATGCCATATATCCTTATTAAAAGCATTTGGAATGTTATGTATATATCATGGTAAATTTATTATACTACATTAGATAATGCATCCACCATAGTAAAATTCAACTTTATAACGCTGACAAAAATACAACAAATTATTCCTTACAAATATCTAAATCTATATATAAAATAAGATATCAGCTAAAAGAAAAATAGATAGCCAGAGTTTGAAACATTTCCCAGATTCAGTTCGAGTGTTTATATAGTTGATTGAGTACTGTTGATATAATTGACAGTCAAGGATTGTTACTTACAAGAACTTCCTTTTCAAAATGGTTGAAGGAAAAAGTAAAATATTGAGTACAGATTCGAGAGGGTAAAGAAATTACCAGAGTAATTTGGATTCCTCCATTGACCAGCGTAATCTTGAAGGTTGGAGGTAGAAAATAAACAAAGATAATGCGGAATGAGCTACGGCTCTTCAATCTTTATTCATAAACCAAGATCAACTGATGTAATACAACCAATAATGTAATGTGTATTTAAACACTTATGGAAAATCCTAAAAGCTCTAACCTAGCTTTCGCATGCATGCAAAGCATGCTATTTCATTTATTAACTGAACTTCTAAATAGTAACTCAAGTAAAAGCTAAAGCTAACTAAAGTAATTAATATTTCTAACACTCCCTCTTAATTAATATTGCTGACTACTGCAACTTTTACAATGCCTAAATTATTTCTATGAATTTCTAAAATATCTTTTGCCAATGGCTTTGTGAATATGTCAGCCAATTGGTCAATCGATTTACAATGCTCAACACAAACTTCACCATTATTCACAAGTTCTCTTATGAAGTGATATCTGGTATCAATGTGCTTCTTTTTCTAGTGAAAAACATGGTTCTTGGATAGAGCGATTGTTGAATTGTTGTCACAATAAACTGTGGTTGGTCCTTCTTGTATCTGTTGAAGACCTTCTAAAACTCTGCGTCACTAGACTGCTTGACATGCTATTGATGTCGCTGCTACATACTCTACTTTTGCTGATGAATGTGTCACAATGGTCTTCTTCTTGGATTCCCATGAAATCACCCCTGATCCAAGATGAAAAACATGACCGAAAGTTCTCTTCCTCTGATCCAAACTTCCTACAAAATCAGTGTCAGTGAAACCGGTCAAAACATCATACTCAGTGCTTGAGTATAAAATTCCATAGCTTGAAGTCCCTACAACATATCGTAAGATCGTTTTGCCAACTTGCCAATGTGAGTCTTTGGGAGACTCCATGAACCTCAAAATCAAGCTGACAGCAAACATAATATCAGGTCTTGTAGCTGTGAGATACATGAGACTTCCTACAAGATTCTTAAACAATGCTGGATCTACATTGGGACTGCCATCTTCCTTGCTAAACTTAGTACCTGTTGCCACTGGTGTAGGTGTTGTTTTGCAATTAAGCATTCTGAATTGCTTAAGAACTTCATTAACATATTTATTTTGAGAGATAAATATACCTTTTTCTGACTATTCTACTTCTAGGCCAAGAAAGAACCTCATCAATCTAAGGTTTGTCATCTCGAACTCTTTCTTCATAGCTTCCTTGAACTCATCTACTGAGAGGTCACCTGTAAAAATCATATCATCAACATACAAAAAAACTATTAAAATCTATCCTTGTTGATTTACCTTTGTGTAATGTGTTGGTTCGCTGCTGCTTCTGCTAAAACCATTTTTTATCAGATAAGAAGCAATTCTACTGTACCAAGATCTTGGAGCTTGCTTGAGCCCATATAGAGATTTCTTCAACTTGTAAACTTTCTCTTCATGTTCTTTTATTTCATACCCATGTGGCTGCTCCACATAAATTTCTTCTTCAAGAATTCCATTCAAGAATGCCGACTTGACATCCATCTGATACACTTTCCACTTTTTCTGTGCTGCAATTGCTAGGACCACTCTTACTGTGTCCAATATTGCCACTGGTGCAAAATTTTCTCCAAAATCAATTCCTCGTTGTTGCGAGAAACCCTTTGCTACTAACCTTGCCTTGTACCTATCAATCTCACCTTTTTCCTTGAGTTTGGTTTTATAAACCCACTTCACACCAATGGGTTTCTTATTCTTTGGTAGGTCAACTAGATCCCATGTATCATTTCTCTCAATGGAGTCTATCTCTTTGTCCATAGCATTTACCCAATGATCTTGTTTTACAGCCTCTTCATAAAACATAGGTTCACTGGCAATAAAAACATAATTGGTATTTGCATCCAATTCATCATAAATATCTATAAATATTCTAGTCTTTTTATTACAATGATCAAATTCATTACCTGATTGCGGACTTGATGCTTCACCTCCAACTGAGTTTCTAGGTGTTCTTTCTGGAGTATTTGCTACTGGTGAAGATGCTACTGGATCTTGTTGTCCAATCAACTCCTCATCTTCTCCATCTTCTGGTTGGGGTATTGCAGCTCCCACACCCTTGTCTATGGTTCCATTCCATGACTCATCCTCCTCGAACAAAACATCTCTGCTGAGGATAACCTTTTTGGTAATAGGGTTATACAGCTTGTAGGCTTTAATTTGTTTAGCATATCCAAGAAATATACATTTCTCACTCCTATCGTTTAGCTTTTTTCTTAGTTGTTTAGGAACATGAGCATAAGCAACACAACCAAATATTCTGAAATGAGAAACATCACAACTCATACCTAACCATGCTTCCTCTGGTACTCTGTTCTTCACAATTTTGGAGGGAGATCTGTTCATCACATGAACAGCACAATCCACTATGTCTCCCCAAAATTGATGGAACAAATTTCTTCCTTTCAGCATGCTCCTTGCCATATTTATGATGGTTCTATTCTTACGTTCTGCAATACAATTCTGCTGAGGTGTATATATTGTAGTGAATTGCCTCTTGATTCCATGATGTTTGCAGTAATCATGAAATTCCTTTAACTCATACTCTCCCCCTCCATCTGATCTCAATACTTTGAGTTGATAACCACTCTGTTTTTCAACCAGAGCCCTAAATTCCTTGAACTTGCCAAAAGTTTTAGACTTCTAACGAAGGAAATACACCCAAGTTTTTCTACTGAAATCATTAATAAATGTAAGAAAATAATAGCGTCCACCAATCAATTGAGTTTGCGTTGGTCCAACCATATCAGTATGAATAAGTTCTAAAGGTGCATGTGCCCTTCGAGACATACCTTTAGGAAAGCTATCCCTGTGTTGCTTTGCAATGATGCAACACTCACAATTGCTTTCTGGCTCCTTCATAGGGGGTAATCCCTTTACCATCTCTTTCTGCTACAAAAACTTGAGACCACCAAAGTGAAGATGTCCATATCTAAAATGCCATAACCAATAATCATCTGGATGCAAGTGGCTTTTTGAGCAAAAGAGGTTACCTTGCTGCTGCAATTCATGACTAGTGGATACATCCTGTTCCTAGTCACTTGTATTTTGATGATCAAATGTCGATTTGGGGGTTTGTCATAAATTTGATAGTCTGATCCATCAAAGACAAGTTTGTATTTCATTTCAGTGAGTTTCCCAATGGTGAGCAGATTATGCTTCAATCTTGGAGCATAATATACATCTGTAATTGTCTTTTGCTGGCCTTGTTTCGTTAGAATGTTGACCACTCCTTTGCCAAGAACTGGAACTACCTCATCCGTGCCGACTTTGAAGTTTGTCCTTACTGACTCATCTAGGTCTGAAATTAGACCTCTATCACCTGTCATATGGTTACTGCAGCCACTATCTAAAATCCCAAGTCCCTTTGGGCTTTTGTGTGCAACATGACATGTAAGAAATAACATATCATCTTTATCCTTAGAGGTATTAGTCACATTAGCATTATGATTTTCTTGATCAACCTTTTTCTTTTTGCATTCATGAGCATAATGCCCAAATTTATTGCAATAATAACATTTAATATTAGATTTATCTGACCTTTTTTTGTCACAGTTCCCGCCTTCATGGTTATGATGGTGATCTTGATCTTCATTGCCATTACTACGGCCACTTCTGCCTCGTCCTCTTGATCCTCCTTTGCCTCTTGAGAATGAGACGTGATTTGAAAGCATTCTCCAGAGAGGATTCTTCATTCCTGCTGATTCTGGATTCGTATGAAAGTAGAGATCTGGTCAACTCGTCTATCGAGATATTACTCAGATCCTTTGCTTCTTCAATCACTGAAACTTTCGACTCAAATTTGTGGGGTAGGGATCTCAGAACCCTTTCAACCACCCTTTGATCTTCGATCTTTTCACCATAGGTATTCAGTTGATTAACAATCCCCATGACTTTGGTCATGAAAGAATCTTCTGAGTCTGATTCTTTCATCTTCAGATCTTCAAAGTCTCTTCTTAGGTTTTGGAGTGTAGCTGTTTGTACCTTACTAACACCTTCATAACTGGTTGCCAAGATATCCCATGTTGCTTTGGCATGTAAAGAGGCTGATATCTTTGGAAATACGCTATTATCCAAAGCATTCATTATGTGATGCAGTGCCTCTGCATCCTTCTTCCTGTGCGCTCGCAAGACATCCTTTTCTATGTTTGAAAGGGCTGGAAAAACTGCATCATCTACAGGTTCAGAATAGCCATGCACGACATATTCCCACGCATCTTCTGACCTGAGATGAACTGCCATCTTCGTGGCCCAGACATCATAGTCCTTTTTCCCTATAAGAGGAGAAATGTGAGATTGATTGTTGCTGCTAGAAGCCATAGACACTGCGGAGTCTTTCACTGGCTTTTTCAAAATAATCTCCTTCCTCTTTTTCAAATAATTCTCCCTCTTTAAACAAGATTTGAAAGATATCTTCTTCTTATGTAAAAAGAAAAATTCTTACTCAAGGAATCTCGTAAAAGAAAATAACTGTGTGAAAAAAAAAAAATCACTCTCGTAAAAGAAAAAATCTTGTTCCTTCTTGCTCTTGCCCTAATTGACACGGGTCTTAGTAAATTATCGCGTTTGGTCCTATATGATTGCCACAATAATTTCCAAATTTTTTACACTTTATTTCCCCAAACTACCATACTTTGGCCTATATGGAGGCCGTGATAGTTCCCTAAAGTATCGTGCTCTGGCCTATATGGAGGCCACGATAGTTTAAAAAAAATAAAATTATAAAATCTCAAAAAAAAATTGTTGTGTAAAAATTCTTCAAAGCTACAGCTTTGGTTTCTCCAGATATTTATGCTACCAATTTGATCTTCTCCTAAGATCTGATACCAAACTGAAGGTTGGAGGCAGAAAATAACCAAAGATAATGCAGAATGAGCTATGGCTCTTCAATCTTTATTCATAAACCAAGATCAGCTGATGCAATACAAACAATAATCTAATGTGTATTTAAACACTTATGGAAAATCCTAACATCTCTAACTTAGCTTTTGCATGCATGCAAAGCATGATGTTACATTTATTAACTGAACTTCTAAATAGTAACTCAAGTAAAAGCTAAAGCTAACTGAAGTAATTACTATTTCTAACAAATCTTTGTCTCCAAGAGTTCCAATTGTGCAACACACAAATATTTGATGAGGTATCATTCACTGAAGGTATATGCCCCACCATTAAACATATTGACATCTAGGATTGTAATGATCTTGTGGAGGTTGGACCATTTCCCAATGCACTCATAAAAGTAGTTTTAATTGGTTGTTCTAAATTGAGGGAAATAGAAGGGCTCTTTAGTCTTGCAAAACTTCAAATTCTGAACACTAACTAACGTGATGAAGTGGAGGAGATACCCATTATTGAAACATCGGTATCTTTAGAAAAGTTGTAAGTATCTGAGTGTGTGAATATGAAGATCATATTGGGCTTGGAGCAGCTAACAAAGATATGAAAATTAGATATGTCTAGTTTCTCTATGTTACAAGACCTACCAAGTGTTGAACATTTTGAGGTCATTCGAGGAGTTGTGGGCATGTAGCTGTGTAAAGATGAAGAGCATATGGACCTTGGGGTAGCCAACACATCTTCAAGAACTACACATTTTTGGTTGCTCTGAGCTAGAGAAGCTACCAGGTTTTGAGCACTTGTGTTCTTTGGAGGAATTGTGGGAATTTAGATGCGTGAAGATGAAGATTTTAAAGGGTTTGGGGAGCTAATAAAGCTTCGAATACTAAATGTTACCGACTGATAGTGCCAAATATTTATGAATTCGCCATGCGTGTGAATGTTCCAAATTGCATTGGGGTGAGGAAGTAATGGAACAGTTGCACCAACGATTAGAAGAAGGCATGCTTAGTATATGAAAATTAGAGGAGAAAAAAACAGTTTTCCATGAAATCATATTTTTATGATTACATTCTTTCTTAGTCCTACTGATTACTGCAGGCTACATATATGGCTGTCTTGCAGGACCTACATTTTTTTCATTATGTTCATTGTTTGTGTTTCATTTTATTTATTTCTAGAGGCTGCATAAATGGATGTCTTGCAGGCCCTCAAAAGTTTGCATTATGTTCAGTGTGTGTTTCATTTTCTTTCTTTCTGGAATGTCGTGCTATAACAAACAACATCTATATGACAGTTCTGTAACCTACAAACAAGTAAATGTTATTAAATGAAAGAGTTCAGTTGATTATATTTATCAGTTTTATGAATATTTAAAATGCGATGGTCAACTATTTAATAGAATGGTAAAGTAGATATTAAGAAGAATGTTTATCTCTATTTTGGAAACAATTGTTTATGTCTTTCGGAAAAAATGAAAAGTTGAGGATAAAATGTATGTAATTATATCGTAGTTATTGAGAAGAATGTTTATCTCTATTTAGGAAACACTTTTTTTTATGTGTCTTTTGGGAAAAAATGAAAAGTTGAGGTTGTATGTAATTATGTAGTAATTATTTATTAAATTATTTTTTTTCATTAAAAGTAAATTTTAAAATTTTTATTTTAAAAAATATTTAAATAGTATAAGTAGTGTACATTTAGAATGCATTATATGTATTAAGGGACTATCAAAAATAAAAATATGAAGATTGTGACTCAATACTTGTTTCATTTTAAGTGTAATAGGATTTATTAAGGTTTCATTTTAAGTGTAATAGGATTTATTAAGGTGTAAAATTTTTCTAGCACTTTAGGAGTAGGATTAAGGTGTACGAGTAGTCTTAGCACTTTAGAAGTAGGATTTATTAAGGTGTAAAACTTAAAAAAACTTGGCACTAAAATTCCCTAGGCATGCACATTCAACAATGTTCCCTACAATAACAGGTACATTCACATTATAAAGAAAATCGATTCTTTATTTTGTGTTAAGCATGGCCAAAATTTCTGGAATATAATCTAGACAACATTGGGCACTAAGAGGCCCTCCAATAACCGAACATTCACATTACAAAGTAAAGCAGTTATATATTTTTAAGGAAAGACAATTTTGTTTCTATTTCAAACTTATTTCAAACTTCTGCCTATTTAAAGATGAGTCCAAAGTGCTTTGGATAAAGTGAAAAAACCATTAAAAAATAAAAATAAAAATAAAAATAAAAATAATATATTGGATTTTCTTAACGCCATCAGCTATAATGGAAATAACATAAGGAATACATCAAAATTAGACTACATAATGAGTAAACATAATTTAGGATGCATGAAACATAAAGAATATGATCTTACTATTTGAAAAGCATTGCAACAAAGCACTGAAATGTTGTTATTCACTGATCATTTGCTTACAAGAAAAACACATATAGATCACTGGAAATACAAAGAAATTCTAATGCAATGCCATATATTTAGAGCGGTCCTTGGTGTCACTAACAACTACATAATAAACCAAAATTACTTACATAGTATTAGAAAGTACCTGGAATAGCCTATTCCTGCCTTGACCTATCTCATCAAACAAATTTCTTATGACCCAATCAATACTTTCCAAATCCTCTTTAAAGGCATAAGACTTTTTTTCAATTACGATTTCCATTGCAAATAAATTGAATTTTGTCTCTCAAATAGGTAGTGATAGTTTCAAGAGTCTCAAAATCATGCAAGAACAAAATCGAGCTCCTCTTTCCTTTGATACTATTCCCTAACTCGTCAGATATAGGTAAAAAATGGTGTAGACCAATGAGTTTGGAAGGACACCATCATAGTTTGAATTCAGATCCAAAGGAACCGCAAACATCACACCAAAAAATCCATTCCATTTCACAAGTTTTATCTCCAATTTCTTTCCGTTCAAGTAAAATTTGAACCTCCCATCTGTCAACTTCTTTGATAGAACACTCTTTTTCTTCTCTGCATTCACTCTCTCACACTCTTCTCTACACGAATCCAAAGCATCCAGTACCCTGTAATTCATAGGAACAAGTTTTTCAAGACCATCTAATTTCATCAGGGCTAATTCTACCACCATTTGGTAATGCTCCAACCTTGATATCCCTACCTTCAAAGCATTAAAAATGTCGAGTAATTTTAGGGTTTCATCCATATAGTCATTCAGCCATTCTTCACCTCTCAAAGAAGCAACAATATCAAGCATCTCAACCAGAATAATATCAGTTGAGTGCATAGCCAAAATTCATTCATCTGATTCCATTTATTTGTCATTGTAGAGAATTCTTTTATGAATAAGTGGACATTTTTTGTTATATAAACTATATCTCATTATTTTATTAAATAAAATTTTTACACATGTCTCACCTACTAAACTATAAAATGTAGCTCGTATTTCTGAATTCACCAAGCAATATATATAATAATTACAAATAATCAATATAAAATTCAATTTTAGAATGTTAATACTAATGATCCACTCAACCGAAACACCTAGTTTTAAATCTGTAAAATTAACCTCAAAACCGCTTACAAGGTGGTAAAGGTTTTGAATAATATAAAAAAATCACGTTAATAACCAGAAGAATGAAACCCATCTCATTGGCTCAACTTCTTGGGTGGTTATTAGCATGTGGAAGACTTTTGAGGTGTTCAAGATGAAATTAAAGGGTTTCTACATGGTGACATGTATATACGCCATGACTAGCCAGTTTTTGGGTAGTGTGTTTTCCACGATCCTTCCGTTCATTCGATATCACTTTTCTATATGGAGTGCATGCAGAGGTTCCAAGGAGGGGAGAGATGATTAATCATCTCTGCCACTTTTCTCATAATTTATAAAGCTAAATCTCCATAGATGGTCTATAGGTATTCACTAAAGAATCATTGTATTTTCCACCATTAAAATCCAAGGTGTTAAAGCATGCCAAAACGTTCATTGTGTTACGCAAACTTTTACCAATTATTCCTAGATTTCACTACCATATCCACCTTCCGGCTCAATCTGCATGTAATTGAAAATGCAGGAATTCCATTTGCTTCATTCAATGCAGATTCGATAATCTGCACTGAAAAATACAAGAAATAATTAGAGAGACTTCACCTAGGTACTATGCCATCAATATTAAGGAAAAATATTTCCTTAAAACTTAAAAAATATCAAAATTCATAGCTAAAATCATTTTATGTGTAACGGAATATTTTATCATTGCACACAAAATGTCACGTCCCTGGTCGGCTTGGTTCCCTTTAGAGGCAATGGGAGTCAGCTAGATACATTTTTTTTTCCAACAATTCTCTCTATTTTTACATGCAGTCGCAATGGCCTCTGATCCTCAACTCCACAATCTGTAGGAAGCAATCACCAGCGGCAAGTCAGAACTTGGAATTCGGATTGCCAAAATATGCAGCATTGAAAAACACCCCTCTGACTTCCGCAGTTCTGCAATCCACGAAGAGGGACTCAGAAGGTCGGAGCACCAATACCTTGGTGTCGAACCAAATACGATCCCGACTTCCACATTCCGCAGTGCATAAGTAAAAAATGCGGAGCGCCAAATGTAATATCCTTGGGAATATTTAACCAAGATATTAACTCAACTTCATAAATTTTAATAAAATTCACTGGTTAAATTTCTTAATAATTCTTTTAAACCAAGCAGGAGGTTAGTGATGGGGATGGAGACTGAATCTGAGTATGGTGGGATGAACTTTCAGTTCTGGAATTCGTATGGGGAAATTTGCAGCAGCAAATAATAACATCAGAGGGAGAGTCCTAAGCACAAAGCACTGGGGACATTTATGTTTCAGACATCAGCTACTGCAGAAGCCTACCACAAAGCTTCCTGGGCGCACCAGCATATTCTTACTAGAATGGGTGGGTACAAAAATGATTTATGACAGCAAAATAGGTTCAATGGACACAATGAGCAGCATTCAAAAGGATTTGCAAAGAGTAGGAGTGGTTTGGAAGTTTTAGGCCCTGCAGGGATAACAGAGCTAGTCAAAATGAAATATTTACAAACAAGGGTTAAATTATCCAAAATTATTTAAGTAGGGACTGATATACCTAATATGTTGTGTTATTGACCTCCTACAACTTACAAAAAGTAAATCTAACATTTAGAACAAATTTGGCAGTCATTCTTGCAAAACTAGTCAATAAACAATGCTCAATGAGCTAATCTTCCAATTTGAGCTAATAAATGACTTGATTTAATTAAATGCTCTGTTATGAAATATTAATATGCTCTGATATAATGTAATTAACAGCAGCAAGTCGAATTATTACTCATTGAACCAAGTTTGTACTCTTTAATTAGCACCTCATAAGTACAATGTCTTGTAGACTAGAAAACCCCCTCATAGGGACATATAATAACTGTAAGAAGGGATGGAATGATTAAATCTCTGATATGAAAGTGTACTTTGGTATTCAAAAGCTATGAAACAGAGTATGGAGTCGTACTGGGCTTCCTGAGCTTCAATGGGCGCATTCACTTAACTGGAACTATACACGTGCGCTCATTAACACATGAAATCTTGGCTCCGGTGAAAATGGTTGTATCTCGGTCATCTGGACACCTTTTTCAATGAGAAAAAACATTTTTCCTACTGGAAATGGCCCTCCAAATGCAATGGAATAGGTCTCACATCCCAGAAATGAACATAAGTGCTGAACCCAAAAACTCCATTTTGGCCCTTCAATGTTGTCTCCTATGAATGTACCCTGTATGATGATGAATCCTTGTAAGCTTGGGTTCTTCTTAGTATTGGATTATATGGACCTGCATATCAAATCTCCATGGCTGCAAATCCTGAGAGAATATTAGAGAAGAGAAGTAGAATAGAAGAATGGGGCACATCACCCATTGATTAGCTTAGGTACATCACCAAACCTTGAGAAGCTAAAATGCTTCACTCATAAACTCACAATGACAAAAGTTCTCAAATGAAGTTGGTTGGCTTCTTTTATAAACTTCATGATGACCTGCTGAGCAAGTCGAAGAGCTTGGTGACCTGTGAGAATAGGTCACCCATGAGTGGACATACTTTCCTTTATTTTGCCTTAAAAGCTTTTCTCCTTTAGAAACTGCGCCCCCCTTTGTCTCCATATGTTTCTTGCTTTGTAAATCTTGCTTGATTTGTAAACTGAACTCCTTTTTGGAAACTGCGCCCTCCTTTTGCTTTTTCTGGTTGTTTCCATTTTCTTGCTTTTAGAAACTCTTATACCTTTCCTTCTTTTGTTCTTTTCCTAAATCCACAAATTGATTTAGCCATATTTCTAGTTCATTCACCAACCACTTGGCACATTTATTAGCAATAATCATTTAAATAAAATAGTACAACTCAGAAATAATTTAACTTAGCAATTAATTAATTATCCAGTAATTAATTAATTATTATAGTGCAATTCCAAAAATATCTCCATTAATTTAATGATAACTCCATTACTTTATTAGATCCTTCGTTTGGGAATTAATATCTTCCGGGAGCCCACCTCATCCATTTAATACCCAAATACAAGCTTAGGCATCTTCCATAAGATATTTTCCATACTTGCTCATCAATTAAATAATTATTGCCTAGGTGACTTAGGCCAAAACTACCCCATGGACCATAGCAAAAATCTGGGGATATGACAGTCCTCCCTTCCCAAGATTGCTTGTCCTCAAGCAATGTTAGGATTCCACCAAGCTTCTGCTGCACCACTCTGATTTTATTTGTCCCCATCCATTGAACAATTTGAAAATTAAACTTGGGGCCTTCAAAAAGATCTAATTAAAAGATAAGATGACTATGAAGAATAAACTGCACTGTAAACTCTAACCGCACTAAATCATGAACAAAAATCTTTACCCCATTAAGATAACTGAGTAGAATTCCTGGATCCCACTGCTTCCTCTTCAAGGACCCAAACTTTTCTGCCATTTCTAGGAAGTTGTCACTCCAAGGAATTCCTGGATCCCATTGTCCTTGATGAATACCATCCATCATCATTGTTACTTGTGACCACTTGTCACTCCAGAGTATGCTAAGATCCAACCTCCCTATTGGAAGTGTGCTACACTCAATGCAAAACTGATTAGCTGTGAGACTTCCCCACCAAACATAGAAATTCTTGAGAGAATGAAAATCAGAGTGCATCTCTTGTGCATGTGTACTAGAGACATCTAATGGCTGCAAAATACATCTTTGTTGCTGCTCACAATTCAAGACAATGTCAGTTACAACAAAAAATTTATTGCAGAAACAAGAGAACCTTTTACCGTCCAAGGTATTCATTGCAATGATGCCTCTACCCATCCAACCAATGGATGGATAAACACTTTTATTTGTTGAATCATATGGAATGTGATCAACCATATGTATTTCCTCCTCAAATAAAGAGATATCGTGATCTCTATGGAACTCCATAGGTGCTCCCTCTTCATCCAATGGCTCAACTCTCTGCCATTGATCCAAGGGTGCAAAACTCCATCAATTGACCCACACATTGAAGGTAAGTGTAGATCAGATGCCTCCTGGTCAAAAGTGGCTGCACACATATGCAAGAGCTTCCTCAACTGTTGTGGGTTAAGGAACATGTCATAGGCCTCCCTTTTAGAATCCTCCTACTCATCATGTGACACCAAGAGGAAGAATCCTTTTACCCAATTTTCATTCCCAAAAATTGTGTCTAAATTTGAGGTGGGGAATGAAGAATGGTGAGCCATGCTTCTGAACATTTCATCCATTGAAGTTGTGGATGTATCCTCTCCATTGATGGTTGATCCATATATGGTGTACTCATCTAGCTCTTCCTTGGAAGAGTGTCTTTCTTCAATGAACCTATCAAGTTCATTCTGGAAAAGGTCACGTGCTTGTTTCTCATCAACTCTATCTGCACATTCCTCAAGCACATACAAAACAGACTGTTCCTCATGATCCATCAAAGCATGAGGTTCCTCCCTTGGAACATGAAATAATTCAGCCATGTTATTGTGACTTTGTGAAAGATGGGAGGTAAAAAATGATTCTGGCAGCTTCTCATTAAGTTGTTCAATCTGATTCTCAGATTCTTGACAAGCACCATGAGTACCAATCAGAGAATCCTGGGTGGTTTCCAACATATGAGTGAGCTTGCTGATCTCCTCATCATTCCTTATTGCAACATTATAGTACACATTCACAAGCTATAGCAAGTGATTTCTATCAAAAAACAACTGAGAGAAATTTCCTTTTAGGCTTCCTACTGCTTCCCACATGTGCACAAAATTTTCAACAGAGGGTTGCTCCTCCATTGATGCAGTTCTCCAACAGCAATGAGAGATCAAAGCATTAAGTTCATGGAGGTTTTTCAATGCCTCCTTGATTTTTTCCTCACTCATTTTCAATGGTCCAATCAAGGCAAGATGTTCTAGCTGGTGAACCTCCTCTTCTGCTTCTTACAATTCAGCCTTCTCCCAATTCTGAATTCTGACACTAGAAGGATCTTCTAATCCATCATTCTCACTGGAAGTGGCTGCCATCTTGGACTGCAACAAAGGCATGCAAAAATCAGAATTGCAACCATACCTTTATGCCCAAATTTCCTCCTTATGTGGTGTTTTTATGGCAGCATGCTTCTTTCCCAAATTCCTTGGTTCACACCCAGCTGATTTGGGCTTGTCTTCCACCTCAACCTGAAGTTCCAATGATGGTTTCAGATCTGATTGATATTCTTGTTGGCTTGGTTTTGCAACCAAGCTTAGTGCTATGGGCACCTGCTAACTAGTAGCAGCAGTTTCAATAGAAATAAATAACAATAAACTAAATCTAAACTAAACTAAACTAGCATGTGCATTTTTGAATTAAAAAACAAGAACAAGAAACATATGAAATAATTTTTGTATTGAAAAATGGGGGCAAGCAAGTGCTTGCAATAACAATACCTCCAAGTGATGAAGGTTGTTGAGTATCTCCAATGGTGAGCAGCTCCAATCTCCAATGGGTCCTTTCTCCAAGGTTGCTACAATGGCCAAAAACTCAAGGGAGATTTTGGCAGCATGAGGATAGGAATATGGATGGATATGAAATGAGGAGCCCCTACCACCTTTTTATAGGTTTTGGTGGTGAGGAATACCATTTGTGGTTTTGTGGAAACCAATGGTATTGACCAACATGGTTTAGGTACTTTTCCCTCCTTTTTCTTTTTTTGAATAAAATTAATATTTTTATTCCCTTTTCAATTTTTGGGAATTTTGGACCCTTTTTGAGGGTTTTTTTATGCTTTTTTAGGAAAAATAATCTTTTTGAGTGGAAAAAAGGGGTGTACTAAGGTCTTTTGGTGACCTTTTGTTGGCTTTAGAGGCTCAGATGGTGGAAAAGTGGACAAATGGGTCATGTGAATAAGGAAATGACCTAGTGAGCACTTTTTAGGTGTTAACAGTTCTTCTTTTGGATCTAATCCAAAAGCTATCTCACCACCCTTAACCAAATCACCCTCCTTTGCAGTGATCTTGAAATCACCAACAAAGAAATCTGAATGTCTTGAACTGGAATCTCTTTCCAAATTGTCCATAACTTTGTCACTTTTTGCTTGGTATTTGGGTGCCTCTTCTTCTTTGTCATCCTCTTCTAATTGGTTCATTGCTTTTTCAAATTCATGGCTTCCACAATCATACTGACTTATTCCTCCTTCATTCTCTTCTGAAGTTTGATCCCCCACTATGGATCCTTCTTCCATTCTGTCAACAATCTCATGATTGGTTTTTGGGTCTTGCTTCTTCCTGGTTGTCTTTGGATGAAGATTCTTGGAGGATCTTCTTGAAGACGATCCAAAAATTCTTGTGATGTCACTTGAATCCAATAAATCTTCCCTTTCTTTTATTAACTCTTCCATAGAGGGTTTCCCTTTGATGGTGGAACATGCAACTTTTTCCGGAAAATGGCTACCAGAATAACCATAGTCTCTTCTTCCAATCATGATCTCATGGGAGATGCTTGTGGAAGGTCATTCTTGGGAATTATCCTCCTCATACTGTCTGCATTATTCTTCATACTTCTCATCATAATTATCATACTCTTCATAACAGTAATCTTCCTCCTCATACAACTCAAAGTCTGAATCTTCCATGACATGGAACTGATTCCACAACTACAATTTGAAAATAGTGCTGGGCTACTTTTCCACTGAGATTTACTTTCCACAGGCTGAGCCAAGGAAAGTGCTCTGATACCACTGTAATATTTTTGGTAATATTTAAGCAAGATATTAACTCAACTTCAGAAATTTTAATAAAATTCACTGGTTAAATTTCTTAATAATTCTTTTAAAGCAAGCAGGAGGTTAGTGATGGGGATGGAGACTGAATCTGAGTATGGTGGGATGAACTTTCAGTTATGGAATTTGTATGGGGAAATTTGCAGCAGAAAATAATAACATCAGAGGGAGAGTCCTAAGCACAAAGCACTCGGGCCATTTATGTTTCGGACATCAGCTACCGCTGAAGCCTACCGCAAAGCTTCCTGGGAACACCAGCATATGCTTACTAGACTGGGTGGGTACAAAACTGATTTATGACAGTAAAATAGGTTCAATGGACACAATGAGAAGCATTCAAAAGGATTTGGGAAGAGTAGGAGTGGTTTGGAAGTTTTAGGCCCTGCCGGAATGATAGAGATAGTTAAAATGAAATCTTTACAAACAAGGGTTAAATCGTCCAAAATTATTTAAGTAGGGACTGGTATACCTAATATGATGTGTTATTGACCTCCTACAACTTACAGAAAGTAAATCCGACATTTAGAACAAATTTGGTAGTCATTCTTGCAAAACTAGTCAATAAACAATGCTCGATGAGATAGTCTTCCAATATGAGTTAATAAATGACTTGATTTAATTAAATGCTCTGTTCTGAAATATTAATATTCTTGGATATAATGTAATTAACAGAAGCAAGTCAAATTATTACTCACTAAACCAAGTTTGTACTCTTTAATTAGCTCCTCATCAGTACAATGTCTTGTAGACTAGAAAACCCCCTCATAGGGCCATAGAATAACTATAAGAAGGGATGGAATGATTAAATATCTGATATGAAAGTGTAATTTGGTCTTTGATAGGTATGAAACCGAATACTGAGTCGTACTGGGCTTCCTGAGCTTCAATGGGCGCATTCACTTAACTGGAACTACACACGTGCGCTCATTAACACATGAAATCTTGGCTCCGGTGAAAATGGTTGTATCTCGGTCATCCGGACACCTTTTTCGATGAGAAAAAAAGTGTTTCCTACTGGAAACATCCCTCCAAACGCAATGGAATAGGTCTCACATCCCAAAAATGATCAGAAGTGCTGAACCCAAAAAATCCATTTCGGTCGTTCAATGTTGTCTCCTTCGAATGTACCCTGTATGATGATGAATCCTTGTAAGCTTGATTTCTTCTTAGTATTGGATTATATGGACTTGCATATCAGATCTCCATGGCTGTAAATCCTGAGAGAATATTATAGAAGAGAATTATAATAGAAGAATGGGGCACATCACCCATTGATTAGCTTGGGCACATCACCAAACCTTGAGAAGCTAAAATGCTTCACTTATAAACTCACAATGACAAAAGTTCTCAAATGGAGTTGGTTGGCTTCTTTTATAAACTCCATGATGACCTGCTGAGCAAGTTGAAGAGCTTGGTGACCTGTGAGAATAGGTCACCCATGAGTGGACATACTTTCCTTTATTTTGCCTTACAAGCTTTTCTCCTTTAGAAACTGCGCCCCCCTTTGTCTCCATATGTTTCCTGCTTTGTAAAACTTGCTTGATTTGTAAACTGAACTCTTTTTTGGAAACTGCGCCCTCCTTTTGCTTTTTGTTGTTGTTTCCATTTTCTTGCTTTTAGAAACTCTTAGACCTTTCTTTCTTTTATTCTTTTCCTAAATCCACAAATTGATTTAGCCATATTTCTAGTCCATTCACCAACCACTTGGTACATTTATTAGCAATAATCATTTAAATAAAATAGGACAACTCAAAAATAATTTAACTTAGCAATTAATTAATTCTCCAGTAATTAATTAATTATTATGGTGCAATTCTAAAAATATATCCATTAATTTAATGATAATTCCATTGCTTTCTTAGATCCTTCGTTTGGGCATTAATATTTTATGGGAGCCCACCTCATCCATTTAATACCCAAATACAACCTTAGGCATCTTCCATAAGATATTTTCCATACTTGCTCATCAATTAAATAATTATTGCCTAAGTGACTTAGGCCAAAGTTACCCCATGGACAATAGCAAAAATCTGGGGATATGACACCAAATCATGTGGAGGTGTAGAACTCACTCAATGCATCAGTACCCTTCTGCAAGGAACTTTGCCTACCTTCTTCCATGACTTCTCCCTTCACCTAACCCACATATGGGTCATGAAAAACAACAAGGAGTTATCTACTTCTTTCCCCAATTCCATATGAATCTAAGTAGTCCCTCATAAAGGTGAATGCAATGCATAATTAAACACATATTATGAAACTAAAACTAGTTAATGCATCTGCAGCCTGTAAGGTTAGCAATACATTAAATTCATGCAAATGATGAAGCATTCAAATAGAAACTCATCCTCATACTCAGGATTATATAGATATACCTATTGATCAATTTCACGTATTCATTGATTCAATAACTTGAGCATAACAAGCATAACATAACATAGGGAAACTAACATGATTTTACACGACATAAAGCACTTATCTTTAAACTGAAGTTGCCCAAGCAATTGGCTAAGTGAGAGAAACGTTCCACCCAACCCTAGGTCTCTATCGAGCCTATACTCTTTTAGCTCAGAGACCACCACCGAGTTGGGTTGTGTATCCACTAAGGAGGGCTAAATGGGCTCTCTCTCAGTTAAGGATCCACCCTAATGCTAAGCCAACATACAGTTGAGTTTATCAAGCATGTAAGGGAACAAAAAGAGGGTCATTATAAGCCAGTGAGATCACCCACAGAGCTATAAGAATATCAAACCATTAAAAAAAATGGAACCCATAATACTTAGCTCACCCAACACAAGGAAGGCCCTCTTCTCTGTTACACAGTCTTTAAAGGCCCCTTTCCTCCATTGCTCTTCAGGGAGGGCATAGAGAGGTCGAAACTAGTTTTTTCATGACACTTTAGCCTTCACTATGTTTATCAAGCAGATCCAACCTTTGGCTTTCCTTCTTCTATGTTATTCTAGCTGGAAGCTTCTTAGGGTTGTGGCTGAAGCTCTGTCCTGCAACTCGGTTCTTCTACTATTAGATGTAGGTGTTATCACGGGTTTTCCAAGCTTCTAATGCTATGTATTTCATCCCCAGGGTATGATCCATGGATATCCCCACCGAATCACTTCCTACGTAGGGTTTCTATGTTCCTTCATCTCTGCAAATTCATGGTTACACATAATCACGATTTTTCCCTTTCTACTTCACGGTTGGGCTATGCAATTCATGATAACTGAGGTCTATTGGTCAACCATGGGATAGGGATTAGGGTGAGAGAATTCCCAGAAGGTAGAGTAGCTTAAGGGAGAATCAAAACAGAGCCATGCACTCCCATACAGATCGCATTGCTGCTCCATACTCCATTGACCTAATGGACTGGTTTTCTCAACCACCCTATCATAGTAGAATTAAATGTCAGCATGGGGAGTCAAATGGGTGCACCAATTGACATGTGTCAACATGGGTTCCAATCCCACAACCCCCTCACCTCTCCCTAGTGGATACACATGGCCCCTTCTCATTGGTTGCCTCATTATCCAGTTTTCTTGGTACTTTATTGCAATATTTAATATTTACATCATTTACAATGTCTCATGTCTTAATAGAACATGGATAATTAGACTGTCATATACTTTCCCTTTAAATAAAACATGGGTGTCCTCTGGTGGGGTCTTGGCCTTGAGCTCAACACTAGGGAAAACACACCTTGTATGTATACAACATTTACATTGAAAGCAATAAACCCTAAGCATCAGAACAGGGGTATTACAATTTCCTCCCCCTAAGAATAACATTGTCCTCAGTGTTCTCAAAATTGAACAAAAATGAGAATGCCTCTCTCATGGCATCCTCCAACTCCCATATATCCTCTTTGGGACTAAGGTGCTTCCATTGCACCTTCACCTGTCTGATGGCTCTATTCCGGAGAAAAGTGACCTTCTTGTCGAGGATTCATATAGGATCCACTTGGAACTCTCCCTCTGGTTCCACTTGTATCACATTCCAACCAATTACGTGATTAGGATCATGTACACATTTCTTAAGCAAAGAGACATGGAAAACATTATGATCTCTCATGTTAGTAGGCAATGAAATCCTACATGTAACTGGTCCTATCCTCTCAAGGACTTCAAATGGACCACAATATGATCCCCAATATTAAGTTCCTTATACACTCTTTTCAGATCTGCATAACTCTTCTGCTTGTCCTATGCTGACTTCAAATTCTACCTGGTGTTAACAATCTCTTGCTCCATTTCGTTGATCATCTCTGGTCCAAGAACTACTACCCTTTTCACTAGGATGTCCCAATTCATTGGAGTCCTCCATCATTTTCCATGCAATATCTCAAAAGGACTCATTCCCAATGATGTTTGATGTCCATTGTTGTATGCAAATTCTACCAAGTGTAGGTAGTCTTTCCACTTGGATGGTTTATCCATCACATACATCCTTAGCACGTCCTCAAGAATCTAATTCACCCTCTTAGTCTGACCATCTGTTTGAGGATGATATGTTGTACTAAACTTCAGCTGAGCCCCCAATTCCTGGAATAATCCCTTCCAAAAACTGGATGTGAACTTTGTATCCAGGTCTGAAATTATTGCCTTTGTAAATCCATGCAATCTAAATATCTCCTTCATGAAGATATTTTCTATGTCATTGGTCTTATGAGTGGACTTGACTGGAATAAATTGAGCTACCTTTGATAGTTTTTCCACCACTACCATGATTGAATCATGCTTCCTTAATTTCATTGGCATAGTTGTTATAAAATCCATATAAATTACTTCCCATTTCCATTCTGGAGTGGGAAAATGATACAACAATCTTGCTGGATGTTAATGTTTTTCCTTTACTTGTTGGCATTTTTGACACTTAGCAATGTACTCTAATATTTCCTTCTTCATTCAATGCCAAAAGTACTGCTTTCTCGCTGTTGTTATAGTCTTTTGATATCCTCGATGCCCATAATATGGCATTTGATGTATCTCATCCATCACTAGCCTCTTCAAATCTATACTATTTGGAAGACATAATCTGGTACCTTGATAAATGAGAACATCATCTTCACCGAGATGATACCCTAGACATGCTTCATCCACATTTCCCCGCTACAATTTTTCTTTGATTTGAAGGTAAGGTCCATCACTGGTTTGAGCTTCAAGAACTCTTTCCTTCAAATCTGATTTACACATACTTACTGCTGCAACATGGAATTTTCCACTAAGAGCATCTGCAACCTTATTTTCCTTACCTTTGAAATTCTTAATTTGAAAATCAAATTCACAAAGGAATTCCATCCATCAAGTTTTCCAAGATTCAGATTTGGTTGGTCAAAGAAATATTTCAAGCTCATATGGTCTGTCCTGAGCTCAAATTTTCTTCCCAAGAGATAATGTCTCCATCTCTTGAGAGCATGAACTATGGGTGCTAGTTCTAAATCACGTGTGTCATAGTTCTTTTCATGTTCCTTTAACTTTTTTGACTCATAGAAAATTACAAATGCCTCTTGCATGAGCACTCCACCTAGCCCTTCAATGCAAGCATGTGTGCACACTAGAAAATGTTTCTTTGGATCCGCAATATTCAGAATAGGAGCACCGGTAAGCAATTTTTTTAGCTGCTAAAATATTTTCTCACATTTTTCAGACCATACAAACATGATATTCTTCCACTGCAACGAAGTAATTGGATGAGTTATTTTGGAGAACCCTTCAATGAACCTTCTGTGATAGCCTGCAAGACCCATAAAATATCTAACATTTGCAACATTCTTTGGAGTAGGCCAATCCATTATGGCTTCAATATTTTCTGGATCCACTACAATTCCTTCTTCTAAGATGACATGACACTAATACTGTACCTCTACTGATAGAAATCACACTTTCTCAACTTTGCAGACAGTTGGTGTTCTCTAAGGAATTGCAAAACCATTATGGGATGTTCATTATGCTCTTCTTCATTCTTTGAGTAAACAATAATGTCATCCAAGAACACAATCACAAAATTATCGAAATACTTGTTGAAGACACTATTCATGAGACACATGAATGTAGTAGGTGCATTTGTAAGACCAAATGACACATTGAGGATTCATAATGGCCATTTCTTGTCCTGAAACTTTTATTGTAAATCTCTTATTCCTTAATCCTCACTGGATTGTAGCCAGACCTCAAGTTAATCTTTGAAAACACTTTAGCTTCCTTCATTTGATCAAACAAGTCATCAATTCATGGCAATGGATACTTATTCTTGAATGTCACTTTATTGAGCTGCCTGTAATCAATACAGAACCTTTAAATCCCATCCTTTTTCTTGACAAATAACATAGGTTCTCCCCAAGGATATACACTAGTTCCGATATATTCCTTTTCCATTAATTCTTGCAGATGCATCTTCAACTCTACCAATTCCGATGTGCTCATTCTATAAGGAGCTTTGGAAATTGGTGTTGCCCCTAGAACAAGATTGATGGAAAAATCAATATCTCTCTTTGGTGGAATTCCTTGCACTTCATACATAAACATATCCTTGAACTCCTGCAACAACTGAAAATATTCCATCCTTGCTCCCTTATCTTATGATGAATCTGATATGTGGACTGCATATAGCTAGAAACACTTCTTATAAAACTTTCTCAACTGCAGGGCTGAAATCTGTCTTACTGAAACTTTCTTGGGAATTCCTCTTACCAACCTTGGCCTTTCCTATTCATCAATGCATTCAAGTACTTTCTCATAGCAATCTATCTTGGCTCTATGTCTTTCCAACCAGTCCATACCTATTAAGGAATCATAAGATCCTATTGGTAGGACATTTAAATTTTCTTTTGTGAGGAGACCATTCAACTCCATGGGGCACTCCATCACTACTTCACTCACCTTTCTATTGGTCCCTGTGGCTAATTGAACTAGCAAAGACTTACTATGATTTAATTTACTAAGAGAACAACCTTCAACCACCTTAGGAGACACATAACTATGAGTAGATCCTGGATCAATCAAAACAAAAATAGATTGCTTATAAATATTACCTTCAACTTCCACCACTGTCGAATGATGGTTTGCTTGATGATCATGCAATACTGCAGAAAGTCTAGGTGCTTCCCTTGCCAAATATTCCACTGTATTTTCTTCTTCTAAGTTGTGCAAGCGTCTGGGGTTCTCCCTCCAATGTGTACATTCTCTAAGCACATTGTTTCCTCCACATCCCCAACATTGAAGTACCACTTTTGGTGCTCTTTCTTCTACAACTATTGGCTTGGCTCCACTTCTTTCTTGCTGACCCTGTGGAAAATTTCTGGGTTGATTTTTGAATGGTGGTTTGAATCCACTTTTCCTTTGTTAAAACCTCCCTCTGGGATTTCATTTCCATTATGGATGAACTTCTGATTTCCCTTTACTCTACTCATAGAAATGCATTCCCATCCTAATAGATTCATCAAGACTTACTAGATTGAAAAAAATAATCCTATCTCTAAAAATTTGGGGTATACTACCAAGGAAACATTGGATTTTTAACCTTTCATCCTTGATGTAATCCACATACCTCAATAATTCAAAAAACTTGTGGACATGCTCTTCCATGGAATTTTGTCCCAATCTGAGTTCCTTGACCTCTTTCCTCTTGTTATCATAATACCTAGCTAATACGTATTTCTCCTTTACGTATCTTTTAAACCGCTCCCAACTGATCCTCCTTTAACTGATACTCTTCACTTGCATGAGGTGCTCCCACAAAATTGAAACTCTGCAACTTAGATTGTAAATGGAAACTCTGGCCTTTTAATTTTCTGAATAATCCTGCATTCTGAAATACTTATTCATTCCAATAATCCATGCCTCTTCCTCTTGAACTCTCTTTATTTATCCATCAAATGTGGGAGGCCTTGCCTTCCTAAATTCTCCCTCTGGGATCCCTTTGAATTTATTTCTTCTCTCAATTATGTTGGAAGTATACCTTGGCCTTCTTTGAGAATCTTTGGATTCACATGACCTACTGGAAAGAGATCTTGGAGAGGGAGTTCTGTGATTTTTTCTCACAAAACTTCTTCTAGGGCTTGGAGTCCACTTCCTAGAACGACCTCTAGAGAGACTACCTGCATGTCTTCCTTCTCTTCTCACATTGTTAGTGTTAGACTCAAGGTTTATCCTTTGCTGCATATCAGTGAGGCTCTACAAAGTGGTAGCATTGAGATGATGTTGCTCTTCCCGAGCCTTCATCAATCTCCCATTGAATCTCACCATGGTTTCAACTAAGTTCGGGGGAGTTATTTTCTCCCTTCCTCCATTGGATTCGGTTTCAGTATGTCCTTCTTGCACATTATCTCCCAACACATCTTCCTCCTAATCATGAGGATCACGAGCATCGTTTATGGTCACCATTTCCTTTCTTTCCTTGTACGCTTCCCATGTTGTACGATTCAACTGCTGCTGTTGCAGTCACTGTGTATTACAGAGACATTTATCAGACATCATAAGAATGCATATAAACATAAAACATCCATACAAACATGGAAATTGTTAATTGCACAACAACAATAATAATTTTGTTAAAATGGTGCCATGGGCGCTTCTCTACCTGTAAATACCTTCACGGTTTGGCCCAAGCAGCCCTAGTACTACAACGTGAGCTCTGATACCACTCTGTCACGTCCTTGGTCACCTTAGTGCCCTTCACAGGGGACAGGAGTCAACCAGATACATTTTTTTTCCAACAATTCTCTCTATTTTTACACGCAGCCACAATGGCCTTCGATCCGAAACTCTGCAATCCACAAGTAGCAATCCGCAGCCGCAATTCAGAAGTTGAAAATCGAATTTCCAAAATACACAATGTTGAAAAGCACCCCTCAGAATTCCGCAGTCCCACAATCCATGATGCGGGACTTAGAAGGTTGGAGCACCAATAACCCAACGTTGAACCAAATATGATCTCGAATTCCGCATTCCGCATTGCGGAAGTAAGAAATGCAAAGTGCCAAATTACCCGGAGCTGCAGAAATGCACCACCGGATTCTGCATTATGCAGTGTGGAACTCGGAACTACGGAGCGCCAAAATGTATGCTGCTGCAAAAATGTGCCCCCAACTTCCGCATTCCAGAGTGCCAAATTCGAAACAGCAGAGCTCCAAAATTCCTAGCGCTGCATAAATGCACCCTTGACTTTGACATTCCGTAGTGCGGAAGTCATAACTGTGGAGCGCAAAAATTCCCGGTCCTGCAGAAATGTGCCCATGATTCCACATTCTGCAATGCATATGCGGAAGGGTGGGAGCTGGCCATACCCTGTTACAGTACACTTTCCATCCCAACAACTTCTTCATCCTTGGGCCAAATTGGACAAGTCCGGTACCGTTGGAAATATATTGGAGATATTATCTATACACTGGTGTGATCCCCTACCACATTTGAGTGCTCTAACCTTGTCATTTTTCCAAGTGAATTCTGGTCTGAACTGACTCAATGCATCATTACCCTTGTGCAAGGAACTTTCCCTACCTTCTTCCATGACTTATCCTTTCACTTGACCCATAGAGGGGTCATGAATTACAATAGGGGGTTATCTACTTATTTCCCCAAGTCCAGATGAATCCAAGTAGTCCCTCATAAAGTTTAATGCAATGCATAATTAAACACATATTATGAAACTAAAACTATTCAATGCATCTACATCGTGTAAGGTTAGCAATACATTAAATTCATGCAAATGATGAAGCATTGAAACAAGAACTCATCGTCATACTCAGGCTTATACATATCTCCCTATTGATCAATTTCATGTAATCATTCATTCAATAACTTGAGCATAACAAGAATAACATAACATAGGGAAACTAACATCATTTTACACCATAGAAAACACTTATCTTTAAACTGAATTTTCCCAAGCAACTGGCTAAGTGAGAGCAACGTTCCACCCAACCATAGGTCTCTGTCCAGCCTATACTCTTTCAGCTGAGAGACCACCCCTGAGGTGGGTTTTGTATCCACTAAGGAGAGCTAAATGAGCTCTCTCATAGTCAAGGATCCACCTTAATGCTAAGACATCATACAGTTTGGTTTACCAAGCATATAAGGGAAGACAAGGAGGATGATGCTAAGCCAGTGAGAAAAACATTCAGCGTTACCTCACCCAACACAAGGAAGGCCTTATTCTCTGCTACACAGTCCCTCAAGGCCCCTTCCCTCTAGTGCTATTTAGGGTGGGCATAGAAAGGTCCAAAGTATTGTTTTCATGAGACTTTATCCTTCATTGGGTTTATCAAGCAGATCCAACCTCTGTCTTTCCTTCTTCTCTATTATTCTAGATGGAATATTCTTAGGGTTGAGGTCGAAGCTATGTCCCGCAACTCAGTTCTTCTTCTATTAGATCCAGGTGTTCTAACAGGTTTTCCAAGTTGTGCACACTCTGTAACTCATCCCGAGGGTATTATCAAAGGATATCCCCACTGATTCACTTCCTACGCAGGGTTTCTATGTTCCTTCGGCTCTGCAAATTTGCACTTACACAGAATCACGATTTTTCCCTTTCTGCTTCATGGATGGGCTCTGCAATGCATGATAAATCAGGTCTGTTGGTCAACAATGGTATATGGATTAGGGTGAGCGAATTCCTAGGAGGTAGATTAGATTGAGGGGAAAGAAAAATAGATCCATGCCCTTCCATATGGATCGCAGGGCTCCTCCATACTCCATCGACCTCATGGAATGGTTTTCTCAACCACCTTCTTACAATATAAATAAATTTCATCATGGGGAGTCAAATGGGTGCACAAAATGACATGTAGAAGCATGGGTCCCAATCCCACAACCCACTCACCTCTCCCTAGTGGATACACATTGCCCCTTCTCATTGGTTTCCTCCTTATCCAATTTTCTTGGTATTTTATTGCAATATTTAATATTTACATCATTTACAATGTCTAATGGCTTAATAGCACATGGATCATCAGACTGTCAATTATTTATCTTTTAAATAAAACCTAGGCATCCTGGAGTGGGGCCTTGTCCTTGAGCTCCACATTAGAGAAAACACACCTTGTATGTATACAACATTTACCTTGAAACCATAAACCCTAAGGGTCAAAACATGGGTATTACATAAAAGTCACATTTTAGCATTCTACTTAATTAAATTTCTCGAAATTAGAGGGATTTTTTTCATCATTCCCTAAATCATAATCTTATTGTTGAATTTCAGGAAATCTACAATAAACTATATAAAAAACCTTGTTAGATTTCATTTATCAAACACAAATGATTTCAATTTCTAATAAACCATAGAGTAATAATAATCAAAATTTTGAAAAAAATACATCAATCCCTTAGATAGCGAACTTATAAGGAATGTTTTTTGTGTTCGTTTGTTTTTTTAGACATAATTTGTAAGGTGATGGAGGGGCATCCAGGCCCAAGAGAATTGGTTGGTAATGATCGATGAAAGGCGCTCATAGGGCAATCAACGACCTCCAGGATAAAGGGCGACAGTAGATAGGAGGAAGTTGAGATGAAGGGGTTTCCGACCGACTGTGGTATATGATCGACAAACAGATAATATAACAGAATGGTGGATGGTGATTTCAACTAGAGGGAGAAAGTAGTCAGGAGTCGATAGCAAGCAACGGAGAAATTTTGAAAACTAAGAAGAATAGTCGACAACAAATGGTCGATGAAGATTTTTCGAGTTGGAGGCAAGGAAGAGTGAGAGTGTGAGTCACTAGTAGAGGATGAATTCCTTCTGGTATAAGGGAGGGGTAGTTGGACCAGATGGTCAGTGGATGGCCAAGCGAAGACTTTGGTTGAAGGCCAAGTGACAACGAAGTCGAGGCTAATTGGAAAACTACATGATTTAGTGATGAAGCCGACGTAAAGGATGACGACTACACCAAATTGGTCAAGGATGAAGAAGACGAAGACCATAATGGGTCAGAGGGATCAACAGTTGATTCGTTGAGCTAGTTTGATGTGATAAGAAGATCGACAAGAGGAATGTTCGAATGAATAAGAGGAAGGAGATGACCAAGTCATTATTGAGGTGAGAATCAGTTGAGCACTCGTCAAGGAGAAGTGGAGCAACTGACAGGAGAAAAGGTCAATGTAGCATGGCGATGATTGAGTTGCAGTCAAGGTTGACATCATCTATGGTTGGAAAATAAAGAAGTGAATTCCAGTCACTCAACCAAATGTGATCGAAGGAAAGGCAAGAAAATTTGAAGTCACAATAGGAGTGTCGAAAAGATGATCTATGTAGTTGGCTGAGTAAAATCCAACAAGTCAGAGTATATTTTGGTCAATGGAATGTCGACTAATCATAGGAGGATGAACTGGAGTGGTTAATGACAGGTTGGGCTAATAGGAGAAGGGACAGTCAGAGTAGAGAAATTGGAATTTGAAGAAACATAAGTTGGTAGATTGGTCCGACTAAAGAAGTGCGACAATAGGAGCATCGTAGCAGGAGACTACATGAGGAGTCGACTAGTTCCATTCAAGAGCCAACAGATGAGAAACCTGAGGAGTAGGTGCGTGTCACAGAGTAGTTGCAACCTTTGATGCAGAATAATGGTGGTAGGGGAGAACACCAGGTGGGACTGAACACCGAGGAGAATTCCAGAGGAAGCTAGAGGCTTCTAGAAGCCTCCTGAGCAGGAAAATGTGGTGATGAAGAAATTGTATAAATAAACATTGAGGCAAAGAGTTAGGAGATTTTTGGGTCATTAGAATGCCATCCATTACTGCTGATGTTGTTGTTGTAATTGTAAAAATATAGTATTGGCTCTTTGTGTAAAGCTATGCAGTCCCTTTGTAAAGAGAAGGTTGATTAATTTAATTAAAAGCCATACTCCTTGACCATTGTTGTGCTTGTTGTTGTTGCATATGTTGTTTCGCTGTGTTTTTTTATCTAGCAAGTTGGACTACCATAGCCCTCCCTGCATCATTTGGTATCAGAGTAGGTTTTAATCCTACGCGGTGAATCCAATTACGATGGACTCGGTGAGAAAATCCAGCTGCGGTTAAGTAGAGTTGCAATAGGACACAGAGAACCCAATTGCGATTGGGTGAAGTCATGACTCTAGCTGCGGTTGGGTATGTGAAAATCCTCATAGCAGATCTAAGAGCTGATGTATAGCTCACAAGAAAGATTATGATTAAGCAGGAAGATAGAAGAAGAGTGGTCAATGTAGTGTAAATGAGCAACATAATAATAATATAGTAGAACTTGGATAGAAGCAAAATAACTTCACACACACTAATTCATTAATCACAAATGGACAAATAAATAATACAATGCATGAGGATTCGAATACCAAGGTGGCAATTCGAATTAGCCTTCATGGAGAGATCAAAAGATCACTGGAATGTCATCGAAGCACAACTAGAAGTCTTCATCATCATCATTGGAGTCATCAATGCACAAGTAACTGTCAACCATTCATCAAACTGAGTCTAACTAAGTGTGGTAGGTGTAACTGGCACTAACTGAATGAAGGAGGCTTAGTGGAGGGTGCATGAGGAGCTAACTGGAGTCAGAATGGGAAGTCTAGTCTCACTGGAGGTCTATCAGAGTGATACAGTCAGTTGAGAGTCAGTCTAGCCTTAAATCAAGGAAAGAATTGAAATACAACTGAATGGTAGGTGAGAGAGGGCGCATGAGATGCATGTAACTGCATGCAGGGCGCACTAAGCACTAGGAGGGATAAAACTGATCAGTGAGAATATCCCAGAGCTAGCTAACTGAGGGCTAGGTGTTGGGACTGATGACTGGGATGCATGCAATTGCATGCATTCATGCATAATGCATGCTGCATGCAAGATTGAAAATGAAAATAATGAAAATGCTGGTAGGACTAGGATGGAGTATAGGAATATCCTAACACCCCCCCTTAATCCATCCTGGGCCCTGGTAACTGACACCAAAGGTCACCCAATACAATGAATAATAATAACAGTCAATAAACCAAGGAAATGGAGAAAACCTCATGGGAAAAATACCCCCCCTCAAAATAAACTATAAGGAACACACAAAAATAAATGCTCCAAACTCAAGAAGGTGTGATGCTTGGTCATATGTATGGAGGCATCTTCTTCTTGGGAAGAAGTGGTTCATGCACAAAAGGCATGTGATTGTACTTTCTCTTCAGATTGAATGTGATGAGAAAAAATCTAAAAGTATGAGGATGATCCTGGAACCTGTGATTCGAATCAGCTGAGGTAGGATCAAATCTATGAATATGCAGATAGTCTTTTGTTTTCTCCTTTGAACCATCATGGGTGAGATTATGCCCAAAAGAACCATCAAATATCAGTGATTTCTTGGAATCCAAATCAGATCCAAGACTTGAATCATGGTTGCTTAAGATCTCCTTTAAACCATTAGAGGTGAGATCTAAACCAGTAAATGCATGAGAAATTATCCCAAGCGAATGGAAATGGCCATCATCTTCAATAACCTTCTGAAAGCATGAAATAATGATCATATAGTAGTATATAAGAGGTGAGTGATCAAGGAGATCGAATGCATTACCTTCAATGGCTGATTTAACCTCCGAAACATTCATGAGATCATGATGCAAACCAATAGACTCTGGTGCAAGAGAGGATTTAGGAACCTCTGCAATTTCTAGAGTGTGAGTTGGCACATAATTCAAAATAATAGGAATTTGCAGCATGAGTGTAGAATCTGCAAGTTCTTCTTCTTTGTGGCTAACTTCAATATGAGATATGTTTGATACTGATTCATGATCAATGAGATCGTCAAGGAGGGTGAATGCATCACTGGGCTTGCTCTTGAAAGGGTTTGGACCAATCCCTTCATTATGCTTGCCAAATATTACATCCATTTGGGCCCATAGCTCTTTTGGAGATTCAGCAGAATCAATGAAGTGGGGCACCATGCATCTAGACATAGCATGCATCATGGCTGGATAGACACTGTCAGCTTTATTTAACCAGTCATTATCTTCTTCAGAGGATTCGAACTCTTTTTCAAAACAATAATCAAAGAGATCATGGCTCTTCAAATGTGCAATCATTTTTTGTTTTCATTCATCATAGTTGAATGCAGAAAGAAGAGGGATTTCTTCTGAATACATGGAAGCTGTAGAAGACCTGCAAAAAAATAGAAAAAGTCTGCAACTACTACTGCTGCAAAAGTGCAGAAACTGCTACACTCGAAATCTTGATAATAACATGCAAAAAACTCTCAGGAATGGAGATAGACAAAACTCTCAACATGCTTTGATACCATGTGAAAATCCTCACAGTAGATCTAATAGCTGATGTATACCTCACAAGAAAGATTTTGATTAATCAGGAAGATAGAAGAAGAGTGGTCAATGCAGTGTAAATGAGCAACAGAATAATATTACAGTAGAACTCAGATAGAAGCAAAATAACTTCACACACACAAATTCATTAATCACAAATGGACAAATAAATAATACAATGCATGAGGATTCGAATGCCAAGGTGGAAATTCGAATTAGCTTTCATGGAGAGATCAAAAGATCACTGTAGTGTCATCGAAGCACAACTAGAAGTCCTCATCATCATCAGTGGAGTCATCAATGCACAAGTAATTGTCAACCATCCGTCAAACTGAGTCTAACTGAGTGTGGTAGGTGTAACTCAGTGTAACTGGCACTAACTGAATGAAGGAGGCTCAGTGGAGGGCGCATGAGGAGCTAACTGGAGTCAGAATGGGCAGTCTAGTCTCACTGGAGGTCTATCAGAGTCATACAGTCAGTTGAGAGTCATTCTAGCCTTAAATCAAGGAAAGAACTGAAGTACAACTGAATGGTAGGTGAGAGAGGGCACATGAGATGCTTGTAACTGCATGCAGGGTGCACTAAGCACTAGGAGGGATAAAACTGATCAGTGAGAAGCTCCCGGGGCTAGCTTACTGAGGGCTAGGTGTTGCGACTGAGGACTGGGATGCATGCATGCATGCAGAAATGCATGCAAGACTGAAAATGCAAATAATGAAAATGTTGGTAGGACTAGCATGGAGTATAGGATTATCCAAACAGGGTAGAGCTGAAGACTGGTGAAGTGGATGAAGGGAAAACTGCCACATGAGGTGGGGTATATTTGACCAAAACTAGGTTGCAGAAAAGAGGTAATCTATGGAAGTGTGAAAGTTGTATTTCCACGGCTGCGATTGTGGGTAGAGTTGCAAACAGAGGCATCAAGGATCCGAAGAGTGGAAAAAAACAAGCAATGGAATGCTTGGTAGAATACCTATAGGAGAGGAGGAAAACCCAATTGAAATCTGAGAGAGACAGACTCAGTTGAGGAGTCTAGAAGAAGGCCACATAGTGCAAGGGTGTAGAATTTCCAAGGTCAAGAGAGTAGATGACCTTGAAAAGGATATTTGATGCACTGAGAGAGACAATGATCAAGGTGGAAGCACTGGAGTCCGCAAAAGGAATTGAAGAACCTTCCAATTGAGACAAGTTGATGAAGACCCTGATGAAAGGGAAGAGAATCCTCTTGGTCGAGGAGACAGACGAGGTTCAACAGTAGATTGAGTGAATATTGGAAGTGCTAAGTAGAGCATTGTTAAATTGGTATAGAGCAGAGTCTACACTAGAAGATGATTCTAGTCAAGACCCAACAGGAGAGGATCAGGCTGTAGAATGTTCTCCAGAGGTGGGAAGGATGTTGGGAGATGTCCCTAACAGGAGCCAGCCAGAAGAGGAAGTAGATGTTGAAGAAATGGTCGAGTTATCATGACCAGAGGTGAAGATAGGGGAGTCGGGTGAGAACTATTACCATGAACAGTCGAACGAGCATAGCGATGCCGAGATGGAAGTCTATTCAGATAAATTGAATTCCAACAAACAAACTATTCCAGTCAAGGAGGCATTAAACAAATTTTAGGTCTAAATGGGCCTCCTAAGGAAAATAATCAAATAATAGTTAAAATAATAAAATAATATTTATTATATTTGGAGGAAAAAAAAAAAAAAAAAAATTCTTCGTATTTTCAACATATATTCCTGTCATTTTACTTGAATTTCGAGCGGGATTAAATTACGCATCCAACAAGTACCCACACTGCATACGTTTGAGGGACCCCACCCCACGAAAAATGAGAAATACATAAAAAGAATGTGTTACTTTTGAAAGTAACACGTTCTTTTTATGTATTTCTCATTTTTCATGGGGTCGGGTCCCTCAAAAGTATGCAGTGTGGGTACTCATTGGATGCATAATTTAATTCTACATCCAACAAGTTCTCCCACTCGAATTTTGAGTAAGATGATAGGTATATATGTTGAAAATACTATTTAAAAAGTAGTTTTCTAATGTCAAATGTGCCAACTCAACCATTATGGTTGACTCTTTTCTTGAAATTCTACTGGTTCTTGAATTCAATGGCTTGTTTTCTTACGAGGTGGCTCGTTTTCATGTAAGGAACATTTTAGATCCCAAATTTTCTCTAATGCGATCTATGAGGTGAAGGAGAACGACGACCTTCATGTAAGAAGGTATGAAACTGTAACATACCCTTTTTTGCTGAATAACATTTTGTGTTAGAAACATTATGTTAACTTTATTGTAAAGTTTTATGTTGGATAGGTGTCTAAGGATGACTAAAATTTGCACAATATTTTATTATTTAATAAATAAAATAGGAGACAGACACCTAAGAGGACTGTTGAAAGAGTGGTTATTGACCCACTAGGTGGAATGGAATCTGGGATAGAAGGAAATGGACAAGTGGCAGCATCATGATGCAACTAACTAGCTGTTGGTATGGGACAACTCCCTTGAAATGTGGTCATAGTGACCTAAAAGATGGGACTGGAGCTTGAGGCTCATTTATTCCAAATTGACCACTAAAGATCTAGGCAGTCTATATAATAGCCATCAAATTATGAACTGAGGTTCATCACTTTTCCTGACGAGGAAATTTACCTTAGGGTTTTGTTATGTTTGCACCTAGGAGATTTGATGAGGGGATATGCTAAGTTGTTGATCATGTTGTGAGTCTGCAAAACTCTATTGAGTTTCAGGAGTTTGATGTTGAGTGCTAAAGGCAGGTTTTGAATTTAGGAGTTTGATGTTGAGTGCTGAAGGCATATTGAGTGCCTTTCTTCTACATAGATTTCATCTACTTAGTGGTTCAGTAATCAGGCTTGGGGGTTCACAAGAAGCCAGCAGTTAGGCTGCTTCTTCTGGAATAGGTTGGGATAAATAGGCCTCCTTGGGTGTTTGTCGGCCCTATCTTCATATACAGGTTCAATTATCTTTTCCATATTCAAACATTTTAAAGTTTCTAACTGAAATAGAATTAAAGTTTTATTTTGTAAGTTTATTTAAACAAATGCAATTATTTTAGTTTCTGATTAAGATAAGATTCTGTATAGAAATGATTTTGATTGCATAAAATAGTTCTCTGTATTTTTCCCCATGCAAGTGGATCTACATCATACTCTAGTACAGAGATAAATTAAGTCAGATAGATAAATGATAGGCAAATAGCCATGTGATTGAGAAGATAAAAATGTTATATTTTCTTAAGTTTATGCTTACTGTTAAATTTCTATGTATACATATATCAGTGTCTTCCTTATCATTTTCTCTACAGATAATCGTTTTTCAGAATTCACTATTTTTCTTTTACAAACCAGTATTCAAATTTCCAGTAATAAGAAAGGATAATTGTTTTCCTAAATGCACAGTAATGTTTTCTTCATTCTATAAATATATTTTTTCTTGAAACAAATAGTTTCCCTTTCTAAAGTATTAAGAATTATCTTTCTGTGTTATAGTATTTAAAATATATATGTTTATATCATAACAGTTGCAGATTCAATCTCAACATACAGCATATTATTATCTTCCCTTTCTAAAAACAGTGCACAGTTAATAAGCACCAATTTCTTCATGCACATAATTACTCATTACTATACTATTTACTTATTCATTGTAACAAATAATTTTCTTGTTATACAAGTAGAGTCTTAGGTTTCAAACCTAGGGTTTTTATACATTTCACTTTCAAGCCAAACCTTCAAGCTATTAAGTTTTTCGCTGGACGATAGCAACAAAAACTTTGAGAGTATCATTACATTCTAGACAAAACTTAGTTCGACCTCAAGCATCACCAACAGCTGGAAATTCAAGCTTAACATTATCAATTCTCATAACAGGTTTTCAAATTTAAACTTCGTCTCTCTTACTTAGTATCATAAACCCTTGGCATACAGCTAGTTTTTCGTTTAACTATTGTAAAAGAAACTTAAAACAACACACAATATATTTTATTGCTAGTAAACGAAGTACTCAAGCATTCATTCGTTCTATATATCGAACTAGAAAACATTCCTGTATCTTCTTTCAAGTTTTCTTTTATTACATTGACAATAGAATAACTCTAAATAGAAGTAACAAAAGAACAAGTTTGAATGCCGAGATCGTAACGAGGAGCAGAATCAAAACCAAACATTTTAACATAAAATCAAACCTTGACTTTCAAAGTCCATTTAGAACAAAATGCAGTGTTTATAAAATCAACGAACTACACACAGGCCGAAACCTTTCCATAGATTTCAAACATCTAGCATTGTTCATTGAAACATATGATGTTTACATTATCCAAGTCTGTGAATAAGAACACTTCCCCACGACTGTTACAGTCTATACATTTTAAATGAGAATCAACAGGGCTCGTGTCCTTTGGGTCAAGGTACTATCCTCCCCAAGCTAATACATTTTTACAAACCCTAAATAGACAAAGCACAAATTATCAGAGATAAACACGAAGATCTCGGAATACACATTTGAAGGGAATCACTTCCATCTAACCAGATTTACAAGGAAACCTCCGAGACTTACCGGTTGGTGTAGCAGTAGCCAACTATCAACACCCAGACTGGAGAAGCCACCAAACCTCTGCACCTACAATTACATTAGAGATGTGGTTAAAAACAATTTTCTTTAAAAAAGAATGATTTCAGTATCGATCAAACAACTATTACTGTATTAACATTCGAGAATGGAAGCTACAGGAAAGGTTTTCGAAGCACATTACCTTTTTAATGTTAGCACAGAGCATAAACGCCAGACAAGCACAACTGAAACCAATACTCCATAGTCGATAGTCGAATGCTAAGAAAGAAGGAAACAACTCCGAGTTCACTACCATTGAACAGTTATAAAATGCCGAGACCTATATCAACTATTGCGAGGACTTAGCCTCTCATTTTGAATCTTAAAAGCAAAGCTACAACTGTAAGCTTCGCATGAACCAAAGTTTAAAAAGAAAAACTCTCAACAGGTCTGAGTTTCAAATCACCACCAAGAACCAGGCTGTAAGCTTCCAACCGTGGCAAGTTATCACTGTGAGAGAATCGGCTCTTAAACCTTCCACAGGTTACGGGTTCCAAATAATACTTTTCCTTGACCAATGCTTTAGTCTTGTCAATGCAAAAATGACCTTCTAATCCGCCGTTATGCAACTCTCGGATTAGGTTCTCCCTGATGGATCCTCTGGGAATACACAACTGACTTCCCTTGAACAAATAGCCTTCTTGGATAAAATAACCCAAGTACGGAGTCCTGTCGACACTCCAAGGTTCACGACAAGCCTTCCACGCTTTCATAAAATCCTTATCGGTCTCATACTCTGTCTTCACTGACTCTATTCTTGTCGCCTGAACAATCGCCGTGTTTTGCAATGCAACTCTCCTACTCAACAAATTGGCAACCTTATTCGACTTTCCCGACCTATGTCCTAACATGAATGTATATCCCTGTAGGAATTCCACCCATTTCATATGTTGTTGATTTAACTTCGATTGAGTATTGAGATACGTCAGTGCTTGGTGGTCTGTGTATAACACAAATTCCTTGGGAAACAAATAATACCTCCACTTCTTCAATGCTTGGAAAATAGCATAGAATTCTTGGTCGTAGAACAAATACTTCGGTTTTTCTCCATTCAAATTTTCACTAAAGAATGCAATTGGTCAGCCTTCCTAGCTCAACATTGCTCCAATTGTCATTCCACTCGCATCACAATCGACCTGGAAAACTTTGTCAAAGTCTGGGAGTGCTAACACTGGGCTCTCAGTGACCTTTTCCTTCAACTTGTCGAAATATTTTTGGGTAGCATCCGTCCACTTGAACTCGCCCCTTCTCATGCATTTTATCAATGGTGCACAAATTCGATTGAATCCCCGAATGAACTTTTGGTAGAAACTGGCAATTCCATGGAAACTCCTTACTCCCATCGCACTTGTCGGTTCCAGCCAATACACTATTTACTTCACCTTCTCTGGGTCCATCACTATCCCTTACTTGAAATTACAAATCCCAAGTACACCAATTCCTTCCTCATGAAGAAACACTTTTGCAGGTTCACCATCAGTTTATCCTCCTGCAATCTCTGCAATACCAGTCGAATGTGTTCCAAGTGTTATGTCTTGGTTCGACTGAAAATCAGAATGTCGTCTAAATATACTACGACAAACTTTCCCAAGAATGGTTTCAGTACCTCATTCATCAATCTCATGAATGTACTGGGTGCATTAGTCAATCCAAATGGCATGACTAACCACTCATACAGCCCTTCCTTCGTCTTGAATGTTGTTTTCCATTCATCTCCTTCTCTAACCCGAATCTGGTGATAACCACTTTTCAGGTCTATCTTTGTGAAGTATGTCGCTCCACCCAGGAAAACCATCAAGTCGTCCATTCTTGGAAATGGAAACCGATACTTGATCATGATCCTGTTGATGGCTCTAGAGTCTGTTCACATTTTCCATTCTCCACCCTTCTTCAGCGTCAATACTGCTGGTATTGCGCACGAGCTCAGACTCTCTTTGATCAACCCTCTATCCAACAACTCTTGGACCTGTCACTTGAGTTCCTGACCTTCTGTTGGACTCATCCTATGTGTTCTTTTGTTCGGCAGACTCGACCCTGGAATCAAGTCGATCTGATGGGATATGCTCCTTGTTGGCAGCAATCCCTTCGGTGTCTCATCGGCCATTATGTCATGAAACTCTTCAAGCAACTCTTCGAATTCGACCAGAATCTCTTACTCCATATTCGTCTTCTCGACACATGGTCCTTTTGGAAGGATCACAAAACATCCCGAATGTCTCTCCTCTCCCGTGAGGAATTCTTTTGCTGAGCTCATCAGCACTCGCTTTTCCCAAAAGTTCCTCTTGTCGTGCTTACTATCAGCTTGCTCTTCTTGCCTCGGCTTAAGATTCCTTTTCATGCCATTCTTCCACACTATGGTTGCATTGGCTTGACCATCATGGATCATTTTCCAATTATACTACCATGGTCTCCCTAACAACAGATGGCATGCGTCCATTGGGATTACTTCCTACAGTGCACTGTCTTCTAATCCTTCGACTCTAAAGTTGATTAGGCACTGTTTGGTCACTTTCACATGGTGTCCTTTCTGCAACCATGAGATCTTGTATGGGTGTGGGTGTTCCCTACACTTCAGCCCAATCTTGTCAATGACTTCGGTCGACACAAGATTCTCAGTGCTTCCACCATCCACTATGGTTTTGCAATGCCATTCACCGATCAACACCTTTGCTCAAAAGATCGCCTTCCAGTGTACTAGCTCTGTCTTGTTGCGTTGATCTTCCTGGATCAAGTCTCTCTGGACTGTCAAGTTTCGGTTCTTTCTTTTCTCACCTCCACTATTTTCGGATGTCGATTCTTCCTTCTTGTCGACTTGTTCATCTTTTCGACGGTTTTGACTCCTCTACAACATGTAGGCTCTCTAGGCACTCATATGCCTTGTGTTCTGCTCCTCGACACTTGTAACCTATTATGGCTGGTCTGTTAGCTCCTTTTCTGTCGGATGGACCACTTCGACCATAAGCACCTCGACCAAGAGTCTCACAACCATCGCGTTGGTTCTCTTGTGTTTTCTCTTGTGTTGATGTCCCCTCCATCCATTGGTTCTCTTCAACAGATTCCTTTCTGTAACTGCTACTTTGGCCTTTCGCCGAAATAGTCTTCAAAATGCAGGCATTATGCCTCTAAAATGCAAAACAAGAACCCTAAAGACCCTCAGCCTATCGACCAAACGCATAGCCACTACCACCGAATGCCAAGGAAACAATAAATACTTTGAACATAGTGGAGGTAGGGTTTAATCCTCATCCATCAAAACCCTACTAGATCAACGGTGGAGATCACCGGCACAGCTTCACGAACACCAAGCAAACCAACCATATTAAATGAACTATCATTACTACTACCACAAAGGAGCCAGCTCGATTAAACTTGAACCATTTTCCTTACATCTCATCACAGAACTTTTAACAGCATGATACTATCACGTGCTTAAGCTCACTACACCATCCACGGTGGAATTCCACTGTCTCGACAGATTTGAGCATTCAATGCCAAGGAAGCGTCAATATCTTCCAGCCTGTGACATTTAGTAACGTTCACATCACATTTTTAATTATATTGAACATGTTATATGGTAAGTCGTGATACATGACTTTGTAACAACATTGTATGGTAAGGTATAGTGCACATAGTCATGTTGCTAGGTTTTTTCAATAATATCACATAGGGTCACGTTAAATGCACACAACACATATCACAAAATTTTATATATAGGAGTTTGTTAATATTTTATACACATCGAAATAGATTGTATGGATAATCTAATGAATTGCACACACATACATTTCATTGTATAGTGTATTGAAATTAATACTAAATAAATCATATTATCACATAGATTTGTAATATCATTGTAGTATATAGTTCCTAGGCAAAGTATTAAATCAATTGTACATAGAATTTCTAAGATTTGCCTTGAGATAAGAAATATACATATATTTCTAGACCAACATGAAATTAAAATGAAAATAACATATATTTTTTAGCATAGAACTGAGTCATGATCGATACAGACATTCTCTAGAATCAAATACAAACTTATAGTTTACATTTAAATAAGACACACTATTTGCATCAGCAATCATATCCATATATCGTTAACTTGAACATTTAGTCTTTAACCAAAGTTTCTCACCCGGTAGAGTGCTCAATGTCTTATCTCTCAAACCATTTTTTACAAAGGAGATTACTGAAAAACTGTTCGGTCACTTGTCGTAAACTTTAGTCCTTACCTGTAAGCTACCACAAGTACAAATTCACATGCTTTAGCACGAATGCTAAGTAATCCTTGGGGCGTTCATAGGACCCCTTCATCATTAGTAAAAGCACATTAGTCAAAATAGTCAAATCATCAATCATAGCAGCAACAATAGAAGTTTTGTAATAGTATAGCTGAGTATGAATAACATTAAGACATAAATTTAAAGCATCTAGTTGCGAACCTTACACTATAAACCAGCATAATATTTATTACAGCAAGACAATCTTTTATGTATTATTATATTCCGCATAGTTTGAATAGGCATTAATTGTCATGTCGAAAATTTTTAAATTTTTGTGATTTTTTTTGGGATGTTACAGAAACAAACGACAAAACTGCCAACAAAGTTATTGATGTGAATACCAACGAGACTGAGTCAGAAAGCGGCAGGAATTCCCACTAACATGGATGAAAATGGTGGAGTATCCACTGTGGGGGAAAGCAGGATGAAGGAGTGTCTCTCAGTGAGCCTCATAGAGGAAAAAAAATTAACTGACAAGTTGGAGGAGTACCTATGTAGGGACGTAAAGGAAATGGTTGGAAAGAATGCCATGATGAACCAAGAGGAGGAAGCAACCGACATGGATGGGAATCGATGTCCATGGTCGGAGGAGGGTAAGCAAGTCATAGATAAACTTGTAGCAGAAGGTGATTCCACAACAGCAGCAGTAAGTCTGTTGCAGATTGAGGGAAAACTTGTAGTCAGGATGCAAGCTATTGAGATTGAGTCGACAGGAGAAGTGGGAAGAAAATCCTAAGAGAAAGTTGGGGCATTCAAGGAGATGAGTTTGCTTAACAATTTGTCGCACCATACAACGTTGACCACAAGGACTGGACGGAACTGGAAAGTTCTGGAATGGTCAGACATAAGTTCGAAAAACGAAGAAGACAAAGGACGAGTTCCGAGTTGAGGGCCATCTGTGAGATTGGAACTCAACATGGGTTTCTAGAGGAGAAGACAGTTGGTTGGAAAAGCTATTGGAGTGGAGCTATGTTCTTCATCAGGATTGGCGAAAGGAGTGGATGCCACCAATTCTAGAGAAGGAATGATTCCATGGTCGAGGCCATGAGGAACACTCCAAGAAAGGAGAAATGGTTGAAAAATGAATTTGATGGACCAATTTGTATTTGTTACCAAGTATGGCATCAACACCAATGAAAGTGGAGAAGGCTGAAACTCATATCTAAGATCAGAACCTAGGACATAGTTCTTTTCGTACCCTAGGAGTCTGATGCAGGGGCATCCAAGCCTAAGAGAAATAGTCGGGCATGACCAACGAAAGGCACCTAGAGGATAGTCGACGACCTCAAGGATAAAGGGCTATAGTCAATAGGAGAATGTTGAATCAAAGGGTTTTCTGATTGACTATGGAAGATGACCGACAATCAGACAATATAACCGAATGGTCGAAAGTGATTTTGACCAGAGGGAGAAAGTAGTCAGGAGTCGATAGCTACCGACAAAGACAATTTGAAGAATAGGAAGAACAATCGACAATAGATGGTCGATGAATATTGCTCGAGTTAGAGGCCAGGAAGAGTGACAGTATCTATCACTGGCAGAGGATGAATTCCTTTTGGCAGAATGGAGGGGAAATTGGCCCAAATGGTCATGGATAGCCAAGTGTGGTCTTAGGTTGAAGGCCAAGTCATAGTGTAGTTGAGGCTAGTCAGAAAGCTATATGAGTCGGTGACAAAACTTACATAAAGGATGCTAACTACATCAAAGTGGTCGAGGATGAAGATGACGAAGACCAGAAGGTCTCATAGGGATCGATGGTTGATTTGTTGAGCTTGTTCGATGCGATAAGAAGAACGACCATAGGAATTTTTGATTTCATAAGAGGAAGAAGCCAATCAAGTCATGGTTGAGGTGAGAATCATTCAGGCATTGGTCAGGGAGAAGTGGAGCAGTCAATAAGAGAAAAGGTCAACGTAGGATGGTGATGACTGAGTTGCAGTCAAGGTCGATATCAATTATGGTTGGACAAGAAAGAAGTGAAGTCCAGTCGCTGGACCAAATGCGACTGAAGGAAAGGTGACAAAATCTGAAGTCGTAGTATAAGTGTCCAAAAGAGGACCAACGTAGTTGGTTGAGTGCAAGCCGACAGGTCGGACTATAGTTCAGTCGAAGGAATACCGACTGATCATAGGAGGAAGATTCAGAGTGGTCGATGACAGGTTCGGCCAATAGGAAAAAGGACGATCGGAGTAGAGCAACAGGAAGTTGAGGAAAGGTAAGTTGGTACATTGGGATGACAAAAGAAGAGCGACATGAGGAGAATTGTAGCAGGATACTGCATGAGGAGTCAATTAGTTCCAATAGAGAGCCAACAGATGAGAAACCTAAGGAGCAGGGGCACGCCACAGAGTAGTTGGAACATTTGATATTGAATAATGGTGGTAGGTAAGAAAACTAGGAGGAACTGCGAGCCGAGGATAATTCCAAAGGAATCTAGAGGATTCTAAAAGCCACCTGAGCGGGAAAATGTGGTGGTGAAGAAATTGTATAAATAAAAACTGAGGCCGAAGAGTCAGGAGATTTTTGGGGTCATTATAATGGAAACCATTGCGGTTGATGTTGTTGTAATTGTAAAAAAAGAGCATCGACTCTATGTGTAAAGTTATGTAGTCCCTCTGTAAGGAGAAGGTTGATTAATTTAATTAAAAGCCATACTTATTCACCATTTTTGTGCTTTTTGTTGCATATGTTGCTTCAATATGTGCTTTGATAAAGCAGGTTGGACTACAATAGCCTTCCCTACATCATAAGGAATGTAATTTCTTTGAATATCCCATATTATTTGGTAAGGATTTACACAACTCCATCTTGAGGCTTTTAGTTTCCATACCCATTGGCAAAAGCAAGGGCCTATGTTTGAACTAAGATATTCCAATTTTCTTATCTCCATTGAAAATTTTTGGTCAACATGTGCTCATCAATAATTTTTTCATTCTCAAGTTTTTCCTAGATACTAAGATATGTAATATTTTTGTTCTCTAGTGTTTCCTAGATACTAAGATATGTATTAAGGAGTCTTCTACTACACTTTGGACCATGCAGGAATGATTTAACATGTGGAAGTAGAAAGGACTTGAATAAATCAAGGCCAATATGTATTGTATAAGTTGACAATAACTTTCGGATTTAAAGACAAAAGGAAGTTGATTGATCTCAAATTAAACAATACTAGAATATGTAGTGTAATTGTTTTGATAGAAATTGTTAATTGTTGCAAATATGATTTTAAGTAAGGTTATTTCTATCCTAGAAGGAAAGTAATTTCAGTTTTTACTTATGAATCATCTTTCCATCTATCTTTGTTCAGCTAGTTTTGTAGCACATCATTATATTTGTTTAATTCCACATGTGTGTTAACATTCAAAACATAATTTTGTGCTTATCTAATCTGAGCTAGTATTACTTTCATGTTCTGTTTGTCAAGTTTTTCTTCAACCTAGTTCAATTTGATAGAAGAGTCAAAAGTTCTTCATCTTTCCAATGTATCTATTTGAAGGATAAGGATGGAAGTTTCACTCAATGGCCATTGTAATATTTTGAAAAGTCACCCATGTAGATGATTTTCATGTAAAGTATGAATATTGTTTTTGTCATGGACCAATATTAGTACATTAGTGGATATTTAGTTGGAAACTCATATATATTGTAATACTTTACATTTCATATAATATAATTTAGGTGGCTGAAAATTATATAGGTTTGTGTTTGATATTATTTGGTGTTGTAATTAACTAATGTGACTTTGCATGATTCACATGTGTTTACATATTAGATGATCATGCATGATTTTTTTTAATTTATTCACAATATAAAACCAAAAAATTATATTGATTAATAACAAACACAAATAACACTTTAATTAGTAGTTTAGGTTGATCAATTTAATGAACAAAAATAAAATGGATATAAAACTATTATCAATGACTAATTAGTCGGTTATATTGATTAAAAATGAACACAAATAAAATGATTGAAAATACAAAATTAAGCATTTATATCGATTAAAAATGAACAGAAATAAAATGAGTAAATTAGTCATTTATATTAAGAAACCACTAAAAAGATATAAACGACTACTACAAAATAAAATATAAGTGACAAAAAAGACTAAAAATCAAATATAAACTATTAAATGGAAACTTTGGTAGCTAATTTCTGGTATCTTATCATGCAACCAAAATGTTTTGTCATATTTAGCTTAGTCATTAATTGGTTGTTTTGATTTATCATTTAGTCGCATATTTAGCTTTGTATTTGGTCATTAATTGTGACAATTAATGACTAAATCAATGAATAAATTAATTACCAAATATATGCTTAGTTGATAAATCAAGACAACCAATCAATGACTAAGCTAAATACAACTAAATGTTAGCTTGCGGGATAAGATACTGGAAATTTTCTACCAATGGTTGCTGAGTAAAAAATTGTTGTTTATATGTGAATTTTAGTTTTTTTCCTGGTCATTTATCTCTCATTTTGTACTAGTGAAAATGCATCTTCAAATATTATACACAAGGAACAATTGATATTATGTGGATAAAGTTTACAAATCTGGAAATTGGACTTGTACAACAAGTTGTTATGTAACATATATATACTCTCGCCATCATGCACAATTGGACACCTATCAAAAGAATCTTTGTGAAAATGATGTTTGGAAATATAAATTCTTGCATTCAAGGATAGTTCCTGTTAAATTGGCATGTACATGAAAAAACACAATGCAAAATGATTGCCAATGGACAAGTTGGCATTTGACCCAAAAGGTACTAGAAGACATGGACTTGTCTTCACTGCACTTTCTTGCGTCAAAGGTATGCAATTTTTTTATTTCATTGACAAACTAAACCATAGGAATTTCTCTATCCAAAAAGTTAGGATTGAAATAAATGGACTTGAAAACAATGCACATTGGAATTTTGAATATGGACTTCACTGCATGGAAAAATTGACTCATTTGCTCATATATTCATTGAACACACATAACTTGCTATTACATTTAGAAAATATCACAAATGAAATTGAGGTAATGCATACATATATTATTTGCCTACAAGAGACTCATGTACACTTTTTCCCCAAGGAAATTATTCTTGCAAAAAGTTACATTTGTCTCACAACATTCCCCATACATGGCATTTCCACATGTCTAAAAAGAACATATATATTGTTAGCCACACAAAAATGGAAACAAGTACACAGATGAAACTGTGACTAAATTCAAAGTCAATGTCATTGATTTTAGGAAAATAAATATTTACAATAGACCACATGATCCACTTTATAGTCTCTTGTCTTTTTGAATTTCATCCTATTGAACATGGAGCAAAATAATTGAATTATAGTTACTAGCGACTTCAACATAGATATTTGAGGAAACAAGACTATCATAAAAAAAACTTCTTTTCATTCATTGAAACCAATGGCTTTATTTTGCAATCAACCAAGAGAACAACTGGCATTGGTTCTATGCTTGACTATTTTGGGGCTAATCTGCATACCAAAAATATCATGTTCACTATCATTGATGCTTATTGGAATGATCAGTATGCAACCTATATTTTGATTCCTTTGACAAAACCATGAAACATTTACACTCCTCTTTACTAACAATGAAATATATATATATATATATATTCTTTATAAACTATATCTATAAATCCATTTGATGACTGACAACAAGTCGAGTTTACAATCAATATATCTATTCATCATCTAATTATGTGAATACCTAAATTCACCTGCAAAAGCACAATTGGTCCATGTAAATTTAGTAGACAATAATGGCCAAATGACAATAGTAGTAAACATAAACAACAACCTAATCAGTTGTTTTGTCGATTAGTTTTCACTTGAGAAAAGTCTTAGAATCATAGAGTTGACAGTAAAAAAAGGGGGTAGTATGACCTACCCGATTGTAACACCTACCTTAATATAGTTGATTGACTAGACTATTCGGGGCACTGATATTGAAGTGACCCCGTTAAATAAACATGAACAATGTGTTATTCTTTAATTATTATTAAATGAAAATTGTTGATTGACAAATGGATGATGAATATTCTCAACTATCTAAGAAATTATGATGATGTTATACATTAATGTAATGAATGATGCCTTTGATTCCATAGATGTGAATGAATGATATTGACCTAGATAGAATTGAATGGATATAAAGATGCATGATGATATGATTTTTATGGTGTAGTGCTACTAATGTGTGCTTTGAGTGTGTGCAGTACCAGGTAAAATGAGTTACTCACTGACTCTCAATGGAATGAAACAGCTCGTAAGAACAATAAATATGCATAGGCATACGATGATGGACTTTCAACCTTGAATTAGCATTCTACGCATGAGTCGAAATCCATCTCAGGTCACTTGGGGAAGCGTGTGTGTACAGGAGAGGCCACAACTTTTTGGTCGCGTACGATGTATTTAGTGGTGCTCAATAAGGAATATATTATTCCTCAATTGCCATTAGTCTCCATTGAAGTGTAGTTAGAATATCACGGTAACGATTCCTGATCGCTACACCGTACTCCCCACACAAGGAAAAGGAATTTGTCGGAAGGACCCATATAAGTGGTACCTAGACAATGACATGAAAGGAAATGTTTACATTCTTGCATTTAAAAATTTATGCATATATGTTAAATTTTGCATATGGAAATTTAGAACAATTGAATGAAAGAGCATTTTTTAAATTGAGAGATATTAGAAAAAGGGATTTTTGGGGTAGATGTACACCCATTAATTCAAGATAGATATGGATGGGATTAAAATGTAAATAGTATTCAAACTAATGAATTATGGAGCAAATATAGATTAGAACATATCTAGAGACCAACTCCACATGTAGCCACTGATGTAGGGATTGAAATTCTATACTAGGGAGACAACAAAGAGAGAATAAATGAATTTAGATGCACCAATGTGTGAGAGTGACACTTGTTTCATGTGTATGAATAAGAATGAGTTAATAAATTAAAGGTTAATTTTACATTAGAGGACACACGTCATGCAGGAAGTTTTCTATTTGAGAAAGGGAGAAGGACAAGAGATGGATATCTCTTGCTCCCTAATGCTAGACGAACTTCGTAATGGATTTTTATGGATTGGGAGGTCCAATCAAAGTGTCGAGGCTTGTATGTTCTTATGAACCCTATTTGCTTAGGGGATTGGGAGGAAGGACAGTACTTTCGATAAGGTAGGAAGGTCAACCGAGGGGTCATATGGTAATAACATCGAGAGTTAATTGGATCGTGCAACAACTACTTTAAGGACTTCCACAAACGGGGGATCGACCATCAAAGAACATGTTCTTTTCAAATTTTTGTTATAAGTTTTGTATAAATTGTTAAGGAAGATTTATTGTAGTGATTGATACGATGATGCGATTTATGTTTTAGTTATGTTAAACTATATATTTGTTTAAATATCTAGCCAAGGTCCTGGGGAGGGCCTTACACCGATGCAAAATTTTGCATCCTTTTGTTGGAAAAACGATTTCTAAAAGCACAAAGCAAGTGTTCAAATATCACAATTTCCCACTAAATACAACTATCCATCAATTATTGGAAGCAAATGAAATCTATTATGTTTGTTTCATTGTATTAATTATTGTTGCATGACAACAAAACAATAGGCAATTTGAATTGCATATGAAATATGGGGGAACAACAACTAACTATGGAATGGTAAATATCTTATTCCTTGACACAAATGATTTCTATTTTCATGTATTTGGAATTATGTTTTCTTTTCTATTGTCCATATCTTCAATTGGCACTAAGCACTCTATATTTCATGAAGAAGCTAATAATTTTAATGCAAAATGCATTAGTTGCATCTTAATGACAATTACAAGGATATCTTCTTCCAAATACATCAACAACTAGCATATGACATCCCACCATTATATATGATGAAAAAAATTGTAACAAAAGGTCCCAAGGGAAGCCACATGATACACACTTCATCGGAAATATTTGGTCATGTCCTTAATGAAGACTTCACAAAACAAAATCTGCTTCAATTTCTGCAATAAATGACTTAAGTACCTTTTATGTGATGGTTTCCCTTATGGCTATTGATTTAGGGTTTGATTTTTAAACTACCCACCCCTCCTTTTTCAAATGGAAATCTCAATAAAAATAAAACACAAACACACACACACACAAAATGCAGCTATTGTTTACTACTTTTTGTTTCTATATTATTAGTATCTTCTTTATTCTTTTTAAACAAAATTAAAAAACCCAACTTGCCAAAAAAAACTACACTAGCTAGTAATTGCAATTACTCTATGCAAATAGAAGAGGTGCTAAGAGTGAAAATTTTCTTTGCTCCTCCTTTCCACCAAACCTATGACAACTGTGGATAGTCAATAGTCCAAGGATTATTCTCTTTTGTTTTCTACAAAAGGGAGGCAACATGCAAATATGAACACAGTGTAGATTGCACTTTGGAAACAAAAAATTGAATGATTGAATGCACATTGCAGAATCCAGAGTTGAAAGAACAGTGTCTTGTAATTGCAGAGATTTCGTATGAATACTATTCCAAAATCATTTTAGCCACATTCTTCCATTTGCAAAGACTATGCCAACAAGGGTTGTTCACCTTAACAACAAACAATACTATTGTTGTAATAAAATAATTCGAAATATTGCAAAAGAAACTTAGCCACTAGTTTGCATTTTAGCCACCATTGCCTTGTTAACTAAAACTTTTATTTTGAGAAAAACTAATGCTAGTGCTTGACATTTCACTTCTTTGTATACTTTTTACAATTTGGGCATTGTTAGCTTGTTGGGTAAAAATTTAATTTTGGGAAAAATTGGACTGCTATTTGGTATTCCATTTTTTTAGATACTTGAATATGAAGATTCTTCCATGTTTTCTTAAAGTACTTTGATTTTTGTGCATTTTGATAATTCTTGTAAAACATATTCTTGGTTCTTTTTATCTAATCAATGGAAAATACTGATGTGGGATATTGATTTTGGTTTTCTTCTTTAATAGCTCAGAGATCAATGCAATATTGATTTCATGCAAGAAAAATAATCCTTGAATTTGTTTTCCTTTTCCCATGTTCCTATTTATGTTCTCATATCTCCAACATGTAGACTTTGCAACAAATAGCTTCTTGTGTATTAAATTTATATGTCCAAGGTTGGATTGCATAGTTATTTTTAGACTTTCTACATTCCCAAATAGAACAAGTGATGCTATAATAAATAAAAAATGTTATCATAAATGCACAAAATTGTTCAAATGTCATTTACAAATGTTCTTTATTGTTCTTATTCTCAAATAGAATCTGTTGATTTACACAATAGGTTCCAATGTCTCTTTGTAGCTATCTAAACACAAATTTCTATGGAAATAACAACATATGTGTTTAGAAGAAGGAAACACCCAATTCAAAAGATCTATCATTAAGATATATATGATTTTTTCGTTTTTTTGCAAATAGTTGCTATATGTTTTGATGGATTCATATATCTTGCCAATTTGAAGTTGGTTGTACTATAATCTAACATGTTTGCTTCACATATTTTCCTATTTAAGATTGATTGTATTGTCAACATAACACATTTAGTTCACATCTTTCTTAATTTACAAACATAGTTTCTTAATGTACGTTATAGATATGGTGTTTTTTACTATAAATTGGATAATGATGTCAGTTTCTCAAGTATTCCAAACTTCACAAAATATGGCAACTTGTGAATGCCTGATTCGCGAAATATATGAATGCTTCATACTTAAACTATTCAAATATTTTGTGGATATCCTTTCATACTTAGATTATTAAAATCGGCTTCAATAAGTATGATCGTAGTTGTTTCTTTTTTGTACTTATATTCCAATTGTAATTTGACAAATTTGTACTATGTAGGATATATGATGCTTGGATCCCATTGTAAATTTTTGCAAATTTAATATGTTCTAATACATCATAGTTTAACTTGATCCTTGATATCAAATGACCTTGAAATTTTAAAAGCTATAACGAAGTTAAATAAATATTTATGATGCTTTTGCAACTAGCTTTTCATGCTTAGCCTATTAAAATCTAAATCAATGACTGTCATCCTAGTTGTTTCTTTTTTGTACTTATAATCCAATTCGTAATTTGAAAAATTTGTATTATGTAGGATATATGATGCTTGGATTCCATTGTTAATTTTCGCAACTTAACATATTTGCATCTAGTTCAGAAGCAACATATGCATTGGATTTATCATGCTTGGATTCAATCACTCTCTGTTTCCATTTAGCGTACTTACACTTGACTCAGTAATAGCACCTGTACCCATCACACAATTTTCTTCTATGTCTTCTACATATATACTACCATTTTCTATGATTTCACTTGGATTGTAGTTTCCAATTAAGAAAATTTGTTCCACCTGATATAAATGGTGCTTAGCTGCTTTACCTACATAGGTAACAAAAACTACATCTTTTTGAACCCGCAAAAAACAATTTCTAATTCAAAGGTCAATGTGATTTGAAATGATCATGACATGAAAGATAGGGTGTATAGAAGATTTCAAGCTACAACGAGGTATATAATGTTTTTCTACTATACATTAAATGATAGTCAATCCAACATCCTTTAAATTCAAAGAAATTGTTTTTATAACGATTAAAATTATAACATATAAGAAATTTCAGCTCTGGTTAGGGTTTCTTGGTCGTCTTGCTCGCTGGCCCTCTCATGGATCCGCCTCCGGATCCTGGTCACGTCCCTCTCGATGCTTTCTTTCGCTCGTTGGTTTCCTCACAACCAGCTTCTTCCAGGGCGGACAGTCCTTCTGACTCACACTTTGTTAAAAAAACTGTTGTTCCTGAAGTAAAACTCTCCTCCACAGCATCGAAATGCAAAGCCCTAGATCTCGCAGAAAAAGGGTTGGTGGGGCACTTTACTGGACTCTAGCCCTCCCCTAGATCCATCGAGGTATGGCTTAACAAGAACTGGCGTCCTCTCATTCAGGGGGAGGTTCAACATATCTTTGGTGGGAAAGGTTTTTTTGTCTTCTATTTCGAGAAAAAAGAGGATAGGGATCTTATTTTCAGAAATGGCCCCTATTTCATGGGGCCAAGAGGAATGTACATCAACAAGTGGGATCTCTCCTTTGATCCAGAGAAGGATAGCCCCTCTGATGTGCTAGTCTGGGTAAAGCTCCCACACCTTCCTTTACATTGCTGGAATGACGAGGACCTAAAAGCAATAGGGAACTCGTTGGGGAAATACATTGACAAATCTGATCCCAAACCTCCTATGTTCTCCTGTGCAAGGATATGTGTTGAAGTAGACTTAGAGAAAGGTCTTCCAGAAGCTATCAGTCTGTCTATGGATGGATGGAACCACTTGCAAACCGTGGACTATGAACAGATCCCCTTCAAATGTAAAGTCTGCCACAAATATGGGCACCTCTCCAAGCTCTGTCCCAAAAGAAAAACATCAAAAGCTGAAGAAGCACAAGGAGGAGATTGGAACGAGGTAACAAGGAAACGAGGAGGAAAACCAACAACCCCAACCCCGCTCAATCGACACCTAAAAGGAAGGAATCAGCTAAGCCCCAGACCTCAGAAAGGGAAATCAACAAGTTTCAAGCTCTATCTAGTGAGACAAATGAAGAAGAACAGGATCCCCCACAAACAAATGGCAAGAAAATCGCAAGGGAAGAAGAGACACAGGAGGCTTCTCTCCAGCATCTCGAAGAAGGGGAAATCCAAGTAATACCCCTTAGCCAGCAAGAGGAAAATGCTAATGAAGCTCCTAGGGTTTCAGGGGGATCAGTCACAAGGCAAAAAGCCAAGTTATTCCAAGAAGATACTTCAGAAAGTAAGGAAGAAGAAGCAAAACCACAAATGAAAAAGGGCAGGAAACTCAATAAATTAGTCAGAGAGCAAGAAGCAGCCAGAGAAAAGGCGGCGGGTAATAAAACCAGCCTAGATCAGCATGTAAGAATCCTCTCCAATGGAAAACAAATACAAGGAACAGTGGAGGAGAAGAAAGATAGAGTAACATCCAACCTCTCCAAAAAATAATGAAAATAGTCTCATGGAATTGCAGAGGATTGGGAGGCAAGTCAAAGATGGAATCCATCAAAAGAATAAAAAAACTGGAAAACCCCTCAATACTCATGCTCCAGGAGACTAAAATGAAGGAGGCATACTGCCTCAATTCTTTAAGACAAGTTTGGCTCAAAGGAGAAGGAATAGCAATCAGCTCCATCGGGGCCTCGGGAGGGCTCAACACCTGCTGGGACAAAGGTAAGTATAAATTTAACTCCAATCATAGTAATAGAAATTGGATTTTTGTGGAATTAGAAGATATTTCCAACAATGAAAAATTATGGATAGGAAATGTTTATGGACCTACTCTCCATGGGTTAAAGGAAAATTTACGGACCACTTTAATAGATCGGCACATAGGCCGGAACTCCTCCCCCTGTATTGTTGCCAGAGACATCAATGTCACCATCTCAGCAAATGAATGTCGTGGAGGATCAAAAGTTAGAGATCAGTTTGGTGAAAGACTAGAGGATCTTCAAACCTCATGGGATCTAGTGGACATCAAACCAAAGCAAGGGATCTTTACTTGGAATAACAAAATATTTGGCCCAGGACATATAGCAGCAAGACTCGACTACTTCTGGATCAGCTCCTCTCTCCTAACCAAACCTCTCCTTCCCTACTCTAAAATCCTTACTTTAGCGACTTCAAACCGTCGCCCTATATCCCTCTATTTCACTCACCCTGGAAACGTCGGCCCGCTACCCTTTAGATACAATCCGGCATGGATGAAAAATGAAGACTGCTTGGAAGAAGTCAAAGCTGCTTGGAATTAGTTTGTCCCAGGCTCCCCAGGCTTCATATGGGAAACCAAACTTAAAAATGTTAAGGCCATTCTGAAAAACTGGGTAAAGCAAAATTTCAAAAAACTTGAAGAAGAAGCATCCAAACTTCAAAAAGAGTTGGCAGTCCTGCAGGAAAGAATGGAAACCGCTCCGGTCACAGAAAATATGCTTAGATTTGAGCAAGATTTGGAAACCCAAATTCAAACTAAGACAAGAAAAGAGGAAGAATAATGGAGACTTCGCTCAAGGTGTTTGTGGCTCAAGGTGTTTGTGGCTCAAAGCTGGAGATAGGAATACCAAATTTTTCCATTCCCAGTGCAAGGAAAGATACAGATGAAATGCCATTATCAGTCTTACCAAAGAAGATGGAAGGAAAATTGAAGATCCCACCCTCATCAAGATTGATGTCAAAAGCCATTTTCAGAATCTTTATAGGGAGGAAGGAGAACCTCCTGAGGCAGACATGGATTTAATGTGCCACAAAATTCCCAGTCTTATCTCTACTCAAGACAATGCAAAACTCATGGAACAAGTAACTGAATAGGAAGTCAGGAGAGCTGTATGGTCCCTACATCCCGAGAAAGCCCAAAGTCCCGACGGCTTCACCATCCACTTCTACAGGAAATGCTGGTAATGGCTGAAAAAAGATCTAATCAGAATGATAAATTGGGCGCGGAACAGAGAACAAATTGGAGGAGCCACCAACTCCACATTCATAGATTTAATACCAAAAGATAAGAGGGCCTCGTCCATGGGAAGATATAGACCAATCTCATTATGCAATTCTTCCTACAAAATCCTCATGAAAGTAATTTCAAACAGAGTTAAGAGATTGCTTCCCAATATAATCTCCTCTAATCAAGGCAGATTCATATCCGGAAGGAAAATATATGACAACATACTTCTAGTCCAAGAAGCTATACATTCAAGCATGCAGAGCAAGGACTCAGGTATGGAAATCAAACTCTATATGGAAAATGCATTTGATAGAGTAAGACATGCATTCATCTATGCAGTTCTAAGGAAATTTGGTTTTGATGAGAAATTTGTAAGGTGGATAAAGGCCTGCATTGGCTCTCCATGGATCACTCCACTCTTAAAAGGCAGACCCTCCTCCTTCTTCCACTTATCCCGCAGACTAAGACAAGGCTGCCCTCTATCCCCCTTCCTCTTTGTTATAATGGCTGATTCCCTCAGCAGAAAACTCAACTCCCTCTTAGCCACTGGCTCTCTTCCAGGTATAGTTTTAGCTTGTGGAGTCCCCCCTATCAATCACGCCCAATTTGCAGACGACACCATTCTCCTAGGAAGTGCTTCTCCTCAAATCGCCTCCAGATTCAAACTATCTCTAAACCTTTTCCTCTCTGCCTCTGGGGGAAAAACCAATGAAAGTAAGTGCAATATTTATACCTGGAATTGTAAACCGGCCACCCTTAGACTCATCTCTGCAATCCTAGATTTCAAACCTTGTCAGTATTGGCTCCATTTTAAATACTTAGGCATACCAATCACAAAAAAAACCCCTCCTCCACTGTGTGGAATCCCATATTAGAGAAGATAAAAAATAGAATAAACTCATGGGGAACTCGTTGGCTGAACCTTGCTGGAAAAGTCACCTTTATCAAATTGGTTATCTCTTCTCTACCCATCTTTACAGCTACCATCATGTTGGCTCCATCCTCTGTCATGAATGCCATCAATCTTGAGATAAGAAAGTTTCTTTGGAAGGGAGGAAAGACTCAAAACAAAAAGTTCCATCTTGTGAATTGGAAAATCATCAAGGAAAAACGAAAAAAAAAGGAGGATTGGGAATCCGTGAGCCAGCCTTGATGAGCAAAGCTTTGCGTGCAAAACTAACATGGTGAATTGTCTCAGGAAGGAAAGATTGTTGGAAGGAAGTTATAAGGAAAAAATACACAAGGAGTTCCCGATTAAGGTGCTTTGACAAAGAAAGCCACAAAAAAGGCATTGCAATCTGGGGTCTTATTTCTTCCTCGACTGATCTAATAAAAAACAATCTCTATTGGATCCCAGGGAATGGGAAAAGAATAAATCTCTGGAACAATAGAATCAATGGGGAACAACCCCTCGGAACAATGCAAAGCCTCGATGCAATTAAGCTTTGGCTGCAAAGTAAAGGTATACAGAAGTTAAAAGATTTAGCCACCTGGAATGCTACTGGAGAATGGGAAAATTGGAAGATTCTGCATCCTCCAGCAAATTTAAAAGAATACTACAAAATATTCCTCTCTCTCCTACATGGAAAGGCCCCTCTTAACGTGAAGGAAAAGGACCTTCGAGGATGGGGGAAAGCGGGCACATACACGGTCAAGGCAAGTTATGAAAGACTCACCCCCACAGGCCCCACTGAAGTAAAAATATGGGGGAAAGTCTCGAACTCCAATGGAATTCCTAAAATTAATTTCTTCTATTGGCTACTGGCACACAACAAGCTGCTAACAGCGGACAATCTCAGAACTGGAGGCATTGAAGGCCCCTCAATATGCATTTTGTGCAAAAATGCAAAAGAAAACTCTTAGCACATCTTCTTAGACTGCATTTATGCCAAACAAATATGGACCTCAGTTCAGGGAAGTCAATGGAGAAGCACCTCTCACCCAAGGCAACTCAGTGATATGTTTGAGCATTGGCCTCACTCCTTTCCAGGAAGGCCTAAATCCAAACGAACTATGTTTAGAATCTGGAATATCATTCCAATGAATGTCTATTAGCAGATCTGGCTTGCTCGTAACAAAAATATTTTTGAAGGCAAGACAATTATTAGTGCTAGAGCAGCCAACAAAGCCATCAATTTGATCTCTAAGTCTCTTACATCCAAAGGAGTGAACACCCCCACTTATGAAATTATCTCTCTGTCCGAGTATAAATGGAGTCAAGTCTTTGTGAAGACAAGCTCCCTTCAGTCCAAAAAGTCCCACTCCCATTCAGTTTGGGAAATCAGGAAAGATCCAGCCTCCTTCACCGAATGGTTGAGTAAGAAAAACAGCTACAGTATTTTCTTCGGTGGGGCTTCTAAAGGGAACCCTGGGGCGGCAGGTGCGGGTGGGATCATTCTTGATCCCGGAGGAAACAAAGTAGCAGCATTTTCCTGGGGTCTTGGCACAAAAATGAATAACGAGGCAGAATGGCTAGCTCTCACTCACTAAGTAGAATTAGCCTCCTCCCTCAACATTGGAAAGCTCAGAATTGTTGGAGACTCCAAGAATGTCATCCAAACCATGAGGAAAGGCTGTGCAACTCAAGGCACCAAAGCTATCAGATATCTCAAAAGAATAAGGTCCTATACCCTCCCTCTTGATGTCTCTTTCCTTCAAATTCTAAGAGAAAACAATTGTTTAGCGGACCTTGAGGCAAACAAGGGAGCCACTTTGGAAATTGGGCAAATCCATTATCACAATGGAGATATTGGTTACCATTACATCCCCTAATAATGCTAAGTGTGAAACACTACCCCTCCTCAATGTTTATCCATCTCGGAGTAACCCTAGCTCTCCGTTTAAAGATTGAACTTTATGGTTTGTTTGTGCCTCTTGGCTCACCCTTAGTGCCACCTCTTGGCCCCATTTCCTCACTTGCTTGCACCACACACCTTCTTTTCCTTCCACGCACTCTTCACATGGCTCTTCCTCCAGCTGTCAGCTCCCACGAGCCAGCCTTAACTCCCCTCCCTTCCAATCCATTCTTACCTTTGACCATGGCTCACCCTCCCCATTCTACTTGCTCTGCTCTGTGACGACCCTCTCTCCGTGATATGGACCCTTCTCCTCCCTTCTCCATTTTCCATCCCCCTCCCCCATTTGTAGCCCGAATTGTTCTCAAAGCCATGCAGAATGTAATGGCAACCATCGCTGCCCTGAGCCGCACCATGGTGGATGTAAAGCTTTCCATTCGTAACACCTATGACGCATTTTGTACTAGCGTGAACCAAAATGGTGAATTGGCAGTGGAAATGAGGTATACTGTCACGCAGCTCTCATGTCAGGATTCAAGAATCGATAATTTGGAGAAAAATCTCTTTGAGCTCATGGGAAAGGTGGACGCTCTGTAAGAAGAAGTCTCAGTGATGACAGGGAAAATGCAAGGCAGTCAGGTTCACGAAACTCCCACTGTCGACCAGGAAATCAATCAAGAAATGGTGGATGCAGCTTATTTCCAGCTCAAGAAATATAGCTAGCTTTGCTTATAGCACAGGTTCCATTTTTTGTAACAATTTTTCCTTATGTACTTCTATATCTATCTAAATAGTGAGTTTATTAGGGTATATCCCAGCAAAATTTTGGGAAACTTCAAGAAGACAAGAATCAGAGCCTTTGTAATGCTGATGGTAGACTTTGAAACCTTTGTTGAATACTCTCCCTCAGAAAAATTTTATATAGCATTTGTACTGTATGGCTGTGCACAACTTTTTTAAATATATATACTCTCATTCCTTATTTCTGTAAAAAAAAAAAAACGATTAAAATTATTCATGTCAACTGAAAATAAGAAGAAAAAAAACATACTTTGGTATTTAATGCTTCATACTTTAGTGTACCAATAATAGGCAAAAAAATTGCTTTTTGGCTTGTAAGTTGGACATTGCCACTACTTAGCTCTTCTTAATATATTATTTAATACATAAACAAATATTTCAATATAGAATAATATTAATGTTTAATTATATTGACATTAATGTCTAATATTGAATATTAACATGGATATATAAGTAATTGTTTAATATTAACATCAATGTTTAATATTAATATTAATGTTGAATAATATAGAATAATATTAATGTTTGTTATTAACATAAATTTTTCAAAATTTAAAATTATTGCTCTTTTTCTAATTTCCTTAAGGAAAAATCAGAAGCCAATTAATTGATTTGATATTGTATTGTTTATTTAACTATGGAATAGTAGTAATTGTTTCAATCATATTAATGTTTAATATTAACAATATTTTTTAATAATAATCAAATTAATATATATGTTTCAATATAGAATAATATTAATGTCTAACACTAATCTTATTTGGATGCAAGTGGGGATGAAAGTGTATGAACAAGTGTAAATGAAGATGGAGGCTATGGGACACCTAGCCTATTATCCTACGAACTCGAACTGACGCCAATTGGTTTATGTCAACCACTTTTAAAAATGTGGATGTGCTAGTAAATAAGAAGTGGAACAAGTAGATGGGTGCATAGTATTCCATCAAAATTATCCTGAAAAATGCAACTCGGAAAGGGAAAAATATTCGAAAGTTTAGGCTATGCTCATAGTATTTATTTCTTGTAAGTTCCACGTCACCCATCACATATGTGCTTTTAATGCAACTTGCTCTTGTGTGGAAAATGGAAATGTTCAAACATTTAGGTTACAATCCCTAGGCATAAAAACTTTATATATTATAACATGAATGACATTTATTGAGCGAAAAAAAAAATTGCCTCAAGATCCATTAGTGCAATGCTACATAGTAAGAAAAACCTTTTCATTTGGGGTTTGGGAAAAATGGGTGTGTTTACATATTATTCCCATGGTATTCTATAGAAAAATCTCATGACTTGCTGATTAAACTATATGTATGTTCAGCCAACTTGCTAGAGACAATGTGTTGCAGTTTACAGTGAGAACCAAATATGGAGGAATATATATATATATACATATATATATGTATATATATGTATATACATATATATATATGTATATATATATATGTATATATGTATATATATATATATATACATATATATATATATATATACATATATACATATATATATATACATATATATATATGTATATACATATATATACATATATATATGTATATATATATATATTCCTCCATATATATATATCACATGAGGTTCACAAATCCCCCAACGGGGCTGCTACATCCACAGTAGGAAATCACAGGGGGCCCACCTGAAGGGGCTGCACCCTTTTCACTCTGATTACGAAGCTAACCCGATGGGGACATCAAGTGAGGCCCTTATATAGCAATGTCTAGCCACCCAAGGATTTGAGCCTGAGACATTCTGCTTACAACTTACAGCACTCAACCACTTGAGCTAGCCCATCGGGCTCCTCTCTCTCTCTCTCTCTCTTTCTCTCTCTCTCTCGATATATATATGTGTGTGTGTGTGTGTGTGTGTGTGTGTGTGTGTGTGTGTGTTAAGAATGATTGGTATTAGGCCGATTGATGGTTAATGAATAGATATGTACATGGAATCTGTCGAATGCAATTGTAACATTTGTTGATCGTATAAACTATTGATCAATGCATGCAATTTAGAGGAAGGCTGCGATCCATACATTGGAGGGATATACAAGATATGTAGAACCTGCATAGAAACATTAATTAGAGCCAATTAATACCGAAGCTACGAGACAAGAGGAACCCAAGGAGTCTTAGAAATAATGAAAGGCAAGGGAAATATTTATTTTTATGAATTCAGACAAAAAAAGAGGCCTAAAGCAATCATTATGAACCTAACAAAGAAAGTGGACAAAAATAATGTTAGCAAATAATCCATACCTATCTTATTTTTTTAATTCAAGAGTTGATTAAAAGGTGCAAGAAAATTTGACTGACTTCTTGGGTGATCTTGAACTTCAAGGAAGACCTTGCTTGGAATTTGGGGATCGCTTGTGTTGTTTTTTGTTTGTTTGGACCCATAGCTAGAGTGTCCTCATGCAAGAGCTTAACTTTTGATGTAATTGTTTTCGTTAAGGAAAAAATTTTGTACAAGCACTTCCAGATTCACTACATTCCTCTTTTTTGTTTTTCCACTTCTACTTTTCCATAGAATAATTGTACACTCCGTTCAGTAGGAGGGATTAAAAAAATCCTACTATCTATGTCAAGGGTAGTGGAGATAGTTTATGAATGAGAACCAAGTGAAATCCTTTCACCAATGGGAGTTTGTTTCACTAACCATTCTCTTCGATCTAATGGAATCAAGTGTGGTTAGTGGTTGAAAAGTTCATCTTCTTAGTGGTTGAATAGCTTGAGAAATAGAAACCCATACATTTGCATCACTAAACTAAATTTTATCTGATGAATTTCTCTCACCATAATAGAAACATCTTCATACTCTTCATATTCAACACAACGATTAACCCTTGTTCTTCATGGGAAAGGGCAATTTTTATGATCCTGCAAATGACATGTAGTGAGCTGAAATTCTTCATGAGAGGGGTTATTTATATGAGTCTATCACTACAATCATGTGGTGAGCACAAATTCTTCATGAATTATTCAAATGAGGGTGTATGTGCATGAGAAAAGAGTGGCATTTGGTGATGTAAAGGGATGCGTATTGAGGGTAGTCGATTATTGATAGATGGACACACTATTTGACATTGCTCCAATTTTACACAAAATCGCAAAAGATCATTGGTAAACTATAATTGCTGGAAAGTTTGCAATGAAACCTGTTTTTTATTTGTTTTTTCTATTTAATTTTCTAAGTGAGTGCCAATTATGTTGGTTTTTTTATTGTTTTTTCTATTTAATTTTCTAAGTGAGTGCAAAAAATTTGGGAAAAAAGGATTAATGTTACTCATGTTGATTCATATTAGAAATTAAATTTTATATTGTATTTGAGTTTTGGATAATTAAACTTTGTTTGAAATTTAACAAGACGAGATGGAATATTTTTTTCCTCATAAAAAGTGTAGATTTATCATTGTTGGTGTTGGGAAGGAGAATCATAGTTTGAATCACTAATAATTGCAAATCACTTTAATGTTGGTAAATTTATAGAAATGCTGCCTCTAAGTGTCACCTACAAAATAGTCACTCAACATTTGTTGCCAATAATCACTTATACATGGATTTAGACAATATACTCTTGTAATCCTATTGGATAAATTATCAAAATGGTCATTGAAAAATGTTTCCAGGTAGCACTTATACATGGATTTAGAAAATATACTCTTGGTCATCTTATTGGATAAATTATTATTTATAAAAGGCATCCAATTCAAAGACAAAGCTCATTCTTTTAATGTTATTTTATTTGAGAGGTTTCTTTATTTTTTTATGAGAAGCTTGTAATTACGGTTATAAAGCTTCTAATTCCTTTTAGTTAGAAATGACAAACAATATGCATCCTTTTAGTTAGAAATGACAAACAATTTGCAAATTTCTCAAAAACATTATTGTTTGATCAATTTTAACAAATATTATTGAATATTAAAGAGAATGAATATGCAATTGTATTTTATGATGCAGGAGCATCCGACTAAGGCCAACAAGGTGATCATTTTGTCACATGTTGTGGTTGGGAATTGAACTAAGGAGGCTGTGAAATCTATTCGAATGTTTATTTAAGTAGATAATTATTGTTAAATGGTATTGCTATCAATTAAAGAGTTTGAATAGGAATAAAATGGCTAACTACAGTTCTCTGTGAGGAGACTAAGCCATCTAGTTAAGTCAGTACAAGTTTTAGGAGTTAGTTAGCTAAGTTTAGAAAGAATTATTGAATTTGTGGAAGTGTCTATTAGGGAAGAATCTTGCCAATGGAAGTTCGAGAAAGAAAGGGGAATTAATCGAAAGAAAAATTTTGTAACTCTTGGGAGAGAGAGGGCTAGGGAGAGGAAGAGCCAGGCCGTAGAAGAGGAGGTTAGGGTTCAAGAGATCGATTTTAGGAGAAGAGATGGTTGATGGACCATGTAAAACAATACAGTAGAAAGATCTTATGCCTTTCACAAAGTCTTGAATCAATGAAAAATAAACAGAGTTTTATGTTTAACTTGTGTGTTACTTTGTATTTGAATGTATGGAATTGATGATTTTAACCTGTAATACATCTTTATATTGAAAGCACTGTGATTTTGGTAAGTTTCATTTTTGCGTGTAGAACAAGATTGAAATCTCGTTAATGGTCATGTCGTTGTATGAGATTACTTGCAAATGAAGGGCGAGATTGAGGAACTAAAGTTCCTATGAATTTCAGGAAACAAATGCATGGAGAAGGGCAGAATCTTGCCAGTGGAAGTTCAAGAAAGAAAGGGGAGTTAGTCAAAAGAAAAATTTTGTAACTCTCGGGAGAGAGAGAGCTAGGGAGAGGAAGAGCCAGGCCATAGAAGAGGAGGTTAGGGTTCAAGAGATCGATTTTAGGAGAAGAGCTGGTCAATGGACCATGAACAACAATAGAGTAGCGAGATCTTATGCCTTTCACAAAGTCTTGAATCAATGAAAAATAAACAGAGTTTTATGTTTAACCAGTGTGTTACTCTTTGTATTTGAATGTATGGAATTGATGATTTTAACCTACAATAGATCTTTATATTGAAAGCACTATGATTTTGATAAGTTTCATTTCTATGTGTAGAACAAGATTGAAATCTCGTTAATGGTTATGTCGTTGTATGAGATTAATTGCAAATGAAGGGCAAGATTGAGGAACTGAAGTTCCTATGAATTTCAGGAAACAAATGCGTGGAGAAGAAAAAAACTATCACTGAACTTGCAACCCAGTTTCTGGACAAACAAAGACGAATTCAGAGATTCCATGATCTGGGTTTTGTGCAGAGTGGAGTCTATTGTATGACTTCCTAGCGGATTTTCAAGAAAAGCCACGGTTGAAAAGATTTATGAGGTTTTCTGAACTGTGTTTTGCAGAAGTGCGGGAATAACGTTTTGGGTTGATCAAGTGAGAAAGGGAATCGAGTTCTAAAGAAAGAAGATGAGTGCCATTTAGTTACTCTAGCATTTTGGTAATAGCTATGGACTGAAATAGAGGTTATTTCTCATCTAACAAATTAAAAAAGAAGAAATCGATAATATATTTATAGTCTTATGCCAACTATAATAAAGGAATATTTACTCCATGTGCAAGTTTGTATAACGACTTGTTATATTTTTTTTTTATGCTAATTATAATAAAATTTATTTGGAAGGTTTATTATGTATGTTGACATATAAATTGTTATATTTTTTTTTATGCTAATTATAATAAAATTTATTTGGAAGGTTTATTATGTATGTTGACATATAAATTTGGGTATTTGCTTATTTTAATGATAATGTAATTTTTAATATAAATTTAATAGATAAATTAAAATGATTTGAATAAATATTTTTATAATTTTAATTTTATAATGATTTTTAAATATATATTATATGAGATTTATGTAATTTATATTTTTTTTATGTTTATTGTAAACTCATGTATCTAATGTTTTTTTTGGATTTTCAAGATTTATATATTTTAAGATTATCTTTAAAATTTTCGATATAGGTTATGATTTTAATTAATATACTCTTTAACACTATAAAATAAACACTATATTTAGTAATATTTTGAGCATTGAATTATGTTTACCTTCTTTTATGATTTTATGTCATATTTAAGTCTGTTCTTCATAAATTAACTAATAGTGTTCAATTTCAAGTAATACAAGTGATTATGCGAAGATAGCTTATAGCTACTATTATGAAGTATATATAATTGAATGTATATTATTCAATTGAATTTACAATTGTATTACATATATTTATAATTTTATTTTTTTTTCCTTGGAAAAAGTCGTAATTTTATTTCAAAAAGATGAACAAAATTACATTCTGCAAATGTAATACAATCACTGAGATCCCTACATTGTCACATATTTACTGTCTCATATTAACATCATATCTAATGTCCCATACATAAGACAAAAAAAAAACAATGTATAATGCTGTCCATACAACCTGCATATATCCGATTACATATAAACAAATACTATAACAGAAATGGAAGAAAGTGACCATCATTGGTCAACAAAAGCTGAGCTATTGCTCAATTCTGTGCTTCAAAATCTTCATGAAAAGGTCTGTGATAATAACTGTAGGTGCCCCCTGGTGAATGAATAATAATCCTCCAAGTGCCAAGTGCTAAGTGTTGCTGCATCGCTTCTTTGGAAAGTTGATCGACCATCCCATTCCTCTCCCTGTAGACATGTGTAAATGTAATATGGTTAAATGACTGCTTTAACCGGATCACCTCCTCCAGGATAGGTAAGAGTACCATCACATGACAATGTGTTATCTCCATTGCCCATTCGATAACTAACATGGAGTCGCCAAAAATCTGTAGAGAGAGACATCCTTGTTCAAGTGCAAATAACATCAGCAGCCTAAGAGACATAAGTTCAGCATAGTTATTTGATCCCCTCCCCAAACCAGCCACGATATGAAAGTAATGGGACTCAGATTTGAAAAGGACTCCCCCCCTCCACACACCGATTGATGGTCTAGTGAAGCTCCATCAAAATAAGCCCACGGCATGGATTTATCTATCTGTTCCACTCGCACAGGTCGTGTTCTAATCGCTTTGACAGGAGCCTTGTAGTGTTGAATAACAGCCACAGCTTGTGCCACTACAGTCTCCATCGGAACCCTGCAATCTTGAAATATGATCTTATTTCTGGTAATCCAAATGCCCCAGGCGAAAATACAAGGGGAAGCCCAGATGGAAGAGGACTTTTGAAATGACCACCACAAATGGAACGCTTCAAGGACGCTCTCTCCCCGCCACTGTAAAGTTAGTCACAGCAGATCTAATGAACAAATAAATCAGTCACAACAGATGAATAAGAAGATATGGTGCAAAACTGTGCAAAAACATGCAGCAGTGCTCTCTATCCCAGAAAGGGTGAATGAATTACAATAGATTACAATACAATCCAACCATGTCAATGGCAATTCGAATTGACTAAGTAGGCATTCGAATCACTGAAATGGAGTAGCTTGACTCAATCTAGGAGTCCTCATCAATCATCGGTGTTGCTCATCAATCACAACAAACAGTCATCCAGGTGTCAAGCTGAGTCTAACTGATCATAATAAATGTAACTGAAGTGTGTAGCACTGATATAGGATCTGGAGGCTCAGTGGGGGCGCATGGGAGGCTAACTGGAGTCAGAGCAAGTCACCTAATCGAACTGGAGGTCAATCGGAGGTGAAACAGTCAGTCAGGAGTGAAATCGGAGTGAAATCAATCAGAATCGGAGCTAACTGAATGTAACTGGAGTGAATCTGCAGTGGTAGGTGAGCAAGTGCGCCCTTCTCAGTCAGTAGGTGAGAAGAGGGCGCCTTTCAGCTTAGGAGGGCTAAAACTCTGTGGAAAGTGGCTCCCGGGTGCTAGAAGAAGGTGGATAAGGTGCTGGAGGCATCAAACTGGTGACTGGACTACATATCCTGAAATAGATCATGCAAGATCCTGAAGTAGATATGTATCCCGAAATAGATGATCCTAAAATAGATATGTATCCCGAAATAGATGATGGATATCCGAACACCCCCCCTCAAGCTAGACTATGATGTGCCAACTAAAATAATGTGGGGCCCTGGTAACTAAGACCAAAGGTCACCCCAATACAATAATCCAAAAAATGCTGAAAAATAAACTAAGTGAGGAAAGAGGGAAAACCCAGTGGGAAGAAAGCCCCCCCCTCAAGTCTAAAGCATAATAATGAATCAATCTGTCTCCACCATGATGGAACTCACCCCCAACAGTGAACGGAGGTAAGAGAACTTCTTCTCAGTGAAGCTCTTGGTGAAGATGTCTGCAATTTGCTCATCGGTAGGGCAATATTGCAGAATGATGGTGCGGTCATGCACCAACTGTCGAATGTAATGCATATGAATCTCAATGTGCTTGGTCCTCTGCCGCTGAACTGGATCTGTGGAGATCTTGATAGCACTTTGATTGTCACAAAATAGGACAGTCGAAGTAGTGCCACCAAAACCAAACTCGGAAAGAATACCCTGCAACCAAACTGCCTGAATGCAGGCATTGACTGCCCCTCGATACTCTGCCTCTGCTGAAGAAAGTGCAATGGCTGCTTGCTTTTTGCTGGACCAGCAAATAGCACCATGACCAATCATGAAAACATAACCGGAAGTGGACTTCCGATCAATGCTATCACCTGCCCAATCTGAATCAGTAAAACCAATGAAATCTAGCTCAGAATCTGCAGCATAATGTATGCCAAACTGTCTCGTACCTTGCACATACTGCAAGATCCGCTTGGCTGCTCGCCAATGAAGCTCATGGGGCTGCTGCATATATCTTGACACGGCACTCACGGCATATGAGATGTCAGGCCTAGAGTGTGTCAAATAAAGTAGTGAACCAATCAACTGTCGATACATACTGCAATCTGCAAGCGGTGTGGAATCTCCCTCCTCAAGACTGATTCCTGAGAGGAATGGGAACGGGGCTGCCTTACATTCAGCCATATTAAACTTCAATAACAGGTCGGAAGCATATTTTTGCTGAGATATAGTGATCCCATCGAAATTTTGAGCTATCTCCAAGCCCAAAAAGTGACTCAGCAAGCCCAAATCGCTCATGTCAAAAGCTAGATTTAAGGCAGTTTTTAGCTTGTTTATTGAAGTAAGTGTGCTACCAGTAATAAGCAGATCATCAACATAAAGTACAATAACCAACAAATTACCTTTAACTCGCTGAAGATAGACATTCGGATCAGATTTGCATCTTTGGAAATTCTGAGAAAGAAGGAAGGAGTCCATCTTTGCGTACCAAGCTCTTGGGGCCTGTTTTAACCCGTACAAAGACTTCTTCAATCTGCAAACCAATGATGGATCTGATGTATAACCCTCTGGTTGCTGCATATAGACCTCTTCAGCAAGGTCTCCATGTAAAAATGCACTCTTCACATCCATGTGATGCACCTCCCAGTGCTTGGATGCGGCAATAGCTAAAACAAGGCGGATGGAATCCATCTTTGCAACCGGTGCAAAGGTCTCTGTGTAGTCCACTCCTTGGACTTGGGAAAAACCTTTTGCCACCAACCTTGCTTTATATTTGCTGATAGTGCCATCAGCAGCAACTTTAGTACGGTAGACCCATTTACACTTCACTAATTTTCTTCCAGGTGGAAGAGAAACTAGCTCCCATGTATTGTTCTTTTGAAGAGAACTGTACTCTTCATCCATGGCATCTTTCCATCTCGGATCTCGATGGGCTGAATAATATGATTGGGGATCTGAACCAGCCATCAAATAACAAATCTCAGGAAGAAATGGATCAGCAATAGAAAGAGCCATACCTGCCCTTTGAAAGTCTCCTCTTGTTCGTCTCGGATCAGCAGGATTTCCAAGACTAGAACCAGCAGATTGTAGAGTATTTTGGGCCCACTTTGGTAACTGAGGGAGATCTGAATGGTCGGATTCCGAACCTGATATGTCATGATCATCATATGCTGCTACAATATCAGAAATATCAGAACTCATACCTTCATTATCGCTGCTCGAATCTTCTTCTGGTGAAGGCGGTGAATCGGCAGTTTTCTCCTCAACTAGTTGCAATTCTTGAAGCGGTTCTTCAAACTGCACACTGCGCTCTATGAATATCTTTTTAGGTCTGATATCCATGAGTTTATATGCTTTTGATTCTTCCCCATATCCTATCAATATGCACTCGATACTTTGTGGATCCAAAGCTCGTCTCTTCTCAGAAGGAATTCTAGCCCATGCAGTAGAGCCAAAAACTCTCAAATTTGACACATCCGGTTTGTGACCAAAGAATGCTTCGAAAGGAGTCATACCTTTCACGGATGAATGTGGAACTCGGTTCTGTATATATGCAGCAACATTGATTGCTTCAGCCCAAAGATTTGCAGCCAAACCTTTTGATTCAATCATGCATGTAGCCATCTCTTTCAGTGACCGGTTTTTCCTTTCCGCTACACCGTTCTGCTGGGGTGTGTAGGGAACTGTATGTTGGATCTTGATTCCGCTTTGGGCACAAAGTTGCAGCAACTCGGACTTGATATATTCCCCACCATTATCAGATCTAAGAGCTTTGATCTTGCTCTCAGTGGTGGTCTCAACAGAAGCCTTAAAATCCTTGAATTTTCCAAGCACTTCTGACTTGTTTTTGAGAAAGAATACCCATGTAAAGCGAGAATAATCATCAATAAATGTCAAAACATACCTTGAACCATTTAATGACATATGGGGCAGCGGACCGCTGATATCAGAATGGATCAATCCCAAAATAGTAGAGGCTCTGCTAGCCTTGCCGCGGTCGAATCTGTGCTCGGGGTGCTTCCCAATAATGCAACCGGAGCATATTCCCTTCGAGGAACGGAGTTGTGGAAGCCCATCAACCATGGATTTATTTGATAGCAGCAGCAAATACTTATAATTTAGATGTCCAAATCTTTCATGCCAAAGCCTACTAACCTCATTACCATGTGTGCGAAGAGCAGTGGGCTTTGCAAGCGGAATAAAGTGCGAAAACTCATAACATTTTGCAGTGTGGTTTGCCTTTCCAACCGCAACTAGTCTTCCACTTTTGATATCAGAAATTTCAACTGTATTAGGGCTGAATGTGACTTTCTTTGGATCACCAGTATGTGTCATTTGATAAACAGAAAGGAGATTCGAAGCTAAGGAAGGCACATAGAGAACATTCTGAAAGCATCCATGATCTACATGAATCGTACCTTTGCCCTTTGAAGAAATTTTTGAGTCATCTCCCAAATGGATGGGGATGGAGCTGTTTGGATCGAATGAGGAAAAAGAATCAATATTTGCAGCCATATGATTTGATGCACCCGAATCTATCAAGAGAGTGGGCTTCGAAACCGTTGCCATGAGTGCTTGTCCTCTTTCATGATCGTCATTCCGATCCTTCTTCCTTGCACCGTCAGGAAGGGTTATGTTGTTCTTTTCCAAAAGGAGGGCCATTTGATCTATAGTCTTCTTCATACATGAACTTTCGGGATGAAAGCCACGGTTACAATAAGTACATTTAGATTTTTGGTTACCTTCTTTGCCCTTTTGCTTGGATTTCGAACTGGATGGTGCATCCGTTTGCTTGCCTTTGTCTTTTTGCTTGTGAGGCTCGAATTTGGGCTTCTCCTTCTTTAGCTTTCCTTTACCATTCGAAATCTTGGGTCCTTGAACAAATAGGGCTGAATCTTTGGAGCTTATGGACCCCATTTGAATCAACTTGTCATGCTCTTTCGTAACGGACTCAATGAAGGCATTCAAGGTAGGCATCTTCCAATTCGGGGTAGTTAGCCGACCGGAATTGAAAGTGGAGACAAATACCGAATAATCTTTCCCAAGCTTGCTTAGAATGGAGAGGATCAACTGCTTATCCTCTTTGATAACACCACTGTTCTTCAATTGCAAGTTCAAGTTCTTGAATTTTGTGAAGAATTCATTGATGGTCTCGAAATTTTCAGGATTAAGGCCAATCAATTCATTCTCTAATTGAAAAGCCCTAAGCTCATCCTGCTTGCCGAATAGTGTCTCAAGTTGCTCCCATATGGCCTTTGGAGTCTTCAATCCGCTGAGATGGAAGTGAAGATCTTTGGAGATGGAGAGACAAAGAAGACCGTAAGCTTCATCAAGCTTATTGTAGTGTTTGGTTCTTTCTGCCACATTGTTTGGCTCCAATTCAAGACCAAGAGTGACTCGGTAGTATCCTTTTGAACGTAATATGATCTCCATATCATCTTTCCAATCAAAATAATTGAATGGGGTGAGGATAGGCTTTGAAGAAGAGTATTCCATTGCTAGGAGCGAGTCAAATGATGAAGAAGAAGCTTGCTTGCAAACTATAGCGAATGGAAATGCTGTAGGGAAGCTTGCATGCAGAATGTAGCGAATGCACTTGGAGGAGATAATTAACCTGCAAATCACATAAGAACAATCACAATAAGGTCGAACAATCCACCCTTTGAGAGTTGCATCACACCTGGGATTGGATTTCAAGCAATGTTGAATGGGTCCAATGTATCAAATCCAGGAATTATGTGGTAACTCAAGCTTCTGGAGTGGTATTGGAATAATTTTCAAGCTTTGCATGCACATGAGCGAATGCCCTTGAGATATCTCATGCCAAACTTTTTGCAATTTTTAGCAATTCAGTCAAATCTTCTTGTATAAACACCTGTAGAAAAGAGATCTTGTCCCTGCAATGGCTCTGATACCATGTAAAGTTAGTCACAGCAGATCTAATGAACAAATAAATCAGTCACAACAGATGAATAAGAAGATATGGTGCAAAACTGTGCAAAAACATGCAGCAGTGCTCTCTATCCCAGAAAGGGTGAATGAATTACAATAGATTACAATACAATCCAACCATGTCAATGGCAATTCGAATTGACTAAGTAGGCATTCGAATCACTGAAATGGAGTAGCTTGACTCAATCTAGGAGTCCTCATCAATCATCGGTGTTGCTCATCAATCACAACAAACAGTCATCCAGGTGTCAAGCTGAGTCTAACTGATCATAATAAATGTAACTGAAGTGTGTAGCACTGATATAGGATCTGGAGGCTCAGTGGGGGCGCATGGGAGGCTAACTGGAGTCAGAGCAAGTCACCTAATCGAACTGGAGGTCAATCGGAGGTGAAACAGTCAGTCAGGAGTGAAATCGGAGTGAAATCAATCAGAATCGGAGCTAACTGAATGTAACTGGAGTGAATCTGCAGTGGTAGGTGAGCAAGTGCGCCCTTCTCAGTCAGTAGGTGAGAAGAGGGCGCCTTTCAGCTTAGGAGGGCTAAAAGGCTGTGGAAAGTGGCTCCCGGGTGCTAGAAGAAGGTGGATAAGGTGCTGGAGGCATCAAACTGGTGACTGGACTACATATCCTGAAATAGATCATGCAAGATCCTGAAGTAGATATGTATCCCGAAATAGATGATCCTAAAATAGATATGTATCCCGAAATAGATGATGGATATCCGAACAGCCACCTCACATTGAAATCCATATACTTGCAAATATCAGCCCAAACTGCCTGTGAAAACCGACAATGAATAAAAAGATGAGAGATGGTCTCTTTCTCATCCCTACAAAGAGGACAGAACCCCGGACCCTGGAGGAAATGTTTTTGCAGAATGTCCCAGGTTGGAGCCTTATCTTCCAGTATAGCCCAGAAGAGTAATTTTGCTTTACCCCGGACACTTTAACTTCCACAGATATTTCCACCACCACACCAATTATTATAATTGCATTACAAATATTTATAACTATAAAATTCTTTTATATTTATAAATAGATTTATTGAATCTAATATGAAAAAATATAAATGTCCATTTTGATTAAAATAATGACATTTTAACTAATTATATATATATATATATAAATATAAATTAATGTACACAATTATATTATGTGTACAATTATAATTTAATCACAATTGTTGCTTGTGGTGTTTTGTTTATCATCTATATAATTTTATTAGAAATAGAATTAAAAAAAAAAAAATCTAATCAACTTTCATTAGAAATGATCTTATATTATATTATGAAAGATTTCTTTGTATTCAAAGTGTGTATTATCTTATAACATGTCTATATAAAAAATAGATAATAGATTAGCTCAAATTATTCATGGGAACTCAAATTATTCATATTTCCAACAATTTTAATATTAGTTTGTTAAATTATTGATTGAACTAAAACATTGTCAATTTGAAAATTTAATGAATAAAATTCTATTATATTTATAAATAGAATTTAATTCTAAATTTTTTGTTAAATTATTTGAAAATTTAATGAATAAAATTTTATTATATTTATCAATAGAATTTAATTAGAGATTTTGCTTAGATAATTTTTTCATATTTAAAATAATTAACATTCCTAAAATAATATTCATGTCTACCTAGCTAATAACTTAAGCTATTATATATTATATTAAGAAACAACTTCTTGAATTCAAAGTTTGTATTATTTTATAACATGTCTATATAAAAAACAGGTAATAGTTTAATTGAAAGGGTTCATGTTTATATATATATATATATATATATATATATAACTTATTATTGGATAAATGAAAGTATTGTTAATTTGGAAACATAATGAACAAAGTTGGATTACTATTTTTATTTTAAATTTTTTTGTGATTTTTAGATTTAATGTGAACTTTTTCTATTTTAAAGTGAATTGGATGAATTAACATGAAATTATATATCTGAATAGCAACAAATTTGTTTTTTTTTTTTAAATTTGAAAATATATTCTCAATTATGCAAAGGATATTGTCCTAAAGAACATTGCCATTGGTGACTCTTGTTTAATAGTTTCACTATTACTAAACACCTACCTATAACTATATGTGATTGGACACCAAATAGTTATACCTAAAAATTTGATTAGATAATTAAAAGCAAGCAGGATAAAAGATAATTAAAAGGTCCTTCAAAATTGCTTTTGGAAATTGTTTTCTCTTTAATTTTGCAATTTCACTAATCATATTTGTCTTTCCTAGATTAAATGTCAAATTTTAAAACACTTAGATCGCCCAAATTGTAATTTGAACATTCCAAATTGCGATGCCAACAATTGTTCTGCCATATTGCGAATGGAAGACATTTTGGTTAGTGCTTATACTGTACCTAAATTATGTAAAAAAAACATTTAACCATCAGCTAGCTCACCCACATATAAAAAGAGAGAACTAAGTCACACTTAAAACTATATAAATCAAAAGCAGTGAAAATGCGGAAGCATTGATAAGCAGAAAATATACTACGAAATTAGACCAAGTTAATAATGAAAACCCTGAATCTTACATTTCCAAAGTACAGATTGTTATGGTGCAATAATTGAGCACTCACACCTAGAGAGTTATGATTAAAGGCTTTTTTAATAACTTCATCATTCATCACACGAAAACATTCAATAAAAAATAGTAATACTAGACTTTCATGGTTTCAGCATTAGACACCTAAACAGTTATGCCCTCTAAATGGTAAAAATGTGTAAACAGCTTGAGTCGAGATGATCATTTTAGTCGCCTTCTTTAAATCAGTGTGAAGAACCCAACTCTGGCACAAAGCTTTGAGGATATCGCCTTCCATTCTAGGCATTCCGATGGAAAATTGCAAGGAAGGGAAGTCTTTTGAGGAATCTCTTACAATAAGGGTGTTGGAAAGATGCACACACAAATTAATTGACAATGAGAATATGCAAGCACAAAGTTGTGTGCATATTGAAGAGAATGCTTCACAAATAAAAACCTCACACGACTCCACCAAAAAAATACCTGCGATAAAATCTCTACTAAAAACATTATTAGATATGTATATGCTCTCCAGTAATCTATGAATTTTGAAAATCAGTCTTGAATTCAACAAAGGTGAAAACAATAAAACCATTCTAACATATACACTTTATAGTTTGTCCTTCTATCTAACATGTCGTCATACCCTCTCATTAAATCCCTTATTAATGTATTATCCTAAGGGTAGCAACCATGTTTTTTTTTGTTTTGGACAATGCCATGACATAAAGCAAAGCGCTAATTCACACAATCGTTTAATGACTTACATGTATGCAAATTAAATGTCACATTAAAAGAGCAGCCTACAACCCCTATCAAATAGAAAAAGTTGAAAAAGTTTTGCATAGGCTTTACTATGCGCTGGATAAGCAATATCGCAAGTGCCTTAAATAATTCGGACTAAGTACCGCCACGTCAACCTCAATCGGTATTGATCCATTAGCGTGCCTCATTTGCCTGTAAAATTAATTGAACCAAGTAAAAATTTGCATAGAAAACACAGGGTGAGAAATAACGAAATTGCTGAAAAATAAACTCAGCGAATTCTCTCTCTAAAGACTTCACTCTGCCTGTTACTAAAAAAACAGGCAACACATTCTATTGTATTTATAGTTAATTCTTGGTAACACACTCTACGTGTGAAATAACAAACTTATGTAAGAATCAATATCTTACTCACACATTTCTTGTGAAATAACAAACCCCCTTTCAGGAATGAATTTATAGTTAATTCCTCTCAACAAACTCTACTTGTGAAATAACAAACTTATGTCTCTTAGTTACGCGTCACGCATGAAGTCATTTATATAGTTAATTCTTGGTCGCACACTTATTGTGAAATATCAAACTTCTCTTTCCGGAATGATTCCCGTGGACACCCGTTCCTTGTGATGTTGTACGGTTGACCGATTCCATATGTACACACGTTATGTTTGAAGGAACAAAACTTGTATTTCTGTGAAAGATTCTGTTTGGCTTAGGATTTCTTCACCACAAACACTCCAATTAACATCACCTAGCACATATAAACTCTCTCTCAAATACTGCATTGTATAGTACGTAACAATGCTGTGTGTTCAACACAAGTTAGTTTCTCCTCAAAATACATAAATATGTCGTCACTGGCTATGAACAGAAATTCTATACAGGGGTGCGGAACGAATAAACATACGATAAAGGATACATGTAGCGTAAATATGATCACAACATCAATATAAACACAATATAGATCGCTATCGCTTCACAAGTAAACACGCCATAAAATTACATTACCAGAGAATAAAAATATATCATTCGCATATTTGATTGATTTCAATTATACAGAATTTATATTACAATAATGCGATGCAAGTCGGCATTTTCTTTATTCGCTGGTTAATTCCTAAATTGCAATATGGCAATTTAAAATTTTACAATTCCTAACATTCTTAACTCATTCCAAGTCACAATATACCCATGCCACCCTTAAGACATTTCTCGTCACCCTCTACACATTTCAAGGTTCTCTTCAAACATTGCAAATAGAATGACTTGCGATTATTAGCAACTGCAATGAGATGCATTTGCAATTTTGCAAGATGAGATTTCGCATACCTTCTTTATCCGTTTCACTTATGGGAAATTCCAAGTAAGTTTTAAAAATTTGTTCAATATTTTTTTCAAATTTTTTGGAGGTACGTATGGGATGGATTATTGCAAAGAGAGGCACTTTTTAGAGTAAAGGTGCATGAGAGGTGTCACCTCTTTAATCCAAATCAATTTAAACCGTTGAAATGAATTAATATAAAATAGATCATTTATTAAATTATGGATGATTGCAAGAAGAGAGTGAAGGTGGGTGAGAGGTGTCAATTTTAATCCAAGCCAATGTTAACATTAACAGTTAAATTAATATAAAAAATAAATAATTTATTAAATTAGATAATTTATTTAAATTAATCAATTACAATTAAAAATTAAAATGGTATTAAATTACATAAATATAAATGCAATTATAAAACATATTAATTTATTAAATTTAACTCAATATTCAAGAGATTATAACATTTGTATCCATATGTTAGGTCAAGATTAAATTTTACTCATATATTGCTTCAATATTAAAGAGAGTGTAATATGTCTACCTATATGTTGGTCTAATATATTATTTTACAAAACAAACAAATAATATTAATAACAATAATGCTTAAATTTGATTGTTTTTTTTTTCTTGTGTTTCTAGGTTTACTAAGTAATTAAATTAACCTAGTTAAAATAAAAATTAAAAATTAGAAAAAATGAAAACTATAATACAATTAACAAGCATAGATCCATCTCAACTATAAATCTATGTGTTCCTTCACATTTAGGAACTAGATTTTAATAATTTTCTAGGCATATTTTAAATATTGGTTTACTAAAGTAATTAAATTAGCCTAGTTAAAAAAAAAAAAAAAAAAACTAAAAAAAAATCAAAACTATAATACAATTCACGAGCATAGATCTATCTAAATTATAAATCTATGTGTTACTTCATTTTTAGGAACTAGATTCTCATAATTTTATAGGAATATTTTAAATATTTAATAAAGGATTGAATGTAGATTTTTATTCCAATACAAAAGAAAAGCATGAAAGTTGAGCATTGATAGTCCAATACTACCATGAAACAATGATGTGCTCTAAGACAATTAAGCACTAATATTGGTATTCTAATAATTTACAATTTTACTAATATTCTGAATAATTTCACAACATTGATTTCTATTTAATATTTGTATTACTAAATATTAATTGGTTGTCCTTTTAATCGATATTATTAAAATGTACTTATAACGTGATTTTTATTTTGAATATTTCAAGTACTAATTATTACCCTTTTTCCATTAATGAATATGTTATTTGCAAATAATTGTTTGTTCAAAAATATTGCTGAAAACTATAATTTTGATTATTTGAATTAAAATGCATAGCTATATGTATATGAAACAAGAAACTAGAAATATTTTCTATATTAAAGGATGGGGTAAGCCCCACGATTACACAACAAAAGTAGCTTTAAGCAATCATTCCACCAGGACAGTGCAAAGCAAAATAGTGATACCTCAATTCCAAAACCATTTCCCTAACTTTCTATTGTATTCTAAGACCATAACTATAAACATAAATTCTTATATGATGAAATAGAATCATCTTGAAAAACAACACAAGACATAGTTTAGCGATGACGGCCCAAATGATATGTTTGCATTGGAGAAAGTTTTTTTCGTTGAGTGAGGTTTTTTCCCTTGGTGCCCTTGCTATGTAGTTGTAGTTGAACCCAAGCCAATTGAGCCTCCAAATCCACTACCTGAGATTTTAGTTCAACCAGATTTAGTTTTTGTTCTTCCATTTCATTCCCCATCAAAGCGCCATGGTACAACCTTTCACCCCTATCCATGACTCATCTTTGTTCTTCCTCACTTTTCCAATGGTCTATCCCTTGAACAAGTCCATCCATCTCTTGCTAGATTGAACGAACCAATATTGCCAATCGACGATTTCTTGCTTGAAGTCTCATCATCCTATGTGGAATGCAAGAATCCCCTTCATCTATCTAGCCCCCATTGACCATAATAGAAGGCCTGAATTTTGTCATAGATAGGATGTGAGAAGCGACACCTTCATAGGAAAGGCCTTCACAGCATAGAAACACTTGAGAACAATATTGGAGGGATGACCTCAACCCTTGAACATAATTTCAAAAATATCTTCGTTGAATGAGAAGGCCGAAACCACGGTCTTCTAGAACAAAGTCCCTATCATGAAATTTATCTAATATTCCATACTTCATTTCCAACATAGACACCCCTTTTAATGACCCCATGCTTGGCTTGACCAATTATGTGCCCAAGTGATTCCGTTAAGTCCTCCCATCTCTACCTACTTCCATGATCATTTTCCATGAACATAATAACCATGTGATCACATTACATCCCCTTCACACCATTGGGAAAATCCTGGCTCTGATTCTCTTATAGGTTAACCATGTAATCTTATACTTACCTATTTAAATTGGCATGGAACTCTCAATGATGTTCGTGAATGCGTCCATGAATATTCTTTGAAAGGTGCATACATGTATTTTCCTACTCCATGCCATGAGATGGATTACCCTTTCACCATATTTTTTATTATTCCCTTTCTCATCCACCTTAGCCCCCTGGTCTTAGGTTATGGTCTAATGGCCATTGCATTTGGATCTAGCCTCCCTCCACCCTTTCCAATTCTTAATTTGAATTCCATTCTCAAAGGAAGTGGACAATTTTGGTCTGACATTACTTATGCTTATGTGTCTCCGCCTTATGGGATGGTTCATGATTTATTTATATAGAGTTGAGATTCATCTTCCCTTCTAATAGAGAAATAGTCTAATTAGCCAAATTGTTTGCGTCTTGATTCTGCTATCTAAGAAACTAAAACAGTTGGTAAGAACTGAGACTAGCCAACATTTTCCTTATTCTTTCCACTATCCCTGAAAGCTTGACATTTATCCTTATTGGTTTGGAGATCATAGCTTAGATTATTGTCAATAAGTCCCCTAATATTATAATATCCTATATTTTGAGATGAGAAATAACATTAAATCCTTGATCAAGGGAGATCAATTCAGTTATCTTATCCATTTTTATTCGGAGGCTCCACACATATTGTTCCTTTGTATTTCCATTGAGTTCAACAATCTCCCCTCCCACTCCAACTTACCTTGGGTTCCATTTTGAATCCCTGTAAACGAAAAGAAGGTGTTTCTGACCTTGTCTCCATCTCCATTCCTAGACCTCTAATTTACTTAATCCTAATTTCCAGCTCTCCAATGATGTGGCACTAGAGAGCTAGGAATCAACCTGCTTGGATATATTTAGGGGAGAGATCCATTCTTGCTCTAATTTTTTTCAAATTAAGCATAGATTGGGGGATTAACCTTTACATTTGAAAAAATTTAGATATGACGGACTTTACTCATCCAACAACCTATTTTGGATATGAGATTTGTTGTCGAAATATTTCTTGGTTTCGAGATAACCATATTTTATAGCTTATAAATTTTGGAAGAGCAAACAACCACAATTTTAGAATAGGTTTGCTTTGCAATGATTGGGGTAAATCCTTGCCCATATTCTGGAGTATTCCTTGAAGCATTTATTGATGATATGGGAGGATGGAGGGAACCCAATATCTCTTCCCAAACTTGAGTAAAAATGAGAATTCAATAAATAGGTCTTTTATTGTCCCTTAGATTTGCATAAAGGTCATCACAAAGGACCTGTGAATCCCCTTCTTTTAATATTGTCACTTGTAAGAATATTTCCATGAAGCAGCACTTAATAGAAAATTTTAATTTTGGGTAGATCATTGCTCTAGAATTCCTTCCCTTACTTGGAGATTTGGATTAATCGTTTAGCTTTTTGTAGCTGCAAGAGCCGTTATTTCACTAAGTAAGTTCTACTAAGGCCCCCCATCCCCTTGAATCCTAACAAGTTCTTGTCAAAGGTGTTTTTCCAACAAGGTAGCGGAAGATTTTTTCTAGTGTAGGTATGATTAGAGGGGAGGTGGAGTTAGATCTAACATTTCGAATTTCCTTGATCCGAGTTATCCCAAATACACAGGTATACAATATTTCCATACCCACGATTTTGCATCCACCTCTAAATATCCTACAACTCTAGAATTAAACCAAGGGGGGGGGGGCGTATTTTACGATGCTACCTTCCCTCATGTTTATTTTCTTCCCATTCCTAGGAATCCAGCATAAATCTTTGTAAAATAATTTCCATGCTACATTACAAAACCTCCAAATTTGGGTTGCTTGTATCTCTTGTGTTAAATTTTCAGAATTTACTTCAATCTGATCTAGGATCTTAACTGAGAGAACAACATGTACAGCATATCTATAGCATATCAATCATGGAGACAATAATGCAAGCACACAAGAGACGCAAAGATTTACTTGGGGAAAACCATAAAGGTGAAAAACCCCAATAACTTCCTCAGAGATAGATAGAGCAATGATACAACCAACCATGAGAGATAGACATAACCTAGCAGCAGATCCTCCTCCTCCATAAGTGTGCCACTCCTCCTTGAGTGCATGAGTGAGAAGTGAGTGAACAAATAGAGTGCCTCCCGCACTCTATTTATACTTGACTTGACTTGCCTTTTTACCTAACTCATGTAGGCTCGAACTTAACCACATAACATAATGCTGAGTAGGCCGACCCCCAATAGGGTGGTCTAATAACCCTTTGACCCACATGACTTATACAGGGCCGACCCCAAACAAGGTGGTCTAATAACCCATCAAGTATAAGTTACGACACTTACAATATAAATGACGACACTTCCTTATAGAGGAATAATACCTTCTCTATAGGAATATAATATACATATATGTGAAATACATTCCGAAGTTACATATACATCAACATCTTGGGGGGTTGGTATATACACCTAAGCTAGTTTCCTACCAAATATTTCCTTTGAAGGGCTTCTTTTACCAAACCCTACTTTCCTGAAATCATGCTCCACAAAATTTATCTCCCAAAGAAATATTGGCATATTTTGGATCATAGGTTTGGAGCCCTCCTTCATTAAAAGGGCCTCCAACAATATTCCATCTAACCAAGTGCATCTTGTGATCACTATTTATGCCTCCCTTCCATAGGAAGCACTTAATGATCGTACTGATATGCTTATGAGCCCCAATTGGGGATAGGGGGACATATCATTGAAACAGTGGGAGGGAAGATACGTCTTATTTTATGAGTGTGAGTCTTCCTTCCGGGTTGAGTTAGGTTAATCCCAATTGCTTCATCTTATTTTTAAGTTTACGACAATTTCTCCCTAGTTTGTATCCTTTTGAGTCTCATTGGCTATAGAAATTCCTAGATATTTTAAATGATCCCAATTGGTCAACCCATTTATCCCAATTTCCCTTGAGGTATTGTTAAATGTACTTTAATCTAGATTCCATCCATATATGTTGCTTTTTCTATAGTTTAATTTGTTACTAGAGTCTAGAAAAAAGGAGTCAAGGATATTTTAAAGTATTTGAGCTATAATTATAGAATCTCATCCAATTAGGAGGGTATCATCTACATATTGGGAGTGGTTACAATCCTTGACCCTTCAAGCAATTCATATTTTAGGGATATTTCCATTCCGTTTGGAAAGCTCTAATTCTCGACTTAATGTATCCGCCATAATGGTATAGAGGAGGAGCACAGAGGAATCATTTCCTCAATCATCTTTAGACTTTGAAAAAAATCCCTTCTATTAAACAGGGGAATTACCTAGGGATTTTCTATACAAGATTTAATTGAATTTATGAAATCATTAGAGAAACAAAAATTGCTAAAAACAAAATAGAGGAATCCATGGTTAACCCTACCAAAACCAATATCCATATCTAGTTTGGTAATCATATCTTTTTATCCCTGGCTTCTTTTGTAGTGGATGGGCTCTTGCATCAAAAGAATATTATCTAAAATTTGGTTATTCGGGATTAATCCCCCCTTGCTTAATGAGATGATGCCAAGGAGAATGTTCTTTATCTAGTTGGAAACAATATTTGATATGATATTGTATGATACATTGAACAAGGCTTTGGGATTGAACCTATCAAAGGACTGAGGGTAAGTCTTCTTGGGGGTCAAAGCCAAAAATGATGAGTTGAATGCGGTCCGATTTTTTTTAAGAGAAATTGATCATTCTACTTAAATCCATGCTTATGGTATCCTAGCGTAGCCTTTAGAAGTGAAATGTAAACCCATAAGGCTAGGGTCCATGTTTGGCTCCATACCACATATGGCTTCAATTTTAGCTCCTCCTTTGAGATGCTTTGGGTTAATTTTGAGTCTATGCCCGAGTCAATGAAGGATGGATGTTTTGGAGCATACATAAACCCTCCTCATGGTATCCATCCTTTGATTGGAACAACTTGCTAAAATGTTTGAATTCCTTGTCCTTGATTCTATCGAAGTCCTTATTCCTTTCCCCATTTAATTCTAGGATTTCCATGATTGTTTTGGTGGTGAAGTTGATTGTGGGTTTTTTTATGGAAGAATGAGATGTTCATGTCCCAAAATTTTATCCAAATATTCCTTGAATTTAATCTATATTATTCTCATTCCTTCCTACATGCCTTGTGAAATTCCTTTTGCATCTATTCCTTTTCTTGAATAATTGAATCAATGATTTCTCTCTTCTCCATTTCTATTTGATGTTCTTCTAGCTCACTTTTATGATCCTTTGTTTCCTAAGTCGGCGGGCTGCGAATCATTTTTTCACATGCTTTTAACTCTTTTTTGAGAATCCTCATATTTTCTTCCCAGACATAGAAGGGGTATCACTTGACTTTTATGCTCCATACTGAGCAAACTAAGGATCATAACCCTTCCTTTCCACCTTTATTAGATTGAAATTGAAAGGATGGGTCCTATATCCGATTCTTCTTCAAGAACCAAGGACATTTCCCTATGATCAGATACACATCCTCGTGGTATGTTCGAGGACAATTCAAGGGATTCATGAATAAATAACTTTGAACCAAGAATTATTCTATATGAGAAACAATATGAGTAGAATTTGAGTGGTTGAGTTTGATAGTTTTATGTCCTAGAGGGTAGAAAGGTCTTTTGATGCTCCCTTGGAGTTGATAGCTATTTTGGTGCCCCCATTCTATTTTTTCTTAGATTTGATAAGGATTTAAGGATCCTCAAGCTTTGTTTACTGAATCAGTAAAAGATTGGGTTTTTATAGCCTAATGATGTCTCTTAGGGTTTCTGCTTTCCTCTTAATACCTAATCCTATAATGTTCTAGGAGATAATTTCCATTATTTACCTTTGGATAAACTGGGTCCCCCTTTTGGATCCAAGGCTCATGATATTCATGTTTGCCTCATCCCAATTAATGTCTTGTTTATGATTTTTTTCCAGTGTCCGTTGAGTGTTGAGCATTTTATTTATTTTCACATACTTTTCTCTTAGTTCCTTTTCTCATCTCCTTGATCTCTTTTTCTTGATTGATAGTTCAATTTATTCTTCCTCTTGGTATTCTAGACCTTGGGGTTCTAGTTATGGATGGGGAGGTTCTGATTGGTGGAAGTGTATCTCTTCACTTCCTTATTGTGCCGAGGTACTATATGCTGCTCTCGGTTTTCTTCATTAACTGGGACTTTTGTAACTTTGGTTGCTTGAAGTAATAACATTACATAGATCAAAGAAACCCCACAAGCCTATAAATAAAGGGAGATGAAAAGAAAGTTTAACCCTTTAACTTGTATTGTAGGGTTCTTTCAAGGTTTATAAACTTGGCTGAGTCCTGGGATTTATCAGGTCAAGCTTGGTTCATCATTCTTTTTTTAGACCATCCAATTCCTTTTGGATCCAATTTGCTAGAGTGTGGGTGCAAAAATTTTCTCCCCAAAAGTGTTGCAACGGGACCGCACTAGCAGGGAAAAAATGAACACGCGCACACACCTAAGGTAATGCACATGCACCACTAGGTTCAGTACCGAACCGGGGCGTGTACGCACTGCTACGTGTGCAAGTTTCTAGCACGTGCACGCTCAAATGCGTGCATGGGAACCTGTTAAGATTTTAAAAAAAACAGGGTAGAGTCTTTGTAATTCTCTCCATTGTGGTCGAGCATTACTCACCATTCTCATGCGCGGCGTTATAGACCACCAATTTCACAATTTCCCCTCCAAAACTCTCTCAATCCATCCACCAAGTGATCATCAAGTGAACTGGATAGGTAAGTTCCATGTTTTTTTTCATTTTATTCTTTTTTTTTGCCATTTTATTCGTTTTTGTTTGTTTATTAAATTTGTAATAATTCCCAAATTAATAAAATAATAGATAATTTTTCAATTACAGAGTGTAAACCTATAAAATGAATGAACAAAATGTTAACATGGAGTCCAGTGGAACACAAGAAATCATAAATATTGGAACCAATGAAAACCCTCAATAAAATTCAAATGCCCAACAAAATCAAAACCCCCAACAAAATTTTGACCAAGATGACTTGAACCATTATGTAAATGAAATGAGAGTGCAGACTTGAGAACTAAGAAACATAGGGGAACCATATCGAGTGTCACTTACCACCTCAATTGAGAGCTCAATTGACTTCCTCATCCATGCACATCGCCAATTGAATGACATGATTGGATATAGAGCTAGGACGCTAGAGTATTACTCCATATGCATTTCCAAGGAGGAAATAAAATAATTGAATATTACAAAGGCCCAATTATACAGTATGTTCACCGATACAAGAACACAATAACCACCTGGCAGTAGAAAGCCACGTCTTTGCATGGATTGGTGTCATTTCCAACAATGGAGGGACAATTGGATGCATAGGTAGTTCATGGTTTCTGATAAACCTCCATGCAATAATAGGGAGGTTCCACAGTACTTCATTTGCAACTGTGGGCTAAGTTTCTTATTGGTTTACACATCATCTATTTTGACATAACCGAGTTGTAGGGTGTTGGCTGTGCTCTGCCCAAGATCGACCTGCTGCTAGGAGGAACCCACTGATAGGGCCACTAGCTCCAAGGAGGGAGCCCAACCCCTCTCCCCATTCACCTCAATTACCCAACAAACTTTATCATATCGAGGGCACGATGAGGAGTGTTGCACATGGAATGCTTAGATACATTGCCTTTGTAGAAACTACTAATGTGGAGAGACAAGTTGACCTTGATAGAGATGCAGGTGCAGGGCCTTCATGACAGAGTCAAAATAGACCTCTGACTAATGGTATCCATGTTGGGCCTTCTAGTTCGACAGGGAAAATGCCACATCTTTGTCCCCAATGCGAGCACACTTTCCCTGGCCCGATCGAGGGCTGCTATATGGATCAGGTTAGCACTTTTTTTAATGTGTTCTCAATCATCATTTGGTAATTTGTAAAGTAATTTTAAATTATTTTTGTTTGAATTAAACTATTATTTCAATGTACAGCTATTTAGAGATGAGACGCCATCATGGGAGAATGTAGGATCCCCCAACCTGGATGCAGCAATGACAGCTACAACTAAAATTACAGCACCTCACATAGAGGTATTTTCAGTACCTCACACAATATTGCTATTACTTATGGCATTTCTATTTTTATGTATTTATATTTATGACATACATGATGATAGTTCGCACAATATTTTTTAATATTTTGATTGACTAAATAATTACTTGTTTAGTATGCTCATAATGTGCATGCATTTTGGTGTCCACAGGTATGCATAGACTACAATGATCAGCCATCTCCACTAGGGATCGATAGATCATGATATACACAGGTACAATGTGTAGTTAAAAGCATGCTTTTAATTTGAAACATTACGACATACTATGGTTTTTTTTTTTTTACTAAACTATGATAATACAAATTTGTATGCAGGGGTCGCCAACAACTGCAGGCCACTTTAGTCCTAGGTTTCCACCCTCTCCGATGACTCACCCCCCTCGCTTCCATCCAGACCCCTCCCTCCATCCACCCCGTCCCTTCGATCCAGCCTCCCCTCTCCATCCATACTCCCCCCTCTGTCCATTGCCCCCCTCCATCCATCCTCCCCCATTCATCCATGCTCCTTATCTATACATCATCCCCCATTCATCCACGCCCCCTCGTCTATCCATCCTCCTCCATTTTTCCATGCCCCCCCTTCCATCCAGCTTCCCCCCTCCATCCACAACTTTCCTTTTATCCACCCTCCTTCCTCTATCCAGGACCTCCCTCCCATTCACCATACCTAAACACCCCCCCCATCCCTTTTGAGTCGATACCCCATATCATACAACCTGTAGGGGTTCATCATTCACGATGTCCTCCTCCACCCCATACCACCATGTCCTCCTCCACCATATCATCTCCAGTTCCCGCCACTATTGTGGAAACTACTATTCCAGTATATTCCCATGTATCTACAGTGGTTTCACCCACAGTTGTTGCATCTACATCTCCACCCCACCCTCCCCCCATGACTGCATCGGAGCAGGTTGTCCAGCCAACTGCTCCAGATGCTAGCCCAGAAGCCCAGACATGTCCATTGTCGGAGGTGTCCACGGTGAGGATCAAGTCAATTTATGAAAAAATTTTGATGCATTAACCAAAATTAATTTAAGCAATTATTATTTTTCAATGAAATGATTATCGTATATGTTGTAGGGTGGAATTGCTGAGAGGCTCCGCAGATCCAGGACACCTTCCTCACGTCTCCCACTCGCATTAGCAGTGAGTTATTTAAGATTTGAATTGTATATTAATTTTATAAATGTGGTAAATGTTACAAATTCTTGAAAATCATGGTATCTTATATCATTTGTTTCAGAGCGAGGAGAGGCGGTCTACTCCTAGATGGAAGAAGACCCGAGGTACCACTAGCTCTAAGAAGAGGAAGATCGATTTTGGAGATGCACTTGAGAGTGACCTGGGTTGTCACAATGCTTGACACACCATGTTATGTCCATTAGCCACGATGTGGCACTTTTGGGAACCTGTTGTCATGTACCTTGTATCTACGGCATGGGTTGCCATGTATTTTGGATCTACGGCACGAGTTGTCAGATTTTGTATAGGGAACAAATTGGTATGTATTTTGGATCTACGACACGAGTTGTCGGATTTTGTATAGGGCACAAGTTTTCATCGTATGTACATTGGCAACCATGTTCCACTATTTTCCTGAAAATTTATATATTTGTTCGAGTTTTGTTCCACTATGGTTTTATCTCAGGGATTTGGGAATATGGTAGAAGGTACATGTTGACCTAAGCTTTACTAATGTTATGACCATATTAGGTTTTCCATCCATTGATAAGGTTGTCACAAGTGTACATATCCATCATATAAAAAAATTCATGCTACAATGAATTCCAAACCATTGAGGGGATGAACATACACCATGCACCATGAACATACACTATGCACCCTTTCCAACTCGACCAAATGAATTATCTGGAATAAATACTAGTTATGGTCTTAGAATCAACCATGATCGTTTGCGATAAAATTGTCAACCGTGCCATAACAATATTTCAATCATCTAATAAATAATTATGTTTCTCAATTAGGTTTCTGGTGCTAGGTACAATGTTTTTCTACTTGTGTGCACCCTTTCCATATAGATGAGAAACTATGCATATATGTGTATAATGATTTGGTTTCAAATGTATGCACATGAATATATATGTACAATGAAAATGATTTACTTTTTATATGTATTATAATTTAGACAAGGGATTATGCTACATAATAGGGTTTCATTGTGATTAGAATACAAAGTAGGGTTTACCCTACCAACTAGGGTTTTTAGGACAAGCTCTTGTGTTTCTAGGATAGGCTCCAAGCTCTAGGTTTACCAACTTAATGTTGAACTCCACTATCATGAAAACATTTTCACCAACAACATGCCCACTACCACAATCACCATCAAGCCTCATCATCCTCTTGCTCACGGTGCCACCATCCTCGTCCCCATCAATCATTCATAATCCACCATCAAACTAATGCACTTTGTCTCATTGTCACCGACACCATATCTATCCCCATGCCCATTATCACCATCGTCATCATTGTGCTCATTGTCACCATTGTTGCCATCATGCTCATTGGAGTCTAGGCCATTTAGCATCTTTGTCTATGTATTTTGGGTCAGATATGGATTGCACTTGATTTGTTTTTAGTTGTATGCACCTTTGCTATATACATGTCAGAAACTTTGCGTATAAGTGTATAATTATTTGGATTCAAAACTAGGGTTTTTAGGCTAGGCTCTAGATTTCTAAGTTTTTCCCATAGAAAGTTGATAGAGACACTTTCAACCAGGAGTGTCTCTATCAAGTGTCTATGGGGAAACTGTAGAACAGACGTGGATTTGGGAAAAAGGAGTCGATCTGGGTCGATAACTTATGGAGTTCACCTCTATGTTTAGACTTAGTGTGACAATGTGGGGCTTAGTTTTGCATTTGAACTTGCCAAGATGGTAGGCACAGGATAATCCTCGTATATATATATATATATATAAGAAATAAAATATAAAATAAATAGTAATACTAATATCTATTTTTTGTTGAGATTTGGTCTTGTGAAGGCAAGGAAACAAACCAAGATTGCAAACCAAACTAGAATATGGACAAGGAGTTTTGAACTTAGCATCATTAAATAGAATTTTTAACTCAACATTAAAAGAGTAATTGAAGATATAATTAAATTTGAATTCCAAAATAAACATCCATGTTGATGAAAGAGATGGGCCCTAAGTTGATTGCTTATGGATCTATTATTGTCTTAAAAAGATAAAAGTTCTAAAGAAATATCGCATTTCTTTTATAGAAACAATGCATGTTGTGTATATTTTCCATGTGAAATACTCACGAGGTTCAAGTCATCAAATGATAATCAATTGCTATTTTTAAGGACAAGACTTGACGAAATCCAAATAAGGAAGAAAACATCTTGACCCACATAAGGATATCTTGATATATAGCTCATGTTGCACTTTCAACAATGTTAGTATCACTAAGAATGCAAAAATGCAAAAATGACTATCTTATATCTGATGTCAGATTTCTTGAGTACTGACAATATGTAGGTGTGAGGGATATCTAAGAATATAGTTAAATGAACATTTGGGATATCATGATGGTCTATTTAATATATTTCACTACTAGTTGATCAAACTCAAAAGTTAAGGGCTGGCAAATAGGGCATGGAAGTAGAACATATAAGTGGAAAAATAACATGGATGTTAACATAATGGGATTTGCATTTCCATGGATATTCGTGTTTTTAGTTAGATATTCATTTAACATTTTCAACTAGCATAAATTTACAAACAAAATCATTTCAATTCAATTTCCATCTCATATTGGGTAAACATTACATAGTGAGTACATCTAGTAAGACCCACCTCTTTTTTCTAGTTAACAAGGAATACATTACTATTGGAATGGATACCCTTTAAAAATGTTCTTGCTAATTATCTTGAACTCTACACTCATAAATGGGGGTTTCAAGTAGATCCACATGCAAATAAAGGAAGTAATGGTTATCTTGCTTCATCCATTCAATACAACTTGATTTTCATCTAGTCCTTGCAACAATCCCAACCAATAGACACTCATAATTTCGGTTTCTAGGTAGATCCAGAAGTAAAGAAAGGATATAATGACTTGCTTCACCCATTCAAAACAAATTTTAATTCATACATGCTTTCAATATATAGGAAAAAAAGCTACAAGGCTTTCACAACAATGATTAAAACCCCAACAAAGAAAACCACAATTTTAGCCTCAAAAACTTACAACATTCACAATTTCCACTAGTAGTTCAATATACCTAATCGGTAAAAAAAATAGATTATGGATAAAACAAAATAATATGGCTAACCTAGAGTGAAACTAAGCCTGAAAGAACTACAAGTAATTTTTTCTATATAAGTATGTGTATAGTCTACACAAAGGATCAATCCAAATACTATAGTCCATTGTCATAAGGAGAAATCCTAATGATGCCCAATAAGCCAAAACCACATGTTAAAGATGTTAAATATGCATATATGCCCACTATGTAGATCGAAGTTCTAGGGTTTTCCCATAGACACTTGAAAGAGACACTTTCCACCAGCTCAAATATACCTCTAGTCTACCTTCAATCTACTTAGCCTATCTTGCCATATGCCATATAAAAATGGCGACATCTAGTACCAGCGTTATATGGCATATACTCTCTAATTGAATTATGGTAAAACACTTTCTTGTGTGTTGACATAACATTAGGAGGTCAAAGGTGTTGCTCTATAATGGCTCCCATATTCTCAAAATTGTCTCAATAGCTTAGGGAGCATCATGATTGTGTTATAAGTGTATGACCTCTTGTGTGAGGTGTTCCCTTAGGTTTTTAAGCAAGCACAACCCTCATTTCATCTCATTACCAACATTTACCTAGACATTTTTCATATGTCATTTCACTAGCCACTTCACCCAATTTCATCATGTCCCCCTTTTGCAATAAACTAATTATGTGTCATGTTCTAAAGTATATCCATATTATTTCTATGTATGGTGCCTAAATCAAACTGAGAAGAGTCAAAGTACTATAAATTAAATCAAATCAAATGATGAAGGTGAGTTATGCCTCCTTGCAAAAGCCATGATCCTATGTCATAGCTTAGCAAAGCCAAATCTAAATCAAAGGGACTTGAAGGTAATCTAGTTGCATACATGTTCTCCTAATGAAGTATGTATCAACACTTGGGAGCCAAAGAACCCTAAGACATGTCCTATATGGTAGTTTGAAATATCCTGTATGCACATGTGGTAGCTGACGAAACCCAGGTCCGCAAGCCAGTTTGGGTTTCGTGGCCTCAGAGCAAATCCCCAAAGTGTCCCTAAATGGCCACGGGGTTCCTTGAAAAAATGCCTGTAGCAAAAAAACCATGACTCCGGTAGTGAATTCGTCGATTCTGATGGATTCGGGATGTTAGGTTTCATCTAAGGGGCTGCCCACACCATGCCTTGAAGGCTCATAAATGATGTTATTGTGCCATCTCAGTAACTAGGGTTTTGCTCAGTGAAGGCCATTCTAATTTTGCTCAAGGGGGCCATTTCTCATCTGAAGGCTCCCAGGCGTGCATGGCCATTGTAAACACATCCTCAGTATCCATACGCACGTGGGGGGGCTAATGGAATCTAGGTCCACTTGTTGTTTTGGGTTTAGTTGCCCCGGAGCAAATCCTCAAAGTGTCCCTGAATGACCATGGGGTGCCTGGAAAAAATGCCCGTAGAAAAAAATCGTGACTCTGATCGTGAATCCATCAATTTCGAGGGATTCGGGACACTAGGTTTCAATTAAGGGACCCCCAACAGCATGACTTGAAGGCTCATAAATGATGTTATTGTGCCATCTTAATAACTAGGTTTTTGCTCAGTTAAGGCCATTCAAATTTTGCTCAAGGGGGGCATTTCTCATCTAAAGGCTCCCAGGTGTGCGTGGCCATCGTGAAAAAGTCCACAATGGCCATACGCATGTGGGCGAGCTAATGGAACCCATGTCGGCTTGTTGTTTTGGGTTCCATGGCACTGGAGCAAATTCTCAAAGTGTCCCTGAATGACCACGAGGTTCCTGGAAAAAATGCCCGTAGAAACAAAATCGTGACTCTGATCATGAATCAATTGATTATGATGCACTCGGGACACCAATTTTCCGCTACGAGACCCCCGAGATTGTGCCTCAAAAGATCAGAAACGATGTTATTGTGCCATCTTAGTAACTAGGGTTTTGCTCAGTGAAGGCCATTCCAATTTTTCTCGAGGGGGGCATTTCTCATCCAAAGTCTCTTGGGCATGTGTGGCCATCGTGAATGCGTCCACAATGGCCATACGCATGTGGGGGAGCTGACGAAACCCACGTCCGCTAACGAGTTTGGGTTTTGTGATCCTGGAGCAATTCCTCAAAGTGTCCCTTTATGGCCATGGGGTGCCTGACCAAAATTATTGTAGCACCAAAACCGTGACTCTGATCACAAATCCATTGATTCTGATGGATTCAAGACACCAGGTTTTAGCTAGGAGTCTCCCCACACCATGCCTCGAAGGCTCATAAACGATGTTATTGTGCCATCTCAGTAACTAGGGTTTTGCTCAGTGAAGGCCATTCCAATTTTTCTCAAGGGGTCCATTTCTCATCCGAAGGCTCCTGGGCATGCATGGCCATTGTGAACACATCCACAATGTCCATAAGCACATGGAGTAGCTAACAAAAACCAGGTACGCTCATCTTTTTGGGCTACGTGGCCCTAGAGAAAGTACTCAAAATGTCCCTAAATTGCCATGAGGTTCCTCACCAAAATGCTCGTCGCACCAAACCATGACTTTGATTGCAAATCCGTCGATTCCGATGGATTTGGGACACCCATTTTAAGCTAGGGTCCCCCTCACACCATGCCTCGAAGGCTCACAAACATTGTTATTGTGCCATCTTAGTAACTAGGGTTTTCCTCAATAAAGGAAATTGTGATTTTGAACAAGGGGGTCAATTCTTATCCGAAGGCTCCTGAGTGTGCATCGCCATTGTGAAAAAATCCATAATGGCCACATTCATGTGGGAGAGCTGACGGAACCCAAGTCTGCTTCCCGGTTTGGGTTCCATGCCCCCGGAGCAATTCCTCAAATTGTCCTTGAATCGCCACGGGGATCCTGACAAAAATGCCCATAGCACCAAAACCATGAATCTGATCACCAAGACATCAATTCCGGTCGATTCGTGATGCCGAGTTCTAGCTGGTGGACCCCCCACACCATGTCTCCAATTCCTGGATATGGTCCTATTGTTTCATCTACAGAACTAGGGTTTTGCTCAGTGAAGGCCATTCCAATTTTGAAAAAGAGGGTCATTTACGATTTGAAGGCTCCCAGTTGAGCATGGCTATCGTGAACATATCCACGATGGCCATGTGCACGTGGGGGTGTTGATGGACACCAATTCCGCTCGCAGGATTGGGTTTCGTGCCCCCGGAGCAAATCCTCAAAGTGTCCGTGAATGGCTAGGGGGTGCCTGACCAAAATTTCCATAGCACCAAAACTATGGCTCCGATTTCCAATCCATAGATTCTGGTGGATTTAGGACGTCTGGTTCTAGCTAAAGGCCCCCCCAAACCATGCCTCCAATGCCCAGAAACGATCCTATTATGCCATCTACGGAACTAGGGTTTTGCTCAATGATGACCATTCCAATTTTGCAAAAGGGGTTCATTTATGATACGAAGGCTCCTGGCTGAGCATGGACATCGTGAACACATCCATGATGGCCATGCGCACCTACGGGAGTTGATGGAATCACGTGCGCTCGACAGTTTGGGTTCTATGCCCCCATAGCAAATCCTCAAAGTGTCTCTAAATAGCCACAGGGCGCCTAACCAAAATTCCCATAGAACCAAAACCATGACTTTGATCATCAAGCCGTCAATTCTGGTGGATTCTAGGTGCCAAGTTCTAGTTGTGGGACCCCCCACACCATGCCTCCATCTCCCAAAAATGGTCCTATTGTGCCATCTATGGAAGTAGAGTTTTGCTCAATGAAGACCATGTCAATGTTGTAAAAGGGGGTAAGTTATGATCTGAAGGATCCAGTCCGAGCATGGCCATCATGAACACATCCACGATGGCCATGTGAATGTGGAGGATTTGAAAGAAGCCAAGTCTCCTCGTCGATTTGGGTTTCATGCCCCGCGAACAAATTCTCAAAGTGTCCCTGAATTACCACACGGTGGTTGACCAAAATTCTCATAGCACCAAAACCGTGACTCTGATCACCAAACCATCAATTCAGTGGATTGAGGGCGTCGGATTCTAGTTGGGGGACCCCCCACACCGTGCCTCAAAATTCTAGATATGGACCTATGTGCCATCTCTGAAACTAGGGTTTTGCTCAGTGAAGGCCATTCCAATCTTTCTCAAGGGGGTCATTTATTATCTGAAGTCTCCCTGCCGAGCATGACCATCCTGAACACATCCATGATGGCCATGTGCATGAGGGGGATTTGACGGAAGCCAAGTCTGCTTGCTAGTTTGGGTTTTGTGCCACCGGAGCAAATCCTCAAAGTGTCCCTCAATGGCCATCGGGTGCCTGACAAAAATGACCATAGCACCAAAACCAAGACTCCGATCGCGAAGCCGTCAATTCTGGTGGATTTGGGACATCGGGTTCTAGTTGGGGGACCCCACACACCCTGCCTCCAACACCCGGAAATGGTCAAATTGTTTCATCTTCGAAACTAGGGTTTTTCTCAATGAAGGCCATTTCAATTTTGCAAAAAGGTGTCATTTATGATCCAAAGGCTCCCAATCGAGCGTGGCCATTGTGAACACATCCACGATGGCCATGCGCACGTGGGGGAATTGACGGACGTGAATTCTGCTCACCGGTATTGGTTCCATGCCCTCGTAAAAAGTCTTTAAAGTGTTTGTGAATGGAAATGAGGTGTGTGACCCAAATTCCCATAGAACCAAAACCATGACTCTGATCACAAAATGTCGATTTTGGTGGATTCGGTACACCAGATTCTAGCTGCCCCCCCCCCCTCCCCCCCCCCCACACTATGCCTTCCATGCTCGAAAATGGTACTATTGTGCAATCTCCGGAAGTAGGTTTTTGCTCAGTGAAGGCCATGCCAATTTTGCAAAAGGGGTTCATTTATGATCCGAGGGATCCTGACTGAGCATGGAAATCGTGAACACATCTACGATGGCCATGTGAACGTGGGGGAGTTGGCAGAAGCCAATTCTGCTCACCGGTTTGGGTTATGTGCCCCCAGAGCAAATCCTCAAAGTGTCCCTAAATGGCCATGAGGTCCCTGACCAAAATTGCCATAGAACCAAAACCGTGACTCCGATCGTGAAGCCGTCGATTCCAGTGGATTCAAGATGCCAGGTTTTAGTTGCCCCCCCCCCCCCCCCCCCCCCGCCCCCCCCCGACTATGCCTACCATGCCCGAAAACGGTCCTATTGTGCCATCTCCAAAACTAGGGTTTTGTTGAGTGAAGGCCATTCCAATTTTGCAAAAGGGGGTCATTTATGATCGAAAGGCTCCCAGCCGAGTGGCCATTGTGATCACATCCACGATGGCAATGTGCATGTGGGGTAGTTGACGGATGCCAAGTCCGCTCGCTAGTTTGGGTTCTGTGCCCCAAAGCAAATCCTCAAAGTGTCGTTGAATGGCCACAAGGTTCCTGACCAAAATGCCCATAACACCAAAATCGTGAATCCGATCTCCAAGCTATCAATTCTAGTGGATTCAGGACGTCGGGTTGTAGTTGGTGGACCCCCCACACCGTGCCTCCAACGCCCAGAAATGATCCTATTGTGCCATCTCTGGAGGTAGGGTTTTAAAGAGTGAAATCCATGCCAATCTTGCAAAATGGGATCAATAAGCTAAATTAGGTTCTATATGGCGAGATTAGGTTCTATATGGCTATATTATATAATTGAATTTATATTGTTCTATTAAATTTATAACTATAAAATATACTTACAAATATTTATAACTATAAAATTTTTTTGACATTTGTACACATATTCATTGAATCTAATAGAAAAAATATAGATGCCCATTTTCATTGAAATAATGATATTTTAGCTAATTTTATATATAATGTACACAATTATATTATGTGTACAATTATAATTTAATGACATGGTGGTTTGTCTATCATTTATATAATTTTATTAGGATTAAAATTAAAGTACAAAAATATAATTAACTTTCATTAAAAGTTATATTATATTATGAAAGATTTGTTTGTATTCAAAGTGTGTATTATTTTATAACATGTTTCTATAAAAAATAAAATAGATAATAGATTAACTCATATTCTTCATGTTCTCAACAATTTTAATATTATTTTTTTAAATTATTGAATGAATAAAAATATTGTTAATTTGAAAATTTAATAAATAAAATTTTATTAAGTTTAATTAAAGATTTTACTTAAGTAATTTTTTTATATTTATTTAAATTTATTCAAATAAAAATAAAAAATATAATTAACATTCCCCAAATAGTATTCACGTCTACCTAGCTAATAACTTAAACTATTATATATTATACCTAGCTAATAGCTTAAGCTATTATATATTATATTTAGAAATAGTATTAAGCTATTATATATTTTTTTTGTATTCAAAGTAATAAATTAGTTGTAATTATTCATATTCTCAATATATTATATATATATAATTAATTTGGAACAAAATGAACTAGTTGGATTTTTTTGTGTGTGTGATTTTTCCATTTTATATGGGGTTTTCTTTTTTTAATTGATTTTTCCATTTAATAGGAGGTATTTTTATTTGAAAGTGAATTGGATGCATTAACATGAAATTACATATTTGAATATCAACAAATTTGTTTTTTTTACAAATTTCAAAATCTATTCTCAATTATGCAAAGGACATTGCCACTCAAGAACATTGTCATTGGTGACTCTGGTTTAATAGCTTCAGTATTACTAAACACCTAACTATTTGTTATTGGACACCAAGTAGTTATACATAAGAAGTTGATTATATATATTATGTAAGTAGGATAAAAGATAATTAAAACGCCTCTCAAAATTGTTTGTTATTTTCATAATTTTGCAATTTGAGCAATCAAATTTCCCTTTTCTAAATTAAAGGTTGGATTTTAAAACAACCTAGATCATCGAAATTGCAATTTGTCCAACAATTATTCTACCACATTCCTACAAGTCAGGGGCATTTTGGCTAGGGCTAATACTACACCAATATTATGTAGGCAAAATCCATTTAACAATCAACTAGCTCACCCACATGTAAAAAGAGAGAACGAAGTCACACTCAAAGTTATATAAAACAAAAGCAGGGCAAATGCGGAAGCGGAAGCATTGATACGCAGACAATATACTACGAAATTAAACCAGGTTAATAATGAAAACCCGGAATCTTACATTTCCAAAATACGGATTGTTATGCTGCAATAATTGAGCACTCACACCAAGAGAGTTATGAGTAAAGACTTATTTTACACAAAAACATTCAATAAAAAATAGTAATACGAGACTTTCTTGGTTCGAGACTTTCTTGGTTTGAGCATTGGACACCTAAACAGTTATGCCCTCTAAGTGCTAAAAATGTTTGAACAGCCTGAGTCGAGATGATCATTTTACTCGCCCTCTTTAAATCAGTATGAAGAACCATGATTGTTCAAATGTGGCACATGACTAAATTGAAGCGTTCCATTCTACGCATTCCGATGGAAAATGGCAAGGGGGCGCAAATCTTTTGAAAAATCTCGTACAAGTGGTGGAAAGATGCACACACAAATTAATACATTATGAGAATATGCAAGCTCAAAGTTGCGTGCATATTGAAGAGAATGCTCCACAAATAAAAACGTGAGAGTGCTCCACCAAAAAAATACCTGCAAAAAAATCTCTACTAAAAACATTATTAAAGATGTATATGCTCTCCACTAATCTATGAATTTTGAAAATCAATCTTGAGTTCAACAAATGTGAAAACAATAAAACCATTCTAGCATATACACTTTATAGTTTGTCGTTATATCTAACATGTTGTCATACCCTCTCATTATATCCCTTATTAATGTATTATCCTCAAGGTAGCAACGAGGTTTTTTTGTTTTGGACAATGTCATCACATAAAGCAAAGCGCTACTTCACACGAATCGTTATTGACTTACATGTATGCAAATTAAATGTCACATTAAAAGAGCAGCCTACAACCCTTTCTATTGTTATCGGATAAAAAAAGTTGAAAAAGTTTCTTACGTTTTTTAACAATCGGCCTCAAATGATGGGAGAATTGTGATTTGCATAGACATTTCCATCCATTGGATAAGCAATATTGCAAGTGCTTTAAATAATTTCGAGTGAGTACCGCCACTTCAACCTCAATCGGTATTGACGCTACTCACACTTCTAGTGAAATAACAAATCCCCCTTTCAGGAATGAATTTATAGTTAATTCCTCTCAACAAACTCTACTTGTGAAATAACAAACTTATGTCTCTGAGTTACGCGTCACGCATGAAGTCATTTATATAGTTAATTCTTGGTCACACACTTATTGTGAAATATCAAACTTCTCTTTCCGGAATGATTCCCGTGGACACCCGTTCCTTGTGAGGTTGTACTGTTGACCGATTCCACATATACACACGTTATGTTTGAAACAACAAAACTTGTATTTCTGTGAAAGATTCTGTTTGGCTTAGAATTTCTTCACCACAAACACTCCAATTAACCTCATCTAGCACATATAAACTCTCTCTCAAATAGTGCATTGTATAGTACGCAACTATGCTGTGTGTTCAACACAAGTTAGTTTCTCCTCAAAATACATAAATATCTCGTCACTTGCTATGAACAGAAATTCTATACAGCGGTGCGGAACGAATAAACATACGATAAAGGGTACATGTAGCGTAAATATGATCACAACATCAATATAAACACAATATAGATCGATATCGCTTGACAGGTAAACACGCCATAAGATTACATTACTAGAGAATAAAAATATATCATTCGCATATTTTATTGATTTCAATTATCCAAAATTTATACTAAAATAATGCGATGCAATTCGGCATTTTCTTTATTCGCTGGTTAATTCCTAAACTGCAATATGGCAATTTAATATTTTATAATTCCTAACATTCTTAACTCATTCCAAGTCACAATATACCCATGCCACCCTTCTGACATTTCTCGTCACCCTCTACAGATTTGTTATAGCTTAAAATGACACTTCTCCATCCGTGACAACACTTGTATCACGTGGTCGCATGACGACACTTCTTGAGATCAAGTTTAGTCACACAACAGGACACTGGTGGATTGAAGGGTCATTTGGGACACTAAAAATGGTTGAAATTACCTCACTCCTGGCCCATTTGATGGTCATAACCCTTCAGAACATTTTTCCAGGCCAAACCATCTCCTAAAAATCATCAGAAAACCCTGTTTTTGGCCATTTTTCCCCAAAAACAAAGCTATCCTATGCATAGAGTAGGGCATACTAGGATGTGTGCGCGGCTCTTATGCCTGTGGAGTAGTGCACACCTTGAAAAATATGCAATTCTGCTTCACTAGAGTAGCGCACACCTTGAAAAATGCTCTGGTTTGCAGTAGGAAGAGTACGACATTTTCCTAAATCATTCAAAATCTCAAATTTTGGTTCAATTGAGATAGTTTGGGAACTTCTTAATCGGTTATAACTGCTTTTTCTCTCCTTCATTGACTATATAAGGAAGGTAGAAGGGCCATGTGAGAGGACCAAGCCTATAACAAGGTTATGCTGGAGGAATGGAGACCCTCATCCCTCTCTCTTGTGCCTCAGTTTCTGATAAACCCTAGCACAGCTGATTAGAGGTTGGAACCCTTGGAGAACAGAAACAGGAGACCTTGAATCTTGGTTTTGTGAAGTGCAAAGCTTGAAGGAAGGTATAACTTGATGTACTTGCTTCATTCATTAATAAAGATCAGACGTTTTTCCCTTTCGAAATATGACCTATTTATGTGTGTCTCAGATTTGATTATAGTTTGATGTCTTATTATGTCATGGATATCGGTCTTATATATGTAGTCAAATGTATTTGAGAAAGGTATGAAGTTGTTTTGCAGGTGTGGGCATTGCGACACTGAATGGCATTGAAGAGCAAGGAAGAGGAAGGCTAGGATCAACCTTCTGAATAAGGTGGATATATCTCTAACCTTAATCTCTTCACTTACTTGTTGTACTTGCAAAACATTTGTAGGTCTATCTTTCATACCTATAAGTTGGTAGTTTCTCCCCTGAACTATAGGTGTATTTTCCTCACAACAGAATGGCGACTTCGCTAGGGATAGCCTATCTTCTTAGGGGTATCCAAGGTCATTTCTTCAATTTTGTTTGATGGTCTTTGTTCAATTTCTTGATTAGAATTAGTTATTAGGCTCTGTTTGACCCTCCCTGGCTCTTAGAGACCCTTCCTAGCCCTTGCAAACCCTTATTGGCTCAAGTGTGGGGGGTTTTAACCCCATTTTTTCAACCTTTCCCACATGTGCACTACTGTTGTGAAGCACAGTAGCGCATTCCCCTGTTTTGGGCGCTAGTCTTGCACATATACAGTAGCGCACCCATTTTGGGATTGAGTTTTTTGGTTTTCAACTTGTTTTGGGGGGCTATGGCTGCATTTTTGGGGGTCCCTGATGACCTAGGTTTGAGTTAAACCACTGTAAGTTGTATCCTATCCTTGTACTATTCCTATGTTCATGATTTGGACCTCCTTTGATCAATTTGGGTTTGTTTGGAAAGTTTTGGGGCTTGTTGACCCGAGTTGGGGGGTTGTGGACCAATTTGGTGTTTTGTACCTTAATTTGAGTCTGACTAAATTGGCTTGCTCCATTTCCACTGGGTTGAAACCTACTGAGTCTACTTGACCCTGTTTGTATCTATTTGAGTGAAATTTCTCTTTAGATTGGTTTCGTATCCTCCCTTATGCTTTTAGTTTTATTTTTGTAGTGAAAGCTCAAGTGTCTTTGCTGCTATTTAGGACCTTCACTGCACTGTCTATGTGTAGAATTGACTTTACCAAACCATACTTCTTTGTAGGTCATTTGCTTTGTTTGGGTCTAAAAGAGGTTTCATACCCTTTTCCCAATGGTTGGCATGCTTACATCAATAAGAATCTGAAAGCCGTATTGGTTGCTTTTACTGTTTCAATAAGGAAACCTGAAAGTTCTTTGCTTTTGCTTTGATAGTAGGTTAGTTTCAATTTCAGTTTTGTTTCTCACCATTGAAAAGCATTAAAATTTGATTTATTTTCTGAATAGAGTACTTTGCATGTGGCTTAAAGGATTTAACAGTGCTTTGCATCAAAAAGAAGAAGTTTTCTTTTGTATACTTATTTGTTTGAGTAGTTGCATTCTTAGGTTTTGAGTTTAATTTTGTACGTTTAGACTTTGTTTTTACCCTTTTTTGTATTCGAAAAGACTAAAAATTGCATTTGCATATACATTCTAGATCGTATCTTTAGGACTTGCATTGAAAAAAAAAGTTTTGTTTAGTGGTAAACATTTCATTTCAGTATTCTATTTCTGTTATAACCACTCTCACACACCCACTACCTTTTTGAGTAAGCAAGTAACTTTTAAAATGAACCCTAATAAAATGTACTGGTAACATTTTCTTTTCTAGGTTACACTATCCACCAACTAGTTTTGGTAAGGATATTGGGTTTAAAACACCTTAAACCACCCAAGATCACACATTACACAAAAATCGTAGTTCGACTATCACAGGTAAACCCACCTCATTCAAAACTTTCCTGAGATCTATGCAGTAGGTCTTGTGATATCAGATTGTTGGGAATAAACCTTCTACTTTCTGTTTCGAGCATATACTAGGATTGGATCGCGTTTGGGGACTCTTTTGAGTTTCGGGCTCAGTTACCCTGCCCACCGCCTTCTGATTCGACAAGAGACTGTTCCCCCTGGAGTTTTCGGAGTAGTTGTATCCTTAGTATCTGACCATAGGATCATACACAGGTGACGACGGAGATTTATATCTGTTGTACCTAAGACAGACATGGGAGGAAATCCCTTGCAGGTCTTTCAGAGGGTGGTTGGGTGATTCCAACGCTTGCACCCTTAGTCATTGTATTGTGGGCCCCGGGTAACTGTTCTTCTTCCTTCATTGGTCTGTTCTGGGCCCTCATCATCCCAAAATCTTCTCCGAAAGGCATCTGTTTTCTGGTTTGATTTACCTAGGACCTTTTTTAGTGGTGTCCTCTTTGTGCTACTTGTCTTAGTTCGCCTTAGAGAACTTCTTGCTCATTTGAGCAAGAAACTATGTCTAGCATTCCGGCGACCGCTAATCGAGATACCCCTGTTCCAAGGGATCCTTGTGCTATTCCATTCATTGGAAACATTGGTACTCTCTTAATGGCTACTATGAATATTCCTGGATTCACCATAGGGCTACCGGTTTAGTTGTTGTGCACTCCGAATTCCTTTCATGCTCCTGATGCTTCTTTTGTAAGCACCTCAAATCAAGAGCATCATAACCCTGTACGTTCTTTGCCAGTAACATCTTCTCCTCCTCCTTCTACCTCATGTGGCGAAAGTAGCAATATTAGTAATCAGCAGTCTAAAAGGAATAGACGGAGGAAGAATAGGAAGAAGATGCCAAAACAAGGGGCCAACAATGTAATATCCCAAAAATAACAAAAATTTCAAATTTTCGCTGCCTGCAATAGTCATTAGTTTAAAATAACAAACTGCATACTTTAGTTTTAATTTTGTCAAAACATTCCTATTTGTACGAAACGATGTAAGCCTAAACTCCTTTGTGTTACATGGTCTCTGTTATGTATAAGTTTTTGAGTTGCGGAAGCGGTGTGGAAATTAATAGGAGGTTATGTTTTCATTGCAATTATAACTACTGTTCGTAAATAACACTCCTTATTGTTTTGAGAATTATATGATCTAAATTTGGATGTCTAATGTCACCTTCAGGTGATGAATTCTTGTGACATCGGTATGTTATTCATATGGTGGTACTATCATGCTCCAGGAAAGGTAATTACATAACTCGGCAGAGTTGCCGAGAGGTATGGGTGAATGTTGTGGTGGTCGGACTTACTTAGCAAAATGCTAATGATATTTCACACTTCTGTGTTTGTAGATCTATTCAATCTGAGACTGCTATCTCTAAATAATTGGTTCACACTTTACTATTAGTCCTATCCCACCAGGGTAATGATAAGTTAAAAAAAGTGAGGATCCCATTATCATGGACGTTCATACCTAAGGGTCTCCCAAATGTAAGCTGCACAACTTGAAGCTTAATGTAAATTGAATGAAATGTGGGGTGAGTCATAGTCTCACTATAGACTTTGTACAAAAATCGAGTCTGTTGAAATTTAAAAGAAAGTGTGGTTAAACCCATGAATTCACTATAGACTTTGTAATTAGAATCGAGCTTCCACTATAGAGAGACTGGTATATTCTTAAATGCGCTTTTAATGAGTATGGGTGACATCCTGTCCTACGAAGGTTTGGATAATGAGTTGGGGTTTTTTGTCAGTTATCCCTGTAGTCGACTTGTTCTCCATCTCTGGCTCTGCACTTCATTGTATGGTGGTAGCATTGTATACTCACCCGAGCCCTGCTCGTGGTCCGCACCCTTGGTAGGTGTTGGAGTGGACTATGGCGTAAGGCGTTCCTACTTCTTACAGGTAAGGAACGAATGGTTTCTATTTTCCTTTGACACTTTCATCTTTCTGTATTGATCTTTGAACTAACTGTTAAAACTTGTTGAAAAATGGCAGGTGATAAAGCTTTGGTCAAGGAGCTACGATGGTTCATGGTGCCGTGGCCAGGGTAATGTTAAGTCTGGCTTACCCACTTGGGCCCTACCTCTCGCACCTCTGGTGTTTGTATGTATGTGTTTATCCTGGTGTAGCATGGAGGCTTTCGTAAGCCTTGGGATTACTAATTCGCCTTTGGAAGTTGTTATTTGTCTACTGGCTAGCCCAGAAAGGATGGCGTTCTCACTGTAAGTTTAATAGTTGAAAAGTAAAAGGACTTGTTTAGTAACTGGGTCTTGCTGGCCAATCGATTCTGCGAAATCTTGTAAAATGAAATGCTATTTTGTTTGAGTATGACTCCTATACAGTTACAATGGTTCCAATGGTATATTTCAAATTTCTTTGTATGAATATAAGGCTTTAAGCCGAAACTTACTGATGCTACTATGATGGGGTTCTTGGGTATTTTGAAAATCTATTTGTACAGTAATTGTTCAATGATAACAGGTCTTAGCGCCTTCAGTTGGGAAATATAGTTGTGGTTTACGTGTTAAATTAATTTGCATTTGCTACTGTATTGGAAAATTTGCTAAGGTGTTGTTGTGTAAACAATGTATTTCCTGTGAAGGAATATAGGATATTAATGAGGATTTTCTATGCCTCTGTCTCTATACTGGGGTTAGCAGACCTCGCTTATCTTACTATTGGCGTGGATATAATGGTTGCTTATCTGAGGAGGGTTTTCCAAGTTGTACTCAGCGTTTTGTTTCTTTGTTGTTGGCGACCATGACCCCTGTAGGGAATTCCTACCAGTTTTGGGGCATGAGAGAGTCGTGGGGTTTGACCTTTGACCTCTGCTTTCGTTATGCATCTATGTTTGTGAATTTTTGGCATTTCTAAATGCTGTCAATTTATAATGTATATTTGTTAGGGTTAAATCGAGTCTGAGTAGGGTATCGATCTATGAAATTTTAAAACTCTATACCTCTTTGAAGAACTAGATTGATGGTGGTAGCAATGGCAGAGTATTATGTGTGTTTTGTATTGGAAAAGAGGAATGTATAAAAGGAAACAATGATTCCTGTCCTTCCTATTGTCATCGTTTTAAAACAAATGTAGTGTATGTAAATTTGTGTATCTTTTCAAGAAACGAAGTAGATAGAAAAGAAATCTTACAAGGAATGATGTTGTGTTTCTCTTACTTCAGATTTGGTATTGTTAGGTATTCAAAATGTCTGGACTAAAGATTTTCTGTTTAAAACAAAATAGGATCTCAGTATCTACAATGTCTTGATGAAGTTTAAAGCCAAGGTTTAAGATGAGATAAAATAAACACAAAAGATTTTGGTTGAATTAAATCAACGATTCTGATATTCTAGTAAGCAATAAAATGAATAGCTAAGACTAGCTGGCTAGTCCTGCTAGGAATGCCATTTGACTCCAGGAAATCTTGTTTTAAAACATAAATTGAGAACATTACTAATGCAAAATTTCATTCATAAACAAAAATGTATAAATTATAAGAGGTTTTTATATAGATTTCATACCTGTTGATCCCTATAGCTTGTTCCAGTTGTTAATGTCCTATTGATCCTTGTAGCTTGTTCCTGCTGATAATGACCTGCACACTCAGCCAATAATTAATGAAAACCTCCTGAGCTCTTAGCTGACCTGAGAATTTATCTCGGATTTGATGACTTTGGGACTACCACATTCCTCCCAAGCATGATTCTGCAACCGTTCCTAGTTCAATATGAATCCCCCTGAGCTGGTTCTGACATGCAAACTGACAAGTAGAGGCCCTAGGTGTGTAGCTGGTTCAGATCTCCAAATCTATGGGCAGAGTTCACTTTCTTGAGCAGAGAGTTCTTCTTGGCATAATCATACCAAAAGAAAAAGATCCCCCAAACTTTGGGGTCTGTCCTCCTTAAGTAGGACAAATCTTGAATTATGACTGTTGGAAATTACTGGTTTCTTTAAAATAATTTAATTTATAAAAACAATATTTGTTTATTTAACTTTTAGTTATTTTGGAAACTAGGAGGTCTCACTTTGTTTTTACCAAAGTGTTTTTGATCTTTAATCTTTTTATAATAATAATAATAACAATTACAATCCTATCCAAATATTAATAAATAATAAATTGTAATTGGCAGCCTACTTAAGCATAAGTATATATAATAAAACTAAGCAATATTATATATATTGAAACTCCTAGTTACTAATACTTAGCTTTGGGATCCTTTAAGCATTTTGTTTCGCATAATGCTTCTTTTAATTCTTTTTAAAGAAAGGGGTCCACTTTTGTGGACAGCTTCGGTAGCTGGTAGGGCACCTCTAGTCTCTCCTTTTGCATGTCAGATTCCCTCGTTTTAACATGGTAGTTCCCGCAGTAGGTGATGATAATAATATTTATTTAATCAAGTCGAAATAGTTGTGATAAGACATGTAAGTGCTATTCAGAGTCGTCTCGACTCAACACTTGAGATTAATAACCCCAAGTGCTCTTCAGAGCCATCTAACTCAACACTCTTAGATGGGTGTTATGCTAGTGCAATTCCAGAGCCTCTGCTCAACACTAGAGCTAGAATGTGGTTGTGAGGCACATCTAGGATATTTAAGTGGCCTCGAATCTAGTAATCATTTCTTTTAAGCTTGGAGTGCTCCAGGGTTCATGCCCAACACTCACGTACATCGGGGCTTAGGCCCAGTACAAAGTACAATCCTCTAAATACATCGGGGCTTAAGCCCTGTATATAGGTCATTTGTGTGTTTCTGAGTCCACGCTCAACACAATAAATAATCAACCATGTAAATCATGCTCTGCACAGTATAATGTAACAAAAGCAATAATCTTAGTATATCATAAGTTGTAACCAATTCTCATAATGCAACATAGTTTATTCATTCGGGCTTTCCTGCCCCGCATATATCAATAATGAAAACAAATCAGGGTCCATGCCTAATATATCAACTCACGAAAGAATAAATCGAAACAAACTAATGCTATGTCAAACATAATAAATCACACATACTGGGGCCATGATTCGATATAACCTCATAACATAGTTAGTCAAATATTCGGGATATTACATCCCTCCCCGCTTAGAACAACACCGTCTCGGTGTTTATAGGGACTAGGAATGAGATCATGAAACAAGGCGGAGTATGCCTCTCTAATGGTAGCCTCATTCTCCCAAGTGGCTTCATCTGGTCCAAAGTGCCTCCATTGCACTTTCAGCTGAGTAATGGTCCTCCTCCTAAGCTGGACCTCTCTCTGGTCCAGAATGTGGAGTGGTTCTGGCGTGAACTCCCCTTCGGGATCCACCTATAATAAGGACCAATCAATAACATGTTTAGTATCGTATACATATTTCTTTAATAAAGAAGCATGAAAAACATTATGAACTTTTATGTGTGCTGGTAGGGCTAACTCATATGCTATTGGGTCCTTCTTTCCCAGTATTTCAAACGGTCCACAAAACCTTGGGGCTAGTTTACAACAACGTCCCAAGCTCAACGAGCTTTGTTTCGCCTTTCCTTGTAGTCCTTGTCCTTCCTTTTTTTGTCTACGTAACTCTTTTTGCGGTCTTGGGCCTCTTTTAAATTTAGTTGTACCTTGGAGACTAATTGTTCCAAGTCTTTTAGTAAGTCTGGCCCTAGCATAAGCCTGTCCACCGGGCTATCCCAGGTGACAGGGGTCCGACACTTACGACCGTAGAGTACCTCGAAAGGACTCATTTTGGCCGAGGTTTGATAACCATTGTTGTATGCAAACTCCGCGAGGTGTAAGTAGTCTTCCCACTTAGTGGGATTGTTCATGACATACATTCTCAGCATATCCTCCAAGATTTGGTTTACTTGTTCCGTCTGTCCGTCGGTTTGGGGGTGGTATGCGGTACTAAACTGTAGTTGTGTTTCTAACTCGGAGAACATTGCTCTCCAAAAGTTACTAGTGAACTTTGTGTCTCGATCCGAGATAATTGCTTTGGGTATCCTGTGTAACCAGAAAATCTCCTTTAGGAAGATTTCCGCAATGTGAACTGCCTTGTAGGTAGATTTTACTGGTATAAAATGTGTGGCTTTCGATAGCTTGTCTACTACTACGAAGATGGAGTCATTTTGTTTCTTGCTCTTGGGTAGACCTGTAACGAAATCCATACTTATTACCTCCCACTTCCATTCTGGAATGGGTAACGGTTGAAGTAGTTCGGAGGGGTGTTGGTGTTCCACTTTGACCAACTGACATTCCTGACACTTCGCGATGAACAATGCGATGTCGGCTTTCAATTTAGGCCAAAAGCAGTGTTTCTTTACGGCTGAAATCATCTTTTGATATCCAGGGTGTCCTGAATAGGGGCTCCGATGGAATTCTGTGAGTATGTTAGGTCTAATGTCCCCCCCCTCGGGAACGTAAAGCCTCTCCTTTGACCATAACAATCCTGATTCATCTATCTTGTATTCTTTCTGTTGTTGAAAAAGCCTATCTTCCTGGATCTTTTTAAGGATCTCGACATAGAACTGGTCATTTTGGCATGCCGTTCTAATTCTGTCGTGTAAGTCGAAGTTAGTTTGACTTTCAGTTACCTCGTATAACATATGAGCTCATCAACTTAAGGCATCGACGATCTTGTTTTCTTTCCCCTTGATGTGTTTCAGTTCAAAGTGATATTCACTAAGGAAGGCTAACCACCTAGCCTGTCTAGCGTTCAGGTCTGGTTGATCAAACATATATTTTAGACTCATGTCGTCCATCTTTAGTAGAAATTTCTTACCCATGAGGTATGTCTCCACATCTTTAGAGCGTGGATAATGGCGGCCAATTCGAGGTCATGAGTAGGATAGGTTTTCTCATGTTCCTTTACCTTCCTTGACTCGTAGAAGATGGCAAAGTCATCTTGCATAAGGAATCCACCAAGTCCTTCCTTGCTTGCATCGGTGCAAACTACGAAGTCCCCATTTGGGTAGGCAATTCGTAAAATTGGTGCGCTAATCAGAAGTTGTTTTAACTTCTGAAAACTTTCCTTGCACTTGTCGGTCAAGATAAACTTACTGGTTTTCTTCTGTAAGGCGGTCATGGGGCAAGCGATACGAGATAAGTTCTCAATGAACTTTCGATAATAACCGGCTAAACCTAGGAATGATCATATGTCGAAAACACACGTAGGTGTGGGCCATTCTTCGATAGCCTTAATATTTTCGGGATCAACCACTATTCCCTTCTCGGAAATGATATGCCCTAAGTACTGTAACTAAGGTCTATAGAAATCACACTTGTTAAATTTTGCGTATAGCTGATGTTCTCACAATATCCGTAGGACTATTCGGAGGTGTTGCTTATGTTCTTCTTCATTCTTGGAATAGATCAGGATATCGTCTATGAAGACTAGAACAAACTTGTCGAGGTACTTACTGAAAACGTTGTTCACCATGCACATGAAGTTCATGGGTGCATTCGTCAAACCGAAAGGCATTACTACAAACTCGTACTGGCCATATCGGGTGCAAAATGCAGTCTTACTGATGTCCTCATCACTTATTCTCACTTGTTGATATCTGGATCGCAGGTCAATCTTCAAGAAGATCTTTGCTCCTCCGACTTGGTCAAACAAGTCGTCGATTCTAGGGAGTGGGTAATGGTTATTGATGGTTAACTTGTTGAGTTGGCGGTAATCGATGCACATACGCATCGTGCCATCCTTCTTCTTAACAAAGAGGATTAGTGCTCCCCACGGAGACACACTCCGTCGAATGTACCCCTTGTCTATTAGTTCTTGTAACTGTATCTTGAGCTCTACTAGTTCTAGTGTACTCATACGGTACGGAGTCCTGAAGGTGGGTACAAATCCGGGGGTTAGTTCTATGGAAAATTCTAAGTCCCATTTGGGTGGTAATCCGGGTATCTCCTCGGGAAATACGTCTCTGAATTCTACTAGTATCGAGAAATCCTCGATCTTTTGTTCCCTATCGGCTTCTACTGATTGAAGGTGGATTGCAAATAGTTTACAACCCTTTCTTAAGCATTTCTTTGCTTGTATTGCCGATATCTGCAGTACTGATACTTCCTTAGGTATACCTTGGATGGTTCTTTTGTTTCCTTAACTATCCGTGCATAAGATGGATTTGTTTAAACAATCTAGCAAGGCATGATATCCCTCTAACCAATCCATGCCTATTATTATGTCATAAGACCCCAATTGTAGGAGGTTTAAATCCACTCTAGTTGGGAATCTGTTTAAATCAGTCTCAAAGCCTTTAACTATTTTGGAAACCTTTCGCTTGGTACCCATAGCTAGTTGTACCAGCCATGGTACTTTGTGACTTTCTCGGTTTAGTTTGCAAGTTTCTACTATCCTAGGAGAGATGTAACTTCGGCAAGCACCGGGGTCTATTAGAACTAAAATGGCAATGTTAGATATCTTACCCTCAATTTCTACCATGGTAGCTTGATGATCTGCCTATCGTCCATCAAGGGTGGCATAAATCCTCAGTGTTTTTGCCACGTCTCCCATGGTAGGCTCGGCTTGGATGTTGTGTAAAGTCTCCTCTGCTTTGTTGGGCAGTCTCTGTAGTAATGTGGTCCTTGGCATTTCCAACAAGAAACAGTTGGTGGTACTGCCTTTGCCCCTTTTTTGAAGGCTGGCCTGCTGGCTGGTGGTGGGGGTGCACTTGGTCGAGCTTGGGGTCGACTGAAGCTTCTGTTTGGTGGGAAATTGTTGTTATGTTTCCGGAAAGGTGGGGGTCTAAAACCCATCCCGCAGTTGTCTGAGAAGGTCTTGAATCTGTCCCTATTTCTGTTGATGTTGTCGTTCCTTGGCTGCTCGTGCTCATAGCGCAACCTGGCTTTATGTAGGGTTATGTCAAGGGTCTTGGGCAAGTCGAATTCTATCTTCTCTCTAAATTTTGGTGGTATCCCACCCAAGAACTGCTGGATTTTCATCTTCTCATCCTTAGTGTAAGGCACATAGTGTAGCAAGTCTAAGAACCGATTTATGAAAGCTTCCATAGTTAGGGAACCCATTTTCAACTCATGAAATTCTTTTATCTTCTTGTCGAAGAATCTTTCAAACATGTATTTGTCCTGAAAGATTCTGTTGAAAGTGTCCCAGCTTATGTCTCGCAGCTCTTGTCCCTTAATGTGCTTTAGGTCCCGCCACCATCTGATAGCTTTTCCATTTAGGTTGTATATGGCTAGTCGGGATTGCATTTCACTGGAATAATTATGAACCTTAAAGTACTTATTCATCCCTAAGAACCATTCTTCAGCCTTTTCCCCCAAGTTAACTTCTCCGTCATATGTTGGGGCTCTTATCTTTTTGAACTCTCCTTGTAAGCTATCATCACTCTTCCCCCTTCTCTTGCAAGGAGGTGGGGAGCCATTGTCATTGGAAGAGCTCTTAGAGTCCTCTTCCAATGGTTCTGATTTATGATCTTCTCGTTCTCCTATTTTGTAGTTGGCTGCTTTCCCCATGTTAAGAGTGTTGACAGAAAGAGTAGGCTGTCCATGGGGTTTTGCCCCTGTCAGGATTTGGAGTAAGGCCTCATTTATAGCCCGTTGTTCCCTTCTTTATTGCATATTTTCATCCCTGAAACTATGGAATTCTGCCTGTAGTTGCTGCATGGATTTATCTAAATCTAAGTTGAGCTCCACCACAATTTCTTGCTCTCGTGGTGGGGAATTTAGGTTGCCTCGTATACTGCTACCTTGTTCTGCACTCATTGTTCCGCTATTGTTTGTACCTGAAATTTATATAAGTATCTATTGTTTGGAAAAACAATGTGTTAGTTAATTCTTTTCGTAAAAACATAATACAATAATTTAAACACTTTCATGTTTCTGCAGCTGTGTTTGGTAGTGAGCCCAATAGGTCACTTAGTGTTTGTAACTCGCTCTGATACCACTTGTAATATCCCAAAAATAGAAAAAATTTAAAATTTTCGCTACCTGCAATAGTCATTAGTTTAAAATAACAAACTGCATACTTTAGTTTCAATTTTGTCAAAACATTCCTATTTGTATGAAACGATGTAAGCCTAAACTCCTTTGTGTTACATGGTCTCTGTTATGTATAAGTTTTTGAGTTGCGGAAGCGGTGTGGAAATTAATAGGAGGTCATGTTTTCATTGCAATTATAACTACTGTTTGTAAATAACACTCCTTATTGTTTTGAGAATTATATGATCTAAATTTGGATGTATAATGTCACCTTCAGGTGATGAATTCTTGTGACGTCGATATGTTATTCATATGGTGGTACTATCATGCTCGAGGAAAGGTAATTACATACCTCGGCAGAGTGGCTGAGAGATATGAGTGAATGTTGTGGTGGCCGGACTTACTTAGTAAAATGCTAATGCTATTTCGCACTTCTGTGTTTGCAGGTCTATTCAATCTGAGAGTGCTATCTCTAAATAGTTGGTTCACACTTTACTATTGGTCCTATCCCACCAGGGTAATGATAAGTTAACAAAAGTGAGGATCCCATTATCATGGAAGTTCATACCTAAGGGTCTCCCCAATGTAAGGTGCATAACTAGAAGCTTAATGTAAATTGAATGAAATGTGGGGTGAGTCATAGTCTCACTATAGACTTTGTACAAAAATCGCGCTTGTTGGAATTTAAAATAAGTGTGGTTAAAGCCACCCATTCACTATAAACTTTGTAATTAGAATCAAACCTCCACTATAGAGAGACTGGTATATTCTTAAATGCGCTTTTAATGAGTATGGGTGATAGCCTATCCTACGAGGGTTTGGATAATGAGTTGGGGTTTTCTGTCAGTTATCCCTGTAGTCAACTTGTTCTCCATCTCTAGCTCTGCACTTCGTTGTATGGTGGCAGCATTGTATACTGACCCGAGCCCTACTCGTGGTCAGCACCCTTGGTAGGTGTTGGAGTGGACTATGGCGTAAGGCATTCCTACTTCTTACAGGTAAGGAACGAATGGTTTCTATTTTCCTTTGACACTTTCATCTTTCTGTATTGATCTTTGAACTGACTATTAAAACTTGTTGAAAAATGGCAGGTGATAAAGCTTTGGTCAGGGAGCTACGATGGTTCATGGTGTCGTGGCTAGGGTAATGATAAGTCTGGCTTACCCACTTGGACCCTACCTCTCGCACCTCTGGTGTTTGTATGTATGTGTTTAGCCTAGTCTAGCATGGAGGCTTTCATAAGCCTTGGGCTTACTAGTTCGCCTTTGGAAGTCGTTATTTGTCTACTGGCTAGCCCAGAAAGGATGGGATTCTCACTGCCATTTTAATAGTTGAAAAGTAAAAGGACTTTTTTAGTAACTGGGTATTGCTAGCCACTCGATTCTGTGAAATCTTGTAAAATGAAAAGCTATTTTGTTTGAGTATGACTCCTATACGGTTGCAAAGGTTCCAATGGTACATTTCAAATTTCTTTGTATGAATATAAGGCTTTAAGCCGAAACTTATTGATGCTACTATGATGGGGTTCTTGGGTATTTTGGAAATCTATTTCTACAATAATCGTTCAATGATAACAGGTCTTAGTGCCTTTAGTTTGGGAAATATAGTTGTGGTTTGCGTGCTAATTTAATTTGCATTTGAGGCTGTATTCGAAAATTTGCTAGGGTGTTGCTATGTAAACAATGTATTGCCTGTGAAGGAATATAGGATATTAAGGAGGATTTTCTACGCCTTTGTCTCTGTACTAGGGTTAGTAGGCCTCGCTTATCTTACTAGTGGCATGCATATAATGGTTGCTTATATGATGAGGGTTTCCAAGTTCTACTCAGTGTTCCGTTTCTTTGATGTTGGTGACGACGACCCCTGTAGGGAATTCCTACCAGTTTGGGCATGAGAGAGTCGTGGGGTTTGACATTTGACCTCTGCTCTCGTTATGCATCTATGTTTGTGACTTTCTCGAATTTCTAAATGCTGTCAATTTATAATGTATAGTTGTTAGGGTTAAATCGAGTCTGAGTAGGGTATCGATCTATGAAATTTTAAAACTCTATGCCTCTTTGAAGAACTAGATCAATGGTGGTAGTGATGGCAGAGTATTATGTGTGTTTTGTATTGGAAAAGAGGAATGTATAAAAGAAAACAATGATTTCTGTCCTTCCTATTGTCATCGTTTTAAAACAAATGTAGTGTATGTAAATTTGTGTATCTTTTCAAGAAACGAAGTAGATAGAAAAGAAATCTTACAAGGAATGATGTTGTGTTTCTCTTACTTCAGATTTGGTATTGTTAGGTATTCAAAATGTCTGGACTAAAGATTTTCTGTTTAAAACAAAATCGGATCTCAGTATCTACAATGTCTTGATCAAGTTTAAAGCTAAGGTTTAAGATGACAGAAAATAAACACAAAATATTTTGGTTGAATTAAATCAACGATTATGATATTCTAGGAAGCAATAAAATGAGTAGCAAAGACTAGCTGGCTAGTCCTGCTAGGAATGCCATTTGACTCTGGGAAATCTTGTTTTAAAACAGAAATTGAGAACATTACTAATGCAAAATTTCATTCATAAACAAAAATGTATAAATTATAAGAGGGTTTTATACAGATTTCATACATGTTGATCCCAGTAGCTTGTTCCAGCTGTTAATGTCCCATTGATCCCTGTAGCTTGTTCCTGCTGATAATGACCTACACACTCAGCCAATAATTGATGAAAACCTCCTGAGCTCTTAGCTGTCTTTTGAATTTATCTTGGATTTGATGACTTTGGGACTACCACGTTCCTCCCAACCATGATTATACAACCGTTCCTGGTTCAATATGAATTCCCTTGAGCTGGTTCTGACATGGAAACTGAGAAGTAGAGGCCCTAGGTGTGTAGCTGGTTCAGATCTCCAAATCTATGGGCAGAGTTCACTTTCTTGTGCGGAGAGTTCTTCTTGGCATAATAATACCAAAAGAAAAATATCCCCCAAACTTTGGGGTCTCTCCTCCTTAAGTAGGACAAATATTGAATTATGACCGTTGGAAATTACTGGTTTCTTTAAAATAATTTAATTTATAAAAACAATATTTGTTTATTTAACTTCTAGTTATTTTGGAAACTAGGAGGTCTCACTTTGTTTTACCAAAGTGTTTTTGATCTTTAATCTTTTTATAATAATAATAATAACAATTACAATCCTATCCAAATATTAATAAATAATCAATTGTAATTAAAGGCCTACTTAATCATAAGTATATATAATAAAACTAATCAATATTATATATATTGAAACTCCTAGTTACTAATACTTAGCTTTCGGATCCTTTAAGCATTTTGTTTTACATAATGTTTCTTTTAATTCTTTTTAAAAAAAGGGGGTCCACTTATATGAACGGCTTCGGTAGTTGGTAGGGCACCTCTAGTCTCTCCTTTTGCATGTCAGATTCCCTCGCTTTAACATGGTAGTTCCCGCAGTAGGTGATGATAATAAGATTTATTTAATCAAGTCGAAATAGTTGTGATAAGACACATAAGTGCTATTTAGAGTCCTCTCGACTCAACACTTGAGATTAGTAACCCCAAGTGCTCTTCATAGCCGTCTAACTCAATACTCTCACATAGGCATTACGCTAGTGCAATTCCAGAGCCTCTACTCAACACTGGAGCTAGAATGTGGTTGTGAGGCACATCTAGGATATTTAAGTGGCCTCGGATCTGGAAATCATTTCTTTCAAGCTTGGAGTGCTCCAAGGTTCATGCCCAACAGTCATGTACATCGAGGCTTAGGCCCAGTATGAAGTACAATCCTCTAAATACATCGGGGCTTAAGCCAAGTATATAGGTCATTCGTGTGTTTTTGAGTCCATGCTCAACACACTAAATAATCAACCATGTAAATCATGCTCTGCATAGTATAATGTAACAAAAGTAATAATCTCAGTATATCATAATTTGTAACCAATTCTCATAATGCAACATAGTTTATTCATTTGGGCTTTCCTACCCCGCATATATCAATAATGAAAACAAATCAGGGTCCATGCCCAATATATCAACTCATGAAGGAATAAATCAAAACAAACTAATGCTATGTCAAACATAATAAATCACACATATTAGGGCCATGACTCGATATAAACTCATAACATAGTTAGTCGAAAATTCGGGATATTACATCCCTCCCCACATAAAACAACACCGTCCCGATGTTTCTAAGGACTAGGAATGAGATCATGAAACAAGGCGGGGTATGCCTCTCTCATGGTAGCTTCATTCTCCCAGGAGGCCTCATCTTGTCCAAAGTGCCTCCATTACACTTTCAGCTCAGTAACGTTCCTCCTCATAAGCTGTCCAGAATGTGGAGTGGTTCTGGCATGAACTCTCCTTCGGGCTCCACCTGTAATAAGGACCAATCAATAACATGTTTAGTATCGTATACATATTTCTTTAATAAAGAAGCATGAAAAACATTATGAAATTATATGTGTGTTGGTAGGGCTAACTCATATGCTATGTTTCTCTTGCCTCAAATTTGGTATTGTTAGGTATTCGAAATGTCTAGACGAAAGATTTTCTGTTTAAAACAAAACTAGATCTCATTATCTACAATGTCTTGATGAAGTTTAAAGCTAAGGTTTAAGATGAGAGAAAATAAACACAAAAGATTTTGGTTGAATTAAATCAACGATTCTGATATTCTAGTAAGCAATAAAATGACTAGCGAAGACTAGCTGGCTAGTCCTGCTAGGAATGCCATTTGACTCTGGGAAATCTTGTTTTAAAACAGAAATTGAGAACATTAATAATGCAAAATTTCATTCATAAACAAATATGTATAAATTATAAGAGGTTTTTCTACATATTTCATACCTGTTGATCCCTGTAGCTTGTTCCAGCTGTTAATGTCTTGTTGATCCCTGTAGCTTATTCCTGCTGATAATGACCTGCACACTCAGCCAATAATTAATGAAAACCTCCCGAGCTCTTAGCTGACGTGAGACTTTATCTTGGATTTGATGACTTTGGTACTACCACATTCCTCCCAACCATGATTGTACAACCGTTCCTAGTTCAGTATGAATCCCCCCGAGCTGGTTCTGACATGCAAACTGAGAAGTAGAGGCCCTAGGTGTGTAGCTGGTTCAGATCTCCAAATCAATGGGCAGAGTTCACTTTCTTGAGCAGAGAGTTCTTCTTGGAATAATAATACCAAAAGAAAAATATCCCCCAAACTTTGGGGTATGTCCTCCTTAAGTAGGACAAATCTTGAATTATGACTGTTGGAAATTACTGGTTTCTTTAAAATAATTTAATTTATAAAAACAATATTTGTTTATTTAACTTCTAGTTAATTTCGAAACTAGGAGGTCTCACTTTGTTTTACCAAAGTGTTTTTGATCTTTAATCTTTTTATAATAATAATAATTACAATCCTATACAAATATTAATAAATAATAATTTGTAATTGGTAGCCTACTTAAGCATAAGTATATATAATAAAACTAATTAGTATTATATATATTGAAACTCCTAGTTACTAATACTTAGCTTTGGGATCCTTTAAGCGTTTTGTTTCACATAATGCTTCTTTTAATTCTTTTTAAAGAAAGGGGGTCCACTTCTGTGGATGGCTTCGGTAGCTAGTAGGGCACCTCTAGTCTCTCCTTTTGCATGTCAAATTTCCTCGTTTTAACATGTTAGTTCCCGCAGTAGGTGATGATAATAAGATTTATTTAATCAAGTCAAAATAGTTGTGATAAGACACGTAAGTGCTATTCAGAGTCCTCTCGACTCAACACTTCAGATTAGTAACCCCGAGTGCTCTTCAGAGCCGTCTAACTCAACACTCTCACATGGGCATTACGCTAGTGAAATTCCAGAGCCTCTGCTCAACACTAGAGCTAGAATGTGGTTGTGAGGCACATCTAGGATATTTAAGTGGCCTCAAATCCGGTAATCATTTCTTTCAAGCTTGGAGTGCTCCAGGGTTCATGCCCAACACTCACGTACATCGGGGCTTAGGCCCAGTACGAAGTACAATCCTCTAAATACATCGGGGCTTAAGCCCAGTATATAGTTCGTTCGTGTGTTTCTGAGTCCACGCTCAACACACTAAATAATCAACCATGTAAATCATGATTTGCACAATATAATGTAACAAAAGTAATAATCTCAGTATATCATAATTTGTAACCAATTCTCATAATGCAACATAGTTTATTCATTCGGGCTTTCGTGCCCCACATATATCAATAATGAAAACAAATTAGGGTCCATGCCCAATATATCAACTCATGAAGGAATAAATCAAAACAAACTAATGCTATGTCAAACATAATAAATCACACATACTGGGGCCATGACCCGATATAACCTCATAACATAGTTACTCAAAAAGTTGGGATATTACAAGGTACCCAACCTCTCTAAGTTATGCTGGGGGAAAGCACCCTACTTCTGCAAATCATGCAGGGGGCACCTACCCAGCCTCTGGAGGTCATGCTGGGAGAAAAATTTTAGTCACTGAAAATCACACTGAAAGTTTGTCTTCAACCATTGTCAGTCATGTTGAGGACACGTCATTCATCACTGCTAGTCATATTAATGACAAGTCACCAGCTCTTGTGAGTCATACTGGAGACACCAAATCAGCCACTGCAAGTCATGCTGAAGGAGTTGACGTTGTCAACAAACCCAATAAACAGAAGTGTAAGTTCCCTTGCAAGTTTTGTGAGGGAGACCACCTTACTTACTTATACCCTGTACTTCCAGAAGTGCAAAAAGTGTGGTCCTTAGTTCAAAAGTCTTATGCTTCTGAGCAACCAGCTGCTGTAAGTCATGTTGGGGGCAAGTTGTCAGGAAATGCTAGTTATTCTGAGAGTACTGATGTTGTAAAGGAGTCTCAACCTATAGTATGGAAACCAAAGTTCCCTTGTAAACTTTGTAAGGGACATCACCTTACTCACCGATGCCCTATCATTCCAGAGGCACAAAGAGTGTGGTCCATGTCTGAAGGAACCTCTGTTCCTGAGTTGTCTATAGATTCCTTACAATCATATCAACCTTTGGTTGATAAAGTGGTTGAACTAATGCAATCTTTGGTCGACCCCACTCTTCCTTCGGAGAGTGAAGTGATCAAATCGATGCACTCTTCAACTGATCCCATCAGTCCTTTGGAGACTGATGCACCTGTCCCTGAAGTCTTTTGCGTTAACAGTTTGGATGTTTCTAAAAAAGAGGACACTTCATCTGTGCCATGTGAACCCTTACCAATCCCTAGGATCATTTCCTTTGATTGGAATATTCTAGCCAAACCTCATCTTCCTTCTTTGACACCTTTCCAGATAAAGGTTGACATCGGGAACCATACGGTTGATCAATGCATTGTAGATGAAGGAGCTTCTGTCAGTATATTATCCGCTTATGATTGTAGAGATTTGGGTTTCCCTAATGTTATTCTAGCTGTTAATTGGCCATTGACCTTCGATAAAAGACCTAGTGAACCATTCGGATTCCTCCGCTAGGTACCTGTTACTTTGGGTGGAAAAACAGTCTTAGTTGATTTTATGGTTTTAAAGGACCATGTGGACTTTGATATGATCCTTGGGAGTGATTACGTTTATGCTATGCATGCTGTGGTGTCTACGCTCTTTCGTGTCATGCATTTTCCTCATAACGAAAGCATCGTCATTATCGACCGGCTTGCATTCGTTGATCCTCCTTATTACCCAACTGTAGACCAGTCAGATCCCTCGTCATTAGGCACTACTATGTCACATGGGATTTATGTGGCATATTATTGCTTGATTTCAACTGCTACTGAGAAGAAGTCTCTAAGTTCATGCTTACCTTCTCGGGACTTAGTCCTTGCTTTTGACCAAGTGACACCTCCATCTGAATGTTTAGGTATGTGTTCTATCTGGGACGATATACTTCCTTCCGATGAAGTTTTCCTAGAGTCCATAGTACAGTCTTCCATTCATTTGGATGTTGATCTAGTTGCAGTTATCTCCAACCCCGGTTTGACATTAAAGTTTGATCTTCCTACTGTTGAGCGTTTGGACTGTCCTATAGATCCACAAATAGGTGTTCCTGCTGAGTTTGATTCTACTTGTAGAATTTTCAACTCTTGTGATGATGAATTTGTTTCTACAAATTCCATCATGTCCTTCAACTTGGATCTTCATCCTGAAGTCGATCTTGTTAATTGTAAGTCCTCGGGCTTGGGTACCATAGAGTCTTCATTTGAAAACTCTGCCTTGTTTATGTCTGTTGTTGATGATAGTGAAGTTGAAAGTATTTCTACCATAGTGACTTGTATCGGGTCTTTCTTTACATATGTTTTAGATATGATCTTGGTACTAATGTTTCTTGGAGACAGAATTCTTAGCTGGACTTATACTTGCTTACTGGTCCTTTTCAACACCTTGTGTGACCATGTCAGGTATATTCGGAACCTTGCATATAGGTTTAGGCTTCCCCATTGTTATGTTGCATTTGAACCTTTTGCCATCCAAATTCGCCATAGGGTCGAACCTGTTGGATATTGGTGTGTTAGCCATCTCTTTATGCATTGTGCACCAGTCCGACAGCAGAGCCTACCTAACATGGGTCACCCTAGCCATCACCCTTATGCCATTTTGGTGCCCATGCTGAGTTTTTCTCATAGGCTCGGGAGCCTTTTTAGATTTACCATGACTTTGAGAAGAATCCTCATATCTTTCTTCCTCATATATTTATGGCCATCCCTGATAAGGCTCCCATCTTTGTGTTCAAGTTGCATATGCATCTGCTATGATCCCGCTTGCACTAATGAGCTTGATGCCAGCTTCCACTCTTTTAGCTCATTGTATAAGCCTCCATCTCTAATCTCATTTCCGCTAAGCGATGTATCATTTTTCCTTCGCAATTTGAAACCTTTCACCTGGAGGAGACACACCCTGAGTGTCCTTATCTTGCTCATGTTCCTTGCCTTAGGCATAACTTTGTTCCATACGCTTGGAGCTAGTTTTGCATGTCCCTGACACTTGTCTCCTCCCATTGTCGAGCATTCTTTTACCTTCACTTCGAGCTCGTTAAAAACAGTAAGTAGGTTTCGAGCATTTCTTCCACTTCACTTCGAGCTCGTTAAAAACAATAAGGAAGCTACGAGCATTCTTCCACTTTTACTTTGAGCTTGTTAAAAATAGTAAGTAGGTTATGAGCATTTCTTTCACCTTCACTTCGAGCTCGTTAAAAACAGTACGAAAGTTATGAGCATTTTTCTGTATCTCCTTTGAGCTCGTTAAAAACAGTAAGGAGGTCACGAGTTTACTTTTTTGGGCTCGTTAAACCTTTACGAAATAGATTCCTATGAAGTTCTTTCAAGCCCTTTTCAGACTCCTTAAATAGGAAAAGTTTGCCGAGCATAGTTGTCTTTTCGGACTCGTTAAAATAACTGAACCGACATCCACTTAGGTATAGAATTACCCCTTTTTCCGGGACTTGGTGGATAATGTATGCAAAAGGTGTACTCTAGGTATACTTTGGTATGCGGTAGAAGAGTTCTTCTTCCATTATTTTACACTTTTTCGGGGAGAGAGACTAACTTTACAAAAAATGACCTTTTGGAGTCGTCTTTAGGGTTTTCAGACTCTCGAAATGTGAAAACACCAAGCGAGCATTCACCTACTCAGGATCAATGTGAAATCCACGAGATGGTTGATAGAGGATTGTTTAAGTTTTTCAACTCTATAAGCAAGAAAACACCGCCGAGCACAGACCAATCCGGGCTCGATATAAAATCCACGGATAGTGTATGGAGTTTTCTTCTAGGTTTTTCAGACTCCTTAAATATGAAAATATCGTCGAGCATGCTTTAGTTCTTTTTCAAGCTCGTTAAAAAATGAAAAAGGAAAGGGAAGGGAAGAATGTTAAAATATCTTTCAATATGATGGCAGCAAGTCAACTACCTCCTTGAACAAAGCACCTATTTTGAGTCTATCAAACAAGTTGGGTTCTAGTGTTGGCCTTAGGATAAACCTGATCTTAGAGTTCTTACCCCTCCATTTGGTTAGTCTTCCAATCATATGGAGAATTTGTTAATGTCTCCTACATTGCATATTTGCATCGTGGTCTCTTTGTGTTAAAAGCTGCCTAAGTCACTCTTGTGTCATGCTCACTGTTCAAGGATACAACCTGTGTCGGCCATTCTGCAGTTGCGTTGATCTCATGCGTCGGCCATTCCTTGGTGTCAATATGTTTTATCATGTGTTTAGTCCTACTCCAAATCAACTCATACATGTTGAGTGTCCCTCATGTTGGATGATGGAGGATGCCTTAAGGCCTCCGTTCCAACGGACTTATTCCCATCGACTTCAACTCATTGTGCTCTGGGAATGAATTTTAGAGTTTCGGTTAGTGCCTTGGGGATTGCAGTCATTAGTGGTAGTTTCCCTTGCTATTGGATAGATGGGAATACATCAATGTCTCCTATCCAATAGATTCTTCAAGTGTTCGATGGCAATACCATTTATTCGCACTTGTTTGAATGTACTAGGTAGCTTGGGTTCCATTGTCATTATTGGTGGACAGCCTCGCGTTTGTTAATAGTATACATCAATGACCGGTAATCAAATGATACCTCCCATGTTCAACATCAACTCATTTATTCGCATGGATAGGTTTGTACCTTGGGTTGTTTTTGGATGAAGACCTTGGGATCCTTGATAGCATTACTTTATTTATGTTATCGCCCAAATTGCGCAAGACTGAGCCACACTCTTTTTCGTTCTTGATGAGACATAGATCCAGCTTGTTCTCTATGGATATGTTCTCCAGTTTTGACAAAGATCCACCTTGTATTTATGTGGCTATGTTTACACTTATGTTTTTCATGGATCCACGCTTGTATTCTAGTGACAATGATATATGTATCTATCTTTCCATCATTAGTATATCTGCGTGGAGGTCATGTTCCACTATTTGAACATGGACAGTTAACCCAAGGATGAGTTTGTCTAACATTGCCTTTGCTTTCAGGTACTTCATTTGAGCCTATGATTCATGGTCTCTCCGATTTCTCCATTCCCATGATTCAACTCTTTGTTAATTATAATGTGTTTCGGCCATTGTTTCCCTCATTCCCTCTGACCTCACATTAGGGGGCATCTGTTATAGCTTAAAATGACACTTCTTTGTCCGTGACAACACTTGTATTGCTTGGTCGCATGACGACACTTATTGAGATCAAGTTTAGACACACAACAGGACATTTGTGGATTGAAGGGTCATTTGGGACACTAAAAATGGTTGAAATTACCTCAAACCTAGCCCATTTGATGGTAATAACCCTTAGGAACATTTTTCCAAACCAAACCATCCCCTGAAAATCATCAGAAAACCTTGTTTTTGGCCATTTTTTCTCCAAAAACGCTGGTATCCTATGCATAGAGTAGGGCATACTAGGATGTGTGCGCGACTCTTATGCCTGTGGAGTAGCGCACACCTTGAAAAATATGCAACTCTACTTCACTAGAGTAGCGCACACCTTGAAAAATGCGTTGGTTTGCAGTAGGAAGAGTAGGGCATTTTCCTGAATCATTCAAAATCTCGAATTTTTGTTGAATTGAGTTAGTTTGGGAACTTCCTAATCGGTTATAACAGCTTTTCCTCTCCTTCATTGACTATATAAGGAAGGTAGAAGGGCCATGTGAGAGAACCAAGCCTATAACAAGGTTATGCTGGAGGAATGGAGACCCTCATCCCCCTCTCTTGTGCCTCAGTTTTTGATAAACCCTAGCACAACTGATTAGAGGCTGGGATCCTTGGAGAACAGAAGCAGGAGACCTTGAATCTAGGTTTCGTGAAGTGCCAAGCTTGAAGGAAGGTATAACTTGATGTACTTTCTTCTTTCATTAATAAATATCAGACATTCTTCCCTTTCCAAATATGACCTATTTATGCGTGTCTCAGATTTGATTATAGTTGATGTCTTATTATGTCATGGATATCAGTCTTATATATGTAGTCAAATGTATTTGAGAAAGGTATGAAGTTTTTTTGCAGGTATGGGCATTGCGACACTGAATGGCATTGAAGAGCAAGGAAGAGGAAGGCTAGGATCAACCTTCTGAATAAGGTGCATATGTCTCTAACCTTAATCTCTTCACTTACTTGTTGTACTTGCAAAACATTTGTAGGTCTATCTTTCATACCTATAAGTTGGTAGTTTCTCCCCTGAACTATCGGTGTATTTTCCTCACAACAACATTTCAAGGTTCCCTTCCAACATTACAATTAGAATGCCTTGAGATTATTAGCAAATGCGATGAGATGCATTTGTAATTTTGCAAGAGTTTCCAATGAGATTTCACATACCTTCTTTATCCGTTTCACTTATCAGAGATTCCAAGTAAGTTTTTAAAATTTGTTCAATATTTTTTTCAAATTATTTTGAGGTACCTATGGGATGGATTATTGCAAAGAGAGGCACTTTTGACAGTAAAGGTGCATGAGATGTGTCACTTCTTTAATCCAAATCAATTTAAACAATTGAACTGAATTAATATAAAGAAAATCATTTATTAAATTATGGATTATTGCAAAAAGAGAGTGAAGGTGGTTAACATGTGTGAATTTTAACCATTAAATTCATTAACAATTAAATTAATATAAAAAATAAAATTTTTATTAAATTAAACAAAATTTATCTAAATTAAACAAAATTTATCTAAATTAAACAATAATAATTAAAAAAAAATTGTATTAAATTAGATAAATATAAATGCAATTATAAAACATATTAATTTATTGAATTTAATCCAATATTAAAGATATGTACGATAAAGAAGTCATTAAATAGAATCTACTAGTTTAGAATAATTTATCTCTCCACTTTAGCCAGCTCTAAGAAGAAAGTAAGTATAGCCAAGATAAGAACGAACTCTCACGAGCTCCATAGCGAAACTGGACGTTGGTCAATTCCTTAAACTTCGTGGCTAGAAATAATTTGTAGTCTATGTGAGTCCTCGAGTGTAGAAAATGAAAATCACTTTCTCTTAGATTGCCCTTCTTACACCCATATTAGATCTCAGTTCCATAATAGTGGACATAATACAACCCTATAATGAACTATGAAAGCTTCTCTCTAAGCTTTTGGAACATAGAAATAGAACTTTAAAGCAATCTAATTAATTTCATTTTTAAGGTCCAATAGATTAGTTCAAGATTAAATTTTACTCACAAATTATAACATTTTTACTTATATATTGTTTCAATATTAAAGATAGTCTAACATGTCTACCTATATGTTAGTATAATTTATATTATTTTACAAAACCAACAAATAATAATAATAATAATAATGTTTGAATTTGATTGTTTTTTTATTGTGTTTCTAGGTGTACTAAAGTAATTAAATTAGCCTAGTTAAAAATAAAAATTAAAAATTAAAAAAATTAAAACTATAATACAATTAACAAGCATAAATCCATCTTAATTATAAATCTATGTGTTCCTTAGAAACTAGATTCTCATAGTTTTCTAGGCATATTTTAAATATTTAACAAAGAATTGAATGTAGTTGTTCACTATTACAAGTTGGGAAAAATTCTCCAATACAAAAGAAAAGAAAAACATCAGTAGGCGAAAGTTGAGCATTGACCGTCTAATATTATTGTGAAACAATGATACAGTTGCTCTGAGACAATTAAGCATTAATATTGGTATTCTAATAATTTACAATTTTACTAATATTCTTAATAATTTCACAACATTGATTTCTATTTAATATTTTTATTACTAAATATTAATTGGTTGTATTTAATCAATATTATTAAAATTTAGTTATAACATGACTTTTATTTTGAATCTTTCAAGTATTAATTATTACCCTTTTTCCATTAATGAATCTCTTATTTGTAAATAATTTTTGTTCGAAAATACTGGTGAAAACTATAATTTTTATTATTTGAATTGAAAAGAATAGCTATATGTATATGAAACAAGAAACTAGAAATACATTGGAAAAAAAATTTTGGAAAGGTACAAAAATTAATATTTTTTTGATAAGAAAATTTAAGTTTCTATATTAAAGGAAGAGGTAAGCCTCGAGATTAGACAACAAAACTAGCTTTAAGCCATCATTCCACCAAGACAGTACATAGAAAAATAGTGATACCTTGATTCCAAACAGTCTGCCTAACTTTCTATTGTATTTGTATTCTAACACCATAACTATAAACATAAATTTTAATATGTTGAAATAAAATCAACTTGGAAAACAACCAAGACACAGTTTAGCAATGAGGGCCCAAATGATATGTTTTCATTGGAGAAGGTTTTTTTCATTGAGTGAGGTTTTTCCCTTGGTGTCCTTGCTTTGTAGTTGCAGTTGAACCCGATCCAATTGATCCTACAACTCCACAACCTAAGATTTTACTTCAGCCAGCTTTATTTGTTGTTCTTCCATTTCATTCTGCATCAGAGCTTCATGGTACAACCTTTCACCCCTATCCACTACTCGTTTTTGTTCTTCCTCACTTTTCCAATGGTCCATCCCTTGAACAAGTCCATCCATCTCTTGCTAGATTAGACGAAGAGATCTTTCCAATCGACGATTTAATTCTTGAAGTATCATCATCCTATGTGGAATGCAAGAATCCCCTTAATCTATCTATCCCCCATTGACCATAATAGAAGCCCTGAATTTTGTCATAGACAGGATGTGAGAAGCAACAGCTTCATAGGAAGGACCTTCATAGCATAACAACACCTGAGAACAATATTGCAGGTATGACCTCAACCCTTGAACATAATGTCGAAAATATATCCGTTGCATGAGAAGGCTAAAACCATGGTCTTCCGGAACAAAGTACCTATCATGGAATTTATCTAAGCTTCCTTACTTCATTTCCAACATAGATACAATTGAGAGGGCCATTTAGCCGCATTTTTTCATCATCTTGTATTATTGTGTGTTATAATATACTTAACAAATGAGCGGTTGGAGCAGGTGTAACTGCTCCAACCTCTCCACTTATTGTATAATTACTACCATAATGAATGAACAAGAGCAACTGAACTTTTTGTCCATTCTGTCCATAGCGTGATCTTCTTAATGGTTTGTTATCTTGATTTTCTTAATTGTTTGTTGTGTGTGCTTATAATAGTTTGTTTGAATATGTGGTGACCCAGCACATACAACATCTGGCATCGTTGCCTCCTCTGTTTGGTCTGGGTGACAGCAGCAGCTGATATAGGTGGCTGGAATCTGCAAGAAAAAGTGAGGAGAAGAAACCCATGCAAGGAGTAAAAAAATCTTAGAAATGGAAATGTTTCCCAATCTGTGATGAGTGTTGAAGATTTTCATAAGGTGAATCTGCCTGCGGGTGTTCCTCTGCACATGATTTTTTCTGCACATATAGAGTCGGTCGTAGACTATGATCCATAGAGTGTTGCCGACTAATCCTTCAGTTAAAATGTCTAAGAAAACTATTCATTGACCGGTTGAACATCTGCAATATCAAAAGTTGGTTGGTAAGTTAAATTTATTTTGATGGATTGAAGGCATATAATATGTTGCAAGGTGTAAAGATATCAAGATATCACTGATAAAGGCCGATGATCAAATATCTGTGCTACTCTCAAAAGAAAAATTATAATTATTTTCATTTTTCATGTATGAGATCGTTATGTTATCCTGTCCACCAGAACTAATGGCTTGGTCGAACATGTAATCCGTCGATTTTATGGTTGCATGAAGCGTGAATGCATCTTTTAACGAAAAAATACTTCTGAAGGAGAAGCACTGAAATGCTCTCGAAGGATCTCCTTCAAAAGAGAAAGATATCAACTTATTGCTCGATCACTTTATCGTCTGTCAAATTTAAGAGACGACGACCAATTGCTATATCAAAAATTGAATGGAACAAATAGATAGATGTTTGTTGAATTTGTTTGAGATCCCAAAGTATGGGAGTGTAAAAGTGATGATCGATGCTACAGTAAAATAATTGTTTTCCCATTAGTCAAACCTCCTCCTTTAGATTGTCACCGACTAGAAGACAGTTGTTGACATGAGCATAAAAAATGGTGCACTGTAAATTTCATCACCGATCACATTGATGTGGAAGGTAACCGATTGCTGGAACACGTGTTCAACAATGGAGGCAGAGCCTATTAGACTCGAAGGAGGTAGTCTGCTGCGGTTGTTGGTTCATGGATGTTAAGGATTTTACAGTCTACTAAGATTAGTCGAAATAATTCTTTGGTAAGCCAACCAATGCGATTTGTGAGACCCAGTGGCTACATATATCTTTGATCGACTTCTTTTTCCATAATAGACAAGCTTCAGCATTGATGGCTAAGTGTAAAGGAATTCACTGATTAATATATTTGATGAACAAATTCGAATAAGAACATAATTGAAGTGCATATATGGTTATAAGGACCCTATTGGAAGGGACGAGCCTACAATTTTCTTCTCCTCCCATCTAGTGGATCATTGCCATAAATTTTTTTTCCCGAGGAGAGTCCAGGGAATGATCTACGCACACTCTATGAGAGTCATGAATTTAAAAGAGATCAACATTATTTCAACGTGAACTATAAATTGGAACTGGGTTAACATACATCCATTTATGGTTGCATCTAAAGTTCTGCTATGGATATCAACTTCCTTGTGCCATCCTCAACACCAAGTATAAACCCCATTCCTCGCCTCTTGTTTTGACAATATTACCCGTTAAGAAGTAGACAAACTTGCAAAGCAAGCCATTAAACCAGATACCAAATGGGGTCGCTATGGAGAGACGACAAGATTTTCTAACATTGGCTTATGTGGGAGAAATGGAAAAATATTGAGGGGTAGTTATTTCCACCCATTAATTTATCGATTCGACTAGTACCATTAATGTAGGAGAAACACATCCTCCTTCGAGGCTAAACTGAAAGTTTCCATATTTTTTGTTGAGTGGGATCAACTCACGGTTATGTATGCATGCCATAGTGGTAATCACTACCTACATGGAGTGGTGATGGGGAGCTCCATTAGAAGGAACATGACCTAACAACATGAGTTGTCCCATAGCTTACAAGGAAGAGGCATTGGTGTTAAGAGTTGTAATCTCAATGGTCCTAAGTTGGTTAGTTAGTTGAGTCAATGGTCCTAAGTTAGTTGAGTTATTTGTTGACTAGGTCATTAGTCGAACCATGGTATACACTGGCCCATAGTATTAGCCAGTGGTTTTGGTGTTATGTGAAACTATATATATGTGTGTTTAATAATGAGAAGGCAATCAATATTCCCTTTGTGTTTCTGCTCTCTATTATGTGTCTCTGCAAACTTTATCATGGTATCAGAGCGTATGGCCTAATCCTTACATGTTGTTGTTGGGTAATCCTTTTCACATAGTGGAAAGCACACATGTGCAGATCAACTCTGATCATGGTATCAGAGTTGACGGCCTGATCCTTCGATCTTACTTTTCGGGTAAGCCTTTTCAGAAGTTGAAGAGCACACACACATGGCTAGAAGTTGTAGCACGGGACGGAGACAAAACACTCGGGCCACAACAAACAAACAAAAAAATCGGCGAAAAAAGAAAAATCAACAGAAAAAACCCCTGAAGGGAGGCTGTCACACCCTTCCTGAAGGAAAACTGCGACATTGTCACACCTTAGCTGAGGACAACCTGTGACGGCCGTCACAAAATTGTTAGAAGGAAAATTGTGATGGTCAGACTTGGACTTATAGGATTTTGTCCATTGCACCCCATCAAAGCACTGTGTCAGTTAGTAGACTGCGACGGTCAGTTTAACTGTTGTCATAATCCATGGCAAGCATGAAAATGAAGCCGATCTCAAGTCCAATGCTGAATGACAAGAATTATGAATTCTGAAAGTTGCGTCGACCAGTTTAAGAGTTGTCATAAGCCATGGCAAGTACGAGCATTATTCAGATCTAGTGTTGAAGAGAAGGTATTACTGACGTTGATCCAAAATATTGGACACCGTTCCAGCCATTGATTGAAGAAGATCGAGTCCTGCAAAGATCGATCCAAGAAAAACCTATGTAGAAAAGGGTCGAGAAGATCTGAAGAAAACAAATAGGATTGAAGTGGTGCTAGAAGAGCTACCAGAAGAAATCGAAGAGGTAAGAAATCTATTAATTTCAATAGGTTCATGGAAAACCTTTGATGGAGACAATTATGAATTATGGTCTTTCAAAATAAGGGATCTATTAAGGTCACAGGATCTGTGGCATTTTGTAGTTGAAAAGGATCCTAGTGATCTAGTATCATTTCAGAATTTGACAAAGTATCAAAAGGAAAGAAGGCAAGTTGTTGCCTTAAGTATCATACAAAATGGTATAGATTATTCCATCTTTCATTACATTTCAGAAGCTTCTACTCCCAAATAAGCTTGAGATATCTTGAGAATAGAGTTCAGTGAAGAAGAACCTGAAATAGAAGAAGATGAAGCAGAGTTCAATGAAGAGGAACCTGGAGAAGATGAAGCAGAGGAAGGCTTTGATGAAGTCAATGATCAAGTAAGTTTAGCAAACCTTGTTGATCTAGCTTTGTTTGTTTATGACAGTGAACACAAACCTGTAAATGTAGAAGTCCCCAGTGACGTAAGTTATAGTCTCTCAGAGAAAGAGACAGTTGATAGAAGCAGTGAAAGTCTATCACAGAAAGAGATAGTTGATAGTAGTAGTGGTAGTCTCTCAGAGAAAGAGATAGTTGATAGAAGCAATGAAAGTCTCTCATAGAAAGAGACATTTGATAGCAGCATAGAAGATGCAGCAGGCAGTTCATCAAAGAACCAGAAAACCAAAAGTCTGAGGGAGCTATATGAGTAGACTCCCATTCTTGATTAGTAGTATGAGTATGCTTTGTTTCCTTGTCATCCCACGGTTTTTGAGGAAGCAATGAAGGATGCACATTGTGCACAAGATGCAACAGTTAATGATGATGTAGTTGTCATTGAAACAACAGAAGTGGAAGATGTGGAAGATGAAGAAGTGATTGCTCTCCAAGAAGAGTTGAAATATATTCATCTTTTTTCTGACAAACATTTTGAGTGTTCAGGTAAAATGGACAGCAACATACAATATGTTGAAACATAAGAAGAAGAAGACTTGCACTATGTTGGAGGACCAATGAAAATAAATAACACTGTTTATTATGCAGAAGACAAAGAAGATGTTGCAGAACACCTACTTAGCATCAAGTTCAAGAAGACAAAGAAGAAGCAGTCCAAGTACACATTGAGGAAGAAAGTAAAGCTTAAGTTTATTTGAATGAAATGTATGCCTAGCTGAGACATAGACCAGCAAGCACATCACTTAGACATTGATAGTGCTAACCACACCATCCCACTTGAGATTAAGGGGGTGTTTTAAGAGTTGTAATCTCAATGGTCCTAAGTTGGTTAGTTAGTTGAGTCAATGGTCCTAAGTTAGTTGAGTTAGTTGTTCACTAGGTCATTAGTCGACCCATGGTATACACTGGCCCATAGTATTAGCCAATGGTTTTGGTGTTATGTGAAACTATATATATGGGTGTTTAATAATGAGAAGGAAATCAATATGCTCTTTGTGTTTCTGCTCTCTATTCTGTGTCTCTACAAACTTTATCAGTTGGTCATCATGGGAGAGGCACAGGGTTAATGCATAGAATATGCGGATAGTGTAGAAAATGGTTAATGTATAGGATGGGGTTAATGCATATTGTACATGTATTGTTAATAAATGGTTAGTATTGTTATATTGATATGGTATAGTTAACGTAGGGTTAGCATGGGTATAATTCATAATTATATATTTATATGGTCGGTATGGGTACAATGTGTATATGTATATATGTGGTTTAATAAATTGTAATGTATGGTTAATGTAGATTGGTAATATTAGAGTTTATATATATATATAGAGAGAGAGAGACATATATACAAAGAGAGAGAGAGAGAGAGAGAGAGAGAGAGAGTAGTAAATATGTATTGTTGTATAGGTGCATTATCCATAATCATGTAAAAAAAGGTAAGACTGTGTAAGCTAACTAAAAGAGAATGATGATGGTGACTTAATCATGAGTACCTCCCCTTGACCAAGTTGACGAGATGAACTCCAAGAAGAGTCCATGTAAGTTGAGTAGTTTCGATTGTGACTACACCAGAATTAGTGGTATATAATCAAAGGATGAGTATATCTATAAGAGCTATAAGTTTAGTCCAAGATGCGACTAGCCTGAACAAAGGAGAGTTGGTGAAGGGGTTTGTAGTTGAGCAAATTACATATGTAGTTGTAGTGTTGACACAATTCTGTCGACAGGGGTTCACTTCGCAATATCATCAACAAAACCAACCAAACACCCTTAAGCACCAGCCCAGAAAGGTTTTACTCTTTCCAGCAACACCCGCGAAGCGAGTGAGGTCTAGCCCGAGATGATTTCAAGCGGGATACAGGAACAAATTTTTCGTAGTGGAGAATGGACATGCAACTACTTCAAATCTATCGCATCAAAAAACAAAGATTCATAATTCGCATACATTCATACATTCATCATTCACACATTAACCATGTATTCATCATTTGTATATTCAATACATACTGGACATTCACATTAATAGCTAAATACTGGAGATCGCATCAATGAAACTGTACAGAAATCATAACGCAACATTCACCATTGAACATAAACAAAGACAAAAGAGAAGATCCGAACATCTTCATGCATTAACTCATCAAAAGTTGTGATATAAACCCCACAGAACCAGCTCAGAACATATTATCGTGGATCCATACAAAACTGGGAAAACAAAGCAAAACACAATCGAACCGCATAATCACAATGGTAGTAATTCTACGATTGGATCTAGGATTACCTGAGGCTTACATTCATATTCTTATTTATAGCCAACTATGGCGGTTATGAAATGGTCCAAATGACCCTTTCTAACAACCTAAACTAATCTTGCACTTCCTTGTTCTCCGTGAATGACCCTTTCTTCCACAGATGGTCCTTCTTCGCAGCTGTCGGCTTCCGCACTTCATGCAGACTGATCCCGTGCAACCAAGACCCCAACACAAACCTGTGGCTCACCCTCGAGCCACTTCAGCTGGACACCTTTGGTGCTACTGTTCTCGTCCTTCGTTGTGCTAAACTTTTGAAACTGTTCTTCTCATCTGGAGCTCGCCACCATGTACTTCTCGGAATCAACCTCCAGTCTCTTGGTTGCTGTTATGTACTTCTCGAACTCATCCTCCAGTATCTTGAAACCTTCGTCATCTATCCCTTATGTGCATGCTCTTGCGCTTCATGCCTGTTTTGGTCTGGGGAAAAGTTCATCAATGTCACCAAATTGGTAAACAGGCCAACTAATATGGCACATTTGTTTCACACATTTGACCATTTGCTGCGAGAGCCAGCATGCCTCCACCCTTGGTGTTTTGGTGGTTGCAGGGACCACATTTATTCTAACTATTGGCACTCTTTTAGACATCTCTGGGGGGACTTCATATTTGTTTCTTCCTATTTTATGTGCCACTTTGTTTTTTGGTTGTTCATGGACACTCTTCGTCCTTTCCCTTAGCGCACCTGGAGTGCTTCTGCTTGAAATGAAATGCACCATTGCAATGATATCACTTCCCTTTTCCACAGCTTCCTTGGGCTTGCTCCTTTAACTTAGTAACTCTCTGCATCTTCCTTACTGACTTGCTTCATGCAACTTACTGATTCTCCTATTCATACTTACAGATTATCTTTACTCAACCTACATTCTTCAATCTGTGCACCTATATTTATGTTTTCTCCTCATGTCCTTGACGCCTGATTGTTGAATCATTTGCAAAATATTCCCCATAGCCGTTTGATTATGTCCTCAAGTGTGTCATTATGCTCCCCCGCTATCTTTTGGTGATGTTGATCCACAGTAATCATGCTCGGATTTGACTCCCACATGCTAAACATGCAAAGCATCGATGAGCGACCTGGTTGGCCATGCTTTCCACTTTTTGTCATAATTGATTTTTTTCTTTTTTTCTTTTTTTCACCCTTCTGGTTCTCAACTGCTATGTGTTGGATCATGGCGATAGAGTTTCAACCGAGTCCCATTTACTAACTTTGGAAATAATACCCCATCTAAACTTTGTAGTTGCACCGTACCTCCGTCAGTAACAAAATTTATTACGTAGGGACCTAACCAATGCATCTGTAACTTACGTGGGTTGTTAGAAAACTTACTATCATATAGAAAACTGTATGTCTGCATTGAAAGTGCTTTGGTTTAACATGGAAATCATGCAAATCCTTCTGTCGATCCTTTTCTACCTTCTAATGAAATCCTGTGATGAACCGATCCTCATCAAATTGTATCAACTAGGCCAATCGTTCCTCCAATGCTCCGTCATCACTCATTTCTGTGGCTGCAGTGATGTGCAGACTTGGGACAATATACTCCATCGGCATTACGACTTCCTTCCCGTAGATAAGCTTGAATGGGGTTTGGCCAATCAATTGTTTGCAAGTTGTGTGATACGCCCAAAGTATCGTTGGAATCTTTAAATCCCAATCATCGCAATTTGTGTTGCATACCTTTGTGAGTGCATGCTCCAATATTTTGTGGAATGCCTCATTTATACCATTATCTTGTGGATGATATGAGGCACTCTTCCTATTTTGAATTTCAAACTCCTCCGTCATAGCTGCAATCGTTTGATTAACAAAATGAGTCCTCTTGTCACTCCTGAGTATCTTTGGGCACCCAAAGCTGGTGACCACGTTGTCAAAGAGGAATCTTGCGGCTGTCGCAGCCTAACAATCCTTCACCCATGCAGCTTCTTCCCATTGCGTCAAATAGTCTGTCACATTGATTATGTAGCGCGACCCTGTTCTTTTTCCTGGTGGGTTGATGGATGCCACAAAGTCAACTTCCCACTTACCAAAATCCTATAGTGTTAGTTGAGGTACTAATGGCATTTCATCCCTTCGTGATGGCTTCCCTTTCCGTTGACATACGTCGCATCTTTTGGCGTAGTCCACAGCATCTCCATGCATCATCGTCCACCATAATCTTGATCAAAGGATATTCCTAGCAATGGCACGTCCTCCGTAGTGTCCTCTTGTGATTCCATCATGAGCTTCCGCTAAAATACTTTCATGTTCATGCGGAAGGATGTATTGTCGAAGTATGTCATATGGTCCCATCTTATACAATTGCCTTGCAATCAGTTAAACAGCTCTAACGACTAACTGCTTCTTCTCGTTGGTAGTGAATCCTTTCGGCACCTTCCATGTTGCTAAAATTGAATGATTTGCTCATAATGGTCATCGACCATTCCGACCCTAAACAACTGAGCATCAAGAAATCCTTCTTCAATGATCCTTGGCTCTTCTCTGGACTCTATCCGTGATAGATGGTCCGGTCCTGCATTCAGTCAAACTAGCTTTACAATTTTCTCAAAATCAATTTCTTGGAAGAGTAACAACCATCAACAGATATCCCCCCCAACACAAGATTTTTCACCAGGTATTTTAGTGATGAATGATCGGTGAATATTTTAAAATGCCCCCCCTAAGAGATAGTGTCGAAATTTCTATAAGGTGTAGAGCATCACGAACCCATCTCTTTGTGTGTTCGTATAGTTCTTCTCCGCAGTAGATAACTTTCTACTTGCGAATGCTATCGGGTGGTCTATGGCACCTTCTCCTGGCTAGTCAAAGATGACTCCTAGTGCAACTAAGGATGCATCAACATGAATGTGGAACTCCTTCGTCCAGTCTAGAAATTCTAGTATAGGCATTGCAACCATCTTTTCTTTCAATATGTCCAAACTCTTCTAGCACTCTTCATTCCATTTGAACTTAGCATCTTTCTTCAACAACTTTTCCATCGGTGACGTGATTGTTGCATACCCTCTAACAAACTTCCTGTAGTATCCCGTGTGTCCCAACGTCACTCTCAATTGCTTGAATGTTGTTTGGTTGGAGGTCGACAATAACTGCGATCTTTGCAAGGTCGACCAACATTCCTTCCCTGCAAACAATGTGCCCCAACAAAATCCCAAATGGAGGGCAAAAAATACATTTCTTTAGGTTCAATGAAATCTGGTGCTGTCGACATCGTTCCAGCATCAGCCTCACATTCGCGATGTGATCCTTGACCAACCTATACACTGTCTAGTCATCCATATATACTGCGAGAAATTTATGGATGTAATCCTTGAATGCTGAAACTACTAATATTGAAAAAATTGATGGTGCATTCTTCAATATAAATGGCATCATTGTATACTAGAATCATCCCCATTCTGTGACGAATGTAGTCTTGTGTCAATCCTCCTTCGCAATTTTGATCTTGTAATAGCTTGAAAACCCATCTGTAAAGGAGTATATTTCCTAAACTCCCACTCCTTCAAGCACGTCATCCGTGAATGGTGTCGAGAACGGATCGTGTAGGCAGGAATCATTCAATTTCCTTAAATCTACACAGATTCAGACTTCACCAGTTTTCTTATCCTCGACCACCATTGGGATGATCCACTCGAATTCCTCTACTAGTTCTATAATTCCTGTGTCCAACATTCTTTCAATTTCAGCTTGCACCCTCCCTTTGTACCTTGGATTCAACCTGTAAGGCCACCGCTTCACTAGTTTTGCATCAGTTTTTAGTGGGATGTTCATCTCGCCTAGGTTCCCTGAGATTCCTTTCATCTCTAAGAATTTCGTCAAAAAAAAGTCCTGAAACTCATGCAGTAGGTCCATCATCTTCGCAATAGTCTAGTCATCCAAGTAATCTCCAATATTTGCAATCTTTGGATTCTCCTCCGACCTAGTGTTCAATTTCTTGATTTTCAACGGTTGCTTAAACTTGTCAGAAGGCATTTCTGGTGCCTCAACACTGCGAATTCTTTCTGATTCTGGTACATACGTAGCCCTCGGGTCATCCTCATGGTCCGGTTCTCTTGTGAGATTGTAGCACTCCATAAGCATTCTCGATGTTGCAATCCATTGAAGTTCCAGTGGTTTCTCTGTCAGGACTGCTTCAAATACCTTCTCTCGAATCACTTGTAATGCATTATGGATGAAGGGGTTTTCGTTAGAGAAACTGAATGTTTGGCTAAAGCCAATTGTTAGCTGTTCCCAAGAGGTTGTTTCACGTCGCAGTTCTGCTATGATATACCAACTTCGTGGTACTTCATCCTGTGTGTGAACAAATGCATGGACCTATTCTTGTTTCTCCCATGGTCCCCATTTGCTTTCACATTCGTCCAAATGCGCCTTCGGATCTCCTCTTCCATCGAACTTTCATCTGCCATATCCTTCCACATTGTTGAACCTAACCGTCATTAGGTGTCGACATAGGGGCCAGTTAGTTATGGTGGAATTGTGTGCTGCCCACCATTGCACTGGTGTAGCCTTCATGGCTTCTTCCAAGGCCAAGAGCCATTGTGGTTCTGATACTTTCTCTTCAAATTCAGTGAGAAATGTAACCAAATTAGGAAATCCCTCACATGTTAGTAGCTCACACTCTTCTGTGACTACCCTTCGGTGTGACTGAGTGATTCGTGCACATCTCCTAAATGACACTTCATGCAGCTGGTTCTACCAATTTTCAAGTGCTTCGTCTGAATCTAACTATGTCAAACTGCTACTGCATCACCTAAACTCTCCATCTGCAGTAGGGTTGATGTAGTCTTCCGAAATGTTGTAGATATTGTCCCATCCCTTGGTGAATTCATCCATTGTTAGTTCAACGTACCTCTGCCCTTCTGTGGGATCAAGAAGTGCAACTACCCTTATCTCCTGATTCTCGAACGACATAGTTCTCTTCTTGAAATTGATAATAGCCTGATTCTCCATTGCCCAGTCTATCCCTTGAATTACTGGGTAGGGGATTGTATTGTCAACAATTTTTATCACATCGAAATATGCATATGTCTTGAATCCCTCAATATCAATAGTGACCTAGCATAGTCAACCAATCGGGGTGACCTTACTTTGGTTTGCTAGTCGCAGTTGCATTGGGGACCAAGCCAACTGTGGTTTCCTCGTTGTTTCCCAGGTCATTTTTGTCAGGATGTTCATGTCCGACCCCAAGTCCAATATAATGGAGTTGATGTCGAATGCTCCGACTTGCGCAGACATCCGCATATCTCGTCCTGTCTTTCTCTTATGTATGCGAATGACCATCCACTCCTTTCGTGCACCCTCTCGTCGATGCAACAGTTTGGATATCTCCGCCAATGCGTCATGATCTTTTTCCAGCTCCAGGAAACTCTCTAGGAAGGCTCGTAAGGTGTTCTCCTTTTTCTTCGAATTCGTTGTGTCGAATGTTGATGGCATGTCATAGGTAACTACTTTCTGCTAAAGAGGTGGCTTCCTCAACTACCTTATTGCCTCTCGTGCTTTGAAAAAAATATCCCTTTCTACTTTCACATCAAATGTGACTTTCTTCCTTGCTGTTGGTCGGATGCTAGCCTACGACCTATCAGCCCCTCTCATAGCTCCTCCTCAAGTCATTATTCTGACAGTCGCACTTTGACATCTAACCTCTGCTGAGATCTTCTATACCGCTGGTGGATTCTAATTCTAATTATGATTTTAGGGAGGTGGGGGCAGGTTCTTATTTTTCCACTTTGTGATGAGCTGAGGACAATCTTCGAACCCATGGTCCACAGTGCTGCAGTAAATGCACTGTGGTGCTGGATTCAGGCAATCCCTCTGATAATTGCCTTATTGAGCATAATTGTAACATATTATGGCTCCTCGACCTCGTCCAACAGCTCCTCCTCGGCCGACACTAGTACCTTGGCCACTGCGGAACCCCCCTCCGAATCCTTCTCACAATGGCCCGTATAGCGGGTATTGCGGTTGAGGATACTGTGGCTGCGGATATTGCGGTTGCTGAAATTGTGGTTGAGTATATGTCGGCTTACCATACTGCAACTAACCATACTACGACTAATCATACTGCAGTTATGGATTGTATTGCATCTGCCTTTGATTATACTGTTGTTGTGGCTATACTAGTGGTTGCTCCTCCCCTTTCATGAAGAAAGTGTCCGCAATCCTTTCTTGGAGTAGGTCATAAGATCTTTAGTATTTTTCATCGTGGCCAATCGATTGACAGAACTTGCAATACAAGTTGACTAGTTTCACCACCATATTCTGCATATACACACATTCTTCCGATCGATGTCCTCTCGAGTGACAAACACGACACCAAGGCAATCCTCCTTAACTGAGGGGATTCGTTGCACCTGATTGCAAATATTCTCGGAATTCTGTGCACTGATCCTTGTGATGTCCTTCTATCCTACATCTAGTGTACCATACGTCTTTGCGGGCCTCTTTTTGTTTCTTCATGTCTTGTAGTTCGATCGTCAAGTTTTCCAACTGTGCTTGTATGCGATCCATGCCCAAACCTATTTCGCTGATTGGTGAAGCCTCCAGCTTCATTGCGATCTCCAACACTTCTTCCTGAGGTCCTACCTTCTGTTTAATCAGTGGCCCATGAATGTGCAACACCAACCCAGCGATAAACCATTCTTTATGCTGCAGATCATTCATCCTGAAACTCACTTTCACCATTAGCATTTTGTATCGTTGGTCAAAGTCCCATACTGACTTGTTGGGAAACTGTTTGATCTCTTTGAGCTCAGTAATGTACTGCGACTCAAATTTTGGTTTTCTGAATTCATCGATCATCCCCGCTATGATCTGTAGCAATTTTTTACATGGAGTTCCCGTTTCTACCTTAGTAAACTTCATATACCAGTCTAGGGCACAGCTCCTGAGGGTAATCATTATTCGTCCCTTTTTTATATCTTCATCCTGGACCTGCTTCACAGTCCATACTGCTTCGCACAAAAACCACTATTGTTTGGGATCCTCTATCCCGTTAACTTGGAAGGTTGGCATCTTTGCATCGTCACCCTCCATTATTGCGCTTCTACTATTATTATTTACTGATCCACTACTCTTGCTACTATTCTGGCATGTAGGACAACTCTGCGAATAACTTGTCTTTCCTCTTATAAAATTCTTAGTAGTGCGTGGATTTGAAGTTACGTTGTAGTTTAGGGCCCATCCTCCTTCGGCTTCTAGGGTAGCCTATTCACTTTCTTCTTCACCGCAATAAGGTCGCTTCATCCTTTATGGTCCCGTTTCACAGTCTTCCATTCTGGTTTCCTCAGGAGACTCTCTCTCAGTCCTCCTCTTCTTATCGGGCTACTGGAATATCACCCCACTCCTCAAGGTACCACACTCTTCATCAGCTTCCCTTAGAAATTAGTCGTCAGTCATGTCCATCTACCCCACATATTTCTACCGAACTCGCATTCCCGCGGCACCCTCAACTTCCGTACACTGATCTTCTATGCATCGGAATTCATCCTTAGAATGGCCTTTTCGCAAACAAGCATCTTCATCCATAGCTTCAGCGATAGCAGAAATATCCCCCTAGGGCCTTTGAAAAATTTACTTTCTGCGTCGTTGTATGATTTGGTCGTGTCCACTACAAACTCAATGATGTATCCCTCTAGGATACTCTCTACCCAGAAGTCAACATCACGTGATACCTTATTGTCGACCCGTTTAAGCTATTGAACTAGTTCTCGAGCCCATTGATCAGGCTCACTCTTCTAGAAATGGTTCTTCTGAAACGTCAGTTGTACCAACCATTCGTGCAAAAATACTGGGAACTCGCATAATAATATCTCGTGGATATCTGAATAATATGATTTTCGAACCAACTGCTTGTCATCTTCCTGGGGTTCTGATTTTCTCCCTCTACGAATTATTCTGCTTTCTTGTCAAACTAGTCTTGAATCTCTAGTTTCGTCGGGTGCCACAACATGTCCTTATCTTTCTTCTTCACAGTCCCGACAATGGAAACATTTGTTGACACAGTTCTATCGACATGGGTTCACTTCGCACTCTTGTCAACAAAACCAACTGAACACCCTTAAGCACTGGCCCAAAAAGGTTTTACCCTTTCCAACAACACCGACAAAGTGAGTGAGTTGTCACCGAAGATGATTAAGGGCACTGCAGGAACCAAGTTTCCACAATGGAGAAAGGACATGCAACTACTTCAACTCTATCGTAGCAGAAACCAAAGATTCATCATTCGCATATTCAATACATATTGGACATTTTCATTAATAGGTAAAGACTGAAGATCGCATCAATGAAACTTTATAGAAATCATAACGCAGCATTAACCATTGAACATAAACAAAGTCAAAAGAGCAGATCTGAACATCTTCATGCATTAACTCATCAAAAGCTGCGATATAACCCTTATAGAAACAGTTCAGAACATATTATCGCGGATCCATACAAAACTGTGAAAATAGAGCAAAACATAATTGAACCACATAATCACAATGATATTAATTCTACGATTGGATCTAGGATTCCCGTAGGCTTACATTCATATTCTTATTTATATCCAACTATGGCAGTTACAAAATGGTCCAAATGACCCTTTCTAAGAACCTAAACTAATCTTGCACTTCCTCGTTCTCCGCAAATGGCCCTTTCTTCCGCGGATGGTCCTTCTTCGGAGGGGTCGGCTTTCGCACTTCATGCAGACTAATCACGTGCCAACATGTAGTTGTCTAAGTGTTCTATCAAGTGAGGGTAAGCTCCTATCCACTTATCCCTTTATCAGTTAAGTCTGTATCATGACTCAATGTTTTAAAAACAAATTATAAGTGTGTTGGCTAGATGAGACTTTGGTTTCATTAATAATTTGTTTAGTATAAATTTTTCATAATGTTCCCATACAAATAAATTTTCATGGAGGAAAATTTCCACTAAGCTACTAGTTCCCTAGGTTGGGGTGGAAGCATTAAAATTTGAAATAAGGAAGTTACATGAACCAAAATGACTTTACTCTTCCAAATTCACATTAAATGGGAAAAATAAACAATAATAAAAACGAAAATAAGGTGGCATTGGATCATGAGGGCCCATAAGAGTTTGTGGGACCCACATGTGGCAATATTCCCCACTACACTTGGCATCATTCTCACACAAATTAAAGTTCAAGGTGGAGGGTAACATACTTGGGGTAGATGAAGAGGAAATATTCATGGAAAAAATCAAGCATACTGAACTTGGAGTGGAATATTAACTCCAAATGAAGAGGAAGAGGCACAATAGACAATTGTGACACTTGTAACAAGATTCCATGCTAGCTATGACAACAATAATGAAGGAATCTATTACAAATTCATACCTGATGGAAGACCTATGACAAATCTAACATATCAGGGCTAAAAATAGCCATCAAGAGGGTGCATAGAGGGATTTATGGTTAGCCAAGTTTCCCAATTTTAATTAGGGAAAGATGAGTGTAAGAATGAGGAGGACAAGTGTCTCATGAAGGAAGAAACCACTAAATCAAGTTGGGTGATTATCTTGGCAGGAAATTTGAGTTCATGGATTGAAGGAGTCCACATGAATTTAATAAAAGGGAAGGATGAGGAAAGATATCATCTTTTGGATCATTTTTCTTTTGCACTCTTGGAGAGCTTATCTTTTCCATGCATGGTGGGTGCTTACCTTCCCTGCCATTGAACCAATTTTGAAGGTGAAAGATCCATATCGAAGTTGGTTGGTGGATATTCCATTCAGACCATTTATCATATCTTAAATCAAGTGTTTTTTGCAGGTTGAATTCCTTGTACAGTTCGATTCATCTCATAGTTCTTCTTCTACTATCTCTTCTTTCATTCTCTTCTGAATGCTTACATTCTACTATTGATGGTGCACTAAGGGATGCAAAAAAATTGATGAAGGTGTATTTGTGACTCCATTGATGTAATATATGATTTATGGAATTTTATTGAGATGCATATCTGATCCATAGCTGGAAACCTCATGTGTATCATGTATAAATTCCAAACAAACCTCTCATTCGAGCTAGTTTTCCTCTATATTTTCTTGTTAACTTTTGGAGCAATTACGCATTATATTTTCTCTGTTTTTCTTAATATGTTTGAGAAGACTTTTCTTTACTTTATATTATCAATTCATTTTATGCAGGACAATTGGGCATTTGATCAAAGTTTATATAACAATTTCCATGTCTATTATTTACATTTTCAAGCAATGTTTATGTGTTGTAACTTTATGTTTTATGGGTGCAGTAGAAAGTTATATATCATGGTAAATGTTGTATTTTGGTTAACATTGAATTAATTTATCCAATACAAGCATATTTTCAGAAATTAGGAAGGGTCATGCAACATTTCAAAAGCCAAAAAGTTAGTTACTAGTGAGGGGTATCAACATCGAAATTACTAGTATTTTTCCCTTTCATTACTCCCTAATTAATGCAAGTCATAAATGCATTTAGCAAGTGTTTGAGTGTCTATTATATGTATTACGATTTCCTAATACCCTTGAACCCATTCCAAAAATAATTTATCATTTGGGGGGATTTGGAAAAACTTGGGTTTCACTAGTACAAAGTTCAAAATTGGAAAAAATTGAACAAATTTTCATGGTAGGGATGTTGTAGTGGTATCTTAGCATGGTCATTGAAATTGATTAGGGTGGAAATTAATGAGGCCAAGGATATAAATCCCTCACCTATTTTTTGAGAGAGGAGATACCCTCAGTGAAGAAGAAGAAGTGGGAGAAGAAGTAAGCTCTGGTAAAGCAATGAACAAGGGTGACAAAGGAACCTCATAAATGGATTAGAAAGAGGAGTTCATGATAATATAAAGAAACAATTATTTTATGACATGACAAGGCATATCATACAAGGGTTTGATTTGATGGATATTAAAATTGGGAGTAAATTCGCCACAGGAAGAAGCAGTAGCTCTCATCATGAAGAGAAAAAGGTAGGTGGAGAAACAATCTTCTCAAGGACTAGGCATCACAATGCACCTAATGACTTCAAGAGTCCAACAAAAACCACTATGCCCAAGTTTCTTGAGCCTAAAGAGGATCTTGTCACTTAGTGTGGGATGAAGGAATCCCTTGAAGATTGGCAACAAGTGAGTGAAGAGTGTAGGAGGACCTTACAATTTGAACAATTATTCAATGTCTCAAACAAGCTCAAATCCAGAGGAGGTAGAAGAATACCTTTCCAAAATCAAGAATTGAAGTGTACCTTAGGAAAGGTATCTATTCCAGCTTTTGATGGCTCACCACAATGTTCTGCTAGTGCTTGGATACAATGGTTGAAGAGGATGCATTAAAGATGGCTATTCCGCATCTTGAAGGAGAAGCTAATGATTAGTGGTTCCATGGAATTAAAACCTTAATAAATGACCAAATCAAATCCTATGAAGAGTTTTTTAACATGATGGTGGAGAGGTTTGATTGAAATGACCATGAAATTCCTTTCATGGAATTGGAACAGTTGAAGCAAACTAGAACTCTTGAGGCCTACATGTTGGAGTTTCAGAAATTGGCAGTTATGGTCACTAACATATCTATGGGTCGCTTAGTGTCTCTCTATACTGAAGGGATGGATGAAACTTTGAAATGATTGGTTAAATATCAGAATCCAACTACATTGGAAGATCCCATGAACTTGACAAGAGATATGCAAAATGTGCTCCTCAAGACAAGGTATCCTCCCAAGCCCAATTTCCCTTCTAGGTTCAAAGATGATAAGAAACCATGGAAAAAGACTCATTTGGGAAGGAAAAGAAGGAGGGACTAAGTAAGGAAGAGCTCAAGAGGAAGAATCTATGCTTCACATGCCATCAACCATGTGTACATGGCATAAATGTGCTAAGGGGAAAGCACATTTCATTGAATTTTTTTCTGATGATGATGAGGAAATGGAGGAAGAAGCACAACAATCAGCTCCAGAAGAAGGATATGAAACAACAGAATAATATCAACAAGCACATGAAATAGGGAATATTGTAATACTTTCATGGGTGCCTTGGTTTCATACCCTTTGATGCAAAGGATATATCCAAGGGCACAAGGTTACAATCCTAGTGGATGTAGGAGAAACCCATAACTTCATTGATTCGTCCTTGGCGAAGAGGAGAAATTTTTCTACTAATACATCTGATGGGATTATAGTCATCATCCCAGGTAACAATTCTATGGACTATAACACATGGATTCCAAAACTACAACTTACCATAGTAAATTACACTGTTATTGAAAGTTTCTATGTGGTGAATGTTACTGATATGAATGTGGTTTCTGGAGTCTAATGGTTGTACTCTATAGGAGAGCATACAATGAACTATAAATTCATTACAAGAAAAAAGGTCATTGGTGAGGGTCCAAAAATGTCACCATAAGCTCATTGGTGATGGTCAAAAGGGGCCCTGTCACAAAAAACCGAGCATCGCCAAAGGCACCGTCACCTTAAGTGGAGGGTATGTGGTGAGATTCAAGGTTCGCCACTAATAATTATTATTATTCCCGGTTGTGACCATCACCAATCGTTATGAAGTGTTGGTGACGGACCTATTTTGGCCCTCACCATTTGATGCATATATGGTGACGGTCAATGATCGATCATTGGTGAGGGTTGAGACATGTCACCATAATATCATCGGTGATGGTGAAAAAGGAGGACGTCACCAAAATTTGAATGTCACCAATGGCTGTGTCCCCAAAAGTAGAGGTGGTGTGGTGACATTCAATGTTCGTCACTAATAACGATTATTAGTGACAAATAGTGACCCTCACCAATTTATATGAAGTTTTGGTGATGGAGCGAAGGGCTCCATCACCAGAAAATTGAACGTCGCCAATGACATATGATGAGGGCCTTGCAATGACCCTCACTATTGAGGATATTTCCATTAACGTATCAATGGTGACAACCGCTATGAGATTGTCACCGCTTTTTATTTTGAAAATCTTTTAATGACGCAACATAAAGGACCGTTGCCATTTCAATTAAAATTGTAAAAAAAAAAATTATAATGGTCCTTAAAGGATAATTGTGAAACGTCACCATTGCTTTCCACAATGGTGACAATCTTTGGTATGTATGAAGATGGATAGTAGCAATACATTCATAGATCAGAGCTAAGAAAAATATCATAAAAAAATATTATTGCCTTATTTATAAATTTATATCCATATTGTCTAAGCCTTAATCTTTTGTTCTTGTTACAATGGTTCCCACTAATAATGATTCATTATCCCTTCTTCTAGTCTTGTTGAATTATTGTGGTTTCTTGTGGACATTACTATATTTCTTTATTTCTATTTTGGAAATATCAAAGAGGCAATGGGATAATAATGTATTCTATGAGATGAGAATGCCAATATATATACTGCCAATATACTTCTTAGTAAAGAGGTGCCAAGAGGTGATCCATAGCTATGGCTTTCAACAAATCTTAGGGGTAGGCCTCATACCCTATGCCACATAGATCATACACCCCCAATCCCAACAAACAATTGCTTAGAAAATAAGTATGTCCAATCATTGTTGATAGAGTACCTTCCTTGTTGTTCTGGACGTCTTTTCAATTCATCCTACATTGATTTGAAGGGATAGTTTTATGTTGTGTTGACTGTACCTTACAAAGGCATAATTCTGAGTTTGTTGGTTGTAGTTTACAGGGGCAATTTTCTGAGTTGTTGGTTGTACTTAGCAGGGGCATATTTTTGTTCTTGTTGGTTGTACTTTACAACCATAGGAATTGTTATCTTCCATGGATTAGTTTCAGCAGGCCTATAAGCTTGCTTGCAAAAAATAATGCAGTAGGCCTATAAATATTTAGACACTAAACTATGGTAATTAAAAATGTTCTCTAACTACGATTACATCATGCCTATTAAAATTCCTAGATCATAATTCTCTTGGCCATCATTATTTACAATTTGAGCAAATCCTAGGGACATAAAATTTACTATCTAAACTTAGTTTCACATGTTCCTTCAAAAGAGAATTTTGGAGAATGGATTCAATATGTTGGAACTCATTCTAGTATATTGATTAAAAAAATGCATGTACCTGCTATATAATTTCATGTTGACTAACCTGCCAGTATTAAAGACCTCTTTGCAACACACCCATCTGAACATAATTTTCTTCATTGTGGATTTTATATGACATCTTAGGTACATATGCCCCAAACTAGATGGTGTGGACCTCCCAAGCTGGTCAATGCAAAACCCCTAATCCACATTGAAAATGTGGGGACCTAAAAAGTAGAGAGACACATTTTAACCCTAAGATTTGCCAACAAATAATAAAAAAAAATTATGTGGAGTCCAAGATATATAATAAATTAAATGGTTTAGTAAAGGAGGCTATGCAAAAGATAAAGCCTCCAGTTTTAATCTGTATTTTTTTCTCATTGTAATACTTGAGATTTTTTTCTTTATAATTGTCATGTTCTAGAATCCAAGCATTAGTTTCAACAGGTATATAAACGTGCTTGAATAAACAACAAAGTAGAATATCCGGTGAATTATTGGTGTTATCTCAACTTACATGCATTTCTTAATTCTCATATATAACATAAATGTAGAGCACCTATAAAAGTGCAAAATTCCTAAGATTCATATCGGCATGAAATTACACATTTTTTTTTGGAAATGCTTCAAGAAACTTCCTCTAATATGTTACATAGGGTAGACTTTCTTTGCTTACCAGCTCAATATGAGGTGTAGCTATACCCATCAAAATTGCTTGGGACTAGTACCCGGCCTCATCCCTTTTAAACTCATGTCAGTCAAGTGGAGCAGGTCACAAGCAAAATGTAACCCTAGTAGATGGTGATGACCAATGGCCTGCTGGAATAAATTGAACATTTGGTTATTATTATTATAACATTTTACTAATTTGAAAAAGCAAAAATATCACTTTGTTATAAGTAAATTAAATAGAACTGATTCACTAACTTGTATACACAATAACTAAAATAGATATCTAATATTTTTTAAGCATATGGAAACAAGATAGAAAAAGATGATATAAAATGTTGTAACAATAGTTTAACAACGTATATCTACAGGCTTGGCCTAAGCCTGTAAGATGAGTTTTTTTTTACACTTACAAATGCACAAATGGAAATCAGACATATGGGGCTTCTTTGGAATCATGTCACCTAGCTCATCCTCCTGTTTGTTCCTCCAAGTTCGTTCTAATGTTAACTAAGGAGCGGATTAATTGCAAACTGGTCACAGAACAAAGGAAGCGTTGTTTATGATTTTGTTGTGATGAAATGTTAATAAAGGTTAATGGAAACTAAACAAGCACTATAAATCAACACTATTGACAACAACAGAAGCGCAATAAACTATTCAAAAAGCAATTAAAACAACTTTTTTGAACTCCAGCGAAAAGCATGAACCATACCTCAGTCATTATTTCTGCCAGCTGCTTGACAGTGACCTCATTAGTAGGATTGCCAACATTGAAAATGTGATTGTTTTCCCTGGAAGGAATTTCCTGAAAAATGAAATAGGTAAGTACTATAAATATATAAGCACCATACAAAATTAGTATAAATCCACCAAGGATTGTTGTTACTTACAATCATCAGGAGAACAGGTCAGCTAGCATATTATGTCCCATATGTTTAAAGGTTGTTTATACAATTCCAAGCATGCAAAACCAACACAGAACATCACTAATGTTTTTCTTAAAGAAATCTATTGTGGAATAACTCCAACTTAATGATTTAAAAATAAAAAACAAATGAAAAACACAACTAAAAATACACCACTATAAAATGATATAATTCCATACCCATGTTAACACATCTAGAAAGTCAATATGAAGCAATTGGTGCAACATATTGTAAGTGTGCTTAGAGTTGCACCAATAAATGGTTAATCATTGTATTTAAGGTCATGTTTTACATGGGTTGCATCTATTGCCCCACAACAATTTGGCAAGCCCCATTTAAGGCAAAATCCCTCCTTAATATTCTCAAGCGAAGTTGCACCTATTGGCCACTATATAAACTTTGATGCCTTCTTTTGCATTCATAATTTAAATTTCTTGACCACTTTGACCATTGTTAGAATGTGCTTTTGAAAAATTGAGGAACACATGGTGACTTCTACAAACTAAAATTAAAAAACCAAATATGTAGATTAATGTTAGAAGGACAACAATTTTTTGGTCTATTGATGTAAGTAGCAGTTTTGTTTAGAAGCAAGTAATATTGGTCTATAGATATTTCCTGTTGATCGAAAGCCATGAATTGAATATCTCATGAAACAAACTAAGAAGCTATACATGCATGATGAAAATTTCAAATATGAATGATTCCAACAGAAAGGCACATCACATTGACATCTCAACTCTCATTTGCATGACTTACCAATCCTCTAACCCTTTTGCAATCTTCCGAACATTTTTGAGCTTCATGAACTACCACCTTGAAATTTGGAAACCATTTTTCCATAGCTATTCTCTCTTGTTCAACAGCTAGAGAAAGAAAAAATGATGCAGTCCTAAAAAAAAAACATACATGTTATATATTGGGTCACTTCCAAATAAATAGCCCACTAGTAGTTTCATTTAAAAAACCTATCGGATATCCTTATTACTCGATCTACCTAAACAAATGATCTCTTATAAAGCTTCAGAAAGAAATCATATAACATATCAAATGCAGAGATTCATTTTCAGATTTGATCAAATACTATTAGTTGCTCACCTTTCATATTCTAGTTGTGAGCTATATGCATTCCTCAATAAGGAACAACCACTGCCAACTAAATCTTGAAGCATATCGATTTGATTGATCGCCTTCAACAAATACTCCAAAATAATAGCCTCTGATCCACAAAGCTTTCAAGCAAAACTCCAAGGATTCCAACACTGACGCTAACCCGACATCTAATCCTTCCAATTCCGCTAACGGCAATTACTTATCAGCATAGACACTGCAAGTTTACTAAATTATACAGTAAATTTTTCAAGATATATTCTTAAATTGTTCCCCATATTTTAACATGTCGAAACCAAAACCCTATTTCAACCTAACCTCCCTCTCACTATCTTTCTTTCAACCTAATCAGTTAATATTGTCAAGACAACAAAATCAGGTCTTTATAAAAATGTTTTCTAATTAATATATTGCCATCCAAATGAAGGGTTTTGAGAGAAAAAATATTATTTATAAAGAGCTTGATCAATGATACATTCGATGTTGAAGAGAGCAATGAGAGATTGTCCTTATAGCCACAGAGATAATTGAGATGGTCATTATAATAAATGCATGAGTATGGCAAAGTTTAAATATAGAGAAACAATGGCATAACATTTAAGGAAAATTGACATAATTGACAGCAATAAAGCCACAAGAGGCGAGCCTTAAATTTTACATTAAACTAATAGTCTTATGTGGGATAGAGAAATATAACCAGACCATGATGCTCCTAATGCTATTGAAACAATATTTGAGGATATGTGAGCCATTTTAGAGTAACATCTATGACCTCCTATTGTTATTTCCACACATAAGAAAGGATGTACCATAAGTCAAGTAGAGAGAATATGCCATCACATTGGTACTTTTTGGATGTCCCGATGTATCTCTGGCATATGGAAAGGTAGGTTGAGTAGGCTGGAAATATCTTTGAGCTAGCTGAAAGTGTTTCCATCAAGTGTCTATGCTCCAACCATAGATCTCATCTGTGGAACCACTCCATGTGATGGCATATCAAATATAAAATGATGATCATGTCACCCCATACATGTGAAGCGATAGCATGCAACAACTTCATCTTGTGTATATTAATGAAGTTTTTAGCTGTCCACAATTTGTGTAAATTGCAAATTTGATTTTCAGCCATGTATGTTCTTCATGAATTGTAATTTATAGATATATATGTCTTGTTGATTTGACATAAGTAAAGGGAAATTTTGTTAAGTGATTTGACATCATAATTAAAGAAGTTAAGAATGTTTCACAGTTGTTATTACTACTGTAAAAATGAGTTTTCAGATCTGGTTTATGCATGATAAGATTGCCTTGCAGACTAAAAATTATCAAGTCACATTGGCATCTTTTCTTCTTGGGTTTCCAAGAAGATTGGGCTGTTAAGGATTGAAATATCATTTACTTTCTGTTGTTGTTTTGTTCTATATTTTATTATAGTGCTAAGAATGAGAATTCACATGGTGGGGGTCCAAGAAACCTCTAGTTAAGAGGTGAAATTTCTGAATTATGAATTCCAAGAGATTTCTACACATGTTATAGACATGTTTTGGGTATGTTCAACACACCTATCTCATCCCTCTTCTATCTTGTTAGAAGTTTGTAGGCCTCCACCAATGGGTCAATAAAATTGCCATTTTGGAAGACCTCTAGCTTCCAGATGAGGATAATATTGGAATATTTTAACATATAGGAGGAAGCACCACATCTCTAAAGGTTCATATTCCATCAATTCAACATTTGTGTTCCCCTTGCATGCATTTTGAAATCCCTATCAGGCTGATTTGCTAAAAGACTAAAACCAGATTTGAAGGCAATTTTCCTCATGTTGCAATAGAAATCACTTATTGGAACATCATGAATGGTTGAATGTTTTATATCCATGATTAATTTCATTGTTCGAGTTAATAATTTGATCTAGGCATTCATTTTTTGTCAAGATTAATTCATACAGGCTGAAGATGATGAAATAGCTAAAGTGCCATTTTGGCATGTCTATAAATCTCACCAGAGAACATAATTGATGAATTATGAAGCTATAGGGTTGTGAACCATGTAAAATTATACAGGAATGTGACTTCATATTCAAATACATGTGCATTTAATATGTATGTGCAAGCATTTTGAAAAGCCAACTCAAGCTGGTTCAATACTTTGTTTTTGGGCCCAAAATTGGATTTTTCTTAAGTGGACAGTGGAGATTCTTAGCAATTAATTGGCATTATAGTGATGAGAGATGGATTTTCAATTTTTCAAGAGATTTACACATGAACCTTTCATTAGACCTCTTCAGGTGTGTATTCAAAGGTAATGGCATTACAAGATGAAGATTACAAGGTCATCATCATCCAGCTCTTCCAAATGTCGAAAAGCCATGAAGTTTGTAGGTGCTATTAATAAATTTTGATAATTTTCTATCCACTACAACACCAAATTTTCATTTTAGCACATGGAGGTAAAAGTCAAATTCTGACGGCATATCGATTTAGCCAGATCTAACTCTATTAGTAATTATGTATAATATAACTCTACATGGAACAACAATAATAGACTCTTTACTTTTTATTACCAACCTCCTTACTCTCTATAAGTCAGATATAACTTGGTTGATTAGGAATATATAACTATATTAGGAAAGGAAAAGTAAGTTAGCTGGGAGAGGCATCGATCTCCCGATTTCATCAATTCATCTAGTTTTAAGGCCATAACCCTTTCCACAACTCTTTACTATTAATTGAAATTCAATCTTATTTACCCCAAATTTCTTAATATGAATGGAGTTGCCTACAATAAGGGGAGTAATTAACTTTTGAATTTGTTCCAAAATTACTGGATTTTAATAACAAAATAAGAAACCTATTTATTCCACATTTATTCCCACCCAAACCCAATAGTAGTAGTTCTAAAGTGAGTAGTTGATCCATTATTTATTGAATCCTAGGTACGGTAAATACCTTAAACACCTTCACATGATCAAACCTTGAACCCTACCATATCAAGTATGGATCCTCATAGAACACTCATGCAATTTAGGTTTGTAGAGATAGAGGATGAATTCAGGGTGGAGAAAATTGAAGTAGACAAGAGTGAATCTCAATTGAAAACCATACTGGATGATGAGATTAAAAGGATGAGAAAACTGATGATGAAAGTGTCTAGGAAAAGGTACACTAAGATAAAGAAGACAATGGGCAGCAGAAAGAAATTGACTATACAAGGAATGATTAGCAAGGTGAATGGAACATTACAACATAAAATGTGGGAACCTAGAAGGCTAAAGACAATAGTGAAAGATGATGAAAGCATAATTTATGGACAGCTGCAGAACATAGTTTGGGACCCAGGAGATTTGAAGACATACAAACCATGAACAAGAGTTCATGAATCTTTTCTACTATGGGAGTCTGATGCAGGAGCATCCACTCTCATCTACAAACTGTAATAATGATCAATACTAGGGGCCTTGATACTTGCCCAAGAGAGGGGTTTTCTTTGAAAAACATTGTAATATTTAGAATTCACAAGAATTAGTTTAGAAGGTTTTAAGTTAGTGAGGTGTTAGTCAAAATCATTAGGACTAAGTGATGAATAGTTATAGCCAATTTCATATGGGAGCAGAATTCGATGGAATCTAATCTATTGGTTATTTAAAAGATAGGATCAAGTTCTATTTTTAGTAATTGGTTGCGTAACTGCAGTAATTCATTTTTTGTTGAACTAGAAATAAAACTTCCATGTAGGTGTTGTAAGCCATGGGGTCATCTTGTAGAGAGAGTAGTCTCGAAAGGGAGAGACGGCCAGGACTAGAGAACAATGAAAAATTTGTCAAATCAGGCTAGTATGGTGGTGAAATTTCTTCCGTTGAACATATATATATATAACATTTAGTAATGGAGCATGTCAATTGTTGTTTATGTTGTGTGTATTAATGAATCTATGTATTAATGGATTAATGTATGGTTGAAACAGGGTTTGTGTGTAAAGACTTCAGATAACCTCGGTATTCAAGTTTATGAATGTCTAAGTGTATGCCAGATGAGTTAACACAGGTCTGTGTGAGTGTACAATTCCTATGCGTGATTATTCATGGATTTGAATGTGTTATAAGATTGTTAAATTTGGAATGAGATCAATTGAGATGAGAGTCCGTGCATGTAAATCGCGAAGATAGAGATTTTGATCCAGCGATGAAGGAGTTGGTCAAGTCGTCGGATTTGGGAATCTGAGATATTGAAGTTATGACGGAAGGATGAACATTGTATTTTGTATGTACATTGAAATGTTGACAATGAATAATAAAACCCAAAACCAGGGCGTGACTAAGCAAGGAAAACCTTCAATAGGTATTGTGATCTGTTAATAAATAATCATAATGTTGTGTTGAAGAGATCGTTGGGTAAATAGAAGCCAAAGAATGTGTATTGGATTAGATGTAGAAGATCAGGTAAGTCATGAATGATTTCTGTTATGAGACAGGATTTTCCTGCATTGGAACATTGTATCAAGATTTGATTCGAGAACAATAAATCCGCCCATTAAAGGATTATAATTAAATTAATGATTGACTAAATGATTTCAGTTCAATAAAATAACAGGCGGTTTGTTGTAACGAACATGACTGCGAATGAATTTATGTACAGAGTTTAAACCCTGTATCAGAGTTGAATTTTTGTTGCAGGCTTAATGTTTCTACTGCATATTTGAACTTCTACAGTGTATATAAAAATCCGTAACGTAATGAAGTTTTAAACTCGAAGTGTATGAAGAGATTCATCTCTCCTTAACATCAGTTATGGGACAGAGTAAGTTATAATTGCAGGTAGAAGTAGTATGCCTGCATCATGAGGCTAAAATGCCCTCGGACCTGCAACTAAAAGGAGGCCCACTCTTTGCAGCTCGTTGGAGTGCAACCCTCGGGACATGTTTCTTTAAGAACTCCAACAACAAAACACAACAAACCATGCATCCTAACCAATATCTTACAAGAGAGGAAGAGAGGGTCTATAAATGACCCAGCTAAACTAAACATTCAACAAAATTTTCCAGGAGAGATGAATACCAGAATGAATAGAAGTGTTATCTACTTTGGATCTGGAGGAGCTACAGCTGCTCATGAGCCCAAAGTTCATCACATGCCAGCATCCCCGCGCTTCAGCTTCATCCTTCTTTCTCCGGCCTTCGACCCGACTAGAATTTCCCACCTACTCCCATGCCTCTACCTGAAAAACACCCGGCCCCAGACCCATATCTCAGGCCCGATACACCACCTTCACAGCCATGGCCTCACACAAATTCAGCAAATGACCCACTTCAAGAACACTGCCTCTTCATAGTTTTCCTTCCAAGCTCAAACCAATAAGTTCTGAAAGAACTCAAATAGCTTAGCTGCAACAGAAATCTTCAAATCTCATTCTACAGCCCTGGTAACAATGACCCCAAATGCATTCTCAGATACAAAACCCCACCCTGCACCTTCTGCTGACTCCGACCCAAATGTTTTTTCTAATGTTTACGCCCCTGGTGATCTTCTCAACGTCTTGTACTGCCCTCAAAACAGAAACCCAAATGGATTCCCTCCTTAAACTCTCTCAGATACAAGAACCCATGAAAAATAAGCCCCCTGTGAGCTTCTTGCAACAGAACAAAGACCTTTGGTTGTATGAGCCTTCCGAGCTCTTTCTAGAAAAATATATTACCTTGTAACAAGGACCCGGGTGATTTTTTTTTTGTTACCTCCAGAAAGCTAAAATAAGGACGACCCAGCTGGATACTTTACAATCCAGAGGGGCCAAGCACTCTTCTCCAGCCTCCTCCACTAACAAAGGAAAGGAGTTATCCTCCCTTTCAACAAAAAATCTCACTGGATTATCAGCAACCGAGAACCCAAAGAAATATTTTCCATTAAAACTCTTCGTAAAGCCATTTCTTCCAATGCAATTTCGGGTGCATTGCATTATTGGAGGAATTACTCATCGTCAGGGAAGGAATTGCGAAGACGCCTGCCTGAGTGAAGAGTAGTAGCCGCCATAGATGAGTGTGAGCTAGAACTAGAGCTAGAGCCACCTGAACCTGCGCTGTTGTAGCCCTGCCTGGGCCTGAGCCATGACCATAGCCTAGTAGCCTAAACCAAGGGAAGATTACCGAATATCTAGAGATGATACAGTGCCTAATCCTTTTGTGTTGGAGTATCTGCCGCCAATTCTGAATGCGATCGGGTGGGTCTGCCTACTGTGTGTGTTCTCTTGGAATTCTTTGGCGAACCAAGTTTGGGGTGTATTCTTCTGGAAGCTGGTTTTTCCCGCTTTCTTTTTCTTCATCCGGGCGTCAATTGCCCATATGCTTCTCTTCCATCCCAAGGTGACTCCGGCTCATATTTGGTATGTCTGTAATAATATATCTATGAAAGCGTTAAAGGTGCGATGGATGCAAAGTAAAGCCAAATTTCGGAAACATTCTATACGTGATACAATTGCTTTTTAGTTGTCATCTTTATGAAACACGGGGTTGAATTTATAAAAAAATAGCGTTACTATTATTCCCTTTTGAGTTCCCAAGATCTTAAAACCTGCATTATCAGTATTCAATATGCTTTTGGATACTTTTTATAACGATTGCCTTTGAATTGAGTGGCTCCTTTTATTTTTTGGGGGGCACTTAAACACTATTACTCAATAAATTAATACCTCACTCAGTTTCATATTATAATATGTGATTGTGGGAGGCATTATCATCTCTTCAAATTGAACAAAATCAATCATCCCTAGTATTTTAAATAACATACCTTCTCCACGTGTCAGTGTTGTGAGACATCACCACACCCTAGGAAAAGAAAAAACAAGACAGAAGTGAATGCCAACTAATCCAGGAATTTGCTTTATGTAATGAACGCATTGTTGTTCTAGAAAAGACAATTATATATGGGGTCACCTTTGGGATGAGTTCGTATCTAGGAGGAGATCGTTTAGCTTTGACAAAGTAAGACGATGTGGGCCTAAGCCTAATGAAAGTTGAACAACCACCTTCTTCTCCTAGACATATGGCACTAAATTGGAAGCTGGTTTTTCCCGCTTTCTTCCATAAGAGGACACCCCAAACCAATTTCGATCTGCGGGCGTCGCTGTTTTTTCCATGGTATTAAATATGGAGATTACCATGTCTTTCTAAATTATAACATTTAGAAATTTCAAATTTTAATAAATGTAAATATTGGAAGTATGTGTAGTAATTATACACTATTTGAGATTAAATATAATATTTTGTTTAAAGTTTTATGTAAAAATTTTCATTTTTATTTAAACTTCTCGGTAATGAGAAGAAATTTAAAAACTTAAATTGGAACATTTAGAAATTTCAAATTTTAATAAATGTAAATTTTAGAAGTATGTGTAGTAATTATATACTACTTAAAATTGATATTAAATATACTATTTGTATTTAAAGTTTTATTTAAAAATTTTCATTTTTATTTAAACTTTTATGTAATGAGAAGAAATTTAAAAACTTAGATTGCAAGCATCACTTAAATATGTGGTTTTTTAAAATGGAAAGCTTCACAATTATTTCATTTAAATTATTATGTATATTGGTTGTTGTTTCCCCATCCCAAATGAAATTAACCAAATCCTCATGCAATAATAGAGAGACATTCTTATGCATTCCAAGCTTAACACCCAATAGTAATACCTTGATAGAGAAACACATATATCCTTGACACACCTATAATAAAGAGATAGAGTAACCCAAAATGCCCTATCCCAAGCCTAAAGGCATGACAAATAGAAAGAGAAAAGGACTAAAGGTGAAAAAGATGACTCACAAGCCCCTATGACACCTTCACAATTCTCAAAACCACCTAATGGCACCAACATACTGAATCATAGGCCAATGATAACCTCAATAGCCCATGTATGATTGGTGGAGGAAACCTACCTAGTTTTAGATGTTTAGAAGATTCCTTTAAAGCCTCAAGTTTAGGTCTCCTCCAACATCATTCCCGAGGTCCTAAGACACTTACATACATCTCAAAACCGCATAATGGTGTTAATATCCTCAATCATATGACAATGAAACCCTCAAGAGAGCATGTATGGTTGGTTGAAGTGATCTTTCTAGACTTGGATGGCTATAAGATTCCTTTAGGACTAGAGGTTCATGTCTCCTCCCTTAACCATGTCCAATGCCCCAAGGCCCCAAGACATGGATACATAGTGGCATGGATATCCATGTAAGGTCGTGCATGGTGCTCTAGGAATTTTTCATCACTCTAAGTGCCCCAATTGTTTCTTTAGGGCCAAAGACATAGTTGTTTTCCCTAAAACGCCATTCCCAAGGCCCTGAGACATGTAGATATTGCTCAAAACCACATAGTGGAAATGACATAATCAATCATAGGCCAATGATACCATCAAGAGGCCATGCGTATTTGTCGAGGCAATATTCTTCGCCTTAGATGGATAGAAGAATCGTTTAGAGCTTGAGATTGAGGTCACCTCCAATAATCATGTGTAAGGCCTTAAGGCCACAAGACCTATATACATAGTGCCATATATAACCTTGTGAAGTAATAAATAGTTATTTTAGGTAGTGTTCATGGATCTAGATGCCTCAAAAATTTCTTTAAGGCCAAAAACATGGTCTTCTTCCAAGGAACATAATTCCTAAGGGATTAAGACATGTACATACTACTTAACACCATGCAACGGTAACAACGTCCTCAATCATAGGCCAATTATACAAATTAGGAGGTTATGTGTGGTTGGTGGAGGCAAATTTCTTACCCCTAGATGGCTACAAGATTCCTTTAGGGGAAAAGGTTCATGTATCTTTTAAAGGTCATTTGCGGTGGGCTGAGGTGTTGTTCTTGGCCCTCTATGCATAAAAGTTTCTTTTAGGGTGTAAAGCCAACATTTTATTTGTAGATCATGTTCATATTCCTGAAACCCATATCTATTGTTCAAATCCTTTTAATGTAATTAATTTCCCCAATAAGATGTGAAATATTCCCTCGATATGTCATGTGTAGTTATTCAAGCGATTAATATGGGCCTTAGGTGTATAGAATGTACCTTTAGGGCCTAAGGCCTAAGTTTCCTCCATTGAAAATGTCAAAGGCATCGAGACTCGTATCTATTTCTCAGTTCCTTCTAATGGAATTGGTATCTCAACTCATACGTCAAGGATACCCTCAAATGGTCTTGTATAGTCATTTGAAGTGTCTTTCTTGACCATAGATTCCTCCCACTACTGTGGAGTTTCAAACCTTGGGACACGTAGAAAGTGAATATTGGCATGTGAGGAAGATATAGTGCCTCTTTTTGTCAATTTTGGTTAACCATGGATATATCTTGTAACTTAAGCAATGGCCAAGGTCAAAAGACACAGCCTTAGGCCATAACATTTGCATTTGGCCTATAAGCAAGTTGTGGTCTCTATCTAAATATTTGTAACACTAAATATGATCATTTATATGGCCTGGGTAGTGGACTAAGGTCTAAATTCAGCGTACAAGGGCATACTGATTTCCTTGGGGCTCATGGACCATGCATGAAGGCCTAGATTATAAGACAAGGTCTACATAGGGAACCTTATCCTACATGCAAGATATGTTCACCATTTTGAGAAAGGGCACACCAGGGATGGTTTTCAAGGCCCATGTTATGATATAGGGTTAAATAAGGGTCTTAGGTTATAGAAATTTTCTGTAAGCTCATAGTCCATGTGCAAGGCCTCAAACCACCATACATACCCTCCATAGGGAATCATTATCCTACAAGCGGGATATGGTAGAAATTTTTTTCTTTCTAACACTAGACATGGTTATCAATGCCTATGTCATGGTTTGATTCTAAAATCCTTGGGCATACACTATAACATTCATATAAGGGGCTTATGATCTATTTGTTGGGTCATAAACCACCGTGTAGATCCATACCTTTTGTGTTGGTCTAGTGTAACGTGAATGGCCCATGAGCCGTAGAGGAAACCGGTATGGACTTGTATCCTAAGTTTAAATTTGGGCCATGCCATTGCCACAAGAATCATCATTGGTGTCAAAAAACTAAAAATGGACACCATAACCCATTTTTAGGCTAAAGATTCCCTTTACCAGGACTATGTAATGGCTCAAACCCTTTTGCATGGCTCATAAGCTGCAAAGGCAAATATTATGGCCCAAGAGTCTAGCTTTTGACCTTGGACCATGGTATTCACTATGAGAACTATACATGGTGTACTAGACCTTTAAATGACCAACATATCCCACTTGCATTCCAAATATTTCCTTTTTAGGGCCTTATGTTATGCCCTAAGGCACCACACACAGCCAATGAGCCATAAAGATAGTTTTTCTTGCCTAGCTGTAACCTAGTTTTTAGCACTAAACCATATATTCGACACTAAAAATCATCCCTAGTGTGGCAATTTTTTCCTTAGACAAAATAAAAATAAAAAACAACCTTTAATTTAATGAATATATAGAATTTCTAAAAGTTGAGAGGAGGGGGCATGAATGGAAGGATTGATTGTTTAGGAAGATGGATGGAGAAACCAACACATACGGATCAAAGTTACCATGAATATGAATTCATATGAACCCGACACATATGAACTCATTTTATACCATGAATATCAATGGTACAAATAATTTGGCTCCTTTGTGTTGTGTAACTAAATACAGTGGGAACTAAGCCCCCCTATAGCAAGTTTTCAAATAGTTTATCTACCTCTAATACCCAACTTTCCTACACATGATCCGAGAGACCTGGGGAAAAGTATATGGGCTTAGGCCTTGGAAGTTAATCCCAAACCATGGTCTAGTTGTAAAAACTTATTCATGGTGTTATACATCTAAAACTGGCCACCATATCCCACTCACAAGCTAAAAATTATTTCCCTCTCGAAGGCATATGTGATGGACTCGAGCCCAACACAAAGTTAGGGGTCATTTATGGGTAATTATGGGTAAATGAAGGGTAATTAGGGATTTATTAGTGATAATTTAGGGGTAATCTGTTGTCAATAATGGGTAATTAAGGTTCATTTAGGGGTATTTATTGGGTCATGAGTCGTGGTAATCAGGGGTTAATAAGGGGTGAATAAGGGAATTCAATTTTCTAGTTGGGTGTTGATGGTGTATTTTTATCTAATAGAATTCAAGTTACATGGCCACATGACCTCTGGTATATGATTTTAATCCTGGATATTATTACATTTGCTTCATAGTTAGGTAGGTGTTTTGATATCTGAAGTGTTCCAATGAATAAGGGGCACCATGGGACTCATGGAACACTAACATTCTTAACTTTGTCTAATTTGGCACATAAATCTAATTTCTCCATAGAAAAATCTATGGTGTATGCCTTTAATCCTGATTATCTTTAGAGTTAGGTAGGTCTTTTGATATCCTGAGTACCCTAGTGAATACAAGCATCATGGGTCTCATAGAACACTTACCCTCTTAAATTTGGCACATAAATTTGATTTCTTCATAGTAGTACTTCACTTCAACTAAATGTTAATCTTCATATTTTTGAATTCCTTCTCCATCCAACTCTCATTTCTTAATAGAGCTTCACACACCTCTTGGTAACATTTTTCATCATTGGATCACCTCCTATCATTGTCCTTAAATTTTATTAAGCTTGGGATATTGCATATATATGGCATCTTCAACTCAAGGCATATGCCACTTGATTCTCTTCCCCTGTTATGTGAAATAACTTGTAATCATAGTTGGACAAAAACTTCACCCATCGCCACTACCTAGCACTCAATGATGGGTGAGTCTACAAGTATCTCAAGATCTCATGATATATTCATAATTCAAACTTTCTATCAATCAAATAATATTTCCATGCATTTAGGACATGGGCATCTATTGTTACTAAGAGATCCAACTTGTCATGATCTACTTACTTTTGCTTGTGAATGTTTAACTGCTTAGACTCATATTCCACCACTTTTCCTTCCTTCATGAGGACTCCCTAAATGCTCTCACCACTCGCATTTGTGCATACCAGGAAATCCTTATCAAAGCAAGGAAGTATCATTATAGGTGTTGTCATGAGAATTCTCTTTAAGTTCTCGGTATCTTTCGTCATGTATGGTTTTCCACATAAATTTGACACCTTTATCTTGTAACTTTGGAAAGGATCTTATAATTTTTTAGAATCCTTTGACAACTCTCTGATAATATCCAACTAATTCCAAGAATCTTCTTACTTTGGTCTCATTCTTTGAGGTTGAACAACTAGACATAGCTTCGACCTTATTACGGTGTATCTTTAATCCTTCTTTAGATATGGCAAGCCTGATATATTTAATCTCCTTCGTAAAGAATTTTAATTTTCTTTACTTAACATATAGATGGTATTCACATAGCTTCTACAACAATAGGAAGAAATGTGATAAGTGTTACGTTCCTCCTCATTTTGAGAATATATTAAGATGTCATCAATGAATACCAAAACACACTTGTCTAAATACTTTTGGAACACATTCTTTGTTAATTAAATGAAACGTATGGAGCATTTGTCAATGCAAAGGGGAAATCTAGGAACTCATAATTCCCATATATATATCTAAAAGAAGTATTTGGTACTCTAATTTATTCCACTCTCATATGATGATACCCAAAACTTGAGTCAAAATTTGAAAAAACTTTTTCCCATTTGAGTTAATAAAGAGGATCATCAATTAGGGTAGGAGGTACTTGTTCTTAATTGTCACCTTATTTAACATTGAATAATCAATGCACATCCAAAAATTTCCATCCTTCTTATTGACTACCAATATGTGTTCTATCCAAGGTGATGCACTTGGTCATATGAACCCTTTGTCTAATAATGATTGTAATTGCATCTTGAATTCAAGCAACTCATTAGTTTGCAATATATTCTAGGCCTTGGATATGGGCATGTGTTTGTTATGTTATGCTCTCTTGTTTCCATTGTTGTCCATTGGAATCCACTTGAGTCACCCTTCACTAAAAGGGGAAAACAATGAGAAGAAAGGGTGATGGAATGAAAATTACTATCATGTTGAAATTGGCAGGAAAATTTTCATTTTTGGTGTTATAGAATTAAAAAGTACCAACATATTGGTTATGTATATGTAACATCAAAATGTATTTCATCTATGTATTTCATATATATTTATTGTACCCTTATAAGAGATGTGTTATTCCTCTATAAGGAAGTGTCGTCATGTGGATTGACAAGTGTCGCAAGTGTGTGTACTTGCCGATGGGTTATTAGACCACCATGTGTGGGGTTGGCCCTAAAATATATATTATATTGTGGATGTATCTAGATAGACAAGTCGGCCCCATAAGGTCACTGGGCAAACAGGTTAAGTATAAATAGAGATCGGGAGATCTCTATTTGGATCATTCGAAAAGACACACTTCTCTCACTCAGAAAGTGGCGCACTAGTGAGGAGGAGGATCATCTGCTCTAGGAGACTATCTCAAGTGTATTTTGTATTTTGGTTGTACTTTGGTTGAGCCATTGCTCTCTCTATCTCTGAGGAAGTTGTGGGGTTTTTCACCTTAGGGTTTTCCCCATGAAAACTCTGTGTCTCTTGTCTCTCATGCTTTTGATTCTTGTGATGTTTGTCATGCTTATTGTGATTGTTATGCATTGATATACTGTATATGTTATTCTCTCAGTAAAGATCCTAGAGTATTGTGAATTAATGCTCAAATTTTAACATGGTATTAGAGCTAACCTGAGAAGAAGACATTTTGCAGTGACAGAAACTTGAGTTTCTTGTTTATTGGGTTTCTCTCCACAGGTTTTGGAAAAGCAGTATAGTAGATTGACTCTACTCATCAAGGAGAATCTATCTGTCTAATCATAATTCAATTCTGAGCATTTTCAGATTTGGCCCTAAAACTTAGGGTTTCCACAAAAATAGGAATTTCTAAAATATGAAGCCATAGCTAGAAGCTCCTTGCACAAATCGAAGTTTAGAGCTTTGGATCGAGATTTTTGGCTGGGTAGATCTCCAGGAAACTCAAACCCTAATTCAGGGCTCTTCCCAATGAACTCGGGAGGACAAAAAGGCAAATCTGAAGGGTAAAGCTTTGTTGATCTCAAATTATGAATACACTAGGTTGATCAACTCATCAAGGTGCATCTTTCTATCCTTTCAAAAAGTTGAAATTCACATTTTGAATTTTTAGGGTTTTTTCGACAAACCCTAATACAGGACCAGATCTAGTTTTCAGCATTTCAAGTGGTAAGACCTAAATCTTTTATATTTCATTTGAAATACTCTTTAATATGTCTCACCACACCAAGCTTGAGGATAAGCTTGAAGGGCCTAATAACTTCCGATCTTGGAAGTATAGGATTGGGTTAATCCTGGAAGAGAATGAGTTGGACTCATATATAAAAGAAGACATCCCTATCCCAGAGGATGAAGAGGATAAGGTATTGCATAAGAAGAACTTGGTCAAGGAAAAGAGAATCATTTTTTATTCTATCAAATACCATCTCATACCCCATGTGTATTCTCTAAAGACACCCAAGGCTATGTTTGAATCTTTGACCAAGCTATTTGAAGGAAAGAACATAAATCAGAAGATGACCCTGCGGAATCAATTGAAAGGGGTCAAGATGTCGAATGGAGAAACCATTCAATCCTATTTCTCCAAGGTCTCTCAGATCAAGGAACAACTTGAAGCTATAGATGAAATGGTGGAGAATGGTGAACTTGTTATGACTACTTTTAATGGCCTACCTAGGTCATGGGACTCTTTCATCCAAGGTATCTGTGCAAGGATGAAATTGATCTCTTTCAGTAGACTGTGGGAGGAATGTTCACAAGAAGAAGCTAGACTTATAGCCCGAGAAGAGAAGATGGGAAATGAAGATCAACCTCTCACAGCTCACACTAAGAAGGGAAAGTTCAAGAGGGAGCCATCCCATCACAAGAAGAAATCTTCTCATCATTTTCACAAAGACAAGAAAGATCTAAGGTGTTTCACTTGTAATGAGAAGGGTCACTTTGCTTCAAAATGTCCCAATAACAAAAGGGACAAACACAACAACAACAACTCCAGCAAGAAGAAGAAGGGTGACAAAAAAAGGTACCATGCTCATGCTGCCGAAGACGATGAACCTCCAAAGAAGAAGGCTAGGGCAGAAAGTGATGATAGTAATGATGACTCATCAAGTGAAGAAGAGTATGTTCTAATATTTGCTCTCACAGGTACTATCTCCCATGGTTGTAATGATTGGTTAATTGACAGTGGGGCTTCCAAACACATGACTGGGTTTAAAGAATCCTTTGTAAATCTGTCTGAACATGAATCACCCCATAAAGTGAAACTTGGGGATGATTATCAATATCCCATCAAAGGAAGTGGTGAAGCCTCCTACAGCCTAGATTCTGGAAAATATTTGAAGATGAAAGAAGTCCTTTATGTACCTGGGCTCAAGAAGAACTTACTCTCCATCTCTACATTGGATACAAAAGGTATGAGGGTTGCATTCGTGGATGGCCAAATCCTAATGTGGCCAAAAGGTAAGAACATAGATGATGCAGTAGTGATTGGAGAGCAAGAGGGAGGTTTGTATAAATTAAAAGGACAACCTGAACATGCCATGTTGCATGAATCCATGGAGCCAAGTGAACTTTGGCATAGAAGACTTGCTCATATGCACTATAGGTCACTTCGAATTGCAAGCAAGGTTGTAGAGGGTCTTCCTGAAATCAAGACCAAACATGAAGGTGTTTGCAAAGGATGTGCAAAAGGTAAGAATATTAAGAAGGCTTTCCCAAGCAGTGAAAGCAAGGCAAAAGATATCCTGGAAATCATCCACTCAGATGTATGTGGTCCTATGTCATCCAGTTCTCTAAGTGGGTATGTTTAGTATGTCTCATTTATTGATGACTTCTCCAGGAAGACTTGGGTATACTTCTTGAAAAACAAAGATGAGGTGTTTGATAAGTTCAAGGAATTCAAAACCTTGATGGAGAATCAAACTGACAAAAAGATCAAAACATTCAGATCCGACAATGGTGGAGAATTCACCTTAGGTGACTTCAAGAAGCTTTGCAGTGATTCAGGGATTAAGAGGGAGTTGACTGCTCCTTATAATCCTCAACAGAATGGAGTTGCAGAAAGGAAGAACAGAACAATCATGGAAGCAGCAAGGGGAATGCTGCATGACTAGGATCTACCTATGCATCTATGGGTAGAAGCAGCTAGAACAGTTGTATATGTGCAGAACAGAACACCCCACAAGATATTGGACAACAAGACACTAGAAGAGGTCTTTTCTGGTAAGAAACCTGAAGTCAGCCATCTTAGAATATTTGGTTGTCCAGTATACACTCATGTCCCAAAGGAAAAGAGGACCAAACTAGATCCTTCAAGAAAGAAGGGTATCTTTGTGGGTTACAGTGAAAGCTCGAAGGTTTACAGAATATACTTTCCATGGTTCAAGAAGATTGATGTCAGCAGGGATGTAACATTTGATGAAAACTCCGCATTCATCAAATCAAGGAAGGCACCTATCGAAGTTTATGAAGAACCTAAGGAAACTAGATTTCAAGACACTACCATGACTGAAGCAATTCCAAAAGTTGTTCGTGAGTTTGAATATCCACAAGAACCTGTAGATCCACCCCGTGAGGATAACTCTCACAAGAGGAAACCTACATGGGCTAGAGAGCTCATTCAAGATGCAGAAAGGTTTGGCATTCCAGAAGAAGAACAAAGAGGAAAGAAGAGAAGCAGATCACATACTAGCTATGTTGCTTTACTCTATAACATTATGAACAAAGAACCTTCCAGTTATGAAGAAGTAGTGGAAAAGAAAGAATGGAAGGATGCCATGGTTGAGGAATACCAATCAATAATGAAGAATGATGTTTGGGATGTTGTCCCAAGACCTAAAGAGAAGTCTGTTGTGACTTCCAAATGGATCTACAAAATCAAGCATGCTGCAGATGGCAGTGTAGAGAAATACAAAGCAAGATTCGTAGCTCGTGGCTTCTCTCAGAAAGAGGGAATAGATTATGAATAAACTTTTGCACCTGTAGCCATGTATACTTCCATCAGAACAGTACTTGCCCTGGCTGCAGCAATGAAATGGAAAATACACCAGATGGATGTCAAGACTGCTTTCTTGAATGGTGTAGTTGAAGAGGAAGTATACGTGGAGCAGCCACTCGGTTTTGAAATACATGACAGGGAGTCATATGTGTGCAGATTGAAGAAAGCCTTGTATGGCTTGAAGCAAGCTCCTAGAACTTGGTATGGTAGGATGGATAGTTTCCTATCTAGCTTGGGCTTTACCAAGATTAAAGCGGATTCCAACCTCTACTACAAGGTTGAGGAAGGGAATCCTGTGATTCTACTCCTATATGTGGATGACTTATTTGTAACAGGAGATGACATATTGATTGCAAATACTAAGAGGAAGCTTGCTGCTGAGTTCGATATGAAAGATTTGGGAATGATGCATTATTTCCTAGGTATGGAGGTGTGGCAAAATTCAGGTGGGATCTTCCTTGGTCAAGGGAAGTACACAGTAGATATTCTGAAGAGATTTGGGATGATAGATTGCAAGGCCATGGCCACACCCATGGCATCGAATCTAAAGCTTCTATGTGATGCTTCATCTGAGCCAGTTGATGTATCTATGTATCGTCAGATGATTGGGTCCTTGATGTACCTGATGAACACGAGACCAAATATTTGCTTTGCAGTGAACACATTGAGCCAGTTCCTAACGGATCCGAGGAGTGTTCATATGGTTGTTGTAAAGCATGTTCTGAGGCCCTGAAGGGTACAGTGGATTATGGGCTCAAGTATGAAGCAAATCAAAAGTTTAACCTGCAGGGTTATGTTGATTCAGATTGGGCTGGTAGTGCTGCAGATAGGAAGAGCACATCTGGGTGCTGCTTCAGTATGGGATCAGGTGTGATCTCTTGGTTCAGCAGGAAGCATTCCTACGTAGCACTGAGTATAGCTGAGGCAGAGTATGTTGCATCCTGTTCAGCTATTTGTGAGGAAGTATGGCTACAGAAGCTACTGTTTGAGTTATTTCATCTCCCATTGGATGCTACTGGTATATTCTGTGATAAACAGAGTTGTGTGAAGCTGTCTGAGAACCCAGTGTTTCATGACAGGTCAAAACACATAGAGATCAAATATCACTATATCAGGGATATGGTGCAGAGAGGAGCCGTGAAGCTCTTGTATGTTGCGACGGACGAGCAGATTGCAGATGTGCTGACGAAGCCACTAGCCAGGGTGAAGTTCGATTACTTCAGGGAGAGGCTTGGTGTTCTTCAGATCGACGACACTTCAAGGAAGAAGTGATGGACACATTTGTTGAATCCATCCCAAGCATGTTGGAAGGAGGATCCTTGACATGGCTGTGTATGTAAGCGCTGGATGATGAGTATCAGGACGATGCTCCAGTTACTGCTCTGTATATGCATCATGTTGGATGTTGGATATTATCAGTTGGATCATTTATATTTGTATGTATGTACACATCATGTTGATGCTGGATATGATCAGTTGGATCATTTATATTTGTATGTATGTACACATCATGTTGATGTTGGATATGATCAGTTGGATCATTTATATGTATGTATGCATCATGTTGGATGCTGGGTATGATCGGTTGGATCATTTGTATGTATTTGTATATGCATCATGTTGGATGCTTGGACCATGTATCTGTATTAGGTGGATACATTGTATGATCAGGTAGATCATGTGTGTTGATATGTATCATGTATTTGTATCAGGTGGATACACTGTATGATTAGGTGGATCATGTATGATGATATGTATCAGGTAGATACTTGGTGTCCATTAGGTGGATGGATTGTATGATCAGGTTGATCATGATGATGAGCTTCAGGATGTTGCTCCAGATGATATGTACCGGGATGGTACAAGTGATGATGATCAGTATGATCATGGGAATCAGGATGATGCCTCGTACGATGATGATCAGTCCTGAGAGATCTTGCCGGTCATGATGCGGCACATAAATGTTCCTGGTGTACTCTTTCCGGTATTGCTATGTAGTATGTAATCAGTCCTCAAATATCCGATAGGTTGAGCCGTGTGCTCGTAATCAGTCCTGGGATGAGGTATTACTACGAAGACATGTAATCAGTCCTAGAGATCCGAGAGGTTGAGTTGTGTGCTCATAATTAGTCCTGGGATGCTCTTTAGAGATCTTGCTGATTGTGCTGCGGCACATAAATGTTCCTGGGATGCTCTTTAAAGGTTTTGTCTATCCACATGTAATCAGTCATGGAGATCCAATAGGTTGAGCTGTATGCTCGTAATAAATCCTGCGATACTCTTTAGAGATCTTACCGGTCGTGCTGCGGCACATAAATGTTCCTAGGATGCTCTTTAAAGGTATTGTGGAGGAGATGCATGTAATCAGTCCTGGGATATCTTGTCGGTCGTGCTTAGGAACATAAATGTTCTTGGGAACTCTTTCCGGTATTGCATCCGCACATAAAATTAGTCCTGAGAGGCCACCTCTATCAGACCATTCGCACAGATGATGAAGACCTGTAGGTGGTGGGCCTACATCCAGTATGAAAAAGGACTGGCTCTGTAGAACTTCCTATGACGAGTAGAGTCAGAGATTGGTTGAGATAGCAGCAGCAGTGACGATAATGATGATGATGCATCGATGACGACGATCTCGAGAAGAAGACTTGTCTAGTAGAACTGTGTTGAGAAATACCTTCCTACTTAAGAGGGAATGTTGATGTATATGTAACTTCGGAATGTATTTCATCTATGTATTTCATATATATTTATTGTACCCTTATAAGAGATGTGTTATTCCCCTATAAGGAAGTGTCATCATGTGGATTGACAAGTGTCGCAAGTGTGTGTACTTTCCGATGGGTTATTAGACCACCATGTGTGGGGTCGACCCTAAAATATATATTATATTGTGGATGTATCTAGATAGACAAGTCGTCCCCATAAGGTCACTAGGCAAACAGGTTAAATATAAATAGAGATCAGGAGATATCTATTTGGATCATTCGGAAAGACACACTTCTCTCACTCAAAAAGTGGCGCACTAGTGAGGAGGAGGATCATCTGATCTAGGAGACTATCTCAAGTGTATTTTGGTTGTACTTTGGTTGAGCCATTGATCTCTCTATCTCTGAGGAAGTTGTGGGGTTTTTCACCTTAGGGTTTTCCCCATGGAAACTGTGTGTCTCTTGTCTCTCATGCTTTTGATTCTTGTGATGCTTGTCATGCTTATTGTGATTGTTATGCATTGATATACTGTATATGTTATTCTCTCAGTAAAGATCCAAGCGTATTGTGAATTAATGCTCAAATTTTAACACATATCCCACCTTTAGTTGAAATTAGATTCACTCTTTACAGATTATGTGATGTCGCAAGGCCTTAATCATCACTCAAGAGAAATAGAGGGAATCATTACATATAAGCTAGATATTCCATATGTAGGTCATATGTAGTAGTCTAGGTTAACATGCATGGACCATCAACCCCATAGCAAATTAATATGGTATTAGGCCCTAAAATTAGTTTATACACCACGGTATAGGCCACGAGAACCATTGTCAATGTTACAAATATTGAAATGGCCACAATATCTCGCTTATAAGGTAAAGTAATTATGTGTAGGGCCCTACACATGGACCATGAATTCTATAGTAAATTTATTAACCATGGACCATTATTTAGGTTGTGAGAACCACTATTGGTTTACATAACCTATAAATATTAAACCATGGTTGGTTTATTGGTTTACATAACCATGGGAAAACAAACAACAACAATGACATCGACGATGGTGACAATGATGATCATGAAGATCTCACATGTAGGATAGAGATTCTTATGTGGTAATCTAGGTTAACATGCATGGAGCATCAACCCCATGGAAAATTAATATGGCATTAGACCCTAAATTTAGTTCACATGCCATAGTCTAGGCCACGAGAACCATCTTTTGTGTTACAAATATTGCAAACCACCTCCAAAAGTTCAATTCTGATGACTTTTAGTGGGGGTTTTGACAAACCGCCCCCACAAGTTATGAGAATTGGGCTTTTAGGGGGGCTTTTCAAACAATTGCCTCCAAAAGTTCAATTCTCATGACTTTTAAGGGGGGTTCCAAAAAAACTGCCTCCCAAAGTTTAATTCTCATGACTTTTAGGGGGGGTTTTGACAAACCACCCCCAAAAGTTATGAGAATTGGGATTTTAGGGGAGGGTTTCAAACAACCGCCTCCAAAAGATCAATTCTCATGACTTTAAGGGGGGTTCCAAACAAACCGCCTCCCAAAGTTCATTTCTGATTACTTTTAGGTGGGGTTTTGACAAACCGGCCCCATAAGTTATGAGAATTGGGCTTTTAGGGGGGGTTTCAAACAACTGCCTCCAAAAGTTCAATTCTCATGACTTTTAAGGGGGGTTCCAAACAAATCGCCTCCCAAAGTTCAATTCTCATGACTTTTAGGGGGGGTTTGACAAACCACCCCCAAACGTTATGAGAATTGGGATTTTAGGGGTGGCTTTCAAACAACTACCTCCAAAAGTTCAATTCTCATGACTTTTAAGGGGGGTTCCAAAAAAACCGCCTCCAAAAGTTCAATTCTCATGACTTTTAGGGGGGTTTTGACAAATCGCCCCCAAAAGTTATGAGAATCGGGCTTTTAGGGGGGGTTTCCAAAAGCCGCCCCAAAAAATAAAATTTCAAGACTTTTGGGGGCAAATTTAAAAAAAACCGCCCCCAAAAGTCCAATTTCCATGACTTTTAAGGGCGTTTTTAAAAGACCGCCTCCAAAGGTCTGAAAAAAAAAAAATTAGGGGGGGTTTTACCAAGACCCCTGCAAGCCAAAATTGCCCCTTTAATGCCTCTTTCCTTCTCCTAATTTTGTGTCACCTTTGTAAATCCTTCAATCCTATCCCAAGTTATTCTTAAGGGGGGATGTTAGGATATTTTTGACACTTAGGAGTTAGTTAAGTTCATCTTGGTATCGTGTATCTGTTAGGTATGCATTTGTATATATGTAATCCAATGGTCACGATATAAAGTGATCTGATGGTTCAACTTATATTAATCTTAACGACACTTGATCTATGGATTAACACCCAATTGGTCCATGGTCTCTATTTAAAGAGCATGGAGGGGCACTTGCCGAATGATCCATTATTGAGAGAAGCTCATGTGATATTTTTTCTTCTGCATAATAAATTGCTCCGTAGAAGCTATTTGGTCATGGTTGTGGATTGTTTCCCTCTAGGGGGTTTTAACCATGTCAAAACACTGGTGTACCGATCTATGATCTTTGTGTGTGAGCAGTGTCCTTGGTGTTCGATCTGTGTGGATATACCTGTTATTCAAACAAGTTTGACTAAGTCCATAATTAATTGATCAAATTGATGGGAGAGGTTCATTAAGAATTGTTTTAAGCACATACTTGTGGATTTGGTTGTTGTGTTTGATATGCATGTTAGTATAAAGGTATTGGTGCTCGATGCACATTTCAATGGTATATATTCAACACAAATTAAACATGGCAAGTAATGGTGTGTTATAAAAACATCGATATTGTTTGTCACACACTTGTGGTGTTGTTACCTAGTCGCATAGGCATAAATTTCAATCATGTGACATGCATTTCATAACATAGTGTAGTGATTCTTGTTGTAGACATGACATATTGATGTAGTTGAGGAGATCAATAGTTTGTGCATGGAAGGCCAATATTCAAGACGAATCATCTTCCTTGTTTGTCTATTCCACTTTGGGAATTTATGTACTTTGTTCAATATAGATAATATGAATAGACTAGAAGACAAAACATTTGTATCCCTTAACTAGATGATAAATACCATATCATGAGATTGTGAATACTTGAATAGTCGGTTGCTTGAATATTTTTCTCAACTTCAAGTTGTCCATACATTATCATACATTTTCATAAACTTAATGGGAATTTGGATTTGATTCATTGCTAATGTAGACATGTAATGTTTATGTGAATGAATATATTATTTTTTGTCTGGGTTCACTAATATTTAATTTGAACAAGATAGTGAATAAGAAATCTATTTTTGGGTGTATGTTGTGATCCCTACTCATTGGTTGGCTCAACAAGAACAAATATGTGTGTCTTACGAAAATGCAACATGTATTTTTCCATATTAGTCAATTACAGTGGAGATAAACATAGTTCCACTAAATGTGTGTGGAGTTATGTTCACTTGTCCACACATTTTTTAGTGGAACGCAAAAATCCCTTAGGGTTGGTTGAAGTCATATTAGCCAAAGAGGTCACAATGTCAAATCCACCTTAGTCCCTGAAGGTTAGGCATACATGTTGTATATCAACAACATTTTCTTTGGGTGCCATTCATGAAATGTGAGAGAGTGCCTGAAGAGTTTCCATAAGGAATTTTTTCATGGAAAAATGGTATTGATATGCATTCTAATAACTATGTAAGAACAAGCACTAACTACTAGAAAATCCCAAGCATGTGTGATGATGAGGTAAAAGGACCCAACCATCTAATATTTAGCACTACTTTTTCCATTGAAGCTCATAAACTAATCAATGCCTCATAATAGTTTTCCTTGATCATTTTGTGATCCCAAAAGGAAGATAAATTAGCACCTTTTAATTGTTACCAATACCATGGGAACTCATAAAACATGCTTCTAGTTTGATAGGAGAGGTCAAATTAATAGAATACATTGGATGAGATATTATAGTACTATTATCATGAGTTGTTATGAGAACCTCATCAAATGCATCCAAGCCATCCAATTGAACATGCATGGAATCAACCTGAGAGATAAAGTTGTTATGCCAAATGAGGCTTTATGTAGGATTTAATTATTTGAAAATGAAGAAATTAAGGGGAAAATTTAATAGTTGTTGGATATATGCCACATACACCCAGAAAGGTGCTTCAAAAAAGAACCCAAAAAACTACCGAACTTTCAGGATGGAATCCTGAGAGGGTGACAGGGATGACTAGGGTGGCCGACCCAATGCATTGCATAGTGTTTTCACCCATCCACTGAACACTCCTCGATGATTATGCATTGTGGAAGAAAGGGGCTTGTGAGAGATTGTATTGGAGAGTTGATTTCTCATGATCCATGATCAAGGAAACAACATCGTGCAAATGAAATGACGAGGCATCACCGCCCTCAATGAAGCCAGTCACATGGGTCGTAGTCGTCTCCCACCCCAGATCTTAGTGGAATCCAATCTCCTACACCCATTGACTGAGCTAGTCGCATTATGTGGATGGAATGGCGAGGCACCACCACCCACAACAAATCCAAACACATGGGTCAGGAAACTATACCCTATCCCACAAAGGGGTATCGTCTAATAATTGCTTGTTAATGATCCTACCCTAGATTCACCTATGGTAACCTTTTTATGACTTCTCCTTCCTATAAATGATAAGGTTCATTAAACTTCTCATGATGTCGAAGGTGGAGAGCCACCTTCGTTGACATGATCCAAACACTTTACCAGATCATTCAATTGGTAGGAGCAATGAGTGGTGTGTACAAAGGTTAGTGACATAGTCAACATGAGTTGATGACTCACGCTTACTAGGAATTCATTCTTGAAGACCAATAATTGCAATGGTCTAAGAAGATTTCCCAATCCTCTCAAACCAAGGAGAAAAAACCATTGGTTGCATCATTGTAGCACGCGTGCAACCCATAACATCTAACAACATCACAGATATGTTATTGTCTCAAAATTCAATGGCCTAAATGGCCATAGTCCCTCTAAGAATCTATCCATGAAGGGGAACCTTTGTGTAGGTAGTTAGCAAGTTAGTCTTGTTCATTATTGGAATTAACCAGCTTGATTATGTCTTAAAGAATATGGTTCCTACACAATAATATGGTTCCTACACATACTAGTGGAACTTCATCTAAATGGAAATTTCTAGTGATAAACCTAAGAGGCTTGAGTCATGCATTGACTCAAAGGACAACTAAGTAATTCTCATTACTTGAGGGAAATGATACCCCCCATGCCTCTGATAAAATTGAAGAAACAAAGCAAAGAATTGAAGACACAATAGGTAAGAATCATTTTGATGGAAATTATTATGTTTATCAAAATAGAAGGCATTTACTTGTTAACATAAGTGAGAAAGAAGCTAATAAAAGTATAGTGTCTAATGAACAAAGAATGGATAGTGTCACGTGTAGTGAAGCTGTAAAAAACCCCAACATTGACATCATTTCTGATAAAGTAAGTGAGATTAAGTTTGAGCTAATTGTCAAGTTACAAGGAAAATAAGTAGGAGACAGAATTATAAGCTTTAGATTCTCAAGAAATCCTAACAAACAATTCAAAAGTTATTCACATTTGTTCTCATGAGAATAGATTGGATGGTCCACACATGGCAGCTGAATTGTAGAAAATTATTGAATGTAAAAGTAATGGAAGCAATAGTTGATATTCATAAATGTCACACTTAACCCATGGACATAAGTGATACTGATAACTATGATAACTATCACACTTAACCCCCAAAAATAAATGATATTGCACCGAATACCATTGACACACTTTCTTATCAAGAAATTGATTGACTCTAACCACTATGACCTTGGACACATAATGACAAAGACTCCATAGCAGTGGTCTTGAATTACTATATTTTGTCAAAAATTATAGAGACGGTCACATAGCGTCATCAAAAGCTCATTAGAATGATCAATGGTGACAAACATTTTTCTACAGTCACCAATAGTAACAAAAAAGAGTATTGGTGAGGGCCAATAAAAGATCGTCACTAGAAGTGTCACCAAAGAGATAATTAGCAACAGGCCTTTAACAACCCTCACCAAAACTCTCACTGAAAAGGGATTCGGTGATGAACCTTAAAGGACCATCTCAAAAGGAACTTATAATGACGATGTTTTAAGGACTATCATCATATACGACATTGGTGACAACCCTTAAAGGTCTGTCACAGGAGACCCTCACCAATGACCTTTTTTATTGTAGTGATTACTTGAAATGAGCTTTAAAGATTTAGAGGGAAAGCCAATATTGTTGAGGGGAATGCACACCTATCTTAACCAACTGGTGTCCTCCCATAGTATAAGGTAAATTTTTATACATGGAGACATTGAATGGGTTGCAGAGTGTCTAATCACCTCCCACAAGACAAGAATAAATGTTTCAGAACATCTGGACGAGATAATGCAACTATTTCACAAGTATGAAAAGGTTTCTGGAGACCTTCCCCCTGGAATGCCACCTAACAGGGGAGTTGAACATGCCATTGTGTTTGAGGTAGGCACTCAACTTATTCAAATGAAACCATAGAGACACCCAAAAGGGTTCAAGAATGAGATTGAGAAGGCTACAAAAGGACTTTTGGATCAATTGGGACTTGTAAGGCCAAGTTCAAGTCCCTGTGATTCATCGATTTTCTTGGTGAAGAAAAAAGATGGAATCTTGAAAATGTGCATTGATTTTAGAGCTCTAAATGAGAAGGCAATGAAGAATATATATCCCATTCCCCAAATAGATGCGCTCATGGATGAACTGTTTGGAGCAAATTTATTTTCAGGGATTGATCCTCTATCTAGTTACCATTAGATTCAAATGAAGGAAGAGTATGTGCAGAATACTGCTTTTAGGTGCCATTATGGTCATTTCAAATTCCTTGTCATGCCTTTTGGTTTGTCGAATGCTCTTGCAACCTTCCATTCATGCATGAACAAAATATTTTGCAAGCTGCTCCATAAGTTTGATTTGTGTTGGGCATGGCCCAAGTAGTTATGATTTTGAAGAAATACAATTTTGGGAACTGCGTAGTTCGGGCTGCAGAGTCAGATGGCACAGTTTTGGGGTGTGTGCAGTTTGGATCGAAAGGACAGTTTTGCACAGTTTAGTTGGTGTGCAGTGGCAGCGCAACAATTATTTTGGTAAAGAGTATAGAGGAAGGTCAAGCCGAGAGAACGACCTATTTTGGGAAAGGAGCAGAGCGAAGAAAGAGGAAAGCGACCTGTTAGGAGAGTGGTGACAAGCAATTAAGGAGCTAAGCCACTAAGTAACGGTGATAGGCAGGATAAAGAGGTGAAAAGTGATAGGCCACGATACAGTTGTAATTGTTTGTTGATGACTGCGGCTGTCAAAAGGGCGTTAGAGCCACGAGTGGCCCATCAAGGTGGCTAGAGCACGTGTAGAAAGATGTCGACAGCGACAAACAGGGTGCCAAGTAACCGCACTAGTTTTGGGAAACCTTAGAGTTTGTCCCATGCATTGTAAACACGTGACCTAAGAGCATGATCTATAAAAGGGAACCATTTTGTAAGGCAAAGGGTTGGAAAATCTCGTGTCTTCATTGTAAAATCTTCTAAGTGTTGATTTCCATTGTAAAGGCTCTACAAGCTGTGTGTGCAGAGGCCTATTGAGAAAGAAGAGAGTTTGCAGCTGCGTGCACAAATTGGAATTGTTGTACGCTTCCCGAGATAATATAACAACATTTCCTGTGGACGTAGCTCCCATACTAGGGGTGAACCATGTTAAATTCTATGTTGTGTGATTGTTTACATGCTTGCAACTGGTTATTTGCTTACAGTGAATGCTTAAGAGTCTGCTTATCAATTTATGTGTTTTACATTTATATGTATTCACCATAAAGACTAAGATGGGAATAATATGTTAAGTAACGCATATGTGGATGAAGTTTGGATGCACAAGTATTTATAATTCTGTGAATGCATAAGTCAGTCAGATAAACACTTAAGTGAGTAGAGTTTGTGGTGAGCAATTTGCTCGTAGTGCAGCACTGGAAGTGTGCAGTATTTTGTGTTCTGTCATATTGCATAAGCCATAAGATTAATAACCTAAGACAACTGTTGAATGGATAAAGCACTAAGTATAGCTTGTTGAAGCTGGTTAAGTCTAGAGAGGAAGTGTAGTTGTCAGCCGCATTATGCCGTTATCAAAACTACATCAAGCCGCACAGCCATTGGATGCGTGAGTTGTGCAAACCTTCTAGCTTGTAGAAGTATTGACTGCGAGGGGGTTAAGCTCCCCGCAGCCCTCAGTCTGCAGCGCGATCTCCGCAGCGCGCTGTTCATCAGATCCGCTTACGCACTCATCACTTGGTTGTGGAAACCTGATTCCGTAACTCCCCCATTACTTCAACTCAGGTGAGACCTCAGTCTGTGCGCAGATTGTTGCCGAAATGGCCGGTGAAAAGGCGTTTTGTTGGTTCCTTGAACCGCGAAGAACCTGGGTCTTTATAGAAAACCTCAAGATAGTTATGTACGCCAACAAATGGTTCCATTTCTGTTCTAAGAATTTGTGATGAGTTGGTGCACTTGAAATAAGTGATGTGCTCGGAAGAAAAGGTCCCGTTGATTTTAGAAATTTGGTATCCAGACAAGAAAGAAATCTGGGTTTGGTGTAACAAGATAGAAAGAGAATTCGCAAGGAAGGAAAATAGAAATCTGCATCTCTCTGACATATCTTGGTTGAACAAATACCTTTGGAAATCTATTCACAAAATTTTATGCGTATACTTTGGAAATGAGTTGCATGAGTGGTTGTTGAGGCTTGGAGAGCGCAAGAACTGTTTTCCACTAGAAGTACCGATCGAGTGGACTCCAAAGCTCATTGCGAGGCTGCAAGCAATATATGGCCCATTTTTTAGAGCAGTCAACTTTTTGGTTGATAGTATACTAAAAGGATTGATGACAGAGTCGCTGTGGACACCCTGAAGTCCTACAGCACAGCCGAAGATGAGTTTTTCAAAGGTTTTAGAGGTAAGTACCTGAACCATTTGAGTTTATATATTAAAATTCTTTTAGCTGAGAAAGGCGTTTTAAGAATGTAGTAAAGTTCCTAGAATATTTTGAATCTTTAATGGTCAATAGCATCTATAGTGATTCTAATGAAGAGACACATAATTTGAGAAGTGGAAAAATATAAGTATACCACTAAGAAGACTTCCAGTGAACATGGACTCCGCATAGACATTGATTTACAAATCATGCCTGATATTCAAACCGCACCTCTATCAGCCACCTATCAGTCAATTACCCTACAGAATCCTCCCGTTGCAAGTACCACACCTCCTAATTATTAGAATCCGTCAGTTCAAAACCCTCTTGTTGTTAATATTCCTAATCCTCGGAGCTTCAATATCAGTAACACCGCAGGAGTGAGCACTCAAGCTATCCGAACTCAGACCATTCTGATTTTCACTATCCTGACTCAAAATATTCCGCTTCAGAACACTGTGCAGAATACCCCTAACACCACTCATAATATTGTGCAGCACCCTATACCACCTAGGAAAAGGATGACTAATGATATTAAGCTACTGATATTCAAAGGAATAGGTCTAGAAGACCCTGAGCAACACTGGTTTCTACGTGAATACGTGTGGAGTGTCAAGCAAGTTCAGGATGATGTTGTGAAGCAACCGTAGCTAATCACCACATTTAGAGATAGATCCTTGAATTGGTTCATCAAGTATTCTGTTGGACATAATAGAACCTTAACAGAGATAAAGGCTACACTATTGAGAGTGTTCAAGAAACCGAAGTCAAAATCCCAATGTATAATAGAACTAAAGTAAATCAAGCAAAAACCTAAGGAGACGGTTTGGGAATTTGACCAGAAATTTAAGACATTGTTGGACCAAGTAAGTTTTGTCATAGCACCACAATAGAACCAAGAATAGTTTATAGCCGTGTCGTTGCCCCATATCAGACTGTCGTTGATGCAACAGAAAGTAGCTTCGCAAGAAGAAGCCTTGGAGATTGTGATGAAGTTTGAAGCTTCACCTATAGGAGAGACGAGCACCGAAATGTCTCAGATCCAGACACAGTTAGCTACCCTGACACTGTCACATACCCACACTCTAGACATTTTATGTCATGATGAAAACATTATGTTTTATTTTTATTATAAATTTTTATGACTGTTGACCAAGTGGGGTCAAGGATGATTGTAATTAATTACTTTGAATATTTTATTATTAATAAATAAAAGTGGAGACAAACATCCAAAGGAGATTGTTGAATGAGTGTGCACTGACCCACAAGGAGGAATGGACTAGGGTGTAGAGCAAACTGACACTTGGAAGCATACTCAAATCACTTCCAACTGTTGCAGGGGGAAACTTCCCTACTTTTATGGTCATGTTCCCCAAGAAAGTGGAACTGAGCAGGTGGCTCATTTACTAAATAAAATGACGAAAGGCCTACGCATGCTACTTATCTACCCATCGAATTCAGCAGGAGGTTGTTCATTCTAAATGAAAGGTGACTGATTATGTAAAAGAACGTGTATTACTAATGAATCAATTTAGGACTCATGTACAACTGAATGTGTTACCTTTAGGTTCTTACGATGTTATGATTGGGATGGACTGGTTAGAAAAGCATATAGTAGTATTAAATTGCTTTGAAAAGACTTTTACTTACATTTAAATGATGCATGTGAAACTGTAATAGTAAAAGGTATTCCTAGAAAGACATTTGTTAGACAAATTTTGTTAGAAAAAAAGGATCGCAGAGCAATAACAATAAACAGAAATGCAAATATAATCACACACACATTACAAGAGAGATACAGATATATCATGATTCACCCCAAGATGGGCTATGTCCACACTGAAGTGGCCATTCGTTATTATTATTTCGTCCAGCAAAGTCAAGGGATACAACCTACAACACAACCACTGCATTTAATCTTCAATGTCTCACAATCTCTCTTCTTGATTTAAGATATCTTTACAATGCATAATACCTAATACATCAACCCTAGCCGTGTTACAATGTTTTTCTTTTATAAGGGAAATACAATGGGAAAATACCATGGGTTACCCAAAACCATGGGCTCGAAAACTGTTGGCAAAAACAACCCCAAATTTTTTTCTCAGGGACGTTTCCCCCGAACCCCCATTTCTCGAGGGCACTGTCCCCAGACCATCATTTGTGGGGGCTCCGCCCCGGAACCCCAAGGTAGGGGAATGACTGTACAATCCTATGAGGTGCACGACTGATACAATATCATCTATGAGACTAGAATACCTGGCTCCACAACCAACAATCTCCCACTTGAAGACTGTTCACAACAACTCCACCGTTGTTGTACTTGCTGGACCTTGGACTTGGCAACTTTCTCATCTTCACCTTCATGCTAGAAGGCCGACTGAAACCGAGTAGGAACTCAGTTCCTCTTTGGTCACTACCTTTGTGAATATGTCTACAGGATTCTGGCTAGTATGTGTCTTTTGTAGCTTCAACATTTCATCTTCCAAAAAAGAGCGTATGAAATGGTACTTGAGTTGTATATGTTTAGTCCTAGAATGGAATGTTGAGTTCTTTGCAAGATAAATGGCACTATGGCTGTCACTATACAACCTATTATCCTTCTGCTTCTTACCCAATTCCTCCTTAAACCCTTGCAACCAAATCATCTCTTTACTAGTCTCTGTAACATCAACATACTCTGCTCCCGCTGTTGAAAGTGCAACAACCTTCCGCAGTTTCAAAATCCAACTTACTGTTGTTCCACCTACAGTAAACACATACCCTGTGGTGCTCCTCTTGCTATCCTTATCACCTGTCATATCTACATCAACATATCCCTGTAGAACAGTGTCTGAACCTCCAAAACATAATGCCTGAGTGGTAGTGCCTCTCAAACACCTGAGAATCCACTATACTGCCTTCCAATGTTCTTTACCTAGATTGTTTATATATCTACTCACAACTTCCACTACTTGTGCAATATCTGGTCTTGTGCACACCATGGCATACATCAAGCTGCCAACTGCTGATTGATAGGGAATCTTGGACATGTAATTTTCCTCTTCTTGTGTCTTGGGACACATTTCCTTACTTAGACTGAAATGGATGGCCAAAGGTGTACTAACTGGTTTTTCATTCTGCATTCTGAACCTCTTCGACACCTTTTATATGTACTCACCCTGAGACAATGTCAATTTGCGATTTTTCCTGTCTCTTGTTATTCTCATACCAAGGATTCGCTTTGCAGCACCAAAATCCTTCATCGCAAATGAATTAGCTAACTTCCTTTTGAGCACATTTATATCATGTATGTTAGACCTTGCAACAAGCATGTCATCCACATACAATAACAAGATAATATAAATTCCATTGTGTAGTCTCTTGAAATAAACAAAGTGGTCAGAATGACATCTCATATAACCCTGTTCTGTCATAAACTTGTCAAATTTCAAATACCATTTCCTTGCAGCTTGCTTCAATCCATACAAGCTCTTTTTCAACCTGCATACCAAGTTCTCCTTACCTTTGACCTCATACCCTTGTGGCTACTGCATATATATCTCTTCCTCCAAATCCCCATGGAGAAAGGTTTCTTTTACATCTAACTGTTCAAGATGCAAATCTTCTACCACCACTAGACTTAAGATAGTCCCAATTGAAGTCATCTTAACAACATGAGAAAATATTTCATCAAAATCTATACCTTTATTCTGTGTAAACCCCTTTACAACAAGTCTTTTCTTTTACTTCTTCTTACCTCCTTCTTCTTCCTTCAACTTGTAAATCCATTTGTTTTGCAATGCTCTTTTACCAGCAGGCAAGTGAACCAGATCCCAAGTATGGTTTCCCCAATGTGTCCATCTCCTCATTCATGCCTTGCTCCCACTTCTTTCTAGTTTCACCAGCATCAGTCATCAATAAATAATGCATTGAAGGAGAGTATCATTCAGGGAGTCTACTTAACCTAGTAGATCTTCTTGCAATTGTAGGAGTTTCAGGTACTTTCTATTGTTCTTGATTTTTTGGCACCTTCAGAACTTTATTTTCATTAATTTCATCAAGTACTGTGTACTTTGTGTTTTTCTTTTCCTGTTTCTTTCCCTGCCACTGATCTTTATAAATGACTTTTTCATTGAATAACACATCTCGACTCTTGATGATTTTGTTATTTTCATAATCCCATAATCGATAACCAAATTCATCAACCCCATATCCAATAAAGGTACATTTCTTGGCTTTAGCTTCAAGCTTTGTTCTATTATCTTTATCAATATGGACAAATGCTTCACAACCAAATGTTGTCAGAAATGAGTAGTTTACCTTTTTATCTGTCCATGCCTCCTCTGGAATACTGCCATCCAAAGCACTTGAAGGTCCTTCGTTTATTAAATTAACAACAGTATTCATCCGCCCAAAATTGTAAGGGTAACCCTGCATGCAATCTCATACACCTTGCACACTCGATGATCATTCTGTTCATCCTTTCAGACACACCATTTTCTTGTGGTGTTCCTGGGACTGTCTTCTCTCTACGAACCCCATGGTATGAGCTGTAACTATCAAACTCCTTGCCGCAATACTCACCTCCATTGTCAGATCTGAGACACTTCAACCTTTTTATTGTCTCATTCTCAACCAAAGATTTCCACTTCTTAAAAGAAGCAAACACATCAGATTTCTGTCTAATGCAATAAACCCAATTTTTCCTAATTGCATCATCAATAAATGTAACATAATAATGAGAGCCACCAAGAGATTGTACCTGAGCCGGTCCCCATACATCTATATGCACAAGCTCTAACTTTTCATTCTTCTTCTGTTTCCCAACCCTGAGAAATATGACTCTCTTTTGTTTTCCATAGACACAGTTCTCACAGAATTCCAAACTTACCTGCTTCAAATCTGGCAGCAATTTCCTTGAGTGGAGAATCTGCATCTCCTTCTCACTCATGTGGCCAAGCCTATGATGCCACAATGCTGTATCTGTTCATGTGGAAGCTAAAGAGATAGAATGGTCAATATTATGAGGACATAAATACAACGTACCTACCTTGTCTCCTTTTTCTATCACCAACGATCCTTTAGTGATCTTCCACCACTTTTCTCCAAATGTAGATAGATAGCCGTCATCTCCCAATTGCCCTGTTGAGATCAGATTTCTTTTCATAGCAGGAATATTCCTTACAACTTTCAATAGCCAATCAGTTCCATTCTTAACTTTTATCCATACCTTACCCATTCCAACAATTTTACATGGCTCATCATCACCCAATAAAACATGTCCAAAATCGCCTGGAACATAATCATGAAAGTATTTCCTATGGGGTGCAGCATGACATGAAGCCCCTGAATCCACTACCCAATAATCATTAATATCATCTAATGCAAGAATCAAAGCATCTTATAACACATCACCTGCTACATTTGATTCCTAGGTAGTTTCTTGCTGTGCATCTCCTTTCTTCTTTAGAGATCTATAGTCTTTCTTCATATGTCCTTTCTTTCCACAGTTCCAGCACTCTATTTTGCCCAGTCTGGACTTGGATCTTCCCATTTTAGACTTGCCATGATTACCTTGGTTGTTTCCTCTCTCCTTTTTTTTTCCCCTTCTCTCCATGGTCAATGCATTATCTGATGTCTCACCTGTTCTTTTTCTTCGCATTTCCTCGCTAAGAATAACACCAATAACATCATCAAATTTCAAGGTGTTCGAACTAGAGATAGAGTTACTTACAACCATGACCAATCTATTCCATCTTTCTGGCAATGAACACAAGATTAGAAGATCCCTAACCTCATCATCAAAGTTCACACTTACAAAACTTAGTTGATTTGTAACTGTATTAAACTCATTTAAATGATCAGTAATAGATCCACCTTCAGACATCTTCATATTAAATAAACGCTTCATTAGAAAAACCTTGTTGGAGGCTGAAGGTTTTTCATATAGCTGACCCATTGTGCTCATCAAACCCTTCGTTGTCATTTCTTTAGAGATATTGAAAGCCACCGACGAAGCCAGAATCAACTGTATTGTTCCCAGAGCCTTTCTGTTAAGAACCTCCCATTCTTTGTCCTGCATGGCCGCCAGCTGCTTTGCTCTTCCTCCCAACAGTAGGAATAGATCCTTCTAGGAAAATATGATAGAACATGCCCTTGAATGCTATAACCTTGATGAAAATGGTGAAAAAGAAGAAGAAAGTGATGAGGAGGATCCGCATAGTGTTAATATTCCCGAGTCCAAAGGTGCGCGCGATGTAGACGGACCTCCCCTGGAGATTCCAAACATGAGTGGACCTGTTAAAACGACAAAAGTGAACATTGGCACAAGCGAAGAGCTTAAGTTCGCATCTATTGGAGAATACTGGGATGATCAGACAGTCATGGAGATCGCAGACCTACTACATGAATATCAGGATCTATTTCAGACAAAATTTACAGAAATGAAAGGTATTATGGACAATCTAGGGGTTATTAAGATACCTCTTAATCCGGGCGCGAATCCTGTTAAGAAAAGACGCTATATATTGAATCCTCAATATAAATAAAGAGTTAAGGAAGAAGTGGATAAGCATTAGAGAGATTTTGAGATCAAAAAAGGGCCTCCTAAGAGATGTACTACAAAAATATGAGATATATTAAAATATTATGAATTGGGGGTTTTATGGGGTAGGTATATATGACAAGTCACCTCCCACACTATTTTCTATGCACAATATAAATAACCATGGTTGAGTTACTTTTCAAAATTCACTAGAAATAAAATTAATAAAATAAGTCTACATTGATGTGACTAAAATTCATTGTAAATTCCCAAAAATTTATTGTCCTTTAGCATTTATTTGTCTTGAACTTGCAAATGAAATTAAATAATAAAAAACATTTTTAAGAGCTATTTTTTTAATTTTATGTTGATTTTGTATATTTAGTACTTTTGTCATGAATTTAATAATGTAATTTAATTGAGAATTTATTTACATGTAAAATGTCAATAATATTATTATAATCCACATTGCATTATTATTATTATTATTTATTAAATCTATTATTATTATTTATTAGTTTGACATTATGTTATTAAATAGAATGGAGTGAATATATAATTTTAAATTAAAAACATAAAAATGATAATATATTATTTTATAAAAAAATGTGAAAGAACTTTCTTTATGAATTAAGAGTACTTCACTTGAAAATCACAATAATATTATTTAATGAGAAAGTGTGAAAAGACATTTATTATGAGTACTTTACTTGAAAATTACAATAATATTATTTTATGAAAAGACTATCATTATGAGTACTTTACTTTATGACTTAAAATTACTTACACCACTACCTTGGTTAACTATGTGTTTTCATCCACCATAGAAAATTTGACAAATAAGCATTCTTAACTCATTCAATGCCACCTCACCAAGGGGGATGATGTCATCTACTAGAATGTGATTGGTTGTATTTTATAGTACATTTTCTTTGTTTTGAGGCCCTTTCTTGACCTCAAAATTTCTCTAATGATGCTCGATGCTGTAATCATTGAGACGTTTGAAGAATCAGAATGGATAAGCCCGATGGTTATCCAGGACAAGAAAACTAAGGGTGAGATAAGGATCTACGTGGATCTCAGGAAGATGAACGATGCTTCGCTACATGACCCATTTCCCACTCCTTTTACGGATGAAGTCTTAGATAATGTTGGAGGAAATGAGGCATACACTTTTACTGATGGATTTTCTAGATACCATCAGATAATAATTGATCTAGCAGATAGACATAAGACCACTTTTTCCATTGAATGGGGGCGTTCCAATATACAGTATTTCCCTTTGGTCTGAAGAATGCACCTACCATCTTTTCCAGAGTAGTGGTTGCAACATTTAAAGATTTCATGCAAAAATTCTTAGAAGCATACTTTGACGATTGGACTGTCTTTGGTCTATTGAAGAACCACTGTGAGAACCTCATAATGATGTTAGCTAAGTGTAGGAAACATTCAATTTTGCTAAATTTAAAGGAGTGTGTTTTTTGTGTACCCTATGGAATTCTTTTGGGACAGATTGTGTGTAGATAAGGCTTGATGGTTGATCCTGCAAAGATCGCAGTTATAGTGAACTTGCCAACACCAAATTAAGTAAAGCAGTTGCACACTAGGTTTGGGCATACAGGTTACTACAGGAAATTCATCAAGGGTTATGCGTAGATAACCAGGCCAATGGAGAAACTTTTGAATAAATATGTGAGTTCATATGGAACGCGGAATGTGAGCAATGCTTAGAAACATTAAAAGAGAAAATGGTAACTGCATTGATCCCAGTTTTCCAAGACTGGGAGAAGCCATTTCATGTCCATGTTGATGCTTCATGTATAGCATTGGGTGTTGTACTAGCACAACCAGGAGAGGGAGGTATTGACCATCCCATTTCGTTTTCGAGTAGGAAGCTCTTATTTCCTAAAAAGAACTCTAAGACCATTGGGAGAGAGGGCCTAGCTATGGTCTAGGCATTGCAAAAATTTAGGCACTATTTGCTCGGTGCACATTTCTCTATGTATAATGACCATTCAATGTTGAAATACCTTGTCAATAAGCCAGTGTTAGGGGGAACAATCTATAGATGGTTGTTACTCTTTCAGGAGTGCGACTTGAAATCATAGTTAAGCTAGGAAGATTGAACTTAGGACCTAACCATCTCTCACAGATTGAGTTAGGTGAGGAACCCACCAATCTAGAAGACAATCTACATGATGCGCAGTTGTTTGCTATCAAGATCGTAGATGACTACTACAAAGACATTGTTGATTTCTTGACTACTAGGTTAGCACCGTCAGAGTTTACTACACAACAAAAGAAGCAGCTGGTAGTAAGATCAACAGACTTCACCATAATTGTGGGACATCTATACAAATTGGGACCAGATGAAGTGCTGCGCAGATGTGTTCTAGAGCATGAAAAGCCATTCATTTTGGCTGAGGCACATTCAGGTGTATCAAGATGCCACTACACAGGAAAAGCCACTGCACAGAAGATATTGCGAGCAGGGATATGGTGGCCTACTATCCACAAAGATGCAAAGGAACACTGCCATAACTGTGTTGTCTGTCAAAGGACAGGAAAGTTGTCGCGCATAGATGAAATGCCTTCGAATATGTAGTTGACACTTCAGGCATTTGAGAAATGGGCCATTGATTTCGTGGGACCTATAAACCCACCAGGGAAGAGAACTGGTTCGAGATACATCACCACTGCTAGTGATTATCTCACCAGATGGGTAGAAGCAAAGCCTGTGAAGGACTGTAGCATAGTTACTGCTGCGTAGTTCATATTTGAGAACATCCTTACAAGGTTTGGATGCTCAAATATATTGATGAGTGATCAGGGAACTCATTTTCTAAACAGAACAATCGAAGCCCTGAATGAAGAATTCCATACTCACCATCAGAGGACTATGCCAGATCATCCAGAAGAAAATGGGATTGTGGAAGCTTTCAATAAGGTACTGGAGAATGCGCTGAAAAAAGTATGCAATATCAATCGGGATGACTGGGACCTTCGCATTCCAGTTGTGTTATGGGCATACAGGACCACCTGTAAGACGTTGACTGGCCATAAACCTTTTTGGTTGGCCTATGTACAAGAAGCAGTGATACCTATGGAGTATATTGTACCTATCTTGAGAATAGATGCATTTACAGGCATGGAAGACCGAGAGGCACTAGAAGAGATGCTTCTACACTTGATTGGATTAGAGGAAGATCGCTTCATCCCAGGCTTTCACTAGCAAGTGCAAAAAGATAGAGAAAAAGCATGGCATGATCGCCATATAAAAAACAACTCCTTTAGGTAGGTGATCTAGTCCTCCTGTATGATAGAAAATTTATTAATTTTCCAAGAAAGTTTAAAATGCATTCGCTTGGTCCATATACTATTGTACATGTTACTAACAGTGCCGCAACTTAGTTAGCCACGTTAGCTAGGGACAACTTACCTGGATTAGTCAATGGAAGTAGGCCAAAACCCTATCGGGGATAGTCCTACTTTGTAAAACCCTCTGTAGAATGAAGTCGCGAAGTTAAAAGAAAAAGAAAAGAAAAAGAACAAAAAAAACAAAAGATTAAGAAAAGAAGAACTGTGTAGCTCGAAGCTCAAAAAGGTAGCTACACAGATCCAATGAAGCAGAGAAGGTGAAAAGCTCAGAACTGAAAACCACATAGTATGAAGCTGAAAAGGTAGCTGCATAGATCAAGTTGAACAAGCGAACTGTGAAAAATGCGAAGCTACACCGCGAGGCATGTGTTGGGACCGCAGTTGCAGAGCTAAAGACCAAAAAGCACATGTGTACATCAAAGCCGCTTGTCAGAACTGCTAGCGCGTCACAACGGAAAATGTTATCCGTGGAAACTATCAGTCGGTTAGTGGACGATTGTCCAAAATGGCGACATAGAAGAGATCAAGCATTAACGGTGCATATAATCATTCAGGCATAATAAAGGGCGAAGTGACTGAAATCTCACCAGGATCCGACTGATAGGATGGAAATTAAACGCTGACTTAAACTGATTTAACAGCTTGGCAGTACCAACACCTTTTGGAATTTAAGGAAACATCATTGGTTCAGGCATGATGATTGGTCGACAAGACAAAAATTCCCGAGGAGATCTGGCAGAAGGATGAAGAATTAGCCACCCCATTAACATTCCATCACCACATCTTAGACCAGCAGAGTCTATAAATAGCCCTCAAACAAACACTTATACATTTTACCGGGAATTCTATTTCGTCTGCGTGCGATTTCAGAGCTTCCATAATCAGAGAGATAAGCAATCTGTAGGTGTATGTCCGAGCCACTTACCAGTGCCGAAGTCCTTAAAATATTCATATAGTTCGGCTAGCAAGGAGTAATGTCGGCTCCAACTATGAAACCTGTAGGGGATAAGGGTGTTTCATCTCGAAGCTCTGTAAGACAAGCTGAGATGAAGAAGTATAAACATCCAGCAACAAACCAAGAAGGGCCGAAGACTACAAAGGCGCAAAAGCGAGTCCAAGTCCACGACCGACCCATCCATCGTGTCCACGAGTATGGACCACCTCAGAAAGATGGTGCATAAATGGTTGACCTCAAGAAAAATGTTATTTATGAGATTCCAATCCTGCCCATTTCTATTAAGGTGAGAGTTGTAAAAGACCTTCTAGGGAAGGTACGAGACTACAAGTTCGAGGACCACGACTTGCTAGAAGGAGCATAGGAAAAGCTGAAGAAGTTCCCACAATTCCAACCAGACCAGTACATGCATCGGCAGGTTGACGAACAATCCGATGCTGAAACCTCATATGTGTAGGATTGGATCAAAGGGCTCGAGCCATCGGGATTGCTACACCTGGTGCGCATCCCAAACTTTGACAGGATCCCAGAGCTCAATGTGGTAGTGCTCGTTTTGTTGTCCGGCGTACATGAGGGATATCTATGGCTTGACAAGCAAATCGATACCAATATCGATAAAATACATTACATTATGCTGCTAAGTAAGAGAGGCGACGAACCCTCATAAGTGTTTGTAGGGAAAGCATAGGAAAAAGAGATCTCTGCCAAAATCATAGAGAAATTTGGTGTAATCTAGGAAAAACGTGGCTTCCCCACCAAATATATCAGTGATAAAGTGACCAAATTCGCAGTGGAATTGCTCGCAAGAAAAATACTATGCAAAAGAAGACCTCCAGAGATATCGGTCGCAGCTATGCGACTCGCATTTAAGACATTGAAAGGTACCCCTTACAACTAGGTGCAGTACGTACTAAACTAGTTTTTGGAAGATATCCGACACACTCTGGACAATGGAACTCCGTTCCATTATAGTTGGTTATTTTGACTGATTTCCTTCATCGGTTGGAAAGAACCGACCGGCTATCAAGGTGTTCCAGTTTTCGAAGAGGAATTCCACAGGTCAAACTTTTCCAACTTATGGGAAAACTCGCAGTCCTCCACATAGTGCCAAAGCAATGAGGTATTTTACACATACTATGAGCAATTGTGTTATGTAGTATGACATACACCGCACATTTCACAACCGTTGACAGATACCTATAAGTGGATAATGAGATTCATGGTTGATAAGCATATATCCTACATTCATCCAAGGGGTGACTCAGATGCAGAGCTATGGTATCCAGGATTTTATCGGCCAGAATGGAAAGTGGCCTAGGAAATGGACATTAAGTCTGACTATGAAAAGAAGAAAGATGAATAGAAGGACAAAGATAAAGAAGATGAGACAGATGAAGAGACAGATGAAGACAAGGATGAAGCGAAAAGTGAAGAAAGGGAAGAAGTAACAGCTACACCTATTGTTGAGGACAAAGACCCTACACAGAATAAGCCGAAGGAGCAGCAGGAAAAGAAGAGAAAGGCGAATGAAAACTCTTCATCGACAAAAGGCCAACACAAGAAACAAAAGGCCAATAAGCCAAAATTTGTATCAATACTGCATGTAGATGACTATTAGACCATCACAACGAAGGTGCGGGAGTTATGGAAGGAGACCCGCATAGAGAAAGAGGCCAAACAAGAACAGAAGCAACTAAGCGTCATTCAGGAAGTGGAATCAGTCAAGACCATGGTAACGCAGATGACTCTAGGACAACCAACATCAGATTCCGAAGGGAAGACATGAGGAACAAGCAAGCAGAAAAGGCAACCTCATGCAGTGTGCACATACCCTAGGGTAGTGCATATAGAGCCAACGCACTTTATTTTTCCAAATGATAAGGTGCACGAGGCAACAAAAGACTTAGCACATTTCGACCTCAACATTGGGTCATTAGCAATTGAGGACTTAAACAATTTGGATATATAGATTATGGAGGAAATCCATGAAAGAGGCATTTCCTCATATGACTAGAGCACCCAGCTGACAGCAAACATTGACAAGCGAAAGCAAGAATCAACAAGGACAACAAAATAATTATCCGAGGCTCGAGAAAAAGATCGCAAGCTCAAAGAGACTATATTAGTGGTATGTGCAAAGATTGCAGAATGTGCAAAAGAGGAAAATTTTGAGGATACAATAGTAAATATAAGGGCCAAGGTGGAGTCCCTCACAACAGAGATGATGGAGATGGAAACTTCCTATAAAGGGAAGTTTGCGTATTTGGAGGCTCGAAAACCCACTACACCACTAGATCAACACGCATCCCCACATGAGGAAGTGAAAGCAATGATAGACAGCATCTCACCCCAACTGACGAGGTGTCAAGATTTACTTGAGAAAGTAAACATAGTTTTGGCAGGGTTAAACAAAAGTCCAGGGCTCCATAAGATCAAAGTTGATCTGTAGCAGACACAACAAGAGATCGATGTTGCAAACGCGGAGTTAAAATCCTTTCCTGCACAACAGAAGCTTCCAAAGTTCAATGAAGTAAAGGAGCTCCAAAAGAAGTTGAAGACACTAAGAGATAAAGAAGCCGCCACTTCTGTGCAGCTGTGGGACATAGAGGGGGAAGGACTAGAGTTAATACAACAGTTCGATGAGAATTTCATGGAACTTCAAACAACAAAGGGCACAATTAAAGAACACGCCTAGGCAAAGGTCTCGCAGGCGCAGCTGGAGGCCATTAGAGATTTTGAGAAAAAGGCAAAGGAAACGGTTGAGGAGATCGTCGCTACTTTAAGCAACTTTACTGGAAAGATTAGCACCACTGAGGATGCATAGGAGAAGTCGGCTACCTGAAGTGGATATGTCACCTAGCCAAATTCTGAGAATATTATTTTATTTGCAAAATACTTCATGTTAAATTATAATTACAAATTTTTGTAATTATGACCAAGTTTGGTCAAGGATGATTGTAATTACTAATTATTATTATTTAATAAATTAAAATAGGAGATAAACACCCAGGGGAACTATTAAATGAGTATTCACTGACCCACTAGGAGGAATGGAAGGTGTTAGAAGGTATGGGACAGATGGAAGCATTTGCACTCCACCACTAGCTGTTGGTTATGGGACAACTACCCCTAAATTTGTGGCATTATCCCCCAGGTGGGTGGAAGAGAGTAGGCATCTCATTAATGACCAGTTAACCACTAAAAGGCCTTGGCAGCCTAGATAAGGAAATTCGAATTGGGCAGGAAGCCCCTACAATATTTTCTGTAGAAATATTCCTCAAGTGCATAAGGTGATCACTGAGAGATTCGAATAGGGAGGCTATGTGAGAGTGCAACTGTGAGTCTTCTTGGTATACTGAGAAGGAAAGCCAGAGGTGATGGTGCAGGTCTCTTTGACTGCTAAGTCTTTATGACTGGATAATCTATATTCTACTGCAAGTTGATGTACTAAGGCTTCTACAGAATCTTCCTCCTGGTGGTTCAGTGAACAGGCTCGAGGATCCTGAGGCAAGTAACTTGGCTTTATTCAGGAATAGGTTGGGTGGAACAGGTTCCTTGGGCTGTTTGTTTCTCCTACAGTCAACCAGGTTTTACTGTTCTTACTTTTGTTTACAGTTAAATGTTTCTGCATAATAGAATTATTAATTTCAGTCATATAAAAGAAACTATTTTATTTTCTGATCTAAGTATGCTTCTGAATTAAAAATCTTTATGAAATGATTGAATTGATAACCATCTCTATATTTTTCCCCAATGTTGTTTTCTGCATCGTACTCCAGTATAGAGAAGTAAATTAAGAAAGATGAGTGACAGGCAGAATTCCATTGATTGAAAAGATTAATACAATAGTGTTCTTGTTAAATTCTATCATATGTTTAAACGCGGGATATATTAAAGTATAATATAAACAGATGCATAGCATTCATTTATTTCTTGAAAAAAAGAAAACACATTTTGTTCTACACAGATTTACACTTTCCCTTTCAACTCTATCTAGTTCAAATAGTAATCACATGCATTTCAATATTATACATTTCATGTTTTTCAATCATTTATATTTTAAGAATTATAGCAGCTGCAAAATTAATCTCTGTACAGATTTGTTATAAATATACACATATTATTTCTTCACTAACTATCACGTCTGATTAGCATCAAAACCCTAAGTTATCAGAAAACCTAGAATCTGAGTGCTTATTTAGTACACAATTTATAAATTTCTTATCAAGCCATTCATGGTCAACATTAGACAATTATTTATGAGGTTATAACAGTTATGATTTTCCAAACCCTAACTAACATTTTGTATAACCATACTATCTTTTAAACATTTCGAGACTACTAACAAGACTTTAAGCATCACTTAGCTGAAAGCATGATTTGGTATCAATGTCTAACAATAGCTCACAACCCTAGCATGAAAAAATACACAGTATCGAAACATTCACATGTACAAGTTAAGGTCCAATTCGTGGGTTCAATTTCTCTGTACAAGCAAGGTTTCCAATGAAAATTACAGGTAGGGTTTGATTATTTGAAACAAAATAGAACCCTGTGGAAATAGCCATTTCGAAAATGTATAAACAGACTGAACTTTATCTCATCACAATTCCAAAACATAAATATCAACAACGATAACGAAGTACAGGAAACAACTATCTACAGTTATGTAAACCATAACTCTCGGCCAAAAATAACTAACGTTGTTCGACATCACAACAACAATTATACAATTGTTTTCTCAACCATTATTTTTAAACAAGTATTTTCATTTCAAACGATCCTTTGTCTTACAGAAAAATGTGAACCCTCGGCTCTCGATTCACATTGAAAACTATCAATTAAACTTTAACAAAGTTTACATTTTGTACTGTTTCACAATTCCAACATTACACAGGTTCTAACCCTTATCAACCAAAAACATTAAAACGAGGTCAAGGTTCCACAAACTATACAGGGTTTTACCCTTAACATTTAGCAGTACAAATGCGAGTTCGATGTTCTTATCAAACGACGCAGCCAGGCATCAAAGAGCTGAATAGCAACTTAAACAACTTAAGGTTATCCTCTATACATAATTTATCAAAATAAGACTTAAAACTTAACACTCAGCCATCACCGAAACAAATTCGAATAGTTCCAACTCTCGGCACACAGTAATCACCATCAAAACCATGCCAAAGGCACCTACGAGGTTTCGAGAACCACCGGAGCTTACCAAGAAGTAGATGCAACATCTCCATCCCAAACCCTTTGCATAAGAAACCTCCTACAAAGTGGGTACCTGGCAAGGCGTTTGTAGGATTAAAACAAGAAAATGCAAGTATGAAAGCAAGTAATACCGTATTACATTCATTATCATCAACACTTACCCTTAGAAATGAAGCTCCTGAACATTGGCACACTACACCAACAAACGACGAAGCATGATGGCATTTGACAACAACCCCGAGCTAACATAGAAGACCATTCTCACAAACTGGAGAATCGAACCTAGTTCGAATTACATTCAATACACTGACAGGAGAATCCCCATCACTACATTGGCGTATCATGGCTATATTGCAGAGAGCTTAAGCCTGTAACTTTTAAAACTACCTTCCATAGGTCCAAGGTTCGAAACCAAGGAAGGATTCCTCCTCACAGAACTCCACTACACCCTGCATGTTAGTAGCCTGTCGGCCTCACAACTCCAACTCTAATGTAAAAATGAAGACCAAGAAACTCTCCATCACTGCATACAATGAGGTTTAGGGTTTCTCTTTCAACGATCAAGATCTGGTGAGATTGACGAGAAAGAAGGTGCCAACCAGCTACGTTGAAAGTTGGGCAACCATCACATTTATACCTCATTAGTTACAACAACCACGATGATGCCAGCATCACATACCAAGGGACAACACTGTTTACAGCTCGGCGGAGAATCGATATGGTAACCATGCACATCTAGGATTCATAGTTGTATCATCAACCAAGTTTCATGTGGGTGGATTGCGTGGTTTGATAGAAACACTTTCCACTATGGATTTTGGTCGGGACCATTAATACATGGACGAGACACTATCAACTTGCCAGTTCACACCAACAGTAAATTTAATACCTGTCCAATCCTTACCAACGACGATATTGTTTGCATAGGGATATCTTATAATGTCAAATTTTTGCTAGGGTTGTATATTGTGGATCATATCATTGCAATATTAGTGCACATTTTATATAGTTCAAAGAATTGTTATAGGCATCGTAACAATGGTGTTTTATGCCAAGGTGTTGTGTGATTGCATAATCACTTTATAAGGTTTACATTTCATTTCTATGGTTAGTGTGTAATCATATAGGATAAAGCTTATATGTCTCATATCTTAGCCTTGTAGTTATTAATCATTTGATAAATGGATACCATAGATATAGTTAGGATTTCATTTATGCATAATGTTAGTTTATAGCATAGATACTAGGTACTTTATATGTTTTGCCATATATTTCTTATGTTAGCCATGTATTGCAAAGACTAATGATAAATTTGGGACTTAGAATAGTCTAAGTTCTGTAGATGCAAAATGTAATGATAGTTCAATAGTATAAACACTTTTTCTACAAGCTTTCTAATAGGATTACCAATAGATGTTGGTATCACTGTTTTGATAATAATGACAATAGTCATATGATATTAAATGTAGCATTATAAAAACATTTGGACGACGTGAATTTATAACACTGAAGAGTTTTGTAAGTTAGCACATAAACTAGAAATTGGAACCAAATATCCATACCTTCAGTATTTTGTTTCGCAAGGAAGTACTTAGCATTTTATTATAACATTGACGATGAATTGAAAGACACATGTACTCTTAACAGAGGTTGTCGTAGAAATTCTTACCTGCTGTCTGCACATGGAAATGAGATTCAAATGCCTTAGCTAAGCGTAGCTAGGTAAACCCCAGGGTACCTCATAGGACCCCTTCGTCATCATACAAACAAACTGTCAGCACATCATCAAGAACATCATAAAAATACAAACCTATGAATAGCATGTAATCGCATGTAGAACTTACGTAGATCTGTAAATTGTATTCTTGAGCATAATCATAAAAAGATCTTTCGTTAAGGAGATTAGAATCCATTTAAATAGAAAATACAATCACATCATATTTTATTGGAGAATTATGACGTGTCGTCATTATTAATTATCCTAGTTAAGAAATTTAATTATTTTATATGTTTCGCATTTACAACTTCGATAATTATTGTTATTTTTTAATTTTTTAAATTTTGGTATTTTTACGGGATGTTACAGGATAGGGGACGATCCACATGTAAGTGTTAGGGTCTTGTTGGACATGGCCCAAGTGGACATGATTTTGAAGAAATATAGTTTTGGGAACTGCGCAGTCTGGGCTGCGGTGTCAGATGGCACAGTTTTGTGGTGTGCGCAATTCGGATCGAATGGACAGTTTTGCACAGTTTAGCTGGTGCCCAGTGCTAGTGCAACAACTATTTTGGTAAAGAGTATAGAGGAAGGTCGAGTCGAGAGAGTGACCTATTTTGGGCAAGGAGAAGAGCGAAGAAAGACGAAAGCAACCTGTGAGGAGAGTGGCGAAAAGCAGTTAAGGAGCTAAGCCATTAAGTAACGACGATATGCAAGCTAAAGGGGTGGAAAGTGACAGGCCACAATGCAGTTGAAACCATTTTTTGATGACTGCGGCTGTCAAAAGGGCATTAGAGCCACGAGTGGCCTAGCAAGGCGGCCAGAGTGAGTGGATCAAATTGTCGACGGTGACAGACAGGAGGGTGGGTAACCGCACCAGTTTTGGGAAACCTTAGGGTTTTTCCCATGCATTTTAAAGACATGACCTACGGGCATGATCTATAAAAGGGCACAGTTTTGTAAGGGAAAGGGTTCGAAAATCTTGTGTCTTCATTGTAAAATCTTGTAAGTGTTGATTTCTATTGTAAAGGCTCTGCAATCTGTGTGCGCAGAGGCCTATTGAGATAGAAGAGAGTTTGCAGTTGCATGCATAGACTGGAACTATTGTACCCTTCCTAGGATAATATAACAACAACTCCTCCGAACGTAGCTCCCATCCTGGGGGTGAACCACGTTAAATTTTGTGTTCTATGATTGTTTACATGTTTGCACCTAGTTATTTGCTTACAATGAATGCTTAAGATTCTGCTTATCAGTTTATGTGTTTTACTTTTATATGTATTCACCATAAAGAGTAAGATGGGAATAATATGTTAAGTAACGCATATGTGGATGAAATTTAGATGCACAAGTATTTCTAATTATTTGAATGCATAAGTCAGTCAAATAAACACTTAAGCGAGCAGAGTTTGTGGTGAGCAATTCACTCGCAGTACAACACTAGAAGTGCGCAATATTTTGTGTTTTGTCATATTGCATAAGCCATAATATTAATAACCTAATACAACTGTTGAATGGATAAAGCACTAATTATACCTGGTTAAATTTGGTTAATTCTAGAGAGGAAGTGCAGTTGTCAGTCACGTTGTCCCATTATCAAACTTCCATCAAGCCGCACAGCCCTTGGATGTGCGAGTTGTGCAAACCTTCTGGCTTGTATAAGTATTGACTGCGAGGGAGTTAAGCTTTGCATAACCCTCAGTCCGCAGCGCGTTGTTCATCATATCCGCTTATGCACTCATCACTTGGTTGTGGAAACCTGATTCCGCAACTCCCCCATTACTTTGCCTCGGGTGAGACGTCAGCCTGTGCGCAGATTGTTGCCAAAAGGGCCAATGAAAAGGGGTTTTGTTGGCTCCTTGAACCGCAAAGAACCTGGATCTTTATAGAAAATATTAGGACAACTATGTAAGCCAACAATTTGGCTTTCTTTGATGATATTTTGATTTCCAGTAAGGCATGGAAGGAGAATTTGCATCATTTAGAAGTTGTATTAAAAAATATTGCATGAACAATATTTGTTTGATAAGTTGTCCAAGTGTGAGTTTATGTTGACATAAATTATGTACCTTGGGCACATTATTGGGTAATATGGTGTAAACATGCACTTGGAGAAAATAAGGGCCATTCTTGATTGGCCAACACACAAGATCATTACTGGATTAAGGGGTTTTATTGGGATCTGCACTTACTATAGAAAATTTATGAAGGGGTTCTCCCAACTGACAACTCCCCTCACTGACATGACCAAGGAGGATGCTTTCCAAAGGAATGAAGATGCAAAAAGAGCCTTCCAAAGAATGAAAGAACTAATGAGTAGTTGTCTAGTACTTGCATTACCATATTTTCCTAAACCATTTGTATTTGAATGTGATGCATTAGGGGAAGGCATTGGAGAATTTTTAAAGAAAAATCAACACCCCATAGAGTTTTAAAATAGGAAGCTACAAACACATGAAAGAATCTACTCCATATATGACAAGTAAATGTTGGCCATCATGCATGCTTTGTTGAAGTTTAGGCAATATATGGTGGGGAACAAATTTGTTTTCCAAACTGATCACAATAGCTTGAAGCATTTTCTTACACAGAAAGATCTCAATGAAAGACAAAAAAATAGGCGAGTAATAATCAAGCCTTTGATTTTGACATTGAATATGTTAAAGGGAAGAATAATGTTGTAGCATATGCATTGTCTGGGACACCCTTGCTCTCTCTTATGGAAATTTCAGAGGATTGGAAAGCAATACTAACAATAGAGTATGCCAAAGATAAATTTTCTTGTGAACGTTTCGATTGGGCCAATGGTGATGATAGGTATAAAGTGTTGAATGGCATAATCTACTATAAATATAAAATCTATTTAGTTTTTGGTTCGAATTTGAAGCAAAATATCTTAAAAGCAAATCAGGATTCTCCCTTAGTAGGCCATCCTAGTTTCTTTAAAATATATAGGAAGCTGAGAGAAATATTTTTTTGGAAAGGATTGAAGGGTGATGTTCTAAAGTATGTAAATTAATGCAAGATATGTAAACAAAACAAAGTTGATTACAACCATCCTGTTGATTTCCTACACCCCTTTCCTATTCAAGAACAAAAGTGGGAAATCATCTCCATGGAATTCATCACAGGTTTTCCCAAGGAGCTTGGTAGGGAATAGACCTTTGTTGTGGTGGATACACTCACCCAATTTGATCATTTCTTTGATATTGCCTCATCTTTTATTGTTGTACAAGTGGGTGAGCTATTCTTTAGAGATGTTTCAAGATTGCATCGAGTCCCAAAAAACATTGTTAGTGATAGAGGTAGCAAGTTTATGAGTGCATTTTTGCGAGAAGATTTAACATTGGTAGGAACACAATTGATTCCTAGCAAAATCAACCATCCCCAAATTTATGGTTAAATAGAAAAAATGAACAAATGGTTACAGGGGTACTTGAGAAACTATGTTACTAGGCAGCAAAAAGCATGCATTAATTGGATACGTTTGGGTGAGTTCTGCTACACTACTACCTTTCATATTTCCACTGGCATGTATCCTTTTAAAAAAATATATGGTTATGAAGCACTTAATTGTGTTGACCACATTTTTGGTGATAGTATATATCCAAAAGCTAAGGATTGGATTAAGGAAAGTCAAGAAATTTTTAAGGTTTTAAAAGGCAATTTGCAGGTTTCCCAAAATTAACAAAAACAATATGCAGATCAACATAGGAAAGAGAGAAATTTTCAAGTGAATGATTTGGTATATTTGAGGTTGCATCCCTACAAAAAAAATCAACTTCAAGGGAAAGGATTAAGAAAATTTAAATCCAAGGTTCTATGGCCCATACAAAATATAAATTCGAAAAATTGGGGAGGTACCTTATGAAGTGGATCTTCCAAAAGGGATCAAGATACATAATGTGTTTCATGTTTCATGTCTTAAGAAGGTGGTAGGGAAACAAATTTCAGTTTCAGGAACACTTCCTCCAAGGGATCATGAAGGGCAGCTCATATTCATTCCAGAATTTTTTTTGAAGGTAAGTTAAAGGAAATTAAGGAACATGGCCATTAGAGAATATTTGGTGCAATGGAAGGATTTACCAAGTGAGGATTCCACTTGGGAAGATGAACAAATTTTGCAACATCCAAGTTTGAAATATCTTAGGGACAAGAAATCTTGGTTGGCAAGGACGTTAATGTCCCTATCCAAATAAATTATCATGGAGGAAAAATTCCACTAACCTACCAGTTTCCCAGGTTGGGGTGGAAGCATTAAAATTTTACATAAGGGAGATACATGACCAAAAGTGACCTTAGAATTACAAATTCACATTAAATGGGCCAAATAAACAATAATAAAAAGGAAAATAAGGGGGAATTGAATCATGAGGGCCCATAAGGGGTTATCGTACCCATATGTGGCAAGATTACCCACTACACTTGGCGTCACTCATAGAGAAATTTGAGTTCAAGGTGGAGGGAAAGGTACTTGCGGTAGATGAAGAGGAAATATTCATGACAAAAATCAAGCATAATTTACTTGGAGTGGAAGAATGACTTCCAATGAAGAGGAAGAAGTATAATAGACAAATTGTGACAGTTCTAACAAGATTCCATGGCATTTATGACAATAATAATGAAGGAATCTATGACAAATATGACAAATTCAGGCCTGATGGAAGACCTAGGAAAAATATGACATATCAGAGATAAAAATAGCCATCAAGAGGGCGCATAGAGGAAGTTATGGCCTGCCAAGATTCCCAATTCGAATTGGGGAATGAGGAGGGCAAGTGTCTCATGAAGGAAGCAACCACTAGCTCGAGTTGGGTGAGTATCTTGGAGGAAAATTCGAGCTCACGAAGGGAAGGAGTCCACACAAAGTTCATAAAAGGGGAGTATGAGGAAGGGGAGCATATTTTGGATCATTTTTGTTTTGCACTCTAGGAGAGATTTTCTTGTCCATGCATGGTGGACCTGTTTACATTCCTTGCCATTGAACCAATTTCGAAGGTGAAGCATCCCTGTCGAATTTGGTTGGTGGATACTCTATTCAAAACTCTTATGAGAGATTAAAGCAAGTGTTTGTTTCAGGTTGAATCCCCTCTACAGTTCGAATCATCTCATAGTTCTTCTTCTACTACCTCTTCTTTCATTCTCTTCTCAATGCTTACATTGTAATGTGAATGGTGCAGTAATGGATGCATAGAACTTGATGAGGGTGTGTTTGTGACTCCATTGGTGTAATATATGATTTATGGCAATGTTTTGAGCTTCATATTTGATCCATAGCTCTAAACCTCATGTGTATCATGTATAAATTCCAAACAAACCTCTCGTTCGAGCTAGTTTTCCTCTATATTTTCTTGTGAACCTTTGGAGCAATTACACATTACATTTCCATCATATTTTGTATATTATTGAGCATCCTCTTCCATACTGTAGATTACAAAGTTATTTTATGTAGGACCCTTGGGAATTTGATCAAAGTGTATGTAACAATTTCCATGTCTATTGTTTACATTTTCCAAGCAATGTTTATGTGTTACAATTTTCTCTTTTATGGGTGAAATAGAAAGTCATATATAATGATAAATGTTTCATTTTAATTACCATTGAAGTCATTTATCCAAGGAAATCTTCCATTCATAAATTAGGAATGGTCATACAACATTTGGAAATCAAAAAATTCAGTTACTAGTGGGGGGTTTCAACATCGAAATTGATAGTATTTTTCCCTTTCGGTCCTTCAAGATTAATGAAAGACATAAATGTATTTAGCAAGTGTCTAAGTGTCTAGTAGATGCATTAGGATATCCTAAAACCCATGAATCCATTCCAGACATAATTTGAAATCATTTTGGGGCATTTGGAACAGGTTGGGTTTTAGTAGTCCAAAGTTCAAAATTGGCCAAAATTGAACAAAATTTCATGGTAGGAATGTTACATTTTTGGTAAGAGATAAGGTTTTTACTCCTTGGTATTGCACTTAAATAAAACATTGTTTTTGCAATTTTTTTCTTTGTGCAAAGAGATGAGGGAATTTCCCTTTTTTGTTGCACTTGTAATAATTCATATCCAAGTGTTTGTTATTGCTTGGGCATTGAGCACATTACCCCATTTTGTTGCATTCATATATAATAATGTCTATGGAATTGTTTTATTATTATTCTTATGATGAGATGAAATTATGTTATCACTACATTATGTTGATATGTTAGGGTGTTCCCCTTTATGTGGAAAATGAATGTATTATTTCTTATGCAATTGTTATATCATTTCATGTGTTCTATGATTTGAGGGAATTGCCCCTTTATGTTCCTATTGTTGTCTTATTGCGTTGTGATTTAATTCTTAGTTATATCGAGAAGAAATTGTTAGCCCCTTTTTCATTTTGATATGATTATTAAGGTTCCTTTGTTGATGTGATGAAGAGAGGGAGACTCCCCTTGTCTCATTTTCATATCTATATATTTGTTTGTTGTTTACATGCATAAAAGAGGAGCAACCTCGTATGGAGGACTGTCTCCATCCCTTGCAACCTATATAATTGGTTGTTGAAAGATGGGTTAATTAGATGATTTATTCAAGCTCTATAATTGTTTGTTGATGGTTGAATTAATCAATCCCTATATTTATTATTTGAAAACTAATGCTTGATAGTAGAGTTATGATATTTTAACTTCTCAGAGCCAAACTCTATTGATTTAGAGTTAAGCGCTTAGTTTGTCTAGTTTCTCAAGTCCAAGGGATATCTTGATTTAGTGGTTTTATTTTAGAGCTAGGATTTATATTTGAAGATTAAGACCTTGTGTTTTAATTGTTTAAAAATAAATTTTTGTGTGTTAATTGTTTAAAAACATGCTCTAGTATTTGAAACCATGCTCTATTATTCTACATGTTGTATATCAATTCCAAGAAGGTCCTTGAGGATAAGCGAGTGATGCATTTGGATTTAGTGTCAAGGTTATGATGAGAAATATTTTGGAAATATTTATGTTTTTCCTTTACCCTAGAGGAGATATTTCCTAGCTCGAGGGTAAACTCCCAATATAAATAGTATATATTAGATGGAGCGCCTATGGTTGGGTGGAAATTGTACTTACACATTCAATTTCCAAGAGTAAGTGAGTCCAACGAATTATTCTATGTTTTCTGATTATTGTTCTATTAAGTTGATTTATTTGAGATGTAAAAGAATTATCTACTCAGTATTGTATTGTTGTGCACTCATGATATTTAGATATTGGTAGACATGATAGGAGTGTGTCCAAGGTTAAATGTGTGTGAAAAGCCATGGAAACATCTTAATATCTATACTTAATATAATTGTTTTGTAAAGTGAATGGTGTATTCTTATAAGAATGCATGCTAATGTCTCATTGCGATGTTAATTTCTTGCTTGACAGAATTTAGTGTTGTAAGAAATGAGTCACTACGTGAAAGATAAGAGCTTTACAAGATCTCAAGAGATTATATCTGATTTTGCATGTTTATAGTTTTGGTTGGGTACTAGTATTGATAACGTAAGTTATGATGAGGTGACGTTTTGGGGAGGTAATGAATTATGCCGCTAAGTATTTGAAAATGTCCATGCTGATCAATGATGATGTGATTGTTAATAAAAAACTAAACGTTGTTGAAAATACATACATTGATTAACCATCTTGAAATATTAAGGGTCATGTGGTTCAGTTTTCCTACTGTGTTTACAAAAGCTTATAAGAGCTTATATAAGATTTTACAAAAGCTTATATTATCCTTGTTGCATGTAAGAGGAAATATGTGTTGGGAATCTGAGGGATTATGCATTATGTGTATAATTAATGAAAGATAATGTGATGGTTGTTATGCATATATTGTCTAACCAAGGGTGTTTGAATGGGATCTTGGTTTGGCATCACCTCTATAGATGGAAGTAGATTAAAATTTATGTGATTTTGAATAGCCTTTCAAGTAAGTGTTTACACTTATAGAACATCATATTTTCATGGTGAAGAGTGGGTGATTTCCCTTAAGTATTATTTGGATAACTTCCATCATCAATGGTAAGATTATAGATGATATGTCATTACATATAGCACACATACCAGTATTTGATAGCATAATATTTGATGTTGTTATGCAATGTTATTTAGTTAATGATCAACTAATTATCATGCACATTTATCATTTGGAAATGCATGGTTATCTATGAGCATGGTTTAAACATATTACTTGTTGTAAGTAAGTTATTAGTCAATGACTAGATGTGAGATCAAGTTCTCCATTAAGAACCATATTCTAATTATTTTATGGATTTAAGATCATGAATGGTGATGTAGGAGCATCAGATCCTAGGCGGATCAGTTGAAGTTGATCGACAAAAGGGAGCCAACCAGAGGTTGTGCCGATGACCATGGGTATGCAGAGAAGATTGAATCGCCGAAGTCATTAAGTCGAGTAGAAGCTGTTGAAGCAGTAAACAAGAGTGAAGAGGTCGAGAGTCCACATGTCAATGTCGATAGAAGGCAGTTGATAGGCGACAAGTCACCGCAGATTCGTGGGGAAGGTCGATGTGTTGTCGAACCACAACATCGATGAGTTTGGCGGAGCCAAGCGTGGAGGACTGGAAAACCACAAGAGATAAGGACAAACCAACAAAAAAGTCGATATGTGACCGACTACTGTAGCAGGGTCGGGGAAGTAGAAATTCAAGAAGACTGTACCCAGTAGTCATTCAGGGTTGCTGAGGAAGTTAATACAGTTATTGCGGTAGGTGGAGGACATGACAAATGTTGTCACAGGAAGAGGCTGTCTAGCATGGAAGGTCACTGTGAGTTGCATGTCTGCAGGATTTGGAAGGATCGACGGACAGGAGGGTGCATGTCTTAGGGATCATAGTGATCTCGGGAACAGTAGTAGTAGGGTAGAAAGCCCGAGAGAAATGGATCAATTAGGAAAGAAGGACGAGACGGAGGTCAACAGCATACGAAGCAGAGTCTGAAGTTGTGAGAGAGAAGAGTCAAACATGCTAAGAACATGAAGCTAAGATCAAGCCATAGCTCAGAGTTCTGCAACGAAGCAGGAGAGGGTGAGGTCGACACACTGAGAGATCACACCATAGTTACTTCTGAGTTGTAATGGCTGAAGCTGACTAGTTTAGTTAGTTATTTGCATTTCAATTATTCTGCATTGTAATCGAATTGAGAAGTAATATAAGCCACTTCTAGAATCTTGTTTTACACCCTATTTTGTGTAAGCATTGTGGTTGTGTCGTGTGTACTGCTAAGAAATATCGTTATTTCCTAAGGCACCTTGCATCAGTTGGTATCAGAGCGGAAGAATCCATGGATTTTGATGAACATTAGTGATATTAAGCGGGCAAGTGCATTGAACAGCTCCAGCTGAGGTTGGGTAGAGTTGTGCATGACTTATTGAAGTCCGGTTGCAATTGGACGCATGAGAGTTTCATCAGAGGTTGAAAATGGCTCACATAGGCATTAGTGTCTAAGGACGAAGAGCGCGTGGTGCAGCAGCCATCACAGTGGATCGTGAGATGTTTGACGAATGCATCAGGATGATGTGAACTTTGACAAAGGAAGTCATAGCGATCAAAGAAATCCAGAGGCATGGTTGTATTCCTGAGGCATTAGACCATAGTGATGAGAAAGTCGAAGAGGTGGAAGCTCGGGAAGAAGTCATCGAAGAACCAGATGAAAAGCTGATCAAACTTCTGACATATATGAGAGGTCGGGCGAAGATAGACGTGCGTACCTACTCGGGAGGCCTGGAACTAGAAGACTTGATCAACTGGTTCAGAGAAATGGAGAAATACTTCGACATAGAGCAGATCAAGGACCCTAAACGGGTTAAGACTGCATGTCCGAGGCTGAAAGGTCATGCCTCATTATGGTGGGATAATGTATAGGCTGACAGAGAGAAGAAAGGCAAAGATAAAATCAAGTCTTGGGATAGCATGGTCGTCAAGTTGAAGAGGAAGTTCTTGCCAAATGACTATGTGATTTCCTTGTTCAGGAAGTTGCAAAAATTTTGACAAAAAGAGATGACCATGAAGGAGTACATTGAAGAGTTCTACCGATTGTCGATTCGGTCGGGACAAATCGACGAAGTAGAAGAAGTTGTCGGTAGGTACATGAATGGCTTGAAATATGCTATTCAGGATGAATTGAGCATGTCGAGATTCAGAGCAGTCGACGAAACCTACCAGTTAGCTTTGAAGGCAGAAGAGAAATTGTCGAGAAAATCCGCAGTGACCAGAGGAAGGATGACTGGTCGAGGAATGAAGACTGTTTCGGCGAAAGGCCAAAGTAGCGGTTACAGAAAGGAATCTGTTGAAGAGAACCGACGGATGGAGGGGACATCAAGACAAGAAAAAACACAAGAGAACCAACGTGATGGTTGTGAGACTCCTGGTCGAGGTGCTTATGGTTGAAGTGGTCCATCCGACAGAAAAGGAGCTAATAGACCAACCATAATATGTTACAAGTGTCGAGGAGCAGAACACAAGGCATATGAGTGCCCATAGAACCTACATGTTGTAGAGGAGTCAAAACCCAGGCGTCAAAAAGATGAACAAGTCAACGAGAAGGAAGAATCGGCGTTCGACAGTAGTGGAGGTGAGAAAAGAAAGAACCGAAACCTGACGGTCCAGAGAGACTTGATCTAGGAAGATCAACGCGACAAGACAGAGCCAGTACAATGGAAGGTGATCTTTCGAACAAAGGTGCGAATCGGTGAATGGCATTGCAAAACCATAGTGGATGGTGGAAGCAATGAGAATCTTGTGTCGACCGAAGTCATTGACAAGATTAGGCTGAAGTCTAGGGAACACCCACACCCATACAAGATCTCATGGTTGCAGAAAGGGCACCATGTAAAAGTGACCAAACAGTCTGGATTTGAATACAATATACTGTAGGACATAATCTTAATGGATGCATGCCATCTGTTGTTATGGAGACCATGGCAGTATGATTGGAAAATGATCTATGATGGTCAAGTCAACGCAGTCATAGTGTGGAAGAATGGTGTGAAAAAGGAATCTTAAGCTGAGGCAAGAAGAGCAAGCCGATAGTAAGCATGGCGAGAGGAACTTTTGGAAAAAGTGAGTGCTGATGAGCTCAACAAAAGAATTCCTCGTGGAAGAGGAGAGACAACCTAGATGTTTTGCGATCATTCCAAAAGGACCATGTGTCGAGAAGACAACTATGGAGTAAGATATTCCAGTCGAAGTTGAAGAGTTGCTTGAAGAGTTTCGTGACATAATGGTCGACGGGACACCGAAGGGATTGCCGCCGACAAGGAGCATATCCCATTAGATCGACTTGATTCCAGGGTCAAGTCTGCCGAACAAAGAACCACATAGGATGAGTCTGACGGAAGGTCAGGAACTCAAGTGACAGGTCCAAGAGTTGTTGGATAGAGAGTTGATCAGAGAGAGTTTGAGCCCGTGCGCAATACCAGCAGTATTGACGCAGAAGAAGGGTGGAGAATGGAGAATGTGCATAGATTCCAGAGCCACCAACAGGATCACGATCAAGTATCGGTCTCCATTTTTGAGAATGGACGACTTGATGGATTTCCTGGGTGGAGCGACATACTTCACAAAGATAGACCTGAAAAGCAGTTATCACCAAATTCGGGTTAGAGAAGGAGATGAATGGAAAACAACATTCAAGATGAAGGAAGGGCTGTATGAGTGGTTAGTCATGCCATTTGGATTGACTAATGCACCCAGTACATTCATGAGATTGATGAATGAGGTACTGAAACCATTCTTGGGAAAGTTTGTCGTAGTCTATTTAGACGACATTCTGATTTTCAGTCGAACCAAGACAGAACACATGGAACACATTCGACAGGTATTGGAGAGATTGCAGGTGGAGAAACTGATGATGAACTTGCAAAAGTGTTTCTTCATGAGGAAGGAATTGGTGTACTTGGGATTTGTAATTTCAAGTAAGGGATAGTGATGGACCCAGAGAAGGTGAAGTAAATAGTTGATTGGCCGGAACTGACAAGTGCAACGGGAGTAAGGAGTTTCCATGGACTTGTCAGTTTCTACCGAAAGTTCATTCGGGGATTCAATCGAATTTGTGCACCATTGATAGAATGCATGAGAAGGGGCGAGTTCAAGTGGACGGACGCTACCCAGAAATATTTCGACAAGTTGAAGGAAAAGGTCACTGAGAGCCTAGTGTTAGCGCTCCCAAACTTTGACAAAGTTTTCTAGGTCGATTGTGATGCGAGTGGAACGACAATTGGAGCAGTGTTGAGCTAGGAAGGCTGACCAATTGCATTCTTTAGTGAAAATTTGAATGGAGCGAAACGGAAGTATTCGTTCTACGACCAAGAATTCTATGCTATTTTCCAAGCATTGAAGAAGTGGAGGCATTATCTATTTCCCAAGGAATTTGTGTTATACACAGATCACCAAGCACTGAGGTATTTGAATAATCAGTCGAAGTTAAATCAAGGACATATGAAATGGGTGGAATTCGTATAGGGATATACATTCGTGTTAGGACATAGATCGAGAAAGTCGAACAAGGTTGCCGATTTACTGAGCAGGAGAGTTGCATTGCTGAACACGGTGATTGTTCAAGCGACAAGAATAGAGTCAGTGAAGACAGAGTATGAGACCGATGAGGATTTTGCGAAAGCGTGGAAGGCTTGTCATGAACCTTGGAGTGTCGACAGGACTCCATACTTGGGTTATTTTATCCAAGAAGGCTATTTGTTCAAGGGAAGTCAGTTGTGTATTCTCGGAGGATCCATCAGGGAGAACCTAATCCGAGAGTTGCATAACGGCGGATTAGCAGGTCATTTTGGCATCGACGAGACTAAAGCATTGGTCAAGGAAAAGTATTATTGGCCAGGAATGACGAAAGATGTCAGAAAGTGGGTTCGACAATGTCAAGTTTGCCAGTTGGCGAAAGGGAGAAGTCAAAACATGGGGTTGTATACACCATTGTCGGTACCAGATACCCCTTGGGAGCATCTTAGCATGGATTTTGTGTTAGGATTGCTGAAGACACAGCAGGGAAACGAATCAATATTTGTTGTAGTCGACAGATTTTAAAAAATGGCACACTTTATTCCATGTAGGAAGACAAATGATGCCACTGGAATTGTTGTTGTATTCTTCAAGGAGATAGTCAGATTACATGGGTTTCCAAAGAGTATCACGTCAGATCAGGATACCAAGTTTATGGTGCATTTCTGGAGAACCCTATGGAAGAAATTGAACATGAAGTTTCATTTTAGTTTGGCATACCATCTGCATACAGACATAAAGACAGAGATGGTGAAAAAAAGTTTGGAAAACCTTCTAAGATGTCTAACGACCGACAGACCCAAGCAATGGGAGAATGTGTTGGCAGAGGAAGACTTCGCATACAACAATTCTGTGAATTGGTCAACAGGTTTGAGACCATTCCAGATTGTTCAGGGAAGGAGCCCACATGTAGTGGTGGATTTGGTCGAATTGCCAACAGAAATTAGAAAGAGCGTGGATGCAAAATCGTTCACAGAGCACATGAAAGAAGTCCATGAGGAGGTGAGAAAGTGCATAGAAAAGAGTAATGCGGCATACAAGTTGAGAGCCGACAGGAAAGAGAGGCTACAGTTGTTTAGTGAGGGAGACTTAGTCTATGCATATTTGCGGAAAGAGAGATTTCCGACAAGTACATACAACAAGATGAAGCTGAAGAAGATTGGACCATGTAAGATTCTGAAGAAGATTTCAGACAATGCTTATGTGTTAGAGTTGTCGAATGACTTGAACATTTCAGCAACGTTCAATGTCTTAGATCTATACAAATTCGAAGAAGGGTCAAGTAGCGGAAGGGAAGAAGTGTGGAAGATTGACTAGACAACCCAAATCCCAGATCGACACATAGAGGAGATTGCAGAAGTGATGGAAGAAAGCGAAATCGGGCATATGCGCAAGTCACGAAAGAAGGAATATTTAGAACGATGGAACGATGATGAGTTGCAGGAGGCGACATGTATTTCTGAAGAAGAGTTCAGAAGACTGATGGAGTAGTCGAGTTCTTTTTCACTTGGGGAGCCTGATGCAAGAGCATCGGAGCCTAGGAATATTAGTCGAAGTCTATCGATAGAATGGAGATGACCAGAGGGAGTGCCGACAACCACTGGTACGTGGAGCAGATTGACTCGTCAAAGTCAATAAGTCGAGCAGAAGCTGTTGAAGCAGTCAGCAAGAGTGAAGAGGTCAAGAGTCGACATGTCAATGTCGACAGACGGCAGTTTATAGGTGACAAATCACCGCAGAGTCATGGGGAAGGCCAATGTGTTATCGAATCGCGACATTGACGAGTTTGACAGAGCCAAGCGTGGAGGAAGGGGAGGACTGGAAAACCGCAGGAGATAAGGATGAACCGACAAAAACATCGAGATGTGACCGACTATTGTAGCAAGGTCGGGGAAGCAGAAAGTCAAGAAGACTGTACCCAATAGTTGTTCGGTGTTGGTGAGGAAGTTAATACAGTTATTGCGGTAGGTGGAGGACATGATAGATGTCATCATAGGAAGAGGCTATGCAGCATGGTAGGGTGTTAATAGTTGCAGGTTTGTAGGATTTGGAAGGATCGATGGATAGGAGGATGCGTATCTCAGGGATCACAGTGATCTCGGGAACAGTAGTAGCAGGGTAGAAAGCCCGGGAGAAAGGGATGAGTTAGGAAGGAAGGACGAGACAAAGGTCAGCAGTAGATGAAGTAGAGTCTGAAGTTATGCAAAAGAAGAGTCACACATGCTGAGAACAGGCAGCTGAGATCAAGTCATATCTCAGAGTTCTGCAGCGAAGCAAGAGAGGGTGAGGTCGACACACTGAGAGAGCACACCACGGTTACTTCTGAGTTGTAATGGCTGATGCCGACTAGTTTAGTTAGTTATTTGCATTTCAATTATTCCGCATTGTAACCGAATTGAGAAGTAATATAAGCCACCTCTGGCATCCTATTTTACACTCTATTTTGTGTAAGCATTGTGGTTGCGTCGTGTGTATTGTTAAGCAAGAACATTATTCCCTAAGGAACCTTGCGTCAAATGGTCATGTTGAAAGACTTGCCAGCATGGTTTAACAAGTAATCATTAATGAAACTAATGCTTTATGTTGACTTGTGGAATGCATGGTATAGTTATGGGGATATGTAGACTTATCTATACTCAAGAATGGTGTTCTTATTGCAATAAGAATTGAAAGGAAGAAAAAACAATCTCACTTTTTCCCAAAAGTTTACAAAGGGTGAATGGATATATTACAATTAGCATTAACATTAATAATGCTAACATTAACATTAGTGTTAATTTAACAGTAATATTAATATTTAAATATTGTTGTTAATTAATTATGCCATATAGTTTAATAATAATATTAATGTAAATATAAATTTTAATATTAAATGTTTCTTAATATGGATTTTAATATTAACACTAATATTTTTAATATTAATATTACAAGAAATTAATATTAATGTTAATTGTTTGTTAATATTAATAAGTATATTATTATTAATGAACATTTTTAAAAACTATACATAAACATTATTTTTATGAAATATATATATATATATATATATTAACATATTTATATATTTATAATAAATTTAGAGAAAAAAATTATTGTTTTAAGTTTTTACATAATTTACTAAAACCATGGATTTATATTGCTATTAGATACTGCTGTTTTCATTTTAACAAAAATAGAAAATCCACGCTTTACGTTTTACTCATATACATACAATATTACAATCTTGAAGAAAACAATTATTTTAAACTAAACAACCTTGAATATACTCATTCATTTGTACTTATGCATACAATATTACAAAGTAAAGACTCGTATTTAATGTTACACATATTGTTTGTGTTTGGGTTCATAGATAAAGGAAATATTTAGTTTCATAATTGACATAAATAGAAAATTTAGCATTTCATTCTGTTATTGATCATCTTCTTTCATTTGCAATAATGTTAGCTCAATGTATAAATATAGTGCAATTACATTTCTTTTTATAGACTACAATGATTATTAATAATTTTTTATTAATAATATATATTTTTTTAAATTTACACACCTTGAAATATTGATAACTCATTCTTGACATCGATAGAAAAAAGTAAAACCCATATGGAATGAAATTTCAATGATTCCATATTGAACAAAATCAAAATGATAATATTAATTGCAAACATTCATCTCAATCACATGAGAGTCTCCATCATAATTGAATTGGATAGAGGAACACAAATAATTTTTATATTTTTTACATTTTTCTAGATCATAACTTCATTTATGAAGTGAGGACCATGTGGTAATCAACATCAAGTCATTGTTGATATATGTGGAATCTCAACATGTGGGCAGATGTCATATTTCATATCCTGCAATGAGGTACCAAATGTTTGGTATACAATGAAAGCATTAGTCCTGCCAAATGTTTGGCACACAATGAAAGCATTAGTCCTGCCAAATGTTTGGCACACAATGAAAGCATCAGTTTTAATTGAACCAATATGAGCACACGAAACATCAATAGGATGCATTCATCATTATTTAAAAATTATTGCTCTAACTTTTAAAATAAAAAATATCAAAGTTCAACTAAATTTAATACCTATAATATAAACCTTACCGTAGAAAAAATAGAAATTGAATTAAAATATAGAAAATTATAACCGTGCTTTATATAAAAAAAAAAAGGATTTGAATTAAACCATCGGATAGACGATCTATCCAATTTTAATTTTTGTGTAAACAAATCAAACATGGTTAACTAAAAGCCATCCATCTAGGCACATTAAAAAACAGCTAGCATAAATTATACAAAATCTAGCAAAAACATGTTGCCTCCGTATATTATACAAAATATAACAAAATCATTGAAAAGACAAACCAAAAATATTCAACGTTTTAACCCTAGTTGTCATCCTCAAAACAACATGCATGAGCCATGGAAGGAGTTGTTGATACCTTGCAATGCCGTGTAAACCCAGCATTCCGTCAACTTTCAACAACCTGAAAGGAACCAAATGGTCAATACTCTAATGAGAATCATGCAAAGTGAAAATTCACTTGAGAAAAAAGTAAAGTTTACTTGTGAGGGAGGCCAAAAGTATAAATAAACCATAGAACTCAATGTGCTCTTCCTATGTGGCTCTTATTATTTATTCAATGTGCTCTTCCTATGTGGCTCTTATTATTTATTGGAGCCACTTAGAAGGAAGCAACTGAGGCATCTAGTAAGACATAACGGCGGTGGCAGCTAGTAAGTGCGCAACTCATTGATAGGTGGTTGATACTTGGGGATGCAGAGTTAATCTTAATATGTTATTGGATTATTTAAACATCCCGGTGGCTCTTATTGCAGAGTTATTCTTAATATGTTAATGGGTTCTATTAACATCTTAATATGTTATTTTTAACAAATCAACAATTACCGTATCGACTGCCAACCGTAAATAAGCGGAAAACGATGGCCGATGGAGGTCCATGATACCTACTTCAGAGATCAATTCGCTCCCAAAGTTGAAATAGGGTTTATGATCTAAACTCAAATTTGCAAAGTCGTTTTTCATTAAATTAATATACAATTACTATCTAATTTAAAAGCTCAAATTTGTATGCAAATGGAATCAAATTGTCACTTGGTGACCGCTGCATTTCCACATGTTCATGTCCATAACCGTGCTCCATTAGTCCATAACTGCACTTATAATCAATGAAATCAATTTTTAATACTGCATGAAGAAGGGTTATGTCGTATAATAGGAGGTTACATTATACACAGTCAATAAAATCAATTATACAATGTAGTTATCATTTCTTTGGTTTTAAAGTCAAATTTGCCCAATCGTAGAGAATATTTTTTTGTTATTAGTTATCATCAACCTCATTAATTGTTGCTGCTTGTATCCACTCTGTATCTTTCACTTCTTCCTCAAAAATGGTAAAATGGTGGGCTGATAGGGAAACAGAACATGCTAGTAAGTCGTCATTAATAATAGGAGTTTTTCATATAGCTCCCTCAAACTTCTGGTTTTATGGTTCTTTGATGAACTTTTTCTGCTCTTTTCTACACAAGTTCTTCTTGGATAGATCTCTGCAAGACTCCGTCTTGAGTTTTATATGAAGAATACGTTGTCCAATCTTTTGGCTCAGCATCCACAATACTTGCTCTTCAATACTGGATCTTGGATATGTAGATTTGATAAACCGATATGGTCCTTTAACAATTTACACATTCATAGTTTGTAATATTCCCTATTAATTTACAATGCATTGTTGCTTCCACTATTATTCAAACACGAGCAACCAGATTTGTTGGTTTTGGAGAAGGGGATGAGATAGAGCAAAGCGTTTTTTCACACCATCTTACAGGCGCTTTTTCACACCATCTTACAGTGACTTATCTGACAGTAAAAGACCATATTGAATTTAAAAAGCAAAAGTTGAAAAAATTTCTTACATTTTTTTAACAATCGGGCTTGAATGGTAGGAGAAGAGTTGATTTGCCTAAACATTTTCCATGAGTTTGATAAGCAATATTGCAGGTCCATGGAATAATTCCTAGAGTGAGTGAGTACAGCCACTTCAACCACAGTCGGTATTAATCCATTAGCGTCTTTCATTTGCCTCTAAATCAATTTGAAAGACCTGAGAAATTAAATGAATCAAGTAAACATTTGCATTCAAAAGACTGGAAAATACAAACGAACTTTTTGAAGAAGAAACTCACCAAATACCAAATTCTATGTCGAAAGACTTCACTCAGTGTGAACTTATGTATGAACGAGTCTCTTGGTCACGAGTTACACATGAAGTTTTATTCTTATTAATTGATTCCCGGTGACGAGTTACACATGAAGTTTTATTCTTATTAATTGATTCCCGGTGTATTCGCGTGTTGTGTGTATACATAGTTAAATCCTCTTCACACAGGTATTGTGAAATAACAAACTCCTTTTTCAGGAAGGATTTATCGTCCACCTGTTCCTTGTGGGATTGTCGTTGACCGATTCTAATGTACACAGTACGTTACATGTGGAGCAGCAGAACTTGTATTACTTTGAATGAACATCCTCTTTGGAGTAGAATTTATTCACCACAAACTCTCCAATTATCACCTAGCACATATAAACACTCTATCAAATATTGCCTTGTTTAGTAGTAACTATGCTCTTTGCTCAACAAAAGTTAGTTTCTCCGCAAAATACATAAAGATGTCTGCAGTGACTGAGAATGAAATTCGGAACGAATAAATATACATAAACGATGCATGTACCATAAATATAATCACAGTTCATCATTATAATCAAAATATAAATCGCTTCACAAGATGACACACCATAGAATTAAAAAATATACTGTGGGTTCATGATGCTTCCTACCAAAAGTGCCTAAACTAGTACAAACTTGTGAAGGATGGCCAAGCTTACTCATTCATACCACAAAGAGATCCAACACCTTTAGCACTTGTTTCAGCGACAGAGACTTATTGAAGCTTAAAGGTAGTTTGCTCTATTAGTTTTGGGAGATTAGGAGATTAGTAAGAGGGGAGAGGCGATAGTAGAACTCTCTAACCATACACACAGCAACGTTGAAGCTTCTTGGCACACAGATCTCGAACGATTAGCATATTTTATTATTGATTTCAAATATGAATCTATGCTTATGCTTATGCTTAATACAATACAGTTTAGCATTTGTTAATTCCTTAATATAATTTGTAAATCAACATTTTCTTTATTTACTTGTTAATTCCTTAATAGAATTTGCATATTTACAAATTGGCAAAAATTATAAAATTTTCTCATTGCTGACATTCTTTAACTCCTGCGAATGAGCGTGTCCAAGTAACAATGTACCCATGCCATGAGTATGTCAAAGTTACAATGTACCCATCCCATCTGTGAAGAGGACCGCTAGAGGTTGCAATTCACAATTGAGACATTTCTTGTCACCCTCGACATATTTCAGGGTTCTCTTACAACATTGCAATCACATTTGAAATTATTGACAAATGCGACGAGATGTCTTCGTTATTTTTGAAGATATTCTTCATACATTTTTTATCCATTTCACTTTACATTCTTTATCCATTTCAGTTTAGGAGATTTCAAGTATATTTTCAGATATGGTCTAATTTTTTTTGTTTTAATTATGATAGGCACTCACGATGGGATGGGTTATTGCGTGTAGACGCATTTTTACATTGAAGATGGAGGAGATGTGTCGCTCAGTTAATAAAAGTTAATTTAAAAAATAAGTTAATATAGAAAAATAAATAAAATAAAAGCAAAAGTTATATTAAATTATAAAAAATAAATATAAATATAATTATAAAATATATCCATAATAAATTTTATTCTACTTAAGTGAATTGTACCAATTTTAAATTTTATTCTACTTAGTGAATGGTAACATCTTTAACTATTTGTTAGTGCAATATTAAAGAGTTTGTAACATCTCTACCTATATATTGGACACAAAATTAAAAATAAAAAATGACATAAAAAAATAATAATGTTTAATTTGTATTGGTATTTTTATCATTATATCTCTTTATTATTTTAAGGTATATCTATATACATATATTATGGTGTAACCTAAATAAAGTGATATCATTAAAAATGAAAATTAATAATGGAAAAAAGGAAGATTAAGATAAAAATAAACAAGCACATATTTGTCTTAATTATAAATCTATAAGTGTAAGTGTTGAGAGGGATTGAATCACTTAAGTGCAAATATTTTTTAAAACGAAATTTTTGATAAAAGGCTTTCACCTAGGAGAATTTAATTCATTTTCGGGCTTCATTAGAGACTTGCTTTTAGATATTATTCCTTGGAGATTTAGGTACAAGATTCTCCTAATGGATGTAGAGGTTCATTAGGAGAAATTCTTAAAAAAACCTATGGAGAAACCTCTCCTAATGGATGTAGAGGTTCATGTGGATGTTTTGGAAAAAGTTTTTGGATAGATAGTGGAAATTCCTATGGACATTTTTTAATTTTGGTGCTTCAGGACATAGGTGAACCTTTGTAGTTCACGACCATGTGAACGTCAGTATTACATGACGAAAGTGGAGCACCCGTGCTGCAACAAAAAAGTAAATTATCAATGTCAATGCTATGCTACTGATGTGAAGCAATGATGTAGATTGTCTAAGACAATGAAAATAATGCTCGAGACCACATTTAAGCATTAATGTTGCTACTCTAAGATTTAAAAAAAAAAATGAGCACTAATGCTCCAATGTTGAAATTGCGCATTCATAATAAATAAATAAATTGTTATGAAAAATTTATATATATATTTAATAATTAATACTTTTAATGATTTTACAACTTTGTTTTCTATTTAATATGTTTTATTACTACAATATAATAATTGGTTCTATATAGTCAATATTGTAAAAATTTAGTCATAATATAATTTCTATGTTGAATATTCTAATTTTCTTTTGTAAGTTGCAGAGGAAAATTTAATTAACAAAGCTGAAAAAGATGGTGAAAATTACATATGTTTTCGAAGAGTCCAGTGTTGACTAGGGACACCTTAGGTGATGAATCCACAATCCCAAAAGAGTGACGATATTACAAAAAATATGGAAAGAATGATCCCAAAATTGAAGAGCTGCCATGAATTCTAGCTCTTCGCCTTCCATTCTACGAAGATCATACACAAAACCTATTCTGCGATAGCTGTAAACTCTTACAAACTTGCCTAGAAGCAAAATACAGGAGTAATACATAACGGAGAAAGAAACATTAAACTAGCTGATCATCAACTTTTACAAGCCTAGCAAAAGGAGACTTATCACAAACGTTCTGTAAAGACATAGAAGAGCAAAGAGTTCGAACGAACTGAGTAATCCATGATTAACGAGTTACTGGTAAGCATTCTTCTCCTTGTTCCCAATAGCAGCTCTGACTTTATCTTCAGCAATTCCTTTAAAGGAAAAGGTGTTGTTCCTGATGTAAGACCTCATGCCATCTATCTTAGCTTCCACAATTCTAAGACTACAGTGTAGAGCCCTAATTTGAGTACTCAAATCCACAGAACAGGGACAACCATTCTCAAACTTCCCAGCAAGAATTTCATAATACTCCTCCAGCTTACTACTATTGCTGTAAACTTCAAAATTTGTAATCTGGACAATGGTGAAAAGGTGAGAAATGACACTTTTAAGATCATGATTCTCTCCTCTGAGCCAACGGACTTGAGATTCCAAATCCTTCAATTGCGAATGAACCTCAGAGTGAGGACAGTCCAGCCCAAGAGGAGACCCCAGATTATTGAAATCACTGCTATCACCTGCTAAATGCACTCAATTCCTGTCGTTACTCGACTCTTCATTTCTGGAGTGACCACGAATAGAAGGTTGCGCAGAGCCACAAAGGTTTTTCCCTTGCACAACGTCGAGAGATGAAGAATTTATTTGCAACCCAACATCGCCGAATGGGCTGAAGACTAGAGATGTTTTTTGCAGAGAAGACATTGCAACGCAGGGAGTCTTTGGCTGACAATGGGATTGTCTTCCTCCATAATAAACCAAACAACAAAAACCCTGATCATAGCACGAATCAGGCCCTGCAGAATGACATAGATATCACCCCCCAACAAGATATAAGCTGAAGGTTCCTCGATCCTCGATCTCTATAAAATCCAGCATGCGAGACAGGTGGTACCGACGTGTGGAGGGCTCCAAGGGTGCCGAGAAGACACAAGAAACTTTCGAGGAGTGTTGAAGGATCCCAAGGAAATCTTGCAATAACTGAAAATCAAATTTGAAACGAGACTATAGTTCATAGGGATTAAAAAAATGGTTATCCCATGCGAAGGAGAAACGACACTTCTGAAAACTTAGAACATACCTGAGTTTCATCGTCAAAACTGGAAGGAGGCAAATATTATGGAACCTAGTTCATGCCAAGTTCTTTACCATTACTGATCGAGATTCCATAGTCCAAACCAGAACCAACGTTGGCCATGATATCTGCTTTCTGGTTATTATTCCTCAAAATGTGAAGAAAGTTGATGGAATTGAAGTCTTTAGCCAAGTAATTGAAGAGATGATGGAGCTTAGAGATGGGCTTTCTTCATTTTTTGGCCAAAGTTCTAGCTTCCCTTATTACCAGCATTGAGTCTCCAAAGGCCACAAGATGCTTGACTTCTTAATTCCTTGCGATTTCCATTCCTTTAATCAGCGCGAGCCACTCCACATCATTATTGGTCATCCTACCAATTCCCCAAGAAAATTATTTCACCTTGTTTCCCTTGGAGTCGAGTAGGACTCCTCCTGCACCTGCCAACCCAGGGTTTCCTTTTGAGTTACCATCAAAGAACAAAATATAACAATCGATTTTCTTGATCCAAAGTTGTAGATCCTCCGGTTCAATTCTGATATGTCAATTTTGGGAGATATTTTTCTTGAAAAGGATGAACCGAGAGAGAATAGTGGGGGGAGATTAGGAGGTCTACCACCCAATTTTTTTCTTTCACGTTTAAGGGTTCTTTGTTAATGTTTTTCATACCGACCGTGGAGAGGGAGTCAATCCAAAGTGCTTTTGCAGAATAGAGGACTTTACTAGGGGTGGCCCTGATGTCTTCAAATATTTCTTTATTCTTGGCAGTCCAGAGTTTCCAACAAATGAATTTGGGAAAAGCGACCCAAGCTTTTTTGAAATTTGGCTTCCTAAATAGCGATTTTTGGTAGTAATCATGCCAGCTTGCAAAAAGATCATTCCAATTTGTTAGAAGGGTCAAATTGGGTTGAATTTATCGATAAGCATGATGCCATACCTCCTGAGAGAATTCTCACTCCAAAAATAGATGGTCAATCATTTCTTTAGCTTCCTTGCACATAAAATGCATTTGGTCGGTCCTTTGATCCCCCCTTTTCTAAGATTCTCGCTGTTTAAAGTCTTCCTATGTGCGTGAGTCCAGGAGAAGGAATTTACTTTTGGGAGTCCATCCTTGTCCCAAACTCTATTCCACTTAGTATCCTTGATTCGAAGATTGTTGAGAGTGTCCATGTATCTATATCCCTCCTTAACAGAGTAAGTGCCTGCTTTTCCCCAACCTTGATTGTCCCTCATGTTTTGGTGAATGGGGAGTGAACCGTGAAACAAGGAAAGAAGAGCATTATAATCATGAGAGAGTTGCTCCAGAAGCTCCAACTCGATCCATCCAACCCATCTTCCCCGATTGGACCAGGAGCACAGATCAAACAGAGTATGGATGTTAGCTTGCTCCATCCAATATTTTAAAACATGGAAATCATGCAGTAAATTTGCAGGGGATACCTTTTCAAGGGATCCAAAAAAGACTACCTTGAATTATGAAGGCCGCTCGCTTACAAAGATTCCATATAGAAGAACCTCTTCTTCCCTAATCAATATTTTCCACATAGTGGCTTTTGATACCTGACATGTATTTTTTGTGGAGTATTTCCTTGTACCACGCCTTCTTTCCTAAAATAATTCTCCATGGAATTTTGGCACCAAGAGCAAGGTTCATTATCATTGGATCTTTGATCCCAGCCCCACCAAACATTTTGGGTCTGCAAACTGTGTCCCAGATGATCATATGAAACTTTTTAGAATGATTGGATTTCCCTCCTTGCCATAAGAATTTTTTGAGCTCTTTAGTGATTTCCTTCATTACATTTTTGTGGACAAGAGATATAGAGAAAACGTAGAGGGGATAGGCGAAGGGGATGGAATTGTTAGGGAGCAATTTTCCAGCTAGGTTGAGCCATCTAGAACCCCAGGAATTTATTTTATTTTTTATTTTATCTATCAAACCTTGCCAGTACGCAACTCTTTTATTCCCTTTAAAGATAGGAATTCCAAGAAAATTAAAGGAATTCCAAGCTACGATTCCTTCAAAACCAAAGGTTCTTGCGATTTTTTCTAACACCCCTGGAGTGCAGTGCCAACCATAAAACTTAGACTTGGTTGCGTTTATTTTTCCATCAGAAGCTTTAAAGAAGGTGGAGAGGACTTTGTTGAATCTTTATGCTATGATAGCGGAGGCTCCCCCAATTAAGATAGTGTCATCTACAAATTGAGCATGGTTGACATGCTTGACCCCTCTGACAATTTTGAGTCCTTTTAACTCCCCCAAGTCTTGCAGATGATGACCTTTCCTACTCATTGACTCTGCAACTAAGAGATAAAGGAATGGAGACAATGGACAGCCTTGGCATAGTCCTCTTGTAGCTTGAAAGAAGTTAGCGGATCTGCCATTGATAGGGGGAGCTACGCAGGGGTTGTTAATGCACGCTTTTACCCAACAAATAAATCTTCTTGAGAAGCCAAACTTGATCATAATTTCAAAAAGAAAGGGGTGATTTACTCTATCGAAGGCATTGGCCATATCAAGCTTAACGACCATACCTTGATGATTTTTTTCAATGATGGAGTGGATCGCTTCTTGAATAATAATGATATTGTCAAGGATTTTACGACCAACAATGAAACCCCCTTGTGATTCTAAGATGAGCTGACCCATGAATTTTTTCATTCTGGTAGCAAGTATCTTTGAGAGAATTTTGTAGGAGGTATTGCAAAGAGAGATCGGTCTGAAGCGATCAATAGATCTTAGGGTTTTTTCTTTAGGGATTAAATCTAGGAAGGAGGACTTGGTGGCCCCTCCTATTTTGTCTTTCTTCCTGGTCGAATTGACCATACATTTCAGATACTCTTTGATAATCTCCTAAGAAGCTTTGTAAAAATTAATCGTGATCTCGTTAAGACCTAGCGCTTTGTCTACTTGAAGAGACCAAATGCCGTTCACAACTTCGTGTTCCAAGATCGGTTTGGAGAGTTCTCAATTTTCATTGCCTGAGACAATATTAGGGATGCTAGAGAGAAGATCCGCTTATGCTTCCAGATCTATTTCTCCACTGTTAGTGAAGATTTCAATGAAATGATGGAAAATATGGAGCTTCAAATCCTCCTGCCCACTAATCTTCTCATCATTTTGATTCTTCATATCCTTAATAGAATTTTGACTATGGTGGGCCATAGCTTGTTTGTGAAAATAATTTGTGTTACTGTCACCTCCGTTAAGCCACAGCTGTCTAGACTTAACTCTCCAAATTTCTTCTTCATGCTTTGGCCGCTGTAAGAATTTTCATATTTAAATCTTTTCCTTGACTGAGAGAGGAAGGCGTCGCCTCCTCAAGCTCCATTCTGTGGTGAATATTAGCAAGCTCCAATTGAATATTGTGTTTAACATGGTTGGTATTATTGAAGGAGGTCTTGGCCCATATCTTGAGCGCAGATCTCATAGCTCTAAGCTTGGATTCCTAGATGAAGCTAGGAGATCCAATAAAGTGTGAGTTCCACGCATTACAGACTAGGTCATAAAAAACGGAGTCCTAAAGCCACAGAGAGTTAAAACGGAAGGGGATACGTCCAAAATTTTCTGGAGAGGTGAGGGATAAGGCGATGGGCTTATGATCGGAAGCAGCAGAGGGTAGGGAGTGCGAACAAGCAATGAGATTAGAGTGAAAAAAGGAAGATCTTACAAGAAACCGATCTAGCTTAGCCACAATGTGTCCTGCTCCACATTTTCTATTATTCTAGGTATACTTTCCATTTCTCAGTGGAATATCCATCAAGTCCAGATCAACAATTAAGTCTTCTAGCTTTTCTTCGAAAGGGTCACACAATATACTACCTCCACGCTTCTCCTGTTGAGATTTTGTGGCATTAAAATCTCTAGAAACAATAAGATTTGTTCCGCTCAGATTCTCCTTTAGATTGTTGAGGTCTTCCCAGAACTTGGTCTTGTCCCTGTAATGAGTGGGACCATAGACATTGTAGATGAAAACAATATTGTTTCTATATTTCTCTTGTATTTCAGTTAGCATCCAGTGTTGATTCTCATTGGTAGAGATTAATGAGAATTTTTTAGAGATCAAGGTAGCAATTCCCCCAGATGCTTCGCGAGTACTAAGAGATTTTCCATGACATTCCTTCCAGGGGAGCATGAGAGAGCCATGACCTGCACATCCAAAATTTTAGTCTCTTAGATTAGCATAAGATCAGGATTTTTGGATTTGATCATATCTTTGATTGCTTCAACTTTTTTCAACCCACCAAGACCCCTACAGTTCCAAGAGATTCTTAACCAAGAGAGATCATGCTCGATATTTTCCATCAATTTTAACCCCGCTTTGAGATTTGGAATTCTGAAGCAATTTCGTTTCTTCCAAGATTTTTTGTATTCTATGTTCGATCTCTCTTTCTTACTCAATTTCTTTGTGATACCTTTGCGACTTCCTACCTCTATTGTTTGGCAGCTACATCACATCAAGCTCCTCTAGAGATTCTGAGGAAAAGGTATTATCCAGAGACTAAGTGAGCGAAATGAATTTGTTTTGCTTTACCTTGTCTGCCCATGAACTTCCAGGTGCATTGGATCCACCCATGGAAACACCAATCATCTCCTCTCTTGGGGGGAGGAGGGATGATAGTAGGAATGAGGGTTTATTTTATCTCTTTCTCCATTGGGATTGCTTCCAAGACTAGATTTCTCCTTCTTCTAGAGGCAGATCCTGAAATCTGTTGTTGGTAGAATCTTCCCTTACTTCCTGAGTGTTTTCTTTGCTGGCTCTTGATTGAGGCCCCTTAGGTGGGTGTGTGGCTGAGATTGTTTTCCTTCCTTTTTTAATTTGCTTCCAACCTTCTTCTTGGATTTTTTCAGGGACTTCTTGAGCTTCCTTATGAATTTTTTTAAAAAAATGTCTATATTCATGGCATTTTTTGCATTTGAATGGAAACTGCTCATAATCAACTTTATGAATTTGGTCACATCTATATCCATATATAGGTAAATACTGCCTCCAGTAAACCTTTTTCCAAATCTATTTATACACAGATTCTTGCACAGGAGAACAAGGGCCCTTTTTGCTCTGCTTTGTCAATATAATTCTCGAGGGATTTTCCGATAGCTTGTAGGGTTTCATCATTCCAACAGTGTAATGGAAAATGGGGGAGCCGAACCCAGACTGGGACCACAGAAGGCACATCCTTCTCAGGTTCAAAGGATAAACTCCATTTGTTTAAGTACAAGTTGCGAAGGCCCATGAAATACAAGCTGCTTCCTAAAATAAGATCCCTATCAACTTTGTTTTCAAACAGAAAGGTGCTGAATCCCTTACCACAAAAAAAATGCTGCAAACCCCTGGTTATCAGAGGCATCCAATTCTTATTAATCCAAGTATCCATTGATTTAGGTGAAGGCCTGATTCCAGTGAATTGCCAAATCAAACCACGTTCACTGAGAGTGAGGGATTTCAACTTGGAAGCTATTGACAACATCTGAATACGAGGAGTAGCTGCTCTTTTGATGAAACTAGTGTCGGAAGAGTCCAAGGAAGACGAGAGGTGAGGCGTGGAAGCCACCACAGAGCGGAAGCCAGCATCCAGAATCCACCTACAATCCTTCAGAGAAGGGATTGGTGGAGGATCCATGGCACAATCCAAAATGAAGGGCAACCTGCACAGGAGGAGGCCACGGGAACACAACCAAGCCGCTCACGCCTGAAGCAAAGAGCTAGGGTTCACCGGCCACGGGAGAGTGACAACATTAATATTAATGTTAACATTAATATTAATAATAATATTAACATTAATATTTAAAAATTAATGTATTTTATATATGCAATATATCCTAATATTAATATTAATGGAAATGTTAATGTTCCTAATATTAATATTAATGTCAATATTAGAAAACATTAATATTAATGTTTATATTTTTTGTTAATATTAATGAACGTATTTTAAAACTATATTTAATACTAATTTTGTTAAAAAAATAAAATATTAACATATGTTTATAATAAATTTAGATAAAAATAAATTTATTTGTTTTCACTCTTTTTTTTCATAGTTTATTAGAACTTTATTTCATATTACTATTTCATGTGAAGAACAAAATTTCACTCTTTGGAATGTACTCATTGCGCCGAGAGGCGCTCTACAGCCCAGTATGAGGGAGATCTTGTTAGTCGAGTGTTTGTCGATATTGTCGGCCATAAATAACATTTGTATGAGGGAGATCTTGTAAGTCGAGTGTTTGTCGATATTGTCGGCCATAAATTATGCAATAATTAAAAAAATTCATGTCGGCTCATAAAAGAAAAAATTATGGAAAGTATTTAAAAAAAATCCATGTTGGTTCATAAATAAAATATTATGAAAAGTAATTAAAAAATAGATGTTCGTTTGTAAAATAAAAATTTAAAACTTAAACTCGGATCTATCAATCAAGAGAGATCAAATTTCTTGAGTTTAAATTTTAAAAAAAAAATACACCTCAAGAAATTTGATCCTTCTCGGTGGTTGATAGATATGGGTTTAAGATGGATCTATGATGGTATAGATAGAATATTAAAATCTATAAGGAACCATTATGAGTATATTCATACATACAATAGGAGAAAGTAAAAATTAAAAACTTTGATTTAATCTTACACTTTGATTACTTGCATTACCATATTTTCCTAAACCATTTGTATTTGAATGTGATGCATTAGGGGAAGGCATTGGAGCAGTTTTAAAGAAAAATCAACACCCCATAGGTTTTTGAAATAGGAAGCTACAAACACATGAAAGACTCTACTCAATATATGACAAGGAAATGTTGGCCATCATGCATGCTTTGGTAAAGTTTAGGAAATATATGGTGGGGAACAAATTCGTGGTCCAAACTGATCACAATAGCTTGAAGCATTTTCTTACATAGAAAGATCTCAATGAAAGCCAACTAAAATGGGTGAGTAATATTCAAGCCTTTGATTTTGACGTTGAAAATGTTAAAGGGAATAATAATGTTGTAGCATATGCATAAAATACTAACAATAGAGTATGTCAAAGATAAATTTGCTTGTGAACGTTTCAATTGGGCCGATGGTGATGATAGGTATAAAATGTTGAATGGCATAATATACTATAAATATAAAATCTATTTAGTTTCTGGTTCGAATTTGAAGCAAAATATCTTGAAAACAGCTCAGGATTCTCCCTTAGTAGGCCATCCTAGCTTCTTTAAAATATATAGGAAGCTGAGAGAAATATTTTTTTGGAATGAATTGAAGGGCGATGTTCTAAAGTATGTAAATTAATGAAAGATATGTAAACAAAACAAAGTTGAGTAAAACCATCCTGTTGGTGTCCTACACCCCTTTCCTATTCGACAACAAAAGTGGGAAATCATCTCCATGGAATTCATCACAAGTTTTCCCAAGGAACTTGGTAAGGAATATACCTTTGTTGCGGTGGATAGACTCACCAAATTTGCTCATTTCTTTCATATTGCCTCATATTTACTGTTGTACAAGTTGCTGAGCTATTCTTTAGATATGTTTCCCGATTGCATGGAGTCCCAAAAACATTGTTAGTGATAGAGATAGCAAGTTTATGAGTGCATTTTGGTGAGAAGATTTCAAGTTGGTCGGAACACAATTGATTCCTAGAAAAATCTACCATCCACAAATTGATGGTTAAATAGAAAAAATGAACAAATGGTTGGCGGGATACTTAAGAAACTATGTTAGTGGGCAGCAAAATGCATGCATTAATTGCATACCTTTTAGGTGAGTTATGCTACACCACTAACTTTCATACTTCCATTGGCATATATCGTTTTAAACAAATATATGGTTATGAAGCACTTAATTTTGCTAACCACATTTTTGGTTATAGTATAGCTCCAAAATCTAAGGATTGGATTGAGGAAAGTCAAGAAATTTTTAAGGTTTTAAATGGCAATTCGCAGGTTTCCCAAAATTAACAAAAACAATATGCAGATCGACATAGGAAAGAGAGAAACTTTCAAGTGAGTGATTTGGTCTATTTGAGGTTACATCCCTACAAAAAAATCAGCTTCAAGGGAAAGGGTTGAGAAAAGTTAAATCCAAGGTTCTATGGCCCATACAAAATATAAATTCAAAAAATTGGGGAGGTACCTAATGAAGTGGATCTTCCAGAACGGAGTAAAATACATAATTTGTTTCATGTTTGATGTCTTAAGAAGGTGGTAGGAAACAAATTTCAGTTTCAGAAAAACTTCCTTGAATGGATGATGAAGGGCATCTCATACTCATTCCAGAAATTTTTTTGAAGGTAAGTTAAAGGAAATTAAGGAACATGGCCATTAGAGAATATTCGGTGCAATGGAACGATTTACCAAGTGAGGATGCCACTTGGGAAGATGAACAAATTTTGCAACACCCAAGTTTGAAATTTCTTAGGGACAAGCAATCTTAGGTAGCGAGGTGTATAATGTACCTATCCAAATAAATTATCATGGAGGAAAAATTTCACTAACCTACTAGTTCCCTAGGTTGGGATGGAATCATTAAAATTTGAAATAAGGGAGATACATGACCCAAAATGACCTTAGAACTATACATTCACATTAAATGGGACAAATAAACAATAATAAAAAGGAAAATAAGGGGGGAATTGAATAATGAGGGCCCATAAGGGGTTGTGGTACCCACATGTGGCAAGATTCCCCACTACACTCGGAATCATTTGCATAGAAATTAGAGTTCAAGGTGGAGGGAAAGGTACTTGTTGTAGATGAAGAGGCAATATTCATTGCACCAAGAGGAGCTCTACATCCCAGTATGAGGGAGATCTTGTTAGTCAAGTGTTTGTTGATATTGTCGGCCATAAATAACATTTGTATGAGGGAGATCTTGTAAGTCGAGTCTTTGTCGATATTGTCGATCATAAATTATGCAATAATTAAAAAAATTCATGTTAGCTCATAAAATAAAAAATTATGGAAAGTATTTGGGTTTGTGCATGAAGTTGAGGTACCCTTTAGGTGCAATTTTGCACCTAAATATGCATGTTTTTCACCGCTCTCTACAGCATGACATACATGACCATTATTGATGAAATTTTAGGCATAGATAGAATTTTTATGCAGATTCCAAATATGTAATTTAAAAAAAAAAAATATTGAGATTTTCTATTTATTTCCTAATTTTCTTTTTTCATCACTCCGTTGGTCAAAAAACATACTGTTAGTGTTTATTCCATAACTTTTTCATTTCACAACCATTTTAAAAAAACTTTGTATACTGCGCTAGAAGACACCGACCTCTACATGCTATAAAAAATCCAAGTCGAAATAACTATATTAAGACCTTCAAAGGCTGCACCCACATTTGACATATCGCTCTCGAGGTTTGATCACTTACATAATAAAGAAAATATTAAAAATTAAACATTTAATTTTGGAAAAATAGCGCTCCACTAGTGCTACGGGTTCTATACATGTATACCAATTTTTGTATCCTGAAACCGTCATTTAGGTATTGAAAGGTTGCACCCACAAAAACATATACCTTATCGTTTGTAAAAAAAAAAAGTGACTGTTAGAAAACATGAAATTTGACACAGTTATGTAAATTTTCAAGACTTAAAACTTATATATTCGGAAACGTCACTCAATTTCCTACATTTCATCTTTTTTACTCGATGTAAGATATCTTGTGTAAGAATGTCAAAAAAACAAAGTAAGTTGACGGATGCTTGATTTTTCATTTTTTTATTGCATCTAACGCGCCAAAAGTGACGCTCATTAGCTTGCACATGCCCATTTAAAAAAAATCCATGTTGGTTCATAAAATAAAATATTATGAAATTAATTAAAAAATAGATGTTCATTTGTAAAATAAAAATTTAAAACTTAAACTTGGATCTATCAATCAAGAGAGATCAAATTTCTTGAGTTTAAATTTAAAAAAGTAAATACACCTCAAGAAATTGGATCCCTCTTAGTGCTTGATAGATACGGGTTTATGATGGATCTATGCTGGAATACATACAATATTAAAAGCTATAAAGAACCATTATGAGTATACTCATACATACAATAGGAGAGAGTAAAAATTAAAAACTTTGATTTAATGTTACACATGTTGTTTTTGGTTGGTAGAGAAAGTCACTTATTTCCATAATTTACATAAATAGAAAATATTTCATTATAATATCAACATGTAATCTTTACCTGTAATATACTGAATTTTTGGACTGGTTGTTTTATGATGTTATATTGGGCCACAACCCCAGCACGTATGATTTATTTTGATTATTGGGCATAAACCCTAGTACATATGATTTATCCTTTTGTAGATTGACATATTGGGCATGGATCATGACTGAATTTCATTACTTGATTATATATACTGGGCAAGGAAGCCCCCATGTTCTTATTATCTTTTGATGTGGGTACAAAACCCTAATATACTAAGATGACCTTTTCTTACATACTGTGCAGTGATGTGAATGACATAATTGACTTATATGGTGTGTTGAGCGTGGACTCGGAAACACACAAATTACCTACGTACTGGGAAAAATCCCTGATGTACCTAGAGGAAATATGATGTACTAGGAGTAAGCCCTGATGAACATTTAGTGTTGGGCATAATCCCTGGAGCACTCCAATCTTGATAAACGAATACCGGATCGGAGGAAACATAAATATTCTAGATGTGCCTCACAACCCCATTCTAGCACTAATGTTGAGTAGGGACACTGGAATTGCACTAGAGTAACGCCCATGTGAGAGTGTTGATTTAAATGGCTCTGAAGAGCACTCGGGGTTACGGAGTTTCAAAGTGTTGAGTCGGAAAGACTCTGAAGAGCAATTTTATCACATCTATTTAATCTGGTTAAATGATTCATCTTTTATCTATCATCACCTATTGCGGGAGCTACCATGTTAAATGATGGAATCTGACATGCAAGAGAGAGACTAGAGGTGCCTATCGAAGCCACCGAAAGACTGTCCAAAGAAGTGTACCTTATCCCTAATTTGTTAAACAAAGTATCTTTTGAAGAAACAAGATTAAATATTATTATTATTATTAAGAATTTAAATAAATAATGAGGTGACTATTTATTTATATAAGACTTTTGACAAGCACATAAGTTATGCATAATGGGCTGCCACATTAAATTAAAATATTAATGAAGTATTAATATTTAGTGGGCAGCCACCTTGGCAAATAGTATTAATAATACATTAATACTTAGGTAGAAATACTAGTAAGGTAATTATTATTATTATTATTATTATCTTTATTATTTATTGTTAATATAAATAATGTATTAATAATTAAAGTAGAGTATAATTATTATTATGATAATTATTGTTATTTTAAATTATTATGAAAAGTTTTAATTAAAACCATTCATAACTAAAACAAAAGGAAGAGTCCTAGTTTGAGAGGATGCAGCGGCCATATTTGGTTGGATGCAGCAACCGTATCCGGTTGGATGTTAATAGTTGAATCCGACTCTCATATTGAGTGATAAAATGATAATATATTAGATGATGGATGATTATAAAATTACAATAGGCTCTCCTTTATGGGGCTTGAGTAGTCATAATGAAAGGTTACGCCCTTTGACTAGTAACCCAATAATCTATTAATTTCTAAATTACAATATTAATTAAATATTCACAACATTGCCTTCCCCTTAGGAAAGCTTTGTCCTCAAATCTTGAGTATTTTCCTAATGTCGTCCTTCATTAAGATTCAGTGTCGGTATTAGAATCGGATGCGATTTCTTGTGCAGAGACTTGCACTTCCTTCCCATTGATGATTTTGCAGTGTATTGTCTAATTGTTCCTACATTTATGGCTCGGGGCCCAGTCATCACCGCATCGACGACATATGTTTTTCTTCTTCTTTCTATTGTCAGAGTAACTATTAGATGACTTTGATCTATTTTCCTTTTCATAGGCATATGATTGAGGTTTGTGGCATTGATGGCCGGGTGACCAAGTATCTTCACAGTACCTGCATTGTGTCTCTTTCTCTTGTCGATAATGGTTATCACCTCTTGTTTTTATTCCTTCCAGTTTGCGTTCTATGGCTTTTGCTTTATGTCTTGCTACCTCTACATTAGGTATTTCATATAACTTTAACTCTTTTTGGAGGTACGGTTTAAGACCTCCCAAATAGGTTTCGAGTCTTTGTTTGTCCAACAACCCAAATACTCATGTCGATAAGGATTCCCATTGATGTGTGAATTCATCAATGCTTCCAACCTGTTGTAATCTGGTAACTTTACTAAAAAATTCATCTTCTTCGATACCATGAAACCTATTAAAAAAATCATTTTTGAACAAGTTCCAGGTGTAGGAAAAATTGTCTCCCTTCCACCATAAGTACAAATTATAGGCGTACCCTTCCATATGCATTGACGCATATTTCACCTTCTCCTCGTCATATTGAATATTGTAAATGTTGAAGTATTCTTCTGCTTTGTTTAGCCATGCAATGCATTGGTCTTCACTTCCATTGTATTTCTACAACTCTATTTTTGCCTTAGGTGGGTACACTTTGTAAGGATGATATTGATTTCCTTTATCTTTATGGTCTAATTGTGGCTTGAAACTACTGGACGATGCAAGTGACATATTTGAACTACTTCGTTGTTGGTGATTTTTAGCTTCTTTTTTTTTCTCTATTATCTTACTGATAGCATCTATTTTGTTGTTTAATTGTGCCTCCATATCTGGCAGTACTTTTGTTTCTATCTCTTGCTTAACCGTCGTATTGTTAATCTTGATTTCTTTTTGCAATTCTTCTTGATTCTTAACAAGTGCTTCCTGTATTGAAATATGAAATGAGGCATCTAGCATGTCTGGATTGCTGACTTGGTATTTTTTTTGCATTAGTCTTTGTAACACCTCTATTAATGTATTATGGTTTTGCATCATTTTTTGTTCCTTGCTCATAATGTCGAACTTGTCATCCATTTTCTGCTCCATTACTTGAATGACTTCCTCTTTAATTTCTTTCTTAAGTGCCTCCTCGCTCTTGGTGATCATTTCCTTGAAAGTTTGGACATCCATCTCTATTTCCTCGATTTGGGATTTTAACTGTGTTGTCATGCTTCTTAAGTGTGGTGGTGAATAATTGGACCCAATTTTAGCTTAGAGGTGATACTTAAATTTTGGTAGGAAAAAAGACAATTAATGTCTTAGGGAGAAGTGATGATCACTATAGTAATGATAATTACTATAATTAATAAGTATACTTCAATAAAAATAATAAAAATAATCTTATTATATTTAAATATTTTTATTATAAAGTTTAGAAATAAAATTTAAAGACATAAAATATTATAAAAAATATTATTATTTTTTTTATTAAATTTCTTTTTGTTTTGTTTGTTGCAGATTAGGGTTTTCGTGGAGGGAGACTACGTGGGCATTTGGAAGTGGAGGGTGGAAGGATGGATGATGGAGAGGGTCAGAGGGGCCTATAGGAATAGAAAGCTAGGCGTTGGAAGGAATGGCTGCGGAAGGGGAAGGCAGTGTGGAGGGGGAAAGCAGCATGGAGGCAATGGAAGGCTAATAGGAAAGGGTAGCAGGGAAATGGGAGGCTAATGGGAGTGTGTAGGAAGAACAGGCAGCCATGAGGACTGTGCAGTGGATGAGAGAGGTAGCAAGAGGAGAGAGCGCAGGGGTTGGCAAGGAGTTGGTGTCACGGCAGTGGTGGAAGGGGGGAGAGGGGGGGCGCACAGGTGGGAGTGCATGAGGGCGAGGTAGAGGGTGTGAGGATTGAGCGCAATGAGGACAAAGCGCAACAAGGAAGGCTGGGGCTATGCGTAGGTTTGAGAAATGTGAGAGGAGAAGGGAAGGGAAGGTGTGGGCGTGGGTAGAATAGAATGCAATGACCGAAGGGCTAAAGAGGCCTGGATGTAGTGGAGGTAATGTTGTGGAGGACGTGGGTAGGAGGGAGAGCGATGGAGGGAGTTGTGGGATCATGGGAGTAATGGAGTGTGGAGGGCGAAAAATACGATGAGAGAAGATGCAAGGAGCAAAGGTAGATGGCGGGATTGGTAAGGCGAGCGGGTGGATGAGAGAAGTTAGGAGGATGGGACGCGAAGTGAAGAGTGGAGAATGGTGTAGAGTGGGCATGAAGGATGAAAAACAGGGAGCCAGAACCGAACTGATTGAGGAGCAAAACGGCTCTGATATCAAATGTAGCAATCGTATCCGATTGGATGCAGCAACAGTATCTAGTTGGATGTTAATAGTCGAATCCGATTCTCATATTGAGTGATAAAATTATAATATATTAGATGATAGATGATTATAAAATTACAATAGGATCTCCTTTATAGGGCTTGAACAGTCATAATGAAAGGTTATGCCCTTTGACTAGTAACCCAATAATCTATTAATTTATAAATTACAATATTAATTAAATATTCACAACAGAGGACTAGTTAGTAAGTAATTAATTTCTTTTAAATAAATATTAATTATTTAAGTTAAAGAAACTGATTGTTCCAATGGTCCTAATTCAAGACTCCCCTACTTAAAGAGGGAAAATCCCAAGTGTTGGAGGATCATCAATCTTCTTCATTATCATTCTCTTATGGTAATCAGAGGAAAGCATTCTGCTCCAAGAAACGAAAGCAGCCTCACCTAATAATTTCAGATCTGAACCAATAGTGGACCTAGGGCCTCTATCTCTCATTGCATGTTGGAACCAAACTCGGGGGGATCCAGATAGAACCAAGAACGGTTCAGGGGTCAAGGTTGGGAGGAACATGGTAGCCCCAAAGTTATCCAGCTAAGAATTCACCCTAACAGGTTAGATGAGCTCAGAATATTTTAGACTGGCTATTGTTTAAAGTGTGCAGGCTTCTACAGGAGCAAGCCAAAACTGCAAGGACCACTAGGTATGATTTATTAATTCTTTAGCCCAAAGCTTTGTGCAGAGCTAAGTAGGTAATTTAGGCTTCTAGACTAAAGTTTATAGTTCAGCATCTTTTTAACTTCTAAACTCAAACTATGATCAGACTTAGAAAATCTGCCCAAGAAAACCAAAGACCTAGCAGGCCTAGCCTAGCTACTCTTTGCTATACAACACACAATAAAACTTAATGAAATCTACTATTGTTATCTCTTATATTTTTGTTAAGGTAATTTAATTATTCTTTTATAAATATATGTGCTTACTATTTGAAATCATATTTTTATTTACATACGTAATGTATCTCTTCCATTTAATTCTTGTAATTATTATCCTTTCTATGCTAGAGTGTTAACAAATAGAAACAATTCAGATATCAAGACAGGCAATGAAACTTTCAGCCACATTACACTTTTCATTTATCAAACACCTCTACGACTTCAATCCAGACAAACTTTACATCTAAAATGCAACAGGTATTGCAAAGAGCTTTTCGTATTCCCAAGAATAGATTCAGATATAACTCAATAGCATTCTTTTACACTATTTATTATGGGTTCCAATCCAAAGACCCTCATGGCCTAGCCTCATATTTCGTGGATCGAACACCATACCTAATCGAAATGCCCATCATTTTAAACCAAATGGTAGACACACAACAACGATAAACTTATCCTAAAGTAGCTAAACATTCTTCATTTCAAACAGTAAACTAGAATTCATAGGAAGAACTAAGATTCCATTATTTAAAGCTGCCAAGAGTCAAAACATTATTCGATACATCAGACAGGCTGTAACAAACCATGAAACTTAACCAAACATGCATTAGTCAAAACAAAAGCTAGCACTTCATGAAAAATATAAACACAGACCTTTTTAGTACTCTGTGAAACACAACTCCAAGTTTAAAGATCAATTATCTTAGCATCATATTGGGATATCCATTTCATTGTGAATTTAAACAAACGCAGGTCTGAGTATAAAACCCTGGAGTAATACACATTGCCCGAAAACTTTCTCTATAGCTAGTGAACTGATAGAAGCACCGCAAGCATCAAACGATTGACATGTTCTCTATTTTAGAAATACAAATTGACTAGCTACAGGATAGAAATGCGAATCACTTATTCATATTATTTAAACCTTTCACTCCATAGGAAGAAAAAGATGCATATATTTAGCATGGACTCCATTAAATAAGACAAACAACTTTTTTGTCAGAAATTGTGGACTGACAGAGCACTATCAAAAAGAAAACACAATGGCCATAATTCCTTCACACGGCCATTTAAACTTCATAGGAAAGAAAAAAAATGCAGAAGTCCTTTCCCCATTTCAACACCTCAAACACAAGCCCTATGAATACATACAGAGGATAATAGTCTTTCAAAATCCTTTAAACATAGGCACGAATTCAGTAAAGAGAAACCGAGACCGAAACCTTAGACCCTTCTGCTAGTATGAAAACCCTCAGAGGTTTCACCCATCAAAAATAATATTTACAATGATATTTTCAAAAACCTGGTCAAGCCAAAGGCGACCACTATGGAGACTTCCAAAACCTGAGTGAGCCAACGGCATCACGAAGTCTCTCCATTGCAAACCATCAAAACCTTCTCCAATAACCAAGACAGGTAGGGGTGAGGGATTGAAGACAACTCTGGACTTACCACTTGAATGCTTCATATAATTCGTATTGGCTCCCTGCTGCCCCACGTTGAGAGCGACCCCGTACCTGCAAATGGAGGAAGCCCACACGAAGTCAGGACTAGAATACTTCCTTGCTTATGAAAGAAAAATCTGATGAGTTACAAGGGGTGACAACAGGGGTAGTTACCTGTAAGAGTCCTTCTTCCTCATCTCCATGACCGCCATAACGTTACCGTAGCCATGAGCGTAGCTCAGGCCAGGCGCAGTTGCCTCCCAACAAAAACTAGAACCCCCTCTCAAACCAAAAGACAAGTGAGTTCACGATTTTCCCACTTTCGGGAAACCCTTGCCAAACCCTTAGGGCCACGTGAGTGCCATGGGCACATTTAATACCTCCAATCACCACGATAGAAATCAAATGCGATTTGCAAACTTTATAATATAGTCTTATGAGTCCAAAGCGCTTGGATATTTACCATAAGGGCAAAGACCTCAATCCACACCAAGTTAGCATAAAGGGTGTTGACACTTTGAGAATTTTTGTACATAATGAAGTTACTCAAATTCAAATTGATGGCCACCAAGGAGTACCTGCAAGGAATTGACAAGTGAAATTGCATTAGCGAAATCGCTAAGTAAGTCCATAGGTTTCAAACTTTCACACCTTACCTCTTGGCGACTCCGCCAGGAGTGTCTAGATCAACCCCAAAGTTTCATGGTGTGTTCAGCCTTTCTCATCAGGTTCATCATGCCTGAGGATGGACATTTAAACATTTGATTTTTAAAAACATACATTTAGATCACATAAAAGGGAAAGAAAGTGCTAGTGTTATTTCAAGGCCGAACTTTACACAAACATATTCATCATAGATACTTCGCAACAAATGCAAGAACCAATACTCTTCACTTTGCAGATTATTAATTTCATGATTATATAATCCGTGTCAAGAAACTTGCAAGAAGAAGATTTTTTTTATTTTTCACTAATTTAGGGTCATTACATTACCATCTTCTGTTAACACATTAACTCACTGTACATCCATAATTTACATAAATAAAAATTATTTCATTCTAATATCAACATTTAATCTTTACCATATTCTTTCATTGAGACTAATGTTAACTCATTATATAAATAGTAAAATTACAATTTTCTATGGACTAAAACGGTTATTAAGAATTTTCTATGCACCAAAAATCTAAAAATAAAAAATGAAAGTCTAAGGAGATCAACTCATCCAAAAGCTTTTACCTTGAACTACTAATAACTCAAACTCTACATGAAATCAAAGTTAATATGAAACAAAATCAAAATAATAATATTAATTGCAAAAATATTATTATTATTATTATTATCTATATGAATCGTGTTAACTGCATTTTTTTATATTACAGCTTCCCGTCTCTATCGAGGACAGATTTTGCTTGTCCCAAACCAAGCAGTGATGCAAGACTATCTGGAGAATGTACACAATGTCAGAAAGTAGCGAACAAACCTTGACGTGATGGAACAAAAAATATCATTCTCTTACTTAGATGATCGAGCAAAGCGTCATGCCCATTTCACAATAGATTTGAAGAGGCAAACGAACTTTCCATATTATGTGGTGCTGGAGATGTCCAAGGTATAGACCATGGAAGAATCCATACATAATATAACAGCCATGGTAATAAAGTTAATTCAGATCAAGTCCAAGCATATTCGCACCCTTGTAGTTGTACATTACCAATAATCTCTTCTCTTCTTACTTGGGAGAAGCTATGCAAGCAACAGATTTCTAGTGATTACCAAGCAATAGCATTCTGCTTATTTTTTAACTGTGTTGTACGGCGATTGAAGAGTGTTTGAGGGAGCCCGCGTAGGGTCATGCGGTAATCAGCAGCAAGAGATTAAGCGGAGACGTGGAGAGAAAGCAATGTTGATACAAGAGATTAAGCGGAGACGTGGAGAGAAAGCAATGTTGATACCTTTAGATCCATAACCACTTTCCTCCACCCTTAACTTTCCAGAACCTAAAAAGAATCAAACGATTAGTACCCTAATGTCAATCACACAAAGGGGATATTCAATTGAGAAAAATATAAAGTTTAACTTAATATATTATTGGACTCTTAGAGTTGATCGTGACTATTAAAAAGACATATGTCAAACATAACGGCCGCAGCTAGTTAGTGTGCACCTCCTTGATACCTGGCATGCAGAGTTATTCTTAATATGTTAATGGATTCTATTAACATCTTAATATGTTATATTTAAGCAATCCAATTACCTTATCAATTCCCAATAGTAAATAACTGGCAGATGCAGGTCCTTGATACCTACTTCAGAGATTAATTCGCTGCAAAAATTGAAATACGGTAATTATGATCTGAAGTCAAATTTGGAAAATCATTATTTTTATTAAAATAATATAAAATTATGATCTAATTTAAAAAGTCAAAACTCAAATTTGAATGTCAATTTGGAATCAAATTGTCACTTGGTTAATACTCCATTTAGCACTTCATTAAACAAAATTACTATTAAACTATCTAGCATGCTCTCATATGCCATATTAATGTACAATCCATTGTTGCTTCAGTATGACATAGAGCAAAGCGCTACTTCACACGATCATTCACAAAGAAAAAGTTGCACAACCCACCCTTTATAATGAATTCAAAAAGAAAAAGTTGAAAAACTTTATTACGTTTTTCTAACAATAGATCGGCCTTGAATGGTAGGAGAATTGATTTGCATAGACATTTCCATGTGTTGGATAATCAGTATTGCAGGTCCATGAAATAATTCATTGCATAAGTAGAGTGAGTACAACCACTTGAACTTATTCATTTCTCTCTAAATCAATTTCATAGACGAGAGAAAATAATTGAATCACGTAAACATTTGCAGAGGTAACACACGAAAATAAAAGCGACTATGTCGAAAGACTTCACTTTGGGTGTTGGTGCAAACGCACAACACACTCTATTGTATTTATAATAGATTCTTGGTAACACACGTAAAATAACAAACTTATGTATGAATCGGAATCTTGGTCACGCGCTACACACGAAGTTTTATTCCCAATTGTGTGTAGCGTGTATACAGTTAAATCCTCGTCACACACTTCTTGTGAAATAACAAACTCCTCTTCGAGGAGTGAATCTCCCGGACATCAGTTCCTTGTGGGATTGTATTGTTGACCGATTTAATGTACGCACGTTACATGTGGAGAAGCAAAACTTATATTTCTTTGACTGATTCTGTTTGGAGTATAATTTGTTCATATATAACTCTCCAATTAACTGCACTTAGCATATATAAACTCACTGTCAAATTCCATAGTACATCGTATAGTACGTAGCTATGTTCTGTGGTCAACACAAGTTAGTTTCTCTGGAAAATTCATAAAGATGTCGACAATGTTTAGAACGGAAATTGCCCTGCAGAACGAATAAATATACGATAAACGATGCATGTAGCATAAATATGATCACATCATTAAAAACACAATATAAATCGCTTTACAAGAGAACACAGCATTAAATTGCATTACAATGGAATTAAAAAAATCAGTCGCATATTTTATTGATTTCAAATATCCAAAATTTATAATACAATAATGCGATGCAACGTTAATTTCTTTATTTTCTATTTATTTCCTCAGGTAGGTTCACATAAGTTGAACACTTTAAGAGTAAAGTGCACACATATGTAACTAAAAGATCAATACACTGAGGTATATATGGTTAAAACCTTTTAAAAAGATACAATCCACTATCGCAACTAACAAGGTCACTTGAGACAATGAATTGATATAATAAAGAATAAAATATATGAACATTTCTATAGATCATTGATAAGATTTTCCATGCTCTTTAAATAGAGTGCATAGATTAATTTGATGTGAAACCATGAATCAAGTGTTGTTAATATTAAAGAAGTGTTAAAATTAGTAGATCACTAATTTTAAGACATGACTGTGGATATCAAATTACAAAAACAAAGTAATGTGACTCACTAAAACACTCTTTGTAGTAATATTATATTAAACCAAGTTCACGTAAACCAACTCTTAATGTCTAAAAATACATAAATGTGTTCTAGGACATGAATGTGGACATCAAATTAGAGGATTATAAAAACAAAGTAATGTGACTCAGTAAAACACTCTTTGTAGTAATATTACATTAAACCAAGTTCACTAAACCAACTCTCATTCTTTTTTGGATTTTGAATAATTTAAAAAAAAAAAAACTGTATTATTTTGGAAAATAAAATATAATATTAATGAACTAGTTCTTTGCCTTGACGTTGCTCTCCTCATCTTTCTCCATTGTGAAGAGGAGGATTTCGTAAATGATTGTTAAAGTCTTTGTTAAAGGATTTCTTAATTTGTGTGCTATTTTTAGAATTGTTTAAATATCTCTGTTTTGAATCCTAGATAGCTGTGGTAGTTTAAACGACATAGCTATGTTTGTTTTGTTTAAGTATCTCTGCTTTGGATGTTGAGACTTCTGTGGTAGCTTACACAATAGTACCATGTTTGTATTTGTGTAAAAACCTCTGTCTATTCATCGGAATTCCTGTGGCAGTTCAAACTACAGAGTTATCATTATTTGGGTTATAAAACTTCTGCTTATAATCTCTGTGTGAACAGAGTAGGCGATCTCCCTCTGACGTATTGCTGTAACATAACCGTTCCTTTGTATGTATGATGATGTTGTTAAAAAGAATTAGGAGAACCTCAATGGATCTCGGTCGAGTTAATGTGATAGTCCTATGGCTGTAGTTTTGGATTAACTAGACAATAGTGGTTCATATTTCTATACATAGATTGGACGGGACGGCGTTAGTGGCCCGATTCGTACTGATTATCTTCTATGCATATATACCTATATCTATATATAAGATTGGATGATTTGAAAGAGTCCCATCATGTGTGTGTTGTGATCAGAACCTATATTTTGATAAAGTCATGTTGAGTGCCTTTTGTATGAGATGCTCATGGCTGAACATATGTTGTTGATCTAAGTGAAGTTAATCAAGTTCATTATGTCGGGTATGTTGCTTCTAGATTATTAGAAGATTCTTATATAGACAAAGATATATAGTTCGATTAGAAATGTTAGATAATCGACCCTTGTGGTAATATATGTTTCGGTTGTTTGACGCTTGGGAGGGGACGGCTTCGGTAGAGGCCCGATCCCAGCATCTCAACTATGTATATGTATAAAGGAAATTTGTTGTATTTAGCGTAGGAGAGGAAATACCTGTAACACTTCTGATATTGACATAGGAATGTTTTGAAAATGCTCTCGAGAGAGAGAGAAAGAGAGAAAGAAAGAAGTAAGTAATGTAACAAAGGTGTTGCCGGATATAAGCCTCTCTTTTTTGGTAAATAATACAAGCTGTGACTTTGCCTTGTGGAGGTAGCCCTTATTTGGGTGAACCACTCGTGTGATTGTGTTGGCTCATTGTTTAAGTTTAGAGGCATCTTCTCTTACTTCCTTTAAGCTTGCGAAGTCATTTTTATAAGTGGGTTGTTTAATTATTAGAGACTATAAGGTATTGATTGTAGGAGTAACTAAATTGAATGTTAGGCATACCTAGATATTTCTTTATGGATGTCTAAATGTCATTTTGCAGATACAAGGATGATAGACTTATGGACCTTAACACAAGTGTATTTTCTTTATTATTTGTGGAGATTTTAGTGCCATGGAAACTTTTGAAAAAAAAAAAAAACTTACAAAATACTAACTGGAACACTTTTGGAGATGTGACATGGTATCAGAGCATGAGGGAGTAGGCACAGCGGATGCACTCAGTTCCTGCTAACACACAATTCGTATACAGGCATTCAACAGAAAACAAACACAGCAGCCCATAATACACGACAGGGCCAAAGTGCCCAGGAACCCATGTCCATTGTATTAACCGATAAAAAGATTTATACATCCTGAACCCTCTAGAAGGATCGAGAGCTAAAGAGAACATCTGTCAATCGCCTTCACCGAGAAGCTCCATGAGCATTAACTGCTCATTTACACTGCGAACTACTGCCAGGTACATGCATCGAACACATCAAATGACCACACGCTTCAGGTGGACTCTCAAAATCATAGTTCGAGGTGAATGATCACGGTGAGGAGAGGTGGCGGTTGGTAATTAATTCCAACAATCTCCCCCTTAATTTCAACAGCCACATTACAACACACAGTATACAAAAAAAACATGGCCTGCTGGTCTAAAGTCTCAGCTAGGCTTCTTACAAGTAGACACGAAACACTTCAAAAAAAAATTCTTCAATGTTGCTGCTGGAAACTTCATCATCAGAATGCTCTCAAATCTTGGAGAGTCTTAAGGCGAATCTGCAACTGCAGATGCCATTCTCAACTGATCTCTTTCTCAACTGAAGGCGGAGGCTCACTCTATGCTCTTCCTTCTCCGCAGGTGGCAGACTTCAGCAAACCACGCATCAATGGCGGAGGATCGCACAACCAGTACAAGACAACAACCTTTCAACAAACGCATACATACTTTAACAGCAAGCAACATGCAATTTCATCTATCAACTCATCTATCATCTCACAGTGGCTTCAGCCAGCATCATTACTTCCAAAAAAAACTTCAAATTACAAAGGCAAACAGCATTGCTACAGCAAATTTGAAACAACAAAAATTACGAAATTTCATTGAACACTTCCTTCATCGAAACACCAAGTCATTGTCCTTTTCATTTTCCAGCGGTGCACAACTTTGAACCAATGATGTGCAAGAGTCTTTATGAATTTCATCTTGACTTTCTTCTTCCTGTTAACGCTGCATGACAGCTTCAATACCTTAGCTCTTGCAACATTAAGACTGCAATCAACACCTGCACAGATAGACAGAGTTAAGACAGTAAATAAACCAGCATTTTCTTCATTTTTCATTTTTGTTGACAGAGGTTTCAATTTTGTCTCTTTTTTAACAGCCTTCTCCATGTTGGAACTGTTAACAGTTAGCCCAGTCTTCTTCATAGATTCCTCATCTAAAAAGAAATCGTCAGACTGATAATCCCTTTCTCCACCACGAGCAGTCCAACAAATATTTGGTACTTTGTTTTGGGTTTCATAATCTTGTTTTTTAACTCCAAGCGTGATAATGTTCATGTCAAAGCCTCTCAATATCCCCATCACAAAGTCTACAGGACTTATTCTTATTCTCTCAGACTACATACTCTCTTTGATACATGTCATCAATGAAGATGTATGGCCAAGAAGTTTCTCTGCATCTGAAATTTGCTCTCGAATATGCGACACATTTTTGGAAACATCTACATGTCCAATAATCTTCTTCAACTCAGTTAGTACCACGTTATCAAGGTGTTCCTCAACATCGATGTCATCAACCACTATTGGTCTTTTTGCTTGTAACCCAAAATTCTGTAACTTCGAGGACTCTCCCATGTCTACATCTTTATCCTCCCTGCCTACTGAAGGATCCCCAGACTCCAGGAGAAGGGCTCTGTAAATCTCCCTTACGCTTTTCTTCGTGTTCTCACCGTCCTCTCCATTTTCTTGACTGCCATCATCATCATCACGGTTATCATCACCATCAGATACTTCATCATCTGATCCCAAATATGCCTTAAAATCCATTTCATTTAGCTGATCTGAATCAAATTTACGATGCAGAGTCTTAACACGAAGATGCTCGTCATCATCGCAGGCTATATTGAATTTACTATGCTGCAATGCACGGGGGTGATAATCTGGAGCTAGATAATTGGTTGGATTCTCTGTTGCAGCATCTCGAGGAGGATGATCAAATTCCATATCATCTGGAATAAAACGTAACTCTAGAACATTTGAAGTCCTCTCAAAATCCACTCCATCACATGCTTTGTAAAGGTAACTTGAGGTTGCAGAACTATCACACTCAATAACAGCAAAGTAATACCTGAGCCTGTCTTTTTCATAGTCGAATGCAGCCCTTTCCCATTGAAGCTCTTGCCTTAAGACATCAATTTCTGCATGCATGGCAGGAATCTGCTGAGATTCTGCATGGACTCGCTGCAATTCTTGGGTTAGCTGTTGCACTTGCACAGTTAAATCTTGTCTAACTGATATAAAACTCTCGGCATCAGAACGAGCTAGTTGCAAGTCGGCCTTGATAGATTCACTAGCCCGGAGATCTGCCTCCATATTTGCAATTTGGTCCAATAAACTTCTAGTTTGCTGCTCCCTATCATTCTGCAAAGCTGCAATATGTGCACGCAATCGCTCCAGTTCATGTTGGGACATAGCAAGATCTTGTCTCAAAGCTCCATGTGTTGCAGCTAACCTTTGATTTTCTGATGCAAGCCTTTGCATCTCTGCAGTTTGGGTTGCAAGCTTATGTTCCAACACTTCTGGAGGTGGTAACATATCCAAAGGATGACGACCTACAGGAGGTCCCCCGAGCCTGTCCTTCTCATATTGACGTTGCTTTTCATTCTGTAACTCATCTTCATCATCTTTACTAGATTCATCGTCACTTCCAAAGATAGCAGGACCACGCACTGCTGCTTCTGGCATTCGTTCCAATCCAAATTCTGATGGATAAACTGCTACTGTCAAGATCTGACCACCTTTAGGAAGAAAGGAATTCATACATACTAGCCAATCAACAGCCTTAATGTGATTCCAGTCCATGTTGACAACTGCTAGTCTTCGAGTCTCAGAATCCAGTGTTGGTACTTCTTCCTGCTGTGGAAATTCGAGCTCTATCTGATCACCGTAGTCATCATTGTTATCAGAGGATGAAGATGTTTCACTTTTCTGCTCTCTAACAGCTTGGGCAGCTGCACTTGCAACCTCCATAGTTGCATTCTCTTCAACTGCTGCAGGGGCTTCAATGAGCATGGGCTTTTCAAGCCATTCCTGAACAATTCTTAACTCAGCTTCTTCATCAATTGCAATAGCAATTGGAATTTCATTCACCCAGTCTTCATGTCCCAGCAAATTAACATTGCCACTGATCAAACTATTTATCAACCTTATTTCCATCTCAAGTAAAATTAGCTCTTCTGGAGTGAAGTTCTCTTCATCATACTGTGGTTCAGTCTCAATTCCATCTTCACATTGTAGTGCAGTGTCAACTGAGTTGCTGCTCTCAACATATGTAGGCTTTTCAAGCCAGTCTGCAATCAACTTTAAATCTGCCTCATAGGCGTTGCATTTTTCAGCATCATCATGGATGCCTACAACAGGTATCAGTTTTTCTTCTGCTGCAACTTCTGTGCAGTTTGCAAATATCTCATCAAATTCTTCAACAAACATTGAGTCTAGAGACTCCATACCTTTTTTTGATCTTGAGTCCCCCTCAGGACGATCTTCTCCAGATTTACGGACAACCTTGTGCCCTAAAAACTGTCTACCACAACAGGGTGACAGACATCAAAGACAAACTCACAACTTCAACTAACGGGTTTGTCTCCCCCTTAAAATGTACAAGACTGAGGTCTTTTCAAAATACGCAGCAACAGCTGCCAGCCAGCCACTTTGAGCTTCTGCTCAACTCAACTCAACTCAAAGCTACAGCTTTCACAAATTTCATTCGTGGCTTCACACAAGAATTGTGCCTCTCAACTTTCTTGAGGAGATCTGGCAACTGCTCACGGGATAAACAATAGCTCGACAAATGGGAGCTCAGGCCTTCCTGCTCGACCAATACTTTATAGGAGCAAAAACCTTCAACAGAAACAGAAACAGGAATTTCTTTTTACCTTTGCCAAGGCTGGGGATTCAATCCACCAGAGATGGAACTCAACTGGCCGGCGACAGAGCTTCAACAGCAGTACAAACCTTAACTAGCGTTTTCTCACACCATAGAAACTTTGGAGACGGCGGAATTCAACCTGGACCGCATTTCCCTATTCATAGCTCCTGGGGGCTCTCCATAACACCATAAGTGTTCTCTAGTTTACACAGGTCATAGCCAGGTTCAATGGCGTAGGGGAGCCTAGCTCCACGGTCGGCAGCACAAACTAGAACCAAAAAAAATCTTTCGTCTCCCTTTGTAGAATCGTTCCTCTACAAGGGCTAAGCGATTTGACGAACAAGCCGCAGGAGCACTTACTCAACCAGCTGGGGGTCACTCGTTCTGCAAGGGCAGTTCCTTCAGCATCATAATGAAGTTTTAATCTGTGGGCTATCCAGCATACAGTGAGCCCACACACAACGTTGGCTCAGCTCTCTCTCGTGCAAATTGCAACCTACATGACCTCCACGAGCTCTAAAATCTTGATGACAGTGGAGGGGAGAGGATATACATGCAGCTACAGCTGTAAACCCACTCTTAGCTCAACCACACTTGGACAAAGAACCACTGCTACAGCAGTCTGAAACAAGGAAATTTTATCTTTTCACACAGCGGGAGTCAGCGCCTCCTGAGCCGGTCTCTGTCGCTAAGAGCACCCTTCTGAAGTTCACACAAACAGCCTTATGGCTCCAACTCTTCAACAATTCGCCCTCTTCCTCATTCACAGTAATTGTCGTCAACTACACTGAGCTTCTGCTCATATTCAGGCTTCGGCCTTCATAAGATTCATCCGCAAGAGTAAGCGGGATTCACAAGATTGCTCCACCACTAATCCATGGGAGCACACGACCTCCAATCTACTCGACCACTAAACTAAACAATGGGAGAAGTATACCACATAACAGTTCTGAATTGAGGACTGGGGACTTCTTTCTCAACTTCACATCCGCTGGAATTTCTGTTTTCTTCCACAACAGCTCATTTCTCGTAGCTCCAACAAACAACAACGTAACCCCTCAAGTTTCGGCTCCTTCCAACTTACAAGCGAGGGGATTATATTCCTCTTGGAATCTATATCTTCCACACGACCGTCTTAAATGACAACATCCCTTACTGTATCAGTGTCCTCGAACTTCTTGGAAAGTCCTTCACTCAGAGGTTCATTTCCCATGTTCGTGGGTCGCTTCTTAAAATTTATGGGCTCCTCTTCTACCACGGGCAACAGCCCAGCAAAATCAACCTGTCGGTTGCACTCAGCTCAGAGAACTTCAACACGACCCTCTTTCTTCATGCCCAAAGGCCTTCAGTTCTCACGCAATCAGAACAACGATTTCCACTCAGGATGGACACTATCCACTCTGGGCTCCCTCTTACAAGACGGCTGCCAATTCGCAACACTTCCACCAATCACACAACGTAGCTGTATGCTTCACAATGGATGCAATGCCAGTGCCACCACATCACTTAAGATTTCCTCAACGTGCAGAGAATTCTGCTCCAATTCACACTCCTCCATAGACCCGTCCAATTGTGCCATATTCCCAATCATATGATTCCCCAGAATATGGAGGTGAAGCAGCTCAATCATCCATGTCTTCTGATCTTCCAGGTTTGAGTTTGACAGATATTCAGAATGCTCGAGGTCTCATGGATGTTCTATTGGAGATGCTAAATGCTCTGATACCAATTGAGGGAGTAGGCACAGCGGATGCACTCAGTTCCTGCTAACACACAATTCGTATACAGGCATTCAACAGAAAACAAACACAGCAGCCCATAATACACGACAGGGCCAAAGTGCCCAGGAACCCATGTCCATTGTATTAACCGATAAAAAGATTTATACATCCTGAACCCTCTAGAAGGATCGAGAGCTAAAGAGAACATCTGTCAATCGCCTTCACCGAGAAGCTCCATGAGCATTAACTGCTCATTTACACTGCGAACTACTGCCAGGTACATGCATCGAACACATCAAATGACCACACGCTTCAGGTGGACTCTCAAAATCATAGTTCGAGGTGAATGATCACGGTGAGGAGAGGTGGCGGTTGGTAATTAATTCCAACAGAGCACAGGTTGCAAACACTCAGGCACATTTGGGCTTAGTCGGAGGGAGCAAATATAAGGTAGTTGAACTAATAAAGGGACCCCATCTACAAGACGCAACAAATTTTGTTTCGAAGAATCGGAAAGAGGTAACTGATAAGTCGTCCTGAGTTGCAAGTAAGTATGTCCCATTTTCTGAAGAATTGTAATGGCATAACATCGTTTATATGTGAGAATAGTATATGTTTCATTATATACTTGAATGTTATTTTATTGACCTCTCTTTTATGGTGTATATGACATGTTATTCTATTTTATTCTTGTGACAAAAATGGTAAGTGATTTCTTATGAATATAGTGATATTTGTATATGAGTCGGTATGAGGTTGTTAGGCGAAATATTTTGACGTATACAATATCAGTATGCTTGAAGTAAATTACTTGGATAAACATGGTTTGTTGTGTAAATATTTAATTTACTTATAAATATCCTAAGTGAAATAATTGAGTCACGAGTTATTCAAATGTTCGTTATAAATTGTTGGATTCATTGATTTAAGTAAGCAATGTTTTTTATGAGTAATGTTTATAAGAATGTTTGAGATAAAGGATTTTGCATGTTTAATCTTGTTGATAATTACTATGTGGATGTAATGATGGAGGGCCTTCGTTCCTTGACATCAAGTATGTCCTTGTTTTGTGTTGACCTTTAAATTTTTTTTGAAGGAAACTCGAATTATTTTTCCAAATTACTAACTGATTTGGGGTTGCTACATATCCGGTTATTGAAAGGTTTATAATGGTGAAGGAATTAACTCTAATTGGTTTTCTAATGGCGTAATGTTTTCTATGACTATGAATTTATTTTTCTTTACTACATCGGTAGATAGAAATAAGAGAAATGCCATTCGATGATCTAACATCCGAGAAAATATTATACAAACCAAAAATTGTTAGAATATTGATCACATGCATACTGAAAGGTGAATTTTATAGGGTATAAAACTAAGAAAGTTTGAAAAAATTCTTCCTCTATGATTGCGTGGGAAAGGTTAAGTAACGTGTAGAATACATGGCGATATTAATCATGAGAAGGTTATGACTAACATTGCAGGATTATAACATGGACATGACCAATCAAAAGGGTAGGTAAAATTATAAATTCCCTGGTTGAAGTAGTTGAGTTTGACCACTAAAAGGTGAGTGATAGTTTCCCTTTTTTTGTCTTGTTATATTTTCCGAATTACGAGACTTTATGAACCATGGATTGATGGTGGATTTTGACATTTATGTACTAACATTGCAGGAGGTTACCAGGGTAATTTTTAGGGGTGGAATTTCGCCAATTGGCTATTTTTGGTGCATTTTTTCAAAAAATAATTTTGCTATTTGGTCACTTTTAGTCTCTAATATCGCCTATATTTACATAAAATATGTTTTTTTATCGTAATATTTGCCAAAAATTACAAGTTTTGGTAGTAAATTGTACGTTTCATATTTAATATTTGCCTACCTATCTATATATATGTTTTTTTTCAATCCAAAATAATCGCCTAGAATACTATACTTAAGTATAATATTAGGATCCTAAAAAAATACACTGGAGGTTACCATGATTACAACTGATGTCATGATCAAAGTGGAACATCGATTATAAATCCAATTGTAGAACTAAGTTAAGCGTAATCGCTCAAAAGTGAGTAATGGTCTATACTACATCTTATTATCGTGTGGCTTATAGGATTGTATGAATCATTAATGATGGTAGAGGTACAAATCATGCTGATGAATAAATAGGTGAAAGTATTGTTTACTAATTGATGATGATTATATTACGACTAACTGTAAAGTTGTAAATGATTCTAGGAAACTTGGCAATGACAGTGAAGTCACGATAAGTACCAAGTCTATGTGTCGCAAGTAGTCAAATGTTGTAATTGACAGTAAATGCATACAAAATATATAATAATATAATAATATGATCATGGACTTTTTAGTAGATTGTTAATATCTATAGAACTTGTTGAAATACAAGGTAATTATACATATTATGCATAAAGTATGTCATAAAAATGGACGGATTTGCTGTGTGAGCACGATGGTGTTAGGAAAGTGATCGATGTGGGAGCATAATGTTGTTCAGAAAATGATTGTTGTGTGGGCACATTGGTGTTAGGAAAACGAAGTGGCAAAATTTGATGATCCAAATCTACTTTGCTAAAGTAACTTTTCCTGGACTCAAGCGAGGAGGATTGATGGTAATTGTGAAAGAGTATTTGATATCAATGGAAAGACCTAGGCACAAAGTTGTCATCTAAAAGACAGGATGTTCTTTGATGTCTTTGAGGAGAAAACTTTTGACTAGCAATCAAAAGGGAGAGTAACCTCAAAATGTAGCCCGTAAGTCCACACAAAAATTGGTGACATAACTTGAGGGAGAGTTCTGTGTTCAACAGAGGGTTGTTGAAAAACTCAAGAGAGAGTTTGACGATCAACAAAGTGTCGTTGGAATATTTTTATGATATAACAATAAAACACGCATTAACGATTTGTCCTGTAACTAGACTATTGCATGTCCTTATGTGTGAATGTTATTGATGCTTTAGAAAGCAAAAATTTCCTCAATGATGAGGATGAATGATAAATGTTAAACATTTACTATTGGAATGTTCTGAAAAGTATGATGCTAACCTGTGAATGAAATAAATGTCTACCTCAAGTTGAGGACTAGTAAAATGTCAACTTATTGGAGGTAAAAGAATTCCTACAAAAGGATAATTAAATCTGCATTTCTTATGAGTCCCTTGAATATTTGAAAATAATCATATATCATGTATGCTTGCGATGATCCATGAATTGCAAAATTTATGTTGTGAAAAAGGGCTCATGGTTTATATGTTTCTAAAATTTGATTCTGAATAAAGGATGTGTTATACTGAACAATTTTGGAAGTCCTAGTTATATTGCACAAAAATATAGGCCATGAACAATCGCGACATGTGGAAATCATGAAAGATCGAAGAAAGTCAAAACCGAAATGATGAAGCACACATAAGAGGACTCAAGATGAGTAGATGAATGGCTGAAAAGCATGAACACCGAGGACAGTGTTATTCTTAAAAGGAGGAAGATATAATGTCTCTCATTTATACATGTTAATTTCTAAATGTAATTAGATATTGTATTGGTTTCTCGTGAGGAGTTCAAGGCTAAGGCCCCACCAGTAAACCTTGTAACTTATAGGGTTTAATTCCTAAGTTGAAAATCGTAAGAGACTAAAGGATGGTGAGACAACTAAATTATGGGCATTTGAGTCCACTAAGGGGAAGAGATGAAATGACCGAGAAGCCATGAGTCGATGACAGATGTTATCATGATGCCGCAAGCATTTTAGTGAACATTGAAGTTCACCCAAAGGCTCCTTAATCTATTGGTTATTGGTTAGACCTAGCAAGGGATACCGAAGATACCCTTAACTACCAAAAGGTGGTAAAACGTCTCCTAAGACCTAAAACTTAGCACTAAATTTATCATTATTAAAGTTATTGTGGAGAACTAGGAAATTCCTACAAATTTCTTAGACATCCTAGTTCTAGGAAAGGATTGTCCATGGGTTTCATCATCAAGAAACTCACTATCAATTAACTAACCTAAACTAAATTGATTATCACAAAATAGACTAAGTGATTTTTTTTACTACTTTGGTTCGGCTAGTTCAACCCCAAGCTATACATTAGTACTTTATGAAGATAATACATATATATATATATATATATATATATATATAAATACATATACTATATATATTTACATACATAGATTATATATACACACATGTATATAGATGTGTGTGTGTATGTGTCACTTTGATAAAATGTTAGGAGTTATAATACTAATTTGTAATTCTTATTTATGAAACATTGTAATGTTTTATTACTAATGATGATATAAGAATTATTACATAAGTCAAATAGTTTTTATACCTTACGGACTATATGATAGTATATGTATGAACGAAATGTTGCACTCCCTTCAGTGGAGTATTACATGATTGATTTTTGACACATCGTAGAGCACTTTCTAGTCAATACCTTTTTGTCTTTACTGACTAATCATGGAGCGAATCACTACCTTTTTTGTCTCCTCAAGTGGAGAGTTGGAACTCCCTAGAGATGCCACCTGCCTTCGAAGAAAGCCGGTCAGATCCTTTTGAGAGGACATGCTTCGTTTTGAAAGGGGGTAAAAGAAAGGAATTAGGGATGTTTGGGAGGGTAATGTCATGACATCTGCACATACCTTCGGTGATAGTCATCACAACCATAGGAGAAGGACCTGATCCAGATCTTTATAATAGTTTTGGACATACCTTTGGTGTTAGCCATCGCAACCATAGGAGAAGGATATGATCCAGATCTTTGTAATAGTTCTGCACATACCTTTCGTGAAGCCAGCTCAGCCATAAGAGAAGGATCTGACCTAGGCATGTTTTAGATATCTGCTAATTTATTTCTGGGTGGAAATCTTATTCTGGATCTTTGGGAAGCGTATTTTTTTTCTGTTCATTTCATTGTTGATTTGATAACATATTATGCATCTTTGCATATTCCCATTACCGGAATAAATCGTATTTTGGATCTCTGGAAAGCTTATTTTTGGATCTTTGGAAATATTATTTATTTGTTGATTTCATTGCTGATTTGATAACATATTATGCATCTGTACATATTCCCATTTCCGGATTGAATCGTATTTTGGATTTGTGGAAATAGTATTCTGGATCTTTCGGAAGCGTATTTTTTTTTCTGCTGATTTCATTGTTGATTTGATAACATATTATGCATCTCTGCATATTCCCATTGCCAGATTGAATCATATTTTGGATCTTTGGAAATGGTATTTTTGGATCTTTGGAAAGCGTATTTTTATGTTGATTTCATTGCTGATTTGATAACATATTATGCATCTCTGCATATTCCCATTGTTGGATTGAATTGTATTTTGGATCTCTTGAAATCATATTCTCGATCTTTGGCAAGCGCATTTTTTTCTACTGATGTCATTGCTGATTTGATAACATATTATGCATCTCTGCATATTCCCATTGTTGTATTTAGTCATATTTTGGATCTCTGGATATCATATTTTTGGATCTTTGGAAAGTGTATTTTTTTGTTGATTTCATTGCTTATTTGATAACATATTATGCATCTCTGCATATTCCCATTGCCCGATTGAATCATATTTTGGATATCTGGAAATCATATTTTGGATCTTTGGAAAGTGTATTTTTGTGTTGATTTCATTGTTGATTTGATAACATATTATGCATCTCTGCATATTCCCATTGTCGGATTGATTCGTATTTTGGATCTCTGGAAATCGTATTTTGGATCTTTGGAAAGCATACATTTTTTCTATTGATTTCATTGCTGAGTCAATAACATATTGTGTATCTCTACATATTGCCATTGTCGGATTGAATCGTATATTAAATTTATGCTTATTTCAATGCTGGGTTTGAAATCATGTTTTAAATCGTTGCTGAGTTATTTCTGGGTTGAAATGGTATTAGTTTTTAAATCTATCTCTGCCTTGAAGTCTAGATCTCTGCAGTAGTTTGAATGATAGAGCTATTTTTAGAATTGTTTAAATATCTATGTTTTGAAGCCTCGATCACTGTGGTAGTTTAAACGACATAGCTATGTTTGTTTTGTTTAAGTACCTCTACTTTGGATGTTGAGACTTCTGTGGTAGCTAACACAATAATAACATGTTTGTATTTGTGTAAATACCTCTGTCTTTAATCGAAATTCCTGTGGCAGTTCAAACTACAGAGTTATCATTATTTGGGTTATAATACTTCTGCTTATAATCTCTATGTGAACAGAGTAGGCGATCTCGGTGTGAAGTATTGTTGTAACATAACCGTTCCCTTGTTTTTATATGATGTTGTTGTTAAAAAGAATTAGGAGAACCTGAATGGATCTCGGTCGAGTTAATGTGATAGTCCTCTGGCTGTAGTTTTTGATTAAATAGACAATAGTGGTTCAAATTTCTATGCATAGATTTGATGGGACGGCCTTAGTGGCCCGATTCGCATAATTATATACTTATTATCTTCTATATATATATATATATGATAATAATAATATAATATTGGATTATTTGAAAGAGTCCCATCATGTGTGTGTTGTGATCAGAACCTATGTTTTGATAAAGTCATGTTGAACGCTTTTTGTATGAGATGTTGATCTATGCGTATCACATTGAAGATATGCATATGCTGTCGATCGAAGTGAATTTAAACAAGTTCATTATGTCAGGTATGTTGCTTCTATATTATTAGAGGATTATTATATAGACAAAGATATATAGTTTGATTAGAAATGTTAGATAATCGATCCCTGTGGTAATATATGTTTCGGTTGTTTTACCCTTGGGAGGGGACGGCTCGGTAGAGGCCCGATCTCAGCATCTGAACTAGTATATGTATGAAGGAAATTTGTTGTATTTAGTGTAGGAGAGGAAATACCTGTAACGCTTCTGAAATAGACTTATGAATATTTTGAAAATGCTCTAGAGAGAGATAAAGAGAGAAAGAAAAAAGTAAGTAACGTAACAAAGGTGTTGCGGGATGTCAGCCTCTCCTTTTTGGTAAATAATACAAGTTGTGACTTTGCCTTGTGGACGTATCCCTTATTTGGGTGAACCATGTACATTTGGACTTGTGTGATTATGTTGGCTCATTGTTTAATTTTAGATGCATCTTCTCTTACTTCCTTTAAACTTGCAAACTCATTTTTATAAGTGGGTTGTTTAATTATTAGAGACTATAAGGTATTGGTTATAGGAGTAACTGAATTGAATGTTAGGCATATTTGGATATTTATTTATGGATTTTTAAACATCATTTTGTAGATACAAGGATGATGGACTTATGGACCTTAACGCAAGTGTATTTTCTTTATTGTTTGTGGAGATTTTAGTGCCATGGAAACTTTTGAAAAAAAAAAAACTTACAAATACTAACTGGAACACTTTTGGGGATGTGACAGTTTTTCCCTGTGGTGCACGTAGGGGTATAGATGTAGCGATATTGGATCCCTGGACCCTGTGTCATGAGAGTACCAACCCAACTCCTATTCCTGATTCCCCTAATAAAAAAGAATGTGGTTTTGAAACATTGTGATGTTCAATGTTGTTGATTTGTTGACCATGGTTGGTCATCGTTGAACATATTAAACTGTGATTGACCATGGTTGACAATGGTTAAATATGATTTACCATGGTTGAAAATGACATCTTAATATTATGCCAGATAATTGTTGATGTCCAATTTTGCCATCATTTTTTGTCATTGAACGTGTTTTGTTGACACTACTTTTTGCCATTTTTTGTATAATAAGTCATATTTCTTGCCATTCAGACCACCATTCGAACTCAGGTATGATCATATTTGAATATCTCATGAATCTTAATTGATTATCATCTTTTTATTGTTTATTAACATTAATCTAATATTTTTAGACTTGCTATGAACATAGTGTTCATTCTTCAGCTTATGGTTTTCAAAAGGACTCTCATCCGCACGTGCATTCACGTTCAAGATGCCCATTCGCATTTGGACCTTCGTTCAAACCTTCGTTCACACCCTCGGATTCGTTGGTTAGCATATGCTGGGGCATTGAAGGAAAAAACCACAACGTGGCCCTGATGGTTCATGAGCTCTTGTTCGAGAAGATCTGCGTCCTCACTCGCCCAGGATGCCAACACATTAGTTGCTCACATCAAGGGAACCAACAGGCATAGAATGAGGAAAACGGCTTGTGCATTTTAAGGGGTCGTTTCTGCAGTAGTAAAAGACCTTCTACTTTTAGAGAGGTCGACCACTGAAAGGGTCGACCTACTCTCTCTTTGTAAACATTATGTAAAGACGTCTCAGGTTGAGAAACACATGCACAGAGATAGAAGAAAAACATTGTATAAACTTTGCTTCAGTTTAATAGAAAGACTCTGTTTCAGCTGTTGATGATCATTTTTGTTTTCTGTTAATGGTTGGTGACTCAGTAGCTTAGGAGACAAACCCCTATTGCTCGGAAGGCCCCCTTAACAACCAGAGGTTCCATTTGTCTATATTCAATAGTTTATTTTTATATTTGCAGATAAGTTATTTCATTTTTGTATGCATATAGTTTGTTTTCCTGTAGATGACATTTTGTTGTTTATAAATAGTAATTTTCTTGTGTTTTGATGTAATTTATCGCTTCAGAATCCATTCGGCTGGCCATTCACACCATTAGTTCAGATTGCCTTTCAAACCTTCTTTCAGGCTTTCATTCGCATTTATACATAATTTTCCATAATTTTTAGTCATTTCCAGAATTGCCAGTATTTTATTTTATGCAGAGATAGTTAGCTAGAAGATAGGTTAATTTTCTAGTACCTTATCATGTTTTGTAGTTAGTTTTCTAGTACCTTATCATGTTTTGTAGTTAATTTTCCAGCAATTTATATTCAGTTTTGTATTCACACGGAGATTAATTATTTCAAGTTTTATTAATGAAGAAATCCATTCACATTCAGCATATGTTTCACTGTTCAAATGAGAAATAGTTCTGGCTCAAGTAGAAGCAACATAGTTGTCTTTTGCTTATGATTTAGATAATTTATGAGTCACTTTCACTTATTCTCATGCCTAGGACCTAGATTAGCTTAAGCTTGTTTACAATGCTTTGATAGACTTTGTTAATCTCAGTTTGTCTTAGTTCTGAAATCAGTTCAGTATTTCATTTCTTGTTTTCATTCAAGCAAAAATACTTCACACACACTAATTAATTAATCACAATATGGACAAATAAGTAGTACAATGCATGAGGATTTGAATGCGAAGGTGGCAATTCAAATTAGCCTTCATGGAGTGATAAAAGGATCACTGGAGTGTCATCGAAGCACAATAAGAAGTCTATCTCATCATCAATGGAGTCATCAATGCTCAAGTAACTGTCAACCATCAATCAAACTGAGTCTAACTGAGTGTGGTATGTGTAACTGGAACTAACTGAATGAAGGAGGCTCAGCGGAGGGCGCAAGAGGAGCTAACTAATGTCAGAATGAGTAGTCTAGTCATAGTGGAGGTCCATCAGAGTGGTAAGGTCAGTTAAGAGTGAGTCAAGCCTAAAATCAAGGAGAGAACTCAGTTAACTGAAGACAATTGGACTGGTAGGTGAAGAAGGGCGCCTTTGTCAAGTGGATGATGAGATGTGGGTGCATCATTGGATAAGAAGGATCAATCTGAGTGGAAATAAGCTCCCGAGTGCTGGAAGACTAGGGACTAGTGCTGGAGGTATCAACCTGATGACTGGGCAACATACGGATGCATGCAATGCATGCATAAGATGAAAATGCTGGTAGGACTAGGATGGAGTATAGGAATATCCTAACAGCAAATTTAGGGATGGATCTGGAAGAATCACAGAGACAACGAATCCTGCAAATAAATGAATTAGGTGAGATTAGACAAGATGCCATTCAATGTAGAATTCTAGTACAAAACCAACGCAAAAAGTGGCATGATAAATATATTAAACAAAAACAATTCAAAACTGGAGACTGGGCATTACTATTTGACTCAAGGTATAAAAACTTTAAAGGAAAATTGACTACCCCTTGGATGGGTCCATATGAAATTGTTACATCTTTTGATAATGGATCTGTTGAAATTAAAACAATTGATGATTCACAATTTTTTTTTGTTGTAGACGAACACAGACTAAAACTTTATCATCAACCAATATCTAAACAAGATTTTTTCCAGAATGTCTCACAACTCAAGGAGATGGAGCTGGTTGAATGGGATGTCTCTCCTTCTCCTAGTTCTTGACTTACTTTTGGGTTATCTTCATTTGTACATATGTAATTATTTATTTGTTTCTTTAAATAAACAAGATTCATTTCTGATAGTTGGTTGTATTTACACAGGAATTTCACTCTTATGATCATCTCATAAGACTTCATCAATTAAGAAAGGAAGACTCTTCTCCTTTTCCTAGTTTTTGATAAACTTTCATTTAGTTTCTCTTTGTACATATGTTTTTTGCTTTAAATAAATTTGAATCATCAATTAACAAGTGGTTTTCAGTTTGATTACAGGAACCTTATCTCTATAATCAGCTTATAAAAACATTATCTGAAAAAGGGAAGTGCTCTAAATATTTATAATACATCTCAATCCCTTTTCTCCAGATTATTTTTTTTAAAGAATTGAAAATTTACATTGAAAAGTTAAAATGTTCTTTGTATTATTTGTTTCCATCTACCTAACATGATTCTTGCAGCTCTTCTAATAAGCCTTTTAGGTATCGTATGTCAGTGATCCTATTTTTTTATAAAGAGATTGATAACCAAAAGTTTTTCTCCATCTAAAGCTAAGAGGCTGTTGGTTCATTTTGACCTTGTTGTCTAGTTAGTAAGTAGACCAATCTTTTCTGAACAACAATAGGAAGGGAACCTTGGGGATCTTACTTTTGAGAAACACCATTGTAATCTTTTGAAGAAGGTAACTTGGAGTAGAGAGGTCTTCTTTCTATTATCTTTTGGCCCCACTCACTACACATTAATGCAATCAACTGTATATATCTTTGATAGGACATAATTTTTATTCATTTGGTTTATATAAGAACAATTATCTTCCAACCCATAGCATGGTTTTCGGAGCTACTCCCCCATCCACTCACTTTTAGGCAATTCATTGCCGAATATCTATAGAGGGTGGAAACACTAGGACAAGAGCCTATGATGCAAAAAGGGTTGAAGAGGATAACCCACCAGAGTACTGAACAGGCTTGCAGGCAGCGGGTACCGGCCTGTCATATGACTAGGTAAACTCGATGGGGTACTGAAAGGCCCGAGTGATAGAGGGAAATCTTTTTGGGGAGCACATCTTGTTTATCAAAAAATGAATCTAAAAAAAAAAGAAAGAAAAAAAATATTTTTGAAAGTCTAATCATAAATAAGTATGTATGCTTGAGCTAAGGAAATGAATTTCATCAATTGGCCAAGAGAGAATAGTTTTAAGATTGTCTTAAGACCAATAACCTAACCTTCATGAGATTAAAGATTTCTTATCTTGCCAGGTGGGGCCATATACTTAATATTTCCATGGACCTGAATGTGAAATTAGATGGGATTGCTCTATGTACTGTGATTCTAGGACTCTGGGGAAATTTGACTGAGTTCCTATGAGCAACTTTGACGAGAAAATTTGAATAAGTTTGACATTCTCTTAATTTTATACAAGGGCCACTGTAATCTTATCTGAAAAATATTTGATGAAGAGAGGCATATTTTCTTTTGTAAAACTGAAGTATACTGAATGACTATTTGTTTGGATCATCTTTTATATATAGCTAGTAATGTTTCCTTTTCAAATAGTAACAACCACATTCTAGAGTTATTGGTTAAACTGTTAATTGAAAATATTTGAATACCAATCAGTTTTTATTTTGATGGCTTGAGGACATGGCATATTTTTGGTTTGGGGGAGGATCATAATTGTCTTTATTTTAAGATTATTTATAAAAAATTTCATTTATCTCTGATAAAATGATATGTGTTTCAAGAATAATGCAAGTAGCAAAAGCAAGACTGTTCTGATCCATGTTAAATAAAGGAAGAACGCGATTGAAGCTTTCATGAAAGCAGGTTTACATCATCCTTTTGTGTGCTGGCAGCCTAAAAAATTCTTTGCATAATCAGCAGCAGTCAGATCCATCAAGCATATCTTGTATCAGAGCTGTCATTTTATTAATCAATGGTCATCATGATTTTTAATACACCTTATGATTATAATCCTATGATGAAAATTTCATTGAACCTGTCCAAAGTTTATTTTGGACATGGTTGAATATTTCACAACCATGCAAATTCATTAACGCACATATCTTTATTATGGCACACGATTCAAAATTTTGAATGATGGCGTGATCATTCAAACGTGCCAAATTTTCATCTCACGATCATTCAAATGTTCAAATGGACCATGTTTTAAACCAACGTCTACGTGATTTTTACCTTGATTTTACTCACTCTCATCCTTCCTTAGTCCATCGAGTTGCATTCCTCATTCTTCGCATCCCCTATATCCCTTGCATCCATCTCTTTCTGTTCAACAATGCCTATCCGCCACGAGCTTGGGAGGTACCAATATTTTCTCCATATCCCTGAATTCAAAGCATGCCGTGAGATTTTTCTTCAAGCAGGTTGGGGCCCATTCTTCCATCTTCTCCAAGGCCACGATCATGAGATCTCACTCCTCTTTTCCAAGGGATTCGATGACAAAACAGCTAGGGTTGGCCACCTTACCTTTCCAGTGACTAAGGAGTCTATTGCGATGGCTACAAAGCTTCCCGGGGAGGGTGCTCATTGGCAAAAGCACCTCTTACTCCCTTAGACGGCTCATGATTTTTCTCTCGGGGCTGACTATCAATACATTGCAGGCACGAAAGGGTTCCACTGGGAGTGGATTAGGCCAGAGTACCTCGAGCCCTTATCCATCATCGTCTGCTTGATAACCTGTGAGGGTAAGTTTACCATCTTTAAGGCTTGCCATGTCAGATTATTGGCACATTATCTTAATAACCAAGCCCTCAGTTTTCCATTTTATTTTCTGAAGAGCCTTGAGAAAATGTCAAACCAGGTTAGGAAAAATACAACTAATCCCACTCGCATTTTATACCACCATTGCCTCATTAAAATCTCGATTATTCATCAGTTGAGAGAGAAGGGGAAAACATGGGCATGCTTTGTGTTTGAAGTGTCAAACCCCCACTTGGCTGAGAATCCCATTGCTAGAGCTTTCGCTTCTTGGAAACGCCATCATTTTCAAACTCATGCTGATGAGCCCTCCCAAACCTCTGCCCAAGTGAAGAGAGACCCTAAGTCTGTGGGGTTTGATGAGGGTACCTTAGGAGAAATGCACCTTGTCTGTTCATCTTCCTCTCTGGATCCTGTCCATAAGGACATGACCATGAAGCCCCCACTCTTTTCATCAATACCCACTAAACCTAGAAGGTCAAATCGTGATCAATCCGTCGTCCAGACCGTCGTGTAGTCTGTTGTCCATCCCGTCATTCAATCAGTTCATTCAGACAGCCTCGACGCTTAGACGAATGACCCTATCCCTGAAACATCCATTCTTGCATTAGCTAATGTATCTGCTTTTTTGCTTGAAGTCCTTGTCTTTCAACTTGCTCCTGCACTCACTTAAGGAAAGGCTCATGAAAAACAAAACACCCCTGTTGACCTTGAGACACCTCCAAGTGGATCGAGTCCTCATAAGGATTCTGAGAACCATGCAGAACCGTCCCCTCCAAGTCATTAGGAAGTGGATAGATTGACCCAGGACATAACACAATTAACAAGCCAGAATCAGAAATACATTGAAATGATCTCTGAGATTTGGGAAGAGAATAAGGAACTGCGTCTACAAGTGAAGAGTGTCGAAGACTTGAACAAAGCAATAACATATTCCCATGACTCCCTCCGGATGAGGAACGACACCTTGAAGGACCAATTCAGGAGGCTTAAGTGCAAATCTACTTCTTCCTCGTCTAAGTCGAAGGCAGTTGCTGTCACATCTCATCCTTCTTCCTGACTTCCTCTCTTCTTTGCTCAGTGGGACTTGGCATATCCCTGGTTTGGGGGAGTGTTGATGCCCAATTTTGCCATCATTTTTTATCATTGAACATGCTCTGTTGACAATATTTTTTGCCATTTTTTGTATAATAAGTCATATTTCTTTCCATTCATACCACCATTCGAGCTCAGGTATGAACATATTTGAATATCTCACGAATCTTAATTGATTATCATCTTTTTATGGTTTATTTGTGTTAATATAATATTTATAGACTTACTAGGCACACAATCTTCATCTTCAGGTTATGGTTTTCATACGGACTCTCATTCGGACGTGCATTCATGTTCAAGATTCCCATCGCATTCAGACCTTCGTTCAGACGTCCATTCGCACCCTCAGATTCGTTGGTTAGCATATTTCGGGGCATTGAAGGTGAAAACCACAATGTGGGTTTTGTTGGCAACGTGGCTCTTGTTCCAGAATATCCGCGTCCTCACTCGCCTGGGCTGCCAACGCATCAGCTACTCACATCAAGGGAACCAACACACACGGAATGAAGAAAATGGTATGTGTGTTTTAAGGGATCGTTTCTGCAGCAGTAAAAGACCTTCTATTTTTAGAGAGGTCGACCACTGAAAGGGTCGACCTGCTTTCTCTTTGTAAACATTATATAAAGATGTCTCATGAGGATGAGAAACGCATGCACAGAGATAGAGAGAAAAACGTTGTATAAACTTTGCTTCACTTTAATAGAAAGACCTTGTTTCAGCTGTTGATGATCATTTTCAGTTTCTGTTAATGGTTGGTGACTGAGTAGCTTAGGATACAAACCCCTGTTGCTGGGAAGGGCCCCTCAACAATCAAAGGTTCCATTTGTTTATATTCAACAGTTTCTTTTTATATTTGCAGATAAGTTATTTCGTTTTTGAATGCATATAGTTCATTTTCTTGTAGATGACATTTTGTTGTTTATAATTTGTAATTTTCCTGTGTTTTTATGTAATTTATAGCTTCAGAATCCATTCGGCCGGCCATTCACACCATTAGTTTAGACTGCGTTTCAGACATTCTTTCATCCATTCATTGGCATTTAGAAAGAATTTTCAGTCATTTCCATAATTGCCAGTATTTTGTTTTATGCAAAGATAGTTAGCTAGAAGATAGGTTAATTTTTCAGTACCTTATCATATTCTGTAGTTAGTTTCAGATTTGAATTTATCTTTAACATCTCCAACAATTTATATTCAGTTTTGTATTCACACAAAGATTAATTATTTCAAGTTTATTAATGATGAAATCCTTTTACATTCAGCATATGTGTCATTGTTCAAATGAGAAATAGTTATGGTTCAAGTAGAAGTAGCATAGTTGTCTTTTGCTTATGATTTAGATAATTTATGAGTCACTTTCACTTATTTTCATGGGGGATTCACTAGAAGGCAATATAATATCACGTTCATTCATATTGTGGTATTAAATATTCATGAAAACCTATAGATTATATTGCTTATATACTAAGGGGCAAACGGTTTTTTATTTAATGTAACAATACAAAAATAATTTGGGGTCTTTTTTATATGGACGGGCTGACAAATATCCGCCAAATGGAGATGGCGGGATCACGATCGGATGAGACATTGGGTTTAGTAAAGGCTCAGGCTTACCAGTATGTAGGGAAATCGCGTCTTTAGGCATGCTTAAGGCCAGGGATTTTGTGGTGAAGTGGGTTTCCAGTCAATCATAGTTGAGAGACATTGGTCATTGACAACCAATTTTTACCAATAGCACTCAGCCAATTGTTACCAATAGCCTTGGGAGGCTCTAAGCCTTCAGGGCCTATTACAAACCCTCGATAAGCCTTGGGGCCTGGAATACCCTACCAATCGTGCCTATTACAGGACTTGGAAGGTTCAGTCAGCCTCCTATAGCTTGTTACAGGACCTGGGGGCTTGGATACCTAGCCCACAACATGCTTAGTCAACGATTGGGGAACTGCAACATGCAATCTAAATGTTGCACTATGTGCATTGGCTCCAGTGACATACAAGAAGTTACCTCCTATCTCTTCATTAGACCATTAGATGTTGCAAATCATAATGATATGTGGTTGAGTAATTGCATTATGGGTGAAGTAATGTGCATCCACAATATACATCGAAAGAATCAAGGTTCATTGTAGAATGCATGTGGGGTCATAAGAGGGGTATCATATCAATATACTAGGTAGAAATATAAAGGGGTATGAAAAATGTTAATGAAAAAATTGATACATACAATATGTAGTGAAAATAGGGCTTTTTTAAAATTAGGAAGGCCTAGTGGGAGGGGGTTAAAAAAATGATTTTGGAAGGTATTTTCTAATATTTAGTGAAATTAGGGGTATTGTTTCATATGCCACGAACGAACGTGCTATGTTAGCGGTTTATTGAGTGAATCCCCCATGCTTATTCTCATGCCTAGGACCTAGATTAGCTTAAGCTTGCTTACAATGCTTTCATAGACTTTGTTAATCTCAGTTTGTCTTATTTCTTAAATCAGTTCAGTATTTCATTTCCAGTTTTCATTCAAGTTTCTAATTAGTCTTTCACTTTTAACTGCATAGCATTTCATTGTTTTAGATTTTGTTAGTTTTCTTCCTTCAAGTCATTTCATTTCCATAGGTATAACAGACTAGAAACTAGTTCCAATCCAAGATTAATGAGTTCATTTGTATTTGATATAGATGCATTAGGTTTCAATACCTTAGAGTTTGATGCTAAGCGTTCACAGAACCTAGTTTAGTAGAGGTTTACTTTTTAAGTTATAGATCAGCTTTATTTGCACTTTCATAGTTGTCTTAGACTATAGTTTGATTTGCAGTAGGGGTAGCATAAGACTACTTTGTTTTTCTACTGTAGGTTTTGATCACAAGTTAACATTATTTTCAGTCATTTGAGTTCTTGTGTTGTACTTAGTTTATCTTGCTTTTCTTGTAGCTTATGTTTCATGAACTAGTTTGAAGCAATTTGATATTGATCTGGCAAGCGCATGGATTAGATAAACATTTCAAAGCAGTCATTAGAGGTCAAGTAACGTAGATTTTGTACTTCTCAAGTAAAGGTAGATTTCCAAAAAGGTAGATTTCCAAAACAATGTTTCATTTCAAGTATCATAGTTAGCTTGTCATTTGCTTATGGATGAAAAGTAGGTTACAATGTTTAAGATTTCTTGTAATTGGTCTATCTTTAGTTTCCACATTTTTGTAGAAGTCAAGTTAGCTTTATTTCCATTTTTCATTTCTTTAGCTTTTGTAAGTCATTTAGATGCAATAGTTCTTCAAGATGATTGTAACTATGTAGTTTGCTTATCATTCATTGTTATTGATGCATGCATAAATCTTAGATCAACATTTCAAATTGTTTCATAGTTAATGTTTCTGACCTTTTCTGTAGTTAGATATTCGATATTACATAGTAGTTAGTCTTTCTAATTCCTAGACTTTGAATAATTGATTATGTAGTTTCCATTTCCTATAGAATAACTTGTTTTTTATTAAGTCTTGTTTCCTAGATCAGTATTATCTTTTTAGTTTCAAATAGTGTCCCTAGAGTTGATCTAGGTGGATAACAGTGGCGACCCACCTCTTCCAACTGACTCAAAATAGTCTTCTGGCCATTTTGGTAATTTACTAGTTTTAGCAGTTTTTCGGTTCCTGACTTACGGTACTGTTTGAGGCCCTAAACAACGTTTTTGGGGGGAATCTTGCTCAATGAATGCCCACATTCATGTTTTGCGGCGTAGTCCTTAGATAGATCTCTCCAATGAGTTATTGTGCGCCCCAAACGGAGATCGTATGCCAAAGTTACACCATTGGGAAGTTGATACACCAAATTACCCAAAACGGGGTCCACAAAACTGTTGGCTTTTCATCTTCCGGGTTAGGGTTTTGAATTTTGGGTATTGTAAAAAGGCCTTCAGAGCCTCAATGTCTTCATCTTGGCATGAATGAGCACAGTGGTCACATCTCTTCTTAGAGATAGCTACTACCATTCTAGCTGTTATATTTTACAGTCTGTTCTATTTCCGCTATTTAATAGAATATGTGTTTACTGTATCGTTGTGTTCTCTGCAATATATCTCTGTATTTGATTATGTATATGCTATTTTATTTCGTTCCCATATAAATCTGGATCAAGAGTAGAGTAATATAGATTGATATTATTCTGATCTATTGGTTAGGTCTAATCATCTTAGTGGTTTTATTTTTAAGTTTGACTCAGTTTTTCATTTTGAAAGATACTTAGATTTTTTTATTATTAAATATTTCTAAGGTCTATCGAACCGATATCCTAGGTACCCTTCTACCCAACCATATATTTTGTGACAACTCTAAGATTACCAACCCTGGTCCATAATTAAATATTTGGTGAATTCATTAAAACATAATAACACCCAACAATAACCACATTTAAGTAGTAATAATTTAAAAATCAAATTTCAATTGCAACACCATTACCATTATGAAAAATGAAAAACATGGATAATTGAAGAAAGAACATGAGAAAATATAATAGGATAGACAACGAAAGCAAAAACATGAAGGAATAATAATGTAAAAGTATTATATTATATAACCACAATTAAGAAATATTAATATAATGTAAATGTTAATATTAGTCTTCATGCTAATGTTAACACTAATATTAATCTTAACATTAATATTAAAGTTAATATTAATAATAATATTTAAAAATTAATGTATTTTATATATGCCATATAACTTAATATTAATGTTAATGTTAATATTAAGGTTTTCTAATATTAATATTAATATTAAGATTATAAAACATTAATATTAATGAACCTATTTTAAAACAATATTTAATACTAATTTTGTTTAAAAAATTAAATATTAACATATATTTAAAATAAATTAAAAAAAATAAATTATTTTTTTTCCATAATTTTTCATAATTTATTAGAACTTTATTTTATATTGCTATTTCACGTAAAGAACAAAAATTCACTATTTAGAATGTACTCGTATACATACAATATTACAAGCTATCAGGAACCACTATGAATATACTCATTAACATGTACTCGTACATACAATAGTAGAAAGTAAAAATTAAAAACTTAGATTTAATGTTACACATGTTTTGGTTTGGTAGATAAAGTCGCTTATTTCCATAATTTATATAAATAGAAAATATTTCATTATAATATCAACATGTAATCTTTACCATCTTCTTTCATTGAGTAGAAAGTAAAAATTAAAAACTTTCATTTTAATGTTACACATGTTATTTTGGGTTGATAGATAAAGTTACTTATTTCTATAATTTACATAAACAGAAAATATTTCATTATAGTATCAACATGTAATCTTTATCATCTTCTTTCATTTACACGAATGTTAACTCATTATATATCCATAATTTACATGAATAAAAAATATTCAATTATGATATCAACATGTAAAATTTACCATCTTCTTTCATTTACGCTAATGTTAACTCATTGTATAAATGTTAAAATTACAGTTTTCTATGGACTAAAACGGTAATTAAGAATTCTCTATGCACGAGAAACCTAAAAATGAAAAATGAAAGTCTAAGGAGATCAACTCATCCAAAAGCGTTTAACGTGAATTACTAATAACTCAAACTCTGCAAGAAATTGGAAGTTAATGTGAAACAAAATAAAAATGATAATATTAATGGCAAATCGTCAATGAGATGTCTAATTGGATTTGACATAGGAACAAAAAAATTATATTTGACTAGATAATTTGAAAAATCCACTTTCCCCATGATTTTGTAACACCTCTCCAAGTTTGATCCTTAATATTATAAATCTTGGTAAATGTAATTATATCTTTGTAAACGGCCTTGGTGAGGAGCTCAAGGCCAAGGCCCCACCAGTGAACCTGGAAGCTAGTATTATGTTCATACATGTTGTTCTAGACTTAGGGGACTAAGAGTAGGTTGAACTTAACTATGGGAAAATGATTCCACTGGGGGATATGGTCGTCTCGCCAGAAAGCCATGAAAACTTAAGACACGAATGACAATTGCCATCTTGATGCCAGAAGGAACTTGAAGAAAATTAAGCATTTGATTATGTCTACCTAATTTAAAGATTCATCCAAAAAGGATTGTCGAAAAAAGTGCTAACACCTCTCAAGTCTCCTAGTAAGTATTAAGACTTATATTTTATAAATGAGGATATTATTCCCTAGATAATATATGAACAAAGGAATATTACATATATTAATAATCAAGTGTGATATATGTATGTATATTAACAAAGGACTAAAATGACCAAATCGCATGTGATAAATATAATGATATTTGTTTTCTCTCCTTATAATGGAAGACTCTACCATTTATGAGAGGGAGCATGCTTAAGGTGGTGTAATATCCCTAGTTATATCATTCGGGAAACACATGAAAATTCTTAAAGGATAAAACTATATATGTATATCAATAAAGTGTCATATACCTTAATTATATAAAGGTCTAAAAATCAAGGTATAATCTCCATAGTTATGTTTAGAAAAACATACGAGTTTTTACTCTTTCCTTTAGTTAGATCTTATACATTTACAAATGTAGAAAAGGGGGAAAAAGCTTCCTATCCTTTTACGTTACAATGGAGCTGCCTCGGCATTGAAATATATCCTCATATCTCGGCATTTATAACTTCGGCATTTATAACTGTTAACCTCTGCAGGTTTTTGTATAAGGTGTCGGTAGCAAGCCATAATGAAATCGCTTGTACTCTTTTATGTTATAGCTCCACGTTTAAATACATGGCATTTCAATTATACTTACTAGCACTTGAATATAGTATATTATGAAAATAGAACGTGAGGGTATATTAACTAGATTCAATTCTTATAACGAAAACATTACACTATATGTATGTTGACTATTGGCTTTAAGTCTTGTATATTTCTATTTTATAATGGTTATATATATTATATATATAGACATCTTCATACTAGAAATTGTTTTACATAAGAAGCTCAAATAAATGCATGAGAGACTTTATCACTTCTAAGAATGATATGTAATCTATATATTCGATGAATATTAGAACGTTCAGTGGCAGATAGAGTCAAATACCCTTTCCTTATGAAGAAGAGTAGTTTATATTATTGTTGATTTATTATAGTGATAATATCATTTTGAAGGAGCTTCCATTATATAAATATAATGGAGATATTATAGGCAATTTGGAAAGTTACTATTCAATATAAATTACATTAGAAATTTGTGATTTGATATTAATTGCAATAATTACAATAATTATATATAGGGTTTGAATTTACCTCATTTAGATTGTGTTTGTTATCATATATCTTTGTGTAAAATGTTAGAAATCAAAATTTGGTAAATAGTGCAAAATATATATATGTGGATGTATTTTGTCAATGACTTTCTTATAGTGTAAATGAGAATATATATATATATATATATAAAATTGCATGTGTAGGAAAAGGGGGATAATACATGTTTTGGAGAAATAAGATTTTGGAAAGGTAAATTGTAATGAGAATATATATATGTAGATATATATAATTGCATGTGTAGGAAAAGGGGGATAATGCATGTTTTGGAGAAATAAGATTTTGGAAAGGTAAATTATAAATGTGGTTGTTAAGGAATCATTTATTTCATATGTATATGAGTTTTAAGTATCATTAAAATGATGTATATATTTTGACAAGGGTCTTATTGATATTATGGGATGTATTGTCATCACTAGAGATCAGGTTACATATAATTATGTTTATAAAATATATATTTATATAGTTCTCTAAATTTTAAAGGCTTCAACGCTCTCAAGTTGTATATATATATGCATCGACAATTTAGCTATATTACCAAAGAGTAAAGTTTTAGTGTAAGTTCTTGAGTTCTCCAATTTACTTTCAAGAAATCTTGGTTTTTAGGTCGAAAGATCCGGGTTGTGTTTGTTGCCTTGATTTTCCTCTTCAAATACTATCTCTATGAAGTTAAATATAGAAAACATGGATAGTATGTTAATGTTTAGACTTATATATATAGACTTAGTAATATATCGAGTCCTCATGTATCTCCGTCATCATGGATGTAAAGTTGAATTACATGTAAGAGGTTAGGCTAAGTACTATTTTTACCGGAGATTAGATCTCGGTATTGGTTGTTGTTAACACTGATATGTGAGAAATATACTCTCCACAAGAGGAGTATAAGAGAAGCTTTGTGTCATACAAGATTATTATTGGAACAACTATGTTGTGTGCGAGTTGTAACGTTCTGAATAAATATTACATGATACAACAAATTTTGTGGACTTAGCCCAGAGAGCCGGGTGGACTTAGCCCAGAGAGCCGGGTGAACCAATGTGAGGCAAAAGTTAATCTTTCTTAAAAGAGTAAATTTAGTTGTTGGTAGCAATGTTTATAAGATGATGTTTGCACGAAGAAATCATAGCAATCTTTTGTGCCTTGAATCAAGTAGGTTATTGAATGCTGAAGACCTTCTCCCCATGGATTATAAAGGAGAATGGTTTTATTATTTATGCAAGAATGACAAGGATTTTGAATAACTTATGGGTAATTGAAGGTTTTACATAGAATGGATTATGGGGTTTTGGTATATTGTTGCAAGGTGACAGAATTTGGGAACTTGGTTCTTATCACAAATCATTTTATACTTGAAGGAATTCAATGAAAAGGTTTTATTTACTTAAATTTTTCACATAATAATAATTTGTATAATTTTGGGTATGTTAAGATTTATTTTATTATTATTATGTATATTCATCGTGGTAAGTGCATTTTTCTACATTACAGCTTCCCGTTTCTAGCGAGAACAGATTTTGCTTGTCTCAAACCAAGCATTGAAGCAAGACTATCTTCATAAATCTCCAAGGAGAATGTACACAATGTCACAAAGGAGCGAACTAACCTTCGTGATGAAAAAAAAAATATCAATATCATACTTAGATGAGTGAGCAAAGCCTCATGCCCATTTCAGCATATATTTGAAGAGGCAAACGAACTTTCCATATTATGCGGTGCTGGAGATGTCCAAGGTATAGACCATGGGAGACTCCACACATAATATAACAGCCATGCTCAAGAAGTTAATTCAGATCAAGTCCAAGCATATAGCAGCAGCAGCGGACTCCAATTCAAAGTATCAGATAACCAAGTTATTCTCGCACCCTTATCAGATTAGCAGGCAATAGAGATTTCTAGCAATAGCATTCTGCTTATTTGTTAAATGTGTTGCACGACAATTGAAGAGTGTTTGAGTTAGTGGGCACATCATGCAGAGTTAATCTTAATATATTGTTGGACTCTTAGAGTTGATCGTGACTATTAAAAAAAATATGTCGAACATGACGGTGGCAGCTAGTTAGTGTGCACCTCCTTGATAGCTAGCATGCAGAGTTATTCTTAATATGTGAATGGATTCTATTAACATCTTAATCTGTTATATTTAAGCAATCCAATTACCTTATCAAATCCCAATAGTAAATAACTGGCAAACGATGGGTGATGGAGGTCCTTGAGACCTACTTCAGAGATTAATTCGCCGCAAAAGTTGAAATACTGTAATCATGAACTAAAATCAAATTTGGAAAATCAATATTTTATTAAATAATATAAAATTATGATGTAATTTAAAAAATCAAAACTCAAATTTGTATGTAAATTTGGAATCAAATTGTCACTTGGTTAATACTCCATTTACCACAACATTAAACAAGATTACTATTAAACTATCTAATGGCATATTAATTTAAATTCATTGTTGCTTGTATTATCCAAACATTAACAACCATATTATCTTGGCTTTTTAGAGGGTATGACATAGGGCAAAGCCCTACTTCACATGATCATTCAAAAAGAAAAAAGTTGCACAACCCTTTATAATGAATTCAAAACGAAAGAATTGAAAAAGTTTATTGTGTTTTTCTAACAAAAGATCGGCCTTGAATGGTAGGAGAATTGATTTGCATCGACATTTCCATGAATTGGATAATCAATATTGCAGGTCCATGAAATAATTCATTGCATAACTAGAGTGAATACAACCACTTCAACCTCTTCATTTCTCTTTAAATCAATTTCATAGACGAGAGAAAATAATTGAATCCAATAAACATTTACAGAGGCAACACATGAAAATAAAAGCGACTATCTCGAAAGACTTCACTCTGGGTGTTGGTGCAAACGCACAACACACTGTATTGTATTTATAGTCGACTCTTGGTAATACACTCTACTTGTAAAATAACAAACTTATGTATGAACCGGAATCTTGGTCACGCGCTACACACAAAGTTTTATTCTTATTTATTGATTTCTTGTGCAATTGTGTGGAGTGTGTATACATAGTTAAATCCTTGTCACACACTTCTTGTGAAAAAACAAACTCCTCTTTGAGGAGTGAATCTCCCGGACACCAGTTCCTTGTGGGATTGTATTGTTGACCGATTTTACTGTACGCACGTTACATGTGAAACAGCAAAACTTATATTTCTCTGAGTGATTCTGTTTGGAGTATAATTTGTTCATCACAAACTCTCCAATTAACTTCACTTAGCACATATAAACTCACTGTCAAATTAAATAGTGCATTGGATGGTACGTAACTATGTTATGTGGTCAACACAAGTTAGTTTCTCTGCAAAATACATAAAGATGTCGAGAGTGTTGAGAACGGAAATTGCCGTGCAGGACGAATAAATATACGATAAACTATACATGTAGCATAAATATGATCAAAACATCATTCAAAACAGCTTTACAAGAGAACCCAGCATTAAATTGCATTATAATGGAATTAAAAAAATCAGTCGCATAATTTATTGATTTCAAATATCCAAAACTTATAATACAACAATGCGATGCAATTCGTCAATTTCTTTATTTGCTATTTATTTCCGAAATATAATTTGCATATTTGCAATTTGGAGAAAAATTTAAAATTTTGTCATTCCTACTTTTCCTAACACATGCGAATGAGTATGTGCAGTCACAATGTACCCATGTCACGTTCTGAAGAGGCCCGTTAGAGGTTGCAATTCAGAATTTGTACTTTGACACATTTCTTGGCACCCTCTACAATGCTGGGAGTAATTATCTCACCAACCCTCGTACCACATAAGGTTCCAAAAAGAAAATTTCGCCAAGTGTTGAGTATTAAGAATAGAGAAGAGGAGGAAGTGCAGAGCCAAAGGCTCGCACACAGAGAAGAGGAGGAACACTCAGTTCAATTATATTACTGAATAAGCATTACATTTATAGGTAACCCAAACCAATCTAGATCCAAGAATAATGGATCAGATCCTATGAACCAGGAACTAACAAACCACTTATGCTATCAATAGAAGATGCATTTCTACATTATCTCTAACATACCCCCTTAATGTAGAAATGGATTTTATATCCAACATAACAGAACATGCCTGCTGGTATGCCTGCTGGTCTCAGTCTCAGCTAGGCTTACAAATTAACAATTTCATCTTGACCTTTTTTGATGTTAGATAGTGATGCAGATGTAGCTTCTTCCTTGACTTGCTACTCCATATATGTTTCATCTTGACTCTGTTCTGCTTCATAGTCCTTTTTACTTTGTTCTTCGACATTTTGGAATTTGACTTCTGATTGTGGTTCTTTGTCCTCAAAGCTTCTGCATATTCCTCAGAACATTTGTCTTTAATGTTTACAAATGCTTCCAATTCCACATAAATGTGTTGCTCCCATTTCTGGATGCAGTCATCAATGTCCTGCTCAATGGACTCTTGCAACTTTAGTTCATAGTAAAACTTGATTTCTTCTGGGCTCCATTTCATAAAAATTTCTTCAACTTCAGAGTCTTCATCTTCAATATCCATTGACTCAAATTTTGTATCTGTAATGTAATCTTCTTCTTCATCAAACTTATCTGGCACTTCACCTAAGTGCTCAACATCACATTGTTTCTTAGTAAACCATGCACACTCAAAAACATTCATTAGAATATCAAAACAATTTTTGCTATTTTCATTTTTCTCTTCTAAGAGAGCTTTCTGATTTTTCTCCTCTTCACCTTCCTTCTTTGCAACAATAAAGTTGTCTTCCACTTGATTTGTGCATGTAAATGGATCATTCTTCTCACCAAACAACAACTCATCAATAAAATGTTTCTCATGCATCAAGTTTGACCACTCTTCATGAGATAAATTGTCTTTATCAAATCTGACTTCATATGTCTCTCCTTCAAAGAGACCTTCCTCCACAAGGTTTTCATTCTCATTATCACAATAAGCTACATACACACTTTCATCATCAATCATTGCGATTTCAATGCAATCATTTCGAGTCTTTATTTCAGTTACAAGACTGACAATACAGTCACTATTTTCAACAGCAGTGATGTTATTAATTTTGGCTTCAGCTATCTTGCTCCCCCTCACACTGAACTTCATCTCTAGAATATCCCAAAACATTTTTGCCTTCTCTATTTCACCAAATTCATATAACACATCAGACAATATGTCATTATCCAATGCTGAGCTAACAAGATATAATGTTATTTTATCTTTTCTCTTCTGCGCGAGATCTTCATAACCTTTTTGAACAAATTTCCATAAATCTATTGAACCAAGTAAACCTTCCATTTTTATTGCCCAAGTTTCAAAATCTTTACCTGAAAAAGATGGTAGAACTGGCATTAACCTTTTCAATATTTCATCCATTTCTGCATTTTCATCAATCTGCTCCAGATCTGCAATCTGATCCTGATCTCCATCAGGTATGTGTTCCTCGGCTACAATCTGAATCTTTCTTCCCATCTGTTTGAGTTCCCTTCTGAAATATTTAATTCTACTTTTCCGGCCCATGACAGCTTCCTTGATTGCACTCAGGAACAAACCATTTGCGGGCTCCTTATACAGCTGATGCCACTCTAGTAGTGATATTCTCCTTTTTACACTACGTCCATAGTGTATTCAACAAGTGGATGTATGCGGCAATTTCTGCAAATTGCTGCCGGTAGTGAAATAGTACCGCCCCCGATCAAAGGATGAATCTGCGGTAGTTATGCAGTACCGCGTCCTGGCAGAGGAGATGCACGCGGTAGTGTATGTTCCCAGAAACACAAATGCGTTTAAAAAAAAAATTACCTTTGCTAATATCTTTCTGCGTTCCACAGGCTGATCTCATGCGTGGGCGAGCTGATTTTCTGATTCCTTGGGCGAGCTATCGTGGATCGTGAGCGACTTCACTTTACGGCCCTTCCTCTGGCAACAATATTGGCAGCTGGGCGACTCCTCCTCAGCGATCTCTTGGCCCTCTCTTCTCAACGCACTAACAATGACTTTTCCTCTGCAGAGAGATGGCGTCTCTCTCCTCTACGGCAGCTGCACAGTCACTTCAAACGCAGCTCACTCTTCCACGGGCTTCTATCCAGCGCTGTTGACAGGCGAGTGTGGATTGACCACAGTGGCTTCACACGGGCTCCCTGGGCTGGGATCTTCTGCACGCGTGCTCTTCCAGCACGACCTTCACGCGTGGTCTGGGCTCTTCTTCACGGGTCACCGCACCAGCTTCCCAACGGACTGATGACACCTCACTGACCGCGGGCTCTGATAAATGACGGCTCCTTTACCGACGGTGGGCGACTGTCTTTCTCATAGACTGCTCCCATGAGCAACGGGATTCTCTCAACGATTGATAGCACAGCCTTCAACGCGGCTTCTTCACAATTGGCATTCACGGCCTCCTCACAATGGACATTCACGGCCTCTTCACAATGGCCTCTTCACAATGGGCATACTCATGGCCTCTTCACAATGGCGTTCACGGCCTCTTCACAATGGGCATACTCACGGCCTCTTTTCTTATAATCATCAATGCCAACTCAGGGCAACGGATCTCAGCACACATGCTCTGATACCATATTAAGAATAGAGAAGAGGAGGAAGTGCAGAGCCAAAGGCTCGCACACAGAGAAGAGGAGGAACACTCAGTTCAATTATATTACTGAATAAGCATTACATTTATAGGTAACCCAAACCAATCTAGATCCAAGAATAATGGATCAGATCCTATGAACCAGGAACTAACAAACCACTTATGCTATCAATAGAAGATGCATTTCTACATTATCTCTAGCATTGAGGAGCCCACAGAATGGTTCGTTTAACTAAACTTGGGAACGAATCAGGTGTCCACACATGGCACAACCCAAGCGGGTGTCATCGTAGAGCATCGGCCTGGTGAACAAGAGTGCAATGGAGGAACCATGGTGGGGAAATCCCGACAGCAAATATGAGATCGACACGTGGCAGAAGCTGATAAGGCCTCGAAGGTTATCTCACGGAGTTGTTACTAGAAGTGCTCATATGGAGCAACGATGAAATTGGACAGATAACCAGTCGAAAGACGACACATGGCAACATGAGATTGAATTTCGTGAGCTAGCCATAGAGATGTAAAGTGTGTGGATGGTTGGAAGGTTCAACGAAGAATCCCAAGAAGGTGAGAAGCGGGAGATGAGGCCATCAGAGTTATATATCGGCGGTAGAAGTCGAGGTGTTGGTATGAGGGACAACAAAGAAGTCCGACAGGACACATGTTGGCATTGTGGTGTTAGTACATGCGAGCTACATACGAGAGCCGAATAGGTAAGGGTCCGGCTATGTAAATGCCACTAGTAAATAGTTTGAGTGCATTTCTAGGTAGGACTACATCTGCACATGGGCAATTAATGTTGGATGCACATGGGCAATTAATGTTGGATGAGACTCGAGGAGCTGACCATGAATGCATAGTATTTGCAAAAGGAAGCCTCTAGAGAAGTCAGCATAGAAATTCTACTAAGATGATGGAAGGAGCTTCTAGGGAATTTTTAATACGTTTTTAGGTTGATTCAATTGAATGAAATGAAAGGGAGTTTTTAGAGAAGCCTATTGAGCTTCTCGGGAATTTGTAATATGTTTTTAGGTTGATTCGATTGAATGAAATAAAAGGTTGTTTTCGATATGTGCTCTCTGTGTATGTGTATGTTTTTGATGGTAGAGCTAGATTAAGTTCTACCCATTGTACTATAATTGGTATTAGAGAAAGATAATGTTGTCGAGCTACTCTCCACCTGTCATTTTTAGAGGTAAATCTAGCTTGTAGTTTTGAAGACATAGCATTGTTAAGGTGTTTTTCTTTGCTCCACCACATGTATATAGAGAGTCTATCCAATTGGTTAGGTTGAAGGGAGAGTTTGTTCTCCATTGGAAGTCTTGTGTCATACATTTATTGGTTGTAATAATTGTTTTATATGTTGAGCTAGTTGTGCTCTTGAGCTTGTTGAGCTTGGTTATGCTCGAGCTAGATGTAAAGTTATTAAGAAGTTGAGTTAGCCTGTTGTAGGCTATGTGTGGATTTCTCTAGTTCAAAGCAAGGCATATTTTCATAGCTGCAAGTGTTGAAGAAAGGATTAACCTTAAATTTTTTTGAATGTTGAGTTATTAGTGCCCTAGTTAAGTGTAAGTTTGGTGGTGTGAGATGAACTTTCTATGTTTGTTTGTGGGTCCAAGAAGGTCCCTGGTGGAGCCGAGCTTGTGAGTCTTGTTAGTGTTTTAGTGAGTACTATTTTTGGGTATTATTTTTGTTCATCCCTTGTTCAAGTGAGAGACTGTTTGCATGTTTTTTGGTCGTTAGAAGAGATAGTGAAGTCGATTGGAGGTTATCTATCATATTATGGCCTTAAATATTCAATCATTGAGTTTAGTGGCACAGGTCTGTTTATGTGTGAAGCCACAGATGAAGTTTGTGTACGCCATGCCCTGTGCTATATTCTAAAGTTTTGTTTATTGTGTGTGGTGTCCTAGAAATTTGGGAAGAATATTATTGTATTTTAAAGTTGTGAGTGAAAAAGAGACGACCTAGTTGTATGGGTTGTGTGTTTTAGTCTTGAAGAGGCAGAATTATTGTGTTCAACTACCTGGTTAATGTGCAAGCTATAGAGCAGCAGTAAGCTCATGAAGATATGGGTTAGCGGAGAAGACTCAAGTAAATCAAGATAAAAAAAATAGAAGATCCATGACATAGTATTTTATTTAGGTATATGGAGAGGTTCCAGTAGTAGCAAAGGAGCCTAGAATCCATGAAGTTAATAGATGTTAGGTCAAAGATGATGGCCATAGAATTTCTCCATCATCACCACCACGTTTCACTAGTAAGAATATTGATGTTTAGTTTTTCAAGATGCAAGATGCAAGTGTTCCTTCGTCATGACGGATTATGGAATTTTGTAGTGAAGGCATGTGATGACCCATTAAGAGGAAAGGGATGCTCACCATTATATTTCATCCAACAAACTCTGGATGCTAGTACTTTATAATGAGCTAAGATCACAAGGTTTGAATATTTTTTATTAAATAGGTTCCTTTTAATATTTTCCTTAATTCAACCATGTGTTTTATACATTCTTTTGCAAATGATTTAATGAAACAACTATAATATAGGTGTGGTAAAAGGTCCATTAGTGATGATCATATTAAGGAAGTAGTCCAAACTTTGTGATGCTCAGCGATAGTTATTATAATATATTGTAATCATAGATAAATAATTAATAATTTTCCTTTTTTCTTTCTATGTTTCTTTTGGGTTGTACGATCCACTTATCATCCACCTTGCATCTTCATGGGAAGACTTTTAGTGTTTAGGATTTTAGTGACATTTCTTACATCTCCAACTAACATACATCATGGGGTAATATAGTTTACTAACACTATTGAGCTCTTATTTCCACCTAGCACATAGTGTAAGGTGTGGAAATCTTCTAGTACTATTGAGCTCATATTTTTTCCTAGGGTGGGGCATACTCTCATAACATTGATGATGGACATGATCTATATGAGTATTTAAATTTTCACTTTCATTAACTCTTTCCTATTTAAATACTTTGTAACTTGTTTTTATTGCCAGGGTCCACTTAAATACTTGGTAACTTGTTTTTATTGTCAGGGTCTATTATGACATTAATGAATTCGCACTGCTTTCATATTGAAGGCATCATGATTAAATACCTCATCTACAAAAATAACACAATGCAAACTTAATATTTAACAACATTTATTCATAATAACACATTGCAAACTTCATATTTAACAACATTTATTCATATCTGGCCTCTTATCCAAATGCTTAGCGTTGTTTTTGTCAAATAGAAAAAGCACAAAATTTAAAAACAAAACAAATTAAACAAAAACAAATCGTCATTCTACCAAACCACACCATAATGCATACAACAATGGGACAATTTGGGTTTCGACGCCAACTTGAATTGGAGTGGATTTGGGTGCCAATGTTGAAATATCCCTTCCAAGCCATATGATCTTAATATTAATGAATAATATAATATAAGAAATGGCGTAGGGAACTAGAAGGAAGAGGGATCAAGAGATGGAGATATTCCCTCGCACTAGCATTCCCCCTTCCTCTATCGTGTCTTTGGAGGTCACTGGTAGGAATGCTCTCCTCTTCAACGATGATTCCATGACCGATTTCATCAATACCCAGAACCTGCCCCTTCCATTGAATGGTGACTAGAATCTTGTGATAGACCACTACGATGTTAGTAATTTGCTTCAAGATCTCATCGTTCTCAAGAGAAAGAAGAATGCCCCGTCTCTAGCTGATTTCGATTATTCTGATGTAACCAAGGAGGATCTTAATTTGGAGCACTACAAAGATCTCCCCATCACTCTCGATAATCAAGGTACGGTTTATTTTGTCTCATGTACATTTCAATGTTTTTGGTCCCCAATACTATATATATGTTCTGAATTAATGTTTGTTGATTGGAACTAAGAAGTGAAGAAGTATCATAATAACTTGATTAAATTACTAAGAATGAAATGTATTTATACATGCAGATAGACTCAACAAACAACTAAGAATAGATGGGGCTGTTGAGTTCCTAGGTGAGCTTACCTCACAAAAGATGGCAGTGTTGGAAATACCAACGCCAACACCCCCCCATAAGCGAAACATAGGGAGGAAACAAAAAACAAACAAGGATGGGTCCCGACAACTAGGCCTGATGAGGTACCCATGTACAAACTACTCTCATAAACAGAGAAAAGGAGAAAACCACATGGGAAAAAACTCCCCCCCAAAAGAGAGAACACAACAAAAAATGAAGGTAGGAGGACTCAAGATTACCCCCCAAGGACAACTTCCTTCACCCCAAGCATCAAACGAAGATGAAGAAACCGAGGAGATGCAAGAGGTTTAGTAAAGATGTCTGCCACTTGCGCTTCAGTAGGCAAGTACTCCAAGTTGAGAACACCATCCTGGATGAGCTGTCGAATGAAGTGCATGTGGATCTCAATGTGCTTGGTCCTTTGATGCTCAACTGGGTTGCGAGAGATATGTATGGCACTCTGGTTATCACACCAAAGAGTAGTAGGATGATCCTGTGGAATGCCAAACTCTGTCAATAGTTGTCGAAGCCAAAGAACTTCTTGACTGGAAAGAACTGCAGCACGGTACTCAGCCTCAGCAGAAGACAATGCAATTGCTGATTGTTTCTTATAGGACCAAGCAATAGGAGCAGAACCCATGCGATAGACAAAGCCTGATTTGGACTTCCGATCATCAATGGAGCCAGCCCAATCAGAATCAGTGAAACCCTCAAGCTGAGAAGAACCAGCTGTGTACTGAATGCCAAACTTGGAAGTTCCTTGAATATACTTGAGAATGCGCTTACCTACCTTCCAATAACTCTCATGAGGATCCTGAGAGAACCGAGATACAAGACCAACTGCAAAGGAGATGTATGGTCTTGTATGAGTCAAATACAACAAACTCCCAACCAATTGTCGATACAAGGATGGATCAACACGAGGTGATGAGCAGCTAGCAGTAAGTGTAATGCCTGACTGAAAAGGAGTGGGTGTTGACATACAATTAGACATGCAAAATCTCTGAAGTAGGTCAAGTGCATACTTCCGCTTAAAAATGAAGATCCCTTCTGAAAACTGAAGAACATGTAGGCTAACAAAATAGTGCAAAAGGCCAAGATCGGTCATATCAAAATGTTCCATCAATGCCTGCTGAACATTCTGAATCAAGGATGAAGAACTCCCTATGACAATTAAGTCATCCAAATACAAAACTAGAATCAAGATATCAGTTCCCTGTCTTCTAGTATAAACAATAGGATCAGAATGACAATGCTGGAATCCTGAAGAGATAAAAAAACTATCCATCTTCTCATACCAAGCTCGAGGAGCTTGTTTCAGACCATACAATGACCGTTGAATCCTGCATACTAGAGAAGACTCCTGCACAAAACTAGGAGGTTGCTCCATGTAGATCTCTTCCTGCAAATCTCTATGCAAAAAAACACTCTTCACATCCATCTGATACATGGACCAGCGTTGTGAGGCAGCAAGAGACAACACAAGGCATATGGAGTTCATCTTGGCAACAGGGGCAAAAGTCTCGGAGTAATCAATACCTTCGACCTATGAAAAACCCTTGGCTACTAGTCGTGCCTTATACTTGTCAACAGAACCATCAGCAGCATACTTGGTCCTGTAAACCCATTTGCAATGAACTAGTTCTTCGTCCCTTTGGAAGAGGAACAAGATCCCATGTATGATTCTTCATCAAAGAAGAATACTCCTAGGTCATGGCAGCCTCCCATTCAGGTATCCCAACAACATCTAGAAATTTTTGAGGATCCTCTGAAATGACATGACTGATAAGGGATATACCAGGAGCAAAATAACTGAAATTGGATGCATCATAGCCAAACCTTTCAAGCGCCTTCCTTTTACGAAGGCTTCTCCTTTCCTGTTCTTGAGCGGGTTGTTCAACTGTAGGAGGTGGATGCACTTCTGGTTGATTTCCATCTTCAAGAGGGGAATTCTCATCATCCTCTTGGTCTTTAGAAACCAAACTATCAGCATGATTAGCACTAACCTGCCAATCTATAGAGAGAGAAAGGTCAGATGAATGTTTGAAGTGTTCATCAAAACGAACAACCCTACAAAACAAGACATCCTTAGTGACAGGATCAAATAACCGATATCCTTTCATGTCTTCACAATAGCCAACAAAAATGAGTGGTTGACTCTTCTTCTCCATAGCTTTGCGTTTTTCATGCGGAATGATTGCCCATGCTGCACAACCAAATACTCTGAAAATAGAGACATCGGGCTTGACATGACTCCAAGCTTCCTCTGGAGTCATATGTAACACTGCTTTGTGAGGCATCCGATTCTGAATGTAATTTGCACAGTTCACTACTTCGGCCCAGAAAGAAGATGACATGTTCTTGGAATGAATCATGCAATTCGCCATTTCTTTCAATGTCCTATTCTTTCTTTCAGCAACTCCATTTTGTTGAGTGTAGGGAACAGAGTGCTGATGCAAAATACCTTGTTCTCTACAAAATTCTTTGAATGCCTGATTGACATACTACCCCCCATTATCTGTGCGCAAATTCTTGATAGAATGAGAAGATTGCTTTTCAACAAAAGCCTTGAAAGTCTTGAAAGTGGCGAAGACTTCACTTTTGTACTTAACAAAGTACACCCAAGATCGGTGTGAGAAATCATCAATAAAGGTGAGTGCATACTTAGCTCCAGAAAAAGAACGAGTTGGAAAGATCATGAGATCACTATGCACCAACTCAAGAGGTACAATAGCATGCAATGCTTTTCCTTTCGGAAAGGGATCTTGATGTTATTTTCCAAGAACACATCCTGGATAAACTCCATCTGTGCATGAAACCTTAGGAATCCCAAGAACAAGTTTTTGTGAATTCATTTGTTGCAGATACCTATAATTAAGGTGTCCAAATATTTCATGCCAAAGACTACTTAATGAATCAGCATGAGCAATGAAAGATTTACCATAAGAAGACTCGAAACCAACAAATTTGTATAAGCGAGATCTGTGATCAGCCTGTCCATATGCAACAACATTTTCTACATCGTGTAGTTCATTAATGACCACATCATTAGGAGAAAATGTAACTGTTTTCCCATCACCAGAATGGCAGATTTGATAAATGGAGAGCAAATTGGCAGAGATGTCAGGTACAAGCAAAACATTGTTGATACAACCATCATCTAACTGCATAGTTCCTGATCCTTGAACATCAAGCTGTGAAGAATCTCCCACGAAAATTTGGGAAATGCTGCAATCAGATGGAGATGGAAGCAACTCTTTAGAATGCGTCATATGATGAGATGCTCCTGAGTCAAATATCCAGTTGTCAGAGGATGCATGTGAAGCTCGAGCAGATACGGCAAGCCCTTTATTAGATGAAGAGGGTTTGGACACTGGAATATTATGCTTCTTCATAGCTTCATTCAATGCTTCAAGTTTTTGGAAGCACTTGGTTTCTGAATGCCCTTCTTTTCCACAAAAGCTACAAGTTTCATTTGATCTCTTCTTCCATGTCTTGGAGGAAGACCTATTTGACTTAGAAGTGGGTTGAGAAGACTTTGGCTTCTGGTGAGGCTTGGTGGGAGGATCACTATCCTGAGTAGAATTATTCTTCTTTTGAAAACGAGCTTTGGATTTACCTTTTGAGGTATGTGCTACAAGTGCTTGAGAGCTAGAGAGTGCATCTAGCTGCTGAAGCTTAGATTGTTCTCTTGTTAGACATTCACAAAATAGCTCAAAAGTAGGCATTTTAAAATTGTCATCAAGTGCATCCATTGTAGAATAAAATGAGGAAGAGAATACCTGATACGGACACTTCAGCTTGGATAGAATCAGGAAGATGCATTCACTATCTGTTTTAGTCTTGCCACATGCTTTCAATTGTACAACTAGTGACCTGAATTTGGTAAGATAGTCTTCAATAGAAGCATGCTCATCAGGTATAAGAGATGGCAACTTCGTCTCTAATTCCAAATCCCAAAATTCATTGACTTTCCCAAATAGGGAGGCCTATTTGTCCCAGCTTGCCTTTGGTGTGTTGCAACCATCAAGGTGAAATAGTAGGCTATCAGAAACATGAAGCCTGATCAAACCCATTGCCTCATCCAGCTTATTTCGATAGGCACATCTTTCCATCTCTTTGGTGAATGTTGGTTGCTCCTCAGCCAACATCTGCCATAAGCCTTTTGATTGCAACAGTTGTTGCATCTTTAGCTTCCAAGTGTGGTAATTATGGGGTGTGAGGAGGTCAATAGTCCTCGACTCCGCCATATTAACAATACAACAATTGAAAATCACAAACTGAAAAAAAAAAGATAATTTCCAGGCAGCAAATAAAATGAGAGCACAACCTCTACATACCAGATCTGTTGAAGATGTAGTGAAACCTGCAGGCGCTAAACATATACCAAATCCGCAGATCCAAGCTTAAATTGCCGGCTGTAAGGTATTGGTGTGGTCCGTTGATTAGATCTACCCATGAATGCAACAAAGTGCACAAGCATCCAATGACCTTGGCCACAAATACACCCACCCCTTTTTTCTGGTGTGAGAGTAGCAAAAGAGCTCAATCCATATGCTAGACGTCCATGACCAAGACAATAAGGTGTAGATCTGGATTGAGAACTGAACTGATTGTTTGGATCTACAAACAATCTTAGGATGGGCCTGTAGAAATCACTACATTGAGATCTGAAAATAAATTGAATCCACCACCGATTCACTGATTCACTGGTCAAAAGAGAAGAGCACATACACTGGTGCGATATGAGCCCAATCCAAGAGGATACACAGTTCTGTAGAGCTGTGCTCACTATTAACAAATGATCACATTCAAAATTTCAAACAGGTTGAACAAGATATCCCCGCGAATAGCTTGATGATGCTGATGCCAATGGATCTCTTTCCAAAATTATCCAAACGACAACGCCACCCATAAATGGAAGCCATCCGTTGTAGTTCAAAAAATCACAGACATAAAAGATCGACCACAGATTACAGTTATCCAAACAAGAATGTGCCCACTGTCTGAGAATAGATCTGAGTAGGCTGCCCACAGATCTGAGAATAGATCTTATAAAAAACTGAAATAGTAGCACGATCCAGATCTGAGATTTTAAAAAAAATATTTCAAAGGTCTTAAAACAACAACAGAAGTTTTGATCTTCTACATGTTGGAGAAAGAATTCTGCTCTATCCACTTGTAGAGATCACGTAGAGAAAGGCCACCAAATGGAGAAGCACGATCCAGCTGAGAAGTCTTCCGCATAAAGATGCTCTACCTGAAAGAGCATGATCAAAAAATAATCAAGCAGGACCTCAACTCCTTTGGTAAGAGAGTTAGAGCTGAACTTGCTTTGACTCTTCATAGGTTAAGATCACAGCCCCTCTGGTAAGAGAGTGAGTAAGGGCCTCTGATACCATGAAGAAGTATCAGAACAAGTTGATTAAATTACTAAGAATGAAATGTATTTATACATCCAGATAGACTCAACAAACAACTAAGAGTAGCTGAGACTGTTGAGTTGTGAACTTACCTCACAAAAGCTTGCAGTGTTGGAAATACCAACGCCAACAAAAAGGGTAGGCACATAGATATCTGATGTGAGTCCACATATTTGTCCCCAATTTTGCCCAAATTATAAAGCTAATACACTTGCTGTTGTGAAAAGATGCTCCCTCTTATTGGAATGAGGAGACTCGGTAGGATCTTGAAGCCATTAAGAATGCTATCGCTTCATCCCCACATTAGTAAAACCTGATTTTTAGAAATTTATTTCTAGATTTACGAAAATACAATAGAACAAATTGTTTCAGCTATATTCCTATATTTACACCATTGCATTAAGGAACCATGGCTCCTTCTCTATCATTTTATTTGGCATATCATGTTTTTTTTTCTTTCTGGAATTTAGCATATTATATATTTTTTTTCTTTCTTCTTTCAAAATTGCATTGACTGTTATACAGCTCGAGTGGACTTATATGATGTTTACAACATTCTCTCTATTATTCAACCAAGGACTATCTCAGATCTTTGCATGCTAAGTTGTATGATCATACTTAACAAAGATTTCTAGTATGCAAGTTTGGAACTTTCCCTGTTGTGGCCATCACTATGGTCCTTTTCTAATATTTTGAACGAAATCACAGCCTCTACCATTGCAGCGCCTTGGAATACCCCGATTAAGCCATTGTCTGATTTTTCTTCATGCAGGAGAGGCCAGATCCTTTTCTTTGTTTCCTTTATGTTTTATGTTATGGTTTCTCCCCCTCATGCAAATATGTCTTGGTTTGGTTCCACGTGGTTAATTATATTCGTCAAACATTATACTAACTCATCATTTGTGCCTTTTCAGCTCACTAACTATTCTTCCTTTGAGGGGGTGTTATACTGCAAGCCTCACTTCGATCAGCTCTTTAAGAGAACTAGAAGTCTCGACAAAAAATTTGAAGCTGAGTAGAGGCTTATGTATGCCGAAATGAATTTGTCTCAAGTGGAATAATATCATCATGTATCATTCATCTTGCTCGAGTGGAATCATATCCTCATACATCATATGTTTGGCTTGAGTGGACTCATATACAAAAAAAATATTATATATAAATGACATGGAGAAATGCTTCTGCATTTTAGATTCTGAAGAGATTATTCAAGATTATTGTTGTTGTTTAAGACCTTGTGGTTCAGATAGAAAAAATATGTTTTATTGTGGGCCATTGGAAAGTTATAGGTTCGATATTGCACAGAAGTGGTTAACCATTTTGTACCTACTTTTCAGTTCATAGAAAATTTGGCAGCATGGTCACAGTTAGCAAATGTAACCCAATGTCAAAAATGCAATTGAAAGAGATCCTGTACATGTGACTTCTTACTAGTAGAGATATATACTTTTCCTCATATTTTTTATTTATATCTGTCACTAAAGCTGTTAAATTTATTTTTCATTCAGACCAGTAGACAACGATTGTATGTATCCAAGGTTTGGTGTGCTGCCTGTAAGCCATACTATCATAGTTCTCTAAAATATTTTCAATGAAAATCGGAAGATGCATAAAATTCAAGAGGGAAACATATGTGAGTAATTATATTTAAACATCGAAATTCACATCTTAGTCCGTCCTTCTTCTATGTATTTGGATGGGATCAAGAGGGAACACAGCAACGTCTATGTAGATGAGGAGAGAATATAGATGAAGTAGTTGATTGATGAAAGATTTTCAATCATGAAATTTATACCTATAGATTAGTCAGTTCTCTGACATGCATCTTCGGTTTGGACTGATTCCTATCTTTGGTTTGGATTGATTCCTATTGTTTTTTCTTTTATTGATTACCTGATATCTTAGAAGTTAGGTCATAACTATTGTCATGAAATAATCATCACATGAAAGTAAAGTATATGTTTGTTTGAGTGTAAAGGAATATTTAGTAGGTGTGCATATAGCCATAAATGTAATCATAGCTTAGGAAGCTATGAGACACATTGGGGATCTAGAAGTTAATATGCTCATTTTCTAATATTTTGAACAAAATCATATCCTTTACCATTGCAGCGGAGGTTGAAGCGGTTACAACCATTCCAGCTATTCATTCATTATGTTTAACTTACATTGATAGTTACATGATGACAAGGCCTAAAGACCCTTCCAGCACCATAGGTTCTGGGAAATAAGAAATGGGAAATCTGACTGACTTCTGGAAAGACAGGTGGCAATAACTGGCACCCCTTTCCTGGTTGAGCATATTTGCAAATATGTGGCATGCTAGTAAACTTTCTTGGGGAGTGACGGTTCATGGATATTGGTATCCAGGCCATGAAAATGATAACTATATATCGGTGGTAGAAGCCGAGGTGTTGGTATGGGGGACGCCGAAGAAGTTCGACAGGAAACATGTTGGCATTGTGGTGTTAGTGCATCTGAGCTACATACAAGAGCCAAATAGGTAAGGGTCGATAGCCCAACACCGATGAAATAGCAGGTGCTATGTATTCACGCAATTTTGAAAAGCCGAGAGGAAAGGCACAAAAGAGTGGGAAGGCTCAAAAAGATAAAATTAATGACAGAATTGAATGATGCTAGTGGTGGATTTAAATGCCACCAGTAAATAGTTTGAATGCATTTCTATGTAGGACTCCATCTGCACATGGGAAATTAATGTTGGATGAGGCTCGAGGAGCTCACCATGAATACCAAGTATTTGCATAAGGAAGCCTCTAGAGAAGTCAGCATAGGAATTCTACTAAGGTGATGGAAGGAGCTTCTTGAGAAGCCCATTGAGGAATTTGTATGCCTTTATATAAATATGGAATTTGTAATATGTTTTTAGGTTGATTCGATTGAATGAAATAAAAGGTTGTTTCCGATATGTGCTCTATGTGTATGTTTTTGGTGGTAAAGCTAGATTAAGTTTTACCCATTGCACTATAATTGGTATTGGAGAAGGATAATGTTGTTGAGATACTCTCCACCTATCATTTTTAGAGGTAAATCTAGCCTATAGTTTTGAAGAAATAGCATTGTTATGGTTTTTTTGCTTTGTTCCACCACATATATAGAGAGAGTCTATCCAATTGGTTAGTTTGAAGAGAGAGTTTGTTCTCCGTTGGAAGTCTCGTGTCATTGGTTTATTGGTTGTAATCTTTGGTTTATATGTTGAGCTAGTTTTGCTATTGAGCCTGTTGAGCTCATCGAGATAGATGTACAGTTATTAAGAACTTGAGTTACCATGCTATAGGTTGTGTGTGGATTTCTCTAGTTCATAGCAAGGCATATTTTCATAGCTGCAAGTGTTGAAGAGAGGAGTAAACTGAATGTTTTTTGAATGTTGATTTATTAGTGCCCTAGTTAAGTGTAAGTTTGGTGGTGTGAGGTGAAATTTCTAAGTTTTTTTGTAGGTCCAAGAAGGTCCCTGGTGCAGTTGAAGTTATGAGTGTTGTTAGTGTTTTAGTGAGTACTACTTTTGGGTATTGATTTTGTTCATCCCTTGTCCAACTGAGACTATTTCCGCGTTTGTTGGAGTCATTAGAAGAGATAATGCATTCGATTGGAGTTTATCTATCATATTATTTCCTTAAATATTCATGACTGAGTTTAGTGGCACAGGTCTATTTATGTATGAAGCCACATATGAAGTTTGTGTAGGCCATGGCCTATGCTATATTCTAAAGTTCTATTTTTTGTGTGTGGTTTCATGTGAAGTTGTGAAGAATTTTATTGTATTTTAAAGTTGTGAGTTAAAAAGAGACGACCTAGCTGTATGGGTTGTGTGTTTTAGTCTTCAAGAGGCTGAAGTATTGTGTCCAACTACCTGGTAAATGTGCAAGCTATAAAGTAGCAGTAAGCTCGTGAAGATATGGGTTAGCATAGAAGACTCAAATAAATCAAGATATCAAGTGAGAGGTCCATGGCATAGTATTTTGTAGAGGTATATGGAGAGGTTCCAGCAGTAGCATAGGATCGTAGAATCCATTAAGTTGATAGATTCCAGGTCGAAGATGATGGATATAGAATTGATCCATCATCACCACGACATTTCACTAATAAGAATATTAATGTTTGATTTGTCAAGATACAAGTGTTCCTTTGTCAGGAAGGCTTATGGAATTTTGTAGTGAAGTGATGTGATGAACCCATGAGGAGGAAAGGGATGCCTCACCATTATATTTCACTCAACAAGATCTAGATGATAGTACTTTATAATCAGTTAAGATCACAAGATTTTAATTTTTTTTTATTAAATAGGTTCGTTTTAATAATTTCCTTAATTCAACCATGCGTTTTATACATTCTTTTGCAAATGGTTTAATAATACAACTATAATATAGGTGTACGAAAAGGTGCATTAGTGATGATCGTATTAAGGAAGTAGTCCATACTTTGTGATGCTCAGCCTTAGTTATTATAATATGTTGTGATCATTGAGAAATCATTATTATTATTTTTTTCTTTCAATGTTTCTTTTGGGTTGTTCGATCCACCTATCATCCACCTTGCATCCTCATGGGACGAATTTTAGTGTTTAGGATTTTAGAAGTTCATTTCTTACATCTACAACTAACATATAGCATGGGGTGATATAATTTACTAACACTATTGAGCTCTTATTTCAACCTAGCACCTAGGGTAAGGTGTGGGAGTCATTTAGTAGTATTGAGCTCATATTTTTGCCTAGGGTGTGCACAATAGTCTCATAACATTGTTGATGGACATGATCTAAATGAGTCTTTTAATTTTCACTTTCATGAACTCTTTGTGTCTTAAATACTTGGTAAATTATTTTATTGTTAGGGTCCATTATGATATTAATTAATTCACAATGCTTTCATATTAAAGGAATCATGATTATACCTCATTTACAAAAATAACACATATGCAATGTTGTGATGGGATAACTTAATATTTAACAACATTTCTTCATATCTGGCCTCTTATCCTCTTAAAGGTGGAAACTATGTCTTGATCCAATTCATCTAAGTTGCTGAGAACACTTGATATTCTCTAGTTGGTCTTATAGTCTTTCTTTCTCCAATAGTTGGGGTTGTTGTTGTCAAATAAAAAAAGCACAAAATTTAAAAACAAAACAAATTAAACAAAAACAAATCTTCATTCTACTAAACCACACCACAATGCATATTGCAATTGGACAATTTGGGTTTCAATGCCAACTTGAAGTGGATGGGATTTGGGTGCCAATGTTGAAATATCCCTTCCGAGCCATATGATCTATTGATATTGGTGAATAATAGAATACAAGAAATGGCATAGCGAACCAGAAGGAAGAGGGATCAACAGATGGAGAGATCCCCTCACACTAGTTTCCCACTTCCTCTATCGTGTCTTTGGACGTCACTCGTAGACATGCTCTCCTCTTCAACAATGATTCCATGACAGATTTCATCAATACCTAGAATGTGCTCCTTCCATTGAACGATGACCATAATATTGTGATAGAACACTACGATGTTAAGCATTTTCTTCAAGATCTCACCATTCTCAGGAGAAAGCAGCTTGCCCTGTCTCTAGCTGATTTTGATTATTCTGATGTAACCAAGGAGGATCTTAATTTGGAGCACTACAGAGATCTCCCCATCACTCTCGATGATCAAGGTAGGGTTTATTTTTTCTTCAATACATTGCAATATTTCTATCTGCCAATACTATATATATGTTGTGAATTAATGTTTGTTGATTGGAACTAAGAAGGGTAGTCACATACATCTCTGATGCAAATCCACAGATTTGTCCCCAATTTTTCCCAAATTATAAATCCAATACACTTGGTGTTGTGAAAATATGATCCCTCTTGTTGGAATGAGGAGACTCAGTAGGATCTTGAATCCATTAACAATGCTATCTCCACGTCGTCCACATTAGTAAAACCTAATTTCTAGAAATATTTCTAGATTTACACAAATGCAATAGAACAAGTTGTTTCGGATATATTCCTATATTTACATGATTGCAATCAGGACTCTCAAGGAACCATGGCTCCTTCTCTATCATATTATTTGGCATATCGTGTTTTGTTTTATTTATTCTTCTAGAATTGTATTGACTGTTATACAACTTGAGTGGGATTATATGATTTTTACCATTCTCTCTATTATTAAACCAAGCATTGGCTCAGATCTTTGTATGCTAAGTTGTATGATCATACTTAACAATAATTTCTAGTTTGAAAGTTTGGAACTTTCTCTGTTGTGGCATCACTATGCTCTTCTTCTAATATTTTGAATGAAATCATAGCCTCTACGATTGCAGCACCTTGGAATACCCGGATTAAGTCACTGTTTTATTTTTCTTCATGTAGGAGAGGCCATATCCTTTTCTTTGCTTCCTTTATGTTTTATGTTATGGTTTCTCTCCCTCGTGAATAACTGCAAATATTGATCCGCACTCACCATGGTGCACGAGGGGGACAACAGTCAATTGAATGAATTAGAACTGTTATGGCGGAAGCATAAGAATGAAAATAAGCAGAGAAGGGATACACTATGCACATAAATATACATACACAGACAATATGCAAGAATGCGAACTAATTTCTCTATTATTGGATGTACAGCTCATGAGATGTATATTACAATATTTTACATGCTTATATAGAGTGCTGAGACGCTTGGGTTCCTCCCTGTTATGTTCAGTTACAACATAAGTTAAAATGATTTGGGAAGTTCGATCGTTATAGTTGAATGGAAGACACCGAGACAATATGTCGAAGTCAATGACTTGTCGAGGTCCATTAACTTATTGGAGTCATATCGAAGTCGTATCGAAGTCGATGATTGGTCGTAGTCACTAACTTGTCGAATTTGTGTCGATAACGATGTTGTATTCCCACAATGCCAAGTGATGGATGGATCATACCTGCTTTCTTTAAGAAACAATGGTCCCCATTGTTTGCTCGTTTAGGTGAGAAAACTTGTCGGTCCGTTCAGTAGTAGAGTACCATTTTCCTTGTGCTGAGATCTGTCTGGCTTTAGCTACATGAAACAAGGGAATTGTGTTTTTCCTAGTATGGCGTACTCGTCGTACCACAATGGTGTCGCATGGAAGAGGATCCTAAACATCTGTATGGATGTCTTCGGGTTCTGCTATCTCCAACTCGTTATGTTCCAATAGTGGCGCATGATATGGTTGAAGTAGATCCTCATTAAATACTGGATGCAAACCTAGGCATGAAAGAATGTCGAGTGGAAAAGCATTTTCTCCAATCTGTTGAAGAATACTGTATGGACCATATCACAAAGGTTTCAGTTTCTTGTGTGGGCCAATGAAGCGTTTCTTCTTGAGATGTAACCAGACCTTATCCACAATTTAAAATGAATGAGGGATACGATGCTTGTCGTGTCGGGCCTTAGCTTTTTCATTTTCTTATTGCAAAATTTCCTTTGCTTGCTTATGGATGTCGTAGATTTGATCTCGAAACTTCAATGCTTTGTCAACCTCTCCTTGGTTATAGTTGGTGTCATTCGACTGTGTCGAGGAACTGATCAAGTCAATAGGCATGGAGGGTTGAAATCCATCACATATTTCAAATGGACTATTACCCATATAGCTGTGCTGAGCATGATTGTAGTTGTGTTGTATATAGGGAAGAATTTCATCCCATGTTCGTCGATGCTTGTCGTTGTACATGCGAAGCAATTGTACTACCAAATGATTCACAACTTCCGTATGTCCATTGGTCTGAGGATAGAAAGTTGTCGATAGGGAGAGTCTTGTGTCGAGCTGCTGCCAGAGAGTCTTCCAAAAGATGCTGACAAATCTGGCATCCTTGTCGGAAATAATGGTTGTCGATAACCCGTAGTGTTTCTAGACATGTTCGAGGAAGATCTCGACGTTCTGTTGCACTATCGTAGTCTTCTTGCATGGAATGAGAATGGTCATCTTGGAAAATCTGTTGACTACTACTAAGATTGCGTCATGCTGATGTTTCGTAACAGGATATCCCATAATTTACATAAATAGAAAATATTTAATTATGATATCAACATGTAATCCTTACCATCTTCTTTCATTTACACTAAAGTTAAGTCATTGTATATCCATAACTTACATAAATAAAAATTATTTCATTATGATATCAACATATAATCTTTACCATATTCTTTCATTAAGACTAATGTTAACTTATTATAACATTATATAAATAGTAAAATTACAATTTTCTATGGACTAAAACGATAATTAAAAATTTTCTATGCACCAAGAATCTATAAATAAAAAATGAAAGTATAAGATCAACTCATCCAAAAGCTTTTACCTTGAACTACTAATAACTCAAACTCTACATGAAATTCGAAGTTAATATGAAACAAAATCAAAATAACAATATTAATTGCAAATCGGCAATAAGATGACGGTCTCCATTAAAAAAAATATAATTTTTATATCTGATTATAGAACTTGAAAAATCTATTTTTTTTCATTTTATTATTATTATTATTATTATTTATATGCATCCTGTTAATTTAAAAAATCTATTTTTTCTAGCCACCGCAGATTTTGTTTCTCCCAAACATAATATTTTTTAAGGATTCTAATATATAGTATAATAAAAAACCATATTTATATAAATCAAATAACAAATATACTCCTAAAAATTCCCATGATCCCAAACCAAGCAGTGATGCAAAGTGATGCAAGACTATCTGGCTATCTTCATAAATCTCCAAGGAGAATGTACACAATGTCACAAAGTAGCGACAAACGTTGACGTGATGGAACAAAAAATATCATTCTCTTACTTAGATGATCGAGCAAAGCGTCGTGCCCATTTCAGCATAGATTTGAAGAGGCAAACGAACTTTCCATATTATGTGGTGGTGGAGATGTCCAAGGTATAGACCATGGGAGACTCCACACATAATATAACAGCCATGGTCATAAAGTTAATTCACAGCCATCGTCATAAAGTTAATTCAGATCAAGTCCAAGCATATAGCAGCAGCAGCCGTGGACTCCAAGTCAAAGTATATAAGCCAGAAGATAACCAGTTCATTGTCACAGAAAGTTATACTCGCACCCTTCTAGTTGTTCATTACCAATAATGTCTTCTCTTCTTACTTGGGAGAAGCTATGCAAGCAACAGATTTCTTGTGATTAGCATGCAATAGCATTCTGCTTATTTTTTAAATGCCTTGTACGGCAATTGGAGAGTGTTTGAGGGAGCTCGCGTAGGGCCATGTGGTAATCAGCAGCAACAGATTAAGCGGAGACGTGGAGAGAAAGCAATGTTAATACCTTTAGATCCATAACAACTTTCCTCCACCCTAAACTTTCCAGAACCTGAAAAGAACCAAACGATTAGTACCCTAATGTCGATCACACAAAGGGGATATTCAATTTAGAAAAAGATAAAGTTTAATTGCGAGGGATGACGAATTAAATTAATAGGTTGTTCGCCAAACATAACGGTAGCAGGTGGTTAGTGCGCACCTCCTTGATAGGTGGCTGATACTTGTGGATGCAGAGTTAATCTTAATATATTATTGGACTCTTAGAGTTGATCGTGAATATTAAAAAACATATTTCAAACATAAGGGTGGCAGCTAGTTAGTTTGCACCTCCTTGATAGCTCGCACGCAGAGTTATTCTTAATATGTTAATGGATTCTATTAACATCTTAATCTGTTATATTTAAGCAATCCAATTACCTTATCAACTCTCCATAGTAAATAACTCGCAAACAATGGCTGATGGATGTCCTTGAGAACTACTTCAAAGATTAATTCGCTGCAAAAGTTGAAATACCGTAATTATGATCTAAACTGAAATTTGGAAAATCAATATTTTTATTAAAATAATATAAAATTATGATCTAATTTAAAAAATCAAAACCCAAATTTGTATGTAAATTTGGAATCAAATTGTCACTTGGTTAATACATCATTTACCACTTAATTAAACAAGATTACTATTAAACTATCTAACATGCTCTCATATGCCATATTAATTTACAATTCATTGTTGCTTTCAGTATTATCAAAACATTAACAACCATATTATGTTGGCTCTTTAGAGGTGATCACATAGAGCAAAACGCTACTTCACACGATCATTCAAAAAGAAAAAGTTGCACAACCCTTTATAATGAATTCAAAAAGAAAAAGTTAAAAAAGTTTATTACATTTTTATAACAATCGATCGGCCTTGAATGGTTGGAGAGTTGATTTGCATAGACATTTCCGTGAGTGGGATAATCAATATTGCAGGTCCATGAAATAATTCCTGCATAAGTAGAGTGAGTAAAACAACTTCAACCTCTTCATTTGCCTCTAAATCACTTTCATAGACGAGCGAAATTAATTGAATCACGTAAACATGTACAGAGGCAACGCAGGAAAATAAAAGCGACTATCTCGAAAGACTTCACTCTGCGTGTTGGTGCAAACGCACAACACAATGTATTGTATTTATAGTTGGTTCTTGGTAACACACTCTACCTGTAAAATAACAAACTTATGTATGAATCGGAATCTTGGTCACGCGCCACACACGAAGTTTTATTCTTATTTATTGATTCCGGGTGCAATTGTGTGTAGTGTGTATACATAGTTAAATCCTTGTCACACACTTCTTGTGAAATAACAAACTCCTCATTGAGGAGTGAATCTCCCATACACTAGTTCCTTGTGGGATTGTATTGTTGACGGATTCTAATGCATGCACATTACATGTGGAGCACCAAAACTTGTAGTGCAGAACGAATAAATACACGATAAACTATACATGTAGCATAAATATAATGACCGCATCATTAAAAACACAATATAAATGACTTATAATTGCATTACAAGGGAATTAAAAAACATCAGTCTCATATTTTATTGATTTCAAATATCCAAAACTTATAATACGATAATGCTACGCAATTCGTTAATTTCTTTATTTGTTATTTAATTCCTAAATATAATTTGCATATTTTCAGTTTGGCAAATGTTTAAAACTTTTCTCATTCCTAGTTTTTTTAACACATGCAAATGAGTATATGTGCAAGTTACAATGTACCCATGCCACGTTGTGAAGAGGCCCGTTAGAGGTTGCAATTCACAATTTATAATTGACACATTTCTTGTCACCCTGCACAATGTTGGGAGTAATTGTATCACCAATTGGCAAATTTTTAAAAATTTTCTCATTCCTAGTTTTCATAACACATGCAAAGGGGTATATGTGCAAGTCCCAATGTACCCATGCCACGTTGTGAAGAGGCCCGTTAGAGGTTGCAATTCACAATTTATACTGACACATTTCTTGTCACCCTCGACAATGTTGGGAGTAATTATATCACCAACCCTCGTACCAAAGAAGGTTGTAGTGAAAGGAGAAAAATTGGTTGTGTCAAGGATCCCATATAAAGGTTTGATTAAATCACGTAGAGAGTGAATCACGTGTTCACAAATGGCAAAATCTAAGAGGGTTTCGGTGTAGAGAATTGGTGTGGTGAATAAAAATGCAATTGAGGAACCATGGTGGGAAAGGCCTACAACAAATCTAAGATCGACACATGGCAGAAGCCGAGAAGGCCTCGATGGTTATCCGACAGGATTGTTACCAGAAGTGCTCATGTGGAGCCAGGTCAAAGCCCCAATTTTACTAAATAATTTTTTTTTTAATCTAAGTATTTTATGACGACATTATTCATTTGTCTCAGGTATACTAGTGGGATGAGGAGAATGCACAACTCGACATTGCACCATCCAGAGGTATAAATTGTGTTGTGAAATCATTACCGAGTTTTAAAGTTGTTCTTGCGGAAATGACGACTGGACTTACTTGTATAACTTATAATTTAATTCTGTGTTATTTCTCGTTGCATAATATAATCGTGTTGATCTCTAGATCATCTTGTGATCTATTCATCTTATGCGAGAATATAATTAAATGCACCAAGAGTCCGTATATATATATATATATATATACATATTTATTTCTTTGTCTTGTTGCCATAGTCTTCATACATTGACATTATAGATTATTAACCTTATCCATGAATTATATACATATCAATATAATTATAATGCCAAAAGTAAATCCTAACTAGGATCACGATATGGTTCTTAACCTTACCATAAAAGTCATATATTATATCATCGTGGGAAACCCATGGGGGGTTCACTAGCAACGCAATATCATATCACATCCATTCATATTGTGGGTTTGAATACTCTTACAAACCTCAAAAATATATTTTTCTCTATTAAGGTGTCAAGGGGGGTTTTAACTTGACATAGTAATATAAATATTGGGGGTTATTTTATTTTGGTGGGATGACGAATAACCTCCAAATTGTGGGATGGATTCATACCTTCGAATCATTGCCTCAATTCATACCCATATAAAACTTATGGACCCTCCATTTTTATTTGATATTGTTTGTGATCCTAAGTTTTCCATAAATATGATAATAGTGTACGAATGATAATATCGATGGAAGTCTCTTTGGATTACTAGCCTTGATCAATCCTCATTTAATAACTTATTTAGGCTTGGTTTGAATTGATATAATATTTTTTTTCATATTTAAGTTAAGATATACATAGCTAATCGACAGTTTAAGAGTTGAACGATTGTACTGTATTTTTTGTAGGAATTTGAGTAAACTATCTAACTCTTCATTTTTTAGGTTGGGGTTTAGGTGGGTATTGATACTCAATCAAACCTTGCTCCATGACAACCAAGAAAAGTGAGATCAATATTTCTTGGCTCATTGGAACCAAGATATTTGTTTTGATAGGAACGTAAGGGAGTCTATCCACAAAAGGGTTTCTATTTTTCAATTTTATGGAGTTTAATTTATTAAGCTTATTGAAAACATGAGCTCTCTACGGATATACTTGTATTTACATGATATAAAATTCGTAGATCGGCAGGCTATGGTGTGAAACATTTGCAATTCTCATATTGTATATGCATTGCACTAACTAGTGGACTATCAATCTTTTACATTCTTTGTTATGTTGATATGTTGATTGGGTTTCAATTTACACATTTTTCCTTCCCCGATACTACATTAGGTATTCCACTATCGAATGCTACAAATTGATCAATCACCACTGCAATCCTTTTGGGATCAGTATTAACATTATAATATTATTTTATTTAGCATCTTGTTTACTTATACTAAGAAGTGTTAGGGCTTCGATTTGTTAAAAATTGATAATATGATATAAAGGGGGTATTAAAAATGAGCTGATAAAAATTGATACCTACAATATCTAGTGAAACTAGGGGTTTTCCTAATCGGAAAGTCATATTGGGAGGGGGTTTCAAGAATACAATTTTAGGAGCCGTTTTCCAATATTTAGTGAAATTAGGGATATTCTTTAATATCATGCGAATGGCCGTGCCATGTAACAAGTCCACTAAGTGAACCCCCCGTGGGGAAACCATAGGAATATCGTATCTTTGTTTTGATTTAATACTATGGTAGTATTCATATTCACAACTATATCAAGTCGAAGTGCTTGATAACAAGCCTTGATCATTGCAAATGTTTATACTATGGTTTTGATATAACACACGGTGTCATCTAATAAGATCTATGAATTTAATGTTACGATCTTGTTAATTATTAATGTGATTGCATTGGTTTTGTAGGGCCACAGTGAGGTGCCAACGCGGATGATGTTTGGTAGATCCATGTGATAACATTTACATAGGTTGCTTGTACCAACCTAGCCCTTCATGTGGCTTGCTATGCATCGTCGAGATCAATTTTCTTGAGATTGTAACAAGTCTCCCATTATAATGGTCGAGCAATGTTGCTCGTTCTCCATTTCCTCCTTCATGGAATTGGGTTATGCTGCTGAGCGGTAGAGCTTGGCTCTGTGCAGAGCATGCCCTGGTTATTATACTATTGCAAACTTTGATATGGTGATAGCATACCGTTGTTGCCATTGAAGGCAACAATAAGCATTTACGACCTCCACTTGGATTTCTTTGTAATGCTTCATGAGGGTTTTCCCTCCAGTTGCAACATTATTTCATTTCTAGTTTGGCCGTGTTAATTCATTTTAGATCTGTAATGTGTTAAGCTTGCTTATGTGTTTTTGAAGCTCGGCTCTACATTTATGGAGCTTGACTCTGTGTTTTCACAGCTTGAATTTGTGTTCAAAGCTTTGACTCTGTGCTTTCGCATAATAGCTTAGAGTTTGTTTATGAAGATTTACTTATCGTTAATAAAGTTCTAGAGCATAGTGGAATCTCTCATGAACTTCAGACACTCTCGTAGGGTCTTGATAATGTTTTTATGTGAACTAGAAATGGTTATGATGGACTTGGGTCCCACCAAGGTTTACATTCTTCTTCCAATGAAGATACATGCTTCCTTGGAAAGAAGGTAAGGGTTCTCTTTCCCCTTATTCGGCTCTCTGTTGATAGTTTGTAAGTTATGATATCAGAGTTTATGCAATGTATACTTTTTTATTTTAACAAAGCCCTAAATCATTTTTGCAGGTATTCATACGAATCCTGTAGGGTTTGCAATGCATATATACAAACTTTTGTAATATATGCAAAACAGAGGATGCCCAGAATGGAAAAAGATTTGGTTAACCGTCGACTGCGACTTCCAGAGGTAAGCTCCAACTTCCTTTCGCAAGGGTTTGATATAAATTTCTTTTTGAGTCTATATATATGTGTAAAGAAGTTTTAACTTGTTTATTATGTGAATGTAGCGTAAATTATGGACGACATCACTGCATAGGAAGTGCGATGCTCGCCATTATTCATAAAAAATTGTAAGTAAATCTCGATGTTAATTTTAATGTTTGGTTATCCCATTCTTGGTTAACAACCCTAACCGAAATTATTTTCGTTTTTTTTGCAGGTGGTCGCATGGACAAAATGGCATCGTTATGGAAAAAAAGAAGATGCCTGCTACTTGTTTCTATATGGTGAAAATGCTAGTAGCATACTCCATGTTTAAACCATATCTACGACATGAGTACGTTTTCCCGTTGCTAGCTTATTCCATGCTTCACATAGGATGAGGGAAGCTATACGCTCTCTTTCCACATATTTTTAACATTGTTATAATATGTATGAAGCCTTTCGGCATTTGACACTCTGTTTTGAAATATATTAGAAAGCCTGTCGACTCTTACACAGTTTCGACTTGTTCCAACTTAAATGCGTTTATCTTATCCCATTGTATTGTATGAACAATGATGTTATTTTTATATGTTTCAACTTTTTGTTTCTTGGCCTTTCAGCTCGGCAATGATGTTAGTTTTTTACATTTTGAGCTTGAATAAAAGCGTGTTTGAGCCTTATGGCTTCATCTATAATAGTACTTTGTTATATGAATACTAAGTTGTTTGGTTCTACACTCTGTGTTATTACTACTTAATAGTAAATGGTTGTATTTAATAATTATTGTTAAAATGTAGCTATAACATAATTCTTTTTTAATCTTCCAAGTCACTAGTACAAAATGAAGAATTAATGACTAAAACAATGACTACAATTCGACTATAAACGACTATTTTTGAGTCGGTGACTAATAGTATCCGATTTCCACTATCTTATCTTTAGTCGTATTTCACTAGTCATTAATTGGTTGACTTATTAGTCATTGATTTAGTCATTTATAGTCACTAATTAAGTCATTGATACTCATTGATTTAGTCATTGATACTCACTGATTTAGTCATTGATTTAGTCATTGATTGCCACAATTAATGACCAAATATATGACTAAATAAACTACTAGATGATAACATATTAATGACTAGGATAAATACGACTAAACGTTCGTCACGCTATAAGATACTGGAAATTAGCTACTAATAGTCGTATATATGCGAATTTAGTCATTTTCTTAGTCACTAATTTATGATAGGGTATGGAGGAATTGAACCACCAATATCCTTCCTATAATTAGGCAGGTGCTCTACCATTGAGCTAGCACCCTTTAAGAAGTTGTTATTGCTTGACAATAATGATATTCAAACAAATTTTGCATGGGAACAAAATGAATGTCGAACATATTCAAGAATAATGCTTCAAGTACTAAAAGAATTCTAAGATATAGTAGTTTATGGAGACAAGACATACAAGAAATTGTTTAAGAATAACAAGTAGAGTGTAGGATGTAGTTCTTTAATTCCCCTTTTCAAATGCAATCAATGAGGTTTATCAAATTTGATGTTAAAATATCTGAGTCACTAGAACAGAGACAAGTCATACGTTAATGCCCACACAAGTAAACAAGCAAACAATAATAAGATATAGATGAAGGTTCGATACATATGCAACAAAATTTTCAAATAAATACATGATAGGCATGAGTATTTATATGCTTGCAAATTAAAAACTTCTATATACAATTCACTTGGCCATAAAAATTTGCGAGTTCATCTACAGTGTTGATTTCAAAGCAATGAATGGACAAGGTATATAGTTACAACACTCTATCACGACCTGAAAAAACCAGTATTTTCCCAATGTTATATCAGCTATTCCCAATAAAATAGACAATAGGAACGTGTCTCAAACCAACAAGATTACCAATAGTCGTGACATGTAATGTGAATTATGTATCACCACTTAACTTTATCATAAAACAACAGGATCATAAAAAAAGTAGAATCTCAATCAGATTCATTAGGATTTGCTGGCACAGGTTTACACCATTACACACAATTAAAATGAGGGAGTCAAACAAACATCTAACATCACAATTGTATAATATAGGTGCTTGTTAAAGGTTGGAAAACATCATAACAAAAAAGTGCACCTGTTCTTTATCTCAATAGCCATGGTCATGAAAGCCTGCTCCACATCTGTTGCATTCTTCGCACTTGTCTCCAAAAATGGAATGCCAACCTCATCAGCAAATTCCTTGAACAACAAAATACACAAAGCATTTCAAGAAAAATGTGGACGGAAAAGTGACAAAAAAAATAACCCTTGAGATTAATTAAAAAAAGAATCTACAAGCCAAGTCAACAAACTTAAGACCACAAACTTCCATAATGTTGCAATCAACAAAAAGCAGAGCACCAACAACTTCAAGGCACACTCATATTTAAATCCTCATCAAGTCAATGACGATGATGCATACAGTGAAACACATAGCAGTGCACATGATGCCAAATCTACTCAGCATTTAACATTACCTTGGTTGCATCATAATCAATAGCTTTATTAGCAGCCAAATCACATTTGTTTCCAACAAGCAACTTGTTGAAATTCTCACTCGCATAGCGATCAATCTCATTCAACCATTGTTTCACATTATTGAAACTCTCCTGATCACTAACATCATAAACAACCTTCCAACAGAAGAAAAATATCATTATAAAACCATAAATTTAAATAAATAATGGAGAGTATGAAGGATACCAACAATCAACAGCTACTCAGCATTTAGCATTACCTTGGCTGTATCATAATCAACAACTTTATTAGCAGTCAAATCACATTTGTTTCCAACAAGCAACTTGTTGACAATCTCACTCGCATAGCGATCAATCTCATTCAACCATTGTTTCACATTATTGAAACTTTCCTGATCAGTAACATCATAAACAACCTGCCAACAGAAGAAAAATGTCATTATAAAACCATAAATTTAAATAAATAATGGAGTATACCAAGAATACCAACAACCAATAACTCCTCAGCATTTAACATTACCTTGGTTGTATCATAATCAATAGCTTTATTAGCAGTCAAATCACATTTGTTTCCAACAAGCAACTTGTTGACATTCTCACTTGCCTAGCGATCAATCTCATTCAACCATTGTTTCACATTATTGAAACTCTCCTGATCAGTAACATCATAAACAACCTACCAACAGAAGAAAAATATCATTATAAAAGCATAAATTTAAATAAATAATGGAGTATACCAAGGATACCAACAATCAATAGCTACTCAACATTTAACATTACCTTGGTTGTATCATAATCAACAGCTTTATTAGCAGTCAAATCACATTTGTTTCCAATAAGCAACTTGTTGACATTCTCACTCGCATAGCGATCAATCTCATTCAACCATTGTTTCACATTATTGAAACTCTCCTGATCAGTAACATCATAAACAACCTGCCAACAGAAGAAAAATGTCATTATAAAACCATAAATTTAAATAAATAATGGAGTATACCAAGGATACCAACAATCAATAGCTACTTAGCATTTAACATTACCTTGGCTGTATCATAATCAACAGCTTTATTAGCAGTCAAATCACATTTGTTTCCAACAAGCAACTTGTTGACATTCTCACTCACATAGCGATCAATCTCATTCAACTATTGTTTATGATTACCAATTTGACTACCACCAAGTCAAATGCACTAATTCTATGACACCAAGTCAAATGCCCAAAATCCTTGTTAATGTTGAAATAAAAATCCCAGGTTACTAGTTGGAGGTGGTACCTTTTTAATTGAAATAAGAAACAGGAACATGACACAATTCTGGGACCTTTCTCCACTTCAAGAATGCTTTCCTTTCTTACTTTTCACTAGTTATGGAAAATATGGGACAAACTTGGGCCAAATATCACCTTAGAACCCTACTAAAATCTATCCTCAAAAAGATCATTTCAGGTACACTTCCCATTTAATACACCCTTTATCTACTGAAGATCAAGTCCAAAAAATCTACCAGGTTGGTAATGTAGAGTGTTTGAAGCTAAACTAGGGCAGCCTCATACCCATAAATACTTCTTAGCAATGTTATTTGCCAAATAATGTTGAATATGACGTCTTAGTCTGTTTGGTAATTCCACTTACCAATTGCTAACAGATTTCCCTTAGATAAACCCAATTTTCGCTTCTGCATGCATTTATTACATAAACTTGGGAGTATGTTAGGAGTCCTTAATGATTATGAAACTATTGGGAAGAATATGGCATTAGCCCAATTACACTAATTCACAATTTCTGGGTGACATTAAGTTGGAAAAATGTCATAAGTCTCACTAGGTTTTGGAATTCAACCCTTTCATTGGATATAGTATTGCTTGCTGATGTTCTGCACTATGCCCATAATACATTCTTACTGCTATCACAGGTGGATAAATGTAACTTTTAACCCAAGTATGTAATATTGCAAGATATTCCATGTGATCAACCAATTTTAACTAAAAAATAAATTGTACTATGACACATACTGATGTGCAAAGAAATATTGGCCATGGGACACATAATACCAAATCTCCCATTAAGACTTGACAGATGTTGCAGATTCTCACTAAATGCTACTAGCTAAAAAACAATGATAATAAATCCATAACAATGAAGTGTAAAAGGGGAATTTGTAAACTATCCAAAGAGTAAGCACACTATATCCTTTTATCACCATGAAAATGGAACTTATATATGGCTATTTGCATTTACTTCCCTTAAGTAATACATAATTGAGCAATATTTTCCATAAGATAACGAAGGGAGCCGTAAACTTGGAGTGGGTACCAAACAAAACAAAGAAATGATTTCCTTTCAAATAAGTTGGAAGAGGTGGGTCCTACAACATTAAAAAATAGTGTGAATTAGAAGAATTTTCAATGGTTCATACTCCATAGAAACCATTAAAAAATGACATTCAAGTTCATTGACATTTGCATTAGGCCTTAAAATTGTCCAAGCAAATAAGCTAATAAGTTATAAAAATCACTTTATCCATTCAAAACTTGTATCTATCAAATTAATTCGTGTACGATAACTTCAAAAATTTTAGGTAGATGTCATGGGAATGAAATGACAAAAGATGTCCCATCTATACATAGCAAACCTCGCTTAAAAGAGATTGCTACTATATGTAGGCACTTACATTTTGTGCTCCTAAAATATATTCTTTTAAAGGTTAAATGCCTCTTTCTAAACAAGTTTGTTGCACCTGTTTTTTATCAAAAACAAATTATGTAGAAATCTAAAATTGAGATCCACTAAATGAGTGTAATCATAAGAATTCCTATCAGAATTGTCAACAATATCTGTTTAAAAACCTATTAGTTTCACTCCCTTTGCTCTCACCTCTCATGTTTTTGGACTACTCGAATATGCTATCTCTGACCCCACATTAGTTAAAGGCTTCATGCACAAGGTCTCCTCTTCGATGGGTTGATCTCTTATCGAATTGATTGTTGTTATAAGGTGTCTCTGGCTTTCTCCAATCCTGTTTCTTCAGCTTCCCACATCAGCACCTTAAGAAAGGTTCCAGCACAACTTGTGAGTGAGAAAAGTAGCTTATAACTTAAAACCCATCAATGCAAAACAACTTAAAACAACGCCCTTATTTTTTAAAAATAGCCTATGCTGCTAAATTATCTTGGTCTTCCTATAAAATATTGCTCAACATATCTTGTTTATATTTTCCTCTATCATGATTACCTTTTGAAGCTAATATGTGTACCTGAATCTCATCCAAATGTTCTGAGTTATTATCATTTGCAGTGTCTACAGCTAAAAATTCAGGTTTAGGATCTATAATTACAACTTCTAGTTACTTTTCCCAAGAATCCATAGGGGTATTCAATCCCAATGAATCCATAGGGGTATTCAAATCCCAATGAATCCATAGGGGTATTCAAATTCCAATTGGCAGATCTGAATCCATAGGGGTATTCAAATCCCATTTGGAAGATCTGAAAAAAGATTTATACGACTGTAATTTTTGGATCTCACCTACAGGAAATTGAAGTTTATTCAGATTTTAGGCAGTTAAATAATGGTGCCAATGCCCTTTTCTTTTTATTGTGCTAATGGGGTTTGATGAGGCTTCAAGGTAGTCGATCCTAAGGCAAGAGATTGATGGAAACAAGGCTGAAGCATACACTCAATGGTTCCTTCTTTTTGTTGTCTTAAATCTCAGAAATCTGCAATGAGGGTTTTCTAGAGTAGTCAAACTCTATGGCTATGGAGTTCATGTTTCTCATTGATAAATTATTCATACATACAAATAAATGTAAATAAGATAAGATAATTTTATTAATTTCCAACAAATGACCTCAAAAGTAGGTCAATGGGATTGTGTGGTACCATGAGATATGTCACATGTGTGATATCCCATAGAATAATGTTCCCATTAATTGGTAAAAGGTGTAGTTTGACTCTCTCTCAAGTGGCACTTGTAGCATCTCCATGTGGTGCATTCCCCTCATGCATATGGCTTCCACAATAGAAAGTTTGCTAGGAGGTGAGCATTCCAATGTGTTGGCTTCTCCAAAGGTATACCATGCCATTCTAAGTGAAATGATGCACAAATAAGCCAAGGAATTCAAGGAAGAATCTCTCATGTGGTCAACAAGGGGTCAATAATGAGCCTAGGTGATCATTCACATAAGCACAATGCATACAAAAGGATAAATCTTTACTTAGGGTTGTCAAATATGTCTTGGAATCACATAATGTTCATGAACTAGACCCTCAAGTGCTAGGTTGTTCATGCTTGGTATCCCACAACACATAAAACCACTAAAAATACCTCCACAACATGTTGCGACTATGTAAAGTGATCAATAATAAAATATGCACCATGCCATCATATAAGACCATGAACGAAAATATATAATCCAAGCCCAATATAATGCCCACTTGCCAAGGGAAACACCTCCCCAATAGATATGCATCCTAGAAATATCCATCTCATGCATCAAGCATATTATGTGATAAATACTCTGTAATAAATTTGGAGAGATACAGTTGTATCACATACTCTAACCATATCAACTACTCAAAACCTCTGATACCGATGCTAGGCTCAAGAGTAATTGCAAATAACTTTTGCATCACACTTTCCTCTAAACATCACACATCAACTTGTTGAGGCAGTAAGCCAATAGATGTTCCTAGCCGTTGAAACTTGAGGGGGCTAGTAGGTCATACCATGAGGGTAATGCTAGGGAAAATGCATGCATCCATAATAACCCCTAAATCTATTAAGTGTAATGTATCTTCTCGACATCAATCATTAGGAACCATAGGAAATAGAGGTGAATCCTCATTACAACATGGGAAGTAACACCTTTCATAGAAAAATATTATGGTACTATTTACAAAGTTGATCCTCTCAACCAAAGGCTTCTCAGAGGTGCTACTAATTTATAGAGAAGGATTCAAAGTTCCCTTTACCTCCTATTCAACAGTTAGCCCCCAATGTAAGTACTAAGAGATTTCAGACAACTTCCTCTGGGAAGTAGTTATGTTTTTTACTGGGTGCTTGCTTAGCTAAATACTAAATAGTAATGGTTATTGATCCCACTGGGACCAGAACAACTGCTTAGTTTATAAATTGGTCAACTCCATTGGGTGGTTTGTATTTTCTTTGATAGGTCATTGTATTTCACTAGTCATTGGTTCTTCTAGTGATTCTCTAGACTTGTGTATCCTATAGAGGCCATGTCTCCCTATTTAGAGGATGATATTTCACAGTCATATTATTCTTTTGACATGTGAACTCTTTTTGGAGTTAGTTTTCTCTGTAAGGATCAGTATTTCGAGGAAATTGTTCTCATCATGTGACTTGGTACAATTCACATGTGTTCTTTCTCATCACCATCTAAACTTGCAATATGGTGTCCCCCTACAATTTATTTGTTTTCAATAAGTTTGATACATTTAGTGAATTGACATTATTTTCTTTTGCTTCATCCAACAATGGTAGCTCATATATCTCTAGTTGTTCTACACTGAATGTTGGATACATGCCTAAGTATTATTGGAAGTTCAATTTGAAGGCATTGTTGCCCTTTTGTTTCACTATCTAGAATAGACAATTCTTTTCCCCTTTATTGTCACAAGTCACTAGTTGAATTATTGTAGGGTGTACTCCTTTTTGGATGTCAGTTTTTGTATGAGTTAGATTGTGCAATGAGATGTCGTAATGGATTATGGTTGGTATGGATTGTGTTCCTCTTTCCCATCAAATAATGTTTCTAGTGCTTCATAAATTGCATAATAGCATACAGTTCTTTGTCATAGGTTAGATACTTGACCACCACCCTAGAGATTGTCTTTTGTTTGATGTTACTTGTCAATCTTGTCTAGTGAGCATGGTCTCCTAGAAAGGAGTTTCTTATATCTATCACTATCTCAAATGGCAGTCTAAGGTTTGGTAGCGCCAATAGAGGTCAACTATAGATCATCCTCTAAAATTCATTAAATTGAGTTCAACTAGTCAGTCTAGATGAAGTTGGAATTCGCTCATAGCATTTGAAGGTAAAACAACATTGGAGTAATGAGATGAACCTAGTTATTTGTCATTCCCAAATAGCTTCTTAAATTTGATGGTTTTTTTATCTAGCATTAACCACTAAATCACAACCCTTAGCTTCTCTAAATATATTTGCAGTGCTTCCCTGTCAAGTAGGCATCCCATATAGAAGATTCAGTTCATGGTGGATGAACTCTTCTTACTACACAGCTATAATTTCTGCTTCTTTAGCTTCGTAAGGTAGCTTCAATGTGTTGCAAGTGTTTGTCCCACATCTTTCTACATATAAAAATGTCAAGGAATAAAAAAGACATGAATCGAGTTATAGCTTAACCACCTTGTTCATCTCTCTTAGACATTCTTGGTACATTAGTGAGCCTAACCATATAACCATACTATTGTATGACACCTATTGTGCAACACACCTAATTTATATTAAGTATATTAAATAATTTCTATAGAGGGTCTTGTCTTCAAAATAGTCAAGTCCGTTGACGGTTGTGTCTTCAAAATAGTCAATTCTGTTGAGGGTTGTGTCTTCAAAATGTGTGGAAAAGGCTTGGTAGAGGAAATTGGACTATTCATCAACCTTGTATCTCAGAACAAGAGGCTACATTACTTTCTTTTTTGGAGCAAAGAGGACAGAGAAATGATTGCAAAATAAGAGTGACCCAAACCAAATGCAGAGACAACACAGATTGATAATCTGAATCACTTCCTTTATCATACTCCCCAATGAAATCAATAAACCCTTCAGGCAGAAGCTTTGAGGCCTGAGAAGGCTTGTTGACAATGAGCTTCATTAATGTTTCTTTGTAAACTGAAATAAAACTAATGTAATTCATTATATACCTAGTTATTGGATGAATTGTACCTCTAGGGATAGGTGTTCTGGAAATCTCCCTTTGAATTGCATTCTCAAACTCTATGAATATCCCTCTAGCTACTTCTCCTAGATGATTCAGTATTTTAGAGGCCTGCATCTTCACATTTGCACAGAGCTCATTGGAAAACACAATCTCAATATCAGGCAAAAGCTCCGAAAGAGTCTCATACAAATCAAGGATCTTGGACAACTTCTCAGGAGACCTCCTACTAATGTCTATAGCTTCACTGAAATTGAACAACTGCATTGTTCCACCATTGGAAAGCTCAGAAAAACAAGTTTTCCCCAACAGAATCCAACCCATTAAAGACTTGCTCACAAAGATACTTTTCGCTTGCTGTAGCTGACAAAGTGCTTTCTGTAAAAAAAAAATGTCTTTGGAGCTTCAAGCTCTAGCTCCATAGATTTTTCGTCTTCATTGACAGATCTTATTTTCTCCAACAAATCATTTCTCTCATCCTCCATGCTTTTAATGGAAGATAAAAGTGAATTGACTCTCCTTGTTTCTTCCATAAGATTTTGGTTTAGATTTTGAAGACAGTCCTATGTAGCAGAGAGTTCCTCTTGCAAATGTTTATCTCTTTCCAATGCCTCTTCTTTATATTTGCTCAACTCATCAAGAGATATGTTTGAAATTTCAAGATCTGCTTGAAGGGATTTATTTTGAGCATCAGTAACAACAACTGTATCCTGCCAAATTAACAACTACTCTTGCACAGTTTGCAGTTTGAATTCAAATGAATAGACTTGACCTTTAAAATATTCAAAAATAGCTAATTCACCTCTAAAAGCAGATATTGCATCCCTTACTGTCTGTGATTAAGGAGTAATTCTTCTTTCCATTTCAGAGCATCTCCCTCTAGCTCCTCCACAGAGAGACAGACAAGTAAGAACTTATCCATTTCATTGCTCAAGCCTGAAAAACAATTACAGATTTCTTCTTGCAGGATAGAATATTGCTTCTCCATAAGGTGTTCTTTATTCTTGTATGCTTCAATCTTGGAATTCTACTCAATGGCATTGTCCTCAGATTGTTTTAGCTGTAATCGAACTTGTGCAATCTCCTCTGTAGTATACATGGACATCGCTTTCCAGTTTTTAAGATCTGTTTTAAGTCCATCAATATATGCAAGAGAAAGTGTTGAATCTGCAACTTCTTTTGAGCCTTCCTGTATCGACTTGCAGCCATCAAGTTGTTCTTGCAAATTGCAGATGAATTTATTTGCATTCTTAAGTTGTGATCGCATATCCTCAACATCTTCAACTGAAGTAACAGCTTTGTTTTTCCACTCAAACAACTCAGAGTCCAAGTCCTTGACAGTTTTTCCAAGAAAACCAATCTGCTTAGCCTGCATAGTGGATGTGGACTGACTATCTTTCAAGAACTCCTCTAGCCTTACTAACTTAGAAGACATATCATTTTCTCTTTTTTGGAAAATTTTCAGCTGAAGTTTTACATTTTGAAAACTCTTTATTGCAGTCTTGAGCTCTGCAGCATAATGCATGCCCTCCCTTAAAGCTGATTTTGCATCCAATTTAATATTTGCTAATAGAGTTTGCAGCTCATCGGATGAATCACACAAAGATAAAATTTCAATGGCTTCCTCCTTCAGGTTACCTTCTGCCCCTTCCAAAGCTACTCGTAATCCAACAATCTGCTTTTCAAGTATCTTAGTTTTATCTTCAGAGAGATGAAGTTTATCTAAAAGTTCACTGATAGTCTTCTCATTGCTTCCAGTAGCAGCAATCAACTCTTCTAGTTGAGCCTGGGAAACCATCAAATCTTCCTTTAAACCCAAAATATATGTGTCTTGATTACATACAGTTTGCAAGGCAGATGCAAGTTCCCCTTTAATCTAAGAGATCAAGCTATTTGTCTCTCTTTCTTCCACCTACTTCTACTCCAGTTCCTTTCGAAGTTGATTCACCTCATCCTTTGTATAAGCTAATTCATTTACAGTTTCCTTATGATCACTACGTAATATACTTAACTCACCATCCAGTTGTTGGTTGCATTCCTGTAACTCTGCAACTTGATGTCTATAAAGAGAAACAGTCTTCTCCAACTCCTACTCACTCTCAAGTTGACTGAGTAGACGTTCCTGCATGAGCTACAAATCCATTTACTGTTTGCATCCTCCTCTCTTGCTCTTCACATTTACTGTTTGCATCATCAAGCTTAGAAGCTAATTCCCACTTCTCATCCTCCATCTTTCTCTGTCCTTCATTGAACTGAGTCCTGAGCTGCTCATGGGCAGAGTTCAAACCCCTAAGGGCAGACTCCTTCCGCGATGATGTGGCTTTCTTAATGAGTACGTACCATTGAAACCAAGATTCAGCACCAAAGCAAGCGAAGGCATCGGTAGTAGTTTCACCACCACCAACAAATATAGCTAAAACACAGGCAGAGGCACCACCAGTAGCGTTGATAGAAGCGGGAAATATAGGGGAGGAAAAGGCAGTTTATCTCATTGCCCATGAACATGAACCAGTAAAAGATCCCAATTCATAGTCATTTCGATAGCTATTCCCTCGTCTAGATAAAGATTCAACAGCATCTGAGCAAGCAGCATCAGTGACTGTTCTGCCCGTTTAAGCAGTTTAAAACCTGAACCCATTGATCCATATCTGGGTACACTCCCTATAGAATTTGCTTCCACTAGACAAACATGAAATGTCGAATCGCTTATTCCAGTTAAACCCCATATAAGAAAAAATTAACTGAGCGTCAGTTCCTGGAATCTGCTCCTGGGATTCTCAGATTAGTCGGTCGTATAGTTGCACAACCACTAGCTATACCTGCGTTTCATCATGTTGAGTCTCAATTTAGGCATGAGAGAGCTAGAGACTGATATGGTTGGGAACATATATACACAAATTCGATATTCAAACCCTTAATATCATCTACCCTTTTATTCAACTCTTCAGCTTGCTTCTCCACCTGATATTTCTTCTCTTGGAGCTTAGCAAGGGCATCATTGAGGGTTTTTTTTGTTTATCGAAGATTTCACAAACGGAACAGGATTCGATCTCTAGGCTTTCCTTTGAGAACTTTGTTTCCCCCAACTCCCTGCGAAGCTCCTCCATTTCTCGATCTCTCTACTTAGATTCTACAAATTCGTTAATCCAAAAACACCCCAAAACAATAAAAATAACATAAAACACAAATCCAATCCTCTGGTTTCCATTCATTTCGCCATTAATCCAATACAAAATACCAACCACATAGTCCAAAATTAAAACCCCAGATGTGATTTATTTCATTTTCTTCTTACATTGACACATCTCTTCTAGGGAATCGAACTTGGGCTGAACATAGTAATGAATATTGAATGGTTTTGAGAATATACTTACCATTTGAAGTCGAACTGGAGAAGCTTTGTGTGCCTCTCATGGTTAAAACGGGGTGATGTTTGGTGGATTTGAATGGTTTAAGTTGGGTTTCAAGTTGTTTATCGAGTTTGATCACCTCTAGTCAATGTTTTGGGATTGTAAGGAGAATGGAGCATTTCTACTGCCATGACAATGCAGATCGCCGATAGTTGAGGGAAATGGAGTGTTTAAATCCCTAGAGGAATAAAATACACACCCTTTTTTCCCTCTTTTTGAGACGTGTGAATTAAGTATCATATAAATTGATGATATAACTAGTATTATACTTGAATTTTTATAATCATCTTTGGAGATTTGAATCCAAAAAAATAGGATTATAGTTGGATTTTTATAATTATCTTTGGATATTTGAATCTCACTAGAGACTGTGAAACCTAGTTAAAGCTTTCCATGAATTTGTTTAAATAAATAATAACAATTACTTTTAAGTGAATCTGAGATAATAGGTACTTTAGTGAAATTAATAAAATAACTCCTTCGAGTAGTGGTGTCGCATAATTGAATCTCTATTGTGCTCTTTTTACGACTGGTCTATTGATCATATATATAGTGAGCTCAATGGTGTGGCGGATGCTCTGTCCAAGGAAGCGCTCAATGTTGAAGAAGGTTTTCTCATTTGGGAAGAATGAATAGATGAGAAACTGGAATTCCAAGGATCTATTACTTTTTTTTAGGATTAGTAACTCTTTGTTCTCGATAATGGCACCTTGTTTTATGTTCTCTTTCGGACCTTTTTATTACAATGTTTGTCCCCTGTTGATCTTGGTTGGGATGTTTTGATTTTTTTGAAGCTTTGGCTTATATGGTAATCTTGGTTGATGATCCATATTTATCTGGTGATATCGATGTAAGGAGGAGTACTTTTTTATTTTCATTAATAACAAAAGTACAGTTTTTTTCTTCTTGAAAAAATAAAATAAAACCTAGTTGGAAGTCCTCATTGAAATGAGATAATATAAGATAATTTTATTAATGTCCAACAAGTGACAACGAAAGAAAAAATATCCAAGAACATAGTTGAAGTAGTGAATCAAAGAAAGAAGGAGACAAAAAAATAAAAGCAATATATAGGTGAAAACTTATCGATAACATGTTAGAGGGTATTGGAACTTTGACTAGAAGTCGAGGCCAAAGTAGGGGGGCGGGAATAAGAAGAAGAAGTCTCGTCCTTTGAATCCTCGATTACCATGAAGGGTTCGATATAGTCCCTGAGAAGGTCATTTAGCGAGTACTTAGTGTTGAGGAGTCTTAGTTGTGTTGGGATAGTTCTAGAGGTATCCCTAGATCAAGGAGGCCCCTCACTCCTAACAATAGAGGCCATGTGGAAATTGAAACTTTTGAATGGATGACTAGTTGCTTACCAAATCCTAGAAGGTAGTACTATATGTTGAGGTAGTTTGTCTCTAGCTTTGGAGCCTCCTCTAATCGCTCTATCTATTAGTACAAGGAAGTCTATCTTGAGGTATGGAACAAGAGATCCTCGGAGATATTGCAAAAATATATCAACCTAATAAAGGGGGTTGAGAAGAAAACTAAGGTCTCATTGATATTATATCTAGAGAAGCCTAAACCTCTCTTTGTCTCTTGCTCTCATGATCTAGCTGGACAACAAGGAAGAAAGAGGTTATCCACCTAAAAGGCTATGAACATGGAGCACCACCACAAGGAATGCAATCTATAATCAAGAACGTCCACTATGAAAGAGATAAGCATCTATGATTTGGATAGAAAATGCATAAAGAGGGAGCCACTTGAGTCCCAATAGAGGCAATAAAACCACCCCCTAATCTCATAATAAGTGAGACATATGAAGACAAGGTGATCATCTTACTCAGTCAATTGTATCTAGCAAAGCTTGCAAATTGTATCCAAGAAAGGAAGGTGGTGATCACCCTCAACCCAAAGCCAATGAGAGCCAACATGAAATAACCAAGTGAGATCCTAAAAGCTTGTATTCGATGTCTACACTTATATGTAGGTTTGATAATAAGTCACCTCTCAATTGAAATAAATGCTTGGAATAGAAAGCCATCCTAGAGCCAAGAAGCTTGAGAGGTGTGATTCAAGTGATCTAAATATATTATACTCTTCAAATATCTTATTCAAGTCTTTCTTTGACGACAAATGGTACCTCGAAGCATATAGGGATTACCTGAAAGGAGGTAGGGTGTCTAACAATATGGACACAAACTAAAGAAATCTAAAGGCCTCTAGATACTAGCACAGAACCCACCCAAAGGAGCTTGTAGAGGCCAATGACTCGAAGGAGCAGAGGGTTGGGTAGGATATAGAGCCCTCACTTAAGCAAATTTGTTAAGTTTTCAAACTCTTTGAAGGAATGAGACAAGTTTGAAGATGACTTCAATGTGCAAAGGATAAGCCCCATACTCTATATGGATGATAGAGTAAGGGATATTCATCCACTTGCAATGAATGATGCGTTGTAGTAGAAGGGTATGTTCTCACTCCATCCAAGACTAGACATCCCAAAGTAAGTTGGTCTGAGACATTGAACCCATAAAGGACCATGGGTCTAATGATCATATTGTCCAAGGTGTGCATCTTGTATGAGATGTCTCCGAAGTGACTCTAGAAGCACTAGGTCTCAAGAAGGGAAAGGGAACCATATGCTTAGTTGACTTGGGGTTGGAAACCATGTTGAAAGTTGAAATGGGTCCCTAAAAACCAAACAACCAAATAAGTGTAGGTCATTGTGATCTTGATCTCTTCCCCTCAAAAGTAAAAGTGCTAGGAAGAGAAACCTCACTTTGAAATTTTGAAGATCATAACCTTAGTTTTACTTAGGTTAGTCATCTACTATCAATGATCACAAAAAATGGGAAATAACATCAAGTAGTCTTTGCAATTATTTGAGAAAGGAGGCCAAGAGGATAATGTCATCATCATATAGAAAGAAAGAGATCAAGCCCTCGTGGAGAACCAACACTACTGGTGTAACTGACGGGCTTGTTTGATGAACCCTCACTGCTGGTGTAACTTACTTGGAGTTGATTTCATAGGGGAAACCATTGTGTTCAGAATAACATATGCATATTTGTATAGTTATCAGTATAAGCTCAGGATCCTAGTTTAGCATGTGCCCATGGAAATTTTGCTCTAGATTGGTCTGACCTGAGGATCAAATTTGTAAACCCCAATGCCTTTTAAAGGACATTGCACCTATGTTCATGGAGGGTCCCAAATATTTTATCCTTCAAATGTAAAACAATCTCTAGGTGTTTTCTTCTCTGAACACCATAATTGGATCTTGACCTGTCCCTTCTCCTCCCATCTGAATTCTTGTTGATGCTTATAGATCAACATTCCTTACAAAGTGAATTAATATGGGTTGAACTTCACTAGTAAATTTCTTTGTTAATTGGATATTCAACAGTCATTTTCTCATTTGATTGTCTGAAAGAAGTTCATGTCAGTCATATCTCCACCTTTCTCCAGGCTGTTATTTAAGCTTATCCAACATGTAGGCCATCAACGTTGTGTTTGGCATTTTTTTAGTAATTGTCCTAAGCAACATCACTGAAATGAGACACCTTGTGTCCCTATAGGAGGACTTACAAGCAATGGCAATTTATTCCTTGGCTACAAGATTGGACAAGTGTTTAAAGCCCTTTTTGGCTCTTTACAAGGTTCAAACAGGCTACTCTATGGATGAGATACATGCCATTTTCATGATAGCGCTCTTAATGGTTCATTGTAGGAATGTGAATTGTGCATTCCGAAATACCATTTTCCTTGCAATTTGAATGCAGAAAAAAGAGGCCCATTTTTATATTAAAAAAAAAAGAAAGGATGTTATTCACCAAACTTGGTCATTAACAACAACTCTTTGTCCTTTCTTTTGATAAAATCATCATGCAATAGAATCACAATGTTCAAAAACATGTTACAGTCCTCAACCCTTTTACATGAAGTATCCCTTCTGCTATTTAGACATTATAAGATTAAACTGCCCCACCACAATCATAACTTGTTGCACAAGTTAGTATCCATGGAGCTTCAGTGCCTCTTGATGGAGACTCTCTCTTTTTTTCCAAGTAATATATGAAGCTATGGCTTATAAAAAAACCTTATATTAGAAACCATATCTAGTGTTCTAAACTTCAAAATGAGCACCACATCCCACTTCCAGGACAAATATCCCCTATGGAGGGCCAATAATATGGTTGTTTGGGACCACACAATGGACCATGAGCCCCATAGTAAGATCTCTAAATCCATCTGCATTGTTAAATTGTAGTAAAATATCGTATAGATTCATTATCAAAATTGTAATTTTCCATTGTCAGTGTGACACAACTAAAAATGACTAACATAAACGACTAATTCACATTAATCGTTGTTAGATAGACATATTTATATTCCCGTGACTAAATTAGTCATTTATGTTAGTCATTTTTATTTTAGTCACTTGTTATCTAGTCATATATTTTATCCCATGACTAGATTAGTCGTTTATCTTAGTCATTTTTAGTTGGCTTATTTAAAATTGCTCAATTTTAGTCATTTATCCCTTGAAAATACAGTGGTGACTAACTTTTTTAGTTGCCTAGTCACTTATCTCTCATTTTGTACTAGTGAGTTTTAATTATTACCTTAATTTTCGTTAATGAATATATTATATATGCAAATAAAAATTTGAAATTTTTTGTAAAATATAATGAAAACTAAAATTTTGATTATTTCTTATGAAACAAAATATTAAAAATAAATAGAACAATAATATTTGCAAAGGTACAATAACTAATATTGAAATGGTAAATTTTACAATTTAATAAGGAATTGAATCCACCCATACAGAACTATAGTGACTGTCAAATCACTCAAGCGACATAATGAGGGTATCTCTCGTATTTACAAGACCATTCAATCATTACATGTATTTTTTTTTAATTAAAGTTGTCTAAAAGAATTCATAAATTGGAGTTAAACATGAATAGTAATAACTCATTCTCCAATAATGAAGTGGAGCATCGCTGCTCCTAGACAATAGGTGAGGACCAATACTCCAAGAGAAGAAAGTAAGAACAATTCATAGTTCAAAGGAACCTCATGAACCTATAAATGGAGGGAGATGAAAACCCCTTTAGATATGTACTTCCATGACAAAAAATATACCCTTTTCTTAGTCAAGCGTATCCCTCATTATCTATCCATATTTGTTGATGTAATCTACTATTAAGGAAAACCTGGATAGAACAAAAAGTAATCCTAGTAAAACTAGGTATGAAAATAGGAATAATAAATAAGGAAATGAAAATAACAAAACTAACATCAATAATGACAAAAAATAAAACTATAATTAACTGGGTGTAAAAGGGTTACCTTAATGCAATAATATTTGTCTTTCCTAGCATTCATAGCTATTTGTATTTCATCATTTTATAAAAGTGCTCCTCTCTCTCCTACCATATGGAAAGTAAAACAAAAAAAACCTTCACTTTCTCATCTTTTTAGAAGCTCGGGTGTAATTTTTTCCACCTCTTTTACTTGGTTCAAAAAAATATAAATCAACGTTTAGTTATTTAGAGTATAAGGAGAAATGATGTTTCCAATGTACTAGTTGTTTTCATACCCAAGACATAAATGGTTACATACCGAAGAGAAACGTTTGTTCTTTCCCACATAATAAGAGCATGATCAGAAGCCTAATAGAAGTGTAGCATTGATGCTCTAATTTAACTAGTTAAGACCCTATTATTCTTAGAGACACATCGTGAACTTGCAAATAACATGAGGTGAAACTCCCCATGGATATGCATGCATGCTACAAAAAATTATACCACTTAAGAGAAGTTGTCTCTCACTTGCTAGACCTATATACTGATGTAAAATACTAAAATAAATCCATCGTTAAATTGCAGGATAGAGGTTAAAAACCCAAACCAATAAAATAATAAGAAATTTGTCTCTAAAATTAAGAACAATATGGATAAATGGAAGCCCCCAAGGCCTAGACTAGTTGGAAATGCGGTGCACTATTAAGGCACTTCTTGTGATGTTATGGGTTCAATTCTTGATTATCCATGTATGTTGTGCGTGGGGAAACATTGGTTTACCTAGGGGTATAGTGGTAGGGGAGAAGAATTAAACCTTTGTAATGTGAGTACAAACCTGACCTTGATTTATGATTCCCCTAGTTTATATATATATATTAAAATAAAAAATCAACAATGAGAGAAAATTAAATAATGAATAATAGTAAAATGGTTACTTATGTACAAAGTATTCTAACTTTCATTTCATTCATAGATATTTGCATTTTCTCCTCTTATAGAACTATCTCCCATTCCTCTTCTGTAATGTCCCTAAAAATAGTAAAAATTTAAAATTTTTCCGTTACTGCAATAAACTATTTAACAGGTGATGATTTGTAAATTAAATTCAACACTGATAAGAAAATACTACACCGATTCTTGTTTGCGACATTTGAAGAGTTTCAGTTTCCTAAGTATCATGGTCTTACTAGTTGTTATTCTTCCAACTTTGCAGAAGTGATGTAACGAGTAGAAAATGTAATTATGTTGCAAGTGTACTAATGTTAGAGTATAATAATAAAAATCTCCTTCTTATTGTTTTACGAATTTGTGTGCATATTTATAAAAGTCTAACTGGTAATCCAGGTGGGATGGACCCCTGTTGGTGACGGTTGAGGCCCATGATGAGATGCCTGTTATTTAAAGAGAAAAGTACCCCCGGTAGAGCTTCCGAGAGGTAGGGTGTGAGAAATGGAACTTTGGACTTAGTTAGCGAGTTTCGCTAATGCATTTTATTTGTAGCTCTACTTTGCAGGTATGCTTATGAAGACACCTTCCTAGGGTATTGACTTCCTAGTCCTACCGACACTTAAGCCTAAAGGGTGTAAAGGTTTAAGGGTTGGCACTTTGAAGCCCTTGTTGGATATTACTAATGTAAGCAATGATTTCCCACTATAGAGAATTGGACCGAATATTGAAATGTTAGTGGGGTTGGTAATAACATTAAATGCAGCATACGATACTTCACATGGCTCTTGATGCCAGTTATGCAAAGGGGTTTTTACACCACATATTATCGTTTTCATGGTTCACTTGGCCTTGCTTGTTGTTTGATGCGTTTGAGGGTTTCGTGCCCTGACCTGAGGTTTGCTCATGGTCAACACACCATATGGAGGTTTATACGTAGGGATGGAGACTGAATAGGCAGGTAATATTTATCCCTGGTTGTGCTACGTTTTCTGCTACAATTTAACTAGAGTTTGATAAGGATCTCAGGGTTTGACTTCATCTTGTTCATTTGTTTGGCAGGTATTTGTTAGCATTCCTCTTCTGCGTGGCTACTAGTTGGTGGCCAGTACTCTCAACTTTGATGGCGTTGCAAATGGTAAGTTCAGGGTCAACCTACTCTTACCCTTACCTCTCGCCTCTATGGAGTGGTATTGTTTGTAGTCGTTATGAAGAACTTCGTGAATCCCCTTTTTGGGTTCACTGTAACTTATTTGGAGGTCTTGGAGGTCACCGTTGGCTAGACTGGTTGATGAATGAGCCTATTGTAATGTCTGGGGATAACCTTGGAGGGTTTTTGTTTTAATGGGGTGTTTGGGTCACTGGTTCTCATGGGGTTTCTATATTGTGAAGATGGGGATTCTACCCACATATATTACACTGGAGTTTTGGAAAGTGATACAGAGACCTACATTTTCTATTTGAACCCTGAACATGTATTTAATGAAGTGTAAAAGAATGTAGATCTTCTGTGTTTTCTTTATGGAGTTTTTATGGTTTAAAAAAAAATATTTGTCCTCAGTGTCTAGCTATCATTGCTCTTGTTTTGAAGATCATTGGTTAAGTATTTACATGAACAATCATAGTTCTGCTATCTTCATATGGCTTAGCTGTTTAATAAAGAATGTGTTGATAGGAGAAATCATAACCCTTATGTTGGTTTATCTATAAGTCTGAGAAGTTTAGTTTCTGGTTCTTACTGCTGCATTTCTGGTGGTTGTAATAAATAGAAAGGGTTTAAATGAAGAAATAGTAGAGGGATTCGATCCCATGTTCTGCGCTTGTATTTAAAGCTCATCGGTATGCTATTGCTAAATGATATCATATTGTTTGGTTGAATGTGTATTTGGTTTTGTAGAATGTAAGACTTGCCGAGCGTCTTGGTTGAAAAGTAACTATGTATAAACTCCTGCATTTTAAGTTAAGATGTAACCCTAGCTGTTGTTCATTTTGATTGCTTGAAAGAGAAAGGGTCTACACGTTGATACTATGCTATTGGGGCGATTTGAAAGATAGCAGGGTTTTCATAATATTGTTGATGAGATTCGATTGCTTGACTTATGTTTCGATGTGTTAAAAGAATTGTAATTAATGATAAGTGAATACTACGTTTTTACTGTGGGATTCGATCCTTGAAATGGTAGCGAAGCCCATCAGGGTTTGGAGTTTAAAAGAATTTAATGTAAGATGTAATATGCAATGTCTAAGTCTATGATTTGAGATCGTAGTTTTCTTGAAAGGCATGTTGGGTTTTAGTTGTAATGGTTGACTGTTGGTTGAAATCATAGAGATGTTGATAATGTGGAATGTAGGATACCTTGGTTTGAAAGAGCAGAAAATAATAATTATGGTTATTGTTTAGCCTGCGATTTGATGTTTAGTGTGGCGAAGAGTTTCGATGTCTGGATTGATGCTTTTGTTATTTATAATGGGTGATTGTCAAGCATAGAAAGAATAATAATAAAAGAATTAAAGGAAGAAGTAAACCCTACACTATGAATTGATAAAATGATTCAAACAGAAAATGTAATTATTTTTAAAGAGGTAATAACCCTAGCCTAGAAGATAATATGGAAATCAAAGGAAGAAATACATAGTGTTAGAATTCCTTCAAAAATCCATAACAGAGTTCCTAAGTTTTCTGATGGGGTGATGTCTAGCACAGGCTAGCTAGGCTAGGCCTGCTAGACCCTCCACTAGTTTCTGGGCCAAACCTCTAAGTTGATAACATATGGATTAAGAATTAAAACAATGTTGAACCATTAATTCTAGTCTAAAAGCCTAACATCTACTATAAATGGAAAAGGGAAAGTTAACACTACATACCTGGTTGATTTGGAACTTGATCCTCTCCTGTAGAAGCCTGCACACTCAATGTACCTCAGGGCTTACTCCCAGTACATAAACATTCTTCTAGGTACATCAGGGCTTATGCCCAATATGTAGGTTATATGTGTGTTTCTGAGTCCACGCACAACACACTCATAATTCAATCATGTAAAATCATAGCTCTGCACAGTAAGTAACAAAAGATCATCTCAGTATACTAGGGTTTTTACCCATATCAAAGCTGAAGAACATCATCAAAACATTAGGGCCTCCTCGCCCAATATACACTCAAATAAAGAAGTCACTTAGGGTCCATGCCCAGTATGTCTATACATAAAAGAATAAATCATAGGTGCTAGTGCTCATGCCCAATACTCAAAATAAAATATATGTGCTGGGGCCGTGGCCCAATATAACAACAAAAATAGTTAGTCCAAAATTCGAGATATTACATCTTCTCGCATTGGAAATGAGGAAATGAAACAAACCATCACCTTTTCCTCTTTTTAAGAGTTTTCTTGAGTTATTTCTTACCCTTTTTAATACGTTAAGTAAAATACAAATTATTGTTTGGTGCTTTAGTGTATTAAAAGCATCATTGTTTACAATGTATTATAAAGGATAATTTATGCTTCCTTACTAGAGAGAAGCATCAGTTCTTTCATAACCAAGCGTATTAGTACTACACACGTACAAAAGGTGAGCATTGATGATCTCTGACAAAAGTGGATTATGCTTCAAGATCATTGTGGAAGAACAACGTGTTGCTTAGAGGATCTTGATGAAATTGAAAATAAAGGGAAGTGGAAACCTCTATGGATATGAAACCATGTTACACAAAAATGTGCCATTTTCTTTATTGAACTCCATGCATTTGTGAGTCATATTTTGTGATGTTGAACCGTAAAAATATCTGTTATTGAAATGAAAAATATAACATAAACCTTCAATAAAGAAACATCTTCTTGAAACCAAATAATCAATTAGAAAGTCAAAAATAAAAAATAAAATAAATAATTGAAAAAGTCAAATAATGAAGATTAAAAAGGGTTTAGATCCATCATGGCAAATATATTAATGTCATCAAGATGAAAGTAAATTTTAATTTATCAACCATGAGATTTTAAATATTTTGTGCACTATATATTTAACCAAAAAGATATAATCTCATGGAATATGTGGTTTTATCAAGTATGACTAATTCAAATAATGCGTTAAAATTCCTCAAATATACACGGAGTGAGTTATTTAAATACTGGGATTGAATAAAGTACTAAGTATTTATGCAACATAAAATAAACTATAGAAATGGAAACTAAGTTATTCAACAAACAAAATGTAAATTATAGAAATAAAAACTAAGTTATTTGAAGAATGAGGATTGCATAAAGTATTAATTAATCATACAACATAGATGACTAGATCGTTTCCTCATTAATGAAGGAACCATACTCTCGGTTGCATCTGCGCAAGAATGGGTTGGGAGTGGAGGTCAATCTGACCACCACCCCATCCTTCTCGAATTGAATCATTCTACCAGGAAACCACCAAGTCTGTTTAAGTTTGAAATGAGATGGCTACAGAATATGGAATTCAAAGAGATGGTTTTCAAAGAATGGTCACCATTTGATAGGATCAAGGGAAGCTCGGCAACTGTCCAATTTAATAAAAATCGTGAAAAGATTAAAGGACTGGCCATTTCATGGATAGCCAATCAACGAATCGCCATTTCTAAAGAGCTCAAGGATAATGAAGATAGAGTGGAGCATCTCTTTGGTAACTATCGAGTGGGATTTCCTTCGGTTGCTTCCACATAGGAAATTTCACAGTTGGAAAACGGTATGAAGACCATGTTAAGAAGAAGATTCCTCGACAATATTAAAGAGTAGAGCTCTATGGATTCAGAATGGTGATGATAATACATTTTTTTTCCATAATTTTATTCAACATATACAGAATTCCAATTCTATATGGGATCTTTAGGATGATATAGGCTCATCTCATACAAGTTTCCAAGCCCTCACTGAATTAGGGGTTAAACATTTCAAGAACGATTAATCCCAGGAACAACAGATCCCATGGCTTACAAAACCATGTTACCATTGAGGAAATAAAGTCGGCAGTCCAATTGATGCAACATGAGAAAATCTTAGGGCCAGATGAATGGGCCAACAAATTCTATGAAGTCTTCGTGGACTTATTCGAGACAGACATATTGGTAGTCACTGAGGAATCAAGGCAGAATGAGAGAATCCTAGTCACCTTTAATTTGACCTTCATCGCTCTTATTCCTAAAAAGGAGAACGGGGTCACCTTTGAGGACTACCGACCGATCCCATTGTGCAATAGCATTTATAAGATAACTGCTAAGGTGATAGCTAACATGATTTGTGGGATCTTATCAGAGGGTATATCACAGGAGAACATGCATTCCTGAAAGGTAGACTCATCCAAGATGCCATAGGCACGGCTCGGGAAGTATTGCACTCTACAAAGATTAAAAAAAATCGACTATTATTCTTAAAATTGACCTGCGACGGGCATATGACAAAGTAAATCAGACCTATCTTAGACTGCTCCTCTTACAGATCGGTTTTCCTCTTGCAATTGTAAACTGGATAATGTTAGTTGTTAATACAGTGTCATTTTAGCTTCTCATTAATGCATCTGCCTCGTCTTTTTTATTCATATATGAGAGGGGGATATGCTAAGGATTACCATTAGCCCCCTTGATGTTCCTTCTTATCGTCGAAGGCCTGAGTCGAGAAATCCTACATGAAAAAATATCAAGCTCATTCTTTGGATTTAAGATATCGGCTAACAACTATGTGACTCACCTCCTCTTCGTTGATGATATCTTGACCTTTGTAGATGGTTCCGGCAGGGATTTACACTAGATCAAAAATATTCTTGACCTATTCGAGCTTTCCACTGGTATGTCCATCAATTCCCATAAATATTCCTTATTTATAATGAACATGAAGGATGATCAAGTCTATTGGATTTATCAACTTTTCCCATTTGTGCAAGCTAATACAGAATTGGAGCTTCCTTACGTGGGTTTCTTCATTAAACCTAATGACTACGGGATTAAGGACATGAAATTGATGGTCAGTAGGGTCAAAAAGAATACACAGCTATGGTGCAATTTTTTTTTGTCCAAAGAAGGTAGACTTATCCTCATATACTCAATTTTTGAGGCCCTTCCAATATACTGAATGGGCATTGCACATATTTCATCTTTGACCCTAAACTCCATCCAGAAAATATGTTGTAACTTTGTATGGAAGCCTAATGAAAACACCTCCTCTTTCACTGGATTAATTTGGATCGACTTATCTCCCAAAAATTTGGGGTAGATGGGGCATAAATCATTTGTTGATTTTTTCCATTGCCCTTGCAGGACAAAGTATTTGGAATATCATCAAGTGCAACAATTTATGGTTCTTTGTTATCTACCATAAGTATATCTTCCCTCTCTCAATAGAGGAGTGGATAAAAAACCGTAACCCCTCCCACATGAAAAACATAGAATTAATGAAAGTATAGATACATAAAATATATACACAACAATAGTTTGTATTAGCCATCATAAACAAAGATACATCAGGTATATATAGTTGGAGTGAGATCCAACTTATTCCACTCTTGGAGGAAGAGGTTGAGAGAATCTCTCAACAACTGTCACCTACCCAATTTCTGAAATTATTATTTTATTGGCCAAATACTTTATACTAAATTTTAATTACAAAGTTTTGTAATTATGACCAAGTTTGGTCAAGGATGAATGTAATTACTGAATTATTATTATTTAATAAATTAAAGTAGGAGACAAACACCCAAGCGAACTGTTAAATGAGTGTTCACTAACCCACTAGGAGGAATGGAAGGTGATAGAAGGTATGGGACAGATGGCAGCAATTGCACTTCACCACTAGTTGTTGGTTATGGGACAACTACCCGTACAAATGTGGCATTATCCCCCAGGTGGAGGGAGTGAGCAGGCAACCCATTTAATGACCAATTAACAACTGAAAGGCCTAGGCAACCTACATAAGGCAAATTCGAATTGAGCAGGCAGCTCTTACACAATATTTCTACAGAAATATTCCTCATGTGCATCAGGTGATCACTAAGAGATTCAAATAGGGAGGCTATGTGAGAGTGCAACTATAAGTCTACAAATTATTATGAGAAGGAGAACCGGAGGTGCTGGTGCAGGTTCCCTTGACTGCTAAGTCTTTAAGATTGGATAACTATTACTACTGCAAGTGAAGGTCCTAAGCTTCTAAGTTTCTTTCTCCTGGTGGTTTAGTGAACAGGCTCGGGGGTCCTAAGGCAAGTAACTTGGCTATCTTCAGGAATTGGTTGGGTGGAACAGGCTCCTTGGGCTATTTGTTTCCCTACAGTTAACTAGGTTTTGTTGTTCCTATTTGTTGCAGTTCAATGTTTCTGTTTAGTAGAATTATCAACTCTGTTTAGTAAAAGAATTTATTTGCTGATCTATGTTTGATTCTGGATAATAAAGATTTGGAATTTTTGATTAGATAATAATCTCTATATTTTTCCCATGTTGTTCTCTGCACAGTACTCTAGTATAAAGAAGCAAATTAAATAATAGATAAGAGATGGGCATATTTTCCATTGATTAGACAAATATTTACAGTAAGTGTTCTATTTACAATTCTGTTATATATTTAAACATAGCAAAAATTACTGTATAGCATTGAAAGTAACATAGAATTATTTTGTTAATACTTAAAAGAGAGCATAGTTAATTTCTGTACAATCATATATTTTCCTCTTATCGCTATTCTTTTCAAATAGCAAGCAAATGCAATCAGTACTAAACATTTCATAATTTCAACGTACTTATATTTTGCAAAATATAACAGCTACAATATATTTCCATACAAATTTTGGTTATGAGCAAATACATTTGATTTTTCTTACAATGTCATAGAGCGTTCCCATTATAGCTGTATTTTTCAATAATTAGTTTAGTATCAGTTTAATACCAGTATTCATACTTTATTTCTACTTTACTTATATTTTTGTTTACAAATTTGATTATCTCAAATAGTATCAAACTTTACTTTAATTCCAAACCCTAGAATTATTTACACAGTTCTTCTTGGTTCTGCTCAAACCCTTTCATGGTGAGCCTTAAAACCCACCTTTTCCAAACTTAGCTAGCATTTCGAAAACTTCTTCAAGATAGTAAAACAACATTGCAAAAAGCATGATTCTTTACCATTGTTATTGAAATTTACAACCCTAGTAAGAATACATCTCAACATTAAAAAACATTCACGCTATAAAAAATTGCTTATACACAGGATAAGTTTCTAGTACAAAAGCTTAAAACAAGATAGTTAGAAGTCAAACGTACAGGCTTACATCCTTACATAGTATTCTCAACATTTATTTTCTTAAAACATAAATTCCATTGCAAAGAAACAAACCATAGTTTTCAAGTGCATGAGAACCCTTGGTCCTCGTTTTCCTTTTTAAAATTGCATAACAGAGAATTTCTTTACAAACCATTAAAGTTTCACAATGCACAGGACTTGTCCCTTATCAACCGAAAGATCAAAAACTAGAGTCATGAAGCATTGAACTTACACAGGTTTTTACCATTGAAACATCTGGCAAAATAAACAAAATTTTGGGGTCTCTATTGACAACTTAGCCAGGCATCAAAAAGCCAAAAGGAAACATAAAAGACTGAGAAGCTACCCACTATGCAGTTTTGTATCAAAACAAAAACAAGCTAAAAACTTTGCTTTCGGCCATCTTTGAAACTTTTGGAGGTTTCCAACACTCAACATAAATGAAACATCATCAAAGGCACCTACGAGGTCTTGCAAGAACCATCGGAGCTTACTAGGAAAACCGAAGCATTTCCTGTTTCTTTTTCTTCATCCTTCAACCTCTGTTCGAGCGAGTACCTGCCAAACATACATTACAAAAGGTCAAAACAAGTTTTTGCAGAATCAAATCAAGTATTACAACTTTATGTATAGTTTCAATTATTACCTATGATTTTGTCATTTCGAAGAATCAAGCTTTTACATTATCAAAACGACGAAGCAAGTTGTTATTTCAGCACCACCCTAAAGCTTTTCACAGTAGACCTTTCTTTCAACCATGGAAGATTCGAACCCTATCCGAAATTCTATTACATTTCTAGAGGAAGATAAACCCTATTTGGTTATCACGGTTCAAGTCTAGGAGGCTAAAGCCTATAACTGTTTAGAAGTTTATCACTCACAGGTCGTGTGATCGAAACCTGAGAGATACCCTCACCAAATCGTACTTTTTGGGCAGCCTATCGGCCATACCCTAATGTAACAATGAATACTGGAGAGATGGCAAAACATTACATACAACGAGGTTTGGAGTAGCAACATCAACGGTCGAGAATTGATAAGATCAACGAGCATGGAGATGCCAACGGTGTCACTTTGAAGACCGAGCAACTTGCATTGATAGCTATTAATTACATCAACCACAACATCGCCAACAATTCCTGCCAAAAAGGATATTACTGTGTACAACTCGGAAGAGAAGTGTCGTGACAACCTTGCTAGCAAGGTTTTCAAGTGTTAAAACCAATCAAAGTTCTCATGGGCGAGCTACGTGGGTTGACAACTAGCTTTCCATTATGGAGTTCGGTTATGACATTTAATACATGATCATATTTCTGTCAACCTGTCAAATAACACAATTATGGCACATCAACTCAACATTTCATTCATGAGGCTTGGGTGAATTCAAAGCTTACGATAGTCATACTTAGGACAAGAGATTTTGTAATATTACGTTTGATATAATGTTTGTGATACCATATTGCACCGTGTTCAAAGTTTGGCATATGGTAAAGCCCGACAGTGCCAACATATAGATAGGTTCATAATTTGTGTTTAGCATATGATCATATAGTTAGGTTCGCATTCTATTTAAAATATGAATGTAATTTAAAAACCATATCATATTACATTGTAATATGTAGTGTGTAAGTTTTGTATCGTTTCAAAGTTTAAATTTAGGCATTGTACTAATTAAATTACATTGCAGTATGTAGATGCATAGTAACCATAAGAAATGTATCTATTTCATTCCTTCCTTTTTGTATAGGCTTTAGATTGAAGTTTTATATTGATAACTCATAGTATAAGTACTATAATTACTATCTTTTCCATTTGTTTAGCCATGCAACGCAAAGACCTTGGTATCATCATAGATATAGATTAAGCATTGACGAGATACACTCTAAAGCTACCTTTCCAATACAATAGTAATTCTACAAAGTTTCCTAACAGCTTTTTCATTAGATTTTGGTATTATTGTTTTGATTATGATTGTAGCTGTATAACAATTGCTTGGACAACGTAATTTCATATCATTGAAGAGTTTTGAAAGCCAGCCTACAAACTAGATTTAAAAACCAAGTATCCATACCTCCAATCACTAGTGTCACAGAGAAGTACTTAGCATTTTACATTGAGGACGAATTGAAAAACAAAAGTACTCTAAATACTATGATGTCTAGTAGATATCTTACCTGCGGTCTGCACATAGAAACATTTTCAAATGACCTAGATTTTGTAGCCAAGTAAGCTCCAGGGTGCCTCGTAGGACCCCTTTCTTAACAAACAAACAAACTGTCAGCAATCCATCAAGAATATTAAAGCAATACAACTATATTAACATGTAATATTAACCAAGAACTTAAACAAATTTGTAAACTGTACTTGTTTACATAAGCATACAAAGATCTTTCGTTAAAGAGGATTAACATCCATTTATACCTCAAGTAGAAATTACAACCATGTTATCTGAGGATGATGATGTGTCATCGTCATTAAATTATCTTAGTGATGATTTTGATTTAGTTCATATGTTCTACATTAAATAATTATGATAATTATTGTTATTATAAAAAAATATTCATTTTCGTATTTTCAGGATGTTACATGTGGTATCAGAGCTCATGTTCGAACTCTAGGCTTGAAAAAAGGTCCAAGAACACGCCACAGAAAATTTTATTACAACAGAAAATCTTACTAATTCAAATTTAAACTATTGTGTTGTACAGAAATTATTTTAAGTTATAGGTATGGAGAACTCAGCTGAACATTTAGAAGACAGATTTCAACCAAATAGGCATAGCACGGGACAACACTATGCAGAAAAAGGCCACAGTGAATTGAATGACGATTCATCAGAATTGTTACGTGCGTTTCAGGAGTTAAAGGCAGAAATTAGATTTGTGAAACAAGAAAATGAAAGAATTTTGAAGGCACAAGAAGAGTTAAACCAAGTGTTGTTTGAACAGTGCCCAATTGCTGAGCAGGAGAGAGAAAATGAGGATATCTCCAAGGTTGAAGATCTACCACATGGTAATAAAAGTAAGAAAATGAAAGCCGATGATGCGAACAGTGGTTCAACATAATCAGTAGATGCTATTGAAGTACGTGAAAAGAAACGTAACTATTCAAGCAATAGTAGTAAAGGAGATTACAAACGCAGAAAGAAAAGCCAGAAAGAGTATGAACAAATTTCTGGGGAGTTCAAAAAGATTAGACCTCCAACTTTCAATGGAGAAACTGAGAAGGGAGAGACAGCTGAAGCATGGCTGTCCGGAAAGAAGAAATACTTTCAGATTATAACTATTCATAATCATTGAAAACAAAAATGGCTATATATAACTTGACCGAAAAAGCGGACATTTGGTGGCAGGACATCAAAAGAGTAAAGGGTATCAAGGATAAAGATGTAAACAGGAGTACTTTTAAACGATACTTTAAGAAGAAGTTTTTATCTGAACAGTACTATGAAGAAAAAACCAAAGAATTCTACGATTTAAAACTAGGAGGTATGAACATGAAGGAAATGAACACTAAATTTCTGAACTTGTTGAGATATGTGCCATATCTCGTGGAAGAAAAACTGAAGATTCAAAGATACTTGAGTTGTCTACCTTTCAATATTAAGGACATAATCGAATATGACAGTCCAAAAACCTTGGAAGAGGCTATGAGAAAGTTAGTTTTTTGTTATGACACTAACCGGAAAAGAGAAGGAATGTCAAATTGGAAAAGTCATAAGCCCAACAATTTTGAGCTGAAAAAGAAAAATTTCAGGTTCAATGGGAATTCCGGTTTCCAAAAGAAAAATTTTCAGAATCAGAATTTTCAAGGAAATAATTTCAGAAACAGTAAACAACAGAATTCTACAGCACCCTGAAATGCTCCCAATAATACCAGGACCAACGAACAAAAGGCACCCATCAAATGTTTCAAGTGTCAAGGTCCTCACTATGCATCAGAATGTCCCAAGAGGAAGTGGACAGCTAACAACATTCACTCTATTCAAACTGAACCTATTGTTGGAGACGTTGCAAGGGAGATGCTCAGAATTAATGTAGGACTCGACAACAGGTAAGCAGATCATCAAATCTCTATGGTAGAGATTGAAGGTATGCTACACAATCATCTTGTTATTGTTTTAATTGACCCAGGTGCTAGCTTAAGTTATATATCACCAGATATTGTGGAAAGTCTTAAATTAAAAACAGAAAAGTTCAGTAAATATTGGTTAGTTAGACTAGCAACTGGAACAAAGAGGAAAGTATCAAATTTTATACAAACTTGTGCTTTATCCATAAATCAATTAAAGACACAAATGAAGTTAAATGTTTTACCTTTAGGATCATATGATATTATAATCGTAATGGACTAGTTAGAAGCCCATCATGTCATTCTGAACTGTTATGAGAAGAGTTTTACATGTTTAAATGATGAGGGAAAAACCATAGAAGTAAAAGGTATTCTAAGAAAGGTAACCCTTAGACAGATTTCAACCATGCAAGTTAAGAGGGAAGTTAGGAAAGGATGTCAGTTGTTTGCAATAAATGTAGTAAATGATGAGTTTATTTGTAAAGAGGACAAACTGAAATTAGAAGACATACCTGTCCTAAAGGATTTCAAGGATGTTTTTCCTGAGGAGATTCTAGGATTACCTCCTAAAAGAGATTTAGATTTTACCATCGAGTTAATACCAGGAGCAGTACCAAACTCTAAAGCTCCATATAGGATGAATATACTAGAATTAAACGAATTGAAATCACAGTTGAAGGAACTGATTGATAAGAATTATATAAGACCTAGCGTGTCTCCTTGAGGAGCACCTGTTATATTTGTTAAGAAGAAATATGGAACCCTAAGACTGTGCATAGATTATCGCCAACTTAATAAGATGACAATCAAGAATTAATATCCGTTGCCCCGCATCGATGATCTATTTTATCAGCTGCGTGGAGCAACGATATTTTCAAAGATTGATCTAAGGTCAGGATATCATCAAGTGCGGTTTAAGGATGAGGATATTTTCAAAACAACTTTCACAACTCGATATGGACATTACGAGTTCATAGTCATGCCATTTGGATTGACTAATGCCCCGACTATATTTATGTGTTTGATGAACAATATTTTACACAAATACTTAGATAAGTTTGTTGTTGTGTTTATAGATGACATTTTAGTGTATTCTAAAAGCAAAGAAGAGCATGATGAACATCTATGGATTATCTTACAAGTTCTAAGAGATCATCAACTATACACTAAGCTTAGTAAGTGTGACTTCCATAAGGACAAAATTTAGTATTTAGGACACATAATTTCTGAAGAAGGAATCTCAGTTTACCTCGACAAGATAAAGGCCATTAATGACTGGCCGGTTCCAAATGATGTGTCGGATGTAAGATCATTTATGGGTATTACTGGATATTACAGAAAATTTATAGAGGGTTTTTTAAAGATTGCAAACCCCATAACCTCCTTGCAGAAGAAAGGGAAGAAATTTGTGTGGGATCAGAAATGTTCCGACAAGTTTAAGAAGTTAAAGGAATTGTTGACTACAGCACCTATTCTAAGGATAGCAAATCCTAATAAAGATTTTATAGTTTGCACATATGCTTGTAATGACAGACTCAGTGGAGTCCTAACACAAGAAGGGCATGTTGTGGCATACGAATCTAAAAGCTGAAAATACATGAGAAGAATTACTCCACTTATGATTTAGAGTTATTAGCAGTAATTCATGCTTTAAAAATGTGGCGTCACCACCTTATTGGCCAAAACTTTACCTTACGGACAGACAACATGGGTCTGAAATATTTATTAGATGAGACAAATATGAACGCTAGACAAGCTAGATGGTTAACTTCCTTAAGTGAGTATGATTTCGAAATTCAGCATATTAAAGGGAAAGAGAATAAGGTTGCAGATGCATTGAGTCGTAAAGCAAAACGGAATTTTATTTCAGCCACCAGTTCTTACTCAACAGATTTAGAAAATCAAATCCTTGAAAGGAGTGAAACGAATGAAGAATACATAAAATTAAAGAAAAAGACAGCAAACAACAGTTCTGAAAATTCTATGGCAGATTATAGAATGAAGGAAAATGGACTATTGCTATACAAAAACAGATTGTATGTACCTAACATACCAGAAATAAAAATTCTGATTTTAAACGAGATACACTCTAAAGCTACATTTCCAATACAATACTAATTCTAGAAAGTTTCCTAAAAGCTTTTTCATTAGATATTGGTATTATTGTATTGATTATGATTGTAGTTGTATAACAATTGCTTGGATGACGCAATTTCATAGCACTAAAGAATTTTGAAAGCCAACCTACAAACTAGATTTAAAAACCAAGCATCCATACCTCTAGTCACTGGTGTCGCAGAGAAGTACTTAGGATTTTACATTGACGATGAATTGAAAAACACCAGCACTCTAAATACTATGTTGTTTGGTAGATCTCTTACCTACGGTCTGCACATAGAAACATTTTCAAATGCCTTAGCTTTTGCAGCTAAGTAAGCTCTAGGGTGCCTCATAGGACCACTTTGTTACAAACAAACTGCTAGCAATCCATCAAGAATATTAAAGCAGTACAACTGTATTAACATGTACTATTAACCAAGCACTTAAACAAATTTGTAAATTGTACTTGTTTACATAAGCATACAAAGATCTTTCGTTAAAGAGGATTAACATCCGTTTATACCTGAAGTAGAAATTACAACGATGTTATCTGAGGATGATGACGTGTCATTGTCATTAAATTATCTTAGTGATGATTTCGATTTAGTTCATATGTTCCGCATTAAATAATTCTGATAATTATTGTTATTATAATTTTATTTTATTTTTTGGTATTTTTGGGATGTTACAACAACCTCCATCTAACCCAAACTAATCCCTAAACTCTAGGATGCATCATATTGAGGCATTGTCTCTAACACCCCCCCTTAATGCCTACTTTACACAACATAACAAAAGGTTACAACACAAATTTTCTCATGTCTATCTCACTAGTCTTGATATGCAGTTACATCCATCTCTGAACTTCGTAGACATGCTCTTTCTCTCCCATCATCTTCAAGCTACTACTTCATAAAACACAAATACAACCGCTTCCAACCATCTTTGAAGTATCTATAAGATCCACGAATCTGAACTACCCCAAAGAATAGTCTCGACACTAAAACATTCAGTAATCGATCTTACAAAATTACCTTTACACACACTCACCAACACAATGATAACCCGTAACTGATTATCTTGAAGCACCGAAGTACAACAAGAATCTCCAGCTTTTAACAGACTTGTAGACATACTCAAACTAATTATGCGTTCTTGTGGCACCGAAGAACTCAAGAACTACATTCTTGAATTACATCACTCTGTTCTATATTTGGTTCTGCATTATTATTATTGAACTCATACAAACTCACTTGGTGAACAAATATCAATAATACATATTATAATCTTAACCCAAAGAAGAATCAAACCCAAACTTGCAACAACAATACTGGCCTTCCTCATGTGCAGCCATGGCTCTTTCAAACTTATGAATTCTTTACGGCGACTTAAATTTCTTGAAACGCAGATAAACAAGATCTATTCCTTCTGATTGGCTTCTTGGAGATAGCTCTTCCCTAGATGACCTTGGATTCCTCCTTGCAGATGTCGGTGCACGGGTCAAATGCACCCTTGCAATTTTTCTGTCAGCAGATATGGAAAATTCCCTATAGTTATAGAAAATGAATCCCATCAGTCTAGCATAGGTAGCACATCACACTATTAAATATGCCTAGCATAGGATATAGCTAACACGGTTGCCTCCTGCAGCAAATGATAGTCGTGTGACCTTCTGGCTCTTAATGGAAAGCCTGCATCAATTCTCGCACAAAACACACGCAATAAAAAAATACACTCTCACCAGTTAAATAACACATTTAGAAATTCAACATTCCTACGCTATTCTATATATGTACAAAGATTCGGCTCCCAATCTATTTCATCTTCCCAGGCACTCCCGTGAGGGATTAAGCCCAGCCAAGCTCTGATACCAACTTAGAATTCATAAAAGTATAGATACAGAAAATATATACTCAACAATAGTTTGTATTACTCATCATAAACAGAGATACATCAGGTATATATAGTTGGAGTGAGATCCAACTTATTCCACTCTTGGAGGGAGAGGTTGAGAGAATCTCTCAACAACCCCAACAAACCCAAACCATTCCGTAAATTCTAGTACGCATCATTAATGAGGCATTATCTCTAACAGAAAATATCTAATATGTGGTGTGCTTCTCTTGAGGCTTTTGATCTTGTGGCTGACGACCTTCATTGGAAATTTTTTAATGGGGATTCGGTCCATCTAGGAATTGACCCTTGGATAGGAGGTGAGGATGCATACAGCCTTCCACCCCATATGCTTGATCACTTATAGGACATAGGTTTCTTCTTCTTGGCTCAGGTATAGGATTTGACATCTACCAATTATCACAAACATGGATGGATTGACACGACCAATATCGAGTTTTTTTAGAGGGACCAATTGATATGGGACTCTTTCATCACAAACCTATAGTTTTCCTCTATTCACTTGGTCAATAGACTAGATGGAATTTGTTGGATTTGGAACTAGGATAGAGGTATATATACTCCCAAGAATGGCTACGAAGTATTATGCTTTGAGAGGCACTGCGTGGAACCAATATAGTGGATTTAAAAAATTTGGCAATTGGCATGTCCACTAAAGATCCAATTATTTGTCAAGGGATTTTACTACGATTAGAATGGCGTAGATCTTTCTGAGGCACTACGCATATGGCACCAAGACCCAATTGCAAAGGATGGAATGGAGTTTCCATACGTTATTCTTTGGTCTACATGGAAGGCACGTAATTTGGTAACTTTCGAGGATAAGATGATCCCTCCATTGGTCTACTCACACAAGAGTATCTCTCTGATGGGCCATACACTACAAAAATTTGTGGTCAATCTTCCTTGGACGATCACGATTGAAGTCGTGGACATTACCACCCCCTGGTGTTTTATCGACATCGCTGCTCATGGAGACCCACCTGTGGGTGGTATCGTAGGGGTCGTACATCATTCAACTCACCATTGGACAAAATTTGCAGCCTCTATGGGCCCAGGATCCAACAATTGGGCAGAATTATTGGCTGTTAAATTTGCTCTCATCTTGGCTTTCTCATTTGGCATTCCCAGGTTACAAGTCATTGGTGACTCTCTCTCTTAGTCATTAAATGGCTAAAACATGAATGGATACTGACGAATATCAATCTTGAGGCCATCTTCAAGGATGTTGACTGAATTATGAATCTTTTCCATTTTATCTCTCCCCAGTATGTGTACAGGGAAAGAAACTCAATGACATATCAACTATCCAATATCGGGCTACAATTTGGGGTCGGCACTTGTAAACAATAGGATTGTAATAATGACACTATTACTGAGGATGATCCGGGATCTTTCCCATTTTGAGTATGGTCACAATATACATACTTTAATGTATATTTTTGTTGATTGTCTCTATTAGATAAGATAGAACAAAATCACTAGCTAAAGTATTCAAGTAGATATAATTGAGCAGCCCGTAATGGAAAACAATAGTAAGTGTTCAGGCTGAGATATCCCATAAAAACTATATTTTTGAAGAGGCCACTCATGAGTCATGTAGAATGTGTTTTCTTAATTAAAAAACTAGGGACTTTATTCTATGGAAGAAAAACATAAGCTAAATTATCAAAATGAAAACTTAGCTATTTAACCAACAAAATGTAAATTGGAAAAATGAAAACTAAGCTATTTGCCTAGTAAAACGAACTTGCAAAATAAAAATAATCTATTCACCAACATGCATAAACAAAACTATTTAAATATAATTATAAAAATTGAAGTACATCTCGTTTGTTCCATAGGAAGATGATGAAACCTTTAAATAATATATGAATAACCTTTTACCCATCTATTGGATAAAATGATGAGTTTAGCCTTTCCACAACACATTAAAATATCTTTCTTTTACTATTTCCCTTCCGCGAGAAAAAATGGTTGAATACAATACTGATTTAAACGTTGTTCTTTAGAATAGCAATGTGAGATAATTGTGCTTGGAAATCCCTAATGCACATCCTGTTCGATCCATAGATGATCTTGGAACCTTGTAATAATATATGAATCACCTGTGACTGTAATGTCCCAAAAATAGCAAAAAATTAAAATTTCCGCTGACTGCAATAAACATTAGTTTATAATAACAAACTGCATACTTTATGTTTAATTTGGTCAAACATTCCTACTTGTACGAAAAAATGTAAGCCAATCTCCTTTGTGTTACATGGTCTTTGTTATGTATTGTTTTTGAGTTGCAGAAGCGGTGTGGAAAAATACTATGAGGTCATGTTTCCGTTGCAATTATAACTACTGGTTGTAAATAACACTCATTATTGTTTTAAGAACTATATGGTCTAAATTTTGATGTCTAATGTCGCCCTCGGGTGATATACTTCTGTGACGTCAGTATGTTATTCATATGGTGGTACTATCCTGCTCTAGGAGAGGTAATTACATACCTCGGTAGGGTTGCCGAGAGGTATGGGTGAATGTTGTGGTGGTCAGACTTACTTCGCAACACGCTAATGCTATTTCGTCCTTCTATGTTTGCAGGTCCATTCTATCTGAGAGTGTTATCTCTAAATAGTGGGTTCACCTTTTACTACTGGTCTTGTCTCACTAAGATAATGATAGTTTTATATAAAATGAGGATCCCATTACCAAGGGAGTTCATACATAAATATCTCCCCAATGTAAGGTGCACATCTAGTAGTTTAAAGTAATTTGAATGAAGCGTGCGGTGGGTCATAGTCTTACTATAGACTTTGTACAAACATCGAGCCTGTTGAGATTTAAATACAAGTGTGGTTACACCCACAAATTCACTATAGACTTTGTAATTAAAATTGAACCTCCACTATAAAGAGACTGGTATATTCTTAAATGCGCTTTTAATGAGTATGGGTAACAGCTTGTCCCATGAGGGTTTGGATAATTAGTTGGGGTTTGCTATCATTGTCCCTTGTAGTCGACTTTCTCCATCTCTGGCTCTGCACTTCGTTGTATGGTGGCTGCGTTGTATACTGACCCGAGCCCTGCTTGTGGTCAGTACCCTTGGTAGGTATTGAAGTGGACTATGGTGTAAGGCGTTCCTCCTTCTTACAGGTAAGGAACGAATGGTTCCTAAATTCCTTTGATAATTTCATCTTTCTGTATCGATCTTTGACTAATTGTTAAACTTGTTGAAAAATGACAGGTGATAAAGCTTTGGTCAGGGAGTTACAATGGTTCATGGTGCCATGGCTAGGGTAATGGTAAGTCTGACTTACCCACTTGGGCCCTGCTTCTCGCACCTCTAGTGTTTGTATGTATGCATTTTAGCCTGGTCTAGCATGGAGGATTTCGTAAGCCTTGGGCTCACTAAATCACTTTTGGAAGTCGTTATGTGTCATTTGGCTATCCCAGAGAGGATGGGATTCTTGCTGTAATTTTAATAGTGGAAGAGTAAAAGAACTTGTTTTAGTAACTGGGTCTTACTAGCCATTCGGTTCTGCGAAATCTTGTAAAAAATGGAATGCTATTTTTCTGTGTATGACTCCTGTACAGTTGCAAAGAATCCAATGGGACATTTCAGATTTCTTTGTTTAAATCTAAGGATTTAAGCCGAAACTTACTAATGCTACTATTATGGGTTCTTGGGTATTTTGGAAATCTGTTTGTACGGTAATCATTCAATGATAACAGGTCTCAGCGCCTTTAGTTTGGGAACTATGGCTGTGATTTTCTATGCCTCTGTCTCTTGTACTGGGGTTAGCATACTTCACTTATCTTACTAATGGCGTGAATATAATGGTTACTGATATGAGGAGGGTTTCCAAGTTGTATTCAGCACTTTATTCCTCTACTGTTGATGACCATGACCCTTGTAGGGAATTCCTACAAGTTTTGGGGCATGAGATAGTCGTGGGATTTGACCTTTGATCTTTGTTTTCATTTATGCATCTTTGTTTGTGATTTTCTGGCATTTCTAAACACTGTCAGATTATAATGTAAAGTTGTTAGGGTTAGATCGAGTTTGGGTAGGGTATCAATCTGTGAGATTATAAAATTCTATGCTCTTTGAAGACTAGATCGATGGTGGTAGCGACGGCAGAATGTTATGTGTGTTTTGTATTGGAAAAGAGGAATGTATAAAAGAAATTGACAACTCCTGTTCTTCCTATTGTCATCGTTTTAAAACCAATGTAGTGTGTGTAAAAATTCATGTGGCTTTCCAAGAAACAAAGTATATAGAAAAAAATTGATACAAAGATCGATGCTATGTTTTTCTTACGTCAGATTTGGTATTGTTGGGTATTCGAAATGTCTAGACTAAGATTTTTCTATTTAAAGAAAAACTGGATCTCATTTTCTAAAATGTCTTGATGACGTTTACAGATGTTTTTTAAGATGAGAGAAAATAACCACCAAAGATTTTAGTTGAATTAGATCAACGATTCTGATATTCTAGTAAGCAATACAATGACTAGCAAAGACTAGGAATGCCATTCGACTCTGTGAAAACTTGTTTTAAAACAGAAATCTAGAACTTTACTAATTTAAAGTTTCATGCATGAACAAACAATGTATAAATTATAAGAGGGTTTTATACAACTCTCATACCTGTTGATCCCTGTAGCTTGTTCCACTTGTTAATGTCCTGCTGATCCCTGTAGCTTGTTCCTGCTAATGATGACCTGCACACTCAACCACTAATTAATGAAAACCTCTTGAGCTCTTAACTGACTTGACAATTTATCTTGGATTGGATGACTTTGGGACTACCACATTCCTCCCAACCATGATTCTACAACCGTTCTTGGTTCAGTATGAATCCCCCCGAGCTGGTTCTGACATGCAAACTGAGAAGTAGAGGCCCTAGGTGTGTATCTTGTTCAGATCTCCAAATCTATTGGTAGATTCACTTCCTTTAGCAGAGAGTCCTTCTTGGCACAATAATAATACCAAAAGAAAAAGATCCCCCAATCTTTGGGGTCTGTCCTCCTTAAGTAGGACAAATCTTGAATTATGACTATTGGAAATTACTGGTTTCTTTAATATAATTTAATTTATAAAAACAATACTTGTTTATTTAATTGCTAGTTATCTTGGAACTAGGACTTCTCAACCTGTTTGATTAAAGTGTTTTTTTTAAATCTTTTAGATATTTTCATAATAATAACAATATACAATTTATAATTTATAATACCGCCTAAATATAAATAATTAATATTTAGTAAGTGGTAGCCTCCTCATACATAAATATATATCTATAAAGTGTAAACATTTATAAAAGGATATATAAATAATATTTAACCAATGCATATTTATTATTGAAGCTCCTAAATAATAATACTACTGGCGGTCTTCAGCATTTTGTTTCACAAGACGCTTCTTTTAGTTCTATTTAAGGAAAGGGTCCACTTATTTGGATGGTTTCGGTAAGCTAGTAAAGGCACCTCTAGTCTCTCCCTTTGCATGTCAGATTCCCTCATTTTAACATGGTAGTTCCCGCAGTAGATGATGATAATAAGATTTATTTAATCAAGTCGAAACAATTGTGATAAGACACGTAAGTGCTATTCGGAGTCCTCTTTGACTCAACACTTGAGAAGTAGTAACCCCGAGTTCTCTTCAGAGCCTTTCAACTCAACACTCTCACATGGGCATTACGCTAGTGCAATTCTAGAGCCTCTGCTCAACACTAGGGCTAGAATGTGGTTGTGAGGCACATCTAGGATAATTAAATGTCCTCGGATCCGGTAATCATTTCCTTCAAGCTTGGAATGCTCCAGGGCTCATGCCCAACACTCAACGTACATCGGGGCTTAGGCCCAGTACAAAATAGAATCCTCTAAAATACATCGGGGCTTAATCCCAGTATATAGGTCATTCATGTGTTTCTGAGTCCACACTCGTACACTAATAATCAACTATGTAAATCATGCTCTGCATAGTATAATGTAACAAAAGGAAAAGTCTCAGTATATCATAATTTGTAACCAATTCTCCTAATACAACATAGTTTATTCATCCAGGTTTTCCTGCCCCGCATGTATCAATAATGAAACAAATCAGGGTCCATGCCCCATATGTCAACTCACGAAGGAATAAATCAAAACAAACTAATGCTATTTCAAACATAATAAATCACATATACTAGGGTCGTGACCCGATATAATATCATAACATAGTCAAAAGTTGGGATATTACAGTGACCCATCTATTGGATAGAATGAAGGATTTAGCCTTTCCACAACACATTAAAATATTTTTATTTTACCATTTGATTTCCACAGCTCACAAGAGAATTGTATGGCACACTATGAGAATGATGTAGCACATTGGGAGAATTCGATAATAGACTAGGAATTGGGCATTGATTGGGAACCTATGGAATAATAAGATATTCGTCGTATGTATAGATATGGATTAGATCTACGAAAAGAGCACTAGTATCCCATAAACAACACTAGCATCCCATAAACAGTTAGAACTCGATAGTTTAATCAAATCTCTTTTAAAAACTAATTAAATTCATCAATTTAATCCAGAAATATGTATGAAAACCTTCCAAATGGCTATTATTTTATGATTAAGAGAAATAATAGGGTATACAATTTGTTATTAGACCATAAACATTTAAAAATCACAAAAAGATGAGAAAATTAGGATATTTATGTGACTCATCATACCTCGCAATTAAAGGATTTAAACATCTTAATTTAACGAAATTGACCACTATCCTTCAATTTTTTAGACATTTGGAGCTTTTATGAAATCGACACCTCTTGGGACATCTCGGTCCTTGTTGAGTTACAAGTTTCTGGTATATCTGGCTTGCGGGCTGTTGGATATACCCTTGGGAGGTTGTTGTTCCCATGGTTAAAAAAAGAAGAAGGAAATTTGAATCTTAGTTACTACCAATATGTCTCTAGCATATGCTAGAAATCATCCATGGCCTTGGATACAGACCTACATTACCAAGATATTTGATTAAATTTTATATACTTGTTACCTCATTAGACTGCTTTTCGAATTTTCAGGGTAATAGATATTTCTTGTTCTTTTTTTTGCTTCTTATTTTTTTCCCTTATTTTTTATTCTTTGTATATTTTTCTTTAAAATTACATTCACATTCAATTTTGATCATTGTTCCAAACCTTACAAAATCATTGGGTCGAGAGGCCCTTTCTGCAACTCAAAGTAGATGAGATATGGATGAGATATGTCACAAGATGAGATATGGATGAGATATGTCACGCTTGTTACATGTAGGATCCAAATTTAAACTAGCTAGATTGTAAAATACATTTATATAAATATACATCGAATTTAATACATTGAATTTAAATTTCAGTTTCCATTCACGCGTCCTCAATTTTAAATATTTTTTGTCATAAATAGTTATGAGAATAACCATTTTACTTCATAATCAACTAATGAATGCAATTTGTGCACATTTGTATGGTTTATGTGTTATTGTTTAGGATCCCAAATTGGAATAGTTGGCATGTGGATGAATATAGTGGATTATGTATTGTTAATTTGATAATACAACAATAAGTAAGATATTAGTTTTGTGATAATTGCAAATTAACCAATAATTGGGTAAATTGAAAGCATTTTACTTCACAATTAATTAATGAATGCAGCTTTTGTGTATTTGTAGGATTTATATGATATAATTTACAACATGAAATAGTTGGCACTTGGACGATTAAATTTGGGTGAATAACTATTTCACTTCATAACCAATGAATAAATTTCGTTTTGTCTATTTGTAGGATTGATGTGTTATACTTTAGAACATGTAATAGTTGGCACTTCGACCACTAAATTTGGGTAAATAACTATTTTACTTCATAATTAATTAATTAATGATTTTTTTGCTTATTTGTAGTATTTATGTTTTACCATTTACCACATTTACAACATGATTCCAAATTGGAATAGTTGGTGGTTAGATATTAGTTTTGGGTGAATATCTATTTTACTTCATAATTAATTATTTAATTTAACATTGGTCTATTTGTAAGATATCCAAATTGGAATAATTGGTGCTTAAATAATTATAACCTAAAATATATTAGATCAAATGTATTTTGAAGTTGATAATATAACAATGAGCTAAATATTAGTTTTGTAATAATTGAGTATTAATAAACCAGGATAGATCCATCTTAACGCTCTATCAAGCATGCAACCAGGGATCAAATCCCTTGAGGTGCAAGCCCCTTTTTAGAGTCCTAAACTTTCTGAAGAGATTTGATCTCTATCAGTCCTTGATAGAGCCAGAGTTAAGATGGATCTATGCTAGTATTTTATAACCACAATTTATGATTTTAATTTACCTTAAATGATTACCGTGATGTTAAAAAAAAATCAACAAATGTTTACATTTTCCATCAGTGTTGTAAAATTATCACTATCCACGGAGCAAAGCATCAATTTGAAAATGGAACTATCAAATGTTGAAGAAAGCCTCCTAGTTTGGGTAATATAAAAGAAATAAATTTCAAATGTAAGAATTCTCAATGTAAGAAACCTTCTACAATATTTCCTTTGGTGGTTAACGTGGATAATATTAAAAAAAAAATGATTTTTTTGCATCTCATCAGTAAAATAGAATGATAAACATGTCCCTTTTGACAGAAATTGCAGAGCAACAACGAAACACAAAAATTGGGAAATTTTGTATATGCATTCCATTAGGCCCGAAGGCAAAGTCAGAGTAATATACAAGCTAAGTTGGGTGTACTGAGACTGCCCATCACATGATCTTCACGTGGTTTACAACTACTGCAATTAATGATGTTAAGATATAACTATGGCTAAGCAGTGAATTCCGTCTACAGAATATAAGTGCAGTGGGTGAGATTATCACTCTAGCTAACACTCCCTCTTAATCTCAACCATAAGCTATGACAAGAGAAATTACACTAACTGCCTCTTGATTTCTACTACCACTGCCTCTGAGGGATTACATCAAAATTACACCAAAAATTCAAAACATGATTCCTCCTGGTCTAACTCATCCAAGCTTACAATGTGATAAAAAAACATTTCATTTTTACTTTCTTTGCTTTGATTTGCTGATGCAGCTTGTTTCTACACTTTCTTCTCCAAGTTTTGAGGTTTTGAATGTTTTTCTTCTTTTTCTTTCTCCAGACCTTATATACTAGATTTCTTTTCTTATTCATTTCTTCTTCAGTTGTTTGGTCCTTGAAGTAGGCAGATGTACCATTTACGAGACCATCAATATTGTTGTTGCTGTTCAGCAGTGTTGGCATGCTTAGATGTTCTTCAATCTTCTTAGCAATGGGCTTCTTCCATGATTTCTTACCATCATTCAAATGTGATTGGCCTTGTTTAGTGGGCTGCTCTCCCATTAAACTGTAGTAGTATCTTATCTCTTCTAGGATCCACTGCTTAAAAAGGCTTTCAACAAATTTATCATATTCTTCAGATCTGTTTTCTAGTTCTGCATATTCTATGTAGTCTTCATCATACTTGGGCTTTGCTAGCCACTCTTCAATAAATTTAAAATCTTCATCAAAATGTCTTGGTACTTTGACTGCATGCTCTTGTTATTTTTCTTCAGCTATTGCAAACAAATTCTTGCTCTCAATGCCTGCACACTCACAAACAATAGAAATGTTATGAAAATATTTTTCCCTCATGGGATTGACCTTCATAGTATCTTTTTCTTTGTCTTGTGCAACTTCTTCAACTTTTTCTTTAAAATTATTTGCAACTAAATCTTCTTGGCTTTGTTCTACTTCACAGCTTTGACTAAGACTGTTGGATCCTTTTTAGCTATTACAACAATTTTGTATTCATTTGTGTTTGGGGAAAGTGCTTCTCCTGGTATAGCAGGTTCTTTAACTTCATTATCCACAACTATGTGCAATTCACTAAATTTTTCAACAGCTTCTATGGCTGGAGTTTCTATTGCTACGATGGCAGTTCTATCTTCATATTCATCCACAAGTGCCTCTACACCATGGGATTCACTGGTTGTCTTCTGCTTCAACTGTAGGCTTCTCTTCTGCTACTTCTTCAACATGCTGTGACATTGTTGGCTACTTGCACATGACACTCCCCTTTACTTCAAATTCATGTTTTAAAGTTTCCCAAGCTTCCTTGGCTGTTTTAGCTCTTGCTACCTTCAAAAACATATTTTCATCGAAGGCCTGTTGAAGGAGATACAAAGCCAATTCATGCTTCTACAATTTTTGGTTTTCTGTCATGGCCTCATAGGCCTCTAGATCTAGGGGATGTACAAATTCATTTTGAACTAAATACCATAAATCCTTTGCTCTAAGAAAAATTCTCATCTTGATAGCCCAAAACTCATAAATTTTAACTGAAAAAAGTGGTGGTACTAGGAGAACTCTGCTGCTCCAATTATCGTGGATCTCCTCTTGGAATTCAACTATATTAATAAGCTCCTTTGCAATGGGAGCTTCTTCATATCTATGTGCAAAATACTTTGCCTCTGCCCTTGCATTTCTTCTTTTAATTTGCTTGAGTCTTCTTTGGTAACTCATTTCTCAAGCGAGCTCCTCTTAAATTGGGATTTTGTAGATGTATTGGTCTGTATCTTGTATCATCGAGCCACAGACTAAGCTTTGGATTTTCAACAAACTGAAAGGATGGACATAGCTTATCGAGCTCTGAAACTTTGAACAAATGAGAGAAGAGGAAAAAACAGCTGCAACTATGGTGGCGACAACCACATAAGCCAGAAACTATAGATACTGCTCAATCATCCTCTCAGCTTCATTTAGTGGATATGACCCTTCTTTTGCAAAAGAAACGTGGACTTACAGCCCAAGCAGGCTTAAAGTTTAGAAAATTTACACCAGATCTCCAATTCCAATAGGGTCGACTTCCCAAGCAATCAACAAATAATATCCTCAACAACTAAAATTCTGTGGAGTTTGTCTTCAACTTCCATGGGCTGCTAAACTCCTACCAGACCAGCAAATGTTTATTTTTGCTTGGTTACTGCAAACCATAACTACGACTCTTTATATTTTCTTCCTGAGACCACTCCTTCAGGAACTACAATTGGTAACATGACCTCTTCTGATTGACATGGATGGAGGTGCTTCTCCTCATTGGCTCGACATAGTCAGGAGCTTGGCTCACTTAGCACTACATGCTAGAAATGCCAATGCAAACTTGCTTGACAATGGTGTTGTCCACGGACTTGGATCAATGCACAACAAATCTTCTAGATGACTACTAGTGAGTCTCTATTTGGCCACAGCAGTGTCTCACAAAATCATAGATGCGATACGATCTAATACCATGACGGAAATTGCAGAGCAGCAGCGGAACACAAAAATTGGGCAATTCTGTATATGCATTCCATTACGCCCGAAGGCAATGTCAGAGTAATATACAAGCTAAGTTTGCCATACTTAGACTGCCCATCACGTGATCTTCACGTGGTTTACCACTACTGCAATTAATGATGTTCAGATCTAACTACGGCTAAGCAGTGAATTCCGTCTACGGAATATAGATGCGGTGGGTGAGATTGTCACTCCAGCTAACAACTTTACCTTCCCCACATCTATCTTATTTTATTTTCGATCTATATTCACCTCCTTAATGGTTAAAAATTCATAGTTACTTTGAACTCATGCTAATTACCTCTCGCACGTTATGAAGTGTCACATCACACACCATAGTTGAAGATCTTGGTTGTCCTTGGTCAACATTAGGTATAGTTGTATGGAGTGTGGATGTGAAAAATGTACGTGAAGAGTAGGAAATGAAGGTTTGCAACAAAATTTTAATTAGGGGCCAATAGAAATATAACGATATAGGCCTAACTAATGATTTTATCTTGAAAAGCAGAAATTCAAACAAAATTCAAAGAGAAAGTAAATGTTGGAGTGCATAGAAATATTTTGTCCGTAGTAAATTCAAATTCATCAACAAGTCATGATTGTTTTTGTCAACCCCTTTTTCCAATGTTCCCAAAGGGTTTTCACCACAAGATTATTTTCTTATTTCCCTCTTTTTAAGATGGTGAATTTTCATACTAAGGAATGAAACGAGACGGTTCTTTATTCACAACCCACGGAAATAAGTTATATCTATTAAACTTCCATGAGATTGAATTATGGTTGATGTAATGGGATGGATAAAATTGCAAACTAATGGAGAGTCGAAATGAGTGAGTTGAGGTTAACTCGGTCAATAATACAACCCCACAAGGAATGCGTGTGTGACCAAGAATCAACTATATATACACAGTCCACACATATACATCGAGAATCAATGGATAAGAATACAACTTCATGTCTATCGCGTGACCAGGTAATCATTCATACCGAAGTTTGTTATTTCACAAGTAGAGTTTGTTTCTAGGAATTAACTATAAATACAACACAGACTCATGTATATGTGTGCGTGTTTGTAATAGAAAAGTCAAGTCTTTGGAGATAGAATTTCGTGAATTCCTTCTTAACCAATTTAGTTTATATCTTCCTCTCGTTTACGCAAATGTTTACTTGATTCGATTAATTTATCTCATCTTTGAAATTACTCTGAGACAGATGAAGCACGGGATTCATAGTGATTGAGGATAAATTGGTGGTCCTCATTCTTGTGATTCATAGTGATTGAATATAAATGGGTGGTCCTCACTCTTGCGATGCAATAAATTATTTCATGGTCATGGAAATGTTTATGCAACTCAATTCTCGTTCCATTTAAGGCCGATTACATAACTTTGTTATTTCACAAATACCCTCTGGCACCAGGAATTAACTACAAATGCATTGGTGAGTTCTTTTTTAACAAATTTGGTTTATATCTTTCTGTGTCTATGCATTGGTGAGTTCATTTTTAACAAATTTTGTTTGTCTTTATGTGTCTATACATTCGTGAGTTCCTTTTTAACAAATTTTGTTTATACATTTATGTTCATTCAGACGAATCAACCATCACGGTATTCTAAGACGAAAAGTAAGAACCTTCTTCAACTTTTCATTTTAATTTCATTATTCATACTTCAATGCTAATGAATTATTTTTGTATAAGACCATCATAAGATGGTATATTTGTAACAAATGAAAAGTATTATTGTATTTTATAATCGATCTTTATTGACTAATTTTCGCATAACTTAACCTCTTTTACAGGAGCACATAATGGGGAATGATATAATTTCTACAGGGTTTTAGTTTGTCATCTATATATATAATTATTTTGAAAAGAGGTTCATCCATTCACCTCCTGGGACTAGGTTTCGAAACCACTCCATGGTCATTCGCCAAGAATGCATAAATGAACACTTTGTTATTATTTAATATTTTATGTTATGTTTGCCGAAATATTATTAATCTACTTTTTATGTATTTGTAATGTTATTTAAATTTATTTATTTATCTAAATATCTTGATGGAACTCTGTAATAAAAAAAATATAATAAAAACACACATATATATATCTTAAATGTTTTAAGTTCTTTAATCTTTTAAATTATTTTTATTAGAATGTGATAATAAAATCTTCGTCCAATTATTATTCCAATTATTATTGTTCATTGTTCAAATTTCATTTTTTGGTATAAATAGATTTAACATCCTCAAATAATTCCATATCTACAATTCTTGCTGAGTAAAAATGAAAGAAAAATGATTCGTAAAGACTTTAAACTACTCTTTTGTGTCTTTAAAAGAGAATAAGAGAAATTGATAGTATTTTTCATTTATTTCTAATGACATTAAATATATAATATTTTTTAGCCAACTCATCACTCATTAAATGAAGATTTATGTTCTTTCAAGGAATGTAAAAATGTGAAAGGGATGATGATCCTAGATTATCCTAAGATATAAGTAATTTGTTTGTGGAGTTTTGCAAAAGGCTATTATTCTATATGAACATGCATCCATTATGTAGGTGAGGGTGTATTAAAAAGCCAAAATTATTGAGCAATTGGGAATTTTTAGTTTGTTTATCATTAAGTGGTATTTGTATTACATGAATATTCAAAGTTTTTTGTCTTTTGAAAATTTAGTTAGTTTTTTGTTTTTTTTCTCTAAATTATTAAAAAATATATATATTTATTTGTTAATTAAAAGTTTTATGTTGATAAAAAATATTTATTTTTATTTTAGTTTATTTAAAAAAATAATGATAAATATAGTGCAAATAGCTTTATATATTACTTTTTATTTTTATTTTTTTTATTTCTTAAAAAAAAATATTTTTCCATCAGACTTTAAAAAGAAAATATAAATGCAAGTGTACATACTTGTTTTATTTATTTTTTATTCTTATTGTCAATAATTTTCTATAATTATAAAAAGAATATTAAAAATAAAAATATGTAACAACTTAATTTTATCACTACATTGTTAAGTGAGAATGATATTCACATGTTTGAGAACTTGTATTACCTAAAATTTCCAAGGCATGTTTACGGGATCCGTTGAATTATTAATAAAAAATTATACGTAAATAGTCGTGCAAAGCAAGTCTAAGCTATCGGCGGTGGCAGCGTCTTTCATCATTGAATTGCTGAACTATCTTGTTTCGAGAACCATAGCATCCTCTTTCCATTATCTTTGTTGCTTTATTTACTTTCTCTTGAACGCCCTGTTGGTGTTATTCCATGCGATATAATAATTATTCATTGAATTTGAAAAGCTTTGTAATATGATTTCACAAGCAACATTTACAATAACTTACTATATAATCTAATTATTGTAATTATTCATTGAATGTGAAACGTTTTATAATATTATATCACACGTAACATTTACAATAATTATGGTTCATTGCTATTGCCAGGGTGGAGGGGAAGTGTTTCTTTGTTCCATAAAAAAAATAAAGAAAGATGTATGTGGTAGTTTAATTGTGAAAGGAAAAAAAAAAAAAATATCTGTCTTAATTTAGTGGTGAAAAAACCCTCCTTCCCAGCTTTCTCTGTAAACTCTAAAATAAGTCCTTCTCCCTACCTTCAAGCTTTCGCTTGCATTACCAACACCACAAGAAAGTCATGCATTTCAATTTGTGCTTGATTTAATCGATTATGTACACATAAGATGTATGTCGTAGTTTAATTGTGAAAGGAAAAAAAATATAAGAAGAATATCTGTCCTAATTTAGTGGTGAAAAAACCCTCCTTCCCAGCTTTCTTTGTAAACTCTAAAATAAGTCCTTCTCCCTACCTTCAAGCTTTCGCTTGCATTACCAACACCACAAGAAAGTCATGCATTTCAATTTTTGCTTGATTTAATCGATTATGTACACATAAGATGTATGTCGTAGTTTAATTGTGAAAGAAAAAAAATATAAGAAGAATATCTGTCCTAATTTAGTGGTGAAAAAAACCTCCTTCCCAGCTTTCTCTGTAAACTCTAAAATAAGTCCCTTCTCCCTACCTTCAAGCTTTCGCTTGCATTACCAACACCACAAGAAAGGCATGCATTTCAATTTGTGCTTGATTTAATCGATTATGTACACATAAGTTCATGCACGAGTTTGAAAAGCTTCTTAAAAGTTTTTGTGTTTGGTAATAAATAAATTCTAACATTCGCTCAAAGATTTATACTATCCTGCATTTGCATATATGTGTCTTTCTATAATAAAAAGAATTAGCTTAGAAATTATTCTTGTTCTATAATATAATTTTTAACAATTTTGTATTTACTTTTTTAGGAAAAGTATTTTGTATTAGATTATATTTTTACCATAAAACCTCACAGGTCGACTCCTAGCTACCGCACCTACCATCATTGATTCACCAAACACCTGTGAAAGAAAATGCATAAGTTCTCAGTATTTGATGGTGGTAGGGGTTTGGATCGAAACAAACAAGAGATAAACGAATGATTCAGTAAAATTGAACAGATATGCCCCATGACTATCCCTTAATATCCAGAGGCCAAAACAATAACCACAATCTTGGTCTCTTAGCTCGAAGACTATTTAAAGCCATCAAAAGGGAAAACCCATGTTCCTATTGAATTTTATGAAAAAAATTCATATATATATATATTCAAATTTTATAATCTCAAATTTTATCACCTATTTTTTCATTGCCAATTTGTTTATAAACTTCGAAGTCGTGAAACCCAAACACAAATTCGAATCAGTTAACTTAGACCTAGACTGAGCGGGAGCATTATATTTAATGCACATATCATGAAATTTAAATATTTTAATCTATTTCACCGCATTGAGTAACAATTCTTGAAAAGTTTAAAATTATAAACATATTTAGTAATTAATTGAACTTTATTGTATGCTTTGCTTTAATTTTATTTGTATCTATCTTGAAAGTTAATATTTTATATTTTTATTTTATTACATTGCATCTTGAATGTAAAGGGAAATGCATAATTTTTTGACAAGCAAAAGTAAAGATCTATATATATAACTTAGATTCACAATCAAAATTAACAAAAGAAAAAAAAATATTTAACAAACATACATATAACTAAGAAACATACTCATATTAAATTTTACATACCAGGATTAAAGTTATTCGAATGTGTGTCTCAAAATTAACAAAAGAAAAAAAATACTTAACAAACATACATATAACTAAGAAATATACCGATATTAAATTTTACATACCAAGATTAAAGTTGTTCGAATGTATGTGTCCATATGTTTGGACAATATAACCTTTTACAAAATAACAATAACAACATAGTTATATCTAAAAAACATGATTTCAGTCAAAATGATTTCTCAAGTGCCAACATGGAGCAAATCTCTTGAGGTTCCAACCTTGTTTAGAGTGCAAAATTTGAGGAAAGGTTTGCATCTAAAAGAATTTGATCTTTTTCGTTGCTTGGTAGATCTAGAGCTAAGATGGATCTATGGTAGTATACTATGTTTCCTTTACTTCATATACTTGCTATATGAACTTAGTGATAAATATTTCATATTCACATATTAGATTCAAGTGTGGTGTACTTTAATTCGAATTTTATTATTCATTAATCATATTTTCTTGACTAAATTAAGCACATTATGTGAGGTTTTGTACTATGGCTTAACTTTATTTGCATATTAGTTTTATTTTTTAATTGAAATTGTTGTAAGAATCAATAACTAGGTGTCATTAGATAGATAATGAAGGTGAAATAAAAGAAAATGTCATTCCATCTTTTAAAAATTAGAGGAAAGGAGAGAAAGAAAATCTAAGTGAGAATGAAAAAACAAAAAAATAGAAGATAAAGAGTTCGAAATTGGAGATGAAAGGACATTGATTTTTGGCCTTCTCAATACTCCTAACTTTGTCTTTATCTTATTGTAATTCCACTAAGAAAGGCATTTTTGGTTGGTTGAGAGTTGAGGATGCATAATAGCTATTAGGTACATTGTAACCAAAGCTTGTCGAAATAGAGTTTGAGTAACAATCCCATTTGGGATCTATATTTATGGCGTGTAAATTATCTGTGAAATATGATTCTCTTAGTGTGTCGACGGTTGGAATGCATATAATTGCAATTATATCTATGTTAGTGTTACTCATAAATCAATCTACCCTTTGAAACTGGTGAATGCCAATAGCTACAAGATCCTCTATGTACATACATTTCAAAATGGGAACCATGGATGTTATCTATTGATTGTATTTGGAAAGATTATGCTTAGGAAATTGAGTTTCCATTGTGCAGTGTGAAAGAAACATCTTTGGATATTCTGACATTCATTTTACTCTCAATGCTAAGTTCAAGGGTTGTTAGTGGTTCGATGTCATGAGATAGTTTTAATTAAGCAAATGAGTTTATATATTGAATTTGGAAGAATAACCGAAATTCAAACTTTCAAACCGCATCCAAGATCTAGGTTTCTTTGAGCACAAAAAGAAAGAATGCATATGGAATAGAGTACACATATACATATTGCAAACAACGTAGTGCTACAGTAAACTCAAACTCTATAACTTAATGAAATAGAATACACTATAAAATGCATGATACAAAATAGATAGAATGGTGGTAGTTGATCTCTCAGAAGAGATGTGGTGTCTATGCGCATACATAATAAGTTGACTTACAATTAGGAGAAAAGGTCCATTTAACATAAAGAATCAATAAGAAAACCCTAAACGTAAAAAACCCTAATGCGAGAAGATGAAATGCCAAAATTTTTGTGGGTCGCATTGTTGTTAGTTGATATGTCAACTTCCTAGGAGAAAACATTTTCATATAGTCTCTGTTTGGGCTCTTAGTAGCATGTTGGAAATCTATGGACAATAAATGCACATTATGAACGACCAAATTAAATAGAAGAATCAATTTATTTGGCACTTTCGTGCCAAAAATATAGCATTTGAATCTCAAAATGGCCCCAGAAGTTGTTGACCCAAAAAGACAATAAAAAATTCTAAGATGGAAAACTATGTTCTAAGATAGTGTACTAGGTGGGTGGCCACCAATTCCCACTTGGATCAGTCCTCCTCCTTTAGGAAGCAATGGTATCCAATGTGTTGAGTGCCCCCAACAAATGGGAAAAGTAATGTTCAACGCAATGCTTTCTAAGCCACTTTCCTTGGTGTAGGAGCTTCCATACTTTAAAAACCAGTAGAGCGGGAGATTTTTTTGGTGAGTTCCCTTAACTTGTGTGTCAATGATTTTATCAATTGATGCATGTTTAATGTATTTAGGGTTGATCTCTATAGGTTTCAGATGCTCTGCCACCTCAGATGTGTCCAATAGTGGTAAAAAAACATGGTTGAAGAATGTCCACATTGAACACAAGGTGCAATCCAAGGAAGGGGTAAATACTTAATTCAAACGCATTTTCACCCATGGCCTTGGTGATAGTATAAGGGCCATAGAAAATTTGATGCAAATTTTTATGGGGCCCTCTAAGGAACTCTTTTTTAAAATGAAACCAAACCTTGTCTCTTGCCTGAAACATGTCTAGAACCCTATGTTGACCGTGGCACTACTTGTACTTAGCATTTGATTTCTATAAAATATTATGGACCTATTAGTGGATGTGTTGAATTATGTCAATAAATTTGGTGGCTTTGTTGAACTCCAATTGAGTATGGCAGGATTCTACTTGTGTGGGTCCAAAGGTTAGTGCTACATCAATAAAGCCCAATGGTTGAAAACCCATGCCCACCTGAAAAGGTTTATGACTAGTTGAGTTATGGGGGAATCGTTCAACTTGTGTTGAACGTAAGGAAGGATCTCATCCCATTTTCATGGATTCTTGAAGTTGTACATGTGTAGGATGTGCACAATCACCATGTTGGCAACCTTTGTCTACCCATCTGTATAAGGAAGGATCTCATCCCATTTTCATGGATTCTTGAAGTTGTACATGTGCAGGATGTGCACAATCATCAAGTTGGAAACCTTTGTCTACCCATCCATTTGGGGGTGTAAGGAAGTGGAATTCATGATTTTAGTGTCCAACAATCACTAGAGGCTTGACCAAAATGTACTTATGAACCTCTTGTATCATTCTAAGATGATGGTTAGTGGAATTCCAAAATGTACCCATAGATGATCAAAGAAGACCTTGGTAGTGGCTTCAGTTGTGATGCTCTTCTTACAGACTGTTAGAATTGCCATCTTGGAGAACCAATCAACAACCATTATTACACAATCATTACCATGTTTGGTTGAATGAATATTGACATGCAGTCCATCAAGATGGATTTCTATGTCTATCGGTAATGGGTAGATGGATGTATAGGCCTTGCTTTTAATTGATGGCTTGGTAATGGATCATGCAATGTAGTATATGAGATACTTAGTGACATATTGGAAAATATTTGTCAAACAGAAATACTTCTAGAGTACTACTACTATCTTCTCCACACCAAAGTGTTTGACCACCTGATTGTAGTTGAATTCCCAAATCAATTTCGCATGCCTTCTTGAAGGAACATAGAGATGACCCATATGGCATAATAGTCCACCCTATAGATGAAATTCAACAATGATATTCTCGCTCCCAATATTTGGTAGGTTGTAGTGAACTCCATATCAATGTCATAGAGTTGGGACCACCGATAGGTATCATGATTTCCATATTCAAGCACTGTGGTTAGTGTTACAACTAGAGGTCAACTGAGGCAGTTTGTGATGCAATTGGTGCTCGCTTTCTTATATTTAATGTTGAGATGAAAATTTTGCAAGTATGTTGACCACTTTTGATGGCATTCGTTCAATAATTTGACTTGTGTTTGCATGAACTGTAGAGGACTGCGATTCATATTGATCAATGCCTCTCTATCCATGAAATATAATGCATCCATTGCTGACAATCTTATGGAATTGAATACATCGCTTTGTCGTAGGAGGGGTACTTAAATATGGCATTGGAGAGTGTCTCACTATCATAGGCCACTACATCACTGTGCTAAGTGAGAACAAAAACCACATCATAGTCTAAATCATCCGTCTCAATCTCAAAAGCTTGTTGTCGAATGGCCAAGTCAAGCACCAAGGGTGAGCATAAACGATGTTTTAAATCGTCAAATGATTTCTATTATGATTTGGTCCACCTGAATTTGGAATTTCCACCACACTTTGTAACTTGGATGGGAGACCATGCAATATGAGAGAATCCCAACAAAAACCTACAATAGAATTTGGTAAGGCCCAAGAAGCTTCGAATGTCGGCTAGCACTGCCAGGGTTGGCCAGTCACCAATGTTTTAGATCTTGGCTAGATCCACATGTACCCCATTCTCATCTACAATGTATCATAGGTATTGGACCTTGTTCACTCAAATGGAGAATTTCTTTAAGTTGACATATAAATTATGTTGCTGCAAAGTGTGAAGGACTTGGTGAATGTCCTACAAGTGTTCTTCCCAATACAGAGGTGTAATCAATACAGAGGTGTTAGGTCCCTTCCTTGATCTACACAAGCATGACTAGACTCTCACTTGGTGAAGATATGGGTCGAATGTGTCCCTTTTTTAGAATCTCTTGAATATGACGCTTGATTTCCTTATTTTGTAGGAGAGAGTGTCGATACATTGGCCCACTAGGTAAAAGCGCACTAGGGTTCAAATTGATTGAATGGCTGACTTTAAAGTGTAGAGGAACCCTTGTAGGTGAGGTTAATATGTTTCAATACACTTCTATGAATTTATTCACTTGCTACCATTGTTTAGAGAGGCCTTGTTCAAAGGCCATTGATGTGGTTTTGACCTTCCATTCACTATGAGAATGAATCATGAATAGGAAAAATTTCCCAGTCTAGGAGATGACCTTCTTTCTATGTTTAGTCGAGACAAAACATACTACGGTAGGTGGAGTTACCTATGGTATCCTGTACAATTTTATATCCAAAGAAACAATGATGCTACAAGGTCTAGAATCATACATAGCACGATGTTTCCACATATATGGCTGACCCAAATGAATATTAGAAATTTTAACTAGGGAATATTAAAATATACCTCGTCATTTAGGAGATTGATGCCATAGGGAAGGTGACACTGTTTGATGACGAGAAGATATTGTCCCAGTGGATAATCCACTCAATTGTGTATGGTTTTGGGCATGGTGTTGTTAGAAACTCCAAATTCTTCACAACCTCTACCGAGATCAGTTTATTTTGGATTCAATTATCAATAATGAAATGAAGCGAAGTTCCCTTCACCAACATCTGCATTTGAAAAAGGATTTCACCTTCTTATGGATCGTATTGTTCATTGGGTTGTACCTTTGTTGTAGCGATTGTGGCATTGGGTTCTTCATCAATGCTCCGCTTCTCCCACTTTGGATCTGAATCAGAATCAGATCATAGATATGACTCTAAGGCTCTTATTTCAGCCACCAATGACTAGTTCGAGTGACATTCATCATTGTTGTGAGAGGGGATTTTATGGAACTCGCACCACTTCCCATTATCTTTCTATGTCTTCCCATTATTATTATTTACTTGTGGCTTAGACTAGTTGTCTTGAGGTTGTCCATCCTTTCTTTGTTTGTTGTTTTGTGGGCTAGGGATGACTTTTCCCTACTTCTATTGTGATGCATTCGTAGATCCATACTCCCACCTATTCATGTGCTTCAATCTTTGCTCGATTTTCACAACATAATAATAACTGGCTCCCAATTACAAGACATACAAGAAATCCATTTTTATTTGGATGTACCTACGTAGATCCCCATTGGCAGATGTAACTTGGAGTCTTTGATACGCATCTTGGTTTTCAAGGTATGGAATGTATTTTTGAACTCCTACACGGTTTGGTCCCTCTTGTCATACTGTGTGGCCATCTCATCTACTAGTTGTTAGAGTTTACAATAGGGTAATATTTTTCCTTCATGACATCTAAAAATGAGGCCCAAGTGGGATTGGCTCCGAATAGTTCCAACTCCTTTGTGTATTTTTTCTTAGAGTCAGTTTTCCACTGTATTTTAACATGGGGGATAGCCTTACGAGGCACACAAGTTATTGTTTCCCTATCAGAAAATTTGTGGACAAAGAAATACCCTTTTAGTAGATTTAACTAGTTTTCCCAGGCATTTGGATCTATCTGACCTTCAAGTACACGGATATATAAATTAACTTGTACGTTGATGGGGGTAGCGCCTCCAAAGTAGCTACTCGATGAAGACACATTTGTTTCTATTATAATCCATCAAACTATTTGGGCAAAGTTGTCTACCATATCATACATTATCATGTGAGGTATTCCTCAAGAAACATCTTAATATGATCTCCTTCTCCCTCATCTCTCTTTTCTTCCAGTATAGGAGGTAATTGGTGTCTATGAGGATGTTCTTCCATATGCTCAAGTAGCTCGAGTCCCAACTCCTTATATCTTGACCTCATTGGGGACATGCATAGACAAACAAATAAAGATCAAACTTCTCTCATACCACTAATTTGGGTTTGTGTGAGGATGAAATGAAAGAATGCATATAGAATAGAGTATACACAAATATATATCTGAAAGAACACAGTGATACAATAAACTCAAATTCTATAACTTAATGAAATAGATCCGACTATAAAATGCAAAATACAAATATAACTTTTATGTTTAAGTTCCAAAAGAAGCTGGAGGAAATTAAACGTAAGCTAAAGGAGTGGAATAAGAATACTTTTGGAAACATATTTAAGGCCTAGAAGGTCCTTGAATAAAAACTGCAAGAGATCCAACAATCCTATCTCTCTCAAGGAAATACCGAGCAACTACAGAAGGATGAGTACCTAGTGAACTAAAAATTAGAGGAATGTTATGACCATGAAGAAATATTATGGGGAAAGAAATGAAGGATTGAATGGATGAAGGAGGCAGAGAAGAATACTAAATTATTCCATCAACCGATGATCCAACACTAGCACATAAATTATATATTCAATTTGGAGAATGCAAAAGGGAAATCGAAAACCACCCAGGAGGAGATAGAGGATGATCTTACCTCTTATTACAAAGATCTCTTCTCGGATCTGATACCATATTGCTTAGTTGCAATCAATAAATTCAAGCAGTACATCCCTTCACTCGTCTTAGAAGATCAGAACAAGGCCCTAATGAGTCCAATCACATAGGAAGTTGGTCAAGACATTCATGACATGAAAGCATGTAAAGCACGTGGTATTGATGGCCTTACAATGGACTTCTTAAACCATTGTTAGCGTCTCATACAAGATTTTTTTTGGAAAATGATCAAAGATTCTAGATCATCAGCAACAATCCTTTAAGTTCTCAATGCAACATTCATTACTCTTATCTTGAAAGAGGAGACATCAATTAGTCGAAATTGTTTTGACCTATTGCTCTATGAAATTCTATCTACAATATCATAACCAAGGTCATTTCTCTTTGTCTCCAACCAATTATTCTGCACATCATTTCTCATTAGTCGACTAGTCATGAGAAGGGTAGGCATATTCTGGATAATGTCTGTTCTTTCAAATGAAATTATCCATTCTATGGATACTTCAAGAACTTAAAGTATTCTCCGCAAACTCAATATTTTGAAATCCTTTGACAAGATAGAATGGAATTATATGCGTGGCCACCTTTTTTATTTTGGTTTCATCTTAGATAAGGTAAGTTGGGTCTTAAATCTCTTTTTATATGCTTCCTTCTTCTCTATCTGGGTTAATGGATCACCATCTTCCCCCCCTCTCTCACTCTCATGGAATTATTCAAGGAGAACCATTATTACCTTTATTATTTTTTACTACGGGGGAAGGCCTAACTAGAAATATCAAAGCTTCCATTGGAGATGGATTCCTTCATGGCCTATGTTTTCATGGTCTTGACAGTCCTATTACCCACAACCGATTTTCTGATGACACAATGATGATGGGTCTTCCCACAATTAGGGAGGCTATGTAAGTATTCGTTCCATCCTTGATGAACTCAGTCTCTCTCAAGAACCTCTATTAATATTGATAAATCACAAGTGTTCATGTTTAACACCCCCCTTTTGGTGCAATTTCACAATGCGAGAACTCTGGGATTTCACCGGAGCTCCCTTTTTTCAAAATATTTTTTCATCCCTCTCACAAAAATAGTGCTCCGCAATATCACTTGGGAATAATTTTTGGATTTGCTCAATCTATGTCTATCTTGTCATTCCTTCCATTCCCTAAATATAGGAGGGCAGCTCTTACTTCTCAAACCGGTCCCCTAGGAAATCCCCATCTACCTTTTCTTAACCATGGTAGCTCACAATCAATTCCTAAAACAATTAGATATATACAAAGATGTGTTATTTGGTAGGGAAATAAAGAAGTATGGAAATGGGCCCTTGTAAAGTGGTCCAAGCCTTGCAGACCCAGGTTAATAAGAGGATTTGGTCTTTTGGAAACCTGGTTGCTTAATCAAGTATTGGGGGCTAAAATTTGGAGGCAGAAATACACACTAGGTGTGATTGATGAACAACTCATCTGATGGAATGAGCAAAAAAGCAGGTTCCATATGGACTGCATCCTGGTGGAATCGAGGACTTATTTAGGAGCATGAATTTCAAGAAGTAATGGATGTAAAACATGCTAATTTTTGGACTAATTCATCGCATCAAATTCCATCTCTTATTGAGGATCACAATATCAATGATGTCCATCTTGGTCTTCATAATCCCAAACTTAAGAAGGTGGCAGAATTCTAGAATGGTGGAACTGATGATGAGGCATGTCAATAATGGAAAAACACCTAGGAGGATCTGAACATCCCTATTCAAATGATCTTGGAACACTAGTGCATGGAGATGAGAAGCAGAAAAATTAGATGAAGAAATGGTCCAGATGTCCTTGGATGGGGATACTCTCCTAAAGGAACCTTCACTACAAAAGAGGCATATACATTAAAGGACCCCTTTAACCCATCAACAGTGTTGAATGGATGAAAGAACATATGGAATTCTAATTTGTGGCCTAAGGTTATCACTTTTCTAGGGTTGGCAATGGACTAAAGTATTCTTACATGGGATCATTTAAGGAAGGGGAACTTTACAGGTCCCTCGATTTTCCTCCTCTAGCATCAACATGAGGAAACCATAGATCAATTACTCAATCAATGCATATTTAGAAATAAGCTATGGGATCAAACGTCAATGTTAATGTAAACCTCATATATACAACATGAAAGCATCACACAAACCATATCATCCTGAACACCGTCAAAATTTGAAAATCCTATCCTAAATAGAATATGAAAGCTTCAACCAAACGTCATTTTCTATAATATTTGGAAGGAATGAAATAGAAGGACGTTACTCTCTCAATATCTCTCTTAGATATGGATTTGGTATAGAATCAAATATTCAATCATTGAAATGGGGAACATCTCAGCCTGGACTGCGGAGGATTACTAATGTGTCCCTAATAATCTGATCATATTGTCTAACTAGGGTCTAAATGCTCCCACCTACTTGGCTCTTTCCTCCTCTAGGCCCATGCCTCCCATTAGCCCCACTACTTGTAGTTTTCCACTTTCTAGATTTGTGAAAATCAATTTCGATGGGGCCTCCAAGGGAAACATTCGTTAAGCTGGTTGCTGAGTAGTATTTAGAGATGGTCAAGGGAATATCATTCAAAAACTTATTGGTAGTATTGGGCATGATAGAAACATTGTTCTAGAAATAAGGCCTCTCATTAGAGGAATCCAACAAGCTGCTCATCTAAGCAAGTTTCGTCTCATTGTTGAAGGAGACCTAGAGATGATGTTATTGCTTCTATCAAAATTAATCAAAGGAGATCATCCTAAGAAGATTTCCCCTAGCTAGAGATTGTTGGCATATATAAAGCTACTAACATCTCCAATATCTCCACACTTAGTCATAGTTCCATCACATGTAAAGTGGGAATCGAACAAAATTGTGGAAAACACTTGCTAATGTGGGAGTTACCTATGGGAATGAGGAGATAATATGCTCTCCATCCCAACATAATTATAATCTAATATGGAAGCACTATATCTACTTTCTTATCATATCTATAGTGTCTGAGAAATTGCCCAAGTAAAAGCAATCAAGAGAAATAAATAAGTTCGTAGTTCCAGTCTTAGCAACCTATTCTATTAGATACAGCGCTTAAAAAGTATTTGTAAAGACAAAACTATCAAAAAGATGTCTATCCTGAACCTGAATCAACCCCGATTAGGACAACCATTCTTGCCAGCTACAGTAGGATCTTCAGATTTGCGCTTCTCAGCTCTGAGTTCCACGTTACCCTCCATATGCTTCTACAGCTTTGTAATCTTTCCGTTGATTTCCTCAAGTTCCCCAGCAGTAACTTCCCGAGTGCGAGCCCTGCGAGAGAAGACAAGGTCCAGGGAGGCCTCCAGATGATCGATTTTTCCAGAAAGCACAAACTTTTGCCCTCTGTTCTCTGAGACACCAGTGGAAACCAAATTGTACAGACGGAGGAGAACATTCTTGCATTCCAAATTCTCCGAGCGAATCATTTTGACTTGCACTTCTAGTTCCTGGAGCCTATCGAGCACTTCCTCTTCATGGCTGAGGTTCAAATCCTTCTCCTGCACTGCAGAATGCCCACGATGATTGCAGCACTTCCATTTTACAGGACCCTGGCAAGAAGACACGGCCTTACCAGGGTTCTCTAAGTTTTCATTCTTGATACTGTAGCAACCAACAGGGCCTCTTCTTGACAGTCCCTCTCGACCCTTTTTCGCCGAGCCATCCCTTGAACCACCATCCTTCCCACCAGAGCAACCTTTACAAGCCATTGCTCGCTGTCTACGATCTGCGGAATGGAGAGAAGGTTCAAAGTTCAGATATAAACGTGCTATGAATTGAGAGCGAAGGTTCCCATAATACAAATCATGTCAATCTGCGAAGACACCTTCCAACTGTCCATCGTGCCCAGAGCTTTTAAAGCCCACATGCGCGTGAGAATTTCAAGGTAAGCTGGAGCCGTCAAAAAATCCAGAGGGGAGTCATAATTGAAGTTGCAAATTTTCCTCCCTTGACTATAGTTGTGAGTTGTGCAAATCCCGTGGGGGGGAACGAAATACTAAGGAGAGGGGATCGCCCTATCCTAAGGTATCCAAGCATTATCAAAAAGCTCATTATTACAGAGAATTGAGCCATAAGGGACATCAACACCAGTGTTTGCCAGTTTGTCGGCCTGCCCATTGTGCATTCTCAGGATGCGAAGGAAGTCTAGATGATGGAATTGCTTGCTGAGACATAGCAGGATTTGGTGCATTTTTTATGAAGGTCGCTTCCTTGTCCCCACATTGTTTCTTGCATTCCTAATGATAATAAGAGAGTCTCCTAAAACTGTAAGTTCTTTTATTCCCAGGGAATTGGCAATCTCAATCCCTTTAATTAGGCCGAGCCATTCAACCCTATTATTGGTTTTTCTACCAATCCCCCAAGTGAATTCTTTCTGAGTATTTCCCTTGGAGTCAAAGAGCACTCCCCCAGTGTCTGCCAACCCTGGAATCATATAAAAAAAATAATAGAAAATTAAATTTTAATTTTTAGATTTATACTCTAGTTTAATAAAATTATGTGAATTTCTAGAAGATGTTATCGTAAAATTTTTAGTGATTATATTTCACAAATATTACTTATCACATATCCATAACCAACCTCCTTCTTAACAAAACTTTTGATAAATAAATGCTATATTTACATCATATAATCACTTTAAAGTTATTAATTATTTACAATAAACACACAGCAAAAGTAATAATAAACAGAAAAAAATAAAATATTAACAAGAAATAAAATTTGATGGGCCACTCTAACAAATATTAACATGATTTGTCACTCTATGGCACTCCAATAAGAGTCTCATTCTTTTATGGTCATAGAAATTAACTAAGTGAAATATGATTTTTTTTTTCCCAAAAAAATTATTCATTGATCTTAAAGAGTAGAGAATACATTCCACAGTTGCTTGTATCCCACAATTATGTCCAATACTTGTTCTATAGTTATAAATTAGAAGTAAATATCTTCAAAATTTAAAAGTTTTTCACAAAACAACATTGTACTGAAAATTTTGTACATATCTCTGGATCAAATAAACATTCTAAGTGAGAGAGAACAATAAGATCCAGCTAATATCCTGATTTTCCTTTGAAAGTTCGTCTGCTTGTATGTTTTATTCTCTATAAACATGAACAAATATCACCTTTTTGAATAGTGTAACCAGATTTTCCAGATTGCTACCCAGATTTTGTAGTGAATGATTATTACACCTGTTAACCTCGTTCATATGTTTTATCCAAATCTTAGAGTCCCAAAAAACTTAAAGAACTCCACCTTGTAGAGCTAATCCTTCTGCTCTATTGTTAATTCCTTCACCTCCATTAGTTTGAAAGCTTATAGTCACTGTCTCAACAAACCTTAGCGTGCCTCCCAAACCACACTTGTTTTTTACGCCGACCCCATCTAAAAACCCCACTATGTCCCCCACTTCAAGTAATAATTCTTTAGGCGTTCTTTCCTTTGCCTTACTGTCCTATCAACGCTATAAAAGAGGATGAATTTGGCTATAAATTGTTATTATGGAAAGTTTTTAATTGATCATCTTAATCACTAATTTTTTTCTAAGTGATCTTTAATTTTCAACAACTCCTTTCACTTCTCGATACTTTATTATATTATATCATTTTTAATAATAAATATTAAATAAACTATTTTTTAACTCCTTTTTAAATAGCAGTTTTATATTTCTTTTAGTTATCTGAAAAAAATTTCTTTTATTACTGTCTTTTAAAATTAATCAATTAATTAACTTTTACCTTTCTATTTTTTTAAAATTTATATAGCTCTCCCTTTTTAATCATTTTTAATATATTGAAGAACAATTATTCATTAATTACAGTTTCTTCGTTAATATCTTTGCATTATTATATCATTTTAACCTTAATTCTTTTTATTATTTATATATAAAAATTAAAAAATTTATTATTTTTTTAATATTTTAAAATAATCTTAATTAATATTTCATAATTCTTAATCATTCTTGAGATCCTCCTACTTTTACTTCATTATAACATTTTATCTTTATTCTTTTTATTTTTTAAATATAAGAAAATTGAAATTTTTTATTATTTTTATACTTTTTATTTTTTCCATATCATTAATAAACAATTAATTTTATTACTTTTATATATATTTTACCATAACATTTTAAATTTAATTAATTTTTTTTATCCTTTCTAATCTCCCTCAAAATAACTCTCGTAAATATTTCCCCTCGGACTCTATTTAATTTTCCCGCAAACCCTATTTGATTATTTTCTCTGTATTTAATTTGCCTCCCATTTATTTCAGTTCTCATATACTTCATTATGATTTGAAGATATCAATTCTAGACGTCTACACCGTAATACTCAATTGAAAATTATTTAAAAATAAACATCATTTAACCAGCAGGTATTAAAAGAGGAAATAGCTTTTTTTATTGCACCGAACCCAAAACCTGTTGAAACATCATGGAACCATATATTCCACAACTTCGCATCAAAATCAAACTTAACTTTTATAAAAAATTGCCAAATTGCACCGAACTATCATAATATAAACTTCGAATATTCGATCTGGTTAAAATATGCCTCATCAACTTTAAGAATTAATAATAATAAAATAAATAAAATGCTAAATTGCGTCGCATCATTGTCATATAAATTTCAAAAATATGCTTAATATTTTTATATTCTCTTGGTATGCGATTTTATTTTTGTTTAAATAAATTTTTAATATTTAGAATGAAAAGAATATGCTTACTATTTTTATAATTCCCTTGTCATGCGATTTTATTTGTGTTTATGCTACGTGGTTTATGTCTCGTTTATGACATTGATCGGTCCCTGCTGCACCTTCTTTAGAATTTCGGTGCCACTGCCGAGCCAATTTTGAGTTGTAGACAGAGCATACTACTTTTGTACATACAATGCAATAATTGACCCACATAGTTTTGAATCGTACATCCCAGATTCTGTCAACAATACAACCCCAAGGAATGCATGTTCGAGAGAATCATCCCGGAAAAAGAAGATTTGTTATTTCACACGAAGAGTGTATGACCAAGAATTAACTATATTTAAAAATGAAAGAATTAACTATATTATATACAAAGTACGCACATTTACACATAGAATCACTTAAAAATACAACTCGACTTGACATGTACGCGTGACTAAGAGAATCATTGATACAGAAGTTTGTCATTTCACAAGTAGACCCACAGATTTTTGAATCGGACATCGCAGAATCGGTCAACAATACAACCCCCAAGGATTGCATGTTGAAGAGAATCATTCCTCCAAAGGAAGATTGTTATTTCACACGAAGAGTGTGTGACTAAGAATTAACTATATTATATATATACACAATACGCACATACACACATACAATCGGCGTGATTAAGAGAATCATTCTTGCAGAACTTTGTTATTTCACAAGAAGAGTTTGTTACCGAGAATTATCTATATAAATGCACGACACACACATAGATATATTGTGATGAGTTCCTCAATTTCGTTTATATGCTTGTGTCCTCTATGCAAAAGCTTTACATTAAGATGAAGTAAGTCAGTGGATTCGTACCGATTGAGGTTATAAAGTAAGAACTTTTTCCACCTTTCATTTTAAGAACAACGTTTTACGAACAACGTTATGTGTGAAAAAAATATGTTCGCAATGTATTTAAAAAAATATTTATTATTGTTTTATGTCTAGTAAAATGATGAAGAAGATATTTATTATTGTTTTGTATTTTTAATAAAACAAGGGAAAGCTTTGCTGCAACCTATCCCTTCTAAAAGGCCTTGAAAAAGCAAGAGGCAAGGTAACAAATAATGTAATGAAAAAGACAGGGAGATAAAATAGTATGCTCCAAGCACACTTTCATCGGCTCTATAGTTAAAATGCTGAGATGGTGTACTCGGCACATTGTTATTTATTTAAATAAAAATAATTAGGCTATATAGTTAAAATACTCGGATAGGGTGGTGTACTAGACAGGAAGTTATTTATTTAAATAAAATTAATTTAAAACATTCAGTTTTATTTATGAAGAAGCAAATGCTTTTACAAGTGATCATTACGATTTAAACTTCTTATTTTATAAATAAACCACTTTGAATGCAGGTGAAGACTAATATATTCGTTCTTACTCGCGATCTCCTCTTGAATCTAAATAAATCGGGGCCTATTTCGTTTAAACCTAGGGAGATTGCTGCAGGGGATCTAGCCCGTCGAGAAGGTCGAGGTGAATCGACTAGCTTTCCATGGAAACAACAAGACTCACTACCCACTGTGGAAGGATAATGGTAAAGATAGTTGGAGAAGTTAATGCTTAGTTATGACGATTGTTGCAAGATTCCAAATGACCAGAGGAATCAAACGGAGGTCGATGGGAATTTAATGAATTTTGACCACGCCCCAAATTAATAGGAAGATTCTGGAGGGAAATATAATAAAGGGGAACACTTTCTAAAAAGGAGGTTGCTGTTAGTGCAGGAGAGGGGAAGGAACCAACTCTCTTTCTGTAAAAAAGAAAAAGAAAATTTCATTGTAATTTCTTTGTAAAACGAAGTTTGATTAATCTGATAAATGTCAAAGTCATACTTCTTGGCCATTGTGTTTTTTTGCATCTGTTGCTTCATTTTGATACAGTTATGGAGATCTAGAGATTAGTTTCGCTATCATAACCAGAAAGAAAAGCTTCTTAGCATCTTACCAGAAAGCGAATAGAAATATCAAAACATATAATACTTTCTCTTTTAACATGCGTTTACTTGAAAAATCATTTTTTAAAAGATAAACAATTTAAAACTTTTCTTTCAATACTTACAATAACACACTGGAAGCTTTTCACAAATTTATTTAAAAACACATTTTTTTTTCAAATTTAATGCAAATAGTGTGGAAACTACACAACAACCCTTCTTTGTCCAATGTGTATGCTTCTTTAATGATTGTTTTTATGTCCTTTTAGTAATAACGATGATACTTTTTAGGGATATTTGAGAAAAAAATTTCCAAATTTGATTGTGATATAAACAATGGAAGCCTTTAATTTTTAATTTTTTTGGATTAGTTTAAGTATTATGTCTTTGCCAAATTGCATAGAACTATTGTAATATAAACTTCTAATATTCGATGTCGTTAAAATATGCCTCATTAACTTTATTAATAAGCAAATAAATAAAATGGCAAATTGAATCGCTTCATTGCGATATAAATTCTGAAAATTTGAAATTGTTAAAATAGGCTTATTATTTTTTATATTTCATTTGTGTTTATAACCAGAAATCGTTACATCGCTTATGTATCGTTTATGGTACATTTATCCGTTCTGACGGTTCTTCAAATCGGTCAATATATTACACAAAATTCAATATATTTGGTGTTTTTCTCACTGTAATGTTTAGCACTCCCTTAAGATGAACAATTCTTTGTTTTCTAAAAATTTACGTGTAAATTAAATTTTTAAAATTATTTTAACTTTTAATTTCTTTAAATAAAATGATAAAAAATAATATAAATATCTTTGTATAAACCATATTTCAATTATTTTGAGAATACTAATATAAATACCATTATACATACATATAAAAATTAAATACATAACAATATAGTCTTCACATCATTGAGAATTTGGATTACCTAAAACTGTAAAGAATGCTTAAGAAGCATTATCTGTTTTTCATTTATTTAGTTGCGGAGGATAAATTATTGAACTACCCTCTATCCCCTGCATTGTTGGAATTTGGTTTTCATTCTACTCGGCATATTAATATTTTTTGACGTTTTGAGTTTTTATATTACTTATCATAAAATGTTTTGTTTAAAATTTTATCCTTCAATAATGAAGTCTTCTAAAAAAAATTTGTAATGAGAATCTATATTACAAGTCTTTGTAAATCTAATCGTTATAAAATAGATACAAGCCTTTGTAAATCTAATCTTTCCATGCCTTTGCTTTTTTTGTCCATGCCCTTGCCTTTTTTTACTTTTCCCTTGGTAAAGTTGAGAAATAGCTAAGGCAAGAAAATATAGTGACTAGGGCAAGGCACTCAAGGATGAAGGAACTAGAACAGACCATTATTCAGTTGGGTACAGCTCCCAAATACTTCACAAAAGTAAAGGAGTTCATAGACACTAAGGATAAAAATATTATAGCTATTAAAATAAAAATAAAGGCACAAGATGCCTACCTAGTTCAGTTAGAGGGCTTCGCTCCTCAAGCAGTTACATGAGTCTAGGCAGCAAAATCAGATTCTCAAGGAGCAGGTGGCTATGATGGAGACTAAAATTAAGCAATTACAGAATGCAGGCATGCCAAGTGCAGACATGCAGAGTTTAGGACAATTATAAATAATGATGAGTGACGGACTCCACAAAATATAGCTTTGTATGCCCTTTTTTATATATTCTGTTGTTCTACAAACTACATTTCATTCCAAATGTTGCACACAGATTTCATGTCTCTCAATGGCTTATTTAGTATTGGCCTTCATTTAAATTCTGCATCTCTCACTGAAATTGAACCATGAGAGAAATATAACCAAGACTTTTGAGTCTCAATCTATATAAATTACATAAATTATGGTATAAATTGCTAAATACACACGCTACACATTATTTATGTTATTTAAAATTATTAAAAAATACATACTTTATAACGTTTCTTCAAACTAGTAGATTTAAGTAAATGTGTGAATCTAAACAAAACACTAAATATAATACCAAAAAAATAGTGCATGCATTACTTTTGATAAAGCAAATAATTCTCAAATTGTGTCTCGAAGGCTCTCCAACTCCCAACTTTTTGTAGCATTTTAATGTAATCAATGAGCATCGAGCACTGAAATTTGTAAGCTCATTGCAATAATAAAAAAGTCAAAAAATAATGGAAAAAGCATTGAGTTAGAGTTCTTTATTTCAGGAAAAATTAAGGCAACTTGTAAATGGAAAGACATCAAAATAATTCTAATTTAATAGATGTTTCTATTTTTTTATTAAATGTATGGTTGCAACTTGTAAATGGAAAGACATGGAAGTAGATGTTTCTATTTTTTTATTAAATGTATAGTTGCAACTTGTAAATGGAAAGACATGGAATTAGATCTATTTTAATAGATGTTTTTATTTTTTTAGTCAATGTATGGTTTGGAAGTTGGAATTTACAAAATATAGTTTTATATAAGATAAATATATTGATACTATTAAAAAATTAATATAAAGACGTTTTAGAAATTTTATTGCCCTTAAAAAAACATGTTTTAAAAATTTCCACACCCTTCAATACCCTTCATAAATGACAGTTAATCAAAATTTGAAACCATATTTGATGGGCAAAACGCCCCATGACGGGCATTTTGCCCGTCAAATTCCATCACTTCCCCTGTGATAGTCCATAAGATCACTAGCAATAAAGTTTAGTTGAAAACACAGTTGAAAAAGAGTCTTTTAATCTGGAGCCATGACTGCCCGTTTGTTTATATATAGTGAGAGTGACCGTTACTGAAATTACAGGTCTTATTTAGCAACTAATCTTTAGCGCAAAACTGATTAATGATGCAACTCACTATATGTGTGGGTGGGAGCTCTTCCATATGTCCCATTGATTTGATCTCTACATTAATTTCAGTCCTTCCATAGCTAACTTTCATTTTGTGTTGCAGATTTCGCATCTCAATCTTGTCGTAGATGGAGCAAGCATGCATAGTCAAAGGTGGAATATCATGGAAAATACGAGCCTGCCCAGTACCAGTCTCTATGATTATTTCCATGGTTTAAGTGTTCAACTGATGAGAATGATAAGACAACGACTTCACAATATTGCTACCTATGATATTCAAGGCCTTGGGCTTCAGCAAGTAGAAACAACGGAAAAATATGGATTATACCCTCCAGTTACAGTAAACTGCAGCAGCAGCAGTGATTTCAGTTTAGACGAAAATGGGGAGTCTCATCTTCGATTGAGACTAATCGATTGGAACCATCTGGATCGAGGACATGAGACTCTGGAAGCTATGTGGAGTGGAGATGTCGGCTGTGATCAGATCTTGGAACTTCTGCAAGGCCACAGAATCAATTTGACATGGCAGCACGTATTAACAGATAATTCAGATTATCAGGATGATATTGAAGAAGAATCTGAAGCAGGTCAAGAAACTCATGATAACCAAGAGATCGAAGGAGCTCCTAACAACCCAGAAGAAAATAATTATGGCCCGTTTATCGCAATAAATTTGACTTTGCAGACTGGGGAAGTATTAGAAATCATTGTGTTCGATTTAGGTGAAAATGTTGAAGTAGAGAATCCTGACAGAGGATCTCCTCCAATAGCTAAATCAGCAGAAGAAGATTTCACTATCTTGCTTTTGGCCAAGTCCACACAAAAATACAGTTGAAAACTATAAAGATGTAGAATAGAACCGTGTACTTTTGTTTGCAAGTACAGACTAAGGTCGATGGATATAATTTATTTTCTTCCATTCGAGTAATAAAAAAATATTTATTAACACATTATATTAATTCAAAAAAATTGATATACATTCATGATAATCAGTTTCTTACCATAGGTGACATGATTATCTTTTTCTTAGACATTCATCTAACAACAATTGGCCATCGTTTAAAAAAAAACACCTCAAAACATGACTTTGCACTGCGTTGACAACTAAATATGTTAGGAATGAAATCCATGGCCCTTTGATATCAATAAATACAAGGATATGTGTGATATCAACTTATGGGTTTTTATTGTGTTGAAAAGGCGGATTCTACAATTCAGTAGGGAGAGATGTGTAACTACTTCAGTGTTCATTTGAAAGTGACACATGTCATTTTAAAAAAAAATATATATATTATAAATAAATAACATGTATACTATTTAAAACATTTATAAGTGCATATATAAAACTACACAAATTAAATAAACTAAAACACTTTCTTCACATTTGCATTTTGAAAACAGGTTTACAATTCAAGAGATTTGATCCCTCTCAATTCTTAATAGATCCCTTTAAAATGGATCTATGTTGATTTCTAATACTCCCCCGAACCACTAGATAGTTTAGAAATAAAACCCATAACCCTTTTGATATCAATGAATACAATAACATGTGTGATATCAAGTCATGGATTCCTATTTCCAATAATCCCGTAAGCAACACTTCGGCTCATGCAAATCCCACGGCGTTGTTTAATTAATAATGCTTGGATCTCTATTTCTTCAGCGTTCCATTTTCTTTTGGCTTGGCTCTTCGATCTAGATTCTATCTACTATCATATATCATTGTTGATGCAATTTTATTTACTGGTTTTCTCTATGAACATTTTTTTCCCCTATTTTGATCTAGTTTATTTCAATTATTTGTAAGCTAGAAGTGTTATGTTAATATTTGAGCTAAGTCGGGTCAATGTTTTTATTTCTATTTTGAAATACCGATATGTGTAATGTGCACTATTTGTCTATTTTGTTTGCTTTTAGACATCAAAGGATTCCAAAGTTTTTTCTTCTCTCATTCTTGTTGTAGACATGGACAACATTCAGAGGTTATGGCTAATGTTTTCTTACTCATTAGTGCTCTCCTCTAATTTTGCGTCGACCTAAATTCGAGCTTATGTGCAAAACAATAGCACTAAAAGATTACTAGATGAGGCATTGTAGTTGATTTGAAGATGTAAAAATGATTCAATGCAATCTCACATAAATATACATAAAATTGGGGGCTCCATAATCAAAATATTTTATACCCTCTTGTATATCAAAATAAGTTTTGACAATATTTTGCAGGACAATATTTTTTGGAGCCGTGTCTATGAAGGTGCACATAGCTTTATGAGTAAGTCCCATGATCACTTAGAATTAGAGATGAAAGATTTGATCCGTATTTTGTCATTAGCTAATCTTGATGTAGGAAAAAATGTCAGGTAGTTTTGAAATATAATCACGCCAATTTAGATATTGACAGGGTGGCTTCCCTATTTTTATTTACAGATTTTGTGCCTCAACATATTAGTGAAACAATGAAATTGCAGTAGCATCCTTAGCATATAAATGCATGCCAGCGGCACAAATGAGGGTTGTCCTTTCTAAAAATATCATGTTTACTAGAGATTGGCATGAGTTACGTGACTCTTTTCAAAATGTTTCACTTGGTAATTGGGAAAACCTTGTATTTTTCTATCCCAAATATTAAACTACAAGATAGACATTGTACAAAAGTAGGATAATATAGTCTTTATGTTTTTACATAACAACGTCATTTTATTACATTTTCGAAAACATATCATGTATTATTGGAAATACACTCTTATCATTCTTAATGATGTGTAAATGTTGTACCTACAAGTTCAAATCCAATAGAGTTTAACAAGTGCTAATATATACAATCTATTTGTACGACTACTTTTTTTATAACATTAAGATAGTTGTTAAAAATGCTATTTTTATCTAGTTGATTGTAGAGGGTTAGAAATGTTCCATCTATTATAGATTTTAATGTATAGTGATTAGTAATGGAAGTTCTAAAGAATGTTTAAAAGACTCTCGCTTAAAATTCAAACTACAATTTTTGTAGTCATAGTGGTGCCTTTTGTCACAGTAGTCTTCATGTTATTTTGTGATTTTCATTTTCAGCCATGAAACTTCTTGTTATGCATGGTAGTGGGTAAAGTATTGACTAAGAATATGATATAATATCTATATAATCATTTTGATATAGTTTGCACAATATTATGGCATGCATAATTTGTTATCACAAAAATCCATGCTAGCCCTTTCTGGAAACATACGACATTAGTCATGCCACTTTAAAGATATTTAATGGATATTATTACTAGAGAGACAATTCTAGTATGTCAACTGTGGGATTTTCATTTGCTAGTACATTAGTTAAGGTGTTATTTTTTATAACTATTTATAAAAATTTTAAACAAGTTATGGGGCCTTTAAACTTCCATTGTAAATGTTCCATTGCAATATTTGAAGACATAGACACAATAAGAAAAAGGTCATGTAGTGAAGGTTATAGTGGAAGCTCATTGAAAGAGAGGTCAAAAATCCGTTTATAGTGGAGGTTTCTAGTGGAGGCAAGCGGCTAGAGATTTTAGCGGATATTTTTTTATCAGTGCGTTTCCATTAAAATCTCACTGATGCATTTGATAATAACATGCAACGGTGCGGGAACATATTATACCGCACTGCAAAAGAGAAATATATAAGTCAAATAAAATTTAATTTAAAAAATTGTATTATTTTCATCATCATTTATCGGTGTGTTCATATAGAGCACTCGCACCAAGACGTAATACTTTAAACACCCCATTTTATTTAATACATATAAAACCCCATTTTTTCAATTTATATTTCTAATAATAAATCTAATCGGTGCGCACCTCAACCTTAAATTTCCCTGCTGCACCTTTAATGATAAAATGCATTGAATTCTACTACAAAGAATGTCTTTCCAAAATTTGTTTAAAATGCATTTATAAACCATGCTTGATGGTGCATCTCTATAATATATGCATCAGTGGAGGTACATTGTACACCGCACTGGAAGAGAGAAAAATATAAGTCAACTAAAATTTAATTTAAAAAATCATATTATTTTAATCAAAGTTAAATGGTGGCTTTATATGGAATACTCGCACTGGGATGTGATACTATAAATGTTTCGGTGCGTTCAATACATACGAACATACCACTCTTCAATTTATATTTTTTAATAATCAAACTTATACCGGTGCGCACATAAACCTTAAATGCACCATTGCTTGTCTAATGAATAAATGCACTGTACTGTTCCTCCTCTTATGAATAGACACAACACACCACACTGTTGCTCGTCTAATGTATAAAACCTAAAATAATGGTGCTTCTCTGTAATATATGCACTCATGCGTTGGTGTTTTTAAAACGTAATTGTTTCCATCATTACAAAATAATAAATGGAAATCTTTCATTTAAAAACAAACCCTCTTTTTCGGTGTGTTACATTGATCTCCTGCATCGGCGGGATTTACCCTAAAATGCATTGGTGTTCATCTAATGTATAAAACCTAAAATAGTGACGCGTCTCTATAATATATGCACTAGTGCGTTGGTGTTTTTCAAATGCACTAGTTTCCATCGTTGCAAAATAATAAATGAAAAACCATTATTTAAAAAAATCTATTTTTCGATGCATTACCTTGACCTCCTGCACTGGTGTGTTTTACCCGAAAATGCACAGGAATAGGGTTTAATAAGAAAAAAAACCGCGAGGTGAAAATCATTTTTTCCGCCTCACAGTGCATTGCACCGATGTGAACCTCACCCACTTGGACACCTTGACATCCGTGGTCCACGTGGACACATTTTTCATCCATGTTGTTTGTTGCTCCTAGTTTGAATTTTGACAAATGGTGGTAAAAATTTCAAAAATTACATACATCGCCAAAATATCTCTATGAAGGGCCCTTCAGCAAGTAATTTCTTTGTTACCTCACAATTTAATTTTTTAATGGATTAATTTTTGAAATTAAGATTTATTTATTTTTAGTTTTTAAAAAATGAAAATTTTTGTGTGGTGCGTTCGATCCATTTGGCTCGCACCGAAGTGTGGTGCACCTTGTAGATTATTACACACCACACCATAGCAGTGTGAACCGAATGGATGGAACACACCGGTTCTCGAAAACATATAATAAAAACATTCAATTTCTTAACGGTGCATTCAATGATTTAGAGAACCGGTATTTTGATTCCCTCTAAATCATCGGACGCACCGTCAAACATAAATAATAAAGACAAATAAATTTTTGGTTGCACTAAGGGGCACATCCGCGCTCCATTATCGGTGCTTTGATGTGTCCATGGAGCACCAACAAACATTATGTATTAAAATCATACATAAAGTGTACAATGCAGAATGGTATTTAAGAGCATCGTAGTCGGTGCACTTAAGTTCAATTAGTGCACCATTAACTAAATTGTAATAATGTTTATTAATAAATGGCGTGGTTCGTTGAAGTAAATGCACCATTAATATTGCACTTACTTGAATCGAACTCACCGAAAAGAAAATTTATTAATCTATTTACACAATTCTATTTACAGTGCGCCCATTGGAGGTTAGTACACCGGTGACAGTTCTCTTACGTGGAATGGAGGCACAGGAATTACATTTTCAAACAATGTGTTCGGTGCATTCTATTAATTGAATGCACTGGTGTGCTAATTAGGTTTTAGCGCACCGTTAATTTTTTTTTTATCATACTAGTGCGCTATATTTTTGATGCACTATTTACATTGATTTTAAATAAAAAAAATTGTGTGGTAGGATAAGTGTAGCGCATCGTAACTAGTGCAATTGCAACATTAAAGCATCATTTATGTTGCGCTTGTATTCTTTTGGGGAACCTGATGGAACAATTTATTTTTTCATAAAATTTTATTATTGATGTTAGTAAATATTATTTTAATTGTATGAAATATGTGAAACAGAGACATGAGCGATGACATGCTGCTCAACAAGAGCATGCTCATCTTGAGAAATATACCATGGTCAGACAGTGGGAGGTTATGGAGAGGGAGAGGGATTTATACCCTCAACCCTTTACTGTTGAGACTAAAGAGCTCTTGAGGATTGTTGGCCTCCTAAATTTCTATCAAGAGGCTACATCCCTTAAGGTCCACTCTGCATTGTTATGTCAGCTCATCTGATGTTGGGATCATCAGAGGTAGGCATTTCATGTTGATGGAGGTCAGTGGTTCCATCCCACTAAGGAGGATATTTATTTCATCACTGGGATATCTAGGAGAGGGGAGGATTTAATCGGATTCCCCGATGTCCCAACTAGTGCTACAACAAAGAGTCAGCTATCTTACTCTATGAGATATATCAATGATGTTGTCGTCCATCTGACTGATTTTTAGGTGAGTGGTAGGTAGGTTCGAATAGTTGCTTTTGGTTGAGTGGAGGTTATATTCCTCTCCATTTTTATTGCGATGTTGGAACACTACACTACTGATGGGAAGCGCATTAGTTTCCCCTTATTGTATTATGTTGACTCTCTAATGCAAAGAACTAGATGCATTAGGTGGTCTGCCATTTTTTTGCAACATTTTTGTTATGATTTCAATAGATGTCATGTAGTCATGGATGGGAGGTCCAACTTCTCATTTGGTTCAGATATTTTTTGTTTATTTTTTGAGAAGTTTCTGGCCACTAGGCCATCATTTTGGAACCTCCCTGCTGGGATGATGAATAAGGTGCGTATGCGCATGTGGGGTATATGATTCCCAAGAGGGGGAACCTGATTTACCAGCTAGGATGAACTCAGATGTGTTAGAGATGTTGGTGAGTGAGGATGACCATGCACTTGACATGGTGCCATATCCATTAGCAGGCTTGGACTAGAGAGGGTTCCCGATGATCTTCTTCACACTGTATGAGACACCTGATGAGATAGGTAATATTAATTTTATGTTTAAATTACTATAGTTTAATTTTATTCTCTTTAAACTTAATGCCAATGAAATATGTTATAAATATGTTTATTTTTTAATGAAATTGTCTAATTATTGTTTTGTACTATATATTTTTTCAGATATTGGCAGCTTTGATGCAGAGGTCAGGTCTCCTACGCCCACTCATGATGATCATGATATGGAGGATAAAGATCAATTCGGGCCATAGCTGACTTGTAGACATCCTGGCCACTGTCCATGTAGGCCCCATGATACGTATATTCAAGATGTTGCAAACAGGTTGGCCAAATCGTTGGAAAATATAGGTGTTAATCCTGTGTGGCCACTTGACATTCATGATGATCCTAATCTTGTGGAGATATGGAGGATTATTCCTCATCATATGAGGTTTTTTATGCAACATATTGTTGTTGAACTCTTTTAGTTTGATTCCCATCATCCTCCTCCACCACCTCCTCCACCTCCACCCCCTCCTCCATCAACTTCAACATCTACTACTCCACCTCCTCCTCCATTAGCTTCGACATATACTACTCCACCTCATCCTCCATCAGCTTCGTCGACATCTCATCGAGTACCTCCTTCTCCACCTTCGAAGTCTCATCCACCGCCTCCTCCACCATGTCCTCCTCCTCCACCTCCATTATCATATATTCATCTACTCCTATTTGACCTTCCTCTCAATCCTACATCATCATCTGATTATACTCCTACTTGATTGACTCTTCGATCGTCCTCATCGACCCAACCATCCACTAGTTCCTACTTCAGACGTTGTCTCTATTTTAGAGGCACTCAAAGAAGGTCATACACTTTGTCTTGATGGACATATCCCTCTTTCTCTCAGACCTCTTTTTACTCCTAGTATTATAGGTATTGTTGCCTCTGCTTTTGCTGGCAGAGGTGTTGGTACTACCAATGGATCTAATCCTGGAGTTGATGATGCATCTAGCTCAGGTTAGAGAGGTAGTGATGATGCCTCTGTTGGTGGAGGTGAAACAGATATGTCATAACAGTTTTTTCGATGGAGATATTTTATATTTGACATATTGCACCATGAATTTGATGTTATATATGTTTATATCTATATATATTTTTCATTTATCATGTTTATGTTGATTTCAAAGTTTATGTTAATGTCGATTTTTATGTTGATGTTTATTTATTTATGTGGTGAAAATGATGATCATGGAACGTTAATTAATTATTTTTATGTCTATTATTATTTATGTGACGTGTTATATGAGGTTTAAATCTGTTAGTTGTATATGTTACATGAATATGTGACGTAAATATTAATTTTTATGATGGTAAGCTCATGCATGCTTATTTTGGTTTTATGTTAATGATGGTATGATGGTATATATGATGGTGTTTATTTACTTTTGGTTAGATACTCACAATGATTATAATAACATTATTTTTATGGGAATGTCGTGAAAATGATGATGATGCATTTTAGTTTTCTTTTAAAGTTATGGTTATGTTTAAGTTAGTATGGTCATGATTATGTTTATGATGGAATGATCATGATTTTTATGTTTGTTAGGTGTGGAAAATGAGGATGATCATATGTTTATGTACTAAAAGAACGTTGTATTATTGAAATTCATGTGGTTCTTTAAACCACTAAGTATTAATTTTGTCGACAAAAACATCACAAATAGCATTGTAAATTATGTATGAAACTGTGGAAACTCTGTGATTTATGCATGACTTTTGTATAATAAGGAAATTAACTCTTCATCGTATAATGTTGTGTATAAATTAATTATATATTCAAATTATAAACATAAATCAATATTTTTTAATTTATAAGTGTAATGTCCCTAGAAATAGTAAAAAAAAAAAATTATGTTACTGTAATAAAAGCTATTATAAGTTGATGAGTCTTAAATTACTTCAGTACTGAGAAAATGCATCAGTACTTGTTTGTGACACTTAAGAGTTTCAAGGTTCCTAAGAAACAAGGTCTTACTAGTTGTTATTCTTTGGGTCCTGCGGAAGCGATGTGTAGGGTAGATAATGTAATTCTACCGTAAGTATATAAATGCTAGAGTAATTATAATAGCACCTCCTTCGTACAATTTCAATAAATCATGTGCATATTTATAAAAGTCTAATTGGTAACTTCAGGTGAGATGGACCCTTGTTGATGAAAGTTGAGGCCCATGATGGAACACTGAGGTTTACGAAGAGAACAAGTACCCCCAACAGAGCTGCCAAGAGGTAAGGGTAGTCTTGGGAGTTCTAGACTTACTTAGCATTTCGCTAACGTATTGTTTTATGTTTGTAATGTAGGTGCTACCATGAGGAAAATCTCCTTATTAATCCTACCATTAAGTGTGGGCATCCTATATGATCAAAGTATGAATGACTAAAGTGTAAGTGGCTAAAGTGTGAATGACTGATGGTGTAATAAACTATGGTGTAAAAATTGGAAAAGCATGCTTTCATAGCATTAAGTCGTTGATGGCTACACGACCTTGTACCATAGCGCTTGGGTGATAAATTGAACTTCATTAAATGATATTAGGTGGGGGATTTACTATCCCATGTGATGGTGACAGGGTTTTGGTGACCAGCTGGCAAGGGGAAAGAATCAATACTGGGTTTTTACATTTGCAATCATGATCCTTTGTTTGCATTTAGTCGTGGGCAGTACCTTGTTGTGCCTAGAGGGTTTCGTGCCCTAACCTAAGCTGTGCTCATGGTTAGCACACCATATAGAGATTTAGATGCAGAGACGAAGACTGAAAAATAGGTAATATTTATCCCTACTAATGCTACGTTTTCAGCTACATTTTAATATAGAATTTGATATGGATGTCAGTGCTTAACTTCGTATTGTTTATTTGCTTGGCAGGTGATTGTGGGCATTCCTCCTCTACGTGGCTACTGGATGGTGACCAGTACTCTCAACTTCGTTGGCATTGTAAGTGGTAATTTCAGGGTCTACCAACCCTTACCCTTTCCTCTCGCCTCTATGGAGTGGTACTGTTTGTAGTTGTTATGAGGAACTTCGTGAATCCCCTTTTTGGGTTCACTGTAACTTATTCGGAGTTCCTGAAAGGTCGCCATTGGCTGGACCTATTTGTTACATGTATTATTTCGTAGAGTGCGTGGCTAGCCCTGGAGGGTTTCCGGTTGGTTGTGGCTCTTGGAACATAAGATATTTCGGGATTTGAAATGGGAAAATTACATACCCTGTGTATAATTTTGTAGTTTTGGGAAGGTACCTACAATGGTCTACGTTTTCTAAAGAGAAAATACGAATGATGTTTATAGTGGTTTGTACTCTGCGTTTTCATTCTATTGAATATGTATGAGTGATAAATACTAGGATTTCTGCTTGTTTGTTTGAAAAGTATGGTTAAATATTTAAATGGACATTGTATTGGTGGTCGTAACTCCAATCTAGGATTTATCGTTTTGACATTTGGATGGGCATCCTGTATTCATTGACGCTGATGGTCCTTTGGTTTGATATATAGTTTGGTTTACAAGGTCTGCACATTTAAAGTTGTCCCGAGACTTGATCACTGGACCTATGTCTATCCGTCAGTTTTATAAGGAAGGTCCATCGTTTTGTTTGCAGGGTCAATGGTTAAATGTTAGGCTTGTAAATACTCCTGCATTTTAAGTGAAAGATGTAACCTTAGCTCTTGTTCGTTTGATTGCTTGGAAGAAGAAGGGGTATGTACCTTAATACAATGATGTTGGCGATTTGTAAAGATAGCAGGGTCTTCATGAAATCGTTATTGGGATTTAATCTCTTGACCTGTGTTTTGATTTGCTACAAGTAATGTATTTAATGATAAGTAAAATGTTTCATTTGCTGTGGGATTCGATCTTTTGAAATGGTAGAAAACCCATCAGGGTTTGGGCTAAAGGATTATATGTAAGATGTATTATGCAAGCATCTGTGTTTATGCTTTGAAATCGAAATCCTAGTATACTTGTTGCATTTTCATTGTAGTAGGTAGTGGTTTTAACTGTTGGTTGAAATCGTAGCTAAGGGTTTGAGGGATTCGTTGATGCTTGAAAAGCTTGAAACACTGTATAAGATGATCTTACTACTGTGTAATGTATTGGAATGTAATTTCTTTTATTTGAAAGAAAATATCTCTAACATGATTGCGTTTACCTTTCTAGGTTTTCTTGTAACAGAAACTGGAAACACAAATATAAGCCTGAAAACAATTTAATTACATAACATTGATAAGGAGAAAAGAACTTTGTTGTCTAATTTGATAAAGAAAGGACTCTACGTTTTCGAGTTTCATGGATGTCTAGCACAGACTAGCTTGGCTACACCTACTAGACATTCTGTTGGTTTCTAAATCACAAATTTTGAGCTTAAAGAAGTCCTAGTTATAGGATTCGGCTCCTATAAGTAAGCTAATATTTAAAACAATTTAGGATAAAAACAAAAAAATAGTTCTGAGATAACAAACCTATACTAATTGCTTAACTTCTATTATAAATTGAAATGGAAGATTAATTATTCATACATGGTTGCCTTGACTTGCTCCTCTCCTATAGTGGTCTGCACACTCAACCAATAATTAGTGTAGAAACATCCGAGCTTAGCTGACCTGTTAGAGTGATTCCTTAGTTGGATAACTTTGGGGTTGTAATGTCCCTAAAAATAGTAAAAATTTAAAATTTTTCGTTACTGCAATAAAACTATTTAAGAGGTGATGATTTGTAAATCAACTTCAACACTGATAAGAAAATACTACACCGGTACTTGTTTGCGACATTTGAAGAGTTTTAGTTTCCTAAGTAACATGAGCTTACTGGTTGTTATTCTTACAGCTTTTGTGAAAGCGATGTATTGGGTAGAAAATGTAATTTTGTCACAAGTGTACAAATGCTAGAGTAATTAAAATGAGAATCTCTTACTTACTGTTTTTAAGAAGTCATGTGCATACTTATAAAATTCAAATTCATATCCTTAGGAAAGATGGACCCTATTGATGAAAGGGTGAGGCCCATGATGGGACATTGGTGATTTTAAAAAGGGGAAGAGTACCCCGGCAGAGCTACCGAGAGGTAAGGTGTAAGTTTTGGGACTATGGACTTACTTAGCGAGTTTCGCTAATGCATTTTATTTGAAATTTGGTTTTGCAGGCATGCCTATGAGAGCACCTTCCTAGTGTATCTACTTCCTAGTCCTAACAATACTTAAGCCTAAAAAAAGTGTAAAGTTCTAAGGTTTGGCACTTTGAGACCCTTTTGAAATATCACTACAACAAGCAACGATTCTCTACTATAGAGAACAGGGTTTAATATGGAAATATTTGTGGGGTTGATGAAACATTAAATGCATTATACGATTTGTCACATGGCTTTGAGTCCAGCTATACAGGAGGATTTTACTTGGTTTTTACATTGGTGAAATTGATTTTCGAGTTCATTTGGCTATGGTATTTTCTTGATGCATCTGAGAGGTCTATGCTCTGACCTGAGCTTCGCTCGGGGTTAGAGCAGCTTCTGATTTCTAGTTTTGAAGTTGCAAGGAAGGGTGAATGCGGTAGGTAATGTCACCCATCTCATTCAAGTTCTTTCCTCATTGATTTTATGCAGCACAAACTCTATTCTCTGTGTTTTACTTCGTGATGATGTTTTAATGGCAAGTTAACCATGTTTCTTCTCTTCATGGGTTGCTTCTAGGTGGCTAGCACCCTTGGCATTGGATGGCTTGGGAAAAATGGTAAGTCCAGGTTTCCCAACCCTTACTCCTGCCTCTCGTATCTCTGGAGGGTGTATTGTTTTGTTGTTAGGGGATTCTGTGTTTCCATTTGGCTCACTGTATTGTGTTGAGAAATCCAGAGGGGGTCTCCTTTTGCTAGACCGGGTAAAGGATGTGTTATTTGTTTTTAAAATGGAGTAACCCTGGAGGGTTTTAAGTTGGATGTAAAAGGTTTTGGCCATTCTGGATTATGTGGAAACTCTAAACCTCTCTAGAGGAGTGATGAACTCATGTTGTATGAATTTGGGGTTTTGGAAAGCAATACCACAACCTGCATTTTTTATTTGGACTCTGAACATGTATTAATGAGATGTGAAATAATGTAGATCTTTTGCGTTTTCTTTCGTGGTTGCTCTACCCTATGTGTTTTCGATTTGATGTCTTCGTGTAAAACAAGAATGGGTGAAGCTCTGTCTGTTGAAAAGAAGTAATGTCTGAGTCTAAAATATTTGTACTGTTAGCTTGCTAAAAATGAATGTGTTGATAGGAGAAACCGTAACCCTTATGCTGGTTTATCTATAACCCTGAGAAGTTTTAATTTTTGGTTCTTACAACTATGTTTCTGGTGTTTGCAAAATATTGAAAGGGTTTTAATGAAGAAATAGTAGAGGGGTTCGATCCCATGTCTTGTGTTTGTATTTAAAGCTCGCCTGTATGCTATTGCTGAATGATATCATATTGTTTGGTTGAATGTGGATTTCGTTCTGTAGAATGTAAGACTCACCGGGCATCTTGGTTGAAAAGTAGCTACTTATAAAATCCTACATTTTAAGTTAAGATGTAACCCTAGCGGCTGTTTCATTTTGATTGCTTGAAAGAGTAAGGGTCTGCACATTGATACTATGTTGTTTGCGCGATTTGAAAGAGAGCAGGGTTTTCATAATATCGTTGATGAGATTCATATCTTGACCTATGTTTCAATGTGTTAAAATAATTGTAATTTATGATAAGTGAATACTATGTTTTTACAGTGGGGTTCGATCCTTGAAATGGTAGCGAAGCCCATCAGGGTTTGGGTTTTAAAAGATTTTAATGTAAGATGTAATATGTAATGTCTAAGTCTATAGTTTAAAATTGTAGTCTTCTTGAAAGGCCTGTTGCATTTTAGTTGTAATGGTTGACTATTGGTTGAAATCATAGAGATGTTGACAATGTGGAATGTAGGATACCTTGGTTTGAAAGAGAAAACATTAATAATAAAAGAATTAAAGGTAGAAGCAAATCCTGCACTACAAATTGATAAAACGATTCAAACAGAAAGAATAATTATTTTTAAAGAAGTAATAACCCTAGCTTAGAAGATAATATGGAAACAAAGGAAGAAATACACAGTATTAGAAGTCCTTCGAAGAGCCATAATAGAGCTCCTAAGTTTTCTGATGGGGTGTTGTCTACACGGGCTAGCTGGGCTAGGCCGGCTAGACCCTCCACTAGTTTCTGGGCCAAACCTCTAAGTTGATAATATTTGGGGTTAAGAAATAAAACAACGCTGAACCATAATTCTAGTCTAGAAGCCTAACATCTACTATAACTGGAAAAGGGAAAGTTAACACTACATACCTGGTTGATTTGGAACTTGATCCTCTCCTCTAGAAGCCTGCACACTCAAACAATAAGTATTGCAAATAAATTTTCTTTAGCTGATCTGTTAGGATGATTTCTTTGCTAGATAACTTTGGGGCTACCATGTTCCTCCCAACCATGACCCTTTGACCATTCCTGGTTCTAACTGGATCCCGCCGAGCTGGTTCCAACATGCAATAAGAGATATAGGCCCTAGGTTCACTGTTGGTTCAGATCTGGAAATATTGTATGGGGCTACTTCAGTTCTTGGAGCAAAGAATTCTCTCTAATTACCATAATAGAATGGTAATAAAAAAGATAAGATCCTCAATCTTGGGATATGCCTCCCTTATGTAGGGGAGTCTTGAATTATGGCTGTTGGAATAATTAGTTTTCTTTAAATTAAATAATATAATATTTAAAAGATATTATGTACTAAAATATTTTGTCCTGTTGAACTAGGACTTCTCACTTGTTCTAACTATAAGGGATTTTAACTTTAATCTTTTCACAATAAAAATAATAAGAATTATTATAACTCAACTTAAATATTAATACATTGTTAATAATATTTAATAGTGTGGCAGCCCACTTTTGCATAAATATATATATAAAAGAATATATATTCTATACTAAATAATAACAATATTATTATTAAAGCTCTTACTAATAATATTTAGCCTTGAGGCCTTTAAGCATTTTGTTCACATAAGACTATTCTTAGTCAATCAATACTTTAGGTTATGGCAATTATTTTTTATTTAGTTATGTATCTTCACATGATACTTCTTTTAAACATTAAGGATATGGTCCAATTCTTTGGATGGCCTTTCAGTAAGATTGGATAGGCACCTCTAGTTTCTCTCTTGCATGTCGGATTCCCTTATTTTAACATGGTAGTTCCCGCAGTATTTGATGACGGATAGAAGATGAATCACTTAACCAAATTAAATAAATGTGATGAAAGTAGAAGTGCTATTCTGAGTCTTTCCAACTCAACATTTTGATATTTAGTAACCACGAGTGCTCTTCAAATCCTTTTAACTCAACACTTTCACATGGGCGTTACGCAGTGCAATTCCAGAGCTTCCTGCTCAACACTAGTGCTAGAATGTGGTTGTGAGGCACATCTAGAATATCCAAGAGGCCTCAGATTCGGTATACATTTATCAAGCTTGGAGTACTCCAGGTCTTATTCTCAACACTCAATGTACCTCAAGGCTTACTCCCAGTACATAAACACTCTTCTAAGTACATCAAGGATTATGCCCAGTATGTAGGTTATATGTGTGTTTTTGAGTCCACACTCAACAAACTCATAAGTCAATCATGTAAAATCCTATCTCTGCACAGTAAGTAAGAAAAGACCATCTCAGTATATTAGGGTTTGTACCCATATCAAAGCTGAAGAACATCATCAAAACATTAGGGCTTTCTCGCCCAGTATACACTCAAATAAAGAAGTCAGTCAGGGTCCATGCCCAATATGTCAATATATATAAGAATAAATTATAGGTGCTAGGGGTCATGCCCAATACTCAAAATAGAACACATGTGCTAGGGTTGTGGCCCAATATAGCAATAGAATTAGTTAGTCCAAAATTCAGGATATTAAAGGGGCTACCGTGTTCCTCCCAACCATGACCCTTAGACCGTTCCTTGTTCTAACTAGATCCCCCCGAGCTGGTTCCAACATGCAATAACAGATAGAGGCCCTAGGTTCACTACTGGTTAAGATCTGGAGATTTGTATCAGGCTACTTCAGTTCTTGGAGCAAAAAATTCTCTCTGGTTACCATAAGAGAATGATAATGAAAAAGATGATGCCCAATCTTGGGATTTACCTTCTTTATGTAGGGGAGTCTTGAATTATGGTTGTTTGAATAATTATTTAGTTTCTTTAAATTAAATAATTAATATTCATAAAAGATATTACTACTAAATATCTAGTCCTTGTGGAACTAGGACTCTTCATTTATTTTCACTAGAAGTGATTTTATCTTAACCTTTTCATAAAATTATTATTAATAATAATGATTATATTTCAATCTAAATATTACTATATCATTAATAATATTTAAATAATGTGGCAGGCCACTATGCATTAACTGTATGAAATAAATGTATTTTATAAATAAATAAATTATAGCGTCATTATTATTAAAGCTCTTAATAATAATATTTAGCCTTTGAGACCTTTATGCACTTTGTTCATATAAGACTATTCTTAGTCAATCCATACTTTAAGTTATGGTAATTATCTTTTATTTAATTTTTTATCTTCACATGAAACTTCTTTTAAACATTAAGGATAAGGTCCAATTCTTTGGACGGTCTTTTGGTAAGCTTGGATAGGCACCTCTAGTCTCTCTCTTGCATGTCGGATTTCCTCGTTTAACATGGTAGTTCCCACAGTATTTGATGATAGATAGAAGATGAATCATTTAATCAAATTAAATAAATGTGATGAAAGTAGAAGTGCTATTCAGAGTCTTTCTGACTCAACAATTTGACATCTAGTAACCCCTAGTGCTCTTCAGATCCTTTTAACTCAACACTTTCACATGGGCGTTACGCTAATGCAATTCCATAGCTTCTTGCTCAACACTAGAGATAGAATGTGGTTTTGAGGCACATCTAGAATATTCAAGTGGCCTCAGATCCGGTATTCATTTATCAATCTTGGAGGGCTCCAGGGCTTACGCCCAACACTCAATGTACATCAGGGCTTACTCCTAGTACATAATCATTCTTCTAGGTACATCAGGGCTTCTTCCCATTACATAGGTCATCTGTGTGTTTCTGAGTGCATGCTCAACACACCATATAATTTAATCATGAAAAATCATAGCTCTGCATAGTAAGTAACAAAATATCATCTCAATATATTAGGGCTTGTACCGACATCATATGCTAAAGAACATAACCACAACATTAGGGCTTCCTTGCCCAATATATACTCAATAAAGGAGTCAGTAAGGGTCCATGCCCTGTCTGTCCATATATAAAAGGATAAATCATGTATGCTAGGGTTCATGCCCAAATACTCAAAATAAATCACATATGTTGGGGCCGTGGCCCCATATAACATCATAAATAGTTAGTTGAAAATTCAGGATATTACATCACTCCCCACTTCAAAACAACACTGTCCTAGTGTTCCTAGTGACTAGGAATGAGGTCATGAAACAAGGCGGGGTATGCCTATTTCATGGTTGTCTCATTCTCCCAAGTAGCCTCCTCTAGTCCGGAGTGCCTCCATTACACTTTCAGCTGATTAATGGTCCTCCTCCTAAGCTACACCTCTCTCTTGTCCAGAATGTGGAGTGGTTTTGGCCTGAACTCCTCTTCGTGCTCCACCTGCAATAAGGACCAATCAATTACATGTTTAGTATCGTATACATATTTCTTTAATAATGATGCATAAAAAACATTATGAATTTTTACATGAGCTAGTAAGGCTAACTCATACGCCACTAGTCCCTTCTTGTCCAGTATCTCAAAAGGCCCACAAAACCCGGGGGCTAGTTTCCCACATTGACCTAAGCTCAAAGAGCTTCGTTTTGCCTTTACGTTTAGGAAAACATGCTCGCCGACTTGCTAGTCTTTGTATTTTCTTTTCTTGTCCGCATAACTCTTTTGGAGGTCCTGTACTAGTTCTTTCATGTTTACTTGTACCTTGGAGACTAGTTGTTCCAAGTATTTTAGTAGGTCGTGTTCTAACATAAGTCTGTCTACCGGACTGTCCCAAGTCATGGGTGTCCTACATTTCTTACCGTAGAGTACCTCGAAAGGGCTCATTTTGGTCGAGGTTTGGTATCCGTTGTTGTAATCAAACTCTGCGAGGTGCAAATAATCTTCCCACTTTGTGGGGTTGTTCATGATATACATCCTCAACATGTCCTCAAGGATTTGGTTTACTCGTTTAGTCTGTCCATCGGTTTGGGGATGGTTCACAGTACTAAACTGTAGTTGTGTCTCCAACCCGGAGAACAATGTTCTCCAAAAGTTTCTAGTGAACTTCATGTCTCGATCAGAAATGATTGCCTTGGGTATCCCATGCAATTGAAAGATCTCCTTTAAGAAGATGTATGCGATGTGTACTACCTTGTAGGTAGATTTCATCAGTATGAAGTGGGTTGCTTTAGAAAGCTTGTCTACAAATACAAAGATGGAGTCATTATGTTTTTTGTGCTTGGGTAAGCCCGTAATGAAGTCCATACTTATTACCTCCCACTTCCATTCCACAGTGGGTAAAGGTTGAAGTAAACCGGAGGGGTGTTGGTGTTTTGCTTTGACCAGTTGGCAGTCCTGACATTTCGCGATGAACATAGCAATGTTAGCTTTAAACTTAGGCCAAAAGTAATGTTTCTTTACTGCCGATATCATCTTTTGATATCCGGGATGCCCTGAATAGTGTTTTTGATGAAATTTAGTGAGGATGTTTGATCTAATGTCTCCACTCTCTAGGACATAAAGTCTCTCTTTCGACCACAGTAGTCCTGACTCGTCTATCTTATATTACTTTTGTTGTTGGAATAGTCCGTCTTCCTGGATATTTGCAAGGATTTCTATGTAGTAACGGTGACTTTTACTTGCCATTCGAATCTTGTTGTGTAAGTTGGAGTCGGTTTGACTGACCGTGACCTCATAAAGCATATGTGTTCATCGGCTCAAGGCGTCCGCAATCTTGTTCTCCTTAGCTTTAATGTGCTTTAGTTCGAAATGGTACTCGCTAAGGAAGGATAACCACTTAGCCTGCCTAGCATTTAGGTCGGGTTGGTCAAAAAGATACTTCAAACTCATGTTGTCTGTCATTAGTAGGAATTTCTTTCCCATGAGGTAGTGTCGCCAAATTTTCAACACGTGGATGATGGCGGCTAGCTGGACGTCATGCGTGGGGTAGTTTTTCTCATGCTTTTTTAATTTCCTCGATTTGTAGCAGATGGAAAAGTTATCTTGCATAAGGAATCCCCCAAGTTCTTCCTTACTAGCATCTGTGCAAATGACAAAATTGCCATAGGGATCTGCAATACGTAGAATCGGTGCACTAATCAATAGTTGCTTCAGTTTCTTAAATATTTCTTCACATTTAGCTATCCAGATGAACATGTTTTCCTTCTTCTGCAAAGCAGTCATAGAACATGCGATTCACGAGAAGTTCTCAATGAACTTCCGATAGTAGCCGGCTAGACCTAAGAACAATCTTATGTCAAATACACACGTAGGTGTGGGCCATTCTTTGATAGACTTGACCTTTTCAGGGTCGACTGGTATTCCTTTCTCAAAAATGATATGTCCTAAGTATTGGTCTGAAGCTTGTAGAAATCACACTTACTAAACTTGGCATACAGTTGGTGTTCCCGTAGTATACGCAAAACAATTCGGAGGTGTTCCTCATGTTCTTCTTCGTTCTTGGAGTAGATCGAGATGTCGTCAATAAAGACTAGAACAAACTTATTGAGGTATTTACTAAAGATGTTGTTCATCATACACATAAAGTTGGCCAGTGTGTTCGTCAACCCAAAGGGAATCACTGCGAATGCGTAGTGGCCGTAATGGGTCCAAAATGCGGTTTTGTTGATATTCTCATCACGTATTTTCACCTGATGGTATCCGGATCGTAAGTCGATCTTTGAGAAGATCTTCGCTCCTTCGACTTGGTCAAACAAGTCGTTGATTCTAGGGAGTGGGTAACGGTTCTTAATGGTCATTTTCTTGAGTTGGTGGTAGTCGATGCACATCCACATCATTCCATCCTTCTTCTTCACAAAGAGTATCGGTGCTCCCTAAGGGGACACACTCGGTCAAATGTACCCTTTGTCGATCAGTTCTTGTAACTGAAGCTTGAGCTCCACCAATTCTGCTGTGCTCATGCAGTAAGGAGTTTTGGAAGTTGGTACTCACCGGGGTGTTAATTTGATGGAAATGTCTAAGTCTCGTTTGGGTGGTAACCCTGATATTTCTTCAGGAAATACGTGTTTGAATTCTACGAGGACTAGGTAGTCTTCTATCTTTTGTTCCCTATCAATTTCTATGTTTCGTATATTGACGGAAAAGAGTTTACAACCCTTTCGAATACATTTCTTTGGTTGTAAGGAAGATATTTTCCTTACGGACACTTTCCTAGGGATACTCTGAATCGTCTTTTGAGCCCTTGGTCATCCCTACAAAGTAACGATTTGTTTAAGCATTCAAGTAGAACATGGTATTCTTCCAACCAATCCATGCCTATATGTAAATCATACAATCCTAGGGGTAGAATGTTTAATTCTAACCTAGTTGTAAAATCGTTTAAGTCTATCTCACAAGTTTTAACTAACTCAGAGACATTTCATTTGGTACTGGTGGCTATTTGTACCAGCCATGGTTTCTCTTGGTGTTCTTGGTTTAACTTACAAGTATCCACTATCTTAGGGGAGATATAACTTCGACATGCGCCGATATCTATTAAAACTGAAATGGTTGTGTTTGAGATCTTACCCTCAATTTCAACGATGGTGGCCTGGTGATTTTCCTGTCAGCCGTCAAGAGCTGTATAAATCCTGGGTTTTTTTTCCATGTCTCGTACTGTAGGGTCTGCTTGGACATTGTGTAAAACTCCATCCGTTTTGCTGGGGCGGTCTCTATAGTATTGGGGCCCTTGGAATTTCCAACAAGAAGCGGTTGTTGGGACAACTTTTGCCCCTTTGTTGAAAGATGACCTGTTGACATGTGGCGGGGGTGCATAGGGTCATGCTTGAGGTTGGTTGAAGTCTCTATTGGGTGGAAAATTGTTGTTCTGTTTTAGGTAAGGTGGGGGTCTAAAACCCAGTCTTTGGTTGTCAGAAAGGGTTCTGAACCTATCTCTGTTTCTATTGATGTTATCATTCCTTGGCTTCCCATGCTCATAATACAGTCTTGCTTTATGTAAAGTCACATCTAGGGTTTTAGGCATGTCAAACTCTATCTTTTCTCTAAAGCTTGTTGGTAGACCTCCCATGAACTGTTGTATCTTGAATTTCTCATCTTTGATATATGGGACATAATGCAGCAAATCTAAGAATATGTTTATCAATGCTTCCATGGTTAGGGAGCCCATTTTCAATTCATGGAATTCCTTGATCTTCTTGTCAAAGAACCTTTCAAACATAAATTTTTCTTGGAAAATTATGGTGAAAGCTTCTCATTTTATGTCCATTAGTTCTTGTCCTTTGGTGTGTTTCAAGTCTTGCCACCATCTGGTTGCTTTACCATTCAGGTTGTATATGGCTAGTCGGGCTTGCATTTCACTGGAGTAGTTATGAACTTTGAAATACTTATTCATTCCTAGCAGCCACTCTTCAGCCTTCTCCCCAGAGTTTATCTCTTCGTCATAAGTTGGGGATTTTATCTTTTTGAATTCTCCTTTCAAACTGACGTCACTTATCCTCCTTTTCTCGCAAGGAGGAGGTGAGTCGTCATCATTGCAAGAACTCTTATAGTCCTCTTCCATTGATTCAGGCATGTGTTCTTCCTTCTCTTCTCCCTTAGGAGTGGCAGTTTTCTTTGTATGACAGTCTCTTGTTTTAAAAGTGTTGAATGAGAGTGTGGGTTGTCCGTGGGGTTTTGTTCCGGTTAAGCTTTGAAGTAAAGCATCATTTATAGCTTGCTGCTCTCTTCTTTCCTGCATGTTTTCATTTATGAAACTTTTGAATTCTTCCTGTAGATTTTGAATAGATTTCATTAAATCCAAGTTTAGTTCCACCACAATTTCTTTCTCTCATGGTGAGAGTTCAGATTTCCATGTATGTTGCTACCCTGTTCTGGATTCATTCTTCAGACAATGACTGTACCTAAAATGTTATATAAGTTTCAAGTGCAGAAAATATGTTAGTTCATTTTCACATAAAACAAAATGAAATTTCTAAATGTATGTTTCTGTTTACTATGTCTCTCCAGCAGATATTCTGTTTGTAATGAGCCCAATAGGTCACTTAGTTTTGTAGCTGGGCTCTAATACCACTTGTAATGTCCCTAGAAATTGTAAAAAATAAAAAATTTCGTTATTGTAATAAAAGCTATTTAAAGTTGATGAGTCCTAAATTACTTTAGTACTGAGAAAATGCATAAGTACTTGTTTGCAACACTTAAGAGTTTTAAGGTTCCTAAGAAATAAGGTCTTATTAGTCATTATTCTTTGGGTCCTGCGGAAGCGATGTGTAGGGTAGATAATGTAATTCTACCGTAAGTATATAAATGCTAGAGTAATTATAATAGCACCTCCTTTGTACAGTTTCAAGAAATCATGTGCATATTTATAAAAGTCTTATTGGTAACTTCAGGTGAGATGGACCCTAGTTGATGAAAGTTGAGGCCCATGATGGAACACTGGGGTTTACAAAGAGAATAAGTACCCTTGGCAGAGCTTCCGAGAGGTAAGGGTAGTCTTGGGAGTTTTGGACTTACTTAGCATTTCACTAACGTATTGTTTCATGTTTGTAATGCAGGTGCAACCATGAGGAAACTCTCCTTATTAATCCTACCATTAAGTGTGGGCATGCTATATTATCAAAGTATGAATGAATAAAGTGTAAGTGGCTAATGTGTGAATGACTCATGGTGTAAATAACTATGGTGTAAAACTTGGAAAAGCATGATTTCATAACATTACTTCGTTGATGGCTACACGACCTTCTACCATAGCGCTTGGGTGATAAATTGAACTACATTAAATGATATTAGGTGGGGGATTTACTATCCCATGTGATGGCAACAGGGTTTTGCTGACTAGTTGGCAAGGGGAAAGAATCAATACAGGGTTTTTACATTTGCAATCATGATCCTTTGTTTGTATTTAGTCATGGGCAGTCCCTTGTTGTGCCTAGAGGGTTTCGTGCCTTGACCTGAGCTCCGCTCATGGTCAATGCACCATATAGAGATTTAGATGCAGGGACGAAGACTAAAAAATGGGTAATGTTTATCCCTACTCATGCTACGTTTTCTGCTACATTTTAATCCATAATTTGATATGGATCTCAGGGTTTAACTTCGTATTGTTTATTTGCTCAGGAGCTGATTGTGGGAATTCCTCCTCTACATGGATACTAGATGGTGCTCAGTACTCTCGACTCCATTGGCATTGTAATTGGTAAGTTCAGGGTCTACCAACCCTTACCCTTTCCTCTCGCCTCTATGGAGTGGTATTGTTTGTAGTTGTTATGAGGAACTTTGTGAAACCCCTTTTTGGGTTCACTGTAACTTATTTGGAGTTCCTGAAAGGTCATCGTTGGCTAGACCTATTTGTTACATGTGTTATTTCGTAGAGTTTGTGGCCAGCCCTGGAGGGTTTTTGGTTAGTTGTGTCTCTTGGAACATAAGCTATTTCGGGATTTGAAATGGGAAAATTACATACCCTATGTATAATTTTGTAGTTTTGGGAAGGTACCTACAATGGTCTACGTGTTCTAAAGAGCAGATACGAATGATGTTTACAGTGCTTTGTACTCTGCATTTTATTTCTATTGAATATGTATGAGTGATAAATACTGGGATCTCTGCTTATTTGTTTGAAAAGTATGGTTAAAGATTTAAATGAAGATTGTATTGGTGTTCGTAACTCCAATCTGGGATTTATCGTTTTGACATTTGGATGGGCGTCCTGTATTCATTGATGCTAATGGTGCTTCGGTCTGATATATAGTTTGTTTTACAAGGTCTAGGCATTTAAAGCTATCCCGAGACTTGATCACTTTCCCTGTGTCTATCTATCAATTTTATAAGGAAGGTCCATCGTTTTGTTTGTAGGGTGAATGGTTAAATGTGAGCCTTGTAAATACTCCTTCGTTTTAAGTGAAAGATTTAACCCTATTTTCTGTTCGTTTGATTTCTTGGAAGAAGAAGGGGTCTGTACCTTAATACTATGTTGCTGGCGATTTGTAAATATAGCAAGTTCTTCATGAAATCGTTATGGGGATTTTATCTCTTGCCCTGTGTTTTGATTTGCTACAAGTAATGTATTTATTCATAAGTAAAATATTTTGTTTGTTGTGGGATTTGATCCTTTGAAATGGTAGAAAACCCATCAGGGTTTGGGCTAAAGGATTATACGTAAGATGTATTATGCAAACGTCTGTGTTTATGCTTTGAAATCGAAATCCTAGTATACCTATTGCGTTTTTGTTGTAGTAGGTAGTGGTTTTGACTCTTGGTTGAAATCGTAGCTAAGGGTTTGACGGATTCGTTGATGTTTGAAAAGATTGAAATACTGTATAAGACGATCTTACTACTGTGTAATGTATTGGAATGTAATTTCTTTTTTTTGAAAGAAAAGATCTCTAACATGATTGCATTTACCTTTCTAGGTTTTCTTTTAATAGAAACTCGAAACATAAATATAAGCCTGAAAACAATTTAATTACATAACATTGATAAGGAGAAAAGAACTATGTTGTCTAATTTGATAAAGAAAGGACTCTAGGTTTTCGATTTTCATGGATGTCTAGCACAGACTAGCTTGGCTAGACTTGCTAGACATTCTGCTGGTTTCTAAATCACAATTTATGACCTTAAAGAAGTCCTAGTTACAGGATTCAACTCCTCTAAGTAAGCTAATATTTAAAAGAATTTAGGATAAAAACAAAAACAGTGCTGAGATAACAAACCTATACTAATTGCCTAACTTCTATTATAACTTGAAATGGAAGATTAATGATTCATACCTAGTTTCCTTGACTTCCTCCTCTCCTGTAGTGTCTTGCACACTCAACCAATAATTAGTGTAGAAACTTCTGAGCTTAGCTCACCTGTTAGAGTGATTTCTTAGCTAGATAACTTTGGGGCTACCATGTTCCTCCCAACCATGACCCTTAGACTGTTCTTGGTTCTAATTGGATCCCCCCAAGCTGGTTCCAACATGCAATAAGATATGGAGGCCCTAGGTTCACTGCTGGTTCAGATCTGGAGATTTGTATGGGACTGCTTCAGTTCTTGGAGCAGAAAATCCTCTCTGATTAGCAAAAGAGAATGATAATGAAAAATATGATTCCCAATCTTGGGATCTACCTTCTTTATGTCGGCGAGTCTTGAATTATGTCTGTTTGAATAATTATTTAGTTTCTTTAAATTAAATAATTAATATTCATAAAATATATTAGTATTAAATATCTAGTCCTTGCGGAACTAGGACTCTTCATTTGTTTTCACTATAAGTGATTTTATCTTAACCTTTTAATAAAATTAATAATAATAATCATGATTATATTTCAATCTAAATATTACTATATCATTAATAATATTTAAATAATGTGGCAGCACACTATGCATAAACTGTATGAAATAAATGTATTTTATAAATAAATAAGTAATAGCATCATTATTATTAAAGCTTTTAATAATAATATTTAGCCTTTGAGACCTTTATACACTTTGTTCATATAAGACTATTCTTAGTCAATCCATATTTTAAGTTATGGTAATTATCTTTTAATTAATTTTGTATCTTCACATGATACTTCTTTTAAACATTAAGGATAAGGTCCAATTCTTTGGACGGTCTTTTGGTAAGCTTGGATAGGCACCTCTAGTCTCTCTCTTGCATGTCGGATTCCCTCGTTTAAAATGGTAGTTCCCGTAGCATTTGATGATAGATAGGGGATGAATCGTTTAATCAAATTAAATAAATGTGATGAAAGTAGAAGTGCTATTCAGAGTCTTTCCAACTCAACACTTTGAGATCTAGTAACCCCAAGTGCTCTTCAGAGCCTTTTAACTCAACACTTTCACATGGGATTTACGCTAGTGCAATTCTAGAGCTTCTTGCTCAACACTAGTGCTAGAATGTGGTTGTGAGGCACATCTAGAATATTCAAGTGGCCTCAGATCCGATATTCATTTATCAAGCTTGGAGTGCTTAGGGCTTACACCCAACACTCAATGTACATCAGGGCTTACTCCTAGTACATAATCATTGTGCTAGATACATTGGTGCTTCTACCCAGTACGTAGGTCACCTGTGTGTTTCTGAGTCCACACTCAACACACCACATAAGTCAGTTATGAAAAATCATAGCTCTGCACAGTAAGTAACAAAATATCATCTCAGTGTATTAGGGCTTGTACCCACATCATATGCTAAAGAACATAACCACAACATTAGGGCTTCCTTGCCCAGTATATACTCAATAAAGGAGTCAGTCAGGGTCCATGCTCAGTCTGTCAATATATAAAAGGATAACTCATGTATTCTAGGGCTTATGCCCAAATACTCAAAATACATCACATGTGCTGGGGCCGTGGCTCAATATAACATCAGAAATAGTTAGTTCAAAATTCGGGATATTACAATAAGTGTAATTTCCAAACATCATAAAAACAAGTGAAATTAGCAGCAAAGCTGCTTATACCTACCTCTTATAAATGTTTCAATGTAATAGTTGTACATAATTGAAAACTTAAGTTAAAATAATTATGGAACATTTTAACAATCTATTACTAGTGTATAGTTTAAAAGAAAAAGAAAAGTGACATATCTTACTCCATGCCTTTAAAAGTTAAAATAAAGTTGGAGAGGTGTACAAGTGTTAGCAACTATTGATAAAGTATTGATGAAGGCATATTATCCCTACCCATAACAATCTAGAGTACAAGTGAAGTAGAACAATAATGCTATCTAATGTCATTTGACCAAGAATTCAAAACTATTATAACACAACAAGTTATTATTTGCATTGTAGGAGTTATTACTATGTCACTCTTTAAAGAAGATAAATGTAAATGCTAGTTTTGATGCCAAAAAAAATCATACAACTAGATAATTAAAATTGGATTAACAAACTCCACAACACTTTTTCTTTTATATAGAAAGTGTTAAGTATTTATTAAATAATTCCAACTCTTTTCAACATAATTTTCAACTTTATTGTATAACTTGATATTATAGTCCTATTCATAACAACAAAAAATAATAAAAAATATCAAGGTTTCTTTTATTATTAAATATAATTTAACAATTTAAAAACTACCGAATACAAATTTTAATAAAATTGTACTGAGAAATTTAAAAGTTTAAAAATATTAAAAAAACTAATAACTTTAGATATTTGAAAAAAATTATATTTCATTATAAACTATTACAAATTCTATACATTAAATTATTTTTTAAACCATTTTAAATTAATACTTAACCAACATTTTAATCTCTACAAAAGCGACAAAATAAATATCCAAGTGCACATATTTTGTTTGTTTTACTATTTTTTTGTTCATTCAAAGTAGATTGGTTATATTATTTCGCAGGCATATAATCTATTAAAGGATACTATTGTAGTTATAAGGTTCATTGTCCATATATTAAATGGAAAAAATGATGTCCTATGTTAATTAAAAATAAATAATCTAGGGTGATCTAATATAAAGGCAACATGAGAGAGATAGGAAATGCGTGGAATTAGTTTTTTCCCTTCAATTTGGTGGAGTTACAAAGTGTAATAATTGTTATTGATTCACACAAGAGGGGTGTACGAATGTCATCTTTGAAAACATGATTGATTCCATTAATTTAAGACCGCCCCCTCTTTTAGGCTTTGTCAAGTGTCAGCCTAAAACAACCAATAGTTAAAAAAAAAAAAGAATTTGTTCCGACAGGAATAAGATTTAAAATAGTCATATCAATATCATGTTACACATAAAGCCAATGAAGTAAAATATAAATATATTATTAAAAAAATAGAAAAATAAGTTACAAAGTTAAACTTTAGAAAAAGCTTTTTAATTGAGTTGATTATTTGAAAGTCAAAAAAATCTGACATCTTGTAGTGTTACCATATTGTAATACTATTATAATATATGAATATGAACACCACATAAAAAATGTAAATATGAACATGATCAATATGACCTATCAATGACGTATCATTCAACATTTTTTTTTGGCAATAACTCACTTTACAATGACAAGTTATATCAAAGCTCTATTGGGAAGAAACACAAATACTAATTAAAATAACAACATTTTCTCTCAATCCAACTTAATTAATGCAATTATAATTCTTAGCATTATAATTTATAACAAAAATATCAAGAAATACAAACATTCAAATGTTGATCATGGAGAACTTAGACACCACCTTAAATTTTGTTGTAAATTTCATTGTTGTCAAGCCCAAATATATTAATTAAAGTCATTGTAGAGCACCTTATATTTTTTTGTAAATTGCATTATTATCAAGGCAATTTATTTAGTCATTGTTATCAAGGCTTTAAATTAATTGAACTTAATCGAATTGTATAATAAAAAAACATTACATTAATCTACCAGAAATGTCATAAATTAATGCATTATAATTCTTATCATTTTTTATAACAAAAAAATCATAAAATACAATCATTATTGAATATTAATATAGAAATTAGAGAACACCTTTAAGTATGGAAAAAAATGTTAGCCTTTACTTTCACAAAAATATATATGTTGTTTTCATGGTGTATTTATATGTATACAAAAGACATAATTTCTCCCATCATAAGATGACAAATTAACAATATAATTAGACAATCAAAGATAATAGTAACAAAATGATATCTCAATCTATAAATGAAAAAATAAAACATGTACATATCACTCTCTATTGCCATCACCCTCATTGTCTTTCTTAGTTGGAATGATAACATAGTTGTTGTTCTTTGAAACATGTTTAGTTTTAGGGTCGTGTTTTAATATGAACCACCAATCTCTATCCAACACATCTGGGTGAAAGAACACTTGGTTGCAGTGTTTTAGGAAAACAAGTCTCCTTACTTTCATCCCACATCTATATAGAGTTGATACATATCAACACACTATCATGATCTTCCTTTACATTATTCTTGTCAAATGTGTCCCACAACCTGCACCTAAAAATAACACATTGGAAAGATGAGAAGTCCACTTGAACGATCTCTTGTATATTTTCGACATAACCCAACATCCCTCCTACCAAGTTTTGATCTCAATCACTGAACAACTATATTGGTTGAACTCAACTTCCACAACATAGTCTTGCGTAACAAGACCATTATCAACATCCTCTGTGCAAAAATGATATCCATAATCCTACATAGATGGGAACGAATGCATCTATAAGAATTTTAATAAATGATGATGTCATATGTCTATTATCCCAACCATTAATATATTAAACATAAGCATTATAATTCAAAGTTTCATTATAAGGTTAGAAATTATGTACATAAATATTTTATTACTGAGTTTTTGCACCCAATGACAGTGTTTAGTGCATCCTCCTCTTCAGGAGGGTAACTTGACCGAATGCACCATATTTCTCTTTAAATTGGTTTGTAACCTAACTGTTGTGACGGATCATTAGCATATTTTATTTTAAATGATATGGAAAAGGCATGCTTCTATCATGCAACCCCCTAAATTATTTTATGTCAATATCCCAGTTCCTCCTCTTCTCTTCATACAATGCGACCCACGGTTCTGTTTCCTCCACGTTGTAAATTATGAATTTATTGATTACGTCAACTTTTGAATTTGTTGAACTATACTCATGGAATCAAAACCACTTTTAGTATGTATGGGATCAAATATATAATTTTACATTTGCTATGAATATAAGTTACTATGTGTAAAATTGAATATCGAAATATAAGTGACTTACTCTTTATCATGTGCCTTTTTTCATTTATTTCTAGTACCTCCCCTTCTCTTATGTCCTCATCACACTCATCATCCCAAATCACTGTGTCTAGTGCATGTCATCAATTTGCTTGATGTACTCACTGGAATAATATAACGAATCATATACTATGTACCCCTCTTCCATATACCCCTAGACCCCTCAGGTTTTTCTCTTTGTCGAACAAATCCTTTCACTTTTTTCATGAACCTCTCTAAGAAGAAAATCCAGCGACAGGAGACCACCCCAACTAATTGACTAGGTGAATTAGAAGATGAATTTCCAAGTCGATGAAACTTGCAGGCAGTTCCTTCTCAAACATACAAACAATCTCATCTATCTCTTCAAGCCACCATGGAATGCTAGGAATGTAAATCTCCTTTGATGTGATCCACCATACAAATGTAGATAGTCTGGATATGGCATAGCGCAGGTCATTGGGAAAGTCATGGTTCACACACCCATGCATGAACAACGAATAATGAAAGTACAAAGTTAACAGAATACGTTAAGTGCATTTTAAATTTCGTGGAAAAATATATAAACAAATAGTAATAACAATTTGTCTGCAATATGCGTACCCTAAGAAGGTTGAGATGGTCATGTGATTTCAAACCCGAAAAATTTTCATATGACATACTGAAGCAGCATCATAGAGTAGACCTAAAAAATGAAGGTACCTTCACACCCAATATAACCTATTTTGACAAATTAATATCATATTTCTTCAAAATCATGGAACATTTCCTTTTTCAAATTAAAAAGAGGGGCCGACCTCTCCTCTATTTTCTTGTCTTGGACAATGCTTATTTTTCGTATCTGAAGCAATAAGGTCTTTCTTGACTTTCATCTTGTCACTTTTTTTGGATGATATGTGATTCCACAAAGAAGATGAAACATTTTTAATTATATGCATGGAATCTAGTAAGTGGGAAATCTCAAGATACTCCCAATACGGGAGCTCATAAAATATCGATTTCCTTTTCATCCCTGTGGGAATTTTTGTTAGAAAAATAGGATTGAAGAGCAATAACAATAAACAAGATGCAAACATAAATCACATAAAACACATAGTACAAGAGAGACACCAATATAATGTGGTTCACTCAATATGGGATATGTCCACACAGAAATTTCCAGTCCTTATTATTATACCATCCAGCACATATGTTGCAAATTCCTCTTCACCCTCTCGCATTCACTCTTATAAAATGATAGATATATTTACAATGCTACAAACAAAACCATATTACAATGCATTATGTTTAAGGAGGTATTACCATGGAAAAATACTATGGGAAATACAATACCATGGGGTCAATCACCCATTATCAGCCAAGTCATGACTATGAAATTACAAAATTTTACAAGGCATTTTTTCTGAAATTTTCACTATGGGGGCACTGCCCTCGAACTCCCACCAGGGGGGTTCCTAAAAGTAGTATCCACCCCCCCTAGACCCCCCATGGAGACTAGTTTTGGTAGGAAAACCACCTCGAAACCCCACCATCATGGGATGGGATCCAGAAACGGCTGAAACACAACCTCTGAATAAGGAAGATCAAGCTCCACAACCAACAATCTCCCAATTGGAGACTGATCACAACAACTCCACTGTTTCTACACTTGTTGGACTATGCTCTAAACCTTGGATCTAAAAAATTTCTCATCTTTACCTTCATGATTAAAGGCTAAATGAAACCGAGTACGAACTTGGTTTCTCTGTGGTTACTACCTTTGTCAACATGTCCGCAAGATTCTAGCTAGTGTGTATCTTTTCCAACTTCAATAGTTCATCTTTCAGAATAGACTGTATGAAATGGTACTTGAGATGTGTTATAGTGCATTTTGCCACCTTGTGAGCATTAGCACTCATTGGCCTCCATTATTCATTTGATTGACTCAGAACCACTTTTTGTCCTCCAGGAACCCTTGTTTCCCTATTTTTGTTCCTGTACGCTAGCTGCTCCACTTCACCTTGCGTATACGCAGGCTACACCACTATAGCCCATGTATATAGAGTTAATTTGTAAATCATAGTAAAAAATCGGTTTTTTCACGCCAAAAAGAAGCCATTGTGACCTTTGTCCCTCCATGTATTCCGAAACGACTTGATTCAACCTTTCACCTACCTTTTGGAGGGTTATATTGAGCTCTTATCGTACATGGAATGGGAAGAAAGAGAGAGCATCGAAACTCTATTGGATTTTTTCCATAGCTTGAGTCTACATCCATTGGTCCTAATTGTTGTGAACCTGTTATGTTCACCTACAAAACTCTTCCATATCTTGTGAAGGACCCTATCCTTTACTCATGATTTTTCCATTGCATGGGGGATTAAAGTGGTGGAGACGCAAGTGGAGGGACCTAGTTCTTGGTTCAGATGAGTTTCCATCAAGAGTTTGTATCATGTACTTCTTGTTAAATTTAATAGAAATATTCATTTTCTCGTCCAATTGATCTTGTGAATGGTTGTTTATTAACATTGGGTAACATTTTCTTATTATATCATGGACCATGCTATTGTTTGTGCCAACATCTTTGATATATTATATGCACTTGCTTGTGTTTATTGTTGAGACTAAGCTCCAAGCTCAAGTGTAGAAATTTGAAAGCTCAATGGGTATCTACATCAAACGTCCAGTTGAACATTGGTCTTTTATTCCACATCTTAACATTTACATTTATATAGCATTGCATTGGGAATTGAGTTGATTTTTTGTAGTCATCTATCTGTTGTGGTCTACCCCAAGCCATAGGAATTTTTTCTTTGTAACAGAAATGGTGACCCCATTCGGAAGAAACCTCCATTTTGGGGATTTTTCCTTATTTTGAGTCTTTGTTCTACCGAGTTTCTATGTCGTTGATTGGCTATTAGGATCTGCATAGAAAATATTGATTTTTCTTGGTCTTTGGATTCATTTTTGGTCCACCTACCTTTCCTTGTACGTGAGTCAGACTTGGTTAGCTCGCGTGTACCCACTACTATCAGTACAATAGCCAGTGTATATACACTAATATTCTATGAACATTTGCGTATAGCTCTGGGATTCTCTTGTTTGTGATCTTTGGTTGTTGCTAGGTGAATTTTGGGTTTTCTTGAGTCCTATTGGGCCTATATTCTGACTGTTCCATGCCCTTTTACTGACTAGAAAAAACTCGTTCTTTAGTTTCTTGAGAATTTGGTTTTCAACCATTTTTTCTTTTTATAGCTCATTAGCTTAGCCGAGTCTTGCTTTTTGGAGTTTGTTGGGTTGTCTGCATTACATGCTCTGCATTCTTTTCTTAAAAGTATTGATTCCACTTGCATTTTTCATTCATTTATATTAAAAAATACAAAAACATTGTTTGCATTTTCATTTCATTTATAGTGAAAATACAAAAAAAAATGGCTTTATGTATCTGCATTTTGCATTAGAGTGCTTGTGCTTTCATTAGGGCTTGCTTGTGCATGAAATTATAAAGAGATTACATTTTTATTTTTGAAAAGACACGTTGGTTTGTGTTAGGATATTCACATCATCATTTTATGATTGCATGCATTCTACAGGCATGCATGCAATTGCATGCATCCCAGTCATCAGGGCGGTGTTACCCAGCACCTAGTCCTCAGTTTTCTAGCCCCGAGAGCTTATTTCTGCTCATTTACAGCCCTCCTAGCTAGTGTGGTGCCTTTCTTTCACCTACCACTTGAGAAAGGCGCCCTCCCTCATCTACCACTCACTTAAACTTTAGTTAGTGAGTGATTTGTGGATCTTCTCCTTAATTTGAGGACAGATTGACTAGTTGACTGTCTCTGACACTCCAATTGACCTCCAGTTAGCCTAGACATCCTATTCTAACTCCAGTCAGCTCCACATGCGCCTTACTTGAGTATCCTTTCACTCGTTTGCATGTGTTACACCTACATACACTCAGTTAGACTCAGTTTAACACTTGTTGACAGTTACTTGTGTATTGATGACACTCCACTGAGGATGATGAGGACTCCTAGTGAAGACAAGCTACACCATGCATGCTATTTGATTGAACTCCTTAGGCAATTCGAATTGCTTGGCTTGGCTCATTCATTGTTACAATATTGTATTGTATTTTCACCCTTATTAGGATATAGAGCACTGATGCATGCGTTTTGCATAGTTTACACCATATTTTCTGAGTTTCATCTATTGTGATTGATTTACTTGTTCATTAGATCTGTTGTGACTAATTTTACATGATATCAGAGCCATGGTAGGGACAAGATTTATTTTCTGCAGGTGTTCTACATGAAGATTGAGCAGTGTTTTGCTCACTTTGCAGCAATTTTCTGCAGTTGTAACACTTTCTGCAGTTGGAGCTATTGCTCCATAATTGTTCTTGTTTGCTTGTGATTTGCAGGTTTCTTACTTCCTCCATTTGCATTTACTATTGCAAAGATGGAATATTATTCTTCACAAAATCTTCTTACTCCATTCAACTATGATGAATGGAAACCAAAGATGATAGCATGCTTGAAGAGACAATGTCTCTTTGATATGTGTATTGGTATTACAAGAGATTTTGTTTCCGATGAAGAGGAGAATGATTGGCTTAATGATTGTGATAGAGCTTTTGGGACAATATGTCTTGCTATGTCTCCTTGTATGCGATACCTCAGTACTACTGCTGAAAATCCAAGAGATCTATGGGCCCAAATCAATAGAGAATTTGGAAAGCAGGAAGAAGAGGATCATGCTAGCCTTTTGGAGAACAAGCCCAGTCAGATCTCCTTATGTGCTCTCTCCGATTATGTCTTGGCCTCATCCATTGTTCAAGATGAAGAAGAAACTATAGATTCAACACCCATTCTATCAAAGTCTTCTATTTCGAATTCTGAGCAAGATAAACCAACTCATACTCTAGATTCCGAAGAGGTTCTTGAATCCCCTCTTTCACATGAGTTTGTCGGCATGCAGAATAATGATCTACTTGATGTTTTGGAGGTAAAATCTGATTTTGAAGGTTAAGCATTCATCCTCCTTGATTGCATGCCTTGTATAAACTTTTGTTCTATCATTTGCACAGTTTCTCAGAGTTTTACTGAAGATGAAGAGCACTACCATTCGCTTGAGTTCAATTCTCATGCAATTTTCGCCGATTTTTGTTTTGAGCTCACCCCTGTTGGTTCAAAGGAGATCTCAAGAAACCATTTGTCAAATATTGGAGCTTATTTAATTTCCACTGATAAGAAGTTCAAGTTTCAAGATCTATTTGATCCAATTGGAGATATTTCTACCTCATTTGGTTTGAATCACAGGTTCCAGGATCATCGTCATATTTTCAGATTTGTTCTCACCATTTTCGGTATGAAGAGCAAGTTCATAAAGTCTCCACATTCGCTTGCATCCACTGATGGAGAATTCAAGCACATGTTTTTGGAGCATGATCCATTTACTCCCAAGACTAAGATACCTCCAGACATATCTACTTTAGTTTGGGGCAGTTAAATCTTTTGGTGTGTTACAGTCCATTTTGAGGGGGGGGTTTTCCCGTGAGGTTTTCTCCAATTCCTCGGTTCATGGATTGTTCTTTATTTGGATTATTATTCTATTGGGGTGACCTTTGGTCTCATTTACCAGGGCCCTATCATTTATTTTTATACCACATAGTATAGCTTATGGGGGGGTGTTAGGATATTCACATCAGCATTTTATGATTGTATGTATTTTGCATGCATCCTGCATGCATGCATCCCAGTCATCAGGGTGGTGTTCCCTAGCACCTAGTCCTCAGGTTTCTAGCCCCGAGAGCTTATTTCTGCTCATTTATAGCCCTTCTAGCCAGTGTGGCGCCCTTCTTTCACCTACCACTTGAGAAAGGAACCCTCCTTCACCTACCACTCAGTTACACTTCAGTTAGTGAGTGATTTGTGGATATGCTCCTTAATTTGAGGACAGATTGACTAGGTTACTAGATCTGACACTCCGATTGACCTCTAGTTAGCCTATACAGTCTGTTCTGACTCCAGTCAGCTCCCCATGCACCTCACTTGAGCCTCCTTTCACTCGTTTGCATGTGTTACACCTACATACACTTAGTTAGACTCAATTTTACACCTCTTGACAATTACTTGTGTATTGATGACACTCCACTGATGATGATGAGGACTCCTAGTGAAGGAAAGCTACACCATGCAGGCTATTTGATTGACCTCCTTAGGCAATTCAAATTGCTTGGCTTGGCTCATTCATTGTTACAATATTGTATTGTATTTTCACCCTTATTGGGATATAGAGCACTGATGCATGCTTTTTGCACAATTTACACCATATTTTGTGAGTTTCATCTATTGTGATTGATTTACTTGTTCATTAGATATGTTGACTAATTTTATAGTTTGATTGTCATTTAGTGGCATATTTTTCCATTGATAGAAGAGTCTAGTGTTTATTGGATGTGCATTTATTGATGCTATTCACACCCTTACTTTCACAACCATATCCTTTGATTAATCATAACCATTAAAATTAATGCTTAACTAAAGAAATGATTAAAACATTTTCTTTTCTAAGGTGCACCAACTAGTATAGGTTTAGAGTCTTGGAATAGATCACAGTGAGTTAACAATCCAAGACTACTAAACACACATTATGTGTCTGACCATGGAGTGGTGAAACCCATGGTATACATCAATGTTCTTAGGACGCTCTACTCAAACCAGAGTTAAGCACAAGGTCATGGGAGGTTGGTTGTAGAGATAGCCATCCAATACTATCTAAATGTGGAAGATATTTCTAGGATTTGTTTGTCTATGGGGATTCTTGGGGGATTTGAACCTCTTGAGTTTTGGGCTTAGCTACCTTGCCCATAAGATGGATCCCACTTGTGACTGTTTTCCTGAGAATTGGTTATACATGGTGGCCATAGTTGCTTTACCTAGGTATCACATAGGGTACTTGCAACGGTTATTCTGTGAGTTTCCTGAGTTAGATAGGGGTCGGACAACACAGTTGTGTTCACACAGTGAAGACCGAGGGCCCTTATAACTGATTCTGTTACCTCCGGTTATAATTTGGGAGTCTCAAGCCTCTCCTAGGTGATACATACCGGTTGTAGTGTCAAGAGGTCCCTTGAGCCAGTTTTGTTTGTGTGCATTTGACTATAGTTTCTTTTAGTTGTGTGCTCTGTGACGATCTAGTAGGCCATTAGGGCACGTTTATTTGTTGATTTTTTGAATTCATCGTGGATCGAGATCCGCCTCTCCAACGATATCGTCGGTTGGCTGGTTTACCATCTAGCGATCTGTTACAGTCTCTTCGCAAGAGATGTTGGAGGACTATTGCTGGTCCTTTATTTAAATCTCACGAGCTTTAGAGAGCTTCCATTATGAGTTCCACATCTAGCATGATGGGATTCCTCATGACTCCGTCCGGTGGCACCATGAGGAACTCCCTTCCATCCACTCCTAGAGATGGATGGGGAGGAGGTTCATCACACAACACTCCTCTTGGGTCTGGAACCTCCCATCCCACGAGTATGAACCCATTCGATGAAACATGGTAATCGGGTTATTTGTATGGTTCATTCTTGGGGATGCCAGGTTTTGGTTCTACATCAGTCCCTACGACCTCAAACCCTTTTTCATTGGGTATGCCTGGTTTTATGCCAACTGTTACTTCCACCATTTATAGTAGTCATGTTAGCTCTAGTATCAGGGTTGAGGGAACCATGCCTCCTTATACTGCTCATTAGTTTTGGATTGATCACATCCCTCCATCTTTTCCAAGTGTTAGCGGAGGACCACCTCCTTCGTCAGCCCCTAGTGTTAGTGTGAACCCATTTTCAAGTGGAGGTTTCACGATAGGTATCGGATCTATGACTTACATTCCATCTTTTAACCCACATACCTCTATGCATGTACCCTCGAACGCTTATATGAATTTGAATCCTCCTCCTATCTCTAGTTCATCGATTCCACGGAGTGGGAAATACCATTTTCATACGACCCTCACTCATCTAGTTCTCCTACCTTGAGTGGTTATATGGGACCCCATTCTTATGGAGGTCATTATTATTGATTTTCAGCCGGTCCTAACTATTATCCCAATCCCTCCTATGCAATCCCTTCTACGCATGGGCTTGGCTATAAAAATATGAGCCAGTTTAGAGGAGGTTATCATCCTTATGGTCAAGGTCGTGGTTTCTATCAGAGTTCGTTGGAACCTCACGTGTCGGCTATGATGAACACAATATCACCTTCGCAGAGTCAGTCTCTTTTAGGAGCTTATAATCAAGATTCACATCCTCAGCTCCCGTTTCTTGCTAGTTAAAATTTACCCGATCTTTCGAAGCTCATGAATGATCCGGTCTGTCATGATCCTACATGGCCCCCAGTCCCCACTAAGCTCTCTTCTGTCGTTCCAATGTTTGGGGGGAAGAAGGGTGAGGATCATGGTGATCACGTCACCACATTTCATTTATGGTTCTCCTCGAATTCCTTGAACCAATATTCTATTCATTTGGGGCTCTTTCAACGCACCCTCATGGGGGAAGCTGGAAAATGGTATGTCGAGTTTCCTTGGGGCACATATAGGGGTTTGAATGATTTAGCTTTGGCTTCCCTAGATCACTTTCAGTTGCCGGTTAGCTACAATACTGGTACTGAGATCTTATCAACCTTCTCCTAGGACAAAGCCACACATATCTCTAATCATATTCAAGAGTGGCACCGGCGGAAGAGGCTAGTGAAAACCAACATTCCTCCAAAATTTTTGTTGGAATGGTTTCTTAAGTATTTTCTCCCTTACATTTCAAAGGACATTTCACTGCCCGGTATTATGACTGAGGAATAAGCTATTTTAAAGCCCAATAGCTAGACCTGGTCTATGCTCAGTCTAGCATTTTTTGTGACATTATACCTGATGTGCCAATATTAAGACATGAGCCCAAGCCTGTTCCTATGTTAGGAACCCATGTCTTTACATTGTTAGTATGTTGTTGTTGGATGCATATGCTTTGTAATTCGTCCCGTAGTATTTGTTGATCAATAGTTTGTGTTATTTTTGTTGGCGCATATGCTTTGTAAGTCGCCCATAGTATTGTGATCCATAGTTTGTAACGGCCCATGGTTTTGACCCATAGTATTGGCGCCTAGAATTAGTATATAAGTGTGTGTCAAGACCTATGAAGGCACCGTGAAGTTATTTGTATTGAGCTTGCTCAAAGGAGGTTGCCCCCTCGAAGTGGCCTGTGATCAATATAAAAGTGATTATGAGTTCTGTCATTTCTGCTATTTCGCGTATTCTTGTTAATTAATTGTTGCAGGTGCATCACATCTGGTATCAGAGCACTTTCTTGGGCTCGCTGGGTGAAATTTCTGCCAAATTTTTTTTTGCATCTGTTGTAGGTTCGGATTTGGGAATAATCCCTATCCGCTTAACTATGGGAAGTACTTGGGCATAAGCCCTAAAACTCATTGTGAGGAGTACCACAAGAACCCCAAAGTAGCTGGCCCATTGAGAGGACCTGCCAGCGAAAAGGGCAATGACTCCTACCTGATTGATTAGTTCCCACCCGTGAGGTAAACCAAGAGCTGTCGTTTGTGGCAAAGCGGTTATCAGTTTTACCTGAGCCGTGAAGTGAGGGGTACTGCCCCAATACGCAAGCCGTCAGACAGCATTGGTGGCCGAGTGAAACCCCTGAACTGTTAGGAAGCCGCACATACCTGGGGTCCATATCTACTTTCAGCTGAACTATTGTCGATCACTGCTGCGCCATTTCAGATCCATTTTCAAGCCATTCCAGATTCAGCCATTTTCAATCCATTCGGCGCTGTTCCAGATCCCTTTCGAGCCGTAGCTGCTCCAATCTTTTTAAAAAAACAAAAAAAAACAAAAAAAAAAAATCTTGCTTATGGTTGTCACCCGTGCAGGAGCAAAAACCATGGAGGACGCACTTGCAGCCATCCAAGCCAAAATCCAGGATCTGGATGAAAAATTTCTCGGTCTCCATCTTGAACATTCAGCTATGAACAACAAACGACAGACTGAGTCTTCAATAGACAATGGGTTCTCTTCTTCCAGCAATTTCCGTGGTCCGAAGCTTGATTTTCCTCACTTCAATAGTACCGATCCAACTGGATGGATCTATCGTATAGAACAGTATTTCAGTCTGCATAATACTTTTGATGTCAACAAAGTTCCGTTGGCATCCTTTCATTTGGAAAAGGAAGCTCTTCAATGGTACCGTTGGTACATCAAGGCTCATCTAGAGCCCAAATGGCCAGACTTTTGCCAGCTCCTTTTGCAACGATTTGGTCCTAGTGCTTTTGATGACTTCACAGGAGCCCTCACTAAACTTCGCCAAACTGGCATTGTGAGAGAGTATCAAACTGAATTTGAGAATCTAGCCAACCACACCGAAGGATTGTCTGATGATTTTTACCGGAGTTGTTTTATCAGTGGTCTAAAGGATGCCATCCGCTCTGAGGTCAAAATGTTCTGTCCCAACACAATGATGGAAGAAGTAGGGTTGGCTAAGTTGGCCGAAGACAAGATTGCAGCCCAACAATGCTCCAAGCCCACTTTTGTTCCCTTCCGAAATATGGGTTCTCAGCGACCACCTATACCGCAGGCTCCTCGACCGACTCCTATCAAGTGTTTGTCTGAAATAGAGATGCAAGCACGCAAAGAAAAGGGGCTTTGTTATAATTGTGATGAGAAATTCACTCGGGGACATAGATGTGTTCAGCAAATGCTCTATCTCTTGGATGTGGAGTCTCCGCCTGCCTCTGAATTGGTGACGAAGATCCAGAAACACTGGATGCTCTGATCAACATTCAAGAACCACCTATTGACCCTCCGTCTCAGGATGACCAGCCAGAGATATCTCTCCATGCTTTAGCTAGAATCACCACCCCCCAAACAATGCAAGTCAGGGGTTACTTCAAGAAGCTTCCTCTTACAATACTCATTGATTCTGGGAGCACTCATAATTTCATTGACCCTCGGATCGCCAAACAAGCTGATTGTTTTATCCATCCTTGCTCCAACTTTGAAGTCATGGTTGCCAATGGGGGCACCTTACCTTGCAAAGGGAAGTGTCGAAATGTGCATATCTCTATGGGATATTATACCTTACGCTCTGACATGTTTGCCTTGCCCTTAGGTGGATGTGATGTGGTTTTGGGCTCTCAATGGCTACGCACACTTGGCCCTATCTTATGGGATTTTGATGAATCAGGATTACAAAAACACACATTGACAGGATTACAACTAGGTTCTCTCAGCATCATCAGTTCACATCGCATGGAAAAACTCCTCAAGAAGAATTCACATGGTGTCATCGCTCAGATCCATTCCATCCAGATGCAACCATCAACAGTCTCCACTACTCCTTTGGATCTACAACAAATTCTGGATCGATATACAGGTGTCTTTGCTGAACCAGTGGGATTTCCACCTTCCAGGACAGAAGACCATCGTATTCAGCTCCTTCCTGGCAGTGTTCCTCCCAACATCAGGCCCTATCGCTACCCATTTCACCAAAAAATGGAGATTGAAATGCTCGTTCGGGACTTATTGAAGCAAGGTATTATTCGCCCAAGCACTAGTTCCTTTTCTTCTCTAGTTATTCTTGTCCACAAAAAAGATGGGTCATGGTGCCTCTGCATTGACTTCCGAGCAATTAATCACCTCACCATCAAGGATAAGTTTCCAATTCCTGTTGTTGATGAGCTTCTTGATGAGCTTCATGGGGCTCACTTTTTCTCCAAGTTGGATCTTCGTTCTGGGTATCATCAAATTCGGGTTCATGAGGATGATATCCCTAAAACAGCTTTCCGCACACATGATGGCCATTATGAGTTTTTGGCCATGCCCTTTGGCCTCACTAATGCTCCTTCCACATTCCAGGCCTTAATGAATAAAATATTTCAACCCTACTTAAGGATCTTGTCATGCAACATCTCCAGCATCTGGATCTTGTCATGCAACTTTTCTCTGACCATCATCTCCATACCAAGTAGTCTAAATGTGTTTTTGGACAAAAGGAATTTGAGTATCTCGGACACATTATCTCAGCACAAGGGGTTCGCGTGGATCATGCCAAAATCGATGCCATGAAGAATTGGCCGCATCCTTAGACACTCAAGAGCCTTCGTGGTTTTTTGGGGTTGACTGGCTACTACCGCAAGTTTGTCAAGGATTATGGGAATATTGCAGCTCCATTAACTGCTCTATTGAAAAAATATGCCTTCACATGGACACCTACTGCTCAGTGTGCATTTGAAAAACTAAAACAAGCTATGTGTACTACACCTATGCTAGCTATGCCCGATTTTTCCAAGCCCTTCACTATTGAGAGTGATGCTTGTGGCAATGGACTTGGTGCTGTTCTCCTTCAAGATGAACACCCCATTTCATTCACTAGCAAAGCCCTTCCAGGTAAGAATTTAGCTGCCTCTACCTATGAGAAGTAAATGATGGCTATTTTACATGCAGTTCAGAAGTGGTGCCCATACCTATTAGGTAATCATTTCTGCATCAAGACTGATCACCAGAGTCTGAAATATTTCTTGGACCAGTGTGTCTCCTCCCCGACACAACAGAAATGGGTTAGCAAACTCATGGGTTATGACTATGAGATCACTTACAAGAAGGGTAAAGACAATATTGTGGCAGATGCTCTTTCTCGCACATTTGATGCCCAAGGTTCTCTTTCAGCTATTTCTATGCCTGTTCCAAATTGGTTGCAATCTGCTCAACAGGGTTGTGTCAATGACTCTTCCTTATCTCAAATCATCCAACGCTTGACCAACAACCCTTCTGCCGTACCACATTACTCTTGGGATGGTGCTTCTCTGCAATACAAGGGTCGTCTGGTGCTTCCCCAGAGCAGAGATCTTCAACATGCTGTCTTCTATGAACTCCATGCTTCTCCATCGACAGGGCACTCTGGGTTCCTCAAAACGTATGAATGAGCACGGCATAACTTCTTTTGGCAGGGCATGAAAAGGACAATTCAACAGATGGTGGCCGAATGTGATACCTGCTAGCGCAATAAGGGTGAAACAACACTCCTTCCAGGATTGCTTGAACCCTTGCGCATACCTACACGTATTTGGATAGATATTTCTATGGATTTCATTGAAGAGCTCCCTAAATATGGCGGGAAGACAGTGATTCTCGTTGTGGTTGATCGCCTCTCCAAATACAGTCATTTTTGTGCTCTCAGCCATCCCTATACAGCCTCCTCCGTCGCTCAAATTTTTCTGGACCAGATCTTTCATCTTCATGGCATCCCTTCTTCCATTATCTCGGATCGTGATGCGACTTTCACCAGTCATTTTTGGACAGAACTATTTCGCCACACTGGCACCAAACTAAAGATGAGTTCAGGGTATCACCCACAAACAGATGGTCAGACTAAAAAAGTCAATAAATGCTTGGAAACTTATCTTCGTTGCTTCACCTCGGAACAACAACATCAGTGGGAAAAATGGCTCCCTCTCGCTGAATGGTGGTACAATACCTCGTATCACACTGCCTCTAAAATTACCCCATATGAAGCAGTCTATGGTCAGGCACCTCCAGCTCTTCTTCCATACACCCCCACCAGTTCACCAGTTCAAGAAGTTGACATGGTCCTTCAAAATCGCGATCAGATTCTTCACATTTTGTGGGACAATCTTCACATGGCAAGAAATCGCATGAAGCAACAAGCTGATCAACACCGTTCTGAGCGCACTTTTCAAGTCGGCGATATGGTTTTTCTTCATCTCTAGCCGTATAAAAAATCATCCTTGAAACTCAAAGGGTGTCATAAGCTCGCTCCAAATTTCTATGGTCCATATCGGATTCTTCAGAAGATTGGGTCCGTTGATTATAAATTGGAACTTCCTCCTTCTTCCTGCATTCATCCAGTCTTTCATGTCTCTTGTCTGAAGAAAGTTCTTGGCACCAACATCAGTGGACAAGCAATTTTACTCGAACTGGATAATGAAGCATCCATCCTTTTGGAGCCAGAGGCCATCCTTAATTGGCGCAGGTGTCAGCTTCGCTCTCGCTCTATCACAGAGGTCTTAATTCAGTGTCACGGCATGCAACCAGAGGATGCGACATGGGAACCACTACTTCAGATTCAACAACAATTTCCACATCTAAAGCTTTGAGGACAAAGATTTTTTTAAGGGGGAGGGGATGTTAGGAACCCATGTCTTTACTTTGTTAGTATGTTGTTGTTGGATGCATATGCTTTGTAAGTCATCCCGTAGTATTTTTTGATCAATAGTTTGTGTTATTGTTGTTGGCGCATATGCTTTGTAAGTCGCCCGTAGTATTGTGATCCATAGTTTGTAACGGCCCATGGTTTTGACCCATAGTATTGGCGCCTAGAATTAGTATATAAGTTAGTGTCGAGACCTATGAAGGCACCATCAATTTATTTGTATTGAGCTTGCTCAAAGGAGGTTGCCCCCTCGAAGTGGCCTGTGATCAATATAAAAGTGATTCTGAGTTCTGTCATTTCTGCTATTTTGCGTATTCTTGTTAATTAATTGTTGCAGGTGCATCACATCCTATACCACATGTCGATGGTATTGTTGGTTCCACAAGTATTCGTCCTATAGATTTGGTTACGAATTAGATGAACAATCTTTCTATTATTCAATCTACCCCTGGACAGGTTCATGCCTCGTCCATTTCCACCTAGTCATCCGATGTTCACTCTATACAATCAACGAACCCATCAGGTAACCAACAACCTGGTGGGAAGAGAAAGGGGAAAAATAATGGTACGGGTGGGAGAAATAGGAACAATAACCCTATGAAAGAGAACAGAAACTCTCCTCGAGATGGCAGAAATGCTGGTGGGGACCGCAAACCTAGATGTAGAGTGAAGTTTCCTTGTAAAATTTGCATGGAAGATCACCTTACACATTTGTGTCCTTGTATCGAAGAAGCATCGAAGCATCTTGCACAGAGCCCAGTTGTGTTGAAGGATCCCCTTCCTCATCATCAAAATATGACTTTGAGTTCTTCTGTCTCCGATAATGGGACTAATGAAACTTCGACATCCTCTACCCATGCTTGTTAGGATATTCCTATACTCCATCCTAGTACCACCGGTATTTTGATCATTTAAATTTTTAGTCATGCATGCACTTTTAGGGTTTGCATGCATTCTAGGGTTTGCATGCATCCCAGTCATCAGTCCAACACCTAGCCCTCAGTTAGCCAGCCCCCAGGAGCTTCTCACTATTTAGTTTTATCCCTCCAGTCGCTTAATGCGCCCTTCTTCCTTGATTTTAGGGAGCAACTCGCCCTTCTTCACCTACCAGTCCAGTTGTCTTTAGTTTACACTCAGTTACAGTCAGTTACACTTAGTTACACTAAGTTACAGTGAGTTACCCTGAGTTACACCAACCAGACTTAGTTTGACTGATGGTTGACAGTTACTTGAGCATTAATGACTCCATTGATGATGATGAAGACTTCCAGTTGTGCTCCGATGATACTAGTTGTGATCCGATGACACTCCAGTGATCCTTTGATCACTCCATGATGGCTAATTCGAATTGCCACCTTAGGCATTCGCGTTCCTCATGCTTTGTACTATTTATTTGTCCATATTGTGATTAATTAACTAGTGTGTGTGAAGTATTATTACTTCTATCTGAGTTCTACTGTACCATATTATTCTATTTCTCATTATACTGTATTGTTCACTCTTCTTCTATTTTCTTGTTTAATCATAATTACTCTTGTGAGGTATACATCATCTCTTAGATCTGCTGTGAGTATTTTCACAATGTTGGTGGTTACGGATGCATTAACATGGTTAACTCACAGGTTAGTATTGCTACCCACTCACGTGATTATGGAGCTCCACAAACTTCATTGGGGAATGGACCCTCTCCACCTGATACTCCATTGCATATCGAGAAGCCTAATTCTATGATGCAGATACCGAAAGGTGTTCTCAAGCATTCGATGCACAATCCCATTGCCCGAGTCACCCAGAACTATTCAATTGTGGAAGATCTGGGCCAGACTCCATGTGCTATGTTGGCTCTCGAGGTTCTTTAGGCTTTTCCTTCTCAAAGGACTGCCCTTTTATGTGCTTTGGGAGTCCAAGATCAATGTATCCCTAATATTATCAAGTTTCACACTATTGATGTTCAGCCTCGGTTTCCCTATCACGTGGCTTTCTAAGTCCATGTTAGGTGCCTACAAAAGGTCGTTAAGCATACTGTGGTTGACAAAGGTGATTCCACTTCAGTAATGTTGTTAACTTGTTGGAAGGCTCTAGGTTCCCCTCCATTTTTGAAATATATTACCATGATTAGTACATTCGATGGTCGTTCATTCATGTTGCATGGTATTATCCCCTCCCTTGAGGTCCACTTGGGTGGGAAGACCGTGTCAATTTAAGTTGAACTGGTTGATGCACCCATTCTCTACAACCTTTTACTGGGTTGGAATGGGATCTATACTATGAGAGTGATCATGTCCTCTATTTTTAGAGTTATTTGCTTTCCCCACGAAGGCAATATTATGACCATCGATCAACTGGATTTCACTAGTTCTAGTCCCACAGCATCGCCAGGAATTGAAGTTCCTCAGATTGAGAATTCTCAGTTGGAAACTGGGAATATTGGTGTAGAATTATATTCTACTTTGATGGGATCTTTCAACTTTGTTGCACCAATATCCTTTACAAGAACCGTTTCTGATGCCCCTTCCTCATTACATAATGTACCATTCCAGACATCGTATTTTAGTGATTCATGGAATTTACCTTCTGCCAGTTCCTCATCTAGATACATTTCGCAATGGCTATGCCCTTGTCTGCAGCCGAGCTTGCTTATCGTGATATTCAACAAGCCACTACAGAACCGGATGTCTCCTCTTTATACACAAAAGAAGAATATCCTGTTATGTTTCCCACGTGGGCAGTCGACTCATCTTGCTCGCATGATTTCCTTGATCGTAATTTTCCTTCAGATGAAGCTATTATTGAGGCCATGTATGGTAGTGATAAGCCTTTGGAAGATCTCCATCATCGATCTTATTTTCTTTCCATCCTTGACCTTATTGAGTAGGAGGAGTTTTCGTCGACTCTTGCAGAGAAAGTTGGTCACCCTATGGCTCCTTTGGATTTTCATGGTATTTACGCGGAGTGGAATATGGATAACATTTCCCCAACCATTCTGATCAACATTTCTCACTCTCCTGGAAAGATTGAAAATGTTTACATCGGTGCCGATTGTTCCCCCAATGAGATCTACATTTACACTAAGTTATTGAAAGAATTTTGGGATTTTTTCGCCTGGTCATACGAGGAGATGCCAGGAATAGACCCTAGTATTGTCGAGCATGAAATCAAGACTTATCCAAATGTTAAGCCTGTTTGACCACGTCTTCGAGCTGTGAATCCTAAGAAGGCAGCCGCTATTAAGGAAGAAGTAGAGAAACTACTCAAAGCTAGTTTCATATACCTGGTTCCCCTTACCGATTGGGTATCCAACCCTGTTCTTGTGTATAAGAAGAAGGGAACCATCCCATTATGTACCGATTTTTGAGATCTAAACCGAGCATGTCCTAAGGATAACTTTCCCACTTCGTTCATAGACCAAATATTGGATGTGTGTGTGCGAAGCGAAGTGTTTTTGTTCATGGATGGTTTTTCCGGTTACAATCAAATCCAAATTACACCCGAGGATCAACATAAGACAACATTTATATGTCCTTGGGGTACCTTTGCATACTGGAAAGTGCCCTTCAGCCTTAAAAACGCCAGAGAAACTTTTTAGTGGGACATGAACTATGCCTTTCATGACCTTAAGCCCATAGAGGAGGCTTATCTGGATGATCTTGCTAGTCACTCTCGTAAGAGAGCAAAACACCCCAGTCACCTCCACCTTATTTTTGAAATATGTCAATGTTATCAGATTCATTTGAATCCCAACAAGTGCATCTTTGTCATGAAAACTGGTTTCCTTCTAGGGTTTATAGTTTCCCAAGAGGGTATTTGAGTCGATCCATTAAAGGTTAAGACAATACTTCGGTTACCTCCCACGCGTAATTTGATTCAACTTCAAAGCCTCCAAGGGAGAGCCACTTTCTTACACCGTTTTATCATGAATTATGCCAATCTTACTAAGTGTTTCACGCAATTATTGAAGAAGGATGTTCCTTTTATCTAGGATGAACGAGCCTAGCAGTATTTCAACACTTTAAAGAAAGCCTTGGTAATGGTCCCTCTTTTAGTCCACCTCAATTTGCAAGAGATTTTTTGCTTTATGTGGCCGCATCTCAAGATATTATTGGTATGTCTTAGTTCAGGCAGATGATGTGCTTCAAGCGCATGTTGTCTATTATCTCAGTTGAAACCTCATAGATGTTGAATTGAGATATTCTCACGTGGAGAAATTGGCCCTTGTGATTGTTCATGCAGTCCAATGATTGCGGCCTTATATTTTTATTACGAAACCATAGTCATAGCGCATGTCAATCTATTTCAATTCGTGCTCTCACAATGTGTAATTGGGGGGAAATATAATAAATTGATTGTCATCGTTCAGGAGTTTGATCTTGATTTTGCTTCTGTGAGGTTGGTGAAATCCTTGCTTTTTGCAGAGCTTATGTCGTATTTTCCAAGACTTGATGAGGAAGTAGTCCATGAATATTCATTTTTGGATGAGTATTTATTTCTTATCTCGTCAACAGACTCTTGGTATGGGAATATCGCTATATATATCCAAACTTTGAAGTTCCCTTCTTGCTATTTGCAAGATGAGCGACGACGTGTGAGACATCACGCTAAAGACTATGTCATCTTCGGTGAAACTTTGTATCGTTGAGGAAAATACCATATTATACGTCATTTCTTAACTCATGAAGAAGCGGAGCTAGTGCTAAATGAATGTTGTAGTGGAGCGTGTGGTGGATAGTTATCCGGGCTTGCGACAACCCAACATATCTTGTGAGTGGGCTATTTTTGGCCTACGTTATTCAAATATGGTGTAAATGTTGTGAAGAGATGTCACCCTTTCTAGGTGTTTGCTTGGAACATGTGCTCGCATCCTCCTCCTTTACATTTGGTTGTCACCGTCGGTCCCTTCACCTAGTGGGGGGATGATTTTATGGATTGCAGCCCATCTTCGGCTGGGGGGCATCATCACATCATAGTGGTCATTGATTACTTCACCAAATGGGTTGATTCCATGCTGAACGTTAAATCCAATGGTGCAACTGCAACCCACTTTGCATTCAATCAAATTATAGCTCGATTCGATATCCTGAAGGAGATTGTCATTGACCATGGTAGTCACTTTCAAAATAAGATGATGGCAGAATTGTCACTCAAGATAGGGTTTAAACAAGATCATTCATCTTCATATTATCCCCAAGCGAATGGCTAGGTTAAGGCAGTAAATAAGTACATTAAGGCCATTCTCCAATGAACCATCCGAAAAAGCAACAAAAATTGGCATATTATGTTATATCCTGCTTTGTGGGTGTATCGAATTGTAGTAAATAATTCCACTTTTTTCTCACCATTTCAGTTAGTTCATGGTGTGGATTCTATCTTACCGATTGATTGTGAAATCCCTTCCTTGAAACTAGGTATAGAGCTCCTACTTGACACTTCAGAAGTAGAGCAATGTTTAGTCTACCTCAAGCAACTTGACAAAAAATGTCGGGATTCCTCCATAGAAATTGATGCCAACAAATGTCGTGTTAAGGTTCAGTATGATAGGTCTGTCCCTCCCGGGCATTATGTTGAAGGTTACTTGGTCCTCCTTTATGACCAAGCTAAGGAACTGCTAGGGGCAGGCAAGTTCAACCCAATGTGGCACAACGCTTACATAGTGAGGCCTGTCCTCGAGAAAGGTGCCTATGAGTTGGAGGATTACAAAGGGAATACCTTGAGGAGCCTAGAAATGGGCTATACCTCAAGAGGTATTATGCTTGAGCTTCTAGCTCGAGCTGATACTTTGGTATACTATTGTACACATTTTTCTATACATAGTTTAGCTTCCTTTTTCTTTTTTCGGGTATGTTGATTCGCTTCTGTTTGGTTGATAGATGTTAGTGGAATATCTAGTGTTCTTGGGATCCGTGGATGGGGGCTAGCCTTCATACAGAGAGACTAGCTTCTACTACATGGGTTATTTACTTGTTTGGGCATCATATTGTGTCTTTAGGAGGTGCTTGTCTCAGTCCTACATCCAACAATGTGGCTAAGTACAATGTTGTTGTCAAACTACTCCGTGATGCCATTTCTCATGGTATCTTGTCTTTACAAGTCTTCCTGGATTCGCAACTGGTTGTGTCTTAGTTGAATGGCCAACACCGTGTGAGGGTACGTTACTAAGCATGTTCTTAAGGGTAAGACTCTTGGAGTGTCATTTTATTTTCATTACATACATTCATTTTCCGAGACATTTTAATCATGTAACTGATGCGTATGCTAATTATGTCATAGAATGGAATTTGTCACATCAATAAAAGAAACACACAAATAAACATTCATTCATACATTTGTACATACACAATAGTAGAGCTGGAAAATCATAGTTTTTTCATTAATAATATGTCCAAAAGTATTGTCATAATACTAAATTGGAGCTCGTAGCTCTCAAATATACATATCCAATACAAAAAATAGGACTCCATGGCATCTAATCCCTACGGGGGAGGCCTCGCTTCCTCGGCAGGGTGTGTCTAAATATAATAGTGCACAGCGTTGGCTATGCGATAGACTAATCGCACCCATGTACCAGGTACCCCTACAAAATGTGTCTGCATCACCTCCTGGAGATGTTCTACCTCTATGACCGATACCCTGGCAGTCATGTGGGTCAGGTTGACCCATACTGTCTCTAAAGTGTGCTCTTTTATTGCGCCTGCCACCTCTCCACCCCTGCCTCTACAACGATGTTGTGGGAAGCCCTGTGGTATTCATAGACCCGCATCTGCGAGCAAACAGTCAACCATCAATATATGATACCATGCCAAAAACCTTTTTGCATTCACTTATAATAAAAAATACAAAAATATTAAATATTCCAGAAAGAGTAACTTACCAATCTCTTCGAATGCGGCCCGTGGAGGGAGAGGCATGTCTCGGTCTCCTCGGTAGTCTATCTTGTCATATGGGTAGTCATCGATGGTGATGACCTGTCGTCCCCACTAGTGGAAAAAATCCTCAAAATATGGGAATCCTGTCATCCACCCCCCTTCTGTGTCAATACTTCTGCCCACCGGGTCTAGGAGGGATCTCGGAGACTATGAGGAGGGACTTCAACCCTTGGACTCAAGCCCGACACTTTCTCAAATAGAACGCTGCATAAGGTACTACAAAAACTAAAGTTTTTTTCCCTCCCTAGCTTGCACTCCATTAACTGGGTATTCATAGTTCCTAGGAATGTTGTGAACCAATCATATACCCTTGGTGTCATGCACTCGATTGCGTAGAATATCAAAGGCCTTGAAGCTTGATGAAGTGAAGACGATCTTGTAATCGTCCTGAGGGTCAGGACCATGATATTCATGCTTAGGCTCACTATAGCCTCTATGGAGACCTCGATACCCACCTTCTAGGTGCCATCAATACAGTACCTATCAATGTAATCATTGATAGTGATTCCTCCCCCCACGCTGCGAGACCTAAGACTCACCACCTCCCCTTGGTGGGACAATCTAGTGATAAAGTATGTATCTTACACCTCTAATGGAAGTGATTTCCCATCTAGATCAAAATGTTATCCTTCTGCATCCCAATAGTTGACCAACTGAGCGAGCAATCGGTTTCGAGCCCTCAAACCCCCAATGCTCCAAAATTTGTATAACCCACAAGCTTGCAATGCTTGTTGGGCATCGAATTCTTTGCATATGTGTTGATCGACAATGTCACGTTCACTCTCTCTCCATTCTAGAACCATCCTGGAAGCAAACATTGCAGTTTTAGTGCCCATGTGTTGAAAAACTCCACCCACGATGCTGTACGTAGGAATGTTTGTGGACAGTCGCGCAAATACATGGTCAACACATGGTTTGACTGCGCACAGGAAGCCCTCCACGCGACCCGTATAGTTATAGCCCACGCACAACGAACTATGAGTGTAGACCATGGAAAAAAATAAAAATTTGACCATTAAAAAACAAAAAAAAACCATGGAATTGAAGAGAAAGATGAGAGCACCAACCTGATCTAGACGTCTCTTGATTACGACACTCGTAGCTCCCAGATTCATCAACTAAAGATCGAAGGTAAAAACTAACCTAAAGCACTATGTTGGGAGAAAAGTGAAAATGATATGGTAAAAGTAATTTCTTTTTACTATTTATAATTTTTCAAACCCACTTTCCTATAGTTTTTGCCATTTTTGAGTCGTTTTGGACTAATATGTCATTGTAAAGTGCCTTTTTGAGCAATTTTTTCTAACGATAGTGGATTTTTGAACCATTTCGCACCTTCGACAGGTATTTTCTACACCTGGCATATAGGTTAGGATGTCATTTCGACTGCATTTTTGCATTGACCTTATGACCACATTCATAAACATTAGGTGCAACCCCTCTTTTTAACTAACACAAAACCTCTATGTTTCTTTAGACGTGTCGTTATTTAGAAGTAGGGATTGTCCGACCATGGGTACCCTAGTTAGATCCTTTTTATGTCTTTTGGTGCCCATGTACTTGTTTCTCCTTAGCATTGGGAGTCCTTTATAGTCACGCCATGACATTGTGATGAAGACTCATACTCTGCTTCATTTTATTCTGGCCATCTCCCATGAGGACTCCCCATTTATGTCGAGTTGTGATTGCATTGCATTATCTTACTTTCCTTTTGAGCCTTGTGTCGGCTCCTGCTTTTCCCAATTATTAGCCATGTGCCTAAGCACTTTACTTTTTGAGCCAAGTAGAGCCTCCATTGATCTTTCGCATCTTGATGACCTTTACCTTGAGGGAACACCCCCTCGAGTATCCACATCCTGCACATGCTTCCTTGCATTGATCATAGGTATGTTCCACTGCTTGGAACTATTTTGCTTGCACTTGACACTCATTCCCTCACTTGTTGTACTACCTCTTACTAGGAGCTGTCGTGTTGCTTTTGAACAGAGCATTGGTTTCCACTACATTCATCATGAGTCAGGGCATTAGTAGGACCTTAGGAGTTGTACTCATTTCTCATATCTTACTCCACTGGCTGGTTAAGATTCCAATTGATGCCTCCTGCGTCGCAAAGTATTATTATCATCAAGTACTTGAGTCTATGCTTCTCGAGTCTATCCATCTTCTCATGCTCTTGTTCAAAGGAAGTATTGAAACTAGAGTTGGCCACTCCTCATATCCCTTGACTATTGCATGTCATCCATCCCATACAGTTCGATTTGTTAGTTTGAGTTCTTCCAAATATTTTAGCGTAACTGTTACCTCATGCTGGTTGATGGGGGATTCATTAATTCCCTCCTTCCAGCAAGTTTCATTCCGTCGAATTCAACTCATTTATTCCAGAATAAAAAATTAGAGTCCGTTGAGTACCTTCAGGCTTGCAGTCATTAGTGGTAGGTTCTCTCACCATCGACAGTTTTGGAAATTCATCAATGTCCCCTAATCGATGGATTTATCAAAGTGTTTAACCTCAATACCTCTATTCACACTTGGTGAATTTACTCTGTGCCATGATTCCCATTTCCATTATTCATGGGTTATCTCATGTCTATTAATGGTATACATCAATGACCGGTAATTAGAGAATGCCACATCAAGTTCAACATCAACACCATTATTTGCTTGATAGGGCATGCACCGTAGATGATTTGTGTAGAATACCCCAGACTTCAGTGGCATTCAGTATGATACTGGTGATCATGATTGTACTTATGAGATATCAGTTTCATACATCAATTGTTTCCTCTTCAGTAGGAGACTATCTCTTACTGTATATTGGTTCATGGATATGACCACTCATGACAGGTATTCACTATATACTGCCTATTCATGGCCATTGTATCATATTGATATGTATTGTACCGATATGTATTCAGAGCGATCATTGTATTGTGATGAGTGGGATACTACTTCCATTTGTGTCTCCATCACTCCAATTTTGAGATTTATAATGTATTTCGACCATCGTAGTACCTTCTCTCACCTCACACATTAGGGGGCATCTGTTATAGCACATTTTTCCACCTTGTGAGCATTAGAACTCATTGGAATCCATTATTCATTTGATTGAATCAAAACCACTTTTTGTCCTCCAGGAACCCTTGTTTTCCTATTTTTGTTCCTATATGCTAGCTGCTCCACTTCACCTTGCGTATATGAAGGTTTTACCACTATAGCCCACATACATTGAGTTAATTGGTCAATCATAGTAAAAAATCTATTTTTTCACTCCAAAAAGAAGCCATTGTAACCTTTGGCCCTCCATGTATCCTGAAATGACTCGATTCGACCTTTCACCTACCTTTGGAGGGTTATATATTGAGCTCTTATGGTACATGGAAGGGGAGGAAAGAGAGAGCATCGAAACTCTATTGATTTTTTTCCATAGCTTGAGTCTACATCCATTGATCCTAGTTGTTGTGAAACTCTTATGTTCACCTACCAAACTCTTCCATATCTTGTGAAGGACCCTATCGTTTACTTGTGAGTTTTCCATTGCATGGGGTATTAAAGTGGTGGAGGCACAAGTGGAGGGACCTAGTTCTTTGTTCAGACGAGTTGCTGGCAAGAGGTTGTATCATGTATTTTTTGTTCAATTTAATAGAAATATTCATTTTCTCGTCCAATTGATCTTGTGAATGGTTGTTTATTAACATTGGGTAACATTTTCTTATTATATCATGGACCATGTTATTTTTTATGCTAACATATTTCATATATTATATGCACTTGCTTGTGTTTATTGTTGAGACTAAGTTGAAGGCTCAAGTGTAGAAATTTGAAAGCTCAACGAGGATCTACAACAAACATCTGGTTGAAGGTTGGTCTTTTATTCCATGTCTTAGCATTTACATTTATATAACATTGCATTGGGAATTGAGTTGATTTCTGGTAGTCATCTGTCTGTTGTGGTATACCCCAAGCCATAGGAAGTTTTTTTCTATAACAAGATGTATATGATTACTCTTAGAATGGAAGGCTGAGTTCTTTCCAAGATGAATGGCACTCTGGCTGTCACTATACAACCTGTTTGTAACATACCCTTTAAGCTGGAAAACATTTTGTGTTAAGAAACATTACGATAACTTTTATTGTAAAGTTTATATTGGACAGGTGTCCAAGGATGACTGTAATTTGCACAATATATTATTATTTAATAAATAAAATAGGAGACAAACACCTAAGAGGGTTGTTGAAAGAGTGGTTACTGATCCACTAGGTGGAACAGAATCTGGGGTAGAAGGCAATGGACAAGTGGCAGCATCATGATGCAAGTAACTAGCCGTTGGTATGGGACAACTCCCTTGAAATGTGGTCATAGTGCCTTGAAAGATGGGACTGGAGCTTGAGGCTCATTTATTCCAAAATGACCACTAAAAGACCTAGGTAGTCTATATAATAGCCATCAAATATTGAACTCAGGTTCATCACTTTTCCTGACAAGGAAATTTACCTTGGGGTTTTACTGTGTTTGCACCCAAAAGATTTGATGAGGGGATATGCTGTTGTTGATCATGTTGTAAGTCTTCCAAACTCTTATTGAGTTCAGGAGGTTGATGCTGAGTGGATAAGGCATTTTTCAGGAGGTTGATATTGAGTGGAGAAGGTATTTTTGAGTGCCTTGCTGCTACACAGATTCCACCCACTTACTGGATCAGTAATCAGACTCAGGGGTTCGTTAGAAGTCAGCAGTTTAGCTGCTTCTTCTGGAGTAGATTGGGAGGAACAGGCCTCCTTGGGTGTTTTTCGGCCTATCGTCTTTTACTGGTTCTATGGTCTTATCTGTTTTTTATTTATTTACAAGTTCTGTTATCTATTTCTGTGTATTTTAAAGTTATGTTTTCTACTAAGTTTTTTACTGTTTATTTCATCAAGTTCATTTCAGTTATTCTGAATATTTTAATGATTATGTATAATCGAAATGATTGAATAAATGATCTCTGCATTTTTCCCCATGCAAAGAGGAACAACATCGTACTCTAGTACAGAGATAGATTAAAAATAGATAAGTCTGATAGGCAAATAGCCAAGTGAATGAGAAGATTAAATTATTATAATTTCTCAAGTTTCTACTTTCTGTTTAATTCATGCATTTACATTATGGTACCCTTGTTATTAACTATTTTTAGCTAGCTGTATTCATAATTTATATATAATATTTCTGTTTATAAATATCTTAGTTTTCAAAATAATTATGTTTTTGTTTTAATAGCATAGGATCTATTTACCTATACTCAGCCTTAAAAATGTTCTTATTTATATTAGAATAAATAAAGATTTACTTACGAAATATAGCAGAATGATATACTTCTACATACATCAAGTATTTCCATTTATTGCATGTGTAATTCATACATTGTTTTATACTATATTTACACAATGAAAATCAAGGCATTTGTTATTCCTGCCAAAACCCTAACAGCGTTATCATTCACTGACCTATAGTAAGCATTTCAATTTCAACATCAAGTTTAACTTTATTTCTCTTTACATTTAAAATCATCCCATTGTAAATAGGATTAAATTATAATCTCAACAGTTCACAGTAGAAGACTTGTTTATTATTATCGTTTAGGACAACATTCCGGTAACTCATTCTTTTAACAATAGACGAATATTTTTCAAATAGAAGTATCAAGATAGGCAAGCTCAAATTTCATTTCATAACAGATCCAAGACAAAAACCAAACACTTACAACTTAAACATGCCTGTAGATCAAGTAGTTAAGATTTAACTTTCAAAACGATTGTAGGAGATTTTCCAAACATTTTTTAGTGAACACAAGTTTATGCCGAGACCTCATCTAAGAACTTAGTTAGCTTTTATTTCCAAAATAAAGGCTAAACCCTAGCACTGGAAACACATTCCCTATTCTTTTAAGATGCAGAAACACTTTTATATTTAAACGAAGTGCTTACAGGTCGTAAGCCTCATCAACAAATTCATCTATTCATTGTTCCTATAAAACAAACAATCGTATCTTTCACCCATCGATTTATAGCCAAGATGAACACAGAGTTTACCAAAAGACTTCCATTACATTTCACACAATTATAACTTCTATTTCATCAAACCCTAAATGCGGGATCAGGTTTATAACATAAACAAAACTTCATACAGGTTGTAAGCCATACCTAGATATAATTTATCTAGCCTGTAGCAAATCGACACATCGTTTTACAGACTTCGAACACTTACATTATAACTTTAACCATATACAAAGGAAAAATGATAACAGTAGTCGTGAAACACCATGTATTACATTATTACAAGTCTAAGGGTAAAATCCCTGTTTATAAAACTATTGCATTCAAAACCAAACACGACAGTTTCCTTATGGGTCGAGGCACATCCTCCCCATACTTATAAAAAGATCCTCAAACCATATGTACAGAACTCTCTGAGTTATAAATACAACAGATAATAATATTAAAGAAGTCGGCCATCTCATCTACACAGAGGCTCAAAACATTGCCGAGGCTTACCGGTTGGGTATAGCTGTAGCAACCTACACAGCCAAACTATAGCATACAATGAATCATTGCCCTGTAACAACCACATCAAGGTTGTTGTCAAACAATCATCATATCAAATAAATAAGACTTAGAATGACCAAACATTTAACCACTGTGTCAAAAATCGAATGTGAAAGCTACAGGAGGAGTTCCAACACATTACCTTTTTATTTGAAATCTGTAGCAACATTAAATGCCAAGCCTAGTGTAGCTGTAACCAAACCCTTGCATCGATGAATGCCAGTGAAGCTTGAGCCAAAAATATACCATAAATTATTTCGATACAGTGAAATGACGCCGAGAGAAGGTAGCGAGGTCCTCTGGTCATTCATTACAAACCAGTATCAAACTAACAAAACCCTCAAACAAGTCGAGTATCGAATCCACTTAAAGACAAGTTCTAAGACTGATAACAGAAAACTGTCAACACTATACAAACTAGAAGAAGCTTGGCTCTATTAAAATACATAGGTTACAAGTTCAAGACTCAGGGACCTACGCCTCCACAAGCAAAACAACCTAACTAAAATCCCTTAGCCTGTCGGCCATGGAGATCTTCCACTTCCAAGAACAAAAGACATAATAACTCATCGAATGTAGCGAGGGTAGGGTTTAACCAACGCATTGAAAGCCTCACAAGATCGACGGTGGAGATCAATGGTGAGGTTTACGAAATTACAAACTATCTATCACATTAATTGAGACATCATTACAATTGCCACGATGAGCCACAGTGGAGTCATGTGGAGCCAACTCATCAACAAGAGAAAACGTATGCCCACACTTCAACACTTTAAGAGCTATAATCATCGTGGTAGCACATGGTCGAGCACACTAAGCAGTGCCACATCGAAACTCCATTATCTTAGCAGTTATGTGCATTCAATGCCCTGGTTACGTTTACAACTGTCAACTTGTGGTGCATATCAACGTTCACATCACATTAATCAATACATTGGATTTGCATATTTTATGATCGAAAGTTTACACCTTGTCACAACACTTTGTGTACATAGTTGGATAGAAAGCTCCATAGTTCTCATAGCAACGTAGGGTATGATCACATAAGTTTTCAATATAGTCCACATAACATATAGTTTGTATAGATTTCAACCCTCGCATGATATTACAAAGTTTGCATATAACTCATATCCATTGCATAATAAGTTATTAAGATTCCTAGAGTAGGATATATAATAGGTTATCGCAATGCACACATATTGCATAGTTAGCATATAAATTATATGTGCATATAGTGTCGCATAAGTACCACATAGGGTATCACAAGGCACAGAATCAGATTACATAATTATGATAGTTATTACAATGGCAACAAACTCTATTTTGCAAGGGTTAGATAATAATACTGTAAACACTTTAAATAGACCATATAGTCATACATTATGAATATATTTAGACATACACTTACACACCTTAAATGTAGGATGAAAGAGGAACATTCCAGACTAACACTATCATCACAGGTTATGAGACTAAAGCAAGTTAACAAACAGTTGTACTTGGAACTTCCACAATTTGCCACGGAGGTAGAAGGTAGGCTATTACATATAGACAACATGAACGGAAAGCAAATAATCTGGGTACAACACTGCGATGTGAACATTATAGATCTTCTTTGATAGAATGTTGATTACCTTTCGCAACTTTATCTCCTACCTGTAAATCTGTCACAAGTACGAATTCACATGCTTTAGCATGAATACTAAGTAAGCCTCGGGGCGTCTGTAGGACGCCCCTCATTAATCAAATAAAAGTACATTAGTTCAAATAGTTGTTTCAACCATTTATAAATAACAGCAGTAGAGATGTGTAGCACACAATTAAATATGTATAACATCATGACTTAAGTAGAAATCATTAAATAAGCAATAAATGTCAAGTAGAAATGTTTTAAATTTTTGTGGATTTTTCTGGGATGTTACATGTGGTATCAGAGCGCAAGTTCAAACTCTAGGCCTAAATGAGGCTCATGTGTGCAAATAGAAAAATAAATCAGAAAGTATATGTTACTAACTTTTGTAATTTAATTTCATTTTTGCATAGAACAGATTGACTTTTAATTGTAGGTATGGGAAATACCAGAGGAATCAGCAGAGGACAAATCTCCTCGTAATGAATGAAATAATCATAATAACACTGAAGGAATTTATGTTAAGTTAAATAACCAGTCTTCTGAAATTTTACGCACTGTACAGGATTTAAAATATGAGTTAAAAGCTATTAAAGAAGAAAATGAATGGATCCTAAAGGCACAGGAAGACTTACAACAAAATTTAAAAGGAAACTGTCACAGTGATGAAAGAGGCAGAAAATCATAATTTAGGGTTGATTCTAAAATAATGTCCCACCAACATAAGCATAATAAAACAAGAAATGATAAAAGAAACAGTTACTCATCTTCTAAGTCTGATTCAAGTAATCATGAAATAAATTATGACAGCAGTAACAGTGAGTGCTGCTCTAAAAGGAGGAAACATAAGCATCATGAACAGATTACTGGTGAATTTAAAAAGAGTAAGCCACCTACTTTTAATGGCGAAAGTGAGAAAGGTGAGACTGTCTGGAATGAAAAAGTACTTTAATATTTATGATTACTCTTCTCAACTGAAAGCCAAGATGGCCATTTACAATATGACCGGAAAGGTAGATATCTGGTGGCAGGATCTTAAAAGAATCAAGAGTATAAAAGAAAAAGAAGTAACTTAGACTATGTTTAAAAGCTTGTTTAAAAAGAAGTTCTTGTCTGAACAGTATTTTGAGGATAAATCGAGAGGAGTTTTATGATTTAAAGTTGGGTACTATGAACATGAAATAACTGTGCAGCAAGTTCTTAGCTTGCTGAGGTACGTACGCACATGGTTGAGGAAATCCTAAAGTGCAAAGGTTTCTCAGTTGTTTACTGTTTTGTTTAATATAAAAGATTGTATTGAGTATGATAATCCTTCCACTTTGGAAGAGGACATGACGAAGGCAAATTTTTGTTTTGACCAAAACAGGAAAAGATAAGGAACAACTGGCTGGCAGAATAGTAAGACTAATTAGTATGACTATAAAAAGAAGAATTTTAATCAGAATGCTTGAGGTTTTAAGAAAAACTTTAATAACATAAATTTTCCTAATAATTATCGGAATAATACATCTCAGAACACTACTGCTGCAAGAAATGTACCTAATAATCATAGTAATAATAATAATAACAATAACAACAGGTACGCTGAGTAGAAAGGACCCATAAAGTGCTATGAATGTGGTGGACCACATAAGAGAGCAGATTGCCCACTCAACAAGAGGACAACCAACAACATACATACTATGCAAGCAGAACCTACAGTTGGAGATATCGCAAGAGAAATGCCCAGGATAAATGTAGCATTGGAGAACCATCAAGCGGACCATCAAACATCCATGGTCGAAATTGAAGGTGGAACCCGAAGGATATTTTCAGGTGGAACCGGACTGTATTCTAGACCGGAGGAAAATTATGCTCCGGAATCGCACCATAGGGCAAGTAAAGGTGCAATGGAAGCACCTTAGCCCTGATGAGGCTACGTGGGAGCTCGAAAGTAATATGCAGGCAGCATATCCAATTCTAATCCATGAGGAACTTGATGATGAATAAGCAACATCGGGGACGATGTTGAGCTTAAGAGGGGGTGTTTGTAACATACCCTTTAAGCTGGAAAACCATTTTGTGTTAAGAAACATTATGATAACTTTTATTGTAAAGTTTATATTGGACAAGTGTCCAAGGATGACTGTAATTTGCACAATATATTATTATTTAATAAATAAAATAGGAGACAAACACCTAATAGGACTGTTGAAAGAGTGGTTACTGATCCACTAGGTGGAATGGAATCTAGGGTAGAAGGCAATGGACAAGTGGCAGCATCATGATGCAACTAACTAGCTATTGGTATGGGAAAACTCCCTCGAAATGTGGTCATAGTGCCCTGAAAGATGGGACTGGAGCTTGAGGCTCATTTATTCCAAATTGACCAAGAAAATACCTAGGTAGTCTATATAATAGCCATCAAATATTGAACTGAGGTTCATCACTTTTCCTGACGAGGAAATTTACCTTGGGGTTTTGCTGTGTTTGCACCCAAGAGATTTGATGAGGGGATATGTTGTTGTTGATCATGTTGTGAGTCTGCCAACTCTTATTGAGTTCAGGAGGTTGATGCTGAGTGAAGAAGGCATTTTTTAGGAGGTGGATATCGAGTCGAGAAGGTATTTTTGAGTGCCTTGCTTCTACAGATTCCACCCACTTACTGGATCAGTAATCAGGCTCGGGGGTTCATTAGAAGTCAGCAGTTGAGCTGCTTCTTCTGGAGCAGGTTGGTAGGAATAGGCCTCCTTGGGTGTTTGTCGGCCTATCATCTTTTACAGGTCCTATGGTCTTATCTGTTTTTATTTATTTATTTACAAGTTCTATTATCTATTTCTGTGTATTTTAAAGTTTTGTTTTCTACTAAGTTTTTTACTGTTTATTTCAACAAGTTCATTTCAGTTATTCTGAATATTTTAATGATTCTGTATAATCGAAATGATTGAAGAAATGATCTCTGCATTTTTCCCCATGTAAAAAGGAACAACATCGTACTCTAGTACAAAGATAGATTAAAAATAGATAAGTCTGATAGGCAAATAGCCAAGTGAATGAGAAGATTAAATTATTATAATTTCTCAAGTTTCTACTTTATGTTTAATTCCTGCATTTACATTATAGTACCCTTGTTATTAACTATTTTTAGCTAGTTGTATTCATAATTTATATATAATATTTCTATTTATAAATATCTCAGTTTTCAAAATAATTATGTTTCTGTTTTAATAGCATAAGCTTTATTTACCTATACTCAGCAGTAAAAATGTTCTTATTTATATTAGAATAAATAAACATTTACTTATGAAATATAGCAGAATGATATACTTCTACAGCCATCAAGTATTTCCATTTATTGCATGTGTTTAATTCATACATTGTTTTATACTATATTTACACAATGAAAATAAAGGCATTTGTTATTCCTGCCAAAACCCTAACAGAGTTATCATTCACTGACCTATAGTAAACATTTCAATTTCAACATCAAGTTTAACTTTATTTCTCTGTACATTTAAAAGCATCACAATGTAAATAGGATTAAATTATAATCTCAACAGTTCACAGTAGAAGACTTGTTTATTATTATCGTTTAGGACAACATTTTGGTACTCATTTCTTTTAACAATAGATGAATCTTTTTCAAACAGAAGTATCAAGATAGGCAAGCTCAAATTTCATTTCATAACAAGATCAAAGCCAAAAACCAAACACTTACACCTTAAACATGCCTGTAGATCGAGTAGTTAAGATTTAACTTTCAAAACGACTGTAGGAGATTTTCCAAACATTTTTTAGTGAACACAGGTTTATGCCGAGACCTCTTCTAAGAGCTTAGTTAAGCTTTTATTTCCAAAATAAAGGCTAAACCCTAGCACTAGAAACACTTCCCTATTCTTTTAAGACGCAGGACATTTTTATATTTAACCGAAGTGCTTACAGGCCGTAAGCCTCATCAACAAATTCATCTATTCATTGTTCCTATAAAACAAACAGTCATATCTTTCACCCATCGATTTATAGCCAAGATGAACATAGAGTTTACCAAAAGACTTTCGTTACATTTCACACAATTATAACTTCTGTTTCATCAAACCCTAAATGCGGGATCAGGTTTATAACATAAAAAAAACTTCATACAGGCCATAAGCCATACCTAGATATAAATTATCTAGCCTGTAGCAAACCGACACATCGTTTTATAGACTTCAAACACTTACGTTATAACTTTAACCATATACAGAGGAAAAACGATAACAGTAGTCGTGAAACACCATGTATTACATTATTCAAGTCTGAGGGTAAAATCCCTGTTTATAAAACTGTTGCATTCAAAACCAAACATGGAAGTTGCCCTATGGGTCGCGGCACATCCTCCCCATACTTCTAAAAAGATCTCAAACCCTATGTACAGAACTCTCTGAGTTATAAATACAACAGACAGAATAATAAACAGTTGGCCATCTCATCTACACAGAGTCTCAAAACATTACTGAGGCTTACTGGTTGGGTATAGCTGTAGCCAACCTACGATGCCAAACTATAGCATACCAATGAATCGTTGCCTTGTAACAACCACATCAAGGTTGTGGTCAAACAATCATCATATCAAAGAAATAAGACTTAGAATGAACAAACATTTAACCACTATGTCAAAAATCGAATGTGAAAGCTACAGGAGGAGTTCGAACACATTACCTTTTTATCTGAAAGTCGTAGCAACATTAAATGCCAAGCCCAGTGTAGATGTAACCAAACCCTTGTATCAACGAATGCCAGTGAAGCTTGAGCCAAAACTATACCATAAATTATTTCGATACAGTGAAATGATGCCGAGAGAGGTAGCGAGGTCCTCTGGTCATTAATTACGAACCCAGTATCAAACTAAACAAACCCTCAAACAAGTCGAGTATCGAATCCACCTAAAGACAAGTTCTAAGACTGATAACATAAAACTTTCAACACTGTACAAACTAGAAGAAGCTCGGCTCTATTAAAATATAGAGGTTATGAGTTCAAGACTCAGGGACTACACCTCCACAGGCAGAACAACCTAACTAAAATCTCTCAGCCTGTCGGCCACGCAGAGCTTCCACTTCCAAGAACAAAAGACACAATAACTCATCGAATGTAGTGAGGGTAGGGTTTAACCAACGCATTGAAACCCTCACAAGATCGACAGTGGAGATCAATGGCGAGGTTTACGAAATTACAAACTGTCTATCACATTAATTGAGACATCATTACAATTTCCACGATGAGCCACGATGGAGTCATGGTAGAGCTAGCTCATCAACAAGAGAAAACGTATTCCCACACTTCAACACTTTAAGAGCTATAATCATCGTGGTAGCACATGGTCGAGCACACTAAGCAGTGCCACATCGAAACTCCATTATCTTTGCAGTTAGGTGCATTCAATGCCCAGGTTACATTTACAGCTGCTAACCTGTAGTGCATATCAACGTTCACATCACATTAATCAATACATTGGATTTGCATATGTTATGATCGAAAGTTTACACCTTGTCACAACACATTTGTACATAGTTGGATAGATAGTTCCATAGTTCTCATAGCAACGTATGATCACATAGTTTGCATATAGTCCACATAACATATAGTTTGTATAGATTTCAACCCTCGCATGATATTATATAGTTTGCATATAACTCATATCCATTGCATAATAAGTTATTAATATTCCTAGGGTAGGATATATGATAGGTTATCGCAATGCACACATATTGCATAGTTAGCATATAAATTATATGTGCATATAGTGTCGCATAAGTACCCGCATAGGGTATCACAAGGCACAGAACTCACATTGCATAATTATGATAGTTATTACAATGGCAACAAACTCTAATTTGTAAGGGTTAGATAATAATCCTATAAACACTTTAAATAGACCATAGATTCATACATTATGAATGGATTTAAACATACACTTACACACCTTAAATGTATGATGAAAGAGGAACATTCCAGACTAACACTATCATCACAGGTTATAGACCCTAAAACAAGTTAACAAACAGTTGTACTTGGAACTTCAACAATTTGCCACGGAGGTAGAAGGTAGGTTGTTACATACAGACAACATGAACGGAAAGCAAATAAATATGGGTACAACACTGTGATGCAAACATTATAGATCTTCTTTGATAAACTGTTGATTACCTTTCGTAACTTTAATCTCCTACCTGTAAATCTGTCACAAGTACGAATTCACATGCTTTAGCATGAATGCTAAGTAAGCCTCGGGGCGTCCATAGGACCCCTTCATCAATCAAATAAAAGTACATTAGTCAAACAGTTGTTTCAACATTTATAAATAACAGCAGTAGAGATGTGTAGTAACACAATTAAATATGGCTAACATCAAGACTTAAGTAGAAATATGTTTGTCGTAAACCCTTACTTAATAAACCAGCATGGCATTTAATACAGCAAGATAACATTTCATGCATTTTTCTATTTCTGCATTCATTAAATAAGCAATAAATGTCAAGTAGAAAAGTTTTAAATTTTTGTGATTTTTCCAGGATGTTACACTATTATTCTCTTTCTTCTTACCCATTTCCTCCATGAACCTTTATAACCAAATCATCTCTTTACTAGCATCTGTAGTAGCAACATACTTGGTTTTTGTTGTTGAAAGTACAACAACCTTTTGTAGTTTCAAAATCTAACTTACTATTGTTCCACCTACAGTAAAGACGTACGTTGTGGTGCTCCTCCTATTATCTTTATCACCTTCCATACCTACATCAACATATCCCTGTAGAACAAACTCTAAACCTCCAATACATAATACATGAGTGGTAGTAACTCTCAAGTACCTGAGAATCCAGTATACTGCCTTCCAATGTTCTTTACCTGGATTGTTCATATACCTAATCACAACTCCAAGTGCATGTGCAATATCTGGTCTTGTGCACACCATGGCATACATCAATATACTAGCTTTTGATCAATAGGAAACCCTGGACATATAATCTATCTCTTCCTCTGTCTTGGGACAAATATCCTTACTTATTTTGAAATGGGTGGCCAAAGGTGTACTTACTCGTGTTGCATTCGGCATTATAAACCTCTCCAACACCTTTTGTATGTACTCACGCTGAGGCAATGTCAATTTGTGATTGTTCTTGTCTCTCATTATTCTCATACCAAGGATTTTATTTGCAACACCCAAATCCTTCATTGCATATGAATTAGATAGCTTCCTTTTGAGCACATTTATATCCTGCATGTTAGAATCTGCAACAAGAATGTCATTGACATACAATAACAAGATAATATATCTTCCATTATCTAGCCTCTTGAAATAAACATAGTGGTCAGAATGGCATCTACTATAACATTGTTCTGTCATAAACCTGGCAAATTTAAAATACCACTTCCTTCGAGCTTTTTTAAAGCCATACAATCTCTTCTTCAACCAGCATACCGAATTCTCCTTCCTTTTGATCTCATATGCCTGTGGCTCCTTCATATAAATCTCTTCCTCCAAATCCCCATGGATAAATGATGTTTTTACCTCTAACTGTTCAAGTTGAAAATATTCTACCACCAATAGACTTAAAATAGTTCTAATTGAACTCATTTTAACAATAGGAGAAAATATTTCATCAAAATCTATACATTTATTCTATGCAAACCCGTTTACAACAAGCCTGGCCTTGTATTGCTTCTTTCCTCCATCTTTTTCCTTCAACCAATAAACTCATTTATTCCCCAATTCTCTTTTACCAACAAGCAACTGAACTAGATATGAAGTTTGGTTTCTTGCTAATGATCCCATCTCCTCATTCATGCCTTTCTCCCACTTCTTTCTAGTTTCCACCTACATTTCTTCTTCATATCATTCTTTTTCACCATAATTAGTCATCAATAAATAATATAGTGAAGGAGAGAAATGTTTAGGGGTTCTACTTCACTTGGTATATATTCTTACACTTGAGGTAGTTTGAGGTACCTGCTGCTATTCTTAATTTTCTGGCACCTTTGGAACTTCATTTTCTTTTATTTCATCAAGCAATGTGTACTTTTTGCTTTAATTTTCATACTTCTTTCCATGCAACTGATCTTTATACATGAAATTTTCATTTAATACCACATATCTACTCCTAATGATTTTGTTATTTTCATAATACCATAATCAAAATCTAAAATAATCAACCCCATATCCAATAAAGGTAGATTTCTTGGATTTAGCCTTAATATTTGTTCTATTTTCTTTATCAATATGGACAAATGCTTCACAACCAAAAGTTCTTAGAAAATACTAGTTTTCCTTTTTACCTATCCATGCCTCCTATGGAATACCACCATCCAAAGCACTTGAAGGACCTCTATTGATTAAGTAAACAACAATATCTACATCATCTTCCCAAAACTATAAGGGAAACCCTACATCCAATCTCACACACCTTGCACGCTCCATGATTGTTCTGTTCATCCTTTTTGACACACCATTTTCTTGTGGTGTTCATGGGACTGTCTTCTCTCAACAAATCCCATGGTATGAACATTAAATATCAAACTCCTTGCTACAGTACTCACTTCCATTATAATATCTGGGACACTTCAACCTTTTTCATGTCTCATTCTCAACCAAATATTTCCATTTCTTAAAAGTAGCAAACACATCATATTTCTATCTAATGCAATAAACACAAGTCTTTCTAGTTGCATCATCAATAAAAGTAACATAATAACGAGAGCCACCAAGAAATTGTACCTAAGAGAGCCCCCATACATTTGAATGTACACACTCTAACTTTTCGCTTTTCTTCTGTTTCCCAAACCTGAGAAATATGACTCTCTTCTTATTTCCATAAACACAATTCTCCTAGAATTCCTGATGCAGGAGCATCGGATCCTAGGTAGATCCGTCGAGGTTGATCGACAGGAGGGAGACGAACAGTGGGGTCGCCGATGACCACTGGTGCAGAGAGCAGGTTGACTTGTCGAAGCCAACAAGTCAGGCATAAGCAATCGAAGTGCGACCGACTAGAGCAGCGCAATGAATGTTGCGATTGGTCGAGGATTGACAAAAATTAGTCGATGGACGACAAGTGAAGGCGTAAGACATCGGGTAGTCAATGACTAGTCGAAATACGATGCGAAACGTTTGGCAGAGCCAAGCACAGAGGAAGAGGAGGACTGGAGAACCGTAGAGGATGAGAGGAAAACTGACAAGAAGGTCGAGATGTGACTGACTACTGTAGCAGGGTCGGAAAAGCAGAAAGTCAAAAGACTGTACCTAGTAGCCATTCAGGGTTGCTAAGGAAGTTAATACAGTTATTGTGATTTGGTGAAAGACATGACAGGTGACGTCATGGACAGAGGCCATGTAGCACGGCTGAGAGCTGATAGTTGCAGGTTTGCAGGATTTGGAAGGATCGGTGGATAGGAGGAATGCGTGTCTCGGGGGTCATCATCTTAAGTCTTTGATTAGCAACATTAGAGAACATAACCGAGAGAAGTTGTGAAGATTCACACTGACCGAAGAGGAGAGTTGATATCGAGCCATAGCTCAGCGTTCAGAGTTGAACCAGAAGAGGGTGAGGTCGACACACAGGGAGAACACACCACAGTTACTTCTAAGTTGTAATGGAAGAGGCCGACTATAGTTAGTTATTTGTTTATAGTTATTCCACATTGTAACCAAATTTAGAGAAGTAATATATACCCACTTCTGGCCTCCTATTTTACACCGTGTTTGTGTAAGCATTGTGGTTTGTGTCGTGTGTATTGTTAAGCAAGAAAGTACCCAATAAAGTGAGTTGCATTAGTTGGTATCTGAGCGAGAGATTGAGAGTCTGGTTGGAAAGATGACGATATCAACCTGACCTGCGTTGGTGCGTCAGTTGCTATTGGAGCAGAAGAATCCATCGAGTTTGTGATATTAATCCTGCAAGTGAATTGGACAGCTGCAGTTGCAGTTGGGTAGAGTTGTGCATGACTTGTTTTAAAGTCCGGTTGCGATTGGACGCGTGAGAGTTTCAGTAGAGGTTGAAAATGGCTCACAGAGGCATTAATGTCCGAGGACGAAGGGCACATGGCGTAGCATCCATCACAGTGGATCATGAGATGTTCGATGAATGTGTCAGAACGATGCAAAATTTGACAAATGAAGTCGCAGCGATCAAAGAAAACTAGAGGCGTGGTTGTATTCCTAAAGCACTAGACCAAAACGACGAGGAAGTCGAAGAAGTGACAGCACAAAAAGAAGTTGTAGAGGAACCAGAGGAAAAACTAATCAAACTTCTGACGGATATGAGAGGTCGGGTGAAGATAGACATGCATACGTACTCAGGAAGCCTGGACCCATAAGATTTGATTGACAGGTTTAGAGAGATGGAGAAATACTTCGACATAGAGAAGATCAAGGATCCTAAACGGGTTAAGACTGCATGTCTGAGGTTGAAAGGTCATGCCTCCTTGTGGTGGGACAATGTACAAGCTGACAGGCTCAAGAAAGGAAAGGAGAAAATCAAGTCTTGGCACATAATGATTTCCAAGTTGAAGGGAAAGTTCTTGCCAAATGACTATGTGATTTCCTTGTTCAGGAAGTTACAGAACTTTCAACAGAAAGAGATGATAATGAAAGAGTACACGGAGGAGTTCTACCAATTGTCGATTCAGTCAGGACAAACTGATGAAGGAGAAGAAGCTGTCGCTAGGTATGTGAACGGTTTGAAATATGTTATTCAAGATGAACTCGGCATGTCGAGATTCAGAGCAGTCAGCGAAGCCTACCAGTTAGCTCTGAAGGCATAAGAGAAGTTGTCAAGAAAATCCACAGTGACCAAGGGAAGGATGACTGGTTGGGGTGCAAAAATTGTCTCCGCAAAAGGACAAAGTAGCGGGTATAAGAGGGAAAGTGTCGAAGATATCCGACATGTGGAAGGGACATCGACATGGGAGAAAGCGCAAGAAAACTGATGCAATGCTCGAGAGAACCATGGTCAAGGTACATATAGTTGAAGTGTTCCATCCGACAAGAAAGGAGCTAACAGACCAGCCACAATCTATTACAAGTGTCAAGGAATAGGACACAAGGCATATGAGTGCCCATAGAACCTAGATGTTGTAGACGAGTTGAAACCCAGACGTCGAAAGGATGAGCAAGTCGATGAGAGGGAAGAATCGGCATCCGACAACAGTGGAGGTGAAAAGAAGAAGAATCGAACTCTAATGGTTCAGAGAGCCTTGAACTAGGAAGATCAACGTTACCCAATGGAACCAGCTAAATGGAAGGCGATCTTTCGAACGAAGGTGCGGATCTAGGAATGGCGTTGCAAAACCATAGTGGATGGTGGAAGCATGGAGAATCTTGTGTCGACAGAAGTCATCGACAAGATCGGGTTGAAGTGTCGAGAACACCCACACCCCTACAATATTTCATGGTTGCAGAAAGGACACCATGTCAAGCTATCCAGACATTGCCTAATCAACTTCAGAGTTGAAGGATTAGAGGATAGATTACTATGTGATGTAGTTCCCATGGATGCATGCCATCTATTGTTAGGAAGGCCATGGAAATATGATCGGAAAATTATCTATGATGGTTGAGCTAACACAGTCACAGTGTGGAAGAATGGCATGAAGAGGACTCTTAAGCCGAGGCAAGAAGAGAAAGTCGATAGTAAGGACGGTGAGAGAAATCTTTGGGAGAAGTGAGTGTTGATGAGCACTGCGAAGGAATTCCTTGTAGAAGAGGAGAAGCAGTCGAGATGTTTTGCAATCATTCCAAAAGGACCATATGTCGAAAGGATGACCAAGGAGGACTATATTCCGGTCGATATCGAGGAGTTGCTCAATGAATTCAAGGACATAATGGCTGATGAGAAAGCGATGGGATTGCCACTGACAAGGAGCATATCCCATTAGATCAACTTGATTCTAGGGTCGAGTCTTCCAAACAAAGCACCATATAGGATAAGTCCGATAGAGGGACAAGAACTAAACATACAGGTCTAAGAGTTGTTGGACAAAGGGTTAACCAGTGAAAGTCTGAGCCCATGTGTAATTCCAGTGGTATTGACACCGAAGAAGGGTGGAGAATGGAGAATGTGTACCGACTCCAGAGCCATCAACAGGATCACGATCAAGTATCGGTTTCCATTTCCAAGGATGGATGACTTGATGGATTGCTTGAGTGGAGCGACATACTTCACAAAAATAGACCTAAAGAGTGGATATCACCAGATTAGGGTCAAAGAAGGAGATGAATGGAAGACAACATTCAAAACAAAAGAAGGGTTGTACGAGTGGTTAGTCATGCCATTTGGGTTGACTAATGCACCTAGCACATTCATGATATTGATGAATGAAGTGTTGAAACCATTTCTAGGAAAGTTTGTCGTAGTCTATTTAGATGACATTCTGATTTTTAGTCGAACCAAGGTAGAGCACTTGGAACATGTTAGACAAGTATTGCAGAAATTGTAGGAAGAAAAGATGATGGTAAACCTGTAAAAGTGTTTCTTCATGAAGAAGGAATTAGCGTACTTGGGATTTGTAATATTGGGTAAAGGGTTGGTGATGGACCCAGAGAAGGTGAAGGAAATAGTAGATTGGTTGAAACTGACAAGTACGACTGGAGTGAGAAGTTTCCATGGACTTGCTAGTTTCTATTGGAAGTTCATTCGGGGATTCAGTCGAATTTGCGCACCATTGATAGAATGCATGAGAAAGGGTGAGTTCAAGTGGACAGATGCAACCTATAAATATTTCGATGAGTTGAAGGAAAAAGTCACTTAGAGCCCAATCTTGGCACTCCCAGACTTTGACAAAGTTTTCCAGGTTGATTGTGATCCGAGTGGAACAACAATTGGAGCAGTGTTGATCTAGGAGGGCTGACCAATTGCATTCTTTAGTGAAAAGCTGAATGGAGCAAAGCATATGTATTCAGTCTATGACCAGGAGTTTTATGATATCATTCAAGCACTGAAGAAGTGGAGGCATTATTTGTTTCCCTAGGAATTTGTGTTATACACAGATCACCAAGCACTGAGGTATTTGAACACTTAGTTGAAATTGGATTAGAGACACATGAAGTGGGTGGAGCTACTTTAGATATATACATTCGTGTTGTGACACAGGTCGAGCAAGTCAATTAAAGTTTCTGACGTGTTGAGAAGGAGAGTTGAGCTATTGAGCACGACAATAGTTCAGGCAACAGGGATAGAGTTGATAAAGATAGAGTATGAGACTGACGAGGATTTTGCGAAGGCATGGAAGACTTGTCAAGAACCTTGGAGTATTGACAGGACTCCATATCTGAGTTACTTCATTCAAGAAGGTTATCTGTTTAGGGAAAGTGAGTTGTGTATTCCCAGAGGATCAGTAACAGAGAACCTAATCTGAGAAATTCATAATGGTGGGTTAGCAGGACACTTTGGCATTGACAAGACCAAAGCACTAGTTGATGAGAATTATTTCTGGCCAGGGATGTCGATAGATGTCTAAAGGTGGGTTCGACAATGTCAAGTTTGCCAGTTGGAAAAAGGAAGGAGTCAAAACACAGGGTTGTATACACCATTGTCGGTACTAGATAACCCTTGGTAGCATCTTAGCATGGATTTTGTGTTAGGATTACCGAAGACTCAGCAAGGAAGCGACTCAATTTTTGTTGTAGTCGACAGATTTTTGAAGACGACACATTTCATACCATGTAAGAATATGAGTGACTCCACAGGGATTGTTGTACTATTCTTCAAGGAGATAGTTAGATTGCATGGGTTTCCAAAGAGTATCACGTCGGATCGAGATACCAAGTTTATGGGGCATTTTTGGAGAACCCTATGGAAGAAACTGGACATGAAGTTGCATTTTAGCTTAGCATACCATCCGCAGACAGATAGATAGACCAAGGTGGTCAATAGAAGCTTGGAAGACCTTCTGAGATGTCTAGCAGCCGATAGACCCAAGCAGTGGGAGAGTGTGTTGGAACAGGCAGAGTTTGCATATAACAATTCTGTGAATCGATCAACGGGATTGAGCCCATTCTAGATTGTTTAGGGGAGAATCCCACATGGAGTGGTGGATTTGGTTGAGTTGCCGACAGAAACTGGGAAGAGCACAGATGTAGAATCATTCGCAGAGTATATGCATGAAGTTCATGAAAATGTGTGGAAGTGCATAGAGAAGAGTAACGCGGCATATAAGTTTAGGGCCGACAGGAAAAAGAGGCTACAATCGTTCCACAAAGGGGATCTAGTCTATGCATACTTATGGAAAGAGAGATTTCCTACAGGAACATACAACAAGTTGAAGCTAAAGAAGATAGGGCCATGCAGAATTCTGAAGAAGATTTCGGACAATGCTTATGTGTTGGAATTGCCGGAAGAGTTGAACATTTTAGCCACATTCAACGTTTCATATTTGTATAAGTTTGAAGAAGGGTCAAGCAGTGGAAGCGATGAGGTTATAAGCATCGACTAGACAGACCAAATTCTAGATCGACACAAAGAAGAGATTGCAAAATTAATCGAAGAGCGTGAGGTTAGGAGAACGGGTAGCGCACGGAAGAAGGAATACTTGGTGCGATGGAAAGATGACAAGTTGTAGGAGGCGACGTGGATTTCCGAGGAAGAGTTTGGAATACTGACGGAGCAGTTGAATTCCTTTTCACCTAGAGAGTCTGATGCAGGAGCATCGGGGCCTAGGAAGATCCGTCAAGGTTTATCAACAGGAGGGAGCCGACCAGCTGGGTTTCCGATGACCACTGGTGCGGAGAACAAGTTAACTTGTCAAAGTCAACAAGTCGGGTAGAAGCAGTCGGAGTGTGACCGACTAGAGCAACGCAGCGAATGTTGCGATTGGTCGAGGTTCGACAGAAATTAGTCGATGGATGACAAGTGAAGGCATAAGACGTCAGATAGTCGACGAGTAGTTGAACTACGATGTGACAAGTTTGGCAGAGCCAAGCATGGAGGAAGGGGAGGACTGGAAAATCGCAAAGGATGAGAAGCAAACCGAGAGGAAGGTCGAGATGTGATCGACTACTGTAGTAGGGTCAGAAAAGAGGAAAGTCAAGGGACTGTACCTGGTAGCCGTTCAAGGTTGCTGAGGAAGTTAATATAGTTAATGTGAGTTGGTAAAATACATTACAGGTGATGTCATGGACAGAGGCTGTGAAGCACGACTAAGAGCTGACAGTTGCAGGTTCGCAGGATTTGGAAGGATCGGTGGACAGGAGGAATGCATGTCTCAGGGATCATCATCTTCAGTCTTTAATCAGTAGCATCAGAGAATAGAGCCGAGAGAAGTTGTGAAGAGTCACACTGACCGAATAGAAGAGTTGAGATCAAGCCATAGCTCAGCGTTCAGAGTTGAACCAGGAGAGGGTGAGGTCGACACACAGGGAGAACACACCATAGTTACTTCTAAGTTGTAATGCCTGAGGCCGACTATAGTTAGTTATTTGTTTATATTTATTCCACATTGTAACCAAATTTAGAGAAGTAATATATACCCACTTATGGCCTCCTATTTTACACCATGTTTGTGTAAGCATTATGGTTTGTGTCGTGTGTATTGTTAAGCAAGAAAGTACCCAGTAAGGTGACTTGCATCAATTCCAAACTTACATGGTTCAAATTTGACAATAACTACCTTTATTGGATAATTTGCATCCCCTTCTATCTCATGTGGCCAAGCCTATGATGCAACAACATTGTATTTGATCCTGTGGAAGCTAAAGAGATAGAACATATAGTATTATGAGAAAATAAATACAATGTATCTATCTTGTATCATTTTACTATGACTATTGATCCTTTACTGATATTCCACCGCAACGTAGATAAACATCCACCATCTCCCAACTGCCCTGTTGAGATTAGATTTTTTTTCATAGTAGGAATATGCCTTACATCTTATTGGGTGTCAAAAATTACCCTTTTTGCTCACTTCTCTTGTGACCCTTTTTTTCCATTTATCCTTATTATTATAACCAAGTCCTTATATTTCCTAAGGAAAAGCATGATCTTGAGAAGGTAGACTTTATTATTACTTTTTTGTATTAATGCCTAAATTTTTCATATGTTTATGGATTTTGTTTCCTAATTAAGTTTACTCATGACAGATTAATGAAAGCAACTGATACCACAGGGAATTCAGTTGTACCATCCTGTTGATACATGTGGATTAAATAAGTACTTGGAAACTAGTTACACCTTTTTAGGGCTCTGGTTCAGTTTGTTGTAGAAGTGTCCTAAATTATACATCAACGCGGCCAACTGAAACTCACTTGGGATTTGATGAGTTCAATCTGTTGAGAGCATTGATGTCTATGAAACAAATTTTATCTCAATGTAACAATGCATGTAACTGTTTCTATTTTTGGGTATTGATTCAATAGGCTAAACATCTTTGATCCTCAAGGTTGTCCGAATTAGAAGTATCTGAATTGTCATGTTTTAGTATTTAAAGGAAGATGGGATGGTTCAAAGTGGTTAGGATTATTTTTTAGAGAACTTGTAACCAGAGTAGAAGAAATATGTATCTAAATTTTATTCCATCAATGAAATTGGCAATATTTTCCTGATCTTCTGAGTACTAATTTCTTGTAGTGTGTAGAGGTATTTCTATTAGAAGGCAAGGTCCCACCTTCTTTCAGAGTTTCCCAACTAGCTAGTTATATATTTTCTTCAGTTTGTTTTGGTGTGGAATTGCAATTATATTTAATTTCAAGTTGTTGAAAGAGTGTGAGTATTGAGAGTAGGCTTCTTCAATTACAACTTTTCTCATTTTGATTGAATAGTGTGTAGTTTCTCTTTGCAAGTGTGTTATTGGATTGTGCAATTATTTCTCTTACACCTGTTCCCCGCTGTTGCATTTCACTATTGTTTGTTCCCTTTCGTGAGTTATTGAAACGGGTAGATGGAATATGGATTCATAGAGCAGGAGGATTGATTTTTTATTGAATACTGCAATTGTGGATTGGACCCTTTTTATGTTAATGATTTAGGATTTAACTTCTTGCAAAAGTAATTTAGCCATTTCATTCTTGAAGTAGTTATTTTCAAAATTGATGCAATTAGAAGGATTATGAACTCTTTTGATTTTTGGAAATTGAATTAGTAATTGAAGATTGGATGGAATAATGAGTAGAACACGGACTTAGTAATTAGGATGTAAGAATTTCTTGAATATATTGGGTGAATTATAGTTGATTAATCAGTTACTGAATGTTTATGCATATATTTCTCTTGACTACCTTTGAAATAATTAGACTTCTATGGGTTGAAAATTTATATTGAGCACTTTTTTTAGGATTTAATAGGCAATTAAAGTGACCAACACATCTTTTAGCATCCATTCACCATTCTTTAACTTTATTTGTACCTTACCCATTCCAACAATTTTACATGGTTCATCATCACCCAATAAAACATGTCCAAAATTGCTTGGAACATAATCATAAAAGAATTTCCTATGGGGTGTAGCATGACATGAAGCCCCTAAATCTACTACCGAATAATTACTAGTATTATCTAATGCAAGAATCAAAGCATCTTGTAACACATCACCTGCTACATTTGCTTCCTGAGTAGTCTCATGTTGTCCATATCCTTTATTCTTTAGAGATATGTAGTCTTTATTTATATGTCCTTTTTTTCCACAGTTCCAGCACTCTACATTTCCCAATTTGGACTTGGATCTTCCCTTCCTGGACATGCTGGAATTACATGGACTCTTTTCTCTCTCCCTTTGCCATCCCCTTCTCTCCATGTTCAATGCATTACATGATGTCTGACCTATTCTTTTCCTTCGCATTTCCTCGCTAAGAATAACACCAACAACATCACCAAATTTCAAAGTGTTTGAGCCAGAGACAGAGTTACCTACAGCCATGACCAAGCCATTCCATGTTTCTTGCAATGAGTACAAGATTATAAGAGCCCTAACCTCATCATCAAAGTTCACTTTTACATAACATAGCTGATTTGTAATTGTGTTAAATTCATTCAAATGATCAGCAAAAGATCCACCTTCTGACATCTTGATATTAAATAAAGATGTCAGAAGGTATGACTATGAAATGACAACATTTTACAAGGCATTTTTTCCAAAATTTTCGCTGCGGTGTGCTGCCCCCGAAATTCCTCCAGGGAGGCTCCTAAAAGTAGTCATCGGCCCCTTAGAATCCCCACGGAGAAAATGATGGGGTGGAATCCATGCAAAACAACCATGTCATGGGCTAAGACCCAAACACGGGTGAAACACGACCTCCGAATAAGGAAGATCAGGATCCATAACAAACAATTTTCTCAACATGGGTGTCGAAGAAATCACGGTCATCGATCACATGATGCACATTTGAATCAAGCATATCTGTGTATTATTTCTCCTTCTCTCTATCATATGCCAAAATCCAATCAGTCAGTGTCATTATTTCAAGCCTTTGGGTTCTCTCTCTTTTACCATTGAAAGCATATTTTTCTCTTCTATAACAGTGGTTTTCTGGGAGGAATACCCTAGAGATGTTGCACACTGACTTTTGTAGGTCTTTGGACCACCTAGCCTTCCTAGAAGGTCCACAACATTTACATCCATAATATCTTTTTATTACAATACTTGTGATGTTATAGTAAAGAGATCACGTTAGTGTTGAGGATGAAGACAGTCACACTTAATTAAATGTGTCAAAAATTATTACTTTGAATATAAAACCAAATGAAACAACATATTTAACTAAACAAACTCATAAACCCGGATATTCATGTGTGGTGTACAGACATATGCCATATAGTTTAAAAATCCGATGTGATGGGATGGGTCTCAACGCATCATATATGTGTATCCCTTCCAATAATTCCCTAAATTTATTGATCAATGGTTGTAGGTAAACATCCATATTCTTCACTTGATTTTTAGCAAGGATTATAATAGCCAACATAAGATGTTCATTCTTCATGGAAAACCATGGGAGGCATATTTTTATTGATCACTACTACAGGACACATAGTACAGATGTTGTTTGGTTCGGAATATGGGTTGACGCCATCAATTGCTATGCTCAATTGGAGGCTACGTACTTCATCCTTAAATTTACTAGCCAATGTATCCTCTATATGCCTCATGGTTATTTAATCTGTTGGGAGTCGTATAACTCCTTCCTCACTTCGGTTTGATGCATGCCATCCTCGAAGCATAGCTAATTATTTGCAATGAAAGAAACTTTGAAACCTTGGGATTATAGGCATGTGCCTCAATATATTATGAGGAGGACCTTGTGTTTTAGCCTTGTTATTCGATTCATTTTATCTATCATGCCCACATTTTGGACATTGCACTTTGTCTGAATATTCACTTCTATATAGAATACAATCATTGGGGCATGCATTATAAGATATGTACTCTACATTGATGCAGGAACATCGGGGCCTAGGAAGATCAGTCGAAGTTGATCGACATGAGGAGACCGACTAGAGGGAGTGCCGACGACCCCTTGTGCGTGAAGCATATTGACTTGTCAAAGTCAATAAGTCGAGCAGAGAATTGTCGAAGTAGTTGACAGGAGTGTGAAAGGAAGTCGAGAGTCGACATGTCAATAGTCGATAGACGACAGTCGATAGTCGACATGTTAATGTCGATAGGCAACAAGTGGCCGCAGAATCGTTGTAAGGTCGACATGTTGTCGGACCTTGATATTGATAGGTTAGCCATGAGCCAAGCGAGGAAGACGGGGAGGAATGACGAAGCCTAAGCACAGTCAAAGCTGACAAATAGTATCGCCGATGTGATGGTTTATTGTAGCGGGTCATAAGGAAGCATAAAATTCAAGGTGAGTACTTGGAAACAGTTTGAAGTTGCTGAGGAAGTTAATGGCAGTTGGTGTAGGCGGTTAAGGACATGACGGATGTCGCACAGGAAGAAAATGTGTAGCATGGACAGGGCGCTGATAGTTGTAGGTATGCAGGATCATGGAAGGATTGGCTGACAGGAGGATGCGTGTCTCAGGTGTTGGAGTGAACATCAGGAACAATAGTAGTAGAGTAGAAGACCAGGATGACTTGGCATTTTAGAGGACGGTTCCATGGTGTTGGAGTGAAAGAGCAGAGTTTGGGGAGAATTTCTATAGATTGCATAAAACAGTCGCACAACTTTTGAATGCAGAGGAGATCGAGCCATAGCTCAGAGTTCCAGAGCGAACTAGGAGAGGGTGAGGTCGACACACTGAGAAAGCACATCGTAGTTACTTCTGTATTGTAAAGGCTAAGGCCAACAAGTAGTTGGTCAATTGTATTTACAGTTATTCCGCATTGTAACCGATAGGTAGAAGTAATATAAGCCACTTAAGGCATGTTGTTTGCACCTTGTTTTGTGTGAGCATTGTGGTCGTGTCGTGTGTATTGTTAAGCAAGAACCTTGTTGCAATAAGGCACCTTGCGTCATACACCCAACATTTTCAACATTTGTTTTTCCTCTGCGTAGCTGCTAGGAAATACATTATCATTCATAAGTACCTTCTCTTTGAATAACCTATAGATAGTGGGAAATAAAAATGCACAATGGAATTTAATGTTCATAAAATCGACCATTTTCAATGATGATTGTGTCACAAGATTACTCAAAATATAATGTAGTTGATAGTCAGTTACCTCGGTATTTCTGAGAAACATGCGTCTAACATGCCATTGTTTTCAAGTTGTATAGTAACATTCTTGTCCCCAACTATGTAGACTTTAATCGACCAGATCTAATTAGAGGTGTAGTGGAAGCCGATTTAAGGGTTTTGAAGAAGGCTTTAGTAACACGAGCGTCATTTCACAACTTATTTTCCTAGAATGTATGGAACAACATTGCATCCATGGCACACCTTTGTCGTAATAGCTCATGCATACCAACCTCTACTTCATTTCCTCCGTTGCCAACATGTGAAGAACTACTATCACTATAGGCATTTCTGATTGGTGAGGATGGACACAGTGGAAATTGAATAGGTGGTTGATTCAACCATGCTTAGTATGCTTCCTCTCCAAATTGCACTCTTTTTTCATCCTTATTTTGATTTGACATTGTACTAGTGTGCGATGGAAGATGGTAGGTAGGTCACTCATCATCAGAATATTGATTTCAAAAATATTGAACATTACATCAATGATGTTAATAATTACAACGCAATTGGTTTGATCTCGCATGATAGAAAATAATTATTACAGAAGCACGAGAATCAGTTGCAGTAGAAAATGTTAAGCTGCAAACAATTTATAAAGCAGATGTTCAGATTGAGAGATAAATTAACACCAATTCAACATTAAATATCAAAATTTAAAATTGAGTAACACATTTGAAATTGAGTTTATAAATTAGATTAACAATTTTTATAAAACATAATTTCAAACTGATAAATACATTAATATGAATCCATTGAAAATTAACAAATATAATTAATCAATGTTTTTTTTGTCTTACTCCCCAAGGGAACATATAAAGGTAATCCCAATGCAATGTGTTTCTGAAGAGCGGTTGGTGTTCTATGGAAGTTTTAGTTTATTAACAACTCAGCACCATGAGACAAACTACATATTGCATGTGCATCAACAAATCTGGATGGCTTCCTTTCCATAAAGAACTCTTGGTCATTGAAGTGTTCTTCAAATGAACAGTTTAGGGAAAATAAAGAGCACCTAGAACTATTTATGAACCCTGCAATGTTCCATGAGTGCATGGACTACCATCTATATACAATAGGTCCTTCATGTTAAATTTTCCCAAAACATAGCCATTCATGCACATACTATACATGGAAATTTTGTGCATTTATTTAAAAATATTCAAGTAATCACGATAATAGATAGGACTGCAAAATCGCATAAGTGATACTCACTATATGGGAGGAACAAGTAAATGTGAAAGTATAAACAACCCAATATTTGCAGCATCTATATTAGACTTGGTAATCATAAAATGATTACCACAAAAGGAGAATTCGGTTCCAACATTAGGAATAGGTAGAGAGGACGACCAAGGGCCATATAAAGAACGGTTGCAAGAATTTTTATATTTACTTTGAAAATTCACAGCAAGGGATAAATCATCATAGCCCTCCAACAATTGGATGGACCTCAATGTGTACTTGCAAAGTTTTGGTCTTGTAATGCCTACCTCAGTACATTGACTGACCATAGACTTGAAGACACTTGCCTAGTTACCCGACCGAATAAAATTTAGTAAAATGGTCCTTTGAATATTTGAAATGGTTGAACAACACTTATAGAAATGGATACTTTGCTTAAAATTAATAAATTAATGAATGCTTTGCTTAATGATTAGTAGCATGAATGATGACTGAATGTTGTTGACGTAAGTCGCCTTATGGCTAAATATTCTTGATTAACATCACACACGACACAACCACAATGATCACATAGACAAGATGTAAAGCAGGATGCCAAAAGTGGTTTATATAACTTCATTGAATCGGTTACAATGCAGAATAACTGTAAATATAAAATAACTAACTATATGTCGGTCTCAGCCATTACAATATAGAAGTAATTGTGGTGTGCTCTCTTAGTGTGTTGACCCCACCCTCTCCTATTTCACTGCGGAACTCTAAGATATGGATCGATCTTCTCTAGGTTCAGAAGCTGTGTGACTATTCTCTACAATCTACAGAACTTCTCCCCGAACTCTGCTCTGTTGCTCCAACACAATGGAACCATCCCTCAAATATGCCAAGTCATTTGGTCTTCTACTCTGCTGCTATTGCTATTCCTGAGACTAGTGCGATCCCTGAGACATGCTTCCTGTTCCAACTGATCTTTCCATGATCCTGCAGTCCTGCAAGTGTCAGCGCCTCTGCTGTACTGTACAGTCCCCTGCTTGTGACGACATCTGTCATGTCTTCACCCACCTACAATAACTACCATTAACTTCCTCAGCAACTCCAAATTGTTGCCAAGTACTCACCTTGACTTCTACGCTTCCCTCTGACAAGATATAGTAACCCATGACGTCAGCCATATTGTCTATCAGTTTTGACTCTTCCTACTCACTTGGATCCTCCAAACTTGATGATATCGCGATCCGACAACATGTCGACCTTACTACGATCTTGTGGCAACTTATCACCAATTGACATTTCGCATGTCGACTATCGAATGTCATCTATCGACATTGACATGTCGACTCTCGACTCCTTTGCACCTATCTACTACTCCGACAGTTCTCTGCTTGACTTATTGACTTCTATAAGTCAATCTGCTTCACGCACCAGTGGTCGTCGGCACTCCGTCTGGTCAGCTCCCTTATGTCGACTCGCTTCAACTGCTTTGCTTAGGTCCCAATGCTCCTACATCAAACTCCCGAGGTTAAAAATAACTCGACTGCTCCGTCAGTATCCAGGACTCTTCTTCGGAAATACATGTTGCCTCCTACAACTCATCATCTTTCCATCGCACCAAGTATTCTTTCCTTTATGATCTGCGTGTACACCTGACTTCACGTTCCTCTATTACTTCCGCTATTTCCTCCTTGTGTCGATCTGGAATCTGCACCATCCAATCGATGTTCGACACCTCCATGGTTCTACTACTTGAACCTTCTTCAAAGTTGTATAGATCTGAGACATTGAACGTTGGTGAAATGCTCAAGTCATTCGATAGCTCCAACACATAAGCGTTGTCCAAAATTTTCTTCAGAATCTTACATGGTCCAATCTTCTTCAACTTTGGCTTGTTATAGGTTCCTGTTGGAAATCTCTCCTTCCACAAATGTGCATAGACCAAGTCTCCTTCGTTGAATGACTATAGTCTCTTCTTCCTATCGGCTCTCTACTTGTATGCCACATGGCTCTTTTCTACGTGCTTTCGCACATCTCCATGAACTTATTTCATGTGCTCTGTGAATGATTCTGCATCCGCACTTTTCCCGATCTCTGTCGACAACTTGACCAAATCCACCACTCCGTATGGGTTCCTTCCTTGAACAATCTGGGATGGGCTCAAACCTATCGATCGATTCATAGATTGTTGTATGCGAACTCTACTTGCGCCAACACATTCTCCCACGGCTTCGGTCTGTCAGTCGTCAAACATCTCAGAAGGTTTCCCAAACTTATGTTCACCACCTCGGCCTGTTTGTCTATCTACGGATTATATGCCGAGCTAAAATGAAACTTCATGTCTAGTTTCTTCCATAGGGTTCTTCATAAATGACCCATAAACTTGGTATTTTTGTCCAATGTGATACTCTTTGGAAACCCATGCAATATGACTACTTCCTTGAAGAATAGTACAACAATTCATGTGGCATCACTTGTCTTCCGACACGGAATAAAGTGTGGAATTTTTGAAAATCTGTCGACTACAAGAAATATTGAGTCACTTCCTTGTTGCGTCTTTTACAATCCTAGCACAAAATCCATGCTCAGGTGCCCCCATGGGGTATTCGGTATCGACAACGGTGTATACAACCTCATGTTCTGACTTCTTCATTTTTCCAACTGGCAAACTCTACATTATCGAACCCACTTTCCGACATCTGTCGCAATCCCTATCCAATAATACTTTTCTTCGACCAATGCCTTAGTCTTGTCGATGCCAAAATGACTAGTTGTGTCACACTGATCTTTTGGGAATACACAACCGTTTCTCGTTGAATAGGTATCCCTCTTAGATTAAATAATCCAATTATTGAGTCTTGTCGACACTCCATGGTTCGCAAGAAGCTTCCCATGCTTTCGCAAAATCCCCGTCGGTAGCATACTCTGTCTTCACCGACTCTATTCCTGTTTCTTGAACTGTCGTTGTGTTAAGAAATGCAACTCTTCTACTCAGTGCATTGGCAACCTGATTCGACTTGCCCGACCTATGTCGCAACATGAACATAAATCCCTATAGGAATTTGACTCACCTCATGTGTCGTTTATTTAACTTCGACTGAGTATTTAGATACCTCAGTGCTTAGTGATCTGTGTACAACACAAATTCTTTGGGCAATAAATAATGCCTCCACTTCTTCAATGCCTGGATGATAGCATAGAATTCCTGGTCATACACTGAATATTTAAACTTTGCATAATCCAACGTTTCACTAAAGAATGAAACTGGTCGGCCCTCCTAACTCAACAATGCTCCAATTGCTATTCTACTCGCATCGCAATCGACTTGGAAAACTTTGTCAAAATCTGGGAGTGCCAACACTGGGCTCGCAGTGACCTTTTCCTTCAACTTGTCGAAAGCTTTAAGGGAAGCTTCTGTCCTCTTGAACTCCCCTTTTTTCATGCACTCTGTCAAAGGTGCACAAATCTGACTGAATCCCCTGATGAACTTCCTGTAGAAAGTGTCAAGTCCATGGAAATTCCTTCCTCCAATCGCGCTTATCGGTTCAGGCCAATCCAATATCGCCTTCACCTTTTCTGGGTTCGTCACCAACCCTTCACCCAACATTGCAATCGGACTTCAACAAGTCTCGCACAACTCTACCCAACCTTCGCTGGAGATGTTCAACGCACTTGCAGGCTTAATACCACTGACGTTATCCTTCAACTCGCACGATGCTATGGCTCTGATACCAACTGATGCAAGTCACCTTTTGAATAAAGGTTCTTGCTTAACATTACACACGACATAGCCACAATGCTCACATAGACAAGATGTAAAGGAGGATGCCAGAAGTGGCTTATACTACTTCCATGAATCAGTTACAATGTGGAATAAATGTAAATACAAAATAACTAACTATCTATCGGTCTCAGCCCTTACAATACAAAAGTAACTGCTGTGTGCTCTCTCAGTGTGTTGACCTCGCCCTCTCCTCGTTCGCTGCAGACCTCTGAGCTATGGCTCGATATTCTTTGTATTTGGAAGTTGTGTTACTGTTCTCTACAATCTACAGCACTTCTCCTCAAACTCTGCTGTACTGCTCCAACACAATGGAACCATCCCTCCAAAATGCCAAGTCATTTGGTCTTCTACTCTGCTACTGCTACTCTTCCCGAGACCACTCCGATCCCCGAGACACGTCTCCTCTGCCAGCCGATCCTTCCATGATCCTGCAGTCTTGCAACTATCAGCGCCTTTGCCATGCTGCATAGCCCCCTTCCTATGACGACATTTGTCAAGTGTTCACCCACCTGCAATAACTGCCATTAACTTCCTCACCAACTCCGAACTGTTGCCAAGTACTCACCTAGACTTCTACGCTTCCCTCTGACAAGCTACAGTAACCCATCACGTCGGCCATACTGTCTTTTAGTTTTGACTGTTCCTCCTCACTTAGCTCCACCAAACTTGTCAATATCGTGGTCCGACAACATGTCGACCTTACTACGATCCTGTGGAAACTAGGCCCCTGTCGACATTTCGCGTGTCGACTATCGACTGTCGTCTGTCGACATTGACATGTCAACTCTCGACTCCTTTGCACCTATTGACTACTTTGACAGATCTTTGCTCAACTTATTGACTTCGACAAGTCAATTTGCTTCACGTACCAGCGGTTGTCGGCACTCCCTCTGGTCGGCTCCCTTATGTCGACTAGCTTCGACTGCTTTTCATAGGCCCCGATGCTCCTGCATCAATTGTATATGCTCAACTGACTGAGAGATTATGAAATAGAAGTGATTGAATGATATATGCTTGAATGACTGAAAGATTATGAAATGAAAATGAGGAATGATAGATATACTCAACTCATTGAGATATTATGATGATGTATGATGAAATGATTTGATGGTGCAGCGCTATTTAATGCGTGCTTTGAGTGTGTGTGTGCAGTAGCAAGTAAAACGACTTACCAACTGACTCACAATGGAAAATAGGGGTTGTAAAAATGGGAAACATACATATGGGTAACACGACGAACTATCAACCTTGAATTAGCACTCATGTATGGGTTGGAAGCTTGCGAGCTCGCCCGGGGAAGTGTGTGTCGTACAGGAAAGGCCACAACGACTTGGTTGCGTACGATGAGTTGAGGGTCGCGTGATAAGTAGAGCCTTATCCCTCTGTCGCCCTTAGTCTCTATTGAAGTGTAGTTGAGATATCGCGGTAACGATTCTTCGATCTCTACATAGTACTCTCCAATAGAGAAAAAGGAAGTTGTCGAAAGGACCCGACGATATAGTACCTAGACGATTAAGGAATGGAAGTCAAAAGGACCCGACAATGTGGTACTGAGACGAATAAAGAAAAGAAAGTCAAAACGAACATCCATGTATTTGGCATATAGAAATTGCATTAAATTAGTTATGCATGAAGGGACAAATTGCAATTATGTACTTGGCATATAAATTGCATTAAATTAATTAGGGATGAAAAGAATATTTCTCACACTTATAACATTCATAAAAACTGGGCATTTATGATTAAAGAGGCATATGGAATTTTAGAAAATTTAATAAAGTAATATTTTATTTTATTTTATTAATTTTCTAGGCTTTAGAAAAAAAAATTTGGAATAGATATATGTCCATGTTTACTAGAAAAAAATTATGAACGAGAAAGAATTTTGAATGAATAAATTGTGAAGCAAAACATGACTAAAACTCATGTAGAAAACATTCCACCTACATCCCACTGATTTAGGGGTTAGGGAAATGTCACATACCCCAATTTTGTAAAAATAATGTAATTGCTTTTATTATATTCCTGAGACATTATGTTAAATTAATGCTAAGTAGGAATTGATGACTTAGCAGAGTCACTAGAAAAGGAATGTAAATCCGAATATTTTATTATTAATACATGAATTATGGAGACAATAGCATGGGAGAGCTGTTAAAAGAGGTTACTGGTCTAACTGGTGGATGGAACTAGGTGGAAAGGCAAAAGACAAGTGGCAGCATCCTCAAACACTTCCTAAGTTGCAGGTGGCAACTTCCCTATATTTTGGGGTCATGATTCCCCAAGAAAGTGGAATCTGAGCAGGTGGTTCATTAATGACAGTTAACCCAACAAAGACCTAGGCAATCTTTTAAATAGTACTCAATGAACTGAACTGGGGGTTCAACATTGTTCTAGAGGGAGAATACATTTAGGTGAATGTTATTCAGGAATCCCATTGAGGAAGAGGGAAAAACAGTAAGGAAGTTGTTCTTAGAGGAATGTTGCAGTAACTTGGTTCCATTGTAGCTGTTTGGGTTGAGAGAATTAATCTGCTACACCTAGTTCCAGCCAGGGAGACCAGAGAAAGCTCGGGGGTCCTGAGAAGTGTTGTTTGGGCACTCTCCAGGAGCTGGTAGAGAGGAATAGCCTCCCATTGCAGTTGTTGTCCACAGAATCAGGTTTTGCTATTTATTCCTGTATGTTGATTAATTACAAATGAATGCATGTTGTGCATGTTATCTATAGGTCAAGATAATATTTAGATTATTAAAAGTTATCATCTCGGATTATCAGTAATAGATTTGATGAGATTCACTGTGTTTCTAGCATCCCTCAGTATCATTATTACTTTACTAATTAGATATCTTTAATGTTTTAATATAATGGTAATAGTTAGAGCAGTAGTTATTATCATAATTTTAATCCTAGTTTATTTATGATGCTCAAGTAGAGAAGTAACGTATTTATGCTTTGTAGAAACAAAACAAAATAAACAATCATAGAAGACAACATAAATTATAACCATAAAAACAATTACAATTATTATATCTTTGTCGACAGACCTTATGGGAGATGTTGTAGTCATAGCTAGGACTTTTATATTAGAGTACAAACCCTAATCAAGATTTAACCAGTCCCTTCTTCGGCAACTAATTTTTATCGAGCTCCACTGTTTATTAAATTTGTTCACTTGTTTCTCAGCTACCAATAGAAGCATTTTCATAATAATGGAATAAACATCTAAACAAAAATCGTATCTACAGAATTTAACATCTAATTAAAACGACCGTTGTCATTTCGGTTCGAACCCCTCATTCCAGACTTTACAAGTAATTAAAACAATGGAGGCTTAGAACAATGATTCACCTATAGTCACAATCTAGGATAACTGTTAAGTGATTTTACAAACTTAGAATTTACAATAAACGACATACCCAGCTCAAAACGTTTTAGGAGAAACTTTAAACAGAGTTATTTTGTTAAACCGAAATGAGAACCCTGGATAATTTATGAGAACCACAAAACACAATATAGGTATATAAAACTCGACAGTATTATTACACAAGAATTTTATCAACAAAATCGCATTATATTTGACAGTTTAAACATTCAAATTGACTTCTCTAACATTAAAATAGTTAGGGTCAACCTGACCATCTACGTTTGAACAAGCAACGCATTTGCTAAATAGTAAATGTAATGTTTTCATATACAGTCAAGTAACAGATCTACTGTGTAATAGGATTACAAAACTAAAGAAAAATTACTTGCTGTTGCAATAGCTTAGAACAAAAATGCATGCGACGAACAATCCCGAGGTACAAGCAAAAACCTTATAACGAGTTAAATTACGAACCCTGGGTAAAACCCTAAGCAAAAATTCTACGAACACAGCATTAAAAACCCTTGAGGCTGTAACCTCATCTTTGGAGTAGGCTTACAGCCTCTCCTTTTAATACATTATTTCTTCTTTAAGCCTTAGTTATCACATGAAAAATGATTAAATTACATGTGGCTGCAGCAATGACTTTTCTTACAACTTACAGGGTTAAAACCTGTCCAAGGATTCTAGTATCAAGTAAATAAAGGACCCAACAGAACCGAGACAGTCACCGAACCGTTCCTCCATGGTTCAAACCCTAACCGCCCAAACAATCCACAAGGAGGAAAATGCCATGGAAGAACCAGGCTTACCCGGAAATGCCTTTTTGCTGAAGCTGGTGACATCCAAGTCGAAGTGGAGCCAGGACCTGCAAGACAGAGAAGTATTTGTTAGAAACTTTAATTTGTTTAAAAACCAATCCTTGTAATCGCAAACGCAAAGGAGAACACAGTAACTTACCAGCTTTGAAGGAGGCTTCCATTACAGTAACTATCCTGCTAACCACGAACACAAGATGTGTAAAAACCCCATCCTTGCCACCGAGTAACTAAGCTAGCGAAAGCAATGGCTGTTCTTCCTTGAATGGAAGTCTTAATAAAATCACACCGAGAGTTATGAATACGCTGTGACAGGGATTCTACGGTTAACAAAAATACAAACCCTAGATTCTTGCCAGCTACAGTTGCAAAACAACGAATACAAAGGACTCTCAGAGGAAGCTATGGACAATACGAAGGTTGAGACAGCATGCAAGCTGATAGGCACATTGTAACAATGGCGACCAGACCTGTAAAGGAACTCAAGGGATAAACCCTAGGCTTTATAACACTCTCATAGCTGTCAACAGTCAATCCTAAAGATTTCCAACGATAACGTTAAGCAAGGGAACTGTAATAACTTGAAATATGAATCAACAACACCACAACCAAGACTCAGACCTGGAGATGTTGCAGACAGACCCGAGCCCGAAGGCGAAGGATAATGGTGAGGTAGGGTTAGATCCCATGTTTTATATTGCCAAGCACTTGGCTCTCATTCAACCACGTAGCAGCTTAGATATTTCCATGCTGTGGGTCGAGACTCTATAGTTCCAAGAGGACACCCCAGTTATTGATTATCAATTAAAATTCATAGTAAGAATATCCCATTTATGGTTACGAACCATAGTTCAATCTTGCAATTTATTCCATGTTAACACATGCTTTCAATTATTGTATTGGAAAACAATAATACTTGGATCAACAATCATTACAATCGATGATAATCTTATCAATGTTGCTAAATAAGAACTCACATTATATATAGAAGAATTTGTTGTATGATTTTTCATAATGGCTAATTCATATATCATTCTTATAATAATCCAAACCCTAGAATGATGTCTTTAATACCTTGTACATTATTCCACAAAACTTGCTTGGTCAATAGCATTCAAGTTTGAGACTTGGAGTCTGTTTCAAACATATAATATTTGATATATTATTATAAAAATTGCCCAGGAGGTAGTTATCAAGAAAATCAAATGCTAATTGCAAACCGGTCATTAAAATTGATACCCTAGCCTAATAAGTAGGAATAAGAGATACTATATCTATATCCATTCTCTAAGTTATTGTAGAGATGTAGGGCATAAATAAATGACGATTCTATATTGCACAAGATGAGTAAGACTTGTTATTTCCTCTTGATGGAACTCTAACTGGTAGATATCAAGTCATGCAACTCATAAATATTGGATTAAGAAATAACAGACTTGTGTTATCCTTAATACACCACGAGTTCAATCAAATATGATAATGAAGAACTACTTCCATAAGTGCTTATAGTTTTTATGCAAGTATCTTTTATGGAAACAATAAGCAGATTTCACATAAGACAGATCCTTATATTTTAAACAATAGAAGACAGGTATCGACAAGACATAGTGACATCTTTCACTCCCAAGCTGAACAATTAAAGTGTAAAACAAAACATGTTCGGAATTTTGAACTGGGCTTGATGCAAAAGTATTCTACCTTAAAAAGGCTGATAAACCTGGTTTGCATGCCTAGACTTTTTCACTGAATGATTTGGTACAGCTAACTGAATTTGATACTTTAAAGATTTAAATGTAGAAACTCGTACAGTACCTGTATATCTGTAAGAGAAAGACATATCGATGCATTAGCTCGGAAGCTAAGTAAGCCCAGTCTGTTATTGCAATCCCCCCTTGAGGTTGCAAAACAATAAAACAATGAGTAATGGCACAATGACAGATACTTCAGACACAGTTATGTCCTTTCAATCAAATCAAAATAGTTAAATGATTGCATTTAATAACATAAATTGCTATCTTAAAAATTTTAAATTTTTCGGATAATTTTGGGATTTGACATGTGGTATCAGAGCATGGTTCACACACTAGGCCTTGATGTGACTCAACCAAGTTTCCGCAAGATAGTGACAATGAAAAGAAAAATTTATATATATAATGTACTAACTTGTATTTCTATTTCATAAAGACAGAGCAGAAAAATTTCCTTTTTCTGAATCTAACAAGCAGGTATGGAAAAGCTAGGAGAATATGCTGAGGAGGAATCTCCAAATGCTGCAACAAGACAGATGTCGAGAGAACCTGTGACCGAGGAGGTAATTGCTCACTCCTCGGAACTGATGCAGACCATAAAAGGTTTAAAAACGGAGATAGAAATAGTCAAGAAGGATAATGAAAGGATTCTGAAAACTCAGGAGCAGCTAAATCAATTATTAATAGAAAAATTTCAGACAGAAGGAAGAAGCAAAAGACCTGACTCAGAAGAAGCTAGTCATCAAAGAGGGTCTAGAAGGATGAAGCCAGCTAAATCTGACAGAAGTTCATCATCTGAAGAAAGAAGGGAACAACACAGCTATCGCACTACTAGTGACAGCAGTGAAGCTGAGTTGCATAACAGAAAGAAAAAGTACAGACCTTATGAAGAGATTTCCGAGGAGTTTAAGAAAATAAAATCCCCAACATTCAATGGAGAATCTGAGACAGGAGAAGAAGCAGAATCCTGGTTATCCGGGATGAGAAAATATTTCCAGATATACAACTATTCAAATCAGCTGAAAGCAAGAATGGCCATCTACAACCTTTCGGGAAAGGCAGATATATGGTGACAAGACTTGAAGAGGGTAAAGGGGATCAAGGAAAGAGAGGTCAATTGGAGTACTTTTAAAAGATACTTCAAAAATAAATTTTTGTCCGAACAGTACTATGAGGAGAGGGCCAAGGAATTTTATGAATTAAAGCTAGGATCTATGACGATGAAGGACTTAAACAATAAGTTCTTAAGTCTGTTGAGATATGTGCCGTATTTTGTTGAAGAGAAACCTAAAGTACAGCGGTTCCTTAGCTGCTTGCCATATCATATTAAGGACAATATCGAATATGATAACCCCAAAACTCTAGAAGAAGCTATGCGAAAGGCTAATTTCTGTTATGAACAGAATAAACAGAAAGAAGGGATAGCCAGCTAGAAGGCTAAAAAGAATAGCAATCAGCTTGAATACAGGAAAAAGGAGTTTGTATCCCAGAAAAGTTTCAAAAATAACAAGAACAGAACCCAGTTTAATGGTAAAAACTTCTAGGGAAGCAAAAATGGAGTTGCTAATAATTCCAGTAACTTCAAGGGCAGCAAGGAGGTTTCCAACAACCATGGAAATTACACTAAGAATTTTGAATGAAAGGAGCCTGTTAAGTGCTAGGAATGCAATGGCCCACACTATGCATCAGTTTGCCCAAATCGGAAGAAAACAAATGGCAATATTCATACTATACAAGATGAAATGACTGTTGGAGACTTTGTAGGGACTATGCCTCGAATCAACGCAGCGTTGGAGAACCGCCAAGCTGACTATCAAACTTCCATGGTGGAAGTAGGAGGTATGATTAACAAAACCCCTGTAACTATTTTAATAGATCCAGGTGCTAGCCTTAGTTATATTTCACCACATATAGTAGAAAAATGTAATCTGGTTGTTGAAAGATTTGATAACTCTTGGTCAGTACAACTAGCCACTAGGGCAAAAAGGAAGGTGAATTGTTATGTTAAAGAATGTACTTTAGATATGAATGATTTTCAAACTACTATTCAATTAAATATTCTGCCACTTGGCTCGTATGACATACTTATTGGTATGGACTGGTTAGAATAGCATAAGGTAGTTTTAAACTGTTTTGACAAAACTTTTAGGTGTGTAAACAATAATGGACAGCCTGTAACTGTTAGGGGTATTCCTAGGAAAACAGTAGTCAGGCAGATTTCTGCTTTACAACTTAAAAGGGCAGTCAGAAAAGGGTGCAAAGCCTATGCTGTAACTATTACAGATGAGATAGTTAAGTCTGAAATTAGCAAGAAAATAGTAGAGGATATTCCTGTAGTAAATGAATTTATTGATGTTTTTCCGGAGGAAATCCCAGAATTGCCTCCCAAGAGAGAACTAGATTTTACAATTGAGCTGGTACCAGGTGTTGTACCCAGTTCAAAGGCTCCGTATCGTATGAATATTTTGAAGCTTAATGAGTTAAAAACTCAGTTAAAGGAGTTAATAGATAAGAATTACATTCGACCCAGTGTGTCCCCTTGGGGAGCACCAGTAATTTTTGTTAAAAAGAAGGACAGAACTATGCAACTTTGCATAGATTACCGTCAACTGAACAAGATGACAATTAAAAATAGATATCCGTTGCCTCGCATAGATGATCTGTTTGATCAGCTACGTGGAGCTACGGTATTCTCTAAGATAGACCTGAGATCGGGTTATCATCAGGTGAGGATTAAAGAAGAAGAGATTTTCAAAACAACTTTCAGAACAAGGTATGGTGTTAGGAACCTATGTCAACCCTTCTCTTTACTATGTTAGTATATTGTTGTTGGACGCATATGCTTTGTAAGTCGTCCCGTAGTATTTGTTGATCCGTAGTTTATATTAGCCCATAGTATTGGATGCATATGCTTTGTAAGTCGTCCCGTAGTATTATATGTCCCATGGTTTTGACTCATAGTATTGGGCATAGACTTAGTATATAAGTGTGTGTTGAGGTCATTGAAGGCACCGTGAAGTTAATTGTATTGAGCTTGCTCAAAGGAGGTTGCCCCCTCGAAGTGGCCCGTGATCAATATAAAAGCGATTCTGTTATATTATTTCTGATATCTCGTGTATTTGCATTAATTAATTATTGCAGGTACATCTCATATGGACATTACGAATTTGTCGTAATGCCATTTGGGCTTACTAACGCCCCAGCCGTCTTTATGTGCCTAATGAATAACATAATGCATAAGTACTTAGATAAATTTATTGTCGTATTCATCGATGACATTTTAATTTATTCTAAGAGTGAAGAGGAGCATAAAGAACATTTACGGATAGTTTTACAAGAACTACGAGAGCAGCAACTCTTTGTGAAGTTCAGTAAGTGTGACTTCTTCAAAGATGAAATCCATTATTTAGGTCATGTAGTCACCAGAGAAGGGATTTCAGTTGATCCTGAAAAGATCCGGGCAATCGAAGAATGGCCAGTACCAAAAGACGTAACAGATGTTAGATCCTTCATGGGAATTACCGGTTATTACCAGAGATTCATAGAAGGCTTTTCAAAAATAGCCAACCCAATCACTTCCTTGCAAAAGAAAGGCAAGAAGTTTGATTGGAACTTGAAGTGTGAAGAAAGCTTTAAGAAATTAAAGACTTTATTAACAACTGCACCTATTCTAAGAATAACAGATCCTAATAAGGATTTCGTGGTTTGCACCAACGCTTGTAATGATGGTCTAGGTGGAGTGTTGACTCAGGATGGACATGTCATTGCCTATGAGTCTAGGAAGCTGAAAATTCATGAAAAGAATTATGCCACTTATGACTTAGAACTAGCTGCTATTATTCATGCTTTAAAGATGTGGCGACACCACTTAATAGGCAGAAAGTTTACTTTAATGACTGATAATAAGGGTCTGAAATACCTTTTAGATCAGCCTAACTTAAATGCAAGGCAAGCAAGATGGTTGGCCTTCTTAAGTGAATATGATTTCGAAATTCAGCACATAAAAGGAAAGGAAAATAAGGTGGCTGATGCTTTGAGCAGAAATGCAAGGCTGAATTTTATATCAGCTAGTAGCACTTATACCTCTGATTTGAATGAACAGTTGGCTGAAGGGATAAAATCGGATGAAATTTATCAGCACTTACAAGCTACAGCTAAAGAAGCACCTACATAAAGTTTGATAAATGGTTATAGTCTAAATGAAGATGGATTTTTATTGTTTAAAGATAGGCTGTATGTTCCGAATGTATCTAAGGTTAAACTGTTAATTTTGGATGAGGTTCATAAAACCCCTTAGGGCATCCAGGCTACCAGAAGACTGTCACCATTTTGAGAAAAGAATATTTTTGGCCTAATATGAAATCTGAAGCAGCTGAGTATATAGCTAGATGTTTGGACTGCCAACAAGTGAAAACATAACACCAACATCCAGCTGGGTTGCTGCAACCTTTACCTATTCCCAGTTGGAAGTGGGAAATAATCAGCTTAGATTTCATTACGGGATTACCCAAAAATTAGCTTCAGAACGATTCAATTATAGTGGTAGTAGATAAATTAAGTAAATCAGCACACTTTATTCCTGTTAAAACCACTTACAAGGCTGCAAACATAGCTGATATATTTCTGAAATAGATTTTTCGGTTACATGGTGTCCCAAAAGTTATTATTTCAGACAGGGATCCTAAATTCACAGGGAATTTCTGGAAATCTTTGTTTAAAGGATTAAATACAACTCTGAATTTCAGCACTTCTTTCCATCCTCAGACGGACGGACAAACTGAAAGAGTTAATTAGGTATTAGAAGATCTGCTAAGAATGTATGTTAAGGACCAACCAGGTAAGTGGGAGGATTACTTATATTTAGCAGAATTTGCATACAATAACAGTTATCAATCATCAGCTAAGTTTAGTCCTTTCAAAATTCTGCATGGGCGTAAATGTAACGCTCCTATCTCTTGGAATAATCTATAGACAGATTAGTGTTAGGTCCTGAATTATTAAAATAAATGGAACATATTGTGAAACAAGTGTAGGTAAACTTGAAGATTGCCCAGGATTGGCAAAAGAGTCAAGCAGATTTGAAAAGAACTCCTAAAGAGTTCCAGGTAGGTGAACATGTGTTCATCAAGGTAAGACCAAAGAAGAGCTCCCTAAGACTGGGGAGTTGTGCAAAATTAGCGCCACGAGAATGTGGTCCATTTGAGATTTTATCTAGAATTGGTCAAGTTGCTTATCAAATAGCATTACCACCTAATTTAAAAGTGCACAATGTTTTTCATATTTCTGTTCTAAAAAAGTATGTTCATGATGCTACCCATGTTATTGATTGGAACGTTGTACAGGTAGAACCAGAAGGGAAAGTTCTGGTGGAACCGGATTGTATCCTCGGGAGGAGGGAAATTACTCTGCAAAACCGCACAATTGGACAGTTGAAGGTGCAATGGAAGCACCTTAGTTCTGAAGAAGCTACCTGGGAACTGGAAAGTAAGATGCGGGAAGCACACCCAAATCTAGTCCAGCAGGTGGCTGAGGATGAGGAATAAGTAACATCGAGGACGATGTTACATTTTAAGGGGGTGTGTATGTCACATACCCCAATTTTGTAAAAATAATGTAATTGTTTTTATTATATTCCTGAGACATTATGTTAAATTAATGCTAAGTAGGAATTGATGACTCACCAGAGTCACTAGAAATGGAATGTAAATCAGAATATGTTATTATTAATAAATGAATTATGGAGACAACAGCATGGGAGAGCTGTTAAAAGAGGTTACTGATCTAACTGGTGGATGGAACTAGGTGGCAAGGCAAAAGACAAGTGGTAGCATCCTCAAACACTTCCTAAGTTGTAGGTGGCAACTTCCCTATATTTTGGGGTCATGATTCCCCAAGAAAGTGGAATCTGAGCAGGTGGCTCATTAATGACAGTTAACCCAACAAAGACCTAGGGAATCTTTTAAATAGTACTCAATGAACTGAACTGGGGGTTCAACATTGTTCTGGAGGGAGAATACATTCAGGTGAATGTTATTCAGGAATCCCATTGAGGAAGAGGGAAAAACAATAAGGAAGTTGTTCTGAGAGTAATGCTGCAGTAACTTGGTTCCATTGTAGCAATTTGGGCTGAGAGAATTAATCTGCTGCACCTAGTTCCAACCAGGGAGACCAGAGCAAGCTCAGGGGTCCTGAGAAGTGTTGTTTGGGCACTCTCCAGGAGTTGGTAGGGAGGAACAGCCTCCCATTGCAGTTGTTGTCCACAGAATCAGGTTCTGCTATTTATTCCTGTATGTTGATTAATTACAAATAAATGCATGTTGTGTATGTTATCTATAGGTCAAGATAATATTTAGATTATTAAAAGTTAGCATCTCGGATTATCAGTAATAGATTTGATGAGATTCACTGTGTTTCCAACATCCCTCAGTATCATTATTACTTTACTAATCAGATATCTTTAATGTTTTCATATAATGGTAATAGTTAGAGCAGTAGTTATTATCATAATTTTAATCCTAGTTTATTTATGATGCTCAAGTAGAGAAGTGACGTATTTATGCTCTGTAGAAACAAAATAAAATAAACAGTGATAGAAGACAACAGAAATTATAACCATAAAAACAATTACAATTATTATATCTTTGTCGACAGACCTTACGGGAGATGTTGTAGTCATAGCTAGGACTTTTATATTAGAGTACAAACCCTAATCAAGATTTAACCAGACCCTTCTTCGGCAACTAATTTTTATCGAGCTCCACTGTTTATTAAATTTGTTCACTTGTTTCTCAGCTACCAACAGAAGCATTTTCATAATAACGGAATAAACATCTAAACAAAAATCGTATCTACAGAATTTAACATCTAATTAAAACCACCGCTGTCATTTCAGTTCGAACCCCTCATTCCAGACTTTACAAGTAATTAAAACAATGGAGACTTAGAACAACGATTAACCTACAGTCACAATCTAGGATCACTCTTAAGTGATTTTACAAACTTAGAATTTACAATAAACGACATACCCAGCTCAAAAAAGTTTTAGGAGAAACTTTAAACAGAGTTATTTTGTTAAACTGAAATGAGAACCCTGGATAATTTATGAGAACAACCACAAAACAAAATATAGGTATATAAAATTCGACAGTATTACTACGCAAGAATTTTATCAACAGAATCGCATTATATTTGATAGTTTAAACATTCAAATTGACTTCTCTACCATTAAAATAGTTCGGGTCAACCTGACCATCTACGTTTGAACAAGCAACACATTTGCTAAATAGTAAATGTAATGTTTTCATATACAGTCAAGTAACAGATCTACTGTGTAATAGGATTACAAAACTAAAGAAAAATTACTTGCTGTTGCAATAGCTTAGAACAAAAATGCAGGCGACGAACAATCCCCAGGTACAAGCAAAAACCTTATAACGAGTTAAATTACAAACCCTGGGTAAAACCCTAAGCAAAAATTCTACGAACACAGCATCAAAAACCCTTGAGGCTGTAACCTCATCTTTAGAGCAGGCTTACAACCTCTCCTTTTAATACATTATTTCTTCTTTAAACCTTAGTTATCACATGAAAAACGATTAAATTACATGTGGCTGCAGCCATGACTTTTCTTACACCTTACAGGGTTAAAACCTGTCCAAGGATTCAAGTATCAAGCAAATAAAAGACCCAACAGAACCGAGACAGTCACCAAACCATTCCTCCATGGTTCAAACCCTAACCGCCCAAACAATCCACAAGGAGGAAAATGCCATGGAAGAACTAGGCTTACCTGGAAATGCCTTTTTGTTGAAGTTGGTGACATCCAAGACGAAGTGGAGCCAGGACCTGCAAGACAGAGAAGTATTTGTTAGAAACTTTAATTTGTTTAAAAGCCAATCCTTGTAATTGCAAACGCAAAGGAGAACACAGTAACTTACCGGCTTTGAAGGAGGCTACCATTACAGTAACTATCCTGCTAACCACGAACACAAGATGTGTAAAAACCCCATCCTTGCCATCGAGTAACTAAGCTAGCAAAAGCAATGGCTGTTCTTCCTTGAATGGAAGTCTTAAGAAAATCACACCGAGAGTTATGAATATGTTGTGACAGGGATTCTACGGTTAACAAAAATACAAACCCTAGATTCTTGCCAGCTACAATTGCCAAACAACGAATACAAAGGACTCTCAGACGAAGCTATGGACAATACGAAGGTTGAGACAACATGCAAGCTGATAGGCACACTGTAACAATGGCGACCAGACCTGTAAAGGAACTCAAGGGATAAACCCTAGGCTTTATAACACTCTCATAGCTGTCAACAGTCAATCCTAAAGATTTCCAATGATAATGTTAAGCAAGGGAACTGTAATAACTTGAAAGCTGAATCAACAGCGCCACAACAAAGACTCAGACCTGGAGATGTTGCAGACAGATCCGAGCCCGAAGGAAAAGGATAATGATGAGGTAGGGTTAGATCCCATGTTTTATATCGCCAAGCACTTGGCTCTCATTCAACCACATAGCAGCTTAGATATTTCCATGCTGTGGGTCGAGACTCAATAGTTCCAAGAGGACACCCTAATTATTGATTTTCAATTAAAATTCGTAGTAAGAATATCCCATTTATGGTTACGAACCATAGTTCAATCTTGCAATTTATTCCATGTTAACACATGCTTTCAATTATTGTATTGGAAAACAATAATACTTGGATCAACAATCATTACAATCGATGATAATCTTATCAATGTTGCTAAATAAGAACTCATATTATATATAGAAGAAGTTGTTGTATGATTTTTCATAATGGCTAATTCATATATCATTCTTATAATAATCCAAACCCTAGAATGATGTCTTTAATACCTTGTACATTATTCCACAAAACTTGCTTGGTCAATAGCATTCAAGTTTGAGACTTGGAGTCTGTTTCAAACATAGAATATTTGATACATTATTATAAAAATTGCCCAGGAGCTAGTTATCAAGAAAATCAAATGCTAATTGCAAACCGGTCATTAAAATTTATACCCTAGCCTAATATGTAGGAATAAGAGATACTATATCTATATCCATTCTCTAAGTTATTGTAGAGATGTAGGGCATAAATAAATGACGATTCTATATTGCACAAGATGAGTAAGACTTGTTATTTCCTCTTGATGGAACTCTAACTGGTAGATATCAAGTCACGCAACTCATAAATATTGGATTAAGAAATAACAGACTTGTGTTATCCTTAATACACCATGAGTTCAATCAAATATGATAATGAAGAACTACTTCCATAAGTGCTTATAGTTTTTATGCAAGTATCTTGTATGGAAACAAGAAGCAGATTTCACACAAGACAGATCCTTAAATTTTAAACAATAGAAGACAGGTATCGACAAGACATAGTGACATCTTTCACTCCCAAGCTAAACAATTAAAGTGTAAAACAAAACATGTTTGGAATTTTGAACTGGGCTTGATGCAAAAGTATTCTACCTTAAAAAGGCTGATAAACCTGGTTTGCATGCCTAGACTTTTTCACTGAATGATTTGGTACAGGTAACTGACTTTGATACTTTAAAGATTTAAATGTAGAAACTCGTACAGTACCTGTATATCTGTAAGAGAAAGACATATCGATGCATTAGCTCGGAAGCTAAGTAAGCCCAGTCTGTTATGGCAATCCCCCCTTGAGGTTGCAAAACAATAAAACAATCAGTAATGGCACAATGACAGATACTTCAGACACAGTTATGTCCTTTCAATCAAATCGAAATAGTTAAATGATTGCATTTAATAACATAAATTGCTATCTTAAAAATTTTAAATTTTTCAAATAATTTTGGGATTTGACAGGAAATTAACTAAGGAGGCAACAAGGAGACAATTTAGGGAGTTAGGTGCACACTTATGTGAAAGTGACACATGTTGTGTGAGAATAAATATTAAAAGAATTATTAATTAAATATTATTTTTGCATGGAAAGAGAGATGGCATGGAAGTTTTGATTATAAAAGAAATGGAGGAGAAGGAGAGAGGGCTCTCTTGCTCCTTAGTGTTGGACGAGCAGTGTAATAGAGAATTGGATTAAAAGTGTGGTTCCTTGGAGTTGGGTTTATAGTTTGACCGAGGATTGGGAGATCCCAATGGTAAGCCATGGAATTGCATGTTCATACGACCCCAAATTGCTCGTGGGTTCATGGGAAAGAAGAGTAGCCCCGATATGGTAGGTAGGTCAACCGAGGGGTCTTTGGTAAATCGCCAAGAGCTAGGAGCTGTTCCGACAACAATAACTCCTTCAGCAACAGATTCAACCTACAATATCAGGTTTGATTATTATGTGTATACTTGTTAGTCCTTGAAATTGCAAATTTTATGATAATTATACACTATATTGGTCATATTATGTTTTTAATATTTTGAAATTTCTTCACCCGGAACATGGGTCACTCATTTGGTATCATAGCCGGTTGAGCCTTGAGTCAAGATTCAAATGATTGTTTTGAGAAGTAATAAACTTTCTATTTGGATTTATGTTTTATTTTTATTTTTTTTGTTTATCTGAGTCCAAAGCCCTGTTCTGTTCAAAGTTTCACACTCTCATTCAAGATCCCCAATCGAATACTCTTAGAAGAGATTAAGCTTTCTTTCTGATATTTTTTTTTCTTATTCATCGTCAGATCTAATGGCACTCTGCCTGAATATTACGACCTCCTTCTTGAAAACCAATTTAACTTTTGAGCTGTTGTTAAATACCTAACACCTTTAATCTACGCAGGTGTGTTTGTGTTAAGAAAAGATTCAAATGATCATAGATCCATCACTCTAGGAGATACTCGATTCACTGTATAAGATCTCCTAGCTATCCGCATATAGAGATCATTTTAATTTCCATATTTCCATTAATCCTGGAGCAAAATCGATACGCTGTGTATGGATAACATAATTATGTGCGTCCAACAATTCTTTCAATGTCGAGACTGAAGAAATCTTAGATCCATTATGGAATGAGCTATTTGATTTACTGTCTAGAAATATAGAGACTCACCGTGCCCAACATCTTTAAATTTACTGGTTGAAGCAATCTTCGGATCTATTACTCTGTATGCAAAACCGTTTCACTGAGTAAATGAAATAAATATCACCACTATTCGCTTTCTACACATTTAAATTCTTCTAGATCGATGAAATCGAAAGTTTATTATTCTGTTCACTGTGTAAAAAAGGACAAAAAATTCTTCCGCCCCAGCATTACATACAAAGCGGATCTGAAGTAGTTGAGGAAAAGCCAAGTCTTAAACTGAATCGAATATCTAATTCTTGCTCAGAATAAAAACTCGGAGTAACTTGTGGATAAGCCAACTAAAAAATCCCGTGCCCAGTCTGTTGAGGATTCCATATTGTAGCAATTTTGGGATCGAACCTCTGCTGACAAGAAACTTGGCTCTCTGTAATGAACCCATGAAGTTAATGCATAACCAGTGGAGGGTTAACGCTACCAGCAACCGAGGCTTATCAAAACTCTACCTACCCTGATCGAGTGTTACTCTGCGATAGACATAACTGTGGTATACCAAACTTTATATTTTACAGAATATTGACGTGCCCATTAAAAAAAAAAACCATCTTACACATGCGTTATTATTCACCGAATGGAGGGGATCCTGTGATCTAGGGTGTATTAAACTCTACTACAGAGCTTTGCTTCCATCGTTTTATTCCTCGATTATAGGGTTGTGAACCCTACATTCTTGTGTTGATTTATATTGACTGAGAAAGAGATGCATGCTGACCATGTTATCAGTGGTATAATTTCGTTAACCGCAAGATTGTTGCTCCGAGATCCCGTACGTGACCAGTTTGTCATCTCATTTAACCCGAGAGCATGCCATGAAGAATACTAAGAGCAGCAATTGACTCTCTTAACTGCGGAGTTCTGATTGATATAAAAGTGGTTAATTTTTCCTTTTGAGACTGTGTATTGAGTCACCATCATGAGCGCAGATCGGAGCAGGTCGCTCTTAATAAACCAGATATCACACTAAAAGTCTCTGCTTAGTGATAGGTTCTGTCACTCGTTTAAACTGTGCCCTATTTCAATTTTCGAAGGTTCAAATGATGATTATTGTTAACTTCTCTGATAAAGGTTCACTTTGGATCTCTGTTGAAGACTTACTACTGCCATGGGAAAATTCGCAATTTATGGGAATTGAACCTTTCCCGTATGTAAAAAAAAACCTTAAACATAGAGTATGTTATGAATACCTGACACCTAGGTATTATTCACTTATGGTAGTAAAATTTAGAAAGGTCAGTAGATACTCGGATAAGCCGCTTTAAGCTTGTGTAGGAGTTGAGTAAACTAAAGAGTCATGTGACGACCCGACCTAGTTCTAACCGTAGACCACTCTTTACTCATCCTTGGGGTAAACTGCAAATTATGTTATAATAATTGTAGCATGGATGTTAAAAGGATAAATTATTGATGTATATTTTTATGCATACACATATATGTGATAGTGTATAAATTTACGAGTTATAAAGTGTAATGTCCCTACATATAGTAAAAATTTAAAATTTTCTGCTAATGTAATAAAAGCTATTTTAAGGATGATGGTTCATAAATTTAATTTCAGCATTGATAATATATGTATTGGTACTTGTTTGCGGTATCTTAAAAAGTCTAAGTTTTCTTAATTAACATAAGCTCACTTAGTTGTAAGTCTCTTGACTTTTCGGAAGCGATATGCAGTATAAGTAAGGTAATTCTATTGTTCGTATGCCAATACTAGAGTGTTTAGTAAAAGAAACTTTCTGCTTATTGATTTAAAGATCCATGTGCATATTATAAAAGTCTCATTGTTACCTTAGGTGATACGGAACTCTTGTTGATGAAAGTTAAGGCCCAAGATGGGGCACTGGTGGTTTGTAACAAGGGGAAGGAGTACCCCCGACAGAGCTACCGAGAGGTGAGGATAGCCTTCGAAGGTTCTGGTCTTACTTAGCAAATTGCTAATGTATTTATTCCTGGTTTATATGTAGGTACTACTATGGGGACACTATTCCTTTGTCAGTTCTACCACCATGTATGAGCATGTTATGTGTTTGAAGTGTAAAGCACCAAAAATGTGAATGGCCTAAGTGTACATGACTATGGGTAATAACTATGGTGTAGTGTCATAATACGATGGTGTAATACTATGGAAAACCTGCTTGCAAACTCCCAAATTCATTGATATATTTCTATGACCTTATTCTATGGAGCTTGGGTGGCCATTCGAATCGTATTAATGGTGAGTTGGTGGATAATAGCTGTCCCCCATGATACACGCATAGTGAGACCATCTGACATGGAGGGTTTTGATGTGTGGGGTTTGGCACTAGTGAATGTTACTCTACATTTTCAGTCGTCTTGGTTCCATCCTACATTGCATTTTTGGGTGAGGGTTTTCATGCCTGATCTGAGCTACGCTCATGGTTAGGGCACCTGGTAGCTGCTCAAATGATGGAGAATGGTAACATGATACCAATGCTCAGGTGATGTTTCTCTTCTAATAGTCATTCCTTTTTCTCTACTTCAGTATTTAATCACTGGTTGTCTATACTTCTCAGGGTTTAACCAGAGTATGTTTATGGAATGATAGGTGCAGGGTGGCGAGCACTCTGCGTGGTTTGTTGTCGGTAGTCAAGACACTCGACTTCATGGGTAAGTCTAGACTTCTACCAACGTTGCTCTTTCCTCTCATAGCTATGGCAGGGGTAGTGTATGTTGTTCTTTTGGGAGACTTCGTGGAGTCCCTTGGCTCACTAGTTTGTTTGAAGTCTGGAGGTCGTCATTTGGTTGGACCATGTGTGTAAATCTATCTACTGTCTTAATGGGTGCACGATGTCATGGCTTGGGCCATTGGGTTCTATGGGAGCTCTAAACTTATTTAAGGGAATGATAAACTTTTGTTGTATGGATTTGGGGTTTTGAACAATCATACCATGACCTGCGTTTTCTATTTGGATTTTAAACATGTATTAACCTGATGTAAAGTAATGTATAAATTATGCGTTTTCTTTCATGGTTGCTCTACTCTGTGGGTTCTCGATTTGATGTCTTCGTGTTTAAAACGAGAAAGGATGAGACACTTTGTCCAATGATAAAGAAATGTTGTCTGGACCTAGAATCTTTGTAATGTTTTTGCTTGCTAACTATGAATGTTTGATAAAAGAAATCGTAACCCTAAATCTGTTATAAAATCCTAGAAAGTTTGTTAAGCTTTGGTTCTTACTGTTGCGTTTTTTGGTGGTTGTAATAGATAGAACAAAAAGGGTTTTAATTGAAGGAAAAGGTAGAGGGATTCGATCCCAAATCCTGTGTTTGTATATGACGCTCGGTTCTATGTTATTGCATACTGTTTGGTTGAATGTGGATGTAGTTCTATAGCTTGTGAGACTCGCTTGGTTGAAGAGTAACTGTGTAAAACCTCCTACATTTTAGTTGAAGTCGTAACCCTAGCTGCTGTTCGTTTTGTTTGTTGGAAAAGGGAATGAGATCTGCACGTTGATGCTATGCCATTTGGCGATTTGTAAGATAGCATGGTTATCGTTGATGAGAGTCAATCTCTGGTCTTATGTTTCGTTGTATTAAAAGACTTTTCTCAAATGCTAGGAGAATACTATGATCTATTATGTGGGATTCGATCCTTGAGAAATTAGCGAAGCCCATCAGGGTTTAGGGTTTAAATGATTGTAAAATTAGGATGTAAAATATAATGTCTACATCATTGATTTGCAACCTTGACTTCTCTGAAATGTATGATGTGTTTTCTTTTCAATGGGTTGACTGTTGTTTGCAATCGTGACTATGGGTTGACGGGTTTCATTGATATCTTTTACAAAGCTTGAAACTCCTGTACAATACGATTCTCACTACTGTAATGTTTTTATTAGGTATTGGGAAAAATAATATGACATTTCAATTTCTGTCTAAAAGAAAAATTTCCTAACAATGACTGTATTTGTTTTCCTAAATCTAGATTAAAAGAGTAACATAACTGATAGCATAAAAATGAGGTTGATAGCAATGTACATGAGTAACGCTTCCAGAAAGAAAAGAACTATGATATTTAAAGGACAAGACTTTAGGTTTAAGAAAAACATGGATGCCTAGCACAGGCTAGCCTGGCTAGATCTGCTAGACATTCTATTGGTTCTCTAAAACAAGTTTCTGCAGTAATAAAATTCTGAGTATAAAGTTTTATGTCTATATAAATAACAACCCACGAGCCAATGCAAAATCTCTTGCTCGATAAGGGATGTGAATGCTAGAAACGTGAAGGGAAAACACAACACTATAATATCAATAAGCCTAAATTAATTACCTAACTGTCCATTGAACTTGAAGTGGTGAGTTAATAGTTCATACCTGGTTGTCCTGAAATTCAGCCTGCTCCTGAAGAGGCCTGGACACTTAAAACAATAATTAGTGTAGAAATCTTCTGAGCTTAGCTGACCTGTTAGAGTGATTCGTTAACTAGATAACCTTGGGAATACCATGTTTCTCCCAACCATGACCCTTAGACCGTTCCTGATTCCAACATGCAATGAGAGATAGAGGCCCTAGGTTCACTATTGGTTCAGATATGGAATTATTAGATAACACTGCTTCAGTTTCTTGGAGCAGAAAACTTCTCTCTGATTACCATAAGAGAATGATAATGAAAAAGATAGATGATCCCCCACCTTGGGATCTACCCTCTTTATGTAGGGGAGTCTTGAAATATGACCGATGAATGTTTAGATTCTTTAAATTAAGCTAATTAATATTTTAAAAGATATTATTTACTCAAATATCTAGTCCTCTTGAACTAGGACTTTTCCTTAGTTTTAACTATGAGTGATTTTAATTTAAATATTCATAATTATAGTAACACTATTTATTATAATAATATTTCTAACCTAGTTATTAATACATTATTAATATTATTTACAAATGTCACTGCCCACTAAATATTAATACTATTAAATAATGTGGCAGCCCACTATGCATAAACTATATACAATAAATGTCTTTTATAAATAAATAATCACATCATTATTTATTAAAATTCTTAATAATAATATTTAATCTTGTATCTTCACATGATACTTTGTTTAAAAATTTCAGGGTAAGGTCCACTTCTTTGGACAGTCTTTCAGTAAGCTTGCATAGGCACCTCTAGTCTCTCTCTTGCATGTCGGATTCCCTCATTTAACATGGTAGTACCCGCGGTATTTGATGATAGATAAAAGATGAATCACTTAATCAATTTAAATAAATGTGATGACAGTAGAAGTGCTATTCAAAGTCTTTTCGACTCAACACTTTGATATTTAGTAACCCCGAGTGCTATTTAGAGCCTTTTAACTCAACACTTTCACATAGACGTTACGCTAGTGCATTTCCAGAGTTTCGTGCTCAACACTAGTGCTATAATGTGGTTGTGAGGCACATCTAGAATATTCAAGTGCCCTCGGATCCGATATTCATTTATCAATCTTGGAGTGCTCCAGGTCTGGTGCCCAACACTCAGTGTACCTTAGGGCTTACTCCCATTAGATAAACATTCTTCTAGGTACATCGGGGCTTATGCCTAGTACGTAGGTTGTATGTGTGTTTCTGAGTCCACACTCAACACATTCATAAGTCAAATCATGTAAAATCATAGCTCTGCACAATAAGTAACAAAGGATCATCTCAGTATATTAGGATTTGTACCCATATCAAAGCTGAAGAACATCATTAAAACATTGGAGCCTTCTCGCCCAGTATATACTCAAAAAAAGTTAGTCAGGGCCCATGCCCAATATGTCAATATATATAAAAGAATAAAGCATAGGTGCTAGGGCTCATGCCCAATACTCAAAATAAAACATATGTGCTGGGCCGTGGCCCAATATATCCATAGAAATAGTTAGTCCAAAATTTGGGATATTACATAAAGGCATATCCATGCTCTCGACAGAGTCAAAATTACATATTCCACTAGCTTTCATTAGCGATTATTATTATTATTAACTTTTAATTTCTGAAAACCCTCACCTTATGACCATCCGTAAGATATGCTTACCCCTCTCTCTATCCATTGCACTTAGTATTGAATCTGAATGCTCTACTTCCACATTATGTCTTACCATATGTTATTTAGGGCAATCTATGGTAAATTTAAATTGTATCCAAAAAAATACATTAATTGTAATGTAAATTACAGTTCGTATAATTTAAATCTCATTTCCATATCTGTAGTAATAATATCCACCTTACCTTGTCGATTTTAATCTCAAGCTATCATGTCATTATCGCCTTGATGGTTGGGTAACTAGTGGTAAAGTTAAGTAAATCTACACTTCATGGATCCGTTGACATCACCCTATCCTCGTGTAAAGAAGAGGGAGTTTTAGTTCTGTCGTTGCATGATGAGATAATTTCGGGAAATCACGCTCCCTTTTACTTGTTCCCTTGTGAATCGGTCAGCTTTTATTGGTGCTTGGTTGTATACAGTATAGTGGCGTTTGGATTAAATTTCTTAAAACTTCAACTGATCCTTATCATATATTAATATATATGTATGTAAAAGATGAAGAAAAAGACATGAAGTTTATGAAAGTTGTAATTTAGAAAAGTTGAATGTTTTATTATTATCAAAGGATTATGATCACCTTCAATCCAAAATGCCCTATGTGATTATAATTTTTAGAGAGATCGATTCATTTTAAGAATTTTAGAAGTGCCTGCATTAATACAAACATACATGAAGTCATATGTTAAATGTATACCTTTATATGAATTAGATTTGGTGATTATACTACATGTCTAAAATATAATTATGTAGATTAGTGGATATAATGTATTTTAAAATCTTTACATCCCTTTTTGGGTAGGATTTGTCGCATATGCATATACACATATAAAGGTGTAGAAAATTGTAGTGTGGGATATGTATGATATAATATATATATATGGGTTTTAATTTTACTTTATTAATATAAAGAGGTGTATTAGTTTTTAAAAGTTAAAGGTTTATATTTTTCTTTATGAACATAAAGAGGTATGAACATGAAGAGGTGTATTAGTTTTTAAAAATTAATGGTTTATAATTTTTCTTATGAACATAAAGACGTGTTCTAGTTTTTAAAAGTTAAGGGTTTATATTTTGCTTTATGAACCTAAAGAGGTGTATTAGTTTGTAAAAGTTAAAGGTTTATAATTTTTTTTAATGAATATAAAGAGATGTATTTTGAATGAATACCCTTGCTTTGTCATGGATATGATGGGTATACACGTATACATTGGATATTTATTATAAGGTAAAAATTTTAAAATATTTAGAGAAGAACGTTGAAATTTCTTTGTATTTTGAGGTTGTTACATAGTGGTATCAAGACTAAGTCATATTTTAGGATTAAGATAATGGAATTTCACTTCATTTTAGTTATGATATGATGCATCTTAATTAAAACATGTTTATGGGAAAGGAAAAGAAAGTTTAGATATACTTGAGCTATGTTTAGTTACATCTTAATTATATTATAGAAAAAAAAAGAGGAAATTTTATTATATTTTAGTTATACTATGAATTGAAGGAAATGATGGTATAGCGAGTGTCAAAGGAAGAAGCTATACTATATATGAAATTATAAGAGTTACTTTTAAACATTTGAAAAGGGTTGGCCAATCATGGACATTTTAAAAATATATTGTATAGGCTATATTTAAGCTTGGAATGGATTATATATTATATATAGATATGGACTTCAGTTAGGAGTAGATTTTTTTTTCATTAACTCCAGGATGATGATGAACAATACAATAAACCTGAAGTATACTTAATGGTTAGAATACACATGACAAATATCAAATATGACGAAAGGGTAGTGATTTGCAATTTATAAATTAAATAATGATGCTAGAACATAATAGAGACTTACTGATGCATTACATGCAACTTTATGTGTGTGTTACATTAAGATTGAAAGGACCTTGTGAAAAGTAAGAATCTATCCATCGTGAGAAGATGAGTGGACAGATAGATTTGGTGAGTGATAGAAAGTTGATAAATTTTAAACACTGGGATGCTCTCATTGATGAGACTTTGACATATTGTCGAGGGGGTGAAATGAACTTATATATTGGAAACCAAGATATCAATGTTACTAGCATGAGAGCTAATCCCAACGAAACTAATTTTATAGCATGACAATATTCTTAATAAGAACGAAAAAGTACAAACTTGACGTGACCATGGAAACGGTAAATGAAGAATTATTAGTGGTGAACATTCCCTGAAAAGGCCAAATAAAGACGACTAGACCTCAAGAAAAGACTCGATGAGACTATATAAACACATAAGATGAAACTTGGAAAGTCCACCAAAAGGGCCAAATGAAGACAATTTTGGTAAAACGATGTATGGAGATGATCAACACAATGAACTAAACGTAATGCAGCTAAGCCAAGGACATACTGAACCCTTGATGAGAATACAACTAACCTGAGATGGAACTCTATGAGGTTGAGAAAACACACATACTACGTCTTGATGAGTCTATCGAAGTATTCCTATGACAATGGAAATGATGAAATGAGGTAAGGATGTGTGTGACATCTCCATAAAACAAGTTAGTAATTTACGAAAAAATTACAATATCATTGATTTCTTAACCCCAAGGAATTCATATGATGTTAAAGGTCCTCGAATTTATAACGAAGTTTTAAATTGTGGCAAGGAATAGAGTTCGCCACCCTTGCATCAAGGCAACAAAAATTATTTATACATGAAATAAAATAATAAGTGTCTAAGCTTATTCACCTTAACCATCCTACAATCATTAACCTTATCAAATTTACTTACATATGCAAGTGTATTAGTTAACAACTTCATTTTTTATTGGTTCGTCTACCAATTAACAACAACTAGACCTTCTATTCCACTTATACTACTTACACATAAATGGAAAACATTCTTATATACAACATATTCATCTGCAATAAGTTTTCTTCAAGCCAACTAAAATTTCCAAGGTCAAGATGCTTCATCTAACATAATTTCATTAGCTCATATTTGGATATCACTAGCACTATACCATATTAGACACCATATTAGATGTCAGTTGTAACATCTCCCTGAATTTATTATTGTTATTTTGAGAAAATATAAATTTTTGCTCCTCTATCCATTAACCAAATCTCACTTTAAAATCATAAAAGACCTCAATTTTTATAATACACTTTCTTGATACTGGTTATTATCAAAGAATGAAACATAATGACATAACATACCCATGTGTCGATTCAGTATCTTAAGGGGAACTGTAACAACTCCATATGTAATGACCTCCTAGTTAACTGTTAATACTTTGGTGAAATTATAAGCAAAATAATTTCATTCTTCCATTAAAAAATAAAGACCCAAAATCCACCATAAGTAAAGCTGAAATCAGTATGTTATGAAATTCTCGATTCATAATGTGAACTCTAGCTAAATCACATTTAGACTTTCTACCAATCTTCATTCTCATTTGTTATGCATTATCCTTAGCCTGAACATAATATCAATGAAACCCTTAACTAACATATTTGTATTTTACTTTGGTCGATAACAAAATTTGCTTTCTAAGAGCTACACTTGTACATTGGCATAAACAATCATCCTTGTAGTTATCAAGAAGCATTAAGAAATACATAAGAAACATATATACACCACATAAGAACAAGAGGCAGATATAGGTGGTTCACCCGACTCTTTGGGCTACGTCCACAAGGATGTCATCTTTTTATTCATCAAATATAAGTCTTGTTACAATCACAACCCAATGGTTGTATTAATCACTTTCCACCTTTTCCAAGGTCTCTTTTATAGTGAGGACCTCCTAAATAATCAAAAGTTGCCTATAATAATTCCTCTCAACATAATATGGGCTTATGTCTTTATTTAATAAATGGACGAGGTAAACATAACCCTTTTACTTTATGCATTAGTTGGGCTAAGTATTAACATACATGCCTATAGTAATTTCTCTCAACATAATAAAGTATACACTTTATTAATTAAGCCAAAGTGTAACATCCTTTTCAATAAGCAAAAACGTATTACCCAAACAAAAATTAGAGGAAAAGCGATCCAGGATGAAACTCATCCTGTGACAACACACAAGAGGTCAAAAGATCGTGATAGCATAAGGTATAAAATGATAGGGACAACCCCTCCAGCGCACGCTTCTGTCCTAACTTCCGAGATCAAGTATCGCAGAGAAAGAGATATTTTTAAATAATCACACAAATTCAAGCTAACACACAACACTATGTAAACGCAATTACAACAATATAGAACATAAGTATTTCTGGGATCACGGAGGAGGGTTTTCCTTGCATCCACATCTAGCAACGATACCGAGTATGAAGTACTTATGGGATCTAGCAAATCGCTATGCTTCCCAACACATCTACAATTTTACAAGACAGCGGGTGCACTATATGAAATACCTACCATAGATATGTAACATGGAAACTAACAAAACAATGTCCTTTCAAATTCAATGACAACTCATACAGGTAGAGTATGCAATATATAAAATACAGTCCAATAAATTAATCTTGGGAATTTAGCAAATCGCTACCCTTCCCATCTCATTGACAATCACATAAGACAGAGTATGCATTATAAGAAATACATACCATAATATCTTAAACATGGAAACTAGCAAAACCCCACGAATAAGTAGGAAGAAGCGCATCCATAAGAAGGTTCCTTCTCCGTTCATTGGGACACTTCAACATTTTTAGAAAGTACTGGTAGAGGCATCTCAATAAAATAAAAGGACGTCCTAACCTGGAACCCAGCGATGGCAGTCTACAACGCAATTTATTATAGGAGGAAAACTAAGCCGACCAATCCAGAAGAACACTAACAGCATACAATCAACTATCGAGCAGGATTGGGGATCGACTTCCACGGCCTTCAAGAACTCCATGCAGCCCTACCATCATATCATTAATATGATAGCTAAGCTACGGGGATCTAGCCTCTTGGCTATCCCACACGCAACCATCATCATAAATATAAACTATTGACAGGGTTGGGATCATCTCCCATGGCCTCTTCCCCAAGCTTCCCGCAGCCAAAACAGCAGGGGTTAGATCCCAAACAAAGTAAAACCCCAAGCGTAAAATCTTTCTCCTCCGAGATTGACGGTGCAAAGTTTAAAAACTGGTATACAATACTATCTATTACAGCACAGAGAAATACTATTCGGGATCTGCCAGAAGCTTCTCCTATCACAGCAATATAACCTATAACAATAGATCTCTACGTTTTTATACTAGCAACAACGACTAAACAGAACCACTTAAGGTATTCCAGGGAACTTCACGCAGGAGTACAATTTCGGACTTTAGTATCTAGCATGAAACTTCAACCGAAAGTACGTTTCGAATAGCAACATATCTATGCAGAACAATATACATGATCCGGGGAATAACACATCTATCTAGTGTATAGAGTATAAGCATAAATTAAGATCTACAGAGATCAGGCTTGCAAACAAGCCATACTTTCTCCTTATGCATGCGCAGAAACGAAGTACAGCAAGAACATATCCATAACAACCAGAACCGTCCACAACGCAGATAAAACTATTGTGATAGGGAAGGAGTACCTTAAGCGTTTATCTACGCGGATCGATGTCTAAGATCTATCAGTACCCAAAATGTAAAATAAAACTATTGTGACAGGGAAATACCAAGAGGGTTTAACCACGCAGGAGAAAGTGCTGAGAAGTTTGACACAGTACTCTGGCTCTACGATCCGTGCACTTCAATTCAAAACCAGCAATGGCAAAACTATCAATCGTTTTCCGCAATACATCCACCAGATGGTCTCAGCATCAAGTCAATCTCCAATGAGTCGTTCCCCTGGAGGATCCGCTTATCATAATCCTGATCGGGCAAAAGGTATCTGCAGGTACTCACCGAGATCATATCAACATCGCCGGAATTAGAGAACTTATATGTACATTTTTATCAGTCACCTCTCAGGTCGCAAGTCCAAGGATGGATCTGTATGCGGAGATCTATTAGCAGAATTTTTCCGCAGCGAAAGGATGGACAGTCCGATCTTATGCGCACCGGTGGAAAATATTCAACCGAACAGTCCCAGTTCTTGTTTCCCCCCCCCCAACCTGGAGGCTGCGATCTCCTTATAACAATGAATGTTCTTCGAGGGGATCTCCCAACTACCCATAAATTCTCCACTTGGCGCACTTGGTGCTATGAGGAGTCGGCCTCACTCTTGTCACGGATAACTCTCCACTTGGCAAGATTGCTAAGTTAGCTGGTCGCTTTAATAAGTCTTACTCTTAAGTTGTCGAAAACCTGTTTGTGGAAAAATCCAACAATTCTACCTAATACACTTGCATTTGTCTTTAATTCTTCCTACCGGGATAGCTAAAGACTTTACTCTTTATAAAATACGCTCTTATACTTACTTCTTGATAATTTAGCTTTGTGACCGTGCTATTCAAGTCATTGGATGCGTACACATTATAGGTTATGGTACCCATATGTTATCATAACACCTTATATGTTTTGTCCCAACCTATAATTACTAAAATATATAGATATACGTAACCAATACAACAGATAGCACTAAAACACATATATATATTAATCCAATATATTTTCAAAACAAAATACATATATAGATTATATACTTCAATAACTCATGTTTACTAGGATAATCTCCTTTTTAGGCAAGATCCTCTATTTATCATGTTTATGATAAAAATCATAATCAACTACAATAATTTTGAAGTTCTATAATACTTCTCGTATAATATATATATATAGATGTCGTAGTGTTTTAATATGTGATTGGGGATTATCAATTTTATGGTTTTCTAGTTAAAATAACACTCATGACCATAACATGAGTTTCCAGGTCCACTGGTGGGGCCTTGGCCTTGAGCTCCTCACCAGTAACCAAGTGTACAGCAATATTTTCATTTTTAACATAATAGGTCATAAAGGAGGGATATCACATCCTCATCCCCTTTAAAATAACACCGTCCTCGGTGTTCACTCTTCTCTTGGAGCAATCATTTGTACCACAGAACTGGAATTCAAAAGAACAATGTTTAGTAACAGCTTGTCCTCAACTTCATAACCAAAACTCAGAAACATAAATCATGAGTTCTTTATAGCACATATCACTTGCAATATAAGGAATAGATCTAGCGCTCCATGATTGTATTCTCTTGACAGAATGACAAACAGCATTCACTTGATCCAGGAAATTCTTGCCTAACACTTTAGTGCTCACATAGCAATCCTTTCTCTCATGCCTTGCCTAACACCTTAGTGCTCACGCAGCAATCATCTCTTTCATGTTTTGCCTAACACCTTAGTGCTCTCACAACAAACTTTTCATTCATGTTTTGCCTAACACTTTAGTGCTCACGCAGCAAACATTTCTTTCATGTCTTGCCTAACACCTTAGTGCTCATGCAGCAAACATTTCTTTCATGCATACTAAGCAGCGTCCTGCCTCCCACATATACATTTTCTTATAGCTTGCCTAGGTCTTACAACCAGCCGATTCTCCGAGAATACTAGTGGCTATTCAATCCCTGATTTTAGGGAGTATTTCAATGCCATTACAACACTCTTTACACAATTCCCCTCAAGCCTTCTCGCTTGAGTCCCGAAATTTATTTTCCCCAAGTCACCTTGCTTGAATCTAGAAAAATATCTTTCAATTTATCAATTTATTTCGTCACATTACATTCTGTACCCATACGATTACTCTGACCAATCTGGGTCGAGTTTCCTGATTAACAATATATCAAAATTTTAAAAGAATCTGTAACAATTGTGATGTGGATCTTAAATCCTCACCCCCTTATTTTACCTTGCATAATATTTATGCTCTTGCATTTTCACAAGCTTCACAGAAATTTCACCATCTGCCAAATTCCACTTGTTAGTATCACTTTATATACAAAATCAAATATTGTAAGAAGATCCCTTCTTTAAACAGAAAATCATCTTTCTTAATAAAATATCCATATGTAATCATCTAAGATGTCATTTCCCACTACACATAACTAGCTTATATGATTACATAATGCTTTTAACACGATATAACATTCTTTCTATGATGATCCATGGACATTATGATCATTTAACCTCGAATGTTAGCTTTCACCATTTCAACACAATTCCTATTTTTAGTGAAACAACCCTTTTTGTATACCCTAACATCATATAGAGATAACCAATTGTCTAAAACAAACTTACATACCTTATACAAATAACCATGTACCTTTGTAAAGGCGACCGCATAGCTCACCTTCATCTGCCAAGGTTCCAGTTTACTTGTATCATCACGTATAGTATTATACATGAATCGATATATATATATATATATATCCCACTTTTACCCATTGATGGGTGTCAGGCAGTGATGTGTGGGAAAATAACATTTGCTCGACCACAACATTCAAAGTGTTAGTCATATAAATCATAAGAACAATCGTATATATAACATATGTTCAAACATCATTTTTACTTGTTTCATAAAAGCTTATACCTCGAGTACTGTCTCAAAGATCATTTCTGATCTACCCTGCAAATTCCATGTCATCAATGTTTTCCTTAACACATAATAAATAAAAACAGTCATTCTTTGTGGCAACATAAGGATGTCAGAAGATTACAGCATCCTAGTAACCTATATTTATTTCATGTTGGTTCTAGGTTTCCAATAATCTATCCCTTAACAAAATAATCAATTTGAGAAAACATATAGTTGTACATGGATAACAAGTCATCATAAATATTGAGCAAATAAAAGTATCACTATTACTCATTGTTTCCCATGTCTATCTTAGTAGAAGTTACTGAAATAAGAGGTATATATATAAGGTACTCATGCATTCTCATATTAACTGCTTAATATTCACATGTATATGTAATTATAACCATTTTCATTTTGTTGCACTTATATGTAAGGGTACGAGCATGCTTCAATGTCACAAAAATCGTATTATAATTACTTATCCTATACAATTACATACTAGAATGAAATTGATTAGCAAGGAGACTATTAACCATTTTTCTCCTTTGTAATCTCACAATTTCCTAGTCATAGAAAACTTCTCACCAATTAAAGTTAATTTCTTTGTTTAAAAGAAACCAGACATCCTAGTCTAGCCAAACTATACTTCTTATGGAATAAAACAACAACTTAACATCACATAATTATGCTTCCCTCATAACTAGAATTATTAAATTCGCAATGACTCCTCCTGCAGCATACACCTTTACAGATTTTACTACTAAGGCCAACCTCATTATAAATATATAAACTTTCTTATTTAAGGTAACTCATATGTAAACGGAACCTGATCGTTTCTTACATAGTTCAAAACCCAAGACTGACCCAAACTATCAAATCTTTAATGGACCTTTTAACATAAAGACTTACTTTTGATCCGAACTTAATGGATCTTTTAACAGATCTAAGTTGCTTACATTCCCCATCTAAATTTCATATTTGGAAATCTAGACTATTGGCCAATCAAGTTTACTTAGTTATCTAAGGTCAACCAAATTAGGAGACTTCCTTAGCCTATAAACTTCACTGTGAAATAGCTAGGATAACTTCCAATACGTGTTTTTACTCTACTTACAAGTACCCATTTCATAAGGACTTAACTCCAATAATCTAACTAATTAAAAGAGTACTTTCTTGTCATTCAATGAAACTAATTGTAAAGGGTGAGGAGATATTCATCGTCTAGTGTTATCCATAGGAGATCATTCAAATGAACTTATGTAATGTTCACAAATAGATACTCTAATTATAACTTTTCAATAAACTCATGCATACTTACTTGCAATTTGAAGAACTTTTGTCGCTTACCTCTTGACGATTCTTTGGAAGTGAACATTTTATTCTTGGCTTATAGAATGCAGCTCCTTTTCTAGTCCGACCAACTTGTATTTGTTCTTCTCCAATTGATCTCAATAAGCCCAAGTGTTTGCAACCTGTGCTCTGGTGGAAGAAACTTGAAGTCGAGCTTGGAGATTCATTTTCCCCTCCTCCAGTACAATCCATGCATCCAAAATGAAACACAAATAATTGATTAGTCAACTTAACAACCTTCATACTTACTTATCGCATGTTGAGCTCATTAGGCCCTAGTGTTGTAACCTAATGCTCTGATACCATGTGTAACATCTCCCTGAATTTATTAGTGTTATTTTGAGAAAATATAAAGTTTTGCTCCTCTAGCCATTAACCAAATCTCACTTTAAAATCATAAAAGACCTCAATTTTTATAATACACTTTCTTGATACTGGTTATTATCAAAGAATGAAACATAATGACATAACATACCCATGTGTCGATTCAGTATCTTAAGGGGAACTGTAACAACTCCATATGTAATGACCTCCTAGTTAACTATTAATACTTTGGTGAAATTATAAGCAAAATAATTTCTTTCTTCCATTAAAAAATAAAGGCCCAAAATCCACCATAAGTAAAGCTAAAATCAGTATGTTATGAAATTCTCGATTCATAATGTGAACTCTAGCTAAATCACATTTAGACTTTCTACCAATCTTCATTCTCATTTGTTATGCATTATCCTTAGCCTGAACATAATATCAATGAAACCCTTAACTAACATATTTGTATTTTACTTTGGTCGATAACAAAATTTGCTTTCTAAGAGCTACACTTGTACATTGGCATAAACAATCATCCTTGTAGTTATCAAGAAGCATTAAGAAATACATAAGAAACATATATACACCACATAAGAATAGGAGGCAGATATAGGTGGTTCACCCGATTCTTTGGGCTACGTCCACAAGGATGTCATCTTTTTATTCATCAAATATAAGTCTTGTTACAATCACAACCCAATGGTTGTATTAATCACTTTCCACCTTTTCCAAGGTCTCTTTTATAGTGAGGACCTCCTAAATAATCAAAAGTTGCCTATAATAATTCCTCTCAACATAATATGGGCTTATGTCTTTATTTAATAAATGGACGAGGTAAACATAACCCTTTTACTTTATGCATTAGTTGGGCTAAGTATTAACATACATGCCTATAGTAATTTCTCTCAACATAATAAAGTATACACTTTATTAATTAAGCCAAAGTGTAACATCCTTTTCAATAAGCAAAAATGTATTACCCAAACAAAAATTAGAGGAAAAGCGATCCAGGATGAAACTCATCCTGTGACAACACACAAGAGGTCAAAAGATTGTGATACCATAAGGTATAAAATGATAGGGACAACCCCTCCAGCGCATGCTTTTGTCCTAACTTCTGAGATCAAGTATCGTAGAGAAAGAGATATTTTTAAATAATCACACAAATTCAAGCTAACACACAACACTATGTAAACACAATTACAACAATACAGAACATAAGTATTTCTGGGATCATGGAGGAGGGTTTTCCTTGCATCCACATCTAGCAACGATACCGAGCATGAAGTACTTCTGGGATCTAGCAAATCGCTACGCTTCCCAACACATCTACAATTTTACAAGACAGCGAGTGCACTATATGAAATACCTACCATAGATATGTAACATGGAAACTAACAAAACAATGTCCTTTCAAATTCAATGACAACTCATACAGGTAGAGTATGCAATATATAAAATACAGTCCAATAAATTAATCTTGGGAATTTAGCAAATCGCTACCCTTCCCATCTCATTGACAATCACATAAGACAGAGTATGCATTATAAGAAATACATACCATAAGATCTTAAACATGGAAACTAGCAAAACCCCACGAATAAGTAGGAAGAAGCGCATCCATAAGAAGTTTCCTTCTCCGTTCATTGGGACACTTCAGCATATTCAGAAAGTACTGGTAGAGGCATCTCAATAAAATAAAAGGACGTCTTAACCTGGAACCCAGCGATGGCAGTCTACAACGCAATTTATTATAGGAGGAAAACTAAGCCGACCAATCCAGAAGAACACTGACAGCATACAATCAACTATCGAGCAGGATTGGGGATTGACTTCCACGGCCTTCAAGAACTCCATGCAGTCGTACCAGCATATCATTAATATGATAGCTAAGCTACGGGGATCTAGCCTCTCGGCTATCGCACACGCAACCATCATCATAAATATAAACTATTGACAGGGTTGGGATCGGCTCCCATGGCCTCTTCCCCAAGCTTCCCGCAGCCAAAACGACAGGGGTTAGATCCCAAACAAAGTAAAACCCCAAGCGTAAAATCTTTCTCCTCCAAGATTTACGGTGCAAAGTTTAAAAACTGGTATACAATACTATCTATTACAACACAGAGAAATACTATTCGGGATCTGCCAGAAGCTTCTCCTATCACAGCAATATAACCTATAACAATAGATCTCTACGTTTTTATACCAGCAACAATGACTAAACAGAACCACTTAAGGTATTCCAGGGAACTTCACGCAGGAGTACGATTTCGGACTTTAGCATCTAGCATGAAACTTCAACCGAAAATACGTTTCGGATAGCAACATATCTACGCAGAACAATATACATGATCCGGGGAATAACACATCTATCTAGTATATAGAGTATAAGCATAAGTTAGGACCTATAGAGATCAGGCTTGCAAACAAGCCGTCCTTTCTCCTTATGCATGCGCAGAAACGAAGTACAACAAGAACATATCCATAACAACCAGAACCATCCACAACGCAGATAAAACTATTGTGATAGGGAAGGAGTACCTTAAGCATTTATCTACGCGGATCGGTGTCTAAGATCTATCAGTACTCAAAATGTAAAATAAAACTATTGTGACAGGGAAATACCAAGAGCGTTTAACCATGCAGGAGAAAGTGCCGAGAAGTTTGACACAGTACTCTAGCTCTACGATCCGTGCACTTCCATTCAAAACCAGCAATGGCAAAACTATCAGTCGTTTTCCGCAATACATCCACCAGATGGTCTCAGCATCAAGTCAATCTCCAACGAGTCGTTCCCCTGGAGGATTCGCTTATCATAATCCTGATCGAGCAAAAGGTATCCGCAGGTACTCGCCGAGATCATATCAACATCGCCGGAATTAGAGAACTTATATGTACATTTTTATCAGTCACCTCTCATGTCGCAAGTCCAAGGATGGATCTGTATGCGGAGATCTATTACAAGAATTTTTCCGCAGCGAAAGGATGGACAGTCCGATCTTATGCGCACCGGTGGAAAATATTCAACCGAACAGTCCCAGTTCTTGTTCCCCCCCCCCCCACTAACCTGGAGGTTGCAATCTCCTTATAACAATGAATGTTCTTCGAGGAGATCGCCCAACTACCCATAAATTCTCCACTTGGCGCACTTGGTGCTACGAGGAGTCGGCCTCACTCTTGTCACGGATAACTCTCCACTTGGCAAGATTGCTAAGTTAGCTAGTCGCTTTAATAAGTCTTACTCTTAAGCTATCAAAAACCCGTTTGTGGAAAAATCCAACAATTCTACCTAATACACTTGCATTTGTCTTTAATTCTTCTTACCGGGATAGCTAAAGACTTTACTCTTTATAAAATATGCTCTTATACTTACTTCTTGATAATTTAGCTTTGTGACCGTGCTATTCAAGTCATTGGATGCGTACACATTATAGGTTATGGTACCCATATGTTATCATAACACCTTATATATGTTTTGTCCCAACCTATAATTACTAAAATATATAGATATACGTAACCAATCCAACAGATAGCACTAAAACACATATATATATTAATCCAATATATTTTCAAAACAAAATACATATATAGATTATATACTTCAATAACTCATGTTTACTAGGATAATCTCCTTTTTAGGCAAGATCCTCTATTTATCATGTTTATGATAAAAATCATAATCAACTACAATAATTTTGAAGTTCTATAATACTTCTCGTATAATATATATATATAGATGTCGTAGTGTTTTAATATGTGATTGGGGATTATCAATGTTATGGTTTTCTAGTTAAAATAACACTCATGACCATAACATGAGTTTCCAGGTCCACTGGTGGGGCCTTGGCCTTGAGCTCCTCACCAGTAACCAAGTGTACAGCAATATTTTCATTTTTAACATAATAGGTCATAAATGAGGGATATCACATCAGTTAACCAATGTAATAAATATGTAAGATACACATAAGAGAAAACCAATATAACATGGTTCACCCATAGCTATGAACATCAATGATTTACCAAGTCATTCATTTGACACAGCATAAACTTAAACATTGATACAACAACAACACCATTATAATAACACACAAGAGCGAGTCAATATTACATGGTTCACCCATACCTCTGGGCTATGTCCACCAAGAAGACTTCAATTTGTTCTATTAATCGAATAGAAGGTTACATCAAGTTGTTGCAATTTTCCACAACTCTCAATGCCTCTCTCATGGAGGGATTTTGCCCCAAACATGGGACACTAACGTAACAACCATCTACATGGATCTAACAAAGACCTAGTACATAACCTCCACCCAGGTTCTCCTTCACATTTTTATCACAAATACAAAAATTTAAATGCAGAGATACCCTATTACCAAATCTATCTTGGTTTTACTATGTACATAAAATCTATGCTAGTAATCCCACTAGCATCATCATAATTTCAAAATATTAATTCTGGAATTCACACAACCACTACATAGATCTTAGCTTTGGTTTTGGTACCAACATTCCCCCAAGATATAAAGATCTTAAATTATGGCATTCACAAATTTCGATAGAGAACTTATCTCTAATTTTAATACCAGTATTTATACTAATATAATACATAGATCTTTTCTATAATATTCACGCATTTTCTATAGAGAATCATCTCAAATTTTAATACCAGTATTTATACTAATATAATAAGGAGACACACGTAGAATCTTTTGTCTAACATTCACGCATTTCTTATAGAGAACTTATCTCTAGATTAAAAGTTAGCACTTACAAAAATAAAATAAGGAATAAATAGAGAGGTCTTCTCTTTGTCCTTCACGCATTTTCTACCCAGGTCGTATCTTTGGCATTCACGCTCTTACTACAGAGACTTATCTCTGGCCAGAATACCAACATTCATACAAAACAAAAAATATAGAGCATCTGTCTCTAGCAATTCACGCACACATTACAAAGTTATGAAAATAGAGAGATCTACTCTCTGACCTTCACGCAATCGCTACAGAGGTTGTATCTCTGGCAATTCCGCTTGTTTTGCAGAGATCTTATACCAAGATTCATACAACCAAGTAAAAGCACAAGGATATCATCTCTAAAGAATTCACACATTCCCTACATGGTTCACTCCGAGCTATGAAAACATAATACTAGGACGCTTGATTTAGGAGCTATGACTATTTGGATCATAGTATCAGAGATATAAATTTAACCCTAGTATTTCCAGACAACGTATCGAGTATGGAAACTCCCCAAATCCTAAAATTTCAGGCAATCATAAGGATGTAGGTTTAAAATAACAATCCTTAGACTATAAGATGGTACTATGGAATTCTATTTTAAAACAGAACAGGCATCCAATACAGATCTGTACATAATAAAATAACTTGGGATCAGGCTTGCTCCACCTTACTGGCCATCCCTCCTTGCTAAGGTCCACGCAAACATATCTAAAATCCAACATATGTATATAATGAATGGAAGGAGGGTAAAACAAAAATACAAGTATGACATATTTTTACCATGGAACTATATTGATACCAGTGGAGTTTCTATGAATCCCTCTGTGGTCTATTTAACATATAAATAACAACGTTTCTCACCAAAGGTTTACGCCGATCCAAAAGAATTCTACAACAATTTTTTTCACATATAAGTAAACAATGCTTCATACAGGGTTCGACGAACTTCATACTAGGGTTTAGGATTCTACGCTATTCCCAATAGCATCCCACAGAGATCAAGGTTCTACGCTGATCCATAAACAGGTTACGGAGATCAGGGTGCCACACTAGTCTATTTCCATTCCATAGAGGTCGGGATCCATGCTGTACCACTAGCATCGATTACTAACTACTTCAATTTATATATTGCTTCCCAAGAGGTTGCCCCTCCTGGCACCTCTCTTTTCTTTTCCTTCTTCCCCCCCTTCCATGGAAAGCGACCTCCACTTAAAAGCTACCGTCAGTTTTCCTACCGTCGGATATCTACCAGGTGTAGGGGAAGGTGTTCTAAACCTGTGGAAGGTAAAACCTGACAAGTGTTTGGGTCAATATCCCCAAGAAAACTCTCGCTTTCCATGATGGTCAAAAACATGATCACTTGCCCCACAAAGCTTTAACATTTTGGCTCCCTCTCATCCCTCTATGCTGAGTAACAAATAAAAGATTTAATGCATGGAACCCACTTTCTAAGTATACAAAGATAACTTGGTAGGAGGAGGTTAACCACAGTTGTGACGAGTGGCAAGACAACGAATATATATATATATCTATATCTATATCTATCTATATATATATATATAAAGTATAATAATATGTGTGGCAATACAATGAATATATATATATATATATACATAAAATAAAATAATATGCCATCACTCTTTTTACCATCTTTTATGGAGTACTTTCATATATATATATATATAATATAGCATCTGCACTTATGTATCTTTAACATTATTTTAATAATGCTCTTATTAATTTTTAAGTAGCATCCTATTAATAATGCTAAGTAATATTTCATAGGTAAGCTAAAGTTAACTACTTAATTGTTCTTCAATTAAGAGTTTCAGGAGAAATTCCCCTTGGTATGTTTTACCAGGGTTAGGGTATTACTTATGTATGACTTGTCTTAAGTTTACTTAGAATCCTTTTAACCATAGTTATCATTATACTAAGAAAATAATCCCTAAAACTTATTAGAAGTTTGCGACGAGTAACTACTCTCTGAAATCTATGATGACGACACTTAAACCATCTAAGGTTTTTCTCGTGGGGCCTCGGCCTTGAGCTCCTCACCAGAAAACAATACGGTAATATTTTACATTAAAAAGATAATAGGGCATAAAAGAGGGATATCACATCCTCCTGCCCTTTAAAAATAGCTCTGTCCTCGGTGTTCATACATTTAAGTAGTTCGCCCTCTCTTCTTGAGTCTCCTTTTTGCTTGCTATATCATTTTGGTTTTTACTTTCTTCGAATCTTCATGATTTTCGTAAGTCGTTATTTCTCACAAACTGCATTTCTGACTACAAAACCGAAATTCAAAAATTGTTCAGTAAAACCTATCATCAATTCCATAATCAAACAATGAGCCCTTTTATTGCAACATAACATTTGAATTTATGGAGTATATTTTAGCCTTTGTTTGTGCTTTTTGTTATCACAAACACACATAAGTCTAACACTCCAAGAATGTAGACTGTTAACTTAATCAAAACATATCCTTCACTTGATCTAGGAAATTCTTGCCTAACACCCAAGTGCTTGTGCACAACAATTCTTTTGGAAATTTTTTTTCCTAACACCCCACTGCTCACATAGCAATTCTTTTGGAGATTTCTTTCCTAACACTTCAGTGCTCACACAGCAATAGTTTCTTTCATGCATACTAAGCAGCTTCCTACCTCCTACATATGCATTCTCTTATAGTTTTCCTAGGTCTTTACAGCCAACCGATTCCCTCGGGAATCTCGGCAGCTGTCAACTCCCTGATTTCTAGGGAGTGTTTCAATGCCATTAATGCACTCTTACATAATTCCCCTCAATCCTTCTCACTTGAGTCCTGCAATTTATTTCCCCTCAAGCCTCCTCGCTTGAGTTTAGGAAAATATCTTTCAATTTAATTAATCATTTTGTCATATTACATTTTGTACCCATACAATTACTCCGACCAATTAGGGTCTAGTTCTTTATTCGACAATAATTATCAAAATTAAAAGAATAAAAACAGTTTTGATGTGAACCTTTAAATCCTCACCCCATATTTTACCATGTAAAATGTATTATTCTCTTGTCTTTCCACAAGTTCCACCAAGTTTGACTATCTGCCAAAATCACTTGTTAGTAACATAAAATCAAATATTGTAAAGAAGGAAATCATCCTTCATAATTAAAATATCCATACTTGATCATCTGAATAAACATTCTTTTCTTACTAAGCATAACTAGCTTAATTAAAATATTTACATAATGCCTTGAACATGAAATAGTATTCTTCCTATGATGATCCGTGGACATTATGATCACTTAACCTTAAATGTCATCTTTCACCTACTTCGAACACAATTCCTATTTTAGTTACACAATTTTTCTAGGTATACACGAGCATCTCAAAGAAATCACCAATTGACAAAAATCATACTTGCATACCTGATAAAGATAACCATATATGTTTGTAAGGGAGACCGTATATATCCTTTTTATATGACCCTCGTATGCCAAGGCACAAGTTTACTTGTATCATCACATATTGGTATTAAACTAATATCACACGAATCTATATATCCCGCGTTTACCTCTTGACGGTTGTAAGGTAGTGATGTGTGGAAAAATAAATTCGCTCGACCATAACATTAACAGTGTTAGTCGTATAAAGGTAATTAAATCATAAGAACAATCGTACATATAACCTATGTCCAATCATCACCTTTACTTGTTTTCATAAAATCTCATCATAAATCTTGATCTCATAAAAGTATCACTTACTTACGTATATCTTGTATTCGTTAGTTCGTACTCATGCCTTGACATATATCTTTTCATGAGCACTTGAATTTTATTATATGCTTACCAGGCACAATACATCATGCTTTCGTTCTTTCACCAAGTTCCACAGATCCTGACCATCTTCCAAATTCCCTTGTTAGTGCCACTTTATATAACAAGTTGAATTTGTAAGAAACTAGTTCCTAAGCATGAAAAAGTCATCTTTCAGGTTACAACATCCATACATGATCAACACTTTTATTTGATTTATTTTCATCAATCATACCTTACAACGTAAATTTTATGGTTAGATCAAAGTATTTATAAATCACTTCTCATCAATTTATTAGGTATAATAGCTTATCAATAAGTTCCAATGATCATCTAATCCATGATTCGATGTTGTCGTCTTACGTCTACACAAGGACGATTGTAAAACAAATTTCTGTACATATATATATCTTTCTATACATCAAAAGGATTTTGGAAACATTTCCTTTCTGGAGGGCACCAAAAGTAGCAATTATAATTTAATTTCTACCTTCATAATGCCAACAAAATACATGATATGAAAGCATTATTCTTATGCTTTATGGTTTTTATTCCACAACTTTCGTTAATCAAACATGTTTCATCATAATTTTTTTATATCCTTGTCTATAACTAAGATGCAGTATAGTATTTCCATTGACCTTGATACAAATGATTTGTACATTAGTAGTCCTTGTTATTGACTCGATACATTCATAATAAACATCTTTCCAATGAACATTGTACCACTTTATCCTATATCAATGTTCTTTATTCATGCAGATTACATACCCATACTTAGGGAATTTTATTCCTTAAGTACCCCGTTAAAGTATAACTACTAGGTATAGAATCATGGTAGAATTGTATAATGCCAGCCTCAGTACTTTAACTGATTAGACTAATGAGGGTACTAGTTTTGAAATGAACCAGCTAAGTAAAACACGAACCATTTGAATTTACTTTGAAAATGCTTATAATGAAAATGATGAATGATGAGAATGATTTAAAATGAAAGTGAAGAATAGTGTGTATGCTCGAATGACTGAGACATGATGATAAATGATGAATAATTTGTATGCTCGACTGACTAAGATACTAGAATGCATGATGTAAATATTTTATATAGTGCAGCACTACTAATGTGCGCTTGAGTGTCTGCAGTGGCAGGTAAGACAATATACCGACTGACGCACAATGGAAATTTAGGGGTCGTAAGAATGGAAAGAACACATAGAGGTACAACGACTATCTGTCGACCCTGGATTAGCAATCCACGCATGGGTGAAGCCGTTTCAGCTCACTCGAGGAAGCGTATGCCATACGGGCAAGGCCATAATGATTTGGTTGCGTACGATGAGTTGAGGGGTGTGCAATAAGGAGAGCCTTATCCCTCAACATCCCTTAGTATCCAAGGAGCGTAGTTGAGAGATAACGGTAACGGTTCCCGATTGCTACGCAGTACTCCCCATAAGAAGGAAGAAATGAAACTGTTAGAAGGGCCCGCCGAAGAGGTACCTAGACAAGAACGAGAGGAAGAAAATTAATCAATGGTATAAATGAAAATTTCACATAAGATTTAAGAAATACTTTATTTCATTTTGTTCTATTTTATTAATTTTAATAATTCTATTCAATATTTTATTTTTAATTGATTTCATTAATTTGAATTATTCATTTTAATTGATTTTATTAACTTGAAAAAGAATTGAAGAGATTGACTTTATTTATATTAAATTTGATTAATTTTATTATTAAGAAAAATTATTATTTATTCAAAATATTTTATAGATTTTATTATTTTAAATCATTCTATTAAATATTCTATTTAATTGACTTCATTATTTTGAGAAAGAATTGAAATAGGTCATTAATAAAAGAATTGTTTTTCTTTTATTATTATTCAATATTTTACTTTAATTAATTTTATTATTCATTTAAATTATTTTATAAAGAGGAAATTTAAAATAGATTATACTTTTAGTAAAAGAAATCATCTTTTAATTCAATCTTAATATTAGGAAAAGAAAGAAAAGTAGAAAGCAATAAGTCTAACTAAAAGATTGTTAAGTAAACTAAATGAGAACCAAAAGAGAAGTAGAACTCTTCTACACCGAACTCCCACTGATCTAGGGATTTAGGTGCACATTAAAAACATTAAGAAGACACATGTGTTTGAGAATATTGGAAATTAAAATATTAAATTAAATTAAATATGTGCATGGACAGACACATGGCACACAGGATTTTGCTATATAATGAGGGAGAAGAAGGAGAGAAGGACATCTCTTGCTCCCTAATGCTAGATGGTCATCATAATCTCAGATTATGTTATGATCCTTGGAGTTGGGATTATCTAGAACAGGGATTGGGAGATCCTTTCGGGAGGCTATTTTGTGTGTTCTTACGACCCCGTTAGCTCGGGGGTTCGAGGTGAAGAAGAGTAACCCCGATATGGTAGGGAGGTCAACCAGGGGGTCACTCGGTACTTCATCAGGAAATTGGTTTGGATCATGTGAAAACCACTTCGAGGACTCCATCGATTCGTTGGACCAACCGTCAACAACAGGTTTGAAGTATTTAGTTTATTTATTTTGCTAACTCTTGTGGTGGAACGAATAAATCTAGGTATAGAGTTTTATTTATTAACATTCATGTACTGCAATAGATAGAACTAGATCTGTGGCCTCTATATCTTCTTCTGAAAAATCGTACTGGAAGTTCTGAAATTAATTATACTTATATGTTCAAATTTCGTGGTAGGTTTTTTTTTGGGAACCCGAAATGGGGGTCCCTACAAGTTCATATTAACTACTTTCTCCAAATAGTTAGAATTATTTTAGATCAACTATCATTCAATTATCATATTGCAAAAACTTATTGGTAATATCATTCTACTCCTAAAGAACAAGTTATATATATCCAGCAATAACATCTAGTTTCATTAACTATTAATATTTCAATCAAATATGCTTTTCACCGTTTGTAGGGCAAACCACACAAAACCACCTTTCTCATGACCTACAATTTCTTATGCTATGGCAAGTTAGTAGAATAATATCAATTCCTCATGGTCATTCCACTTATCTTCATTCGACATACCTATTTATATGGTAATAAAATCTAGACACTTTAGTCTATCAAAATTCTAACGCAATGTTACACTTCTCGCGGAACGTACTTTGATCTTGAAGAGTATAATGCTTCAGCAATAAATAATAATGGATCTTATTTACTTGTAGTTTATCGGTTACGTCTTGCCGATCCTTGGCATAAAACTTGTTGCATCTTGTAGATGGATTCCCTCGTTAGTTCAACCAACTTATGTTTGCTTCCTCTGGATGAGCCCAATTAATCCCAATTTTTTGCAACCTGTTCTCTGATACCATATATGACATCTCCATAAAAGAAGTGAGTAATTTGCGGAAAATTTAGAATGTAATTGATTTCTTAACCCCAAGGACTTCATATGATGTTAAAGGTCCTCGGATTTATAACGGAGTTTTAAATTGTGGCAAGGAATAAAGTTCACCACCCTTGCATCAAGGCAACAACAATTAGCTATCCATGAAACAAAATATTAACCGTGTAAGCTTATTCACCTTAACCATCCTAAAATCATTACCCTTATCAAATTTACTTACATCTACAAGGGTATTAGTTAACAACTTCAATTCTTATCGGTTCATCTCCCAATTAACAACAACTAGATAACTTCTTCTATTCCACTTATACTACTTACACATAAATGGAAAACATTCTTCTATGCAACATATTCATTTGCAATAAGTTTTCTTCAAGCCAACTAAAATTTCCAAGGTCAAGATGCTTCATCTAACATAATTTCATTGGCTCATATTTGGATATCACTAACACTATACCATATTAGACCTCAGTTAACCAATGTAATAAACATGTAAGATACACATAAGAGAAAACCAATATAACATGGTTCACCCATACCTATGAACATAAATGATTTACCAAGGCATTCATTTGACACAACATAAAACTAAACATTGATACAACAACAATGCCATTATAATAACACACAATTCACCCATACCCCTGGGTTACGCCCACCAAGAATAGTTCACTTTGTTCTATTAATCGAACAGAAGGTTACATCAAGTTGTTGCAATTTTCCACAACTCTCAATGCCTCTCTCATGGAGGCCATTTCCCCATGGGACACTAACATAACAACCATTTACATGGATCTAACAAAGACCTAGTACATAAACTCCAGCCAGGTTCTCCTTCACATTTTTATCACTAATACAAAAATTCAAATGCAAACATACCCTATTACAAAATCTATCTCGGTTTTACTATGTACATAAAATCTATGCTAGTAATCCCACTAGCATCATCAAAATCTTAATTCTGGCATTCCCGCAACCACTACAGAGATCTTAGCTTTGGCTTTGGTATTGACATTCCCACAAGATATAAAGATCTTAAATTCTGGAATTCACAAATTTCTACAGAGAACTTATCTCTAATTTTAATACCAATGTTTATACTAATATAATACATAGATATTTTCTCTAATATTCATGCATTTTCTATAGAGAATCATCTCACATTTTAATACCAATATTTATACTAATATAATAAGTAGACACACATAGAATATTTTCTCTAACATTCACGCATTTCTTATAGAGAACTTATCTCTAGATTAAAAGTTAACACTTACAAAAATAAAATAAGGAATAAACGAAGAGGTCTTCTCTCTGTGCTTCACGCATTTGCTACCGAGGTCGTATCTTCGGAATTCACGCTCTTACTACATATATCTTATCTCTGGCCAAAATATGAACATTCATACAAAACAAAAAATACCGAGCATCCGTCTCTAGCAATTCACGCACACATTACAAAGTTATGAAAATAGAGAGGTCTACTCTCTGACCTTCATGCAATCGCTACAGAGGTTGTATCTCTGGAAATTCCACTCGTTCTGCAGAGATCTTATACCAAGATTCATACAACCAAGTAAAAACACAAGGATATCATCTTTAAAGAATTCACGCATTCCCCACAGGGTTCACTCTGAGCTATGAAAACATAATACAAGGACGCTTGATTTAGGAGCTACGACTATTCAGAGCATAATATCATAGATATAAATTCATCCCTAGTATTTCCAGACAGCGTATCGAGTATGGAAGCTCCCCAAATCCTAAAATGTTAGGCGATCACAAGGATGTAGGTTTAAAATAATAGTCCTTAGACTATAAGATGGTACTACGGAATTCTATTTTAACACAGAACAGGCATCCAATACAGATCTGTACATAATAAAATAACCTGGGATCAGGCTTGCTCCATTGAGCTGGCCGTCCCTCCTTGCTGAGGTCCACGCAAACACATCTAGAATCCAGCATATGTATATAATGAATGGACGGAGGGTAAAATAGAAATACAAGTATGACAGAGTCTTACCATGGAACTATACGGATACCACTGGTGTTTCTACGAATCCCTTTGTGGTCTATTTAACATATAAATAACAACGTTTCTCACCAAAGGTTTACCCGATCCAAGAGAATTCTAAAGCAATTTATTTCACATATACGTAAACAATGCTTCATTCAGGGTTTGACGAACTTCATACCAGGGTTTAGGGTTCTACGCTATTCCCAATAGCATCCCACAATGATCAGGATTTTACGCTGATCGATAAACATGTTACAGAGATCAGGGTGCCACGCTGGTCTATTTCCATTCCATAGAGGTCAGGATCCACGCTGTACCACTAGCATCCATTACTAACTACTTCAATTCAGATCTCACTTCCCAAGAGGTTGTCGCTCCCTGCACCTCTCTTTTATTTTCCTTCTCCCCCCCCTTCCATGGAAAGCAACCTCCACTTAAGATCTACCGTCAGGTTTCCTACTGTCGGACATCTGCCAAGTGTAGAGGAAGGTTTTCTAAACATGTGGAAGGTGGACCCTAACAAGTGTTTGGGTCGATATCCCCAAGAAAACTCTCCCCTTCCACGATGGTAGAAAACATGATCACTTGCCACACAAAGCTGTAAAGTTTTAGCTCCCTCTCATCCCTCTACATTGAGTAACAAAGAAAAGATTTAAATGCATGGCACCCACTTTATAAGTATACCAAGATAACTTGGCAGGAGGAGGATAACCATAGTTGTGACAAGTGGCAAGACCACGAATATATATATGAAGAATAATAATATGCGTGGAAAGACAACGAATATATATATATGTACATAAAGTAAAATAATATGCCATCACTCTTTTTACTATCTTTTATGGAGTACTTTCATATATATATATATGTATATATTTAATATAGCATATGCACTTATGTATCTTTAACATTATTTTAATAATGCTCTTATTAACTTTTAAGTAACATCCTATTAATAATGCTAAGTAATATTTCATAGGTAAGCTAAAGGTAACTACTTAATTGTTCTTCAATTAAGAGTTTCAGGATAAATTCCCCTTGGTATGTTTTACCAGCGTTAGGGTATTACTTATGTATGGCTTGTCTTAGGTTTACTTAGAATCCTTTAACCATAGTTATCATTATACTAAGAAAATAAGCCCTAAAACTTATTAGAAGTTTGTGACGAGTAACTACTCTCTCAAATCTATGACGACGACACTTATAACATCTAAGGTTTTTCGGGTGGGGCCTTGGCCTTGAGCTCCTAACTAGAAAACAATACAATAATTTTTTATATTACAAGGATAATAAAGCATAAAAGAGGGATATCACAATGTAATAAGCTCATTGACTTAGACATGATATTACTAATGAAATGACTAGGATTTAAATTTCATTACGTTCGACTAAGTCACTAAATTTCGATGAATCAAATCCTATCTTATTAAGAACCAACATTATTAAAACATCTAGAGGTATTTGGAAGTAGTCTTATGGAATTTGGTTTTTGGCAGTTATTAGAGGGTCTCTCCTACTATGTTAAAATCGTGATTATATCTTACCGAATATTTGATGATGTTTTCCTTCTCGTATTGGAGGGAAGATAACCAAATAAATTTAAATCCTTGCATGGATTTGTTATGCTTCGATAAACTATTGGGTGGCTATTGACAAAATGCAGCTTGTTGAAAATATGGACATCGTATACCATCATGAAAAAAATAGTTATGGGAAATCTAGTGTTGGCACGGGACAGATCCGCTAGAAGTGCAGAAGCCGACATATGCGAAAGGGTCATTGCGCAGAAAAAAGGACCTTTTGCCACGTTTTGAAGAAATATAAGAAGTATTAGATTAGTTGAGTCAGTCATGTGGACCAGATTGTAATAAGGGATAAATATATAAATAGAACAAGATTGTAAGCCTAAGGGCATCGAAGTTTAGGAGTTTAAAGCAATATTTATGACCTCTGTTGTATCTACGATAAGGAATGACTTGACTATTCTTTGCGAGGTTTGTTCCACAGATGTTGATGAATGAAGATGTTTGGTTATAAATTGCGTTGTTATGTGGTAATGGGTTATCTAAATGTCTCTGTTGATTTATGCTGATACATGTTATTGGTTAATATGAATGTGTTGTCGAATATGTGTTAAAATAGATATGTATGTGAACGATTGGTTAAATAGATAGTGGAAATTAGTGTAATCTCTGGTTTATGTGCTCACATCTCCTTCGCAACTGCGGAAGCTTGGTTCATGTAGCACCCTTATTCACTTCGGGTGAGACCTCGTCTGCTTCACAGATGTTGCTGGAAGGGTAACCCCTTTTCAGGCCAGTGCATAAGGGCTATTGGTATTTGTTGACAATAGTGTGAACCCTTATTGAGAAGAGTTGTGTCAACAAATGGTTCCGTTGCCAGGACCCTAAGCGAAAGAAAGGGGATATGCTGTGGCACTCGACAAAGCCAGAGATCCAAGAGTGGTTCGACAAAATAGCAGAAGAATTCGTAGGAAGTGAAAAGAGGGACCCGAAACAGACAGCAACTAAGTGGTTACAAAGCTACATGTACTCAAATATCCATGAAATTTTCTTTTGCGAATTCCTAGTTGTATTGCATGAGTGGCTGGTATAGCTGACGTACTATAAAAACCACTGCTAGAATACTGCACCTGCGTGTTGGACCCCAGAATTGGTGCAACAACTGAAGCAGGTCAATAACAAGGTATCACGAGCTGTTGATTTTTGGGTAGACAACATCCTTGAAGGGTATATAACTGAGTTTGTGGTAGATACAATTAAATCACATAACGACGCTAAAAGAACCTTCTTCAGGGGGCCAAGAGGTAGATTCTTGTCATCATTGAAGCTGTGGATTAAAATGATGGTCTTTGAAAAAGGGATATTAAGGATGATCGCTGATGAGTAGAAGACCCGGTGTGCGAGGGTGAAAGTGCTACGTACAGACGAGCCTGACGAAAAGATGTGGTAGATGGACATAGGCGACGACGAATTGGAAGGAAAAGCTAACGAAGAGCGTGGTCTTCTGAGGAGTGGAGAGATACTCTGACGTCCTGAGAAGAAGAGGAGGAATGAGAGAGAGTCTCCTGAGAGGACTGGGACAGAAAGTCATGAAACAGGACCACCAGTAAGGAAGCGCCCTCATTGCGAAGAAGACATTGACCAGGCTACCCAAGAGGTAGAACAAGGTCAGGTCGTAAGTTACCACGTACATTCGACACTGCACACTACTCCAAATTTTATAGGACGAAACCAAAACTATTTGCGAAGTTTCCCTACTTGCAGTGCTAAGAGTAGCACTTTGGTACACAACAATACTAGTAGCGTTAGGATGGCGGATGCGGAAAAGATGCCCACATTTCAAGTAAACAGGATGGAGGATCTCGAACAATATTGGTTCATGTTGGAGGCAGTCTGGACCGTGAAGCAGGTTCAGGATGAAGCGATAAAATTGGGATAGCTAGCGACGACCTTAAGGGGCCGTGCGCTAGACTGGTACATGAAATTTGTGAAAGTTCCTATAGGAACAACAGCGAGAATGTTGGTAGGGATTAGAGCTGCAATGATTGATGAGTTTAAAAAACCAAAATCGCAATCGCAATATGTCACTGAACTCAAGGAAATTAAGCAATTTTCGAACGAATCAGTATGGGAGTTTGATCAGTGATACAAGACACTGATAGCAAAAGTGATTTTTCCAGTAAATGAATTGCAAGATAAAGAGTGGTTTATTGCGGGACTGGTACCGCATATATGAGGACCACTGATGTAGCAAAAGGTTGCGACACAAGTAGAGGCACTGGAAATTGCAATGAAATTGGAGGCTTCACCGATTGGTGATACAGGGATCGGCATGGACAAAGTTCATGCACAGTTGGCCAATCTAACACTCTAGTTAGAAGATATCAAGAAGGGCAAGGAGAATCGCGGAGACATATGGTGTACCAGATATAGGAACGAGGGACACCACAAAGACAACTGTCAAGAGTTTCGAGAGTATTTGTACTCAGGAGCACCAAACCCCCTTCAGCAAGAGGTAATGCTATGGTGTACTGTATGTGGGACTAGAGGGCACCGGTTTGAAGAATGTGTATACTTACAAAAGATGGTGTCGAAACCAGCGAACTTATACTGTAAGTTCTGCCGATCCATGGGACATGATGAGAAGAACTGTAGGGCCTATGAGCTACTGCAAGAACGAATGATCGATGCATACTTTATGAAAGGGGAGGAACCACCGATGATGTAGCAGCATTAACAGTATAACGAGTAGTACGACCAGGAGCAATATAGGCACCCGCAGTATCCCCCACCGCCGTACGGATAGTCGTCATATGAACTATAGCAGTATCAACAGCCGTAGTATGGGCAATAACCGTACCAACAATATGGACCACTGTGTGGAGGTTACAGCGGAGGCTTCCATGGAGGAAGAGGTCAGGGAGGAACCGCTGGCAGGGGACGAGGCCCAATCACCTGTTATAATTATGGTCAGCAGGGGCATTATCAAAGGGACTGTCCAAACCCTATATCAGAATGTACATATGGTAGCACTGCGGAACACAGTGTCGAGGACTGACCCCATCTCATCCTGAAATGGAAAACCAAACACCCACCCCAGATCCCAAACACTCAGAATGCCCCATCCACAGTACAAAGGATATTGACGGAAGACAGAAGTTGCTCAGCGACAGTAGGCGTAGTAACAAGGGGAGGAGCCATAACAGGTAATGATAAGGCATACCCCAACGTTAGACAAACCCAACCATAGCAGAAAAAGGTCACTTTCGATGTTGATGTCGAAAAGGAGGTTTTCTTAAAAACACAGGAGGCAATAAGCAATTAGAGACAGTTCCCTTTGGAAGAAGAAACCTACAATATGCCACCAACATTTGATTCCACAAAGACTTGGTAGAAGGCGAATACCCTGGAGGAGTTTTTAGAAAGTTGTCTAACCTTAGCTAAAGATCAAGACACACTAGAACAAATAGCTCATATACTGCGACAACGTAGAGGGCCATGAATAGAACAATGAGTCAATCAAGTACATAAGAGGAAAATAGGTCGAGAGATGCGGGTGTCGACACAAATTGGAGAGTTTGATGTCGACTCCATTATCCTAGACTTAGGATCGAATGTCAACATCATGACTAAACAAACATGGGAGACGATGGGGAAGCCACGGATGACCTGGTCACTGGTACAGTTGCGATTAGCGAACCAAAGCAAGGTCACTTTCCTTGGATGGATATGTCAATTACCAGTTGAAATTGAAGGGCTCCGAATGTATGTGGATTTTGATGTGATCGAAATTGTGGATGACACTAGCCCCTACCTAGTACTGTTGGGTATAGACTGGGCCCTAGAGAATCAAGCCATCATTAACTTTAAGAAAAGAATAATGTCTTTTGAAAACGACGAGCTAAGAGTCGTCGCACCCTTGGACCCGGAGGAAGGCCAATGCTATACCGAGTTAAACAGGGAAAATCGACGAAAGGGGAGAATCTTTACAACATCTCTGAGGACTATCTCAACCTTACCACAGATGGAGATTTAGAATGGCACAGCACTAGCTCGGTACTCTTTGACCCAGATGAGGCCCTAGAAAACTAGCACAAAAGGCTGCATGAAGTATCCATTCGACGATGTGCACATATAATACAGTCATCGCGAAGGGTGGCCACAGCGAAACAACGTACAACTAAAACATAACCAGATGTATTGGAGACAGCGGTCAAAGAACTTAGCACCAGTCCAGCTAACAATGATCTCAGGACCACCACGACACTCAAATTCAAACACAATCACACCAATGCGATATTGCACATACCGATTGACAGAATTCAGCCACCTTTAGTAATCGAGATGATAAACATTGGTTCAGAGGAAAATCCAAAATTCACGACCATTGAGGACTATCAGGACGAGCCGTTCATCGCACTGATAACTACCGAACCATAGAAATCCCAGGAGAACACACCAATGCGGACTCAGCAACGACCAACCACAGCCACAATCAGATGAATCGCTGAAGAGCCGCAGATGCATGACACCCTGAAGCACCCAGCAGCGACCCACTAGAACTTGTGAAAGATATTTGCAGTAAAATGACCAAATGTACGATGGTGGGTTGCCCCAGCGATACCTACCATAAGGATAAAAAAAATGATGATGAAAAGAAGCCATCCCACGAGCATGGAAAAGAAGGTGCCCACTACTAGGCGATGGTCCAATCCGGCATTTTAAGCTATAAAGACCACAGTTATACCACATAACACAACACCAAAACAAAGACACCGGGAGTTACTGCCCTGTACAGGTGCGTGATTTGCCGAATCCCAACGGGGATTGGCAATAATGATGTCGAAACATCCACACACCATCGATCGCTATATAGAAGGCACTAAGGAAACAAGGTCGACCACTATAAACATTCCCGAAGCTAGATGGAAGTATATGTGTCTAGCACCATTACCGAACGCCCGAAGCCCACACTGATTGTTCAGGAGAAGCCCGAAGCTATGTCGTCAATCCCACAGAAGAGAAAAAGAAGTGCAACTTGTCCCCCTAACTCCAGTCGAGAGACAAAGAAGGTCACTAGGGAATCCATCAGAAATAAGGATGGCCCTAGAGGACCCGTAGCTGTTGAAGATATGCAGGAAGGGTACGATGGTCCCATGTTGGCATAATACGTTCTACCTCGTCAGGAAGGGGTTCCCATGCCGCAGGCCACTAAGAAGGATAAGTACGCTATTTCAGTCGCACCAGTACCCACAGGGGTCAAGACAATTGGAGAGATCACCATCAAATTGCGGAGATTGTAATATACTGATCATGATCTCGCGAAGTTTAAAGAATATGCAGAAGCTTATGAATATGTTCCCCATGTCGGCAGCCCAACCACAAAAGAACCGTTGGAGTGGGCATAAGGATTGGCACAATCAGGGTTTCTGGGGGTCACTCTACTACCACAGTTTGGGCACCTACCACAGGTCAATGCATGTGTCAAACATCTCCTTTCCTGTTTCCATGACTGCTCCTTGTGGCTGCATGAGTGAATTCCAGTTACAATTGACCTCATCATCACAATCACTGGATTACCACAAGAAGGGGCCGACTCGTTATAGTTTTTCCAGGGGAAGGATAAAGATAAGAAAGTGGCAGAACAGTTGGCTCTGAAATATGAGGTACAGAAGGATTCACGTGGCTACCTAATTCACACCATTAACAACCAAGCGGTCCGAGTTGTAGCAAAAATACTGGTGGTGAAACTCATAAGGAAGAACCGACCAATGTAATGCAATTCACGGGTCATTGCAGTAGCAGAAAGATGCACCTCAGGCGAAAGACTAAACTAGGCTCAATTTCTACTGCACGAATTAATCGAGGATGCGTACGATGCCCAGGAGCATGGACGTTCATTCACCTACTCCTGGTTACTCATCCTGATTTCCTTAAAAGCATGGAGGGAACTAGACGACTACCAAGGGGTTACCCTCATGGAACCGCGAGTATGCAACGATGTGCACTACCAGAATTTGTGGGCAACCACCGAAAAGGTTTGCCAGTAGGATAACATCATCCAATTCTACATTTGGGTCGAAAGGATGCAGATGGATGCAATGATGATACCCCAGATCACACTACCGGCTGCAATGAAGTATCAGTCTATCACCCAGATATCGGTTGAAATACACACGATTTACATTCACACACATGCAGGTCCGACCACGCAATGAGTGAGAACACAGTACAAGCTCAACGAGGCCGAGCTTGACAAAATTGTCGCCCACTAGCCTGACAAATGGAAAGGCCTTGCAGAACCTAAGGATATTGTAGTGGCGCAAACAGCGGAACGACAGGCCCCGACCAAAAACAAAGAAACTTCTGGTAACTCGTGGAAGCACCAGGAGACCCAATGAAGGACCAAACGGTTGATTTGAATCACAATGGGGCCTCAACTGCTAATACCCCAACGGACTCGAAGCTTGACCTCTAGCATGAAGAAGGACGAACAAAGAAAAGAATGGACCATAATGTTGGGAATACACAAGCCAGTCTCACTGTGCAACATGCCGACAGTCTGGTAGAGAGCATTAAGCAGATCATCACACACAACCACCGAAAGGCCTCGAAGCACTCTGTAGACAATTTCCAATACATCGGGGACCTGTTAAACATAATAGCAAATACAATAATTAACATCAATGTACCGCATGGCGATGTCGATCAGAACCAACCAAACCCCCAAGTTGAAGTAGTCGTAGGAACCCAAAAATGCATTGTTCAGGTTGAAACTCATGCCTTCTTTACAGGAGACAACATCTTGGATATCGAGATTCAGAAGGCTGACTTGGCAATGGTTGATTTCAACCTTCTCCTAATGTTGACCCTACACCGTGTCCAAGTGGCAGCAAGTGCAGAGATTGGCGACCGCGAGATAACAATACACAACAAAATGGTGGAATACATGAAGCAACTACAACACAATGAGATCAAAGTAGAACACCTTCAGGCCAAGTATACTGGAGCTATCGCAACAAGAGCACAAGCTATCATAGAAAAAGATCGGTTGGAAGCATCCCTGGCCAATAAGGAGAAGGTTATCTAGGAGCAAGCCATGCTACTCACTGAGTAGACTATCGCCCTTATGGAGAAGGAAAGGATCGTCGAAGAATGGAGAAGGGTGGAGAAAGCACTGGCACAGGCTTGCGAAACAGCATCACTAGAATCATGTGTATCCCGGAGGCTCGAGCTATCATGCTAGGTGTCATTGTTACCAAACTCCAGAAAGAAAATGCCGAGCTTCAGACCAGAGCGACACCCAGTACACCCCCAACAGAGGTTCAAAATCTCCAGGCGGCGATAGAGGAAGTGGTGACAGAGATTCAGGAACTGGAACAGACAAAAAAGCAAATCATAGTAAACCTTACACAATTTTGGGATAGACTAATCGACGATGACCAGCTAGCTGCTTTAAAGAAGGAACTCTATGAAGTCGAGGAATAGATGGAAACATTTCAAGGATTGCTTAAAACGATGCCTACAATGATACGAATGATGAGGACTGCGGAACTCCAGAGCATGAAGCAACGGGCAGAAAAGGCCGATGAAAGAAAGCAGCGCCGAGCGGCATGTTTGAATGAGCTTCAAGCAAAGGCTGAAGCTCTCATCGCACGAATAGTTCCAGACATGAAACAGGTTCAATAAAAGTTGCATGAAGTTTGACAGAAGGTATGCAAACACCCCACGCATTAGCAGGTCACAGAAAGCACACAACTTCGAGATTCGGTCAAAGACAAAGTCCACTAGATTCGGAATGCATACGATGAATTTCAATAGCACTACAACAAACCAGCAATTTCCAGCTAAAGTGGCTCAGGACGAGCCACAATATTGTGTTGGGTGCCTGTTGGCACGGGACAGATCCACTGGAAGTGCAGAAGCTGACAAATGCGAAAGTGTCATACCGCAGAAAAATTACCTTTCGCCACGTTCTGGGGAAATATAAGTATTAGATTAGTTGAGTCGATCATGTGGACCAGATTGTAATAATGGATAAATATATAAATAGAACAAGATTGTAATCCTAAGGGCATTAAGTTTAGGAGTTTTGAGCAATCGTTTTTACCTCTATTGTATACGTGATAAGGAATGACTTGACTATTCTCTGCGAGGTTTGTTCCAGAGATGTTGATGAATGAAGATGTTTGGTTATAAATTGCGTTCTTATGTGGTAATGGGTTATCTAAATGTCTCTGTTGATTTATGCTGATACATGTTATTGGTTAATATGAATGGGCTGTCGAATATGTGTTAAAATAGATATGTATGGGAATGATTGGTTAAATAGATAGTGGAAATTAGTGTAATCTCTGGTTTATGTGTGCACATCTCCTTCGCAACTGCGGAAGCTTGGTTCTTGTAGCACCCTTATTCACTTCGGGTGAGACCTCATCTGCTTCGCAAACATTGTTGGAAGGGTAACCCCTTTCCGGGCCAGTGTGTAAGGGTTGTTGGTATTTGATGACAACAGTGTGAACCCCTGTCGAGAAGAGTTGTGTCAACATCTAGTTGGGACTGACAACTATCAAATGTATAATTGGATCGATATTATATGAAAATACAATTCAATTGCTAAGAATGTATATGGAACCTCGTTGGGTGAAAAATAAAACTAATCATCAGAACCACTAGTGCTTATGGCCATGATTGTTTGGGAAAAATAGAAGAGAATGACAAGAAGATGAAAATAGGAAATTAAAGTAAAGCCTAATATCGAAAGTACCAGAACACAAGTTAAGTTCGGGATGAAGTTTTAATAAGAGGGTGTGTATGTAACACCCACCTCAATACATTGATTGACCGTAGAATTGAAGACACTTGCCTAGTGACCCGACCGAATAAAATTTAGTAAAATGGTCCTTTGAATATTTGAAATGGTTGAATGACACTTATATAAATGGATACTTTTCTTAAAAGTACTAACTAAATGAACGCTTTGCTCAATGATTAGCAGAATGAATGATGATTGAATGTTGTATATGCTTGACTGATTGAGATATTATGAAATATAAGTGATTGACTGATATATGCTCGACTGACTGAGAGATTATGAAATGAAAATGAGGAATGATATAAATACTCAATTGACTAAGATATTATGATGATGTATGATGAAATGATTTGATGGCACGATGTTATTTAATGTGTTCTTTGAGTGTGTTTGTGCAGTAGTAGGAAAAAGGATTTAACGACTGACTCAGAATGGAAAATAGGGGTCGTAAGAATGGGAAACATACATATGGGTACGACGACAGACTGTCGACCATGAATTATCACTCCACGCACAGGTCGAAAGCTTGCAATCTCGCTCGGGGAAGCGTGTGTCGTATGGGAGAGGCCACAATGACTTTCTCGCATGCGATGAGTTGAGGGGCGCACGATAAGGAGAGCCTTATCCCTCAGCCACCCTTAGTCTCCAATGAAGTGAAGTCAATAGATCGCAGTAACAATTCCCTCGATCACTACACAATACTGCCCACTAGAGAAAAAGGAAGTTGTTAGAAGGGCACAATGATGTGGTACCTAGACGATTAAGGAATGAAAGTCAGAAGGACCCGATGATGTGGTAATGTGACGAATAAAGAAAAGAAAGTCAAAACGAACACCCATGTATTTGGCATGTAGAAATTGCATTAAATTAGTTATGCATGAGGGGACAAATTGCAATTGTGTACTTGGCATATAAATCACATTAAATTAATTAGGCATGAAAAGAATATTTCTCACACTTTTAGCATTTAGAAAAACTATGCATTTATGATTAAAGATGCATATAGAATTTTAGAAAATTTAATAAAATATATTTTATTTTATTTTATTAATTTTCTAGGCTTTAGAAATAGAGAAAATTTGGAATCAATATATGTCCATGTTTACTAGAAAAAAATTATGAATGAGAAAGAATATTGAATGAATAAATTGTAAAGCAAAACATGACTAAAAATCAGGTAGAAACCACTCCACCTACATCCCACTAATTTAGGGATCGGGGAAATTAACTAAGGAGGCAACAAGGAGACAATTTAGGGAGTTAGGTGCACACTCATGTGAAAGTGACACATGTTGTGTGAGAATACATATTAAAAGAATTATTAATTAAATATTTTTTTGCATGGAAAGACTCATTGCATGGAAGCTTTGATTATAAAAGAAAGGGAGGAGAATGAGAGAGGGCTCTCTTGCTCCCTAGTGCTGGACAAGCAACGTAATAGAGAATTCGATTAAAAGTGTTCTACCTTGGAGTTGGGTTTATAGCTTGACCAGGGATTGGGATATCCCAATGGAAATCCATGGCATTGTATGTTCTTACGACCCCAAATTGCTCGAGGATTCGGGGAAAAGAATAGTACCCCGATATGGTAGGTAGGTCAACCAAGGGGTCTTTGGTAAATCGATAAGGGTTGGGAGTTGATCAAACAACAACAACTCCTTCAGCAGCAAATTCGACCTATAGTATTAGGTTTGATTATTATGTGTATACTTGTTAGTCCTTGAAATTGCAAATTTTATGATGATTATGCACTATATTGGTCATATTATGTTTTTAATATTTTGAAATTTCTTCACCCTGAACACTGGTCACTACAGGTCTCAACTCATGCAAATTTTTGCATCTTCTAGTAGAGATGGGTTGGGTTGAATTCATATCATACTTTGGATCACTAGAAATTTCATATGACTGAACATAAGATGAGGGGTTCTTTAATTTAGGATCAGAAATAATTGTTTTTGTTTCCAAGTTTTTCAAAAATGAGCATAAGGAAATTTTCCTGTGTGTCTTTTCTATATCACCTATTTGATTTTTTACTTCAGTAGGGGGTGTTAACACCCAAAAAGTACTCACTACCTCATCTACCCCATTACATGACTCATTTGTCTATATTTCCTACAATATTTGCCTCCAAAACCTTAAAAAACCCATTAAAAAGCCTCCAAAAGGCCAAAAAACCCCTTTTTCCCCCAAAATAATCCAAAATTCCTCCAAAATAGCAAAAACCCTCTACAAAGAGAATAAAATATACAAAAAAGAGGAGAAAAAGGGAAAAAGGAAGCAAAACCCCTATACAACTGACCTAAACCATGTATACAACTGACCTAAACCATGTGGTGCCCAAAACCATGGGCCAGCACTCCACCACTAAAAACCTATAAATAGGTGATGGAGGCCCCTCATTTCATATCCACAGTCAAACACACCCCTACTATGCCAAAATCACTCCTGAAACCTTAGCTCACCCTTGAGCTAATTTCACATTTGAGTGCCCCTTTGGCCCATTTCCAAAACCCTTTGGAGAAAGAGGAAGGAACAACACTGGAGCTTGGAAACAACCCTCTTGGACTGCTGCAAAGGCTTCATCAACCTTCACATTGGAGGTATAATCAATACAAAAAATATTTTATTATTATTTTTTTTCTGTTTATGCACATGCTTAGAGTAGTTTACTGTTTTATTGTACTGTCTTTTATTTACTGTATTTTCTTTACTACTACTAAGGAGTCCCTGCGTCTTTTGGCCTTTTTCCTGCATCCCGCTTGCGACTTTTAGCCATTTTTCTGCAACCCACCTGCATCTTTCGGCATTTTTCCAGCGTCCCACTTGTGGCTTTTAGCAATTTTCCTGCAACCTTCCTGCATCTTTCGGCCTTATTCCCGCGTCCTGCCTGCGACTTTCAGCCATTTTCCTGCAACCCACCTGCGACTTTCAACCCTTTTTCCACGATCCGCCTGCGTCTTTTGGCCAAATTCCCGCAACCCGTCCGTGACTGTTGACTTGTTTCCCGCAATCCGACCGCTTAGATTTGCCACAGACCCGTGGTCTGTTTTCTGCACTTTTTTCACTGTTTTGAACCCAACACTTTGCTGCAATATTTTCTGCACCTGCACAGCCATCTGTCCTATCTGTAGCCATACTTCCCTATAGCCTTTTTTCTGCAGTATTATTTTTGTTCCATTTGCAGAATATTTTTTAAAAATTTCAGCAGTTTAATTGAAAAGAGAAAATTTTGCATTTTAAAGTTGAATTTATGCATTGATATTTTTAGTTAGAAAGTTGCCCACCCCATGGCAATTTTACTTGGGTTTATCATCTCACAGGCACACACTCTGTCATTTAATTCAATTGATCCCTAAAATACTACTTAACACAACCAACATTCTAACCCCACTTGGGGAACACATAAGAATCTTGTAGTTAGGTAGGATCGGGGGGACAGGCATCCAAATAACACCCCTCGGTTGCTTACACTTGAAACATAGGTTTTTTCCATTAGGGAACCAAAATCCTCTAGTATTTTTTGACACGGTTTAAAACCAATTTATCGAGAAGGCCTCTCCCCTAGGAGGGTTGAAGTCATCAACTGGTTCCGGAAGCCTGAGTGGAATACCGCAATCCATTCAGTAACCGAAGGATACCTTTCACAGTTCTCGGTGTATCACCCATATGGGGATACAACGACGATAGAACCAAACAGCAGATTCACCCAACCGAACGTGTCATGAATGGGGTATCTTAGTTGGTTTTCTTCTAGGATTGACTAACCGGTGTCCCTCCTGGTAGGGGGATATCTTTAGCCACTTGGATCTACTATCCATATTGTCTGACTTGGATTTCATCACCTTGCAGAAGAAAAGTCTAGTTGAGTCAGAATACTATTTAGCTAGGTGTTTACATGCTCCCTTACCTCCTTTTGGTCTAGCGAGTCCACCATTTTTACTTATTTTCTAGGAAACCTACTTCTTGTTGGTATTCTGACCATTTCTGTTTATACTCCACTTATTGTAGTACAATTGTTACGGTAAGTGTTTTGAGTTGGTTGTTGGCCTGAGTTCCATATTTTTTGAGCACTCCTTCTGCACACTCGGTTGCATTAGGGTTTTTGAGCTATTTTTCACTCAACACAACCCCCAGATACTTGACAACATCTGTCACCATTGAGTCCCCGAGACATTCTCGGCACCTCCGGGGTGAGTCCCCATAGCACGGTTCACTTGACATCACCCATCATAGACAAAGATCTTCATCACTTGATACCACTCATCATAGATCTCAAGCTTTGTCACTTGACTCCACTCGTCAATGGCATAGAACTCCGTCACTCGATCTAGATGCCCCTTATTTTACCTCTGATTCTGAGGCAGAGTTTGAGAACCCCACTTACACTGCACCAACCAGCCCCATGGCTGGCATGAATTCCACCCCTTTCTTTGTAGGGACCATTGGTGGATCATCCACCACCACACCAGCTACCACACCTGCTTTGGGTATGCCCTTGATGGGGCCCACATCTACCATTCTGATCACTGTACCCATTCCAGTAGCTGGCATACCTATCCCCACTCCATCAGTGACTCACACTACCCTTGGCGGTGCAAGACCGTCCCATACCACTTTTGTTCCTCCACATGGGGGAAACATCCCAAACCCAACCCCTCCACTTGGGGGAATTGGCCCGAACATGGTCACAACCACTAGTATGTCACATCCTTCTACTAGTTTTCCATTCATGGCTATTCTCCACCTTCCTGGCCTAGCTAGACTGACTAACGATCCCATTAGACACGACCCTGTGTGGCCTCACATGCCCACCAAGCTCCCCTCCGACATACCTATGTTTGAGGGCAAGGCGGGGTGAGGACCCCCAAACCATATTATGTCCTTCCATATATGGTGTTCCTCCAACTCCATAGTGGATGACTCTGTCCACCTCCGTCTATTACAGCGCACCCTCACTGGCTCTGCAGCTAAGTGGTACATCGAGCAGCCCCATGGAACCCATGCCACGTTTACTTCCCTTGGCTCGACTTTCCTGCAGTTCTTTCAGTTACCTGTCCGCTATGACGCGGGAGTTGAGATCCTACTGTCTTGCAGACAGAACATGGCTACCCACATCACTGACCACATTCATGAGTGGCGTCGACGCCGTAGCCTTTGCAAAATCAAGTTAGACGACTGTATCTTCTTAGATTGGTTTCTAAAATCCCTCCTTCCTATCATTTCCAAGGATGTGGCATCCGAACGACCCCAGTCTGAAGAAGAGGCCATCCTCAAAGCCCAGCAATTTGAATTTATTTACGCCTAGTTGAGTTATCTGTATTCCATCATACCTGATGCCCCTCGTGGTGATTCCTCTCGATATGATGCACCGGGGGCATCCCATGCCGCAGATGGCATCATTGGCCATATTGCCTCACATTCCCAACCCTTTTCCATAACACGTCCTAACCATGGCCCCGACCTTTTGCGGGCTACATCTCAGTCCGGAGCAACCAATTCGTATGCTCCCATGGCACATCACCACCATTCCCACAGACCCTCATGTCCACCTCAGTGCTTTGGTCATGCATCCCCCGCTTACACCCCCCCGGTTGTACCTCATCCATATTACCACCCACAGGCTCCATTAGCTCATGTGTCTTCTCAAGCCCAACCTGCTTATTACCCACCATAGGCAACCCCTGTGGCAAACCCACAACCCGTTCCGTAGACGTATCAGCAACCCCCACAAGGTTCAGCACCTGCGCAGCCTCCACCTACTTATTATCCACCGCAGCCTGCTCCCGCACCTGCACAACCCTAGAACCCACCTGCTGCCCAAGGGCACATGTACGCCCAACAGAATCCACAGCAGAACCAAAATAACCAGTGCCAACAGGGCCAACAAAACCGTGGAAAAGGCCGTAACCATGGGAACAACCCCCCTCCAGACCAAGGCGGACAACCTCCCAATCCCCCAAACAACAATAACGTGGCACCTGCCAACTAGAACCCTAATCAGCTGCCCAAGTAGGCCAAAAATCCTAATTTGCGAACAAACCATCCTTTTTCTATTTGCGGGGTCTATGGCCACTACACACATGCTTTCCCACATTTGGAGCGAGCTCGGCAACTCTGGACTGATTATGCCCATTGCCAAGGGCATGCGGCTCCTCAGGCGCTGCCCAACCCCCCACCACCTCAGCATCAACCCTTGGTGCTACAAAACCCCTTACCAACCCAAGGCGTAGTGAACACTCAGCCGTTGGCTCCCCCTTAAGGAAATGCGCCACCACAACAGCAAATCACTTACACCGCTCCTGATCAACCCATGATAGACTCAGGTACCCACCACTTGTTAATGATGTCATCCGCTGATGTCAACCTCCAAACCCGTCAGAACCAATATGGCTCCACCCCTAAAGCCCCTCCCACCGACAAAAACACTAATGCTCATCCCACTGATCAGATGTTACGTATACCTCCGGTTCCACTAGATGGCGCCTCCAAAGCACCTCGCTTCCCACTTTGTCGCATCAACAATAATCCCAATGCTCGCGCTGCGTCTAATTACAACATTGTAGATGACTTAGGCCAATCCCCCACAGCCATGTATGCGTTAGAAGTCTTAAAAAACTGTCCTTCACAGTGCAAGACTTTGCTCTCCGCCATTGGTGCTATTGAACCAAATGATTCACGACTAATAGCCTTCGATTTGGACCAATCCGAACCATGCCTGCCTTCCACTTTAGCGTTCCAATTTTCTGTTTCCGTTCGAAATCTTGTCATCCATCGGTGCATTATCAATGAAGGTGCCTCTACATGCGTTATGTCCACATTCGTTTGGCAGAAGTTGGGATCCCCTACACTCCAACAGTCCACCACTGTGTTGCGAACCTACGATGGCCATTTGGCTCAACCCCAAGGTCTCTTAGCTAATGTTCCCGTTCAGTTGGCTGGTAAAACAGTGCTTATTGACATAGAGGTCATCAACGCCCAACTTGATTATAACCTCTTACTTGGCCATAGATACATGTATGCCATGCCGGCGGTTTCCTCATCCATTTTTCATACCATGATGTTCCCCCATGACGGACGCATGGTCAAGGTCCACAAACTCAGCTATTACGATCCCAATGCCCCCGCTGCACTCGAAAATGTTCTCCCCATGGTTGAACAACCTGTTTGTGGTGCAACTACCTCGTTTGTTTCCTCCGTGGGACCTGGAGTTTACTTAGATACACCGATGACCTCAACATTCCAATCCATTCCACCCCCGTCACCCACGACTGAAGTATCTGACCTATGTACCCTTTCCCACAATACACAAACACCCAACAATCAACCGCCCTTGTTACTCAAACCACCATTGGTACCTAGTCACATTGGTGTTACACCCATCCACAGAATCCCCTTCCTATTCCCTCCCTCAGGAGTAGTAGGCACCTCGGTTATGGCTACTCTCAGCCTCCCCGGGTTAACCTTAGGATTACCCATGTGGTATATTTCGCCTCCCGTTCCTCCGCCGACACCAAATGTCATCCTACAACCGGTGCAACCCATTGCCACTACTAGTCAACCACCTCCCGGTGTCACTACCCCTTCGTCATCTACGAATCCCCCCCCCTCTTATCAAGCACACTGGGGGTAGAGGCCCACAACCATACATTGCTGTACCCCCACCCAAAATAGTTAAACCGCCCCCCCGTGTTTCGTGCTCCTCCCAAATGCTCGTTGTGTGATGAGTTAGGCCATCCGACTCATCAATGTCCACAATTAACTACATTACAGGAACACATGCAAGTGCTTGACGATGACCCCAACATCCCAGTTGTCCAACTCCATCCAACCCCTAAGCCTCGTGATAAATCACTACGTACCAACCACCCTTGTGCAATATGCGGTATTTACGGCCATTACTCACATCACTGTCCTGATCTCCCAGATTACAGAGCAGCTCTCTACGAGATGAATAATTTGGACCTTGAGATAGCACCCCCCCACAATTGACGAGATCCACCCCCGAGTATCACCCTCATCCGGAGAGATTAACACCATCTATATGATCTCTTCGACTACCACTTCCTCGTCAACCGATTTGACAACTCAAAGTTTCCACAATGATGAGGAGATTCTAGAGGCTCTCACTACCCCAGATTATCCCTGGGAAGACATGCACCATCGTTCCTATTTCCTCCTAGAAGAGTCCTCCTCCACCACAGCCACCCAATTTGGGGTTGAGTCCAAAGATTTCCTTCCCACTAATGTCGACTGGTTTAAGGATCCCATTCCCGCTCCTAATTCCTTTGAGGAAGGTAACATGGCCAACATCTCACCCGTCATCCACAATGATATCTCTGCCCCCGCCAGTGCTCCTGAAATCATTTCGTTAGGAGCTTCCTACAACGAGCACGAGATCGGAGAGTACGAGAAAATTTTCCAATAGTTCCGCGATGTCTTTGCCTGGTCCTATACCGAAATGCCTGGTCTTGACCTCGCTATCATAAAACACCACATTGGCACCTCTAAGTTAAGGGGCATAATAGATTACCTCGATCCTGGGATAGGGGGCATGATCAATCATTTTGAACCTTCCCCATCACTTCTATCTCAGTATTTCAATGAGCCCATTGTTCAAACCAACACCTATGTGATCCACAATCACAAATCCCATGTGCATAGCATGGGGGTAGGTCATTAACCCTACTCACTTTTTCACATGTGTGATCTCAACCATTTTTGAGGTCACATGTCACTTGTATATATGATTTGATTCAATACACCTAGTATTCTGCTCCCGCGGGTCATCCTTTCTTCCCACCACTGCATCCTTGGCTTGGTGGACTCACCTTTATTTGTAGCCATTTTTTAACTTAGTTATTTCCTTTGACCATTCCAAAGTCCTTATGACCTCTGTTTTTCGCACCACTTGAACCACCGGATTCATATTTTCGTGCCCGTGATGATGCTTGAGATCATTTCTCGCTCTCACCAAAAACTTTTTGAGCATTTTTCTAGATACCACTAGTCACCTCGGTTTGCGTGCCACTTCGGCTGCTCTCCATTTTTGATATATTTTATATGATCGAATTCATTTTTCTGAGCCCATGATGATGCTTGAGATCATTTCTCGCTCTCACCCCCATATTTTTCAAGTATTTTTTCCCAAAACACCCCCCGTCACCTCAGTTTACGTGCCACATCGGCTGTTATCCATTTTTGACACTTTGTATATCGTCGAATCCAGTTTTCCGAGCTCGTGATGATGCTTGAGATCATTTCTCACTCTCACCAGGTACAGTTTCAACATTGTATCCCAACACCTTGCTATCTCGGTTTGCGCACCACATCGGCCTCCATCGGATTGTTCCACATTTTTACTTGAGCCATTCACTTCTTTCATACTACAATTATTTCATTATTTTGCCACCATTCATTAAACCGCAAGGAGGCCCACCAGTGTTCCCCCCTACCCTCGTTCCTGGTCATCATCAATGTTCCTTGATTGAGCACTTCCTCCTTGCATGACCATTCCTTTTGTTCGGTATAATTTTATCCCTTTTTCGGGCCGGACAAGTCCTTTATGGAAAAGACACTTAGGGAGTTTCTGTTAAGCTATTTTCTGACTCCTAAAACAATGAAAAGATCGCCGAGCAATCTTGCTTCCTTTCATGATCATTAAAGTACCTGAAAGGGCATCTATCTGGGCTAAGTTTAACCCTTTTCCAGACCTGGTGGACTAATTACGAAAAAGGAATACTCTAGTCACATCGGCTAGAAGAGTTCTTCATTGCATCCTTTTATGCTTCTTCGGGCCTTGGAGACTAACACATGAAAAAGCAACCCCCTGGAGTCTTCTTATCACTTTCATACTCTCTAAAATTGAAAGCAACCATGAGCATGAACTGTCCTGGGCTCATACAAATGCACACGACAGTACCATTCCATTATTTTAGAGTCTTCTTATCGCTTTCAGACTCTTTAAAATTGAAAGCAATCACGAGCATGAACTGTCCTAGGCTCGTATAAATCCACACGACAGTACAATTTTGAACACACTTCTTCTTGTTCCTTAACCCATGAAGAAGTCCCCCCGTCCCTCTCGGCACTATGATCGATCATCTCGGTAGCACCCCCAATCAGGTCACCGTTGTTCAGAGTATTCTGCAGTCTCCTGCCATTTTACACTAACTTGAGTATCACTCACCCCAGTCACTATCCTTGATCCATTATAGCTATGATCCCTTTCCCACCAGTTAGTTTCATATGCTGCCCGATCATCCCCACCATCATACTCTGAACAAAGGAAGTTTGAGTCCACCCACTCTACTTTCCCAGTTATCCCCCACAATATGACAGTCCTACCATCAGTACTCTAACACTTCGGTTCTCCACCTCGCGCTCCTATCAAGGAAACATCATTGCCTTGCTAGTTGCAGGTCTCCCTCTGTTGACGACAACCCTTCTATTTCAGAGGATAGACCCAGAGGTCCCTGCGCCTTGGACCCATCACCATCTGTGGTGAGTGCCTACGGACCACTTTGAGAGGAGTCATCATTGCCTCACCGAGTGGTTGTTTCTCACATGCTCGACTTCAACACCTTGATTGCATCGTTGAGAATTGCGTAGGGTTTATATCCCTTCAGTTATTGGTCAAAGACCCCGGATTTCACCTGACACTAGCAAATTGGTGAGTCACTTCGGAACGCCCAGTTATATGTTCCCGTAGATGTCTGGGTTGCGTAGGCGGTTGTATTCAGAATCCATCCAGTTATATGCTTCCTTGAGTACCCAGTTCAGTTCTAGTTCAGTGTCCCATTGAGGATATGACTCCACATCACTATGATCTAGCAGCTCATCAGTTCCTCTGGTACCACACTCAGCAGCACTGTTGTTATTCCAGTGTATCAATTCTTCAGCTCAGACAGGGTCATCCCAGCAGTATGTCCCAGAATTGTGTTCCCTCTGGCCCCTTATGATGTACACAGTGGTTCTCTATGTATCTTATAGGTCCCCCTTTTTCGGGCCTCACAGTTACTTTTTTTATGTATCTTGATATGAGCATGGGTATGCCTGCCTCGTCCATATATTGAGATTCTTCCTCATTCATTATTTGAGGCCATGTATATTTCAGGTCCCCATATTTTGGACCCCATTGTTATTGTTGTTCTATATCTTGATATGAGCATGGGAATGCCCGCCTCGTCCATATGTTTAGATGATTCCTCAGTCATTATTGAGGTCATGCACTTTCAGTTTTTGTAGTTTGTTCAGGACCGTTGTTCTCGGCTCTAGTCCGTTTCTTCTCTTCTCCAAATCCTAGGAAAACCATAAAAGACTTATGATGTCTATCGGCCATACGATGAACTCCTGCCCTCACACATCAGGGGGCAATCAGTTAACACCCAAAAAGTGCTCACTACCTCATCTACCCCATTACATGACTCATTTGTCCATATTTCCTACAATATTTTCCTCCAAAATCTTAAAAACCCATTAAAAAGCCTCCAAAAGGCCAAAAAAACCATTAAAAAATCCTCCAAAAGGCCAAAAAACCCCTTTTTCCCCCAAAATAATCCAAAATTCCTCCAAAATAGCAAAAACCCTCTAAAAAGGGAATAAAAAATACAAAAAAGAGGAAAAAGAGGAAAAAAGGAAGCAAAAACCCTGTACAACTGACCTAAACCATATGGTGCCCAAAACCATGGGCCAGCACTCCACCACTAAAAACCTATAAATAGGTGCTGGAGGCCCCTCATTTCATATCCATAGTCAACCACACCCTTACTCTGCCAAAATCACTCCTGAAACCCTAGCTCACCCTTGAGCTACTTTCACATTTGAGTGCCCCTTTGGTCCATTTCCAAAACCTTTTGGAGAAAGAGGAAGGAACAACACTAGAGCTTGGAAGCAACCCTCTTGGATTGCTGCAAAGGCTTCATCAACCTTCACATTGGAGGTATAATCAATACAAAAATATTTTATTATCTTGTTTTTTCTGTTTATGCAAATGCTTAGAGTAGTTTACTGTTTTAGTGTATTATCTTTTATTTACTGTATTTTCTAAACTGCTACTAAGGAATCCCTTCTCCTTAGTAGGTGGCATTTGCACAAGCTAGGGTGGAAACCCTAGCTACAGGGGGAATTAGAACATTGAAATTAGGTCATCTATGATTGTTTTAATGGGTGAGTGTGACATGTCGAGGGTTCTCCTTAAACCCTTGACATTTTGAACAACTACAAACTACTAGGTTGTCAAAAAATAGTTCCATCTCGTGAGAAATTACTGTCGATGAGCCAGGATGGTGACTAGAAGATGGCATGTTACAATTGGTGGGGGTAAAGAGGCTGCCCATTGTCATCCAAAAATTTCTTATGGTATACTTCTCCCGATAAGAGATTACGATGTTTTGAAACAGGTCGAACTCATCGAACTTTCAACAAGATGGTATGAGCTAGAATCTTAAAAATTTCCCATTTGATACTAAAAATTGTTTTTCATGCATTTGAGCCAATTCAACAATCAATGTAGTGCCCTTATCAGGGCACCGGGTCTCTATTATCTAAATGACTAGATATCTCTGCAATTTAAGCAATCACAACTTGAATCTTTTAATTCTACTCAATTCCTTTGACATGCATAATTGGAAAATAACAGCATAATACCTTCTATTTAAGCTGGTTCAGAAAAATACCTGAATCCGTGGATTTTCGGTAAGATAAGAAGATTTTTGTAGTGGATTCTGCAGGTTACCTTAACAACCCGAAATGATGTGTCCACCCTGCCGATCATCTATCATCTTGCTGACCCTAGGAAATCAACGGATTTCCTAGCCCATGAGCCGACAGACCGATAATCCCGATAGCAGCTTTCCATCGAACCTTTCCATGGTAATCATTTCCTGAGTTAACCCCCTCCTCAGTCTTTTCATTTGAGTTACCCACCTCCTCAAAGCTTCGAGTTAACCCCCTCCTTGGCATTTACTCATTTTTCACAAAATAATCCTCACAGTTCTCCCACAATAATCCCCTTACTACTTGTTAAAATCCCCTCTTTATAGGAATCCACCTCCTTCATAAAGTCAACTTCCTTATCACTCCACCGCCCTAGCTGTCGTGGACTTTGGAAGTACAATCATTAATGCATCCCCTTTTAGGGTAAAAAGGTGGAATATATATATTATTATTAAATCCCCCAAGTTCTCAAGCCGTGGAATAATTTATTCAAACAAACCTTTTAATTTATTTGGAATGATTCTGAATAATTAATCAAATGAATAATTTATTTAATTAATTATTCAATCCATTGTGCTTTTATAATAAAAGGTTTATTATTTTATTATTGATTAAATAATAACAATAACAACAATAATAATTAATAATAATAATAATCCAATAAATTGTGAATAGTAATTAAATGTTTATTTGTTTAGTCAATAAGTGTCAACATAGTACTTCTATGTACAGATAATGAAATATACTTAACGGTTTATTTAATCATGATCAGCAATTATCCAGCACACTCTTCTAGTATCAATACTTAACTATCATACTTCATATTGACGACACCTTCATTTGAGGGTACTTACAAGTAATGACCCTTATCTTAATTGTTCATTACAATGTTTACATACAAGACTAATTAACTTATTTTATACATTAGAACTTGATAATCTTTTACTAATTAAATCACTCATTAAATACTTAATGGAGTTATCGAGGATAACTTATAACATTGTTAAATCTTGGTAAGTAGGTTGTAACCAATTTTATTGCGCATGTGCATAGTGTGCATGCGTGGCCAGCGTATGCACAAGACGGACATGTGCTATAAACATACATCATTTTTCCTATGCATATTAGCTAACCAATACTAATAATACTTTATGCAACTGAACAAGTGTACATTCATCATAATATTACTTAAAACATCATTGGTTATTTTATCAGTTAACCTTTAAGATTTCATTTCGTTATTTTTATGATTACATTTGATCAATCATTCAGGTGCAAGGGGAGCTACCTACTACCACTAACTCCGGGTCAAGGAATACCCGACCCTCATCAGTACTAACTATCATATCCTCCCATCCTAACCTACTGCCACATCCTCCCTATCCCTCCTCTGCTAGTAAAAAAGTGGATGTCGGACTCATCGACCTGACCACATAGAACTTGAGAGCGATAGCGTCGGCTAAACAGCGGACCTATCCTCTCCTAGCAGGAATCCGACCATCGTCATCATACATACATGGGGAGCGTGTCTCAGTATGGCCCTCCCACGATCTTGGGTATCATAAGAACATAGGGAGGGAAACACATCCATCCCTCTCAACATACTGGGCCTACGCCCTTATCAAATCATACTTTGCTGCTCTCGAGATTATCAGTCCATGTCATCGTTTCATCAATTTCAGTTGCTAAGGTTTACCGCATGGATTGGTTCTTCTCCGTATATCAGATCAAGTATCCGGCTATCCCATAGCCCTCGTGTCCTGTAGGTTATTATTCCGCAAGATACACCTTTTATAACAAGCATTTCCATTCGATCACCAATTAATCCATATCATTAACATCATTTATTTCACGTCACAATTTCATCACAGGTATGTATGGAATATAACAGTTCTATCAATTTCATCATAGGATGGCATCCACGTACAATGCCATATATTTCATATTTCATCAATGAAAACGCTAAAACATATATTTTCCATTCTATCATCGTCTGATCCATATTGTCAGCATCATTTATTTCATCACATAAAATCATTAAATTGATCACAGCATGATTACCACATCGTATATATATATATCACATTTCCTCCAGGATGATTATCAAACATACACTTTCATTTGAAATAAAAGAATCTCATGATAATCATAACTTAATAACTGCACGAATATAGTAACATCATTAACATAGTAGCAACATATCATCATGTCTATCATGCTGAAAATATAGTTCACGCTGTCTAGCTGAGTCAAACAGATAACAAGCAATAAAGTGAAAGGTGTCTAACTCATAAACATGCCTAGTCAAAATATGGGGCGTTACATACACCCACCCTTCAGGAAACTTCGTCCCAAAGTTATGGTCATAATAATGCCGGGAAAATCTTGATGCCTAACCTCTTCATTCTTGCAAGTAGCAGGTGTTGGCCATAATTGTCCTACTAGTTTTGACTTGATCGGATATGTGGGTATTATACTATGGCTTTGCTTCTTTTATCCCCTGACATATATTCTAATAATTAAAGAATCATTCACATTAATCCTTTTATCGAATCTCTAGAATCCGTAAGGTTATAATCAAGTGCCATCCACCTCAGTATTCTACTTCTTATCGTTTTGCAACATCCTTCAAGTTATAACATCAAGAGAGGTTTACTCCTCGCCAAAAGCTTATATTGATTCAACTTAGCATGAAATCATCAACGATTTAAATTGAAGGTTGTTAGAACTTTTAATCTATAACCGCTCAACATGCAACTACCAAGGACTCTTAATTTTTGCATACTTCTCTTAAGGAAGAGGTTCATGTCCCTTAAACCCTAAGGTCATACATTGTTATTACTTTAGTGTTAATAAGCCATCCGCATCCTTGATAACCATAAGTATTGTAACCAATATTAAATTAGGGGAAGTATCATTTATTAGAATGTTCTCAGTAACTATATCCTACCAGAATGCTTAAGTTCACTGATAGTATCTGTTAGGGTTTTAAAAAACATAAATTTATTCATTGAGGTGCACATCGGTTCCTATTTTGCCTTCATTATTACCCCATTTTCTTGTCTTACTATCTCACTTAACCTAGTTGAGGGTTCGACGCACATTCATTCACGGTAGCTTCATTAGTCCCTCAATAATTCACCTACTTTTATAATTTACTGCTCATTCATTTTGTAATTATTAAATCCTAGTTGTTTCTCAATAATAATTCCCCCATCATGACAATTTAACCTAAGCAAGTCTAGCGGCATATAACCCTTACCTCTTTCTCGCACATACCTAGTTACTTCAATCTCTTTCCACTTACTACACTGAAACATGATTAATTGCACAATACACATAGAAATTTTACGGTGTCGATTTTAATACATAGATATCTCCCATATCTTGATACTAATTAAATTTTCCAATAGGGGAATCCATTCACACATACCTTAAATGTTGACTTACCACCTCTATTTGGAGTGCCTCATACAACTACACATTATCACTAGACATGAGATACACATATAATCTTACTTCCTTTCTTGCCAGTTTTGTAAAGATACCCACTCTCATCAATAATTAATTACATCATCTCTCATATTTGAACACAAATGTATATTATTCAACGATTCAACGCATTTTTAAAGTGGACTCCACTATCATTTTTAACTAATAGAACTAGAACACTTCTTCATTCCTTACAATTCTTAAGGTATATCACCCTGCCATTTCACTTATCAGTAATAAATAACAACAAGAGCATTGTAGCATCATTAAATTAGGAGAACTATTATTTTTTAAAAGGTTTTCATGGCTATTTCTTATCAAAATGCAATCGTTACCGTAATTATTTATTATTCTCATTTTCAAACCAATAGGATTTGTCGGGAACCATTACTTCTTCAATTCCTTAAGAATCTCATAGCTAGTTTTGTTTCCACCCTTCTTCGCAAAGGTAATTACTAGTATTTATCCTAGTATTCCATTGTAATTGTACATCACCATTCTTCCTACCCACAAAAGTGACCTTTATGTATTTTGTAAAAGGCCTTGGTCTACCCCTACAATTTGAACGAGAACATCATTATATTAGGTATGATTAATCCGAAAATCTCTTGCACCATTACACCAATGTTTAACTTAATTAGTCTAAGCCATGTTCCCCCTTAATAAAATAGTCTTTTAATAGGCTTTATATGCAATTCCCCCCCTGGTTTACGTCCATAGTGTTCTTCATAATGTGATTCAAAAGGATACCTATCCTTGTATCCAACAATTCATTTCCTTTCATCATCTTTTCTATGTATTTTTCATTACTCTACATAACATTCATCTTTATTTTTAAATTGGAATTTTACTCGCAATATAATTATGAGGGGTTCACGAGTTTTAGTTTAATTTGCACCTTGCACTAAGTTATCTATATACACGCATTAATGTTTGAGTAATTTGTTGTGGGGAAGCAGCAGCTCAAACACCACTCCATGTTTATTTAACCAAGTTCTCTTATAGAACACAAACAAAGTTTAGACGTGGTTGTCCTAGCAAATTACACAGTCACATAACCATTATACATGTTAATTGCCCAATATGTAAAGCCTATTCAATGCCTATATTTATAATGTCTATATTCATACTTATGAGCAAGGAGCAGTTTGTTAGGATCAACGTGTTGAAATCTATGGTCGTTTTCATTTATGATTTTGTCATGTAGCGAAATTAGCGTCTTAGCATTCAGCTTGCCATGCTCTTTTAGCTGTTCCTTGCTTTCAGATTAAATGTTTGTTTCGTCTCTTCGACTATACGTTGAAGTCTCGACAAGGGTTTTTTTTTTATTTTTTTATTTTTTTTTACTTTTTTTTATTTTTAGTTAAAAAAAAAAATTTGCAATGAATGTGTCACGTTGAAGATATTAAGGTCTGGTTATGACGAAGTTTCATTAGTAGATTAGAACACCAACTTTCCTTCCTTAGTTGGTGTGTAAAAATTTCCACTCTTGGTGCTTTGTATATGAAACACCGACTCTCCCCCCTTTTTTTTTCTAACTTTATACAATTACACCTACATATTTTTTTTTGAATTTAATTTTATGTGGGATGTTGAATATAATAAATACTAAGACAATTTGATATAATACATGAATTATCAAACCCTAGATCTTCACCAAACCACTTAAACCACTCCTTTTTGTTTATTTATATATATATATTCATATTTTTATTTATTTATTTCTTTTCCAAAATTTAAATATTTATATATATATTAAATTTAAATATTTTAAATTTCTCCCTCCAATATAAATTATAATTTAAATTTTATATATAAAAATTTAAATATAATTTCTCCAAATCATTTCAACCTTACTATAATTGACCTAAGAATTTTAAATCTATGATGAACTCCTTCCTTTTTAAGTTGGTAAGTAGCTTTATTTTTTTTATTTTTTTATTTTTTTACAACCATTACATTAAACTAAATTAAATATAAATTAAATTAAATAAATAATAAAAAAAAATATATATATATATATATAAATTAAATTAATTTAAATAAATAATAAAAATATATATATATATATAATTAAATTAAATTAATGACATTAAATTAATTAATTAAAAGACATTAAATTAAATTTTTTTTTTTTTTTTTTGGGTGCCGTGTATCACCCGCACTTTTGGGTGGGGCATTATCTAAGGAAGTCAATGGTCATATTTATATTTTACCACATTGTAAAACTAATTCTCACATATTATTTGTTTTATTTTTATATTAAAAATATAACAAATCAAAATTAGAAATATTTAAAATTCAGTTATGCTAACTGTGGGGTGGCCCATGCTGGTTGTCATCTTTGAATTTCTTAAGCCACATACTAGTACACAGTCATGGACAAATTAATAAACAACAAAAAAAATAAAATGTTACATCCAAATTTATATTTTCAATGCTTTAACATAAGGCATGTTTGTCTTTTAAGATATACTAACTTGATGTAACAAAAGGTGGACATCATGATACATAGACATGAAAACGCACTTTCTCCAGAGGCTTTCGCCCAATTTTGGCAAGATAAATCCACTGCGATGTCGATCTTTAGATCCAACTAGAAACACATCTTTGAGCTCCACAGATTCATTTAGAGATATACCTAAAACTTCGCGGCGGTTGGAACTGTAAGAAGATCGCATTTCCAAGATTGAACAACCATCAGCCACTAGATTATATTCAAGATGGAACAAAACAGCCATCGGCCACCATAGTATTTCTAAATTATTTCCAAGATGGAACACCCATCGCCCATCATAGCAGCGACTCCAAGGAAGATCGACGGCTCCTTTTTTACTCCGCGTTGGCAACATGCATGCACGTTAACGGAGGTTGGTGGTCACGGTAAGAAAATGGCTGTCACACGTGTCCAATTCTCACTCATCCACATATGAAAAGGCGGTTTTGTAAACCACTCAAGGGCGACGCGGAAACCGCCTGACGTGGCACCAACTCCACTCCCTATTTAAGGAGGAATGAGGTTTATTTTTTTTTGCGTTGTTGGACTGCTCCTCGCGTGAAGAGCTCGCGGGTGCCGAGCGCTAGGGTTTGGCCCTACTTCACTGCCACCTCCCATATCCCTTTCCACCTTCACCTCTGCACAGGCATGACGGATAACGGAATGGCTATAGTGGCGGGCGTGGATGCTCGGGCTGTAATGGTGAGTGTGGGCTCTCTTCAACTTGGTAGATGGTCGATGATAATGTGAGCTCTTGCGTGAGCTTAGCGCTTGAGCTGTTGTTTAGGGCGTGGTCTCCATTTGACCTGGCAGAGTGTCATGGAATGAAGGAGCTTTGCAATTTCCCAGTGGGAGACAGTTTCCGAAGATTGATTTACTTATCAAGAAAGTTTTTTTTTTTTCATTTATCGGCAATAATGCAAGCAGGGCTAAGCACAGTGCAGCAGACGCTAACTCCGGAGGTGGCAAGCATCTTAAATCATGCCATAACAGAAGCTTGTCACCATGGGCACGGGCCGAACAATTCCTCTACATGTCGTTATGACGTTTTGGGCAGCCACTACTAGCCATCTGCACCAGGCTTGCTAGGCTGTGACTCAGGTGAACATAGAAGTGGTCTGAAATTGAGAACTATCAAGCTCGAGTACTTCTTCAGGACGTCGTGGTTACCAGGTGAGGCCATCCCTTGAGGGGTACGAATCAAGAGCAGGGTAAGCAGAGAAAAAAAAAAATATATTGCTACCTCAGATCTCTCAACCATTAACTCTGCCAGTGTGTGGAAGATTTCAACAGAAAGGGTTTGGTGGATTTGTAAAGTCATAGGATAACATTTAGTAGTTAAAATGGAAACATTTTTGGCTCTTCAAGGCGAATCTAAGAAAAATAGTAAAGTGAATATTTTCCCGAAAATGGAGTTAAAGCATCTATCAAAACCAGATAGAAAGACACGGGTCTCGACTCGTCTTTTCTGATATTCGCATATCTATGTTTTTCTTTTGTAAAAGTATTATGTATTGTAATGAAGAACAATTTCTAAGGTTTTCTGGTTAACTCCAAATATAACCTGTAGAATAACTAAAAAAAATGAAGAACTTTGTTCGTGTATGCCGGAAGAAGGTTGGTAGGGTTCGTATTTAAATTTATATTGGAGGAAATGTGATATAGAGTATTTATATATATATTTTTTTAAATTTTGACAAGTATGACGAAGGTCTGCTTCCCACTTTGTATTTACATGCTGTATAGTTCAGCTGCAGTTTTATTTTAATACAAAAATACCCATTTCTTGTTTTGTATTAACATGGTGTACAGTTCAGCCACAGTTTTATAATTATTTTAATACAAAAAATACCCATATGCGAGGTAGACGAATTGGCGTTGGAGCATATTTAGCTATAGCCATTGAGGGCAGATACAGAAGTGAGCTTTAGGGCTTTGAGCATTTAATAAAAAATTTTGAAGGATTTTTCTTTCTATTTAGAGGTGAATGTACTGTTTTGTCAACCGTAATTATGAATTGCGGTTTTATTTGATTTCTTATATTGGAAGGTTCGTTTCTGCGACAATCCAATTTCTATGTAGTTTTAAGTTTCTATGTTGGGCTGGTAGATTGTATCAGACATAGTTCGCTTAATGTAAATTCTGACTTAACTAGTTATAATAAATTAATTTGTAACAACCTGGTAAATGGTGGTTGCGTTTCAAGGGATGCTATTGTCTTCCTCATCCTTGCGATTTCAATATGAAATCTTAATTTAAATTTAGTAATGTATTTTAATTATCATAATAATGAGTAATAAGAAATATTGCTCTTTCGAAATGTTTACCACAAAATAAATATGAATTTGATTTTACAGATAGTTCTTCAATATTGTTATAGAATATCATATTCATTGTCTTGTCGATTTTATTTATAGCAATATTGTGTGCCCAATCTCAGATTTTCTGTCAATTACTATAGGAAAGGTTCTTTTTTTTTTTTTTTCAAACAAAGATCGAACTCTGTATTTTTCATATTTTTTTTTTTAAACCGTTGTTTTGATTTTTGGAACAGCTCATCCATTACGATTTTCTTTAGTAAGAAGATCTGGAACAAGTTTTTTTTTTTTTTTTTTTAAATTTCACTCAGGAATTACTCCATGATTATTTGTAATATTTAAAATATTACATTAAACATAAGATAATAATTTCATATCAATCTAACTATATTATAAAATTCATAAATATGATTCGTAAAATATGTTGGTCTTTAGGCTATACTTGCCTGCATTTTACGTACATACATTTTCATTATTTGCAAATATATATTTTTTTTCATAAGTATACATTTATTAACCTAGTTTTTCTGTTATATCGCAGGAAGAATATGCCCATCCATCATAGATCTGGAGTATGGGAGTTCGTTTACTTTACCGGCAGCCTCCTAGCTTTTCTCCCAATTTTATGTTCAATTTTCGGGGTGGAGGGTGCTAGGTTTACTCAAACTTTCAAACTTTTATATATATATTCAAGTCCTGTTTCTGTTAAGCGTTATAAATAATAGAAAAGGGCTATTCAAGTTATCTACCCTTTTGTTGCAGACATCCCGTTGTTTGTTATTTTCTAGTAAATTTCACTATAATTCCAGGAGTAGTTAGGCCCTAAGGTCTCAGGGTTTGAGCCTCGGCTCTGATACGAAATGTAGTGCCCTTATCAGGGCACCGGGTCTCTATTATCTAAATGACTAGATATCTCTACAATTTAAGCAATCATAACTTGAATCTTTTCATTCTACTCTATTCCTTTGACATGCATAATTAGAAAATAACAGCATAATACCTTCTATTTAAGCTGGTTCAGAAAAATACCTGAATCCGTGGATTTTCGGTAAGATAAGAAGATTTCTATAGTGGATTATGTAGGTTACCTTAACAACCCGAAATGATGTGTCCACCCTGCCGATCAGCTATCATCTTGCTGACCCTAGGAAATCAAGGGATTTCCTAGCCCCCGAGCCCACAGACCGATAATCCCGACAGCAGCTTTCCATCGAACCTTACCATGGTAATCATTTGCTGAGTTAACCCCCTCCTCAATCTTTTCATTTGAGTTACCCACCTCCTCAAAGCTTCGAGTTAACCCCCTCCTCGGCATTTCCTCCTTTTTCACAAAATAATCCTCACAGTTCTCCCACAATAATCCCCTTACTACTTGTTAAAATCCCCTCTTTATAGGAATCCACCTCCTTCATAAAGTCAACTTCCTTATCACTCCACCGCCCTAGCTGTCGTGGACTTTGGAAGTACAATCATTAATGCATCCCCTTTTAGGGTAAAAAGGTGGAATATATATATTATTATTAAATCCCGCAAGTTCTCAAGCCGTGGAATAATTTATTCAAACAAACCTTTTAATTTATTTTGAATGATTCTGAATAATTAATCAAATGAATAATTTATTTAATTAATTATTCAATCCATTATGCTTTTATAATAAAAGGTTTATTATTTTATTATTGATTAAATAATAACAATAACAACAATAATAATTAATAATAATAATAATCCAATAAATTGTGATTAGTAATTAAATGTTTATTTGTTTAGTCAATAAGTGTCAACATAGTACTTCTATGTATAGATAATGAAATATACTTAACGGTTTATTTAATCATGATCAACAATTATCCAGCACACTCTTCTAGTATCAGTACTTAACTATCATACTTCATATTGACGACACCTTCATTTGAGGGTACTTACAAGTAACGACCCTTATCTTAATTGTTCATTACAATGTTTACATACAAGACTAATTAACTTATTTTATACATTAGAACTTGATAATCTTTTACTAATTAAATCACTCATTAAATACTTAATGGAGTTATCGAGGATAACTTATAACATTGTTAAATCTTGGTAAGTAGGTTGTAACCAATATTATTGCGCATGTGCATAGTGTGCATGCGTGGCCAGCGTATGCACAAGACGGATATGTGCTATAAACATACGTCATTTTTCCTATGCATATTAGCTAACCAATACTAATAATACTTTATGCAACTGAACAAGTGTACATTCATCATAATATTACTTAAAACATCATTGGTTATTTTATCAGTTAACCTTTAAGATTTCATTTCGTTATTTTTATGATTACATTTGATCAATCATTCAGGTGCAAGGGGAGCTACCTACTACCACTAACTCCGGGTCAAGGAATACCCAACCCTCATCAGTACTAACTATCATATCCTCCCATCCTAACCTACTGCCACATCCTCCCTATCCCTCCTCTGCTAGTACAAAAGTGGATGTCGGACTCATCGACCTGACCACATAGAACTTGAGAGCAATAGCATCGGCTGAACAGCGGACCTATCCTCTCCTAGCAGGCATCCGACCATCGTCATCACACATACATGGGGAGCGTGTCTCAGCACGGCCCTCCCATGATCTCGGTTATCGTAAGAACATAGGGTGGGAAACACGTCCATCCCTCTCAACATACTGGGCCTACGCCCTTATCAAATCATACTCTGTTGCTCTCGAGATTATCGGTCCATGTCATCGTTTCATCAAATTCGGTTGCTAAGGTTTACTGCATGGATAGGTTCTTCTCCATATATCAGATCAAGTATCCAGCTATCCCATAGCCCTCGTGTCCTGTAGGTTAGTATTCTGCAAGATACACCTTTTATAACAAGCATTTCCATTCGATCACCAATTAATCCATATCATTAACATCATTTATTTCATGTCACAATTTCATCACAGGTATGTATGGAATATAACAGTTCTATCAATTTCATCATAGGATGGCATCCACGTACAACGCCATTTATTTCACATTTCATCAATGAAAACGCTAAAACATATATTTTCCATTCTATCATCGTTAGATCCATATTGTCAGCATCATTTATTTCATCACATAAAATCATTAAATTGATCATAGCATGATTACCACATCATATATATATATATCACATTTCCTCCATGATGATTATCAAACATACACTGTCATTTGAAATAAAAGAATCTCATGATAATCATAACTTAATAACTGCACGAATATAGTAACATCATTAACATAGTAGCAACATATCATCATGTCTATCATGCCGAAAATATAGTTCACGCTGTCTAGCTGAGTCAAACAGATGACAAGCAATAAAGTGAAAGGTGTCTAACTCATAAACATGCCTAGTCAAAATATGGGGTGTTACAATCAACATATATATACTATGAAATACTGTAATTGGTGTGGTTAAATAGTAAAGGGAAATTTAGTAAGAGTATATAATTTTAAGTGGACACATAAAAACATAGAATATACAAAATTTACCAGTGATAGCAGATAACAGATACTTCTACACGCAAACATCCGCTACATTTGATAGCGGATAATTCTACACGCATTTTCACAAAATATTTTGTTCTGGTGAATTTATTACATATAAGCGCATAGGTGCGGCATAACATTACATGCACCATTGTACAAGTTTTAAAGATGGTGTGTTTTACTTATGTACGCATTGGTGAGACTTAACAAAAGGTGCACTAAAAATGCCGAAAATCAATATTTAAAAAAATCACATGAACCCTTTTTTCCCTAAATTAAAAAAGGGAAGCAATTTTAATCTCGAAAAGTAAATCGAAATAGTCTTTAAAATCCAATAACCAAAATAGTAACTCACTGTTTTTCCAAAATTTTAAGGGTAGAGTTCTTGAAATGAGAATTACATGGAACAAGTTTGGCACAACAAGGAGGAGTTACGAGGGACGAAATTTCATAGGTATGCTGAATCAAACCAATCCCCTCCATGATAGAAGTTTCAAGCATCTGAGTATTGATGTAGATATTATAACCTTATTTAGAGTTTAACTAGATGTACAAAAAAAAAAACTTCATACTGACCTTCAATGTTGCAACCATATTTTCTCCCTGCTTCTTTTCGTTTTATGTGGCTACAAAATTCTTCATTAGGGTTTAAATCCCTCTATTGTTATACAAAATTATGATTTCACCTTGTTAGCACTTAGATTTTATTCCGGTTGTAAAAGAATAACACCTAAGGTAACCTATTTCAAACCAAGCTTTAGGTAGAAAACTCAGCCATTTTTCCACCAGAGAGGGCTCTCTCACGATATATATATAAAGGCTAAAATATATAAAAGTTCTCTCAAAATTTATCAAAAGGATTTTCTGGTTGAAAAGGAAAACAAGAAATGTTGGGCATGGAGTCAAAGTTTCAAATATATAATATGTCAGTAAGAGATTTATACCAAACAGATTTCCACAGAGGCAAGATAGCAATCATATCACAGTCAATTTGATTTTTTCAGGTGGTATAGAAAGAAGTAATGACATTCCATCAACAACAGGCATCTAACTGGGATGAATCCATTGTCAACTTTGGAGAAAATAGTGAATATTTAAATGCGATAAGACGAGGCATAACCAGTATGAATCTCGAGTTATTTCAAGTGTTCATTTAAATATAGACGAAAAACATAATGGAAGATATAACATAGAGAGTAAACATGCACATATAAAGGTAAAGGAAAAAACAGACTGTAAAGCTGATCAACACATGAATCTCTGGTCTCAAAAGATACGTATTTTCACTGTACTGCCTTTATTTATCAAAAAATAGACTTCAAAACATACTTGTCTCTCAAAGAATTTCCAACCCCTTCAAAAATGACTCTCATTGTTTTTATACAAAATTCAGAAGAAGCTTGACATAACTGCTTCTTCTAACTAATAACTGAAAATACTTTAACTCGAAAGATAACTGTCTTTGAGCAATAGATAACTGTCTGCAAATAATATTACAAATTTAAAATAAAAGTATCTTTTCGCCACTTGGCAAGAGTTTTGAATGCATCTATGAATGGACAGAATATCTTGTCCTTCCATATTTGTTCACATAATTCCATTGGTCGGCTGTGGGTAAATCATAGTTGATCATTTATTTTACCAAGACTCGCATTTCAACGTGACCTGCATAAGAAGCAGGAAGAAGATTCTCATAGGTTGAGATCAGCATATTCAAGATTTCAAAGTCTTCCGCTATTTTCTCCATTAAAATTTTTCCTGTAAGCATATGATCCAATTGCTGAAATTTTCTGTGATCCATTCTTATGTCAAACAACACCTCTTATATTCATTAGGAGGAATCAATTCATTCTTTTCATTCCAAAAAGCAGGGAATCCTTTATTTATTAATTTTTCAAATTGCTTCTTAAACTTTACTACTTCTTCCCGTATTTCTCTAGCTTTAGCTTCAATATTTTCAACTTGCGAGTACTTTCCCACGATCCTTCTGGCCCATGTAATGACTGAAATTCTATTCATTATATTCATGGCTGTCAAGTCTTCTTCAGTTAGACTGTTTAAGAATGTTATAGCTTTCTGGGCTAGTTCTTTTGGATTTTTATTTAAGTTCTCCCTGACTGCTCTGCAAATTTCGAAGGCATCTTTGGCTACCTTTTCTTTGACTCTTATGTAATCCAGATATGGTCTTAATTTTTCAACTTCCTTTATAATTTGGTCCCATACCATGTGTTTGCAACCTTGCATAACAGCTTGCCCTGTCACATGAGCTGCCAATCCTTTATTATTATCAATTAATTCCTGATTCCTTGGCTGCAAAGTTTTTATTTCCTTATTTTTAATTTCATTTTCTTTTTTCAGCTTCTGCATTTCCATCTTCAATTATTTGATTTCACCTTCTTTCAAACTTACTTTGGACATGGCTTGTAAAATACCATCTACTCTAGTTTTATCTTCATTTGTGTCTGTTTGTACCTGTTGCTGACCACTTTCTGCTAATCTTTTCCTTGCTTCCTCCAACTGCTCTTCTAAAATGATTTTCTCTTTTTCCCAATGATCTTTTTCATCAGATAGCTTTAACATTTTTGCAGTAACATCGTTTACCTCATTAGATAATTCTTCTTTTTCTTTTTCTAGTACCGTTAGTTCTACTCCTTGGATAAGCACAGTGTCTGGAATTTTTAGCTTTCGTCTTAACATCAGAATCGTATCATCTTTTTCTTTGAGCAATTTTGTTGCTACATCTCCCTCTTTATTTATCAAATCTACTTGCAATTTTTTAATTTGTTGTTGTCGAGACTTATTTTCTGCCTTCTCCCGTCTCAACTGATTATTCAATTTATCCAATAAATTTTTCAATTTGTCCGCCTTTAATATTGCCCCCAAATAATCTGAATATATAACTTCTCCTATTTGTCTGTGCAATAAAATTGTATTTGGGGCATTTGTTTTAGACAAATCTACTTTCATCTCTGAAATCTTATCTTTTGTGACAACTGAAAATTTCAAAGAATTCTCTCTGATATTTCTGCTAGTAAATAAACTTACTTCAGTATTGGATATATTTCTATCTTTTAGAAATAGCTGACTGGTTTGCTTAGAGGATTCCTGTTTATTCTGACTATGTTCATTAAATACATCCATCATATTCTGGGGTCTATTTACATCACCCTCTACTGGGGTTTCTTCAATATTGTATTCTTTAACCATAACCTCTGGCATTTTTTCTATCGAGTGCGCACCTTCCCAGATGCGGACGAACATCGGCCATTGATTTTGTTTCAGACATATATCATCTCTCCGATTTCTATTGACGTACGGCGTATTTCCTTACGTTTTCTCCATCTGCCACGTACCATGTCCCACCACGCCACGTGCTATGGCCCACCGCGCCTTTTTATTTGGTGGTTCCGCACGGCGTTGTGGTGGTTTATGATACCACTCACTCACATATGCGGACTGATGAGATTAGGACACATGCCCGGTGGTATTGAGTCTGCAACCACTCACAACTCTTTGCAACCGATCACTTTGGCGGTGCGGGAAATTGTATTAGCCGTCGATCTTGATCCTTATCATCTCTTCCATCGAAACTTGATCTAGATTTAATCTTTTCAAAGATTTGTTTTCGGATTTTGCATATGTGGGTTTTTCCTTCTTGTTTTTTGTATTTCAAACCTTTTCTTCAACTTATTTGTGGTAATTTCACTTCCTTTGGATTATTTTGGCAAAAACGTTTTAGGATTTGAGCATTTTCAGATATAGTGTCAACAACTGGCTCCAACTGGGGATGCTATCCTCCCTGTGAGGTAGCAAAGAACATCGTAGACCAAGTGCCTGATCCATTGGGCTGCATTCAAACTTTTTTTTTTTTTGAAAAGATATTTACACTGTACAAAAACTCTCTTTCACCTCTGTCTTTTAAGAAAGATAATGTTTGAGGTGTCTCCCATTTACTGGTCCTCCAGGATAGAAATCTCCATTGCAATTTTTTAGGATAAATGCATTTTCCCCTTGACATCCTGCAACAATATATGGACCTTTCCATAAATGCTCAAACTTTCCATGGTGATCTTCATTTCTGGAGTCCCACTTCAAAACCAAATCATTTATCTGAAAATCCTTTTCTTTAACCTTTCTGTCAAAATTTTTCTTCATTTTTTCTTGATGCATTTGGGTTTTGTTATATGCTTTTTCTCTGACTTCATTCAATTCTATCATTTGATTTATTCTCCTTTGCATATGATTTGGTTCTTCATCAACTTCTTGTAATAATTTCATAACTGGCAAACCCAAAGAAACAGGGAAAATTACCTCTGTGCCATACACCAACTGGAAAGGGGAAGTGCCAATTGCTCTCTTTGTACTGATTCTATCCGCCCACAAAGCATATTTTAGTTTAGTGTGCCAAGCCCTCTTGTTATCTTCTAGCAACTTTTTTATGATTCTCACTAAACTTTTATTAGAAGATTCGGCCAACCCATTCCCTTGTGGATAATAAGTAGTTGAATGATTCAGATGTATGTGATATTTATGACAAAAATTTATCATCTTTTTTGACTTGAGTGCTGGAGCATTATCTGTCACTATCCGTTTAGGACAACCAAACCTGGACAAAATGTTTTCTTCCAAAAAGTTCATAATCACTGTTTCTGTGGCATTTCTAGTTGGGATGGCTTCAATCCATTTTGTGAAATAATCTATAGCAATTAGAATCCACTTATGTTTCCCTGAAGAATTTGGGTTAATCTCACCAATAAAATCTATTCCCCACTGTTGGAAAGGTGCTTCAATTGAAATAGGTTTCAACGGAAATGGCAATAATTCTCTTTTTCCGTAAAAAATTTGACATTCATGACATTTCGTTACTTCTTTATATACATCTGAATACATGCTGGGCCAATAAAAACCAGCTCTAAGGATTTTGTTCACGGTAGCCTTCCATGAATGATGTCCCCCACACATACCTTTATGAAATTCCACCATAATATGTTGCGCTTCGTTCTCTAATAGACAATTCAACAGGATTCCTCTGGGATCTGTCCAGAATAAATTTCCATCTAATATGCAAAACTTGGTTGCTTTCAATTTTACTGATCGTGCCCTAGTTTTTTCCATATTCATCGGTGCTTGGAGATTCTGCAAAACATATACAATATCTGCGTACCAGGGGGATAAAGAGAAATATTCAATTATTTGTGAATTTGGAACATTTTCGGTCGAAGTTTCAGAAAGAAAATTCATACCGAGAGAGTCCCAATTTTTTTCTGTCATCATTTTAGCCAAACCTTGGCTTTTTATCAGTTTTGTAGGTTTAATGTCCAGATCATATTCCAATAACACTGCTATCCATTTTGCTCTTTTCCCTTCAGGATCTGGCTGGGTAAGAATATCTTTCACTGCTGCAGATGGAACATGTGTTATTATATGAGAATGCAAAATGTATATCCTGAAATCCTTCAATGCTTTCACTAAAGCATAAGCTTGTTTCTCCATAATGTTGTATTTTAATTCTGCATCTCTCAGAATCTTACTAAAAAATGCAATTGGCTGTTTCGTACCTTCTTGATTCTTTTCCAACAATACCCCAGCTACTGTATGTTCTGATGCATAGGTAAACATAATGAAATCCTTTGTATAATCTGGACTAATTAACACTGGTGCTTCAGTCAATGCTCTTTTAATATTATCAAAGGATTGTCTTTCTTCTTCAGTCCATTTAATTTCCTTCTCTTTCCTTAGTATTTAAGTTATGTTTCTCAAAATCTTAGCGAAACTATGAATGAACCTTCTTAACCAATTTACCCTTCCAATAAATGACTGAATCTCTTTCTTGCTCCTAGGGATTCCCACCTTTTGTATCGCAGATACTCTCTCTGGGTCAATCTGAATGCCTTCTTTTGATATGATGTGTCCCAATAATCTTCCTTCTTCCATGCAAAAATGAGATTTCTTTGGATTTAAGGAAATCCCAAATTTTCTACATTTTAGAAAAACTCTTTCCAGATGCTTCCAGTGATCGGCAGCGTTCTTTGAATAAACTGTGATATCATCCATGTATACTACCACAAATTTGTCCCTTTCATCTGCAAATGCAATATCCATGGCTCTCTGAAAAGTTGCGCCTACATTCATCAAACCAAATGGCATTTTGGCGTACATAAATGTTCCCCATGGAGTAGTAAAAGTAGTTTTTTCTTGATCTTCTGGGTGAACGTTAATTTGATTATAACCTGAGAAACCGTCTAACATGGAAATTCTTTCGGCTCCCATAACTTTCTGTAAAATCTGATCCATTTTAGGGAGTGGATAATTATCTTTCAAAGAAACTCTGTTCAAATTTCTAAAGTCTACACACAGCCTTATTTCACCATTCTTTTTCCTTACTGGTACTAGGTTTTCCAACCACTTAGAAAACCTTAAGGACACAATTATCTTAGCATCAAACAGTTTTCCCACCTCTTTTTCTATCACTGGAAGCAACTTGGGATTTATTCTTCTTAATTTCTGCTTAAAAGGCTTTTCATCAAGTTTTATAGGAATTGTATGCTGTATAACAGAAACATCATATTCTTTCAGGTCCTCATAACTCCAAGCAAAAACATCCGAAAATATTTTCATCACTTCCACACTTGTATCCTCTTCCTTTCTTGGTAATTTCTTTGAAAGTTTCACCAATTTGGGATCCTTTTCAGAACCTAAATTGTAATCTTTTACATCTTCAGGTTTAGGTTCTACTTTTGGATTTTTCACCACATCATTCTTATCAAACAATTTTTATAAAGGAATTAAACCGCTCGGGATAACATTATTCTTGAGCTGAATTATATCCTTACCCCCAATCCTTTTCTTGAACTTTTCTGTTTCTTCTGGGGACTCTACTTCGTCTGGACTAGCTCCAGCATCTTCTGCATCAATAGACCTATAATTGAATTCATCTATCATTTCTAAAAAGCGTTTAATCTGTTGATCATCTTCAAAAACCTGCCAATGTTTGATATTGTCTGGGATAGATGGTCTGTGTATGACCTCAATATCATATTTCTTTTTAGAAAAGATAGGAGTTTTGAATGCAGCTCCTGCAGTGGCCAAAGAATCTGCTACAGTGTTGCTAACTTTAGGAATTGAAATGACATCATGTTCATCGAAAAAAATTTCCAGTAAATCCCACACTTCATTCCTATATGACCTCATTTTAGGGTGTTTGGTCTGATAAATAGCTTTTACCTGATTTATTGCCAATTCGGAATCTCCAAACACCTCAATCTTTTTTTCTTTTAAATCTCTCAACACGTTCAACCCCAGAATCAAAGCTTCATATTCTGCAACATTGTTGGTACATTCAAAATTCAATTGGTAAGAAAACATTAGGAATTCTCGGTCAGGTGTAATCATCCATACTCCCGCACCAGCGCCTTCTCTGCTTCTAGCCCCATCAAAGTGCATCGTCCAGGTCCCTTCTTTTCTGATCTTTTCTCTTAACAATCTTTCTTTTTCATTTTCTTTAGGTTCAATTAAATCAATCTTTTCTTTAGATTCAACATCATTGTACAAAATACAAGAACACAAATTTGTGTCTACTGCATATATAGCATGCTTATCAGGTTCTTTCAAGTCACTTACCAAATAAGCAGCCATCTTCTCAGCATATAATCTTCTGTGTACCCCCAATGCCGGAATAGTAGCAAAAGACATATCCATCTGCAGAGTCCCTTTTAACTTCGAAGCCCACGACCTGGACAATAACATCCCAAACTTTGCTGGAATATCGGTAGCCACCACATCCATAATAATAACTTTTGCTGGTATTTTACTGAGATTGATTGTCAAATCTTTTATCAACCCTAAACATTTAACTTTCCTTGAATCAAAAGAAAACAAGTCATCATATGGTCTTGTGATTTCCAATCCCAAAGATTCTACTACAAGTTTTGGCATCAGATTATGAGAAGCTCCTGAGTCTAACATACAATTATGCACAACTTTATCATGAACATTCAAATTCACATAGAAAGGAGAAATTTCCCCAAAACTATTATCCTCCATTCTTGAACCCAGGCAGATATTAGGAGTATCATCATCTAATTCCATAGTATCTATTTCCACTCGATTTTCTACTTGCATCATCTTAAAAATTTGTTCCTTGTATTCTTGATTCTTCAATATCTCATTAAAAGGTACCGAAATCTTGACTTTCGACATTTCACTCTGTATATTGAAAGGAACCAAATTTTTATCACCTTCCTTTATCGAGTCTTTCTTGTTATCTGAAATTACTTTTGGCACATCTTCATTTTCTTTTCTTCTCGTTTGCTGTTCATACTGACTAGTAGAAGGTTTATCTGTAGTTCCTTTTGATTTACCCATTGGTTCTTTTCCTTTGTCTATTATAACGTCTCGGTTTCTCAGATTTATCTTTCTTTGAAGATCGTTTATAGCATTTTGGTAACCAATCTGGTATTGGTCAATTTTCGTCTCCAAATTACAACATTCCCCTTCTGCAAGGAACATATCATGCTCTTGTTTAGTCAGATACACTTCTAAATAAGAACTGCCACAATGGTGAATATCACTCTCAGGTATATCAGCTTCAACTTCTCCAGCAATATAATTTTTAGGGAAAGGAGGTCTGATTTGATCTTCTTCTGCATTCCTTGGGTTTCGCTACTCTCTCGGCCTTATAGCTGGAACAAAGGGTCTCCTAAAATTTGGGTTTCTGATTTGAGGTTCTACTTGTTCTTTATTTGGAGCTTTGTTATCCACCACTAACCTTTCTAATAACTTTTCCATAGTTTTCATCATTGCTTCAAATTTTACATCTATGGAAGAAGAAGAAGATGCTGCATTTTGATTATCTTCTCTAATTTTCTTTCTGTCCATATCTTTATGTCTCATTTTTCCAGAAGCCATCATATTAGCTTCAACTTCTACTGCATCTTTCATCATTATTGCCAAAGTAGTAGATCTTCTTTCTCTTAATGTGCATGAAAAATCACCTTCAAAAGCATCTGCGTAATGTAACTTGGCTACTCCCACTGGAGGTTTTATATCTGCAGGGATAGAATTATAGACTTTCATAAATCTAGCAGAGAACTCTTGAACTAACTCAAAACCTCATTTTTTCAGATTATTATATTGTGTCAACACCTATGAAAGATTTTTCTGGTCTTCCCATCTTTCGATAAAAAGAGTTGTAAAAGCATCTTAATTAGCAATTGATCCAGCAGCTAAACCTCTAAACCATTTTTTGATTTCACCCCTCAAGCTTTGGTCAAACAACCTCATTTTTGCATCATCATAATCCACTTCTTCTAAATCAATGAAATCACTAAAGTTATCAACATGTTGCTGTGCTGTATAACTACCCTCATTATCAAAAGTAAAGATTCTCTATCCATAATTTTGAGGTAAGTCATGTAAAGCCGCAGGCAAAACCAGTGGGGCAAATCTCGCAGCCATGGGTGGTGGGTTACAAGGTGGAACAATCACTGCCTATTGTCTATTACTTTGCATAGGTATTCTTTGGGCTTTGGGTATTCTGGACCCCACCCTTTCAGATTTTTGTAATTTTTCCCAAACAGATTTTAAAGAATAATCCCACAAACTTTTTGGGTCAACTTTTGTTTCTTTCAAATTGGAATCTGACTTAGTTCTAAGCAAAATATTTTCACTTGAACCAATATTTTATTCCTCAAACAGATTTTCTTGCAAAGAAGGGAATATATTTGAAAACTGAGAAATACCTTCTTTCATCTTTCCTTTGCTTTTATCCGTCTTGAGGAGCTTTTCTGGATTATCCACGCTTGAGAAGAACTGTAAACCAGGATTTCTTCTTGTAGCCACAATGTCTTTCTTAGAATATCTTAAAAAAACCTTAAGAAATTGTCACAAGTGAAGTCACCATGGCAATATCTACAACCAACTTATCTCAAACTTCCTTGCCCAAGAAATTTGACCTTTCTTTGTCGTTTCTCCCAGGGAAAATTTCACTTTCGTTCCCCGGCAACGACGCCAAAATGTTAGCACTTAGATTTTATTCCGGTTGTAAAAGAATAACACCTAAGGTAACCTATTTCAAACCAAGCTTTAGGTAGAAAACTCAACCATTTTTCCACCAGATAGGGCTCTCTCACGATATATATATAAAGGATAAAATATATAAAAGTTCTCTCAAAATTTCTCAAAAGGATTTTCTGGCTGAAAAGGAAAACAAGAAACGTTGGGCATGGAGTCAAAGTTTCAAATATATAATATGCCAGTAAGAGATGTATACCAAACATATTTCCACAGAGGCAAGATAGCAATCATATCACAGTCAATTTGATTTTTTCAGGTGGTATAGAAAGAAGTAATGGCATTCCATCAACAACAGGCATCTAACTGGGATGAATCAATTGTCAACTTTGGAGAAAATAGTGAATATTTAAATGCGATAAAACGAGGCATAACTAGTATGAATCTCGAGTTATTTCAAGTGTTCATTTAAATATAGAAGAAAAACATAATGGAAGATATAACATAGAGAGTAAACATGCACATATAAAGGTAAAGGAAAAAACAGACTATAAAGCTGATCAACACATGAATATCTGGTCTCAAAAGATACGTATTTTCACTGTACTACCTTTATTTATCAAGAAATAGACTTCAAAACATACTTGTCTCTCAAAGAATTTCCAACCCCTTCGAAAATGACTCTCATTGTTTTTATACAAAATTCAGAAGAAGCTTGACATAACTGCTTCTTCTAACTAATAACTGAAAATACTTTAACTTGAAAGATAACTATCTTTGAGCAATAGATAACTGTCTCCAAATAATATTACAAATTTAAAATAAAAGTATCTTTTCTCCACTTGGCAAGAGTTTTGAATGCATCTATGAATGGACAGAATATCTTCTCCTTCCATATTTGTCCACATAATTCCATTGGTTGGCCGTGGGTAAATCATAGTTGGTCATTTCTTTTACCAAGACTCGGATTTCAACGTGACCTGCATAAGAAACAGGAAGAAGATTCTCACAGGTTGAGATCAGCATATTTAAGATTTCAAAGTCTTCCGCTATTTTCTCCATTAAAATTTTTCCTGTAAGCATATGATCCAATTGCTGAAATTTTCTGTGATCCATTCTTATGTCAAACAACAACCTCTTATATTCATTAGGAGGAATCAATTCATTCTTTTCATTCCAAAAAGCAGAGAATCCTTTATTTATTAATTTTTCAAATTGCTTCTTAAACTTTACTACTTCTTCCCGTATTTCTCCAGCTTTAGCTTCAATATTTTCAACATGCGAGTACTTTCCCAAGATCCTTCTGGCCCATGTAATGACCGAAATTTTGTTCATTATATTCATGGCTGTCAAGTCTGCTTCAGTTACACTGTTTAAGAATGTTATAGCTTTTTGGGCTACTTCTTTTGGCTTTTTATTTAAGTTCTCCCTGACTGCTCTGCAACTTTCGAAGGCATCTTTGGCTACCTTTTCTTTGACTCTTATGTAATCCAGATATGGTCTTAATTTTTCAACTTCCTTTATAATTTGGTCCCATACCATGTGTTTGCAACCTTGCATTGAAGCTTGCCCTGTCACATGAGCTGCCAATCCTTTATTATTATCACTTAATTCCTGGTTCCTTATCTGCAAAGTTTTTATTTCCTTATTTTTAATTTCATTTTCTTCTTTCAGCTTCTGCATTTCCATCTTCAATTCTTTGATTTCACCTTCTTTCAAACTTACTTGGGACATGGCTTGTAAAATACCATCTACTCCAGTTTTATCTTCATTTGTGTCTGTTTGTACCTGTTGCTGACCACTTTCTGCTAATCTTTTCCTTGCTTCCTCCAACTGCTCTTCTAAAATGATTTTCTCTTTTTCCCAATGATCTTTTTCATCAGAGAGCTTTAACATTTTTGCAGTAACATCGTTTACCTCATTAGATAATTCTTCGTTTTCTTTTTCTAGTACCATTAGTTCTGCTCCTTGGATAAGCACAGTGTCTGGAATTTTTAGCTTTCGTCTTAACATCAGAATCGTATCATCTTTTTCTTTGAGCAATTTTGTTGCTGCATCTCCCTCTTTATTTATCAAATCTACTTGCAATTTTTTAATCTGTTGTTGTCGAGACTTATTTTCTGCCTTCTCCTATCTCAACTGATTATTCAATTTATCCAGTAAATTTTTCAATTTGTCCGCCTTTAATATTGCCCCCAAATAATCTGAATATATAACTTCTCCTGTTTGTCTGTGCAATAAAATTTTATTTGGGGCATTTATTTTAGACAAATCTACTTTCATCTCTGAAATCTTATCTTTTGTGACAACTGAAAATTTCAAAGAATTCTCTCTGATATTTCTGCTAGTAAATAAACTTACTTCAGTATTGGATATATTTCAAACTTTTGGAAACAGTTGACTGGTTTGCTTAGAGGATTCCTATTTATTCTGACTATGTTCATTAAATAAATCCATCATATTCTGGGGTCTATTTACATCACCCTCTACTGGGGTTTCTTCAATACTGTATTCTTTAACCGTGACCTCTGGTATTTTTTCTATTGAGTGCGCACCTTCCCAGATGCGGATGAACACCGGCCGTTGATTTTGTTTCAGACATATATTGTCTCTCCGATTTCTATTGACGTACGGTGTATTTCCTTACGTTTTCTCCATCTACCATGTACCATGTCCCACCACGCCATGTGCTATGGCCCGCCGTGCCTTTTTATTTGGTGGTTCCCCACGGTGCTGTGGTGGTTTATGATACCACTCACTCACATATGTGGACTGATGAGATTAGGACACGTTCCCGGTGGTATTGAGTCTGCAACCACTCACAACTCTTTGCAACCGATCACTTTGGCGGTGCGAGAAACTGTATTAGCCTTCGATCTTGATCCTTATCATCTCCGCCATCGAAACTTGATCTAGATTTAATCTTTTCAAAGATTTGTTTTCGGACTTTGAATATGTGGGTTTTTCGATCTTGTTTTCTGTATTTCAAACCTTTTCTTCAACTTATTTGTGGTAATTTCACTGCCTTTGGATTATTTTGGCAAAAGCTTTTTAGGATTTGAGCATTTTCAGATATAGTGTCAACACACCTTTTAGTATTTTGGATTTATTGAGTTTGTGATTATATATAGAAAGTGTGGGGTGATATGGGTTCACTTTCTTGGTCAAATCTATAACCATGTCGGCCCTGTCAATTTTTGGGTTCTTTTTTTAAATTAAAAAACGCATGTGCCAAAATCGTTGTGTTTGCATTACTTGAATGCACTAGTGCATTCATCTAAATAACACACCAAGTCTGAAATTCATCGCATCGTTTTTAAGTATTTTATAAAACCACAAAAATAATTTTTTGTGTCTCAATTCTATGTTCCTAGTGCATCTAATTTACTGTAAAGCACCAGATTTACTATAATGCGTCATTTTTTTATTATTTTACAAACAAAAAAATATCTGATTTTAGTATTTTGATTCTATGTTACCGGTGCTGCATATTGGAATTAATGTACCGGTGTGGTTTTGGGACTAACGTACCGGGGAATTTGATTTAGAAAAGCGCAGCGAAATAATAGTTATTCTTTTTTAACATATTTTTTTTTCGTATTTTGAAGGTCTGTAATTTGTTTGTATAATATACCGATAGATTTTGTGTTTAATGGTCAAATTTGTTATATTGATAGAAAATGCATGCTATGATTTCAACGAATAACAACTTTAATAAACATGGTGGGATCAAATCGAGAATTAGGAAGAAGGCAAGTGCTTTTAATTAAGTTTTGTATTTAAATTGTAATATCCAGAGACATGGATGAATTTTATTATGTGTTGGGAATAAGCCCTGGAGCACATGGATGACTTTTTGTTATGTGTTGGGCATAATCCTTGGAGCACATGGATGAATTTTTGTTATGTGTTGGGCATAATGCCTGAAGTGCATGGATTATTTTATTATGTGTTGAGTGTAAGCTCTGGAGAGCATAGATGACTATTATTATGTGTTGGGAATAATCCCTGGAGCAATTAATTTATTATGTGTTGAGTGTAAGATTTGGAGCACATGGATAATCTTGTTTTTAATTATTAAGTGTTGGGAATAATCATGGGAGCACATGGACTATTAGATGGGTGTTGAGCATAAGCTCTTGAGAACCTATACCTTTATTGTTGTCTCTATGTGTTGCTTGTATGATACCTAGCCTAGTGTTGAACATAATATCTGGAATAGCACTAGAGTAACTCTACTTGAAAAGTGTTGAGCATAATCTCTGAATAGCACTAAAACTCATCATATTACTAATGTTGAGCCAAAAACTATGGAGCATTAGTAATCATAAATTTTCTATTATTTAAATGAATTATCTTTTCTTTATTTTTAAGACTGACTGGTACTACCACTCAAAGAGGGATCGAGCATGCAAGGGATTAGAATGAAGGAATAGTTGGAAAACTAAATCAACTAGATTATAGGATAATTAAAATTAATACTATGTTAAATAATTGAGAGTTCAAACATAAATATATATTTCATTATTATAAAGATAAATAACTGAGAGTTCAAACATAAATATATATTTCTTTATTAAAATATAAATAACTTAGAGTTCAAATATAAATATATATTCCATTATTAAAGGATAAATAAATAAGACTTCAAATATATATGTGTAATAAAGACTGAGAGTTTTAATAGTTAAATAGAGATAAGATGAAGAGAACAAACTGTCAAGTAACTGAACTAAGCAATCTAAAAGTTCAAAACCCTAGGATCCTTCTCCTCATTGAAATACTTATAAATAGGAGGACAATACAATAGGGAAGGGTGTCGAAAATAATATTGGAAGAATCAGTCACACATCCTTGAGTATGGATTAAGTCCATAGTAAGAAAGATAAGAAAAGTTTCCCCTAGGCCTTCTAGTCTCTTTGCATGCTCGATTCGGTTCGTGGGTCATCTATCAAATGAACCAGGAACTATTTGAGATATATGGTTAGGAGGAACATGGAGGTTCCGAAGTCATTCGGATAAATTGAGAAAGGATTGATAAGTATTTTTTATTATTTTAATTATTTTACTAATGATAAACTAGTGTTGTATATGCATTGATATCATCTATAATTTCCATCTCATGGGGAATATGTAGGTAATTTCCTCTCTTATTAGTCATGAAGAAACTATTGTAGAAATCTAGATAGAATTATTATGGTAGCATTCATGCATGATTTCATTATGTACATTTTATTATCAAGATGCATAAAATATTTCTTTTATTCTCGATATGGTCATCGACAGAATCGTTAGTCATGACATATGGGGTCTTATGAACTAAAATTTCCTTCTTCTTTCGAAATATAGGATTATCATAAACCCTCCCTTCAAACCCCAAACTAGCTTGCTCATTATATAAATTAAATTATGCATCGAACTGATAAATTCCTATACATAAGGAAGACATCGAAATTACCTTAACAAAACTCTATTATTTTACAATAGAACATAATTATCACATTTAGAATTTTAAATGCTTCCCTTCCCAATGAAACCCCAACAAAAACCTCACTTCATAATTCAAACATGCCTAGTCATTAGAATACACCAATAAGAACACGATTTTCATGACCGAACCAAGCCAAATATCAATTTGAAAATTTAAAGACATTAACATTACTACAGATCGGAGGTATGAGTATTTCCCAACATAAAAAATTTCCAACCATCACATTCAACCAAATATATTACAAAATTCGTGAATGACTTAGGGCTTTCCTAGAAAGCAAAAAACATCGAATTACATAGTATTTCCCCAAGTTTATAATTCATCCATCCAGGGATCAAATCCGGTCAGGGATTCACTTCTAGCATATTTTCTCTATTTCCATAGCACAAACCTGATCTGATAGGAGAAAGCAATAGGGAAAGATTTGACAGTAGAGAAATGCCCAAACAAAACAAACCCTACAACCATAGTATTTCCAACCAAAACATTTCATCTGAATTTTTCAGAATCTTTTTAACCATGAAATAGCATGTGAATATTGCAAGTTAAACCTTATGAAAATGGCTTAAAATATGAATTTTAAATGCTTTGAATATACACAAGCAAATAAAAGAGATATGCAAACCAAAAAATGAAGACAAAAACTGATAACAGAGTTCACCCTTCTTGGGCTATGTCTCTTGGTCGCTTGCAATGAGAAGAACGATCTTATTAAGTATTCAAAGATTACAAAATGAGTGTTCTGGAAACACTTCTAAGTTCTGCCAGTCATACTCGGAAACAAACTGCACCATTGCGTTCCTCTCAAAATTCTGAGAAAAATGAGTATAAAGTCAACAATATATTCCTGAGGAATCCTCTGGCACACAAATCGAGAAAATCTACCTAAATATAAAACAAAATAGTACAGACTATACAGATTCTTCCTCAGGATCCATGCCCATTAATGGTTGTACGCCTCGGGATTTGTTCATGTACCCTACATCATTTTCTGTGCAATCATATGCTCTGTTATGTGGTTTCGAGCTCTGTCCCTTCGTTGGAAAATCGTGGTTTAAATAAATTTTGGCGCCTCAACTTCTTAATGTGATTGCGTCATTGTTTACTCAATGGTGGGGCTGTGGCCTAGTGGTAAATCATTGAAATATTTGGGGATAAGTCCTGGGGTCAAGCTTGTGGGCCTCTCCCCTTCCCACGCTCTTTTGGATTTAAGGTTTGAACATTGGTTTATAACGTGTTTCCATGTTATGATTTGGAAATGTATTATGGTGTTGGCATTGACATCTAGCATAGTTTGTTAGCATTTTGGTGATATGGTATGGTTTTTTCATATGGTGACTTGTCTCGATTACATTGGTTCCACCACCCCTTACACAACCTCAGTGTTGGATTATGGGTGGAGGGCTTTAGCCCTCGACCTCCCCCTATTTCCAAACTATTATTTGTACAAGTTTATATACAATTTTTTATCTATACCTAGTAAGGAACATGTGCGGAAGAGATGGATAGGTGGGCTTAGTGGAGTCTTTGCTGAACTTTGGAGGTCATGGGGTCTAATCCGATGCACTCAACCATTTTTTAATAACATTTACAATATCCATTTTTTTTCCAAACTAATCATTTTTTTGCCATTTTAACCATTCTTGTCGAAACTTATAACCTTGACAACTTCTGCATCCAGAAGACGTTTAGCACGAAACAAGCATTCACGGAAAGTTGCCAACGAGCTCTTTACCACTGTAAAATTTATTCTATTGTTTGAAGACCTATACATTGATCGATCTCTTAATATCCTTCTGGATCAAGCCTTCCCACTAGGAAGCTTTTGGGCCACCAAAAGCATGAAATCATTTAGAAAATAAGTGAGGATACATCTCCCTCACTCTCTCTGTTTCTAGCCACCATGATTTGCTTGGATTCATTCCCTTGAGTCCCACACGAACAAACTCTGTGTCACCTCTTCATGAATATCCAACCTTCTTTCCAAGTATAACATCCTCCTAAAGCTCATTGAGATATTCAGTAGCAAACTCATCAACAAAAGGTACTTGAACCTGTTAATATTGGTCCACAATCATAGGAGGCTCATACAGTTTTAATTTTTCCACACTAACAACGCAATACATTTGCATATAAGGAGTAAAATCTAACTGAAACACATTATTACCAACTTGATCAAAAAATTATAAAAGGTACATACATGAAGGTTTCAAATTTATACCTTCACCTTGGAGTCGATCTTTGTTGATATGAAGCCATACTCGATCACCAATGTGAAAATGATGATCCACTCGGTGTTTTTCACGTATTTGTTTATACTTCGCCTGACTAGATTCCAACTATTCTTGTACTACTTGATGTATTAACTAGATCTGTTCAATAAACTTCAAATATTTTTCCGCATCAACTTGACCATATTCCACTGGATCTTTCCCATAAAAAATTTTGAGGGAAACTTTGGAAAATAACCAAAACATGTATCCAAGGTTACTTTTGTGTTGAAGAGTGCATATCTCTGTTGTAGGCATGTTCAGCAAAATGCAATTGTTCATCCCACAGCTTGGGATGCTTTCCACAATAGCCTCGAAGAAGATGTAATACTGTCTGATTGAACACTTTAGTTTTTTCGTCAGTTCGTGGATGAAATGTTGTGCTTTTATTTAACTTTGTCTCCATAATTTCCTATAGATATGACAAAAATTTTCCAATGAAGCGGAAATCCCAATCAGAAATAATAGAAGTACATAGTCCAAAATGGAAGCATATAGGCTGGAAGAACAAATGAGCATTCATCTCAGCTGTGATCTTCTTTTTAGAAGTCATTAGAATGAACATTTTACTAAATCTATCCACAACAACATATAATTAGTCATGTCATTTTCTAGACATACATAACCCTCCTACAAAATCCATTGAAATGCTTTCCCATGGATGGGAAGGAACACGAAGTGGAGTGTACAAGCCTAACTTTCTATTACTTGGATTACTTGTTGCACACATTTAACACTTCCTTTTATATATTTGGAGAATGTATCATTCATTCGAGGCAAGTAACAAAATATTTGTAATTGTGCTACAATTTTTTCTACACCAAAGTGCCATGAAATGAGAGAAGTGTGAGCTTCCCTTATCACATTTACTCTTTCACTTTGTGGAATATGAATAGTTCCTAGATGATACCAGAACTTGTCATGAATATGATAATTCAACTCTTCATTTTGAGATCCATATTTTAGTGATTCATATACTTCTTTGTAATCTTCATCCTTAGTATATTTTTCAACATAACTTGAATCTACCAAAGGAATTTGTTGAAAAACAATAGAAGCTTTTGTTGGAGGTCTTGATAACATATCTGCAAATTTGTTTTGAATACCTTTATTATACTTAACGATCAAATGAAATGGTTGTAGAAAACCCATCCACCTAAAATGCCATGATTGTTCTAGCTTAGTTTGAGATTGAATATATTGAAGTGGTTGATGATCAATATGTATAATTGTTTCTTTACCCGTTAAGTAATGTTTCCACTTCTTTACACTTTGTACTAATGCATACAATTCTTTATCATAGATTGGAGTTGATTATAGTTTTAGAGAAATTTTTGGAATGATAGCATATTGGTTTTTTAAGTTGCATTAAGACTGCCTCCATGGCATAACCGCTAGCATCAGTCTCTATCTCAAATGGATGTTGTAGATCTAGGAGTGAAAGTACTGGATCTGTACTGATCTTTTCTTTCAGAGTGTCAAAGGCCTTTTGTGCTTTTCCTTCCCACTGAAAGACTTTGTTCATACATGTCAAAGCATGTAATGGAGAAGCTATGAAGGAGAATTTAGCAATAAACTTCCTCTAGTATTGGGATGCTCCCAAAAATATTCTTACCTCAGTTACATTATTTGGCTTGGACCAATTGACAATGACCTCAACTTTAGAGGTATCAATCCTCAATTCACCACCCCCTACAATGTAACCTGGATATACTAAAGATGTCATCCAAAATTCACATTTAGACATCTTTAAGTACAATTTTTCCCTTAAAAGTACATCCAAGACTTCATTGACATGCTTGACATGTTGTTCCCATGTACGGCATAAAATCAAAATATTATCTAAGTAGAATATGACAAATTCATCAATGAAGGGCCTAAAAACATCATTCATTGCCCTCATAAATGTTGTGGGTGAATTACAAATCGCAAAGGGCATTACCATCCATTCATACAATACCTTTTTAGTTTTGAAAGCAATCTTCCAAATATCATTGTCATGAATTATAATTTGATGATAGCCACTTCTTAAGTCTAACTTAGTGAAATAAGTTTCGTTCTTAAGTTGATCCAAAAGATCATCAATACGAGGAAGAGGATACATGTTCTTAATTGTGATTATGTTTAGTTCCCTCTAATCAACACACATACGGCATTTTCCATCCTTCTTTGGAACCAAAACAATTGGTGAACCACATGGAGAGGAGCTTGGTCGAATGTCCCCTCTTTCAAGCAATTCCTAAACCTGTTTCTTTATATCCTCATTTTCAATTACTGAAGACCTGTAAATGCCAATGTTAGGAAGTGGTGCATCCTATAGTAAGAGGATCTCATGTTGAAATTCTCTTTTTGGACACAAATCCTTTAGGTTCATGAAACAAGACATCATAATCAGTTACAATTTTAGTTAAATATTTCTTAAGACTTGGATCATATCGTTTAAAAGATTCACTTTTGCCAACATCCTTTGCTTTAACAGTCATAAGAAAAAAAATATTACTAGCATTTACTAGCCTCTTCATTTGATTTGCAGAAACTAATGAAAGATTAGTTTTCATACGATGTGCACAAACAACATATTCAATACCATATTTAGTGAGATGATATATGTTATATTCCCTCTAAAAGATAGCCTTCCTATCATAAAGATAAAGACTTCCCAAAAAAATAGCAAAGATATCCGATGGAACCACATCCAAATATACCTCATCAATGAATCCAAAAGTAATAGAAAACCTATGTCTACACTGTTTTGTCACTTGTAATTGTGCATTATCACATACCCATGCAAGAGGATATGGTTTTGGGTGTAACTTAGTTTCCAAATGACTTTTCTTAACTATCTCTTCTAAAATTAGATTGGCTTGTGATCCACTATCAAAAAGAGTGTATATCTTTGTATGCTTAGAGATTACTCTTATATGAAACAACTCACTTCTTTTTCTTTCATCAACAACAGATTAATGCTTTGAATTATAAGTGGAAGGATTTTTACCTTGTATTCCCGTAGCAACAATCTTAGTCTCATACCCTGAGTCAAATCCCAAATCATGTTGGATAGTTGTAGCATTTGTTTTCTTGTCCTCCTTATTCTGAAACTTCTCGGGCTTCAGCTCTGGATGAAGCTTCCTACATTTGGATGCATCATGACCCCTTTTCTAGCAATGTGAGCATGTAGGTTTGTCTCTATCTTTCTTCACTGTAGTTGTATTCTTACCTCTCCCCTTACCTTTGAATTTGTTTCCTTCAGGTTTTTAAGGTTTCTTGGAAAAAACTTCATTTGTATTCTTCCCCTCTAACTCCATATGAGTCACTTGAATGTATACCTCATCAAGGTTAGTTGGATTAAACATAAGTATCATATAACGTAAATAAATATGTAATCCACCTATGTACTTGAGAAGAATTTATTGAGTGTAGAGAGGTATACCAAGTATTAAAGCTATATTTCGAAATTCTTGTGTGTACTCTTGTACACTTTGGCCCTTACCTTGCCTCAAATTCTGCCAATCCATCATTGCTTGGTTTATGTAACCCAATGGAAAGAACTGCTTCTTTAATGTTGACTTGAACTCATGCCAAGAGGATATGATATTTCTTTTTGAGACCAAATCCTTTTGAGTTCTACTCTCCCACCATATGAGCGTGGTCCCTCCAAGTTAGAGAGATGCCAACTAATTTTCAAGCTATCTTCAATATAATTTTGAATCCTACAATAGACTTCTATTTGATGGATCCACTTATTCAACTTTTCAACATTAAGTTCTCCATTATAAATAGGTAAATCAAACTTAATATCATGCTTTAATTGAGGCATATTGAGATCAAGTTTTTTTTTTTAGGTGAGGAATTTAAAGATAGATCAAGAAACGATGGTGAATATGGAGGAGTTTTAGGAGGTTCCTCACCACCTCCTTCTTCTTTAACTTTTGCATGAGAAGAACAACCTTGTTCTCCCTTCTTCCAATCTTGATAATGCTCCCCCACCATACTTTTCATCTTCATGAAAGCTTTGAGGAAATTCCCTTTAGAAGGAATTGAAGAAGTCCCATATTCTCCTTCTTCTAAATCCATTCTCCTTCTTCTTGAACCAATATCTAGATCAAACTCTTCAAGCTCCCCTTCACCTCTCTGAATCCTTTCTCTTGTTAGCATAAACAAACTCACATTGAAATGGTTAGGCTGTTCTGATACCAAACTTAATCTAAAATTTTTAGGATCTTTTTAACCATGAATAGCATGTGAATATTACATGTTAAAACTTATGAAAATGGATTCAAATATGACTTTTAAATTCTTTAAATCAACACATAAGAAAATAAAAGAGATATGCAAACTAGCAAATGAACACAAGAACTAATAACGGCTCACCCTTCTTGGGCTACATCTCTGGGATGCTTCCAATGAGAAAAATTAGTATAAAGTCAACCATTTATGCCTAAGGCCTCCCCTGGCATGCAAATTGAGAAATTATGCCTGCATTTAAAAAAAAATAGTACGGACTATATAGATTCTGCCTCGAGATCCATTCCCATTAATGGATGTATGCCTATGGATCTGTGTTAGTACCCTGCATCATTTTCTATGCAATCCTATGCTCTATTATGTGGTCTCAAACTATGTCCCATGATTGGAAAATCATGGTTTAAATAGATTTTGGAGCCTCAAATTATTAAGGTGATTGCGCCGTTATTTACTCAACAGTGGGAACATACGACCCATACTGACACTTAAAACAATAGAGAACCTACAGTACAATGCACATAGGAATAAACAGAGCGATACATTTCAACAAAGAACAATGTTAAACCTCCATTACACTAGAAATCTAAACGTGATAATTATAGTATAGAAATACAGAACCAAACATTTATTCAGACCCCGAGGGAAAGAAAAGAGATTCGCTTCTCTTTTTACAGTCTCACTCAACAAAACATTTTAAAGACGAAAATCGTCTTCAAAGGCTTAAAGTTTATTTACAATCATGAATTAGAAAGGGCCAAAAACCCCTGAGATAAACAATCACATTGTAATTTTGGATCAAGAAGAGTCCTTCCAGAGAGTGAGGAAGACTCTGTAAAAAATGCCTACATAATGCCCAAACCCTTTTCAATCCACAGAGGCAAAAACCAAAATCCCAATTTCCATAAAATCAAACCAAGGCACAATAGAGCCACTCCTCCTCTAGAGAAAATTAAGGCTTGAGAGAGCGCGAGCTTACCATGGAACAAAGCTATTCCTGAAACACAGTATAGAGCTCCAAACACTCATCCCCATGTACTTACATCAAACACCAATAAGGATTTCCTAAGACACCAGTGAAGTGATTTAAGGTAAAACAAATGCAGGAGAAATAGAATATGATTTTATCAAACAACACCTGAGCATTAACAATGGCACCTCTAGCAAGCGAATGTGACCTCCATCAAACCCAACAAATGAAGAAGGGAATAGCACGTGATTTTCTCAACATCATGTGAGTTTTAAACGATGGCACCCTCAGAAAGAGAAAGTGACCTCCATTCAAACCAACAAATGTTTCACGGTCATACCTCTGTACCAGGATTGTGTAAAGAAACCGCACAGGGAAATCCCTTGGCTTCCCGCTCCTCCAAGCCAAAATATTACGAATAAAACAACTTCCTAACAAAACCATGCCATACTGAAGTGACCAAAACTCCTAGCATATGTGGACACCAGATTATCGTGCCCAGATTCCCATCACATGGGAAACTGTTAATGCTTCACCAACCTCCAAGACCAGTCATTCACTAATTCAAAACCTTCGCTTAGCATACGGTATAGTATAAGTGAAATAGCATAGATGTGTAGGGTTCATCACATAGGAAGATAATGGTATTTACTTACTAGCCCCCTTAGGACCCTTATAACTTGTAGAAAGCACAAACCCGATCTTACTCCTTTTACTTAGTACTTAGAACTTGCACACCCCAGAATGAGTCAAGCGATTAGAACCTGCGAAGATTTAAACAACAAAATTCATTAGCTTTCATAGCTAAGTAAGCTAGGCTCATCCAAAGATCAAGTTTTCAATCATATAGAAAGATGTCTCAACATAGAAAGACACACACATGATACTCAAACACTTCTTAAAATAACCATTCATAAAGTCATCAAATACGTTAAAAATCAAAATAAGATTAGAAATTATCATAAACAACTGACAAGGAAATACAAAGGACCTGATTGCTTCCGACAAGAAAAACATCCATGATAGGCATATCGTAAACAAATAGAATTCACCGACTCACATCTCAGTACTAAAGTTAATTTAAAGAACCATTGTGACCATTATGAACAAACAAAGACCCATACAATTTTTTTTTTAGAGTGTATTTTTAGGGACATTACATAAATTAATTTGTTTGAATTATTTCTAAAGTTAACTAATATGTATTGGTTAATGTGGGACATGCAGTGCTAAATAATGAGGAAGATTGATAAGATTCTTACCAAACTAACTCCAGGAGAATGTAAAACATTGATGGAAAAGTTGCAAATGGATGAATCAGGTGAATAAAAAATAAGTCAATATGAATTACATATTGAAATTTGAATAATAATCTACTTAATTAAGAATATTCACTAATATTTTTCAAATAATTTAATTAACATATGATGAATGTTATGCATCTAGTGATAGCAATAGAAGTCAATGTCATCGTAAGAAAAAAAATATATGGAAGATGAAAATGATGATCAATTGTTCCTTAGCTTAACTGGAGTGGTGTTGGAAGTTAATTGAAGGGGAAAATAACTTTATAATACTATGAGGGATTTAGTGCAAAGAACGTACATACGTACTTTTCACTTACAATACAGAAACCAAGCAAATGATTTAAAGAATCAGGTCATATGTAAACTACAAGAGACGTTCTCAAAGCAATGGTTAATGAGACATGTCAGGTTTGCAATAGAAAAATCATACAACAACAAAAAAGAATCTTTCAAAAGGTAATATTCTTAAACATGTCTATGTAGAATGTGTATCTAAAACTATTACAAAGCATCATTCATTGAATAATTTTAATTCTATCATATTCATTTTTCATATCAATAGAGAAATAGTTTAATGTCATTTTACAATTTTAGGAAGATTATGAAAATCCCAAAAAATGAATGAGGTGATATGTGAAATGTGCCAGTAGGGATGTCAAACAAGTTGTACAAGGAGATGGTGAAGGAAATGGACATAATTCCATCGCAGGAATATCCATCTTAACAACAATGTGCTTCAAATGTATAAAATCATTTGTTTTTAGGTTTATGTTATACATTTCATTAACATTAAATATTAGTTTTCAATTTTTTTGTTGTAGGAAAGAAAATATAATGGAAGCCAGTCAACACACAATATAGGACAACAAGGAATAAAGGGGTTGATAGCAAAGTTTGTGAGTATTTTTTTATTTTGTTGTAAGAGATAAGCATTTCATAGTGGTTGTGATTGGTATATATTTTATTTTTCTTAATTTTTTTTTCACTGGCAATTCTTGCATGCCTTCAAACAAGTGTTGACATACAAAGATGAACCATCAAAAGAATTGATTGAAATTGAGTTAAGCAAGGGTTGTGAGTATATGTTGGCACATAAAAAATCAATTGTGTATTTTTTAAGTCTCTTTGTTGTTTTAGTTCTCTCATTTTATAATTGATAAAACAAATTTTTTATATTAAATCTATGATTTGTGACGGGGCATACCACTTGCAGGAAACAAAGTATGGAGTGTATCCAATAGAAGACTTCTTTATAGAAGGCATGATATTTTGTTTTGAGAGAATGTGTATCATTCATGAGTCGATTATTTATATGGCATGTCATTTTTCAATTAACATTAGTATATACTATTTATTTATATTTCATTCTTCCCGCTAGTAATGTAGATACACTCAGTATACTTTATTTTTATGTTTACAGATGGAAGCTAAAGAAGAGGAAAACAATCGAGCCTATCAACAAAACATTCTTCCAAATAACCCAATTGATGCAAGTGGCTCAAGCACCGATAACAGTTCCAACGATGAATGATGCTCTATATTTAATTTTTATGTTAATGGAAGCTATTGTAGCTTGTTGTATATTTTGAAATAATTGTTTGTGACAATCAGACATTTTTTATAATTATGTATTGGACATAGTGTCTGAATTCAAAGTTGAGTTACCAATAAGTGTAACAATAATTGCATGCATGTTGGCATTTTGATTATTGTTGTCTCTATGTTGTCGTATTTTGTATGACAAATGTACTCTTATTGTTATACATACAAGAAAAATTTTTATTCTATTGCATTCTTCAATACTATTGTCAAATGGAACATTGGTAATTTTTGTTTTCAATTAAAAAATGCGTACGTATTTTCATTCAAGATGGAGCAAAAATAAATTATCCATTCCCACGAAGCACTTGTAAATGGTAAATTGGTAATTAAATGTATGGATGATTAAATATTACAATAGATTCTCGTATTTATGATATAAGAAATTAATCCAAATAAACAATTTCAATAATTAAAATTGAAATGAATTTTACTATAAACAAATATTTCAATTTCGGATGAATAATGGAAATAAAAAAATTAAAGATTGAATATATATATATGAATTGAAATATAAGTAGACATTATTAAAATAGTCATATTCGTTGCTTTTACTAATATATGTTGCACCGGGGCTCCTATACTAACAATGCGCACCAGTGCGTATAGATGAAAATTACTCATCGATTCGTGTATACCATTAAGAACCAGTTCGTTCACATAATTGAGTATCGATGCCTTTACATAATTGAACATCAATACGTTAATTACATTGTGCATCGGTACATTTGATTATATGAATCACACCCATGCAGATCAAATGCTTATCCACACCGAGAACGATCACAACTTACACCAACCAATTTTTAGTTTTTAACCCTAGTAGTGCGTTTGATGTGTTTAAATGCATTGGGCCAGTTCGATATTTTGTAAGCACCAATGCATTCTACTTCTAAATGCATCGGTGCGTTCATGTATGAAATGCATCGATGCGCCCATATAAATGTACGACACCATTAAATCGAAATGTAATGAAAAAATGTATAGTACGTATGATATAAAATGTCTCACCGGTGTTTTTTTTTGTACGGACACCATGATGCGTATTTAATATACTCAAGCATTGGTGCAGTGTTGCAATTTGATTCTTCCAGGTGCATGTTCTAGTTGAGTGCACCAGTGCATTTGTTCTAAGTATACAACATGGTTAAAATGCACCGTGTGCTTAATTTCTTGTTTGCGCACCAGTAATCTAATCTGCTACCAATGAAGGAGGTTGTAGCGAAGGATTTTTTGCTATTTTTTGCCAATCTAACCTCCGCTATAAGGCCTTTTCCTTGTAGTGGGACAAACAAGCATATAATTTCATTATACAAGCACGCTATCTATGCATAAATCTAACATTGTGGTCACTTTCCAAAGATTAGGAAATACCTTAAAATTTATTTTCAAGTTTGAGATGGAATGGTTTAAATGAAATATGTATTTTAACTTTTGTAAACTCTTTGTTGTTAAGTCCTCTTGTTTACAGAATTTAAAATATATTAATTGTAAGCCTTCTCGCACCCTTACAAAGTTCCATATATGTGTTTGTGCTCGAAATTGTTTTCTATGTATATTGTAAGTAATGTTTGACTAAAGAGGAACCAACAAAAATATGGTTCATTGATAGACCTTTCTACAGTTTTACTTCGTCTTTCATATTTTTGTGGTTTAGAGCAATATATGAAGAGATTGTTAGTTACATTAATTTTAATACTACTTAAATTTACCTTATGACCAAATGATTTCTGATATTGCAGGTGAGTTCCCATCATTGCCGCTTTCATCTATTAATGATTTAAATAACCCTAATTTTCTCTATATTGTCGCAATGTAATAAGTTGTAGAATATGAGTTTTTCTCTTGAAAGATCAAATTAGTCCATATACAATGTACCACAGGTTATCTTCATCTTATAAATATACGATGTATCACAGGTTATCTTCATATTATAAATAAGAAATAAGAATAGAATTTGAAACGCATTGTTACTAGATAAAAAAATTAGACCTTGTGAGATATGAAGTAGAAAGATAATTAAGTACTTTTAGAATTAAGTTATTGTTATTCTATGCATATTGTTCTTTTGGGGTCTTTTCAACTTCTCATTAAGTTTTATTTCATAGAAGTAGGCTACTTTAAGATTTTTGGAAAGCTTCACTAGTTTATCTCTAATTTGCTTTTGAACTATAACACAAGATGTCAGTGCTGGTATTAAAGCTTTGAGAAAGTCAGAAATTGCATTTTCACTTCTTGTTAGTTTTCAAGTTTGATAGAATGAAATAAAAAATATATCTTCATTAAAAAAGGGCTATTAATTTAAGCTTCCATGGTATAGGTGGATTTTTGTAACCTGTTCGACTTGCTTTGGAAACAATTCATCACTAGATAAATGTTTATAACTTGAACACCTATGAACAAATATTTGTTTCTTATCAGTTAAAAGAAACAAATATTTGTTCCTAAGTGTTCAAGTTATTATTTGTTCAAGTTATTATTTAAACAAATGGTTTCTTGATAAATATTTGTTTCTGCATCTTTATTATTTAAAGTTTACTAGCCTAACTAATTTTAATTTTGTTATAATGTACAAACAGTACTTCCAAAATTGTCTTGAGATTTATGCAGGAAGAAGAGTATGATGATGAACACATTAGAAGTGATAAATGGGATGGAGTAACTTGTGATTACGATTCAAAGAATTGCCAGTTAAAGTATTGTAAGCATGATCTAGAGGAAGGTGTATTCCCGCGGTATGTTTGATAGGATATGTGTAAATGCTACATCTTATTAATCTATAGTTGGATTCTTTAAATGACTTGGAATGTCAATTTATGTTCCATATTATACCACGTATAACTATAGAAGGTTGAATATTTATGTATTCTTATGATTGGGAGTGAAGCAGCGATCAATGGAAATATTTCTAAGATATTTCAAAGTAGCCATGCGCACGATCACCTTGAGTACGAAATTGGAATTGCATTCATAGAATTTAGAACCTTGATGTTTCTATTTATAGAGATGAAGCTTGAGAAAGATTGCAAAATTGTCAAGAATATAAATATAAGTCAAACCCTAGATTTTGTTAAATCCTAAAATGCTACAATGTTAAACATAGGTTCCTCTTCTTCACTCCCTTCCGAGAGATAAGCCTTAATCCTCAGTAAAGTTAAATAACACTTTTAACATTTTTCTTTAGAGTTAGGTACCTTAGTATGAAAATAAATTTTTAATTTTAATAATAGTTTATAACCCTTTGAATTTACTTAACTTTATTTATTATTAATTAAACAATTAATAATAATGAAAGTTAATTAAATGTCTTAATCTATTTGTTAAAATTAAATTTACTTTTTAACTTTTAGGCTCTATTAAAATTTAATTATTATCAAGACTTTCCTTTCTCCTGATTTAATCCTTTAATCTAATGCTGCTTTCATACTACATAAAATAATCTACACAAAACTTTAGTTTTTAGTATAACCTTCTTAGATTTTTAATTAGTCCTTAAGACTAAATATTCTTTTTATCCTTAACTTTAGGTAAAAATTTTGAAATAATAAAAAATAATTAAATATTACAAGATTAATCTAGCTTTTTTTAATAACCTTTTGAATTTTGGGTTTTAGATTTTTGAATCATTTATTGATTTCTAGGTTAAACAAATCCCTTCCAAAATGAAAGATCATTTCACATTTTAGATGACTTAGCCGACATTACTCTTCATTAACACTTTAGCATTTTTATGATTGAATAAAATTTAGGATTTGGTTTATATTTATATTTTGAGTAATTTTGCAATCTTTCCTAGGCTTCATTGTGGTTTCTTGATGATGATCCCAGAGTGGGGATCTAAATGTCGAGATTCAGAATTCTATGAACACAGTTCTAATTTCTTACTCAATTTCTAAGATATGTTCAACTTTTTCTTAAATATTTTTCTCTCCTAATTTCTAGGAAATAAATTATGGATTGCTTCAATAAAAAATATATCCATGCATGCATTAGGTAAGATGGACGCACTATTTATGATCTATCTCATCCTATAGGGAATGCATCTATGTTGCCATCTCATCCAATAAGGTGCCTTTTAGGTTGAGATAACCACATACAATCATCCCTATGCCCATAAGAATCCTACCTCCTATAAGATGAGGTAACAATCTAAAGAAAACCTTTTGACTACAAGGTCCTATGGTTGTTAGGTCATTATCTCATCCTATAGGGGCATGTAGGATGAGATGGAAAAAAACAAGAGCCTGCAGCTTTCCTCTATGTTTAAGGTTTTTTATAAGTTTTTAACTCATCCTACACGAGCTACACAAGGTTTTGTAGGAAAAGATTATAATCTACATGACTTTGTAAGCTAAGATGATAGTCTACACGAGCCTACCACTACAATCATAAAAAAAATATTTATGCAATAAAATCAACATTTAATAAATAAAATAATTACGGTATATTTGATAATACTATGAATTATTAGTTGCCTCAAAACAACCTACCTCTCTTCTTCAATTCTTTAAAGGGTTCTAGCTCAATGATTGAGCATTTCCATTACAAATAAGAAGTTTGGTGGTTCAATTCCATCTTTCCTTACCATAAACCAATATAATATAGGATAATGTAGTAAACATGATATTCTCTCTACATAGACAAAATTATTTGCATTCTATATTTTCTTTAGAGAGAAAAAAGTGATATTGTCTCTTGAGAAACATTATTTCAAACAATACATATATTTTTGTCTGTAAGACTATATGGTCTATATGATCATTTATAGAGACAAAATAACTTTCTAATTCTCTCTCCCTTACAACGGCACAATTTTTCATATTATCCCTTCAGATTTTCTAGGCCTAATTTAGAACAAGCGAGACCATGATGAGACTCAATTTTTAAATATTTAGAGCTTAATATATTGAATTAGGAGGTAAATTTGATTTTCTTGAAAATATTTGCAAATGAATAGTAATCGACTATCTTTGATACAAAGCTTATTTCAGAGAAATTTAATTGTGTGCATTCAACAATGCAGGTATATGTGAAAATGAATTTTGCATATGAGACAATTGTAATTGTTCGAGGTATGTTGAGAGAAAATCTCATAGATTTGATGGAACATACTGGGATTTAAAAAAAAAGAATTCTAACAGTTTATACAAACTGCAAATATTCTTGAGGATTTACAGAGTCAATGGAAGCATGGATATACATATATCAAATGATAAAAGAAAACTTAAATTATGTTTAATCACATGGACATCGCGAAGGAAAATTGAGTTCATAAAATTAAATCTCATGTTTTAATTTAACACTCATCAATACATTCATACCAACGATACAAATATAGTGCACATATGCTACTCAAGATTTTATTATTCACAAGAAAGGTTTACACAGATTATAGACTTAGATATGGAAATAACTGGAGGAACAAAATACAAGGGAGGACAACATCTTTTATACACATAAAAATATTAATTTTGGAGACAACTTCTACACGCAAAAATTGTACCAGCGACTTGACAAATCCCAAAGGCCCGCTCAAAAGTATCAGTCCCTAATTATGACCATGAATGGTCTTTATCCAACGAAGGTAACAATAAACACTTCTTGTTATCTACAACTAATTTACAATTGTATTTAATGATGTCATTTTCACTTTATTTCAATATTTTGTTACAACTGAATGACTTCTTGTCTTTCTCATTTTTTCTTAATTGACCAATTTCTTGTGCCCTTTTCTGAGCTGGAAAAGTGACTATCTTCCCACTTGGCTATCTACAAATACAGTTTGTTTCCCTGCTTGTTGGCTAGTTGTTTATTCCAATATCATATGCATTGCTTGGATAGTTGCATGCCTAGTTAATTGTGCAATTGGTAGTGTGGCAGCGTCATGAGGTTGATGCATAGATGTTTTCTCAATTATCCCACCTAGTTTCCTTATTGGCTACCCTAATGTTTACATTGTTGACTGTCTAGGTGTCTGCCTTTCGGGTGGCAGTATCAGCTTATGGTATTTTGGCACATCATGCAAATCTTTCCCTATACGATACTCGTGTATCTTTAGAGAATCTAATGCTATCTTAGCGGTGGTTTTCTCTTAATATAAAAATTTAATATTCTTAACATATTCTTCAAATTGATCCATATTTCAAACTTAGGCTTCATTTCATCTACTACAACATATCCACCTAATGATCCCTCTAGCTCATCAAATTCTATCTTCTCATTTTTGTATCCCCTAGTTAATTTTATATTCTCTTTATCTCCTCCACATCTATTCTATCCATCTCTAATTCATCCAAAATTACATTAAAGTAGTCCCATATCTTGGGTATTTCTTGTGTTATTTATCCCATAACATGCTTTTGGCTTCTTTTAAGATCTCTTCTGCTTGCAAATCCATTTGTAACCTCGAGACTTGGTCTTTAAAATAATCTCTTTCACTCTCAAAGTCCTCAATCAACTCGTATTTCTCAGTTAATTCATCTTCCATCTCTTTAATTATCCTCTCTCTTTTATCAATATGCTAACTGGGAACATATTCCTTCATTTTCCCTACTGCTTTTTCTATTGAGGTTTTCTTTTTTGGATCTCTTGAATATGTTCTATCTCTCCTCTGTGTTGAGTAGTGCCTTTAACTATAGGGGAAGATGCCTGCGGAAGAGCCTTAGTAGACAAAGATGTCCTCTTTAACTTCATAGTAGAAATCTATAGTTCCAAATCATTTACCCCTTTTTCATACTCCTCTTCCCGATACTTGCACTGCTTCATGATTTCATTTATATTTTCTTTCTCTTCCTACACCTTTATTAAATTTGGTGATTAGAATAGATCTACACCAAGAATATTCAATTTCTTTCTGAGCTGAATAATTTCATTGTCCGTTTGTTGTAAGAGGGACTTGGAATGGGATGTTTATGTTGGATTTACTCTTAGAGCTACAATTATGGTCTCTAGCTCCTTAATAGTCAATTGTTTTTCTTTGGCACTTACCGTCTCGGCTTTTAATAGTTGCATATATATATAATTTTTTTTTACAATATAAATTGTAAAAAAGATGATTATAATAACATTCTTTAAAATAAATTATTAAGTTGGAAAATAAATTTGGAATTCCAATCTAAATGTATAATGTGTATATTCTGAATAATAAAAAATCTATATTAGTCTAAACAAGCATTGTCATAAATCACACATAATAGGAGTTATGGTCCATGAAAATAACAAATAGGGCAAAGGAAACTAAAACCAAGGAGTTGTTCATATTCTTGGTGGTGACAATGCCATAAGGTTAGGAGGAATGTCAAGGTGATATCCATAACCTTGTTGGTTCCTTTCAACTAAGATAAAACCTTTAATGGATTTATAAAGTAATAATTTATATGCATATGAACTATGATTGACATAATTCATATACATATAAGCAACCAACAATAAAAAATGTATCGAGGATGCTAATTTAACTTATTGTGTAAGTATTTTGAATCGTTAACAAAAAATGAATGCATATTAAAATGTGATACATATTAACATAGGTTCCAAATTCATGAATTTAGTTATGGATATATGCCTTTTTCTAAATTTGATTCAATAACTATTGTACTGTACAGTGATAGTTTGTAAATTTCAAAATAACCTATTTGCAATAGTGCAAGGACATTTCCACCTTGTGTGAAGAACCTGCAACCATTAATTAATGAAAATACATGATATAGCAGAAATAACAGAACTGAGAATTGCTTTTATTGATCGCAAGCCACTTTGAGGGGGAAACCTCCTTTGAGCAAGCTCAATTCAACTAACTTCATGGTGCCTTCATTGGCCTCAACACACACTTATATACTAAGTCCAGGCCCCAATACTATGAGTCAAAACCATTTGCCAATACAAACTATGGATCAACAAATACTACGAGCGTCTTACAAAGCATATGCGCCCAACAACAATAACACAAACTATGGATCAACAATTACTGTGATATGACTCACAAAGCATATGCATCAAACAAAAATATACTAACAAAGTAAAGAGAAGGGTTGACATGGGTTCCTAACATCCCCTCTCCCTTAGAAAATGTTTTGTCCTCAAAGCTTTAGATGTGGAAATTGATGCAGAATTTGAAGGAGTGGTTCCCCTGTAGCATTCTTGGGTTGCATTCCGTGCCACTGAATTAATGCCTCTATGATAGAGTGAGAGAGAAGCTGACGCCTTTTGAGTTTCATGGAGGATTGCTTGGAAGGATGTAGATGAAGAAGACCCATATCAGGTGCATGAAAATGGCACTCAAAATGGTGTTGAGCGGCGTGTTGTTTCAGTCAAATTATTGCCATGTGAAGATTGTCCTGCAGAATGAGAAGAATCTGATTGTGGTTTCGAAGAACCGAGTCAATTGTGTGAACTCGGGAACTGCTGAGGGTGTATGGAAGAAGAACTAGTGGTGCCTGTCCGTACACTGTGTCATATGGTATCATTTTAGATGTGGTATTGTACCACCAGAGCACTTCAAGAAAATCCATAGAAATAGTTGTCCAAATCTGTGTAGGGATGAGCAAGGGTTCAAGCAGTCCTGAAAGGAGTGTTGTTTCACCTTTGTTGACCTAGCTGTTGAAATGTTGTAACTTCTAAGAATATTATATTTGTATTTTATTATTCCGGAGATGTTCCATTCCTCTGAGCAGACCCTATTGTATATCCGGAGATGTTTATTCCTCCGAGAGAGTGTGGTAACTAGGGTTATTAGATCTCCCATGTGAGGTCATCCCTGAGTTAGCATTTTAGGGGTTATTAGACTCTCCTCGGAGAGGTCGGCCCCATTAGGGTGAAAAGTCAATTAGAAAACAAGTATAAGTAGAGGAGGTATGTTCCTCACTTATCTCAATTCATTCACTCAATTGTGATTGGCGCATAGGAGAGAGAGAGGTCTACTTACGAGGAGAAGGAGCTCTTGTTTGGGTATTACATCTTGTATTGGTTGATTATCTACATTGAGGAAAGCTTTGTTGGGTTTTCTACCCCATGAGGGTTTTCGAGGGTAAATCTGTGTCTATCTTGTGATTGTGTTTCTTTCAGTGATCTTGCTTGTAAAATTAGGCTAAAATTAACAAGGTATTAGATCTATCCTGAATCGGACATCTTTCACAAGGTGAAAATATCTCTCTCCTCCTTGAGTGAAAATTAGGGTTTTTGCAAAAGTTGAAATTTTTGGATTCTGATTGCATGGATGGATAGCCCTCCTCAAAATCGATGTTTTGAGCCCTAGATCAAGATTTTTGGTTAAGTAAAACTCTCGGAAAGTCAAACCCTAGTTTGACCAAAAGTGTAGAAAACCAGAAAACTCCGAGCCAGATTTCTACAGCAGGTCTGAACTTCGCAGGTCAAGTTTGGAGGCTGAAAAATTGAAGTCTCCATAAAGTAAGTACACTAGTCACCTCACCTTAGTCACGCCAATCTCCTTGTAAGGTCAATTTTTCAATTTTTCAATTTTCAATTTTTGGTGACCCCCTCGGTGAGATGGCTCCAATGTAGGGCTCGTTGTCGTCAGTAATTTTTTTATTTTTTTTTTACTAGGGAATAACCTATGCCTTATGTTCTGCCTCAATTTGATTGCTAAAGAAAAATATTTAGTTATTCAATTGCTTTTGTTTAACAATCTATTCCATTGTCTAATTAAAAGATTTCAGCTGATGTCTAAATTACCAATAAAAGGATTATGTTTATCTAGTCATGATTTTGGGTATCCAATCTATCAATCTTTTCCTCCCAACACATATTCGTAATTTTTTCGATTAAAAGAAAATAACTATAAGTCAAAGGTGAACTAGATATTTAGTTATTTATCTCCTTTCCTTCCTAAATACAACATATGAATTTTAAATAGTATTTCATTCAAAATTCTTCCATTTTCAAAATGTAAAAGCATAGATTTAAATTACATAGCTTATCATTTCTTTCCTTCCAACCTATAAAACTATTATATAATGTATTACAATATCCAACATCAATTCATTCAATCGCATAAAAGACTATTATATAGAGTAAATAAATAATTTATAATTTCTTCTCAAAATATATAAGGTTATTACATAATGCATTACAATATCCAGCATCAATTTATTCAAACATATAAAGGACTATTATATAGATTAAATAAATAATTTATAATTTCTTTTCAAAATATAAGAAACTATTTCAATGCATTAATCATAATTTCTTTCCTTTCTATTTATGAACAACTACGATATAATTTATTTATATGTCTATCTCAGATTTTCTTAGAACTAGCTAATTCAATCTCCATCCCAAACCCAAATTCTCTTCCTGCCACAAATATTCTTAAACCATTTACATGTGAGTATGTAGCACTCTCACTCATGAGTATAAGTTTATATTAAAAGTCGTCGCTAACAATTCTTATTCAAGTTTGAGTAACTTATTATCTAACTCTAAGCAAACGTTCGAGTTTCTGATTTTTTTAAAAGATCGGTAATCAAATTCCAACATATAATAAACACAATTCATCAATAGTATATTATAACTTATAATCATTCTTCAACATATTCTAATTAAAATAATCACATCTCTTTTCTTCAAAATCAAATTACAACATATAAATAATATCGTATAGCTTATAATCAATCCTTGGGCATATTCTAGTTAAAATAATCACATCTCTTTTCTTCAAAATCAAATTACAGCGTATTATAAATAACCTATTATAACTTATAATCATATGAACCCTCTAATTAGTATGTAATTGTCAACTAGTTTATCAATTGCAATTGTAAATATAAATGCGTATGAATCATATTTTTCCTGCAACATTTTATTTAGCATGTAAATGTATAATTTAAATTGAACTAATTCATCAATTATGGATACTACTTAGAAACATATGATTCGTAATTAGTTTATCATTTTCAATTAATAGCTTAGGAGCATATGATCTACAGCTAGTCTATCATTTATAAATATTAATTTAAAATATGATTCGCAACTCAATTTACCATCTATAATAATTAGATTGAAAGCATATCCTCCACAACTTAATCAATCCTTTATAATTATAAGTATCAGATTTCTCAGTTACCTAATATATAGGTAAATAGAGGTCCTACCAATATGTAACTAATCTAGCATATGATTCACAACTTAATTTATTATTCTCAATTAATAACCTAGAAATATATTAATTGCAACTAATCTATCATTTATGAATAATAATTTAAGATCAGAAGATACATACAATCACATGATGTCTGCGTGAAATAGAAATCATACCTTCTTCTACGATATTTCAATTCAATTAAATATAAACATACAAACATTTTTTTTTAAAAATAGTTTGGGAAGATTAGGCGTATAAACCACCGACTTCGATCCGCAATTGATGGCATTTAGGTTGCAGTTGATACAACTCAGAGTTCCCACTCTAGTATATCAGGTTGTACTCATCTCTACGGTGTTTTGATTCGGGAGCATCAACATCTATACTTCGAGCTAATCTGGTGAGGTAAAACTGTCTTACCATAAAAGTGACAGTTGGTCAGAAATCCATTTCTAATGGATCATCGTATCCTACAGGGTGAATGAGAATGGGAAGAGAGGTCGATCCCTGGAATTCACTAATCAGGTAATTGGGTAAGATCTGAAGATGCAATCCAACTCCAGTAAAGAAGACAATGTGGGGAGCGACACAGAAAGGTTTTCGAACCCTTATCACGCTGAGGTCGGCTTTAGATCTGAAGCAAGATCTACATGGAAATCGAAACACAAGAAGATTGTCGAAACCATATTATGCTGAGGTCGGTTTTGGATCTGAAGTATGGCCACCATCTAAGTTTTTATTGGAAGGAATACTGTAATATTCTATTTACAAGATCTAGCAGAATAAAAAATTATAAAAACCAATTTCAAACTCCCGTAGACACTGTCGGTGGTGGAGCGAATCTTGAAACTCATCATAGTTCCATGACTGTAAATGTTTTATTTACATATAGACCAAACAGAACTAAAATAAATCAACCTAATTCAAACTCGGCTTTTGAATAATCTTGAAGCTTATAAAAGTCCCACAACTAACTATTTTATCTTCGTATAGATCAAAACATAACTTAAATAAATCAACCCAAATTCAGTCTCAGCGTAAATAGTAGCAGCGTTTTAGGTGAGTTCGAATCCCACACCAATTTCTTGACTGTAATATTCTAGCTATATCGTAGATCTAATAGAAATTACAAATATTACAATAGATTGATTCATAAATCTTACATCGGTACTGCATTCTTATTGAAAAGGGCAGATTACAATCTTTCCTATAAAAACTTGGACAATAACTATATATTGGTAATCATCATACGAAAATAGCTGTAATAAAGAAATGTAACCCGTACAGACGGTCGATCTAGCTATCGTTGGTTATTTGATGTGCCAATCATTTCCCTCGAGCTTCTCCCACTCTCACGATTCATCGATGACCTCTCGGTTGACCACCCTACCGTATCGGGGTTACTTTCCTTCACTCCAAACCCACGAGCTAATAGGGTTGTAAGAACACACTAGCAAGATTCCTGAAAGGATCTCCCAATCCCCGTTCCACCTAATCCCAACTCCCAAGAATCATAACATAATCCAATATTATCATGCCCATCCAACATTAGGGAGCAAGAGATGTCAGTCTCTCCTTCTCCTCCTTCATTATATAGCAAAAGCCTATGTGCCATGTGTTTGTCCATTCACATATTTAATTTAATTTAATATTTTAATTTCAAATATTTTCAATTACATATGTCTCAATGTCTTTAATGTGCACCTAATTCCCTAATTCAGTGGGAATTAGGTGTAGAAGAGTCCTTCTCCTTTTTTAGTTCTTAATTAGATTACTAAATACCTTTTTGGTAAATTGTTTGTTTCCATTTAATTTACTCTTTTTAAATAATAAAAGAAAACTTTCTTTCTTTTATTTAATAACATCAACTTCCTTTTTAAAAAGTTTATGATATATTTATAAATATATATACTCCTTTTAATTTTTAAATTCTTTATGAAGTAAAAGTTTCCAAACTTGAATGTTTAAACTATTAAAAGTATTCTACTTCTAGTAGGACTTTATTATAGTAATTCTCGTTTATTTTTTCTTTCTCTTCTTTTCACAAGATAGATAAAATAAATTAATTTAGATTAAACAGTTTGTTTTTGTTTTGTTTCTTTCTCCACTTCAAATATTTCTTCCTTTTCTCTTAAAAAAAAATAAAATAGGAATATTATTTTATTTTAACTTGCCTTTTTAATTTAAAGTCACTTGAATTTATCTTTGATGAGTTTTCAATTTCTTCATTTAACTAACATTATGTTTTCTTGTCCAGGTACCTCTTCAGCAGGCTTTTCTGACAGTTCCATTTCTTTTCTTCTTATGGGGAGTACTGCATAGTTACTGGGAATCGTTACCGCGATCTCTCAACTACGCTTCTTGGAGACTAAGGGATGTTGAAGGATAAGGCTCTCCTTATTGCGCACCCCTCAACTCATCGTATGTGACCAAATCATTATGGCATTGCCTGTACGACATACGCTTCCCCAGTTGAGCTGAAACGGCTTCTCCCGTGCGTGGATTGATAATTCAGGGTCGACAGTCAGTCGTTGTACCCCTAAGTTTTCTTTCCATTCTTACGACCCCTATAATTCCATTGTGGGTCAGTCGTTAAATCATCTTACCTGCCACTTCACACACTCAAGCACACATTAGTAGCGGTGCACTATAAAATATTTTTACCATTCTTTTCAATATTTCAGTCAGTCGACTCTACTTAAACATTCATCATTTTAACATTATGCTTCGGTCAGTTGGGCATGTTTATCATTCCTTATTTTATCTCAGTCAGTCGAGTATAAAACAAATCATCATTTTCATTTCAAGTAATTTCAACATTCATCATTTTCCATTCTAATTCATTTTCATCATTTTTCATTTTTTTAGTCAGTCGAGTATATTCATCAATCATCATTTATCTAACCATTTTCATTTCACATATAAAATTTAAAGCAATCATTCATGGTCCAAGTTTTTATAATTCCGATTCACTTCAAACCAGTGCCCTCAATAGTCAAATCAGTCATAGGTCTCAAAATAGTCTGATCAATCATAAGTCTCAAATAATCTAGTCAATCATAAGTCTAAAATAATCAAATCAATCATAAGTGTTGAGGAGGACATTATATCCAAGCACTAAGCTTGAAGACAAGCTAGAGGGTATAGAGAATTTTCGGGCATGGAAATACAGGATTGGTCTCATTCTTGAAGAGAATGATCTTGTCCAATATATCAAAGATGAGGTTGCAGAACCTACAAAAGATGAAGCCAATGAGAAGCATAGGAAGGACTTCATTAGGGAATATAGAATCATTGTTGATTCTATCAAAGACCACTTGATTCTCCAAGTGTCTTCCAAGAAGACCCCAAAGAAAATGTATGATGCTCTTTCCAGAATGTATGAGGGAAAGAACATCAATAGGAAGATGAACCTGAGAGCTAAATTGAAGAGCACCAAGATGAATAAAGGAGAATCTGTTCAAGACTATTTCTCAAGGGTTTCTCAGATCAAGGAACAACTAGATGTCATTGGTGATACCCTTGATGAAGATGTACTAGTCATGACTACTTTAAATGGTCTCACTAGACCTTGGGAGTCATTCATCCAAACTATGTGTGCTACAAAAGAGAGTATGAGGTTTGATGTGGTATGGGAGGATTGTATTCAAGAAGAAGCTAGGGTAGCCAATAGAGAAGCCCTTCTTAAGGAGGATGACCAAGCTTTGGCTACTCATACAAGAAGAAGAAGGAGTCACTTCAAGAAGAAAGGTCACAAGGAGTCTCAACCTTCTCATAGGTTTAAAGGGAAAAGAGGAGTGAACTCAGAAAGAGATCTCTCCACAGTTCAATGTTTCAATTGTCTCAAACTAGGACACTTTGCTAGAAATTGTACTTCACAGAAGAAGAAGAAGAATATTCACAAAAAACATCATGCACATATGCCAGAAGATGATAGTGAAAAAGAAGAAGAGAAAACGCCTCAAAAGAAAAGAACTAAAGTAGAAAAAGAAGATGCGAAAGAATATGTTCTATTCTCTGCACTCTCTGGGTCTGTGACACCTGGAGAAGATACATGGCTCATTGATAGTGGTGCTTCAAAGCACATGACAAGACAAAAGAAGACTCTCTCAAGACTTGAAGAGAAGTCCTCTCCACATAAGGTATCTCTAGGAGATGACTATCAATATCCCATTAAAGGAATTGGTGAAGCAAGCTACAAGCTTGATTCTGGAACCCCATTGAAGATGAAGGAAATATTATATGTACCAAGTTTGAAGAAGAATTTACTTTCTATCTCAGCATTAGATAAAAAAGGCTTTAGAATTCATAGATGGTCAAGTACTAATGTGGCCCAAAGAAAAATCAATTGAATATGCAATTGTTATTGGTGAAGAGGAAGGAATTCTATACAAACTCAAGGGCCATCCAAAAGTTGCCCTTGTTCATGAAGCCACTAGCCCAAGTGAGCTATGGCATAGAAGGCTTGCTCACATTAACTAGAAATCATTACCTCCTGTGAGCAAGGTAGTCATATGAATACCAGACTTAAAGGTTGATCATGATGGCATTTGCAAAGGATGTGCAAAAGGAAAGAATATCAAGAATCCATTTCCAAAGAGTGAAACAAACACCAAGGGTACATTAGAATTGATTCATTCAGATGTATGTGGACCAATCCCATCCACATCCTTGAGTGGATATGAATACTACCTTACATTCATTGATGACTATTCAAGAAATACTTGGATATATTTCCTAAAGGGAAATGATAAAGCCTTTGGAAAGTTCAAGGATTTTAAAGCCTTGATAGAAAATCATTCAGAAGAGAAGATCAAGATACTCAGGACAGATAATGGTGGAGAATATACTTCAAAATACTTTGAAGTATTTTGTAAAGAAGCTGGAATCAAGAGGGAGCTAACCACTCCCTACAATCCTCAACAAAATGGTGTTGCGGAGAGAAAGAATAGAACCATCATGGAAGTTGTAAAGACAATGATACATGATCAAGACCTACCTATGTATTTATGTGCTGAAGCAGCCAGGACAATAGCCTATGTGCAAAATAGACAATCTCATAGTGCTCTTGATTTCAAGACCCCAGAAGAAGTGTTCACAAGGAAGAATCCTGAGGTAAGTCACCTCAAGATATTTGGATACCCAGTATACATTCACATTCCAAAAGAAAAGAGGACCAACCTAGATCCTTTTGGGAAGAAAGGAATATTTGTTGGATATTGTGAAGCATCCAAAGCATTCAGAATTTACATCCCAAGATTTCATCATATGGAAATAAGTAGGGATGTGACATTTAATGAAGAGGCAGCTCTCAAGAGATCTAGGAAGTTCCAGCATGAAGAAGTATATGAGGAAGATGCACCTTCCAGAATTGCAGAAGCTACACCTACCCCTGAAGAAACAAGACCTGAAGATCATGACATGCTGGAACCAGAAGAACCCCATGTCATGGAAATATCAAGGAAGAGAAAACCAACATGGGCAAGGGACATTATACTAGGAGCAGAAAAGTATGGAGCTCCTAAAGGCTCCACCAGAGTAAGCAAGAAACCAAAGTCATTCTCCAACTATATGGCTTTGATGTGTGATCTTGTAGATTAAGAACCCACTAGTTATGAAAAGGATTCTCATAAGAAAGAATGGGTAGAGGCAATGATTAAGGAGTACCAGTCAATAATGAAGAACGATGTTTGGGATATAGTTCCCAAACCAAAGGACAAGAGTGTGGTATTCTCCAAATGGATATACAAAATAAAGCATGTTGCAGATGGCAACATTGAAAAATATAAGGAAAGATTTGTGGCCAGAGGATTCTCTCAGAAAGAGGTAATTGAATATGAAGAAACATTTGCACCAGTTGCAAGGTACACTTCCATTAGAACCATCATGGAACTTGCATCTATGATGAAGTGGGAATTACACCAGATGGATGTGAATACAACCTTCCTGAATGGTGTGATTGAGGAGGAAGTGTACATAGAACAACCACAAGGTTTTGAGGTTAAAGAGAGAAGAACCCACGTATGCAAACTAAAGAAGGATTTGTATGGGTTGAAGCAAGCTCCCATAGCTTGGTACAGAAGAATTGACAGTTTCTTGATAAGCTTGGGATTTACCAAGAGTAAAGCTCATCCTAACCTTTATCTCAAAGTTATGGACGATGAACCTGTCATATTATTGTTGTATGTGGATGATCTATTTTTGACTAGAAATGGGAAACAAATTATCGAGTGCAAGAAGAAGCTCTCTTCATAATTTGAGATGAAAGATCTTGGATTGATGCATTACTTCGTAGGTTTGGATGTATGGCAAGGCCCAAAAGGAATCTTTCTCAACCAGGGAAAGTATGAAGTAGAAATCCTGAAGAGATTTGACATCTTGGAATGCAAATCCATGGCCACTCCCATGGATTCCAACTTGAAGTTGTTAGCTGATGACTCATCAGAGTTAGTGGATATGACTTTACATAGACATATTAGTGGGTCATTGATGTATTTGACAAATACTAGACCAGATATATGCTTTGTTGTGAATACCTTGAGTCAGTATCTAGTGGAACCTAGACAAGTTCACCTAATAGTTGCAAAGCATGTGATGAGGTACCTAAAGGGTACGATAGATTTTGGTCTATGTTATTTAGAGATGATGACTTCAGATTGCATGGATACACAAATGTTGATTGGGAAGGAAGTGTATCAGACAGGAAGAGCACATCAAGAGGATGTTACTGTCTAGGATCTTCCATGATCTCATGGTTTAGCAGGAAGCAGTATAGTGTGGATCTCAGCATAGCTAAAGCGAAATATATAGATGCTTGTTCTGTTAGTTGTGAAGCCGTATGGCTTCGGAAATTGTTATCAAGACTATTTGAATTAGATATGGACCCCAGTGTGATCATGTGTGACAACCAAATTTGTATTAAGATGACAGAGAATCGAGTGTTCCTTGATAAGTCAAAGCACATAGAGATCCAATATTTCTATATATGGGATATGGTGCAAAAAGGAGCTATCAAGCTTGAGTTTGTGAGCACTGACGAACAAGTTGCTGATATATTGACCAAACCTCTATCTCGAGTAAAGTTTGAGTATTTTCAAGACAAGCTTGGTGTAGTTCCGAAGGACCCTCCTCGAAAGGGGGAGTGATGTGGTTGTTGATGATGAAATTGCTTGCATCGACAGTGAGGTTGATGATATGGCTACCTATATTGGTAATGTCGACAGTGAGGTCAATTTATGGTCCCTAATGGACGAGAGGGGATTGTATCATCCCCGACATTCGGTCCCAGAATTGATCCGTAGACAGATGTCTCCAAGAATGTGGTCCCTAGTGGATGACAAGGGATTGTATCATCCCCGGACTTCGGTCCCACAATTCATATGTAGACAGATGTCTCCAAGAATGTGGTCCCTAGTGGATGAGAGGGGATTGTATCATCCCCACACTTCGGTCCCACAATTGATCTATAGACATATGTCTTCGAGAAAGTGGTCCCTAGTGGACGAAAGGGGATTGTATCGTCCCCAGACTTCGGTCCCAAAATTGATCCGTAGACATCTGTCTTCGAGAATTGATGATAGGACTACATCATCCCTGAACATTTAGTTCAAAATGTATGTGTCTGGATTGCATCATCCATAGAAATGAGACTTGTCTTAAATTGATAAGGATTGATCATCTTAGAAGTAGATCTGGATTGCATCATCCATAGACATGATACTTGTCTTAAATTGATAAGGATTGATCATCCTGGAAGTAGATATGGATTGCATCATCCATATACATGAGACTTGTCTTAAATTGATAACGATTGATCACCCTGGAAGTAGATATGGATTGCATCGTCCATAGACATGAGACTTGTCTTAAAATGATAAGGATTGATCATCTTGGAAGTAGATATGGATTGCATCATCCATAGACATGAGACTTGTCTTAAATTGATAAGGATTGATCATCCTAGAAGTAAATCTAGATTGATCAGACTTGTCGAAAATTGATAATGATTGATCATCCTAGAATTGGATCATGTGTATTGCAGATTGTGCTGCTAAGATCGAGATGATCTAGATGCTGTAGATCAAGATGATCCAGATGTAGTAGATCGAGATGGAGGTGATCCAGATGGTGATGATGATGTAGTTGATCGAGTGTTGTAGAAGATGAAGATTCAATACTGATGATGCTGATGTTCCAGTATTGATTATGTTCCAGTAACTATTTGAGTTATTGATGATGATGTATTAAGAAAGCTTCCAATGATTTATACATGTATCATGTATCATGTAGTTGATGACTCCTTGAACCTGTAGATGTTGTTATAATATCCTTCTTGCTAAGGGGGAGTGTTGAAATATTGTAACTTCTAAGACTATTATATTTGTATTTTATTATTCTGGAGATGTTCCATTCCTCCGAGCAGACCCTATTGTATATCTAGAGATGTTTATTCCTCCAAGAGAGTGTGGTAACTAGGGTTATTAGATCTCCCATGTGAGGTCAGCCCTAAGTTAGAATTTTAGGGGTTATTAGACTCTCCTGGGAGTGGTCAGCCCCATTATGCTAAAAACTAAGTTAGAAAACAAGTATAAGTAGAGGAGGTATGTTCCTCACTTATCTCAATACATTCACTCATGATTGGCGCGTAGGAGAGAGAGAGGTCTGCTTAGGAGGAGAAGGATCTCTTGTTTGGGTACTACATATTGTATTGGTTGATTATGTATATTGAGGAAAGCTTTGCTGGGTTTTCTACCCCATGAGGGTTTCCCAGGGTAAATCTATGTCTATCTTATGATTGTGTTTCTTTTAGTGATCTTGCTTGTGAAATTTGGCTAAACTTAACACTGGAAAGTATAATAGTCAACCACCATCTGTTGAACTGTCATTTTTTGTCCCTGCCAAAAGAAGTTACATTGTTCCCGGTCATACGTTTTGAGGGACCCAAAGTTCCCTGCTGATGGGGAAGTATGGAGTGCATAGAAGGGATAACCCTGTTGATCAAATTGCAACCAATGTTGAACAAACAGAGAAATATTTGTAAGAAAAACTAGGTCATCAAGTGTGCAAAAAGGAGCATCTGCCACCAGATTATCTTTACCCTTCTTGTAAGTGATCGCATAGGTAGAACACATGAGTTGGATAACCCATTTCAGGTGTGCTCGGGAGGAGAACCGTTGTTCCAGGAAGTTTTCTAGACTTTGGAGGTCAGTCTTGATACATAAATAATTCTCTAATAGGGATGTATGCCACTTATGTACTACATGAAAAATATCCATCAGTTCCTTCTGAGATGTAGATGCAGCTAAATTCTTACCGGAAAGGTCTCTGGAAGGCTGTAAACCCACTGGTTCAGTAAAGACACCTGCATATCTATCCAAGGAAGTAGTGGAGACCGTTGATGGGTGCATCTAAATGGAATGGAGCTGAGTGATGACACCATGTGAATTCTTCTTGAGGATCTTTTCCAGGTGATGTGAATTGATGATGTGAAGAGACCTTGGTTGTAAGCCCATAAATTTGTGTTGTTTCCCATTGACTAAAAAATGCATCCAAAGTTCAGCAAAATCCCATAAAATGGGGCCAAGAGTGCGTAACCATTGAATTCCCAAAACAACATCGCATTCGCATAAGGACAAGGCAAACATGTAAGAGTGCACGTTATAATCTTCTAGAGAGATATGCACATTGTGATACTTCCCCTTGCAAGGTAAGGTGCCCTCATTGGAAACCATGACTTCAAAGTTTGATCAAGGATGGACAAAACAATCAACCTGTTTGGAGATCCGAGGGTCAATAAAGTTATGAGTGCTACCAGAATCAATGAGTATGGTAAGAGGGAGCTCCTTGAAGTAACCCCTGGCCCACATTGTTTCTGGGGTGGTGACGTCGGTTACAACATGGAGATAGATCTCTGTTGGGTCATCCTAAGATGGGGGGTCAACAGGAGGGTGTTGAATGTCGACCTAATCATCTATTGTATCTGGAGATTCTTCACCAAGTTCATAGGCAAGCGGAGAATCCACATCCAAGAGATAGAGCTTTTGCTAAACACATCTATGTCCCCGAGTGAATTTCTCATCACAATTATAACAAAGCCCTTTTTGTCTACATGCCTACATCTCTGCTTCAGACAAATGCTTGATAGGAGTTGGTCAAGGAGATGGCATGATGGGAGGTCATTGGGAACCCATATTTCTGAAGGGAACAAAGGTGGGTTTGGAGCATTTTTGGGTTGCGATCTTATCCTCTACCAACTTAGCCAACCCTAGGATGTTAATCATTGTGTTGGGACAAAACAATTTGACCTATGAGTGGATTTCATCCTTGAGACCATTGATAAACCAACTCCTGTAGAATTCATCAGACAATCCTTCTGTGTGATTGGCCAATTTCTCAAATTCTGTCTGATACTCTCTCACTGTGCCAATCTGGCGAAGTTTAGTGAGTGCTCCTGTGAAGTCATCAAAAGCACTAGGACCAAATCATTGCAAAAGGAGTTGCAAAAAATCCATCCAGTTTGGCTCGTGATGAGCTTTGATGTACCAACGGTACCATTGAAGGGCTTCCTGTTCCAAATGAAATGATGCAAGTGGAAGTTTATGGATATCAAAAGTATTATGCAGACTCAAATATTGTTCTGCATGATATATCCATCCACTCGAATCAGTACCATTGAAGCGAGGAAAATCAAGCTTTGACCCATGAAAATTGCTGGAAGAAGAGAACCTAGTGGCTACAAAAGATTCTGGTTGTCGGTTATTGTTCATGGTTGAATGCCAAAGATAGAGATTGAGAAATTTTTCATCCAGATCCTGGAGTTTGGTTTGGATGGCTACAAGTGCTTCCTCCATTGTGTTTGCTCCTGCGTAGGTGGAAACCATAACTAGGATTTTTTTTTTTTGAGTGGGTAGATAAACAAAAATAGAAATTGTTTTAATAAAGGAAAATCTGGATTTGGGAAAAAAATTTGATGAGCAATTTGGGTTTGACTAGGTTTTGGACAGTTTCAAAGGGGCAGGGAAGCAAAAAAAGGGGGATTTTAGAAGCAGGGTGAAAGAATGAGAAAATTTGGCAGAGAGGGACAAAGAAGCAGAAATATGAAATAAACACTATGGTAAAATTTGAAGGCGATTGGGTGAAAATCGAAGAAGTTATGGCAAACCTAAAAATAGACAAATGTGATATTTATGGCTTTGGGAAGTGGAATTTGGGACAGGGTCCTCAGGAATGAACTATGTAGAATGGGATTACAGGGGTGTAAGGAAAGTTTCAAGTGAAACAAGAGAGTTTTTTTTCCCAGAATGGATCTGCTACGGCGCAAAAGGGATCGAAAATATATGGATGTATAATGGCATGGAAGGGATCGGCAACAAATGGATCTGAAATGACGTGAAAGAAATCGGCAACAGATAGATCTAAAACGGCGCAGAAGTGATCGACAATAGTTATGGACAAAGGAAATCTGTGATTTATCAGCTGAAAATAGATATGGACCCTTATGTTTGGCTTCCTAATGGTTCAGGGGATTCACTCGGCCACCAATGATGTCTAACAACTTGTGTATTGGGGCAGTACCCCTCACTCTATGGCTCAAGTAAAACTGATAACCGTAGTGCCAGAAACGACAGCTCTTGGTTTCCCTCATCGGTGGGAACTAGTCAATCAGGTAGGGGTCAATGCCCTTTTCGCTAGTAGGTCCTCTTAATGGGCCAGATACTTTGGAGTTCCTATGGTACTCCTCACAATGAGTTTTAGGGCTTATGCCCAAGTATTTCCCAGAGTTAAGCAGATAGGGATTACTACAAGATCCGAACCTGCAACAGATGCGAAAAATGTTTTTGGCAAAAATTTCACCCAACGAGTCCAAGAAAGTGCTCTGATACCAAATGTGAAGAACATGCAACCATTAATTAATAAAAATACACGATATAGCAGAAATCACAGAACTTAGAATCGCTTTTATTGATCGCAGGCCACTTCGAGGTGGAAATCTCCTTTGAGCAATCTCAATACAAATAACTTCATGGTGCCTTCATTGGCCTCAGCACACATTTATATACTAAATCTAGGCATCAATACTATGGGTCAAAACCATGGGCCAATACAAACTATGGATCATCAAATAATATGGGCGACTTACAAAGCATATGCGCCCAACAACAATAACACAAACTATGGATCAACAATTAGTACCGGACAACTTACAAAGCATATGCGTCCAACAACAATAGACTAAGAAAGTAAAGAGAAGGGTTGACATGGGTTCCTAACACCTTGTGCATGAGTAATGCATGATGAATGAAAATCTTTAATTCTCACTCCATACTCATAGAATCCAAAGTAGCATTACTTATGGAACCAAATGGGTATGAAACCATGATATTTTTTAAGGATTCTAATAATATATTTAAGTGTAGTATTCTAGGTGATTATTTTATATATATATTATATATACAGAGAGAGCGAGCTGAATTTTAAATTTGAAAGATAGAATTTACTATTGAAAATTGTAAATTTGGGCGAATATTATGATAAAAAAGCTTATGTAAATATAGGAAATATTAGAGACTAAAAATTACCAAATACCGAATTTATTTTTTGAAAAAAAACCCAAAAAATAGTCAATTGGCGAAATTTTCACCCTAAAAATTACCCTCGCCGAAACCCATGCAACATGGAAATTTAGGGTGTTTTAAACCACAAAAGGTCTCAACCATAGAAAATTGATTCCATCGTACACATCTATAAAGATGTGATCCTATCCATTGGCTCTAGAGAAACTACAATAAATGATAATCATGTTTTTTTGAAACACAAATCATATAACTTGAGGGGAAAAGATGGGAATAGTGGCTCCCTTCTGAATTGCTAGTACATCTTGCAAAATTCAAAACCATAGGTGATTCATGAAGAAAGATACAAAATGGACTCTCAAACAAACTTTACTTCAAAACCTTAAGTGATTCATGGAGAAAGATACAAAATGGACTCTCAAACAAACTTTACTTCAAAACCATAAGTAATTCATGGAAAAAGATACAAAATGGACTCTCAAACAATTACTTCATTGTCTATCACCATGCTTCAAAGCAAATGCTATTGAAACAAACTTTTTTTATTTTTGAATTATCTCTTAAAATATATACATTTAATGTTATACTTTGTTTACATATTTATGAGAAAAGTCTAAAATTAGGGCGTAAGAGTCCATGCAAAAAATTTTAGTAATTTTCAAAAATATATATATATATATATATATTTTTATTTTTTATTTTTTAATATAGAATATTTTCTTTTTATTAAAATCATTAATATGTTTCATATTTTATTTAATTTAACTTATTTTAAAATATAGTTATATACTTATAATTATAATTATATTTATATATATGATTATACTTATCAACATTGAAGATCAATACTTTTCATTTCAAAAATATATATGTTCACTATATTATGAGATTATGCTTATCAACATTGAAGTTCTATACCTTTTCATTTGAAAAATATATGTTGGTTATATATATATGAGAGAAAGATAAAATTACCTATAAAAATAAATATTTTGTTTCAATTTAAGTTAAGTCAAAATTGTTTAAAATAAGAATGATTAAAACCTTTATACCATGCCATCGTCTTGAATAAATTTCGTGTTATAACAATACATTAAGAGTGTTAATAAAGAGGGGGACATCACCATCTCACTTTCCTATTATAACAATATTTCTTAACAAAGACGGGGACATTGGCACTAGTATTTTTTGTTAATTATTTAAATCACAACACATAATTAACCATAAAAACCTTTAAAATTTGAACTTAGTGTGAGACTTTAATAATAACAGCATGATACTCTAACCTGCTATTTGTGCAATCTTATGCTGAATCTTCAAGTTCGTTCACTATTTTCTCTAGTAAAGCGAATGATATTCTACACCATTATGAATATTCATTTAGTTATTTGAACATAAAAAATGCTGTAAACAACCGCTTCCAAATAAAGAAAATAAATGTAGGAAGAGGCATCAGCACTCCTATTTAGTAGAAAACATTAAACTGCTCACATTAAATTATATGAAAATGAAAATAATTACACATCAAACACATATATTAAATTTACCAAGAATCTAAATTAAAGAAAACTTTAGCTTAACCATGTGTTGACAAGGTGCCCTTTGCAATCATGAGCGGCAATTTGTCCTATACTATAACCATGGCTAGTTGGGCTAGAATCTGCAGTCAGTGCACAGAATCCATGAATCTCCATACCTATAACCATTTCTGGAGTCAGTGTACATAACCCTAATTTTTCATGCCTATTGGTCTATTCTTTTGCTAAATTAAATAATATTCTCTGCTATTATTTAGAGATTAGTTTGGCTGCCACAGCAAGAAAGAAAAGAGGTTTAACAGCTTACCCAAAACGTAAACAAAAACATAAAAATATATATATTTCAATCTATTTAATTTGAAAAACAAATTTTCAACAACCACCGACAATGGAAAACTTCTCTTTCATTACTCAATACATTTATAGCTTTACACACATTTACTTAAAAAACAGGTTTTCCAAAATCAATTTTAAAACAAATAATGTGGAAACTACACACATTTAGTTAAAATGTACAATTGAATTTTTTCCCAGATTTGATTGAAATACAAATTGTGAAAGCCCTTGCAACAATTCCTAGGTGTGCCTTGCAGCCCTGCTCAGACCCCTGCAACTTCACCTGGCAGTCTAAATTCTTCTGCATACTAACCCAACTTCGACGTAAAGCTAGACGCATGCTTCACAGGCTTGTCCTTGAACAAACCACAATGACTAAATCCCAAGCAGAAAGATAATCTGCCATTCGGCCGGTATGGTAACCTTTTTATTGCACAATACCCAAAACATTTTGAAGCATCATGGAACCATAAATTTCACAAACTTCATCTTAACGTTTTTTCGTAAACTTTATGAGAACATTTTATAAAAATTTGCAAAATTGCATCGAATTATCCTAATGTAAATTTGGAATATTCGATGTGATTAAAATATCTACATTAACTTTTAACTAAAAGTTAAGAATAAAATAAATAAAATGTCAAATTGTGTAATGTTCTTCAAAGTACACTGTAAAAGAATTAAATTTTTAAAGCTCCTCGTGTTCTTGTGATACACATAATTATGTAAATTAACTTCAATACTGATTATATGTTTGCTATTCTTTTTGTAATTTTTTAAATTAACTTTAGCACTAATTAATTATTTGATTGCCTATCTTATTTATTTTGTTTCTGAGTAGTCAATACAAGGATGAAATGTTGTTAATTATTCAAACTTGCATCTTTTATTTAAAACATGGTTGATTGATTTGTCCATATAACATTGCATCTTTATCAGTCAATACTCATTTATATGCTCTTGTAGTCCACTTTTGGCTACTAGTTGTTTCGTCTTATTCTTGACACTCTAATATTCGTAAGCTTCTATGTGCTTTGATGATTCTATTTGTGACTTCATACTTGTAACTGTCTGTAAATGCTTTCCTAAGTTTAAGGGTTTTTTTTTTTTTTTTTTATGGGTTATTTCGAGAGAGTTTAGTTTTACCATGGATGGATTTTGGCCCATTCATGGCCTTGGCTAGCTTAGCTTGCTAACATCTATGGTCTACAAGTTATAGAAAATAAAAGGACTTACAACATTGTGTGGCACTTGTTACGTTGATTTGGAATCATTAGTTTTTGACATATAGTGTACTATCCATAACGATATGGTTTTAAGAGTAAATTATGACATTGAATTATTTGCTTGTTATAACTTTTATGGCAAGTCTCATTTACATTGGGTCGTAACCCTTTGTGTCCATGGGCTTACATAGGGTTATCCTAACCCTATGCTCCTCACAATATAGCAGGTACAGAACAATTGAGTGTTGACCTGGGCGCAAGCTCATATCCATAAACCATAATACGTTAATCTTAATGTGGCATGCTAAGCTCCATACATGATAGTTGTAAAACATGATGGTAGATGGCTACAGTTTACTTGGCTTCCATATAGGCCTTGGTAGCTCAACTCATTTATTGACGCATGCGTCCCCATTTGCATTCCCCAAAATAGCCCTTGAGGCTTGTAATCGATCTCATTTGCACTTCGTTGGGAAGGGGTTTGGAGGAGCTCTAGTCACTGCATAGTTTTCTTGTTACTACCACTCTATTTCGTGTTGGAGAATGAGTGATAGAAGCCCGTATCAGTGCCTCTTCTTCCAGGCATATTCCTGGTCAAACATTACGAGTATTCTGTAGTTCGAATTCATTCTCAGCATTTTACTTCAGGTATGAACAAGTGATGAAATTGTTGTATAAGTCAATTCTCCTGTAATTATTTTGGTTTGCAAAATGTTGAATGGTAATTTGTTTTGTTTGCAACTATGGAAGGAAGGAATCTTCCACTGTGAAGAGGGTTGCAACACTTTCTAGCAGAGGATTTTCGAGATGGCTTGGAATCCTTGTAAGCTTATGGCCATTCTCAGCCTCTCTCCTCCGTATGAGTTCTCATTGGTCTTCGCAGTTTAATTCGGGTTTCTTTGTTGTCTTGCTCATTCAACAATGGCTATTTTCAGAGGAACAAGGGATTGACATTTTCTACATAGCCATACAATTTAATGGTATTGTGTTCAAACCCTGGTTATGGGTATTAACAGAGAATAGTTTTGTTATTGTTTATAATTATTACTCAGTTTTTTCCCTTAGAACGCTATGGGTGTTTTGTCCTATAGCAGGAGTGAATTTATCATGGGTTGTATATTGAAGCCTCAATTCTTCTAGCAATGAGATAATTATTGGGTTGTGTAGTTTGTGTTAGCTTCTGAATATATATATGTGTATGGAATTATGTCCATTGGGGTGCATACCCTTAGCTTTTTGCAGAGCTTAAATAATACCTCTGCTTGTAATTGTACAGCATACAATGCTTACCATTGATTTTTTGTTAAATTGATTATTTGGGTGGTTGAGGTGGCTCGACCTTGGAAAGAAATTAACTTAAACTCTACTCTGTTGCTAAATTTTCCCAAACCCGTGAGTTATCAAGGCCGTGAGTCCTAGTTCAACTGAATAGTATACCGGGCCCGTAAATACTATGTAGTGTAATTAATTGTATCTCCATCAAATTATTATTTGGAATTGATACTTATAAATATGCACTATCCACTATCATTGAATCTGCTAGTTTTAAGCGTGAGTCCCTTTTTTATTTCAGTCCTAGGTCATGATGACCTTTGTCTCAGTTATTACGATTTATTAAAATCTTTAATGCATAATTTCGTGGATGTTTACTAGGTGTTAATCCAGTATGAAATTTTGTGTGCAGACTTAGATTTGATGAATGGCGTTTGACCCCTAGTTGACTCTGTAAAGAGTTAAAACTGAAACCCTATTTTTGAATGTGGCAACCAAAACTTGCTCGTGTGGATTTTGTAATGAGAAACGACTGTATGGATTTTGTAATGAGAAACGACTGTATTTGAAAAGGGAGGGAATCGATCCTAAATCCCTTGGATCTACTGTGTAAACTTTTCTTATTTGAAAAGCTCAACTTGGGATTGTATGGGAGGGGATTCGATCCCTTGTCTAGTGTTTGATTTTCTGGCATGATACTATTATTTCTGTTGGTTTCAATTCACACATGCGATATGTTTACTGTTTTGTAATACAATTTTACTATGGTTCATATACATATTTATATATATTATTTAATGTTCATATAGATTTTCTAGATGTAAGTTTATTATTTCACCTCATAAGGGTTTATAGACTTGGTCTGGGATTAAAAATTTAATCCTCTCCCTACTACTTAGGGTTAAAGGGAGTTTTTTCTCTATGATGAAAGGTCTATGATATATATACCAACTCTGTTTTTGCTTAAATAATTAAAGAACTCAGTTGTTAATAACATATGTATAGGCCTAATAAAGAAAAAATCAACAACCCTAAAGATGAAGACTTCTATCTAACAAGAAGTATTTATAAATGGGATTTCTTCTAAGACCTAAGTTGGTAATATAGCATAGTGAACTCAGTTCTGTAATAAATTAAAACCATGCATGTTATAAATGATATCTCTGTTAGAATCCTAAAATATAATTACACAGAATTAGATCCAAATAAACAATATTGGCATAACCTATAAGATAATTTTAAGAATATAATTCATACATATTTAGATATAAATACAACAATTCATTGTGATTCATATCATGTCCAAATAAACAATAGTAGCACAACCTGTAAGATCATTCTTGGAGTAGAAAACAAGGTTAAAATACATATCCATCCTTTTCGTTTCTCAATTAAATAGGGAACCGCCACGTTCCTCCCAATCGTAAACCTCTGTTCTTGGTTCATTCAACAACTCAACCCCAAGTTGAACTAAGCATGCCACCTTTCTTTCCACAGTCCTTTGCTTCTCGACTAACCAAATTTTTCAACTTGGCAATTTGATCACTCAAAGACCTATGGATGAACCCTTAAAGGCTTCTATGATTTAGGTTTAATTACTTTGTTTAGTTACTAGTCATATTGGTTGTTTGTTTTATTTTTTCTTTACTTAACAATTAGATTTATTTTTAACTCTCACAGCTGATTAGTTTTTAATTAAATAATATAGGATTATATTTATTCTCTCTAGTTGATTTTTAGTTATCAACTACTTAATCATTATAATTTCGTGCATGCTTGGTCTCCCTTCAAGCGGCTATCCCCCCATCAGTTAGAAAAAGTAAAAGAAGATAAATAATATGATAGTTATAATAATTAATGTATTATTAGTGCTCCAAAGCCTCTAGCCCAATATCAATTAGAAATAACAAGTTTAGGTGTTCAAGAGCTTGTTTCTCAATACCAACTCAACATAGTCATAATCTAGGGGTTCTAGAGCTTAGTGTTAAACACCAACTTTAACAATACAGCTTACTGCTCAACAACAACTTAAGAATTTTAAAATAGTCTAGGCCCTCTAGAGCATACTAGTCAACACCAATTTAAAGAAATATTTATAAAAATGAAATAGTCCCTATTTTGGAATATTACAAATTGCATCGCATCATCTTAATATAAATTTCTAATATTTGAAATAAATAAAATATGTTTATTATTTTTTAACACCATAGGCCACAAGTTAAGTGTAACTAACAAGTGTCACCAACAAGGTGTGACTTGTCCTCTATGCTTAATTGTAATCACTAGTTGTGTATCACGAATTGCATGTTATCCACACATCATTTATTTTTTATGTTGTTTCTTATAATTGTTTATGATATTCTTTTTTTTATAATTGTTTATTTCAAATTTAGAATAGTGTGATAAAATCAATTTGGACATTACACTTGTCTCATCCTAGTGCAAATTAGGAAAAACATAAACACTAGTTCACTCCAAATTTTAAGATATAAACCCCTATTGATATAACGAGATATCTATGCTCCAAAGTTATGTATACAACTCTATAGAATTTGCATTCTCGTCACTCATGGTATTTTATGTAGTTTGAAGATAAAGTAACTTGAGTTGTACAAAATCATACTACTATGTACAAATAATGCAATAAATCACCCAAAGAGGTCTGTGAGGTGAGGCTAATTCGAAGGTTTGCGTTGAAGAAATTATGGGCCAATAGTGATTTATTCAAATAAATACATTTTTTTGTTACTTCACATGTTACATGCGTACATCTAGAGTCGGTCAACGATGCAACCCACAAGGAATGCGTTGTAATATCCCTAATTTTGTTGATTATGTTTATGTTATATATTGAGCATAAGCCCCAACACATATGATTTATTTTCATGATATATATATATATATATATATACTAGGTGTAAGCCCCAATGCACATGTTTTACTTATATTATATATGTTGTGCATTGTTCCGGTATGCTTGACCGACTTTTATGGTGTGTTGAGTGTAGGCTTTAGAGCTCATGGATGACCTATGTATTGGGCGTAAGCCCCGATGCACATAGATGACTTTATTATGTTCTGGGTGTAAGCCCCAATGTACATAGAGTGTTGGGCATAAGCCGTGGAGCACTCCAACTTGATGTTGAGCATAAGCTCTGGAGCATAGGATCTTTGGCCATTGTATCCCTAGGTGTATCTTACAAACACATCCTAGTACTAGTGTTGAGAAAAGAGCTGTGGAATTGCACTAGCGTAACGCCCATGTAAAATTGTTGACCTTAAGCTGTGAATAACACTAGGGGTTACTTTACTTAAAAGGTGTTGAGTTGAGGAAGGTTCTGAATAGTACCACCAGTCATCATACTTATTTAATTTGACTAATTGAATCACTACTCATCTCATCAAGGATTGAGGAAACTACCACAACATACGAGGTAATCCAACATGCAAGGGATTTAGACTACCTAACCTAGTTGACCATCTAAACCCACCCAAGACCTTGGCAAAAGAGTCTACCTTATTTAATTAATGCATCAAAGTTATAATGCTATACTCTAATTAATCGAAGTGAGTAATTATAAAGGAGCCTCATATCTTTCTTTATATATAATATCTTTACATATATATATATATATATATATATGTAAAGATATTATATATAAAGAAAGATATGAGAATAATAAAAGGCACACAAAATTATATAAAGGAAAGCCTATAAATCCACATGAACGGATTTTACATATATTTATATTATAAATAAAGAAAATATAAAGTTTACAATAATTAGTTTAAAAAGGAACAAAGTAAGAGTGTTGGACAAAACTTAGACAAAAATGAAAGTTTATAATTAAATAAACCTTTTAATTATATGTTATAATTCAAACATATTAACTCAACTGCCCATTCCAAAAGATTTCCTATAAATGCAAAGACCATTTCCAATGAGAGGATCATCTATCTTATTTCATTGTTTAAGGTAGTAAGAGAGAAAATTTATCCCTACAACCTGGAGGAGGATTATACGAGGATTGGAATTGAATTCAGCTGTCTCTCTTAGGTTCTCTAGGTTCTCTTGCATGTTGGAGCCAGCCCGAGGGATCCGATTTAGAACCCGGGTCAAGGTTGGGAAGAACATGGAAGTTCCAAAGTTATTTGGTTATCATTCCACACGTTAACTAAGCATAAATATTTTTCCATTAATCAGTGTTTGAAGTGTATGGGTGTTAAAGGAGATCCATTCAATTATAGTTAAGGTAAGAGGTTTACCCTCTATTTCATATTTCAATGATATTTATATTCTCATTTAAAGTTATAGGTTAGATTATGTATTTAATAGGGCTCTCCATTAAAGAATTGTAAATGGGCATCTGCAAGCTAATGAGTGTCACTTTTGGCAAGTTAGATGCAATTAAAAAATGAAAAATCAGGCATCCCTCAACTTACTTGGTTTTTTTGACATTCTTACACAAGATATCTTGCATCGAGTAAAAAAGATGAAACGTAGGAAATTGAGTCATGTTTTTCGAATATATAAGTTTTAAGTATTGAAAATTTACATAACTATGTCAAATTTCATGTTTTCTAACAGTCACATTTTTTTTTGGCAAATGATAAGGTATATGTTTTTGTGGGTGTATCCTTTCAAGGCCTAAATGAGGGTTTCGGGATACAAAATTGGTAGACATGTATAGAACCCGTAGCACTAGTGTAGCACTATTTTCCAAAATTAAATGTTTAATTTTTAAATTTTTTAAAATTATGTAAGTGATCAAACCTCGAGAGTGATATGTCAAATGTGGGTGCAGCCTTTGAAGGTCTTGATCCATTTATTTCGACTTGGATTTTTTATAGCATGTAGAGGTCGGTGTCTTCTAGTGCAGCATACAATTTTTTTTAAAATGGTTGTGAAATGAAAAAGTTAAGGAATGGACACTAACAGTATGTTTTTTTACCAATGGAGTGATGAAACAAGAAAATTAGGAAATAAATAGAAAATATCAATATTTTTTCTTTTAAATTACATATTTGGAATCTGCATAAATTTTTTTATCTATGCCTAAAATTCTGTCAATAATGGCCATGTATGTGATGCTGTAGAGAGCGGTGAAAAACATGCATATTTAGGTGCAGAATTGCACCTAAAGGGTCCCTCAACTTCGTGCACGAACCCAAATTCTTCCTGGATAAACCTTATTCAATAATTTTATTTTTGCTAGCCATAGACAGAACTTTTTGGTCATGGCACCTCGGTTATGTGTTAAGATTTTCTTTTATAAACAAATCTTAGTTCTACAATTTTTATTTAATTACTGCTTAAAATATTTCTAGATAGAATTATTTTCTACACTTTTATTTTAAAACCTATAAAGCTAAATCCTCAAACCAACTCACAAAACCACATTTAAATATTTAATAAAAAGAACTCAGAGTCATAATCTTTAAATCATCAAACCATTCTGGAAAGAAATCAAGCTTTAGTCAAACTTAAACCATAATGTTAATCAAACATTGAAATCCAAAATCGAATTTATCTTTTCTTTTTAGAAACCCTAGGTCTTTTCTGCTACACTATTCTTCTATGCAAAACGTTTTATTCCCAACAGTTTTTGAACCAATAATATAAGAAATCTAAAAGATCACAAACGGTGGGGACCAATCCACACCATCAACATTCTTTACTTTATATATAAAACCTAGTGTTGGTTGGAAAGCCACACTGCCTTCAACTTTTTATTTAAAACAAGAAAATGACACACAGGAAAAGTCATGACTGGACTTTACAGCGTAGTCAACTAATTTAAATAAAGCAAGTAAGAAATTAAGATATCTATAGAATAAGGGCCACACATATTGCGTTGATCGAAGACATCAATTGTTCCAACTATTTCCCTATCAACAAAAGTAAACAACCATATTTCCATTCATAATAAATCACAGATAGGCAGGTTGATACTATACACGTTTAGTCTTTACAGTCGGTCAAGCCAAACAAAACAGAACAAGACTTTAAAACAAATTTTACACATTTTAGAATTTCACAGGATGGGATCAAATCCCTTAAATAAAACCACCAACTCAAAATTTGAAACACGATAGCTTGAGACAGTACTCAAACCCATAAAAATTCAAATCGATTCCATTATTCATGGCCAAAAATAAATACTATCTATTAAAATTCCTAGAGAATCAATGTTTTTACAGAACTGTAATCTATGTCCAGATTAAACAAATAAAGAGAACACTATGATTCAGGACACCAACACAACAACCTTCATCATAAAGAAAAAACGCAGAGTAGTCCAACTTACAAACAAGAGTTCCATCTAGAACAAAGACTCTCATATGTATAAACCAGTATACAATTTATATATCAAAAATGATTTTACAGAGGCTAATTTTTATTCAACTACACAGTCTGGACACATTTCACCATTAAACCCCAAACCCTGAAACTTAAAAAAAAACTTTCCCATGGGCTTACAGCTCCATAGTCAACTCTAGAGTATTTTTCTTAAAGAATATTTACAATATAAAAGAATGGCTATCAAAACGCCTTGTAACTCCCAAATGGAGCCAACAAAACCATCACCATATTCAAAACCACATTCCCACCATAGCAAGCGTAGGTTTAGAGAGCCCAAGTCTTACTAGGACACACGACGCTCAGCATCCACGACAGGGTATAGTGCATAGGAGCTAAAACCCACCTTCAGATCTCCAATGAGACCCTCCTGTCAAGCGAGCAACATACATGGATTAAAAACATGCTACAATTGTGAGAAAACGAAATACTAAGTTACAATGTAAAAGCTTGAAATTATCACGACTTACATTTCCATCAACATTGATGCTGCAAGGACCCTGTGTTACGCTCAAGTGCAACATTTCCCCATCAATGGTGAAGGCCGAGAGCCCTAGGCTCTCCACACCCCCACAAAAACAACGCAGAGCAACAAAACCCCAAATGTTGAATGCGATAGGGTTTTACATTCCCAAGCCAGGGTGGACTCCAAACTCGTGACTAGCACATGGGCTTCATTAATGCCCTAGATACCACCTGTACCATTCAAATTTATACCACCGTCTATAGTTTGGGACACTTACCTTTTGTCACAAGCACTTTGGGTAAAGTTTTATCAAACTGTAAACCATGGGATGAAGCCCTCCTTTTAAAACTAAAGATGTTTTTCTTCCAAACAAGTTGTTCACCTAGGAATCATTAGGGCACTTGAATACAAGTAGGTTGAATATGACCTAGCTCACAGAGAAACAAGCAGAAATCATTAAAATACAAACAAGTAGAAGAACCACTTACTACAAACCCAAGACAGAGCATAAGTATACATCAAGGTTATAACACCTACTATAAAATATGAAGTAATTCAATAGTACAGAACATAATCACCAGTGAGGAGTAAAAGAACACCATTACATAAACCAAAGATCCAAAATATAATAGTAGAATAACAAACTACCATATGTTAGATGACGGCAAGAAACCCGGTTAAGTTTTCAAGTATCCTTTGCATTAAGTTATTTTTCAGTGATAAAGTTAATTATGTATAAACATTAGGTTCCAAACAACGATAATGCCCCACACATAATTTTTTAAATTTTGGCAGTTTTAGGGACATTACAAGTGGTATCAGAGCCGAGTAACAACACTGAGAGACCTTTAAGGATCATTACAAAAGATATCCGTTGCATAAATGTATTTCAAGAAATTACTTATGATTTTTACAAAAACTAACAAAATTTTGTGTTACTGACTGACTAAACTTTTTAGGTACAAAGATACAACCTGAATCTTGAATGCAGAAGAAAACAGTAGTAGACATGGGAACTTGAATTCCCCACCCCGAGAAGACAAACTCGTGGTAGAATTGAATTCAGATTTAATGAAGACAATACATAGTTTGCAAGCAGATTTATAGAGTTTTAGAGATGAAAACATGAATGAAAGAAGGGAACAATAAGAAATCAATGAAGCTCTACTTAAGAGCTTAATAGGGGTAAACCCCCATAAACATTCCACCCATTCAGCAAATAGATCTAAAGAAAAATACTGTCATACAAAAAAGTCCAACAGTCGTAAAGAGGAGGGATGAGAAGAAAACACACTTGACTTCATGGAAGAGGACTGTAAAAGTTCTTCCAGTGAGGATGGTTCACCCTTTGCTTGCACGAAAAGGTGAAAAAAATATGATAGTTTGAGGGAAGATTTCCAAAAAATTAAAGCCCCAACATATGAAGGAGAAATGAATACTCGGGAGAAGGCTGAAGAGTGGTTGTTAGGAATGAATAAATATTTATGAATGCACAATTATTCCAGTGAGTTGAAAGCACGGCTAGCCATTTACAACTTGAACAGAAAGAAATCCAGGTGGTGGAGAGACCTAAAGAATACAAAAATACATGAGATAAAATATATAAGATGGAGTACTTTCAGCAAGTTGTTCCAAGACAAGTACATGTCAGAACGGTTCTTTGACAAAAAGATCAAATAATTTCATGAACTGAGGATGGGCTCCCTAACCATGGAATCCCTCATCAATAGATTTATGGATCTACTACATTATGTACCATACATAAAATATGAAAAGGTCAAGATACAACAATTCTTGGGGTGCCTTCCTCCCAATTTTCGAGAGAAAATTGAGTTCGACATGCCTGAAACTCTAGACATAACATTGCACAAAGCTAGACTCTGCTATGAACATGGAAAACCAAGAAATGAAAACATAAACAGAAGTCAGGATGGATTCAGGTCCTTTGTCAACAACCGGAGGCTAGGGTTTAGGCTACCACCATACCAAAACAAAACAATAGTTTCCTTCCAAACATAAATTTCAACTGACTTGGTGCACGGCCAAATTTTCCCACACCACATACCAACAGACCAGTTTTCAACAAGGGAGAAAAAGTTTCCCTACCACCCATTAGTTGTTGGAAATTCCAAGCACCCCACTATTTCAGATATTTTTCGAACAACATAGACGAGGTTTTACACAACATACAAGAAAAACCAACGGTAGGGGACATGGCAAGAACACCAAGAATTTATGCAACACTTGGCGGCGACAAGCAGATCACCAGGCCACTATGGTTGAAATTGAAGGTAAGGTTTCAAACAAAACTATTTCAGTTTTGATTGACCCCGGTGCATGTCGAAGCTATGTTTCCCCCAAGATTATCGACACTTGTACGTTAAACCGAGAGAAACACGAGAAACCATGGCTGGTACAACTAGCCACTGGTACCAAACGGAAATTCTCTGAACTAGTTAAGGAATACGATATAGATTTGAATGGATTTCGAACTAAGGTAGATTTAACTATCTTAAACCTAGGATCGTATGATGTACTTATAGAATGGACTAGTTGGAACAACACCATGCCATGCTCCACTATTTTAAAAAGTCAATATTATGCATGGATAGACAAGGGAACCAAAAGAAGATCCAAGGCATACCTAAGAAGGTTTCTGTCAGAAAGATATCCTCGTTACAAGCAAAGAAGTGCATAAGGAAGGTTTGTAAACTCTTTGCAGTTAACATTCAAATCGTAAAAGCCGACAGGGAACAAAAGATCGAGGATTTCCCAATTCTTGTAGAATTCAAAGATGTATTTCCCGAGGAAGTACCAGGGCTACCGCCCAAATGAGACATAGACTTCTCCATAGAACTAATACCTAGGTTAGTACCGTCTTCTAAAGCCCCTTACCGTATGAGCGCATTAGAGTTGGTGGATCTAAAGTTACAGTTACAACAGTTGATCGAAAAAAGATACATCCGACTAAGTGTGTCTCCTTGGGGTGCACTAATACTCTTCGTTAAGAAGAGGGACAGGACGATGCAGATGTGCATCAATTACTGTCAACTCAACAAATTGACCATCAAGAACTGATACCCACTCCCTAGGATTGATGATTTGTTTGATCAAGTCAGAGGAGAGAAGATCTTCTCTAAGATCAACCTACGATCGAGATATCACCAAGTAAGGATCTGTGATGAAGACATCAGTAAGACCACCTTTCGAACTCGATATGGCCATTACAATTTTGTGGTAATTCCTTTTGGATTGACAAATGTACCTGCAAATTTTAAGTGCATGATGAACAATATCTTTAGATAATACGTAGAGAAGTTCATACTAGACTTTTTTGACGACATACTGATTTACTTAAAAAGCAAGGAAGAACATGAAGAACATCTCTGAATAATGTTACGAGTGTTATGATAACACCAACTTTATGCTAAATTTAGCAAGTGTGATTTCTACAAACCACAGATACAGTACCTAGGTCGCATCATTTTAGAGAAGGGGATAGCAGTCGACCCAGGAAAGATTAAAGCCATCGAGGAATGGCCTACGCCTAATTGCGTGACCAACATAAGATCATTCAGAGGATTAGCAGGATACTACCGGAATTTAATTGAGAACTTCTCACAGATTTCTTGTCCTATGACTTCCTTGCAGGAAAAGGCAAACAAACTCCTTTGGATGATGAAGTGTGAAGAAATATTCTAGAAACTAAAAGAACTTTTGACTAGTACACATATTTTACATATTTTTGATCCCGATGGGGACTTCGTTGTTTGCATGGATGCAAGCAAAGAAGGACTCAGAGCCGTCCTCATGTAGAATGAGTTCACCATTGACTATGAGTCAAGAAAGTTAAAGGAAAACTAAAAGAACTACCACACACATGATCTTGAACTAGCCGCCATCATCCACGTGTTAAAGATGTGGAGATACTACCTTATGGGAAATAAGTTCCTATTAAATACGGACAATATGATTTTGAAGTACTTATTTGACCAACCTGACCTAAATGCCAGGTAGGGTAGATGGTTAGCTTTCCTTAGCAAGTACCACTTTGACTTAAAACACATAAAAGAAAAGGAGAATAAGATCGTCGATGCTTTAAGTCAACGAGCTCATATGTCATATGAGGTAACAGTAAGTTAGACCGATTTGGACTTGCATGATAGGATTAGAACGACATGTAGGAATGATTGCTTCTATGTTGATATCCTTAAAAAGATTTAGAAGGATAGGTTATTCCAACAACAAAAGGAATATCGGATCAATGAGTCAGGATTGTTATGGTCGAATGAGAGACTCTATGTCCCGAATAGTAGAGACATTAGACCTAATATTTTAACAGAGTTTCATCAGAAACCCTATTCAAGACATATGGGATATTAGAAGATGATATCGGTGGTAAAGAAACACTTTTTCTGGCCTAAGTTGAGAGTCGACATAGCATTATTCATCGCTAAGTGCTAGTAGTGTCGACTAGTCAAGGAAGAACACCAACACCCTTCAGGATTACTACAATCGCTACCCATTCGAGAGTGGAAATGGGAGGTTATAAGTATGGAATTATTTACGGGGTTACCAAAAAGTAAGAAACAAAAGGATTCCATCTTTGTAGTGGTCGACAAGTTATCCAAAGCAGCGCACTTCATACCAGTGAAGTCTACTTACAAAGCTATCCACATTGCATACATATTCCTGAAATAAATCTTTTGATTGCATGGGATACCCAAGGCAATCATCTTGGATAGAGACACGAAGTTCAGTAACAACTTTTGGAGATCCTTGTTCTCCGGTTTGGATACACAGTTAAATTTCAGTACCGCTTACCACCCGCAGACCGATGGACAGATGGAATGAATAAACCAGATCCTAAAGGATATGCTTAGAATGTACATAATGAACAACCCGACTAACTGGGAGGATTATTTGCACCTCGCAGAGTTTGCTTACAACAACGAGTACCAGACCTCTGCCAAGATGAGATCCTTCAAGGTACTCTGTGGCAGAAAGTATAGGACACCAGTGACATGGGATATCCTGGTAGACAAACTCATGCTAGGGATAGACTTACTAAAGGACCTAGAACAGTTAGTCACCAAAGTATAGCAAAACCTAAAAGAGGGACAAGAGCGCTAGAAGAGTTACGCGGATAAGAAAAGAAAGGACAAAGATTACCAATTTTGTGAACATGTATTCTTAAAAGTGAAGGCAAAGAGGAGCTCTTTGATCTTAGGGCGATGCATACAGTTATCCCCCATATTTTGTGGACCCTTTGAGATACTGGCCAAGAAGGGGCCAGTAGCATACAAATTAGCCTTACCAGCTCATGGAAAAGTTCATAATGTTTTTTCATGCATCTCTATTAAAGAAATATGTCTATGATGCTAAGAATGTGATTGATTGGTCCTTATTATAGGTAGAACCCAAGGGGGAGTTTATTCTAGAGCCCCTCCACATACTAGACAAGAGGGAGGTACATCTTAGGAATGAACTATCATCAAACTGAAGGTGCAGTGGAGGCACTTTGAACCTGATGAGGCTACCTGGGAAAATGAAACCACCATGAAGGAGGATTACCCCGACTTATTTCATCATTTCATTTCTAATCCCTAGAACAATGAGATGGTGTTGTTCTAAGAGGGGAGGGATGTAATATCCTGAATTTTGTTCATTATGTTTATGTTATATATTGAGCGTAAACCCCGATGCATATGATTTATTTAGATGATATATATATATATATATATTGGGCGTAAGCCCCAATGCACATGTTTTACTTTTATTATATATGTTGGGCATAAGCCCCAATGCACATGACTTACCTTGATTATAGATATACATATTTGGGCATGGACCCTGACAGATATAGATTATTGTTATGTATTGGGCATGAAGCCCCAATGTACTTGATTGATGTTTATTATGTGATTGGGTACAAACTCTAATATACTGAGATGATCTTGTTATATATTGTGCATAGTTCTGCTATGCATGCCTGACTTTTATGATGTGTTGAGCATGGGATCTGGAGCACATTGATGACCTATGTACTACGCGTAATCCCCGATGTACATAGATGAATTTTACTATGTGTTGGGCGTAAGCCCCAATGTACATAGAGTGCTGGGCATAAGACCTGGAGCACTCCAACTTGATGTTGAGCATAAGCTTTGGAGCATCAAATCTTTGGCCATTGTATCCCTAAGTGTATCTTACAAATACATTCTAGTACTAGCGTTGAGCAAGGAGATATGGAATTGCACCAATGTAACGCCCATGAAAAAGTGTTGAGCTTAAGCTCTGAATAACACTAGGAATTACTTTACTTAAAAGGTGTTTAGTTGAGGAAGGCTCCGAATAGCACAACCAGTCATCATACTTATTTAATTTGACCAATTGAATCACTACTCATCTCATCAAGGACTGAGGAAACTGCTAGGAAATACAAGGTAATGCAACATGCAAGGGATCTAGGACTACCTAACCTAGTCGACCATCTAAACCCACCCAAGGCCTTGAAAAAAGAGTCTACCTTATTTAATTAATGCATCAAAGTTATAATGCTAGACTCTAATTAATTGAAGTGAGTAAATATAAAGGATCCTCACTTTTGAATAAATATATTATGTATAGCTACATATATATATATAGATATATATCTGTGTGTGTGTGTGTATGTGTGTGTAAAGATATTATATATAAAGAAATATATGAGAATAATAAAAGATACAAAATTATTTAAAGTAAAGTCTATAAATCCACATGAATGGATTTTACATATATTTATATTATAAATAAACAAAATATAAAGTTTACAATAACTAGTTCTAAAAGGAACAAAGTAAGAGTCCTAGAAAAAACTGAAAGTTTATAATTAAATAAACCTTTTAATTATATGTTATAATTCAGGCTAAGAGTCAAACTGAAGTTAATATTAAAAATAATATTATTAACTCAACTTCCCATTCCAAAATATTTCCTATAAATGCAAAGACCATTTCCAATGAGAGGATCATCTATCTTATTATCATTCTTTATGGTAGAAAGAGAGAAAATTTGTCCCTACAAGGAAGAGGATTATACCAGCATTGGAATTGAATTCAACTATCTCCCTTAGGTTCTCTAGGTTCTCTTGCATGTTGGAGCCAACTTAGGGAGATCCGATTTAGAACCAGGAACTGTTCTGGGTCAAGGTTGGTAGGAACATGGCAGTTCCAAATTTATTTGGTTATCGTTCCACATGTCAGCTAAGCATTGATATTTTCCATTAATTAGTGTTTGAAGTGTGAAGGTGTTAAAGGAGATCTAGTCAAGTATAGTTCAGGTAAGAGGTTTACGCTCTGTTTCATATTTAAATGATGTTTCTATTCTCATTTAAAGTTACAGGTTAGATAATGTATTTAATAGGGCTTTTCATTAAAGAACTGTAAATTATTCCTGCATAAATCTTATTCAATAATTTTATTTCTGCTAGCCATCAACAGAACTTTTTAGTCATGGAACCTGGGTTATGTGTTAATATTTTCTTTTATAAACAAATCTTAGTTCTGCAAATTTTATTTAATTACTGCCTAAAATAGTACTAGATAGAATTCTTTTCTGAACTTTTATTTTAAAACTTAAAAACTTAAATCCTCAAACCAACTCATAGAACAACATTTAAATAATTAATAAAAAGAACTCAGAGTCCTAATATTTAAATCATCAAACCATTCTGGAAAGAAATCACACTTTAGTCAAACTTAAAACATAATGTTAATAAAAAATTCAAATCCAAAAGCGAATTTATCTTTTCTTTTTAGAAACCCTAGGTCTGTTCTGCTATGTTATTCTTCTATGCGAATTGTTTTTTTCCCAATAATATAAGAAACCTAAAAGATCACAATCGGTGGGGATCAATCCATGCCATCAACAATCTGTAATTTATATACAAAACCTAGCATTGGCTAGAAACCCATGTTGCCTTCAACATTTTATTTAAAACAAGAAAAGGGAACACAGGAAAAGTCATGACTCGACTTTACAGCGTAGTCAACTAATTTTTAAAAAAAAAATAATAAATAAAGATATCTACACGATAAGGGCCACGATTGTTGCGTTGAGCCAAGAACTCAATTGTTCCAACTATTTCGATATCAACAAAACTAAACAAATAGATTTACATTCATTAGAAATCACGCATAGGCAGGTTGATACTATACATGTTTAGTCTTTACATTGGGTCAAGCCAAACAAAACATAACAACACTTTAAAACAAAGTTTACACATTTTAGAATTTCACAGGATGGGATTGAATCCCTTAAATAAAACCACCAACTCATAATTTGAAACACGATAGCTTCAGACAATATTCAAACCCATAAAAATTCAAATCGATTCCATTATTCATGGACAAACCTATATACTAGCTATTAAAATTCCTAGAGAATCAACATTTTTACAGAACTGTAATCTATGTCCAGATGAAACAAATAAAAGAGAATGCTACGATTCAGGATTCCAGCAAAACAACCTTCATCATAAATAAAAAACACAAAGTAGTCCAACTTACAAACAAGATTTCCATCTAGAACAGAGACTCTCACATGTATAAACCAGTATACAATTTATTTATCAAAAATAATATTACAGAGGCTAATTTTTATTCAACTACACAGTCTAGACACATTTCCCCATTAAACCCCAAACCTTGAAACTTTATACAAAAATTTCCCACAGGCTTACAGCTCCATAGTCAACGTTGGAGTATTTTTTCTAAAGAATATTTACAATATAAAATAGTGGCTCACAAAACGCTTTGTAACTCCCAAATAGTGCCAACAAAACCATCACCAGATTCAAAACCACATTTCCACTGTAGCAAGTGTAGGTTCAGAGTTCCCAGGTCTTACCAGGACACACAATGCTCAACATCCATGACAGGGTATACTCCACAGGAGCTAAACTCCACCTTCATACCTCTAACGAGACCCTCCTGTCAAGCAAGTAACATATATGGATTAAGAACATTATACTATGGTGAGAAAACGCAATACTAAGTTACAGTGTAAAAGCTTGGAATTGTCACAAGTTACCTTTCCATCAACATTGATGTTGTAAGGACCCATTGCTATGCTTAGGTGCAGCATTTTGCCATCAATGGCGAAGGCCGAGAGCCCTAGGCTCTCCATCCTCCCACAAAAACAACATAGAGCAACAAAACCCCAAATGTTGAATGCGACAGGGTTTTACTTTCCCAAGCCAACGTGGACTCCAAACTCGTGACTAGCACATGGGCTTGATTAATGTTCTAGCTACCACCACTACCATTTGAATTTCTACCAGTGCCTATAGTTTGGGACACTTAACTTTTGTCACAAACACTTTGGATAAAGTTTTATCAAAGTGCAAACCATGGGATGAAGCCCTCCTTTGAAAACTAAAGATGTTTCCTTCCAAACAAGTTGTTCACCTAGGAATCCTTAGGGCACCTGCATACAAGTAGGTTGTAGCTCACAAAGTGTAATACCCCCATTTTAAGCCTTAGTATTTTTTGGTCTATAATGTAAATATTGTATGCATATTATGTATGATTTCTTGTGTGGATCTCAAGGCCAAGGCCCTGCTAGTGAATGCTCGACCTTGAAGAGGCAAGTATTTGATATTATGCTACCCATGTGCTAGTAAGCCATGGAAATTGTAAATATGCATTTTAATATAAATGCCCTCAACTATCTATGCAATGAAACAAGAGATGGGGGCATGATGTTTACAAAAAATTGGGAGGGAAATATTCAAACCCTTGAGCCAATCAAGTCAAGGCAAGTGTCAATGAGAGAACCCATCAACCCTCAACTACCCATGTTGAATTTTGTGCCCAATCATTCATTTCTCCCAAGAGTTGGTTGAGGTAGTTAATGCCTTGGGAATGGAGAGGTATGGCTCTCCAAATTTGGGTATGGGAAAACCACCCTTCAAAGAAATTTGTGTTTGGATTCTTGGGAAAAAAAGGAACCATGAAATTGCTCCCCAAGCCATTCTTCACCTAGGTTCTTTGCTCCCTCACGCATCCTGAGCTAGCTCGAGAATGTTTCTTCATGTTTCCACCATTTTCCTTCATTTTTCCATAGCTGGGAACTCATTTTGTGTTGCATAGTGGCTGGGAGGAAGAGAGTCACGATTTGTGGGTTTATAGAGGTCGTTTCTACCCCTTGAATGCCCATAAACGTTTTCTAAAATCGATTTGATCTCCCAGGGTTGATTCTCCATATAACATTTTGTTTTTGGGTGTGTCATGATTTGGGGAGAACCCATGGACCCTATTTTGTAAATCCATTGTTGAAAATGTGTATCCATGCCAATTTTTTGGGGTTGTTGTGTGTAAGAGAATGTTGGGGTTGAGATGGGTATCCATTGGTTTGGCTATGCTGAGAATGAAAGTCCTCTTTTTCCTTGTAGATATCACGCCCAACTCAGGGGTGGTCTCTGAGTGCAAAAACAATATAGGCTGGGAAGAGACCTATGGTTGCGTGGAACATTGCAGTGACATAGCTAGTTGTTTGGGACAATTGCATAATGAAGATAAGTATTCTCTTTAGGTGTTTAGTTTTGCAAATGTTTTTAAGTTGGTGCATGTTTATCCATATGCTGGAAATTGCATGCTATATCTGTGTGTAGAATATTATTTCTTTTGTGTTAAATTGAATGGCATCTGCACACATTTGTTTTATTGTTGTGAATTTGATGAATGGGGCTGATTTTTGTGTAAAAGCCCAGATCTTAGTGTCATAATCCCATCCTTGCATTGGGTCGATGGGATGGGATGTGAAGCAAAGAGATAACTAAAACCCGAGGCTCTGTCAACGTTCTCTCAATAAAAGAAAATAAACAAGCAGAAATCATTAAAATACAAATAGGTAGAAGAACCACTTACTGCAAACCCAAGACAAAGCATAAGTATACATCAAGGTTATAACACCTACTATAAAATATGAAGAAATTCAATAGTATGGAACATAACCACCAGTAAGGAGTACAAGAACACCATTACATAAACCAAAGATCTAAAATATCATAGTAGAATAACAAAGCACCATATGTTAGACAACGACAAGAAACCTGATTAAGTTTTCAAGTATCCTTTGCACTAAGTTCGTTTTCAGTGTTGAACTTAATTTTGTATAAACATTAGGTTACAAATGATGATAATGCCCCACACAATATTTTGTTTTTTACAGTATTAGGGACATTACATGCATGCCCAAGAGAATTATTCTTAGAAGAGAAGATTGTTATATCACCAGCATAGATCCATCCAAAAGGGAATCTACGACGCGCCGAGAGGGATCAAAACTCTCAGAGGTGCAAACTCCTTTTCAGATTGGAAATGCTAACTAAGTGAGTAATGCAATGCTTATGGTTTTAATTTATCTCATTTATGCAGTTTTATATATATGGCGTTTCAAATATTTTAAATTTGATGTGAGCCGACATGTTATTTTTTATAAAAGGAACCTGTCATTTATAGGATGAGCACGGAAGGAGTTACACATCTCCCCCCTACTGGGCTATAGAATGTGCCTCTTCGGCGCAACAAGACGTGTGTGACCAAGAATTAACTATATATATACACACTACATCCATATTGTCACCTCTCCTCTATGCTTTTTTTTGAAAAAGATTCTAACCAATCAAACACGTGTGGAAATATACATACTAGCTGTCGTCCCAACCTACTTAGTAATAATATGAAAGAGTGTGCATTAAACATCATTATTATTCTATCGCTTTTTGAGCAAGTGCCAACCATGGTAATGTGCTTATACGTTACTACGTTAGTCATCAAATTCAATTATCCACCGAAAGTATAATGACTACATTCTGCACACTTATGACAATATGAAAATCACATAAGCATCATTAATACTTCAATTAATAACTATATTCATGTCATTAATATGTTATTAATTATTAACTATCATTAGTACAATATTAATGTGAATATAAATTTAACCTACATAGTTATATGTTGTACTTTAGGTACTAACATACTCCCTATGTGTTAATATCATACTAACCCTAACACTAACTATGTAAATGCTAGGCTATAGTATTAACCTACTATAGTCACTTATATTAATACCATGCATAAAATATAATTGATAATAATAAAACCAATGCAATGTAAACTATATATAAATGTTACAACTTAATACAATATAATATATATATATATATATATATATATATATATATATATATATATACTATAAGCTCTTAATGGTTGACCATAGTCTAACCATGAGCTAATTCTATCACCTAGCACTCACACTATACGACTTAAGAGCTAATATTAACATCATATGCCAACATAGCATATGGAATTGCCATTATAATGGACTTAGGATAAAATCAATATATTACGATATAACCTATTGCAAAAGCAATGTAAACGATACATTCAACATCACTTAATGCAATGCATTGTAATAACACGACTAAGGTTAAGTGCATGGCCAGGTCAACACCAAGTTAGACCTTGGCTTATGCGAACCCTGTGACCATGCCATTATGTGTATACAACTGGCCCAACCCTGGCCTAGATGTGAAAATTACGCCATACTCCATACGTACAGAATGCAAAGCTTCACCACACATAGCTATGGTTTTAATGTTGCATAACAAGGAATATATGGTGATTGTGTCTGACCTATACTCTTGCCATGCAAACTGCACAATGCTTGAACCAATGTTTTAAACCCTACGGTGCCTTCTTGGCACGTGGCTCCACTTGGCAATGACGTGGTTCGATACTTAGCAAAATTAATAGCACTTTCTCATACTCTAGCTAGCCATTCTGGTTTTCGTACAAACTTCCAACTCCCAATGCAATGCTGCATTAATGTTTGATTGTGGGTTGAATTGAATGAAGAGTGACCATGGCCGTCGATCACGATCCGGGTCACACAGCTTAGGAATGGTGAGTGCATGATCATCGTTGATTTGGGTCATGGATGTTGGCACCAACTCTACGAGGTACTTGACAATTAAATGGACAGATGACCGGGTTTAGAGGTTTCCACCCCTCCAACGAATATTAACTTGTTGCACTATAACCCTACCTTTGCACTCATTGTTCACGTGGAATTCCAACGGGCTCCTTTGAGCTCTTCTGCTTTGATCATGGCATTCACTCCCGAACCAGGGAGGAGGTGCTCCATGTTGGCACCAGTTTTGTACCAGATGATTGAAGGGGTTCGAGCCCATGAAGAGACTAAGAAGGGCCTCAGTTTTAGCCGTATGAGCTGTGAAGATGTAAATCAGGTCTCTAAAAAAGGGGGTTGTTTCTAAAATCAGAATGAGAAAGTCAAGATGTCCTAAGTGTTAGCCTAGCGGGAGAGGGGTAAGTGCAGAGGCCCACCCACAATTGAATGGTGGCACATATAGAGGGTTTAGATCTGTGGCCACGTAGATCTATGGTCCTAAGCACCCTTTGCATTTTAATATGGAGTGATTTTGAGTGAAGGAGGAAAGGTTAACCTACAAGAAAATTGGAGGTTGGATTGATGGTGGGAAGAACATATCTACGGTCATCGTTAGGTTCGCCATTTCAAAGTTCGTCGAGAAATGGATTTTTCAAATCCGCAAACTTTTGGTAGTAGGCACAAGTTTGGATGACCCAGATCCGATGGATTTCAGATCTGCGGTTGAGGTCTTTTTTGCTCATTAGACTAACAAGGGCGATCAACAACCCAAAAATTTGCGAAGAGCGGTACGGGGGCACGTCTTTGGACGGAGTGGATGCGAGTAAGGTCAATATTGACAGTTGAGAGGTGCAGTTGTTGTCGAATGATGGACCAAAGGAGAAAGGCCATGTCAAAGCCATCATGTGCCTCCTCACGTGATGTGAAAGTCCGGTTGAATCTTGTTTGGCGTCAGCCCAGACCTCAGTCATCATTCCCTCTCACTTGCCTAGCCCATTTAGACGATCATGCGAAGATGATTGCTCTTGGCTTCCATCATTGTAACGAACATTATAAATGGTTCCCCAAGGTTTACTGTTAGCATCCATGTTCGAAGAGGTGGCAGACTCAACAGCCCAGATATTTTCAGTTGAGATCCAGTCATGGAGGAAGATCGAGAAGCGAAAGTGATCTTTGTACCGGAGTAGGCATGGTCTGACATGTAGGATGATCACATTCCCTCATCCCCTGTAAAATTTGACCCCTTAGAGGAAAGCACCACCAGCGAGCCCAAGCAGCAGCATGGTTGATGGGTGTGCAAGAAGGCTCGACGGAAGAAAAAGAAAAAGGTCTAGAAGGTTGAGCAGAACGCTCACCAGGACATGAAGATTCTCAAATATTTCATTGTCCCCACTAAGGTAGTGATACCCCGTCCTTCAACAGAAAAAGAGAAGGTGGTTGATTCCCTGAAGGTGGAAGATTTCTTCGATTAGCAAGGCCATGTCATAGCTTAGAAGTAGGGTGGTGATATATTTATGATATTTTTGCATCCCGTCTATTTTAGACCCTTTGAATATGTAATATGATTATATTTTTGAGGCCACTAAAGACCTGCCAGCTGCTTAGGAGCTATTGCAACTAGAAAATTGTACAAAGACACGTGTAAAATTAGTCAAGCCTGCCTTCTAGCTTTCGTTTCTGTTGCAGCTAATTCTTGAAGACGATGGACTAGGCCAAATAGGTATCGATACGGCTATAACAGTTTTTCTTCTAGATAATTAGAGCCTAAGGGACTGTATATTCCCATGTAATAGATATAGTAAAGGGTTGGAACTTTTTTGATACACGAGAGGCTCATGTGTTAAGCATTTCTGAGACACATTTAATGAAAATATGGCAAAGCTGAGCAAGTAATTTTACTAGAGATTCCTGTGTTATCTGTCTTGCAGCCCGTATACTCTTTTCTCATGTGAATGTTGCCTTCATTGTCTACTTCATATTGTTATTCTTTTCCATTCTTGGATAAGTGCGTATTGGGACTGAATTCATACATGTTATGCTCTGTCTCTTTCATTCTAAGCACCCACAAACAATTTTATGCTAAAGTTGATACAGAACTCATCTTAAGGTGCTCTATGTTGAAGGTTTGTTCATATCTTCTTCTTTGTCACCAAACAAAATCTCTTTGACTATAAGGGGGTAGCTATCCTGCCCCTATGGGGATTTCTTTGCAAAGCACTATCACTTAGTCATTTTTTGGTGTTTTGACTCCATTTCCCAAGGAAGGTCTACACTGCTTTCAACCAAACAACAACCCTATCTTAGTTTTATTCACGCATCTAGCCTTGCTAAACCAAATCTATGCGAGATCCCTCTCTGGAGAGGAAGAAACTAGCTTACCTTTCCTTAAGTGTTTTTTTGGTAACCCTGAAGTGTCCTCCTCTCACAACCTAGACGGTCATTTTGGGTGCTAACATATTGGTGCCATTATCGGGGAGCGAAAGTTGCATTGTCCCTAGGCAGAACAAAAAAGGTTTCAGATCTGGTTACTGATGGTGGACAACAATCAGACATCAAGAGGGTTGTGTATCATTCACCTGGAGACTCCACTCATGATTTAGTCCAATTTGCAGGCTGCACTGGGGAACGAGTCGAGCTGACAAAGACATGGAAGAATTAAGATTTATCTATTAAAGTGTTAATTTCTTCAAGGAGATCTTGTTCTTTTGCATGGACTTCCTTTTATCTCTATGTGTATGTATCAAGGAATTCTTGTTTCACTGAAAATACTAATTCATGAGAGATCTTGATTTGTATATCCTTCATTAGATATTGTAGATGTACATTCTTCTTTCATTCCTGGAGCTGATCCAATTCCTTCTTTTGAACCATGTGAGATCCATAATCAGCCTTGCAAATCCCATGAGATTGAGGCTGATGACATTTACCCTGTACATACTTCTTTGCCTTTTAGATTTCAGCAGAGATATAGTCCTTTGAAGCTACCCCCTATTCTTCACGAATATCCTCCAAAATACCTTAGATACCTCCCTGTTTTTGTTGGAGAAGATGGAATTCTTATAGCTGAGAAACATATTCAAGGTTTTGAGCATTTTCTGGACCTTTTTGAAATAAAACATGATGATGTTTGTAAGGGCTTTCTCCCAATCTTTCTGAGGAGATTTTAAAAAATGGTTTAAGCACTTGCAGTATGAATCCACTGATACATGGGAAGAGTTTTCTGATGTCTTTTTGGAGTTTTGAGAAAAGAGAAGGTCATTGGACCAAGTTCTTTCAGAGTTTTATTCCATGAAAAGACATGGAGGTGAAACCATGTCTAGTTTCAACAAGAGGTTTGCAAACTTTTATTATAACATGCCAAAAGAGATTCGAACTCTCAAGAATGCTGCTAAATTGTATTATGCATATGTCCTCCCTCCTGAATTGTCTTTTATTCTATTAGAGAGAAGGTCTCCCACCTTGCAGCATATGTTTATTGATCCACTGGAGGTTGAAGACAATCTCAGGATGTCTAGAAAAATCTTAGAACAAGACAGTAAGGATGAAATGGAAAGGAAATTAGAGTTTAAAGAGAGATATGAACATGAATAACTTGTTTTGCTTTCCCATCCTTTTCATGGTGAACAAAAAGATGACCAACCAAGTGATGTACAAGAAGACAGTGACACTAATCTGTTTTATGTAGATTGCAGTCAGCATGTTAAGAAATTTGTTATGAAAGGTTTTAAAGAAGATCCCAGTCCCCCTGTATATGATGAATACAAGGATAAATACTGGGGTGAGGTACATAAACAACCAATAGAAAATTTTTAAAGTTCTAGGACAGCTAGTGAAGAAAATCTGATTACAATTCATGGTCAAAGGCCTGAAAATAGGGTGGGTAGTAAGTGGGCTGAAAATGGATGTTTGCCTTTATGTTATCCTTCATTTGAATTGTTGAAGTGGGGGAATAAAATTCCTAATCAAAGGTAGAAAGTTGATGTAATAGAAGGTGTCATAAACCTTCTAGAAGTAAATGAAGAGGATAAGCAAGCATACAATCAGTCTTGCTATCTAGAAAAACCAATCATGGGGAGAAATCAGATGGTAGCCAAGGATTTCATCAGTGCAAACCATGGAGATAGTGAGCCTGATAAAGGTAATACCCTTCCTCTCTGCTCTAAACTATTTGACACAGTGAAGAAAGATTTTAAAGTCATGAATGAAGAGAGCTTAAAGGCCTTGCCAGTGAAACCTTGCCCTCAGCAGAAAAAGAGAGAAGGGGCTAATTATCAATGTATTCATGAGGGCTTCCAACAAACAAAGGTTTTTTCCTTGACAGAAGATGAAGTAGATGGTGATATCGATAAAGAATTTCTTTTTGTTTCTCTTGAATTTAATAAAGAAATTCAGCATTATGGTCACATGATGAGTAATCTAGAGGAGATCTTGTATTGTAATGATAGTTTCTAAATTTCAAAATAACATATTGACAATAACATAGGGACATTGCCACCTTGTGCACGAGTAATGGATAATCGGTGAAAGGCTCCAGGTTTGATTCCATACTCATAGAATCCAGAGTAGCATTACTATGGAACCAAATGGGGCCGAAACCCATGCAACCCAAAGCTCAAGGTGTTTTAAAACATAGAAGGTCTCACTCGTAGCAACTACAATAAATAATAATGATGTTTTTTTACACACAAAACATATGCAGAGAGATGGAAATATCGGTCCCTTTCTGGACCACGAATACATCTTGCAGCATTCAAACCATAGTTGATTAATTAGAAAGATACAAAATGAACTTTCAAACAAACTTACTTATATATATATATAAATATTATTATAAAATTATTTATAAATAAATATTATTTTTCAAAGGAAAATTACTAAAATAATTTAAAAAAACAATGATTAAAACCTTTATACTAGTGCCTTCAATTTGATTACCCTGATTATCCTTATGTTACCAAGCTTCCACCAAATGCTCAGAATATTTATACTGAGCTTTGAACTTTTCTTTAATTTTTGAACTTTGGCAAATAACTAACCTCATGGAAGTTAGCTACATCAACATACTTATCTTTAGTATTATAGCAATATCTGTTAACAAAAATAAAAACATTGCCTGTAATGACTCTTGTTAATTATTTAAAACACAACACATAATTAACTAAAGTAACCTACAAATATTAATATGAATTAACCGTGCTATTTGTGGCATCTTATGCTCAATCTTCAACTCTTCAAGTCTGTTCATTATTTTCTCTACTAAAGCGAATAATATTCTACGCCATTATGAATATTCATTTAGTTGTTTGGACAGGCAAAAAGCTGTAAACAACCGCTTCCAAATATAGAAAATAAATGTTGGTGGAGACATCAGCACTCCTATTTCGTACAAAACTTGAAATCGCTCACATAAAATTACATGAAAATGAAAATAATTATACATTAAACGTTTATAAGTTTACCAAGAATCTAAATTAAAGAACACTTTACCTTAACCATGTGTGACAGGGCGCCCTGTGCAATAAGCTGGGGTAATTCGTACTAAGCAATCACCATGGTTAGTTGGGCTAGATTCTGCAGTCAGTGCACAGAACGCAAGAATCTCCCTACCTATAACCATTTCTGGAGCATAAAACCCTGAATCTCCATGCCTATTCGGCTATTGTGTTGCTAAATTAAATAATATTTTCTGCTATTGTCTAGAGATTAGTTTGGCTACCCCGAACGTAAACAAAAACATACAAAATTATATTTCAATCCTTTTAACACACATTTACATTGAAAACAAATTTTCAAAAACGGACAATGGAAAACTTCTCTTCATTACTTAACACATTGAAAGCTTTTCACACATTTACTTAAAAACGCACTTTTTCCAAATTCAATTCTAAAACAAATAGTGTGGAAACTACACATTTACTTTTTCCAAATTCAATTGTAAAACAAATAGTGTGGAAACTACACACATTTACTTAAAATTTTCTGTTGATATTTTTCCCAAACTTGATTCAAATACAAAGAGTGAAAGCCTTTATATTTTTTAATTATTAACAGACAATCTCAACATGCCAACACTAAATTTCATCATCAAATTTAGATATCTTAGAGTATTTCCACATAAACAATTAATTAGATGCCTTAAATTTATAAATACGACGGAACAATTGAATTCACAAGTCAATGGAATTGTTTTTATTGCATAATACGCAAAAACCTTTTGAAACATCACGGAACCATAAATTCCACGAACTTCATCTTAACGTTTTTTCATAAACTTTATGAAAACATTTTATAAAAATTTGCATCGAATTACCGTAATATAAATTTCGAATATTTGACGTCATTAAAATATGTACATTAACTTTCAATTATGTCCGGTGATATGGTGCAACTGCACCGTTTGTTAGGGCAAAAAAATATACATATTAAAAACATGTATATTAACTTTTAATTAAAAACTGGTAAAAAAATTAATAAAATGTCAAATTGCATCGCATCATTTTAATAAAAAAATTTTATATTTGAAATGAATAAAATATGTTTATTATTTTTTAATTTTTTGTGATGAGATTTTCTTTTTGTTTATAACTAGTACAGCTACATAATTTATGGTAAGTGAACATTCTTCACCACAAGTTAAGGTGTTACTTGTCCTCCATGCTTAATTGTAATTACTAATTGTCTATCTGGAATTATACCTATCTACACATTAACTACAGTTATCTTTTATATTATTTGTTTACCATTAGGATTTTTATAATTTTTTATTTCAAATTTAAAACACTTTCATAAAATCAATTTGGACTATATACTTGTATCATCCTCATACAAACTAGGAAAAACATAAACTCTAATCTACACCAAACAAATTTTATAATATAAACACATATGTATGCTTGAACATTATGTATACGTCTCTATAAAATTTACCTAAGGTTAATGGGAGGGCTTCCGTTTAAGAAAGTATGGGCTATAAAATTTACCTAAGGTTAATGCGAGGGCTTGCGTTGAAGAAATTATGGCCTAACAATAAGAGAAATACAATTTTTGTTGCTTCAAAGGTTCCGCGCCTACATCTAGAATCGGTCAACGATACAACCCACAAGGAATGCGTGTCCAAGAGAATCATTGAAAGAGAAGATTGTTATATCACAAGAAGTGTGTGACCAAGAATTAACTATCTATATACACACTACATCCATATACCCCAAAAATCTCTTAAAAATACAAGCTCAAATATAACCCGTGACGCGTGACTAAGAGAATAATTCATACTGAAGTTTGTTATTTCACAAGCAGAGTCTGTTACCGAGAATTAACTATATAAATACAAGACATACGCATAGATATATTTGTCTGGAGATAGAATTGGGTGGGTTCCTCATTTTCGTTTATATCTTGATGTTTCGTCTATGCAAATGTTTACTTCATCTGATTCATATGGATTGAGGTTGAAGTGGTGGTACTCACTCTTGTGATGCAAGAAATTATTGCAGGGTCATGTAATATTGGTCACCCAACGCATGGAAAGGTTTATGCAACCCAATTCTCCTACCATTTAAGGCCGATTATTATGAAGTAATAAACGTTTTGCACCTTTCTTTTTAATTCAATTTAAAAGTCGTTGATTAATGTTTAGGCCGCACTTCATTTATCACTTCCGTTCTTTAGCTTATCACTTTCATACTTTTATGTAGAGTGAATTAACAATACCTATTTGTGTGACCGTTGTAAGCTCCACTAACTTGGAGAGAAATCTCTTTCTGTTCTATGCAGCTCTATCTCTGATGCCTTCAAGAGAGCCAACATACAATCTTGAATGGCAAGATACATCGTTCGGTGATATTAAATTTAATCAATATGTTTGTAGGAGTGGCCAAAGAGGAAATATCTTTGTAAAGAAGATGGTCAAAGAGCAAATTGTAGAATCATATGAACATGGCCATTGGCCAACATAAATGAAAACTTTGTTATATTACATCATTGCTTTCAATATCAGCTAAGCAATTGTTGTTATAGTTTTTTAACCATTTTCAAAGAAAGTTAAAGATGGTTTTTTAATTCTATGTATTGAGCGTGTTTTTCATAAATTTAATGCCATGCGTGTAATTTGTTTTATTATTCTATATTTGGTAGAAAATATTATATATTTGTATGATCTTTTAATTTTATTATTTCAATAATTAATTTTTTATTAATATGATTTGATTTAATGTAATTATATATATATATGAAAGACGCATTGAAGATATTATTAAATATATAATAATAATTCTACTTATTTCTATCAATATTGTATGAAGATTTTTTTAATGTGAGATGGATGGTTCTTGGATGTAAGCAATTTGTTTGCAAAGTTCTCTAAAATGTTATTGTTCTATCTAAGGATGCACTCAATGATAGGTTTGTGTTTCCTAGTCTTATTTGTTTCTCAGCTAGTTTTGCTTGACATTGTTTGAAGATTTTGAGTTTTTTTGTTATTTGAAAACATAGTGATAATCTTAGTCTTATTTGTTTTTCAGCTAGTCTTGCTTGACATTGTTTGAAGATTTTGAGTTTTTTTTATTATTTGAAAACTTAGTTGTAAGTATGTTTTTAAAAAATAAACTAGTTTTTTTTTTTAATTTCTAAATAATGAAAAAAAAATTATATTTCCAAATTACTTTATTTATAAATATAATTTTTTAAAATAAAATAATGAAAAAAAATATAATAATTTAATTTTTTTTAAATATATTTATAAATTAAAAAATTAAAATTATACCACTACCTTTGGACTCATCATTTATATGAGTAAGAGCATGTATAGAAATATTAAATAGATTGTTATAGTAGACTAATAATTATTGATAAAAAAAATATATTAAATAGTATTGTAATGTAAGTTTAATTTATTCGATGTACTCTTTCATTCAGAGTTGAAAATTAAGTTTAATTAATAAAGTGTGAATTTAATTTGTTCATCATTAAAGTGTATTTTTTTTATTAATTTAAAGAATAAATCACTAAAAGCAATTAACAATATATTTATTTTTTTCAAATTTTCTTTTTTATTAAAGAAATTAAAAATTAGAAAATAAATTCTGAGTAATTAATATAAAATACAAAAGTATTAAAAGTAATTAACAGTCTTTTTTTGTTTTGTTTCTCAAAGCCTTTTTCTATATTATGGAAACTAAATTTGGAATTTAATTTTTAAAATATTATAAATTGTAAGTATTTCCAATGATCAACTCTATTATGGTTCATATCGTTTTATGCAAATTACGATTTCATTGTCTCCCCTCTACTCAAGCTCCCATAAATTGCAATTTTGTTACAATTGTATATATATTATATTGAAATCTTTGAATGAATTTTAGTTGTGAAGCATTTAATGTTTATTTTATATTGGTATATTTTGAAAATAAAATAATAGGTGGAAATTTCATAATAATCCTCCTAATTATACTAGTAGACAAAAGCCCTCGCATTCACAGTTCCCCAGATATTTGTAAGCAACTCACTAGGGAATATCTTAAAAATATTATAGATTGTTTGAACTCCATATTTATCGAACTTTCTACTTTTGGTGTTGTGAAGTTATTTACTCCTTGCTATTATTCACATGATGCTATTACTTGTGAGAGCATTGCAGTTCGTTGGCTTGATATACTTCTTCAACATTTACACCATACTTCATGTGATGACAATGTTGATGCACTTTCATTTTGATATTGCATTTGATATTGTATCATGTAAAAGAGAGCTTTCCAAATATGTTAAAGTTATGGAAAGCCATACTTACAATCCTTGCAATCACTATGACATATGTATGGATTTTTTAAGCAAGATCTAATCAAATATCTAAGAAGAATATGTTTCACACTAACTACATTGGATGCTCTTATGTGAGTACCACTAATCAACCGGATTCATGTCTGATAGATTGAGAAAAAATATATCAAATTTGGAAAGAGGCAAAACAAAGAAAACATTAAACTACATGTGCAATGTAATTTTGTAATGGTGTTGTATCCCATATGAAAACAAAGAAAAAATTAAATTGTATTTGCAATGTATTTTTGTAAGAGTGACCTTTTACATGTATTTTGTTAAAGCATTGTTGTGTTTCAAAAGTCTTACTTGTGTTAAGATAAAAAGTTGCATTATAATTGGTTGAACTATCTTTTTGTATTATATTATACAAAATATGAGAATTTAATATTTATATAATTATTGTAAATGTTATTTAAAAAAAAAAACTATTATTATTATAATAAAATTAAGATATAAATGCAAATGAAAAACAATATTAAAATTAAAATGTTATATAAAAATATGTTGATATAAAAAATAAAACATTAAATTTTAACCTTAATTCCACTATTTCTATAGTATTCTTTCTTTATTGAATTATGAAGAATAAATTGTTAAAATATCCTCTTTCAAGAATGCATTGTTGTTGAGATCACGAAAAATAAATGTTAGTACATGATAAGCAAGAGGATTTATTTGAAAACTTCGACTATTCAGCATAGAACCGGTGCAAGTACACCGTACTAAAGGATATAATTTATCGCCTTCCATTCGAACCATAAAGAAGATTTCAAAATTTTCCATAGTAGTAACGGATTTCTATATAATACCTTTTATTTGAGGGTGTTGCTTGATATGTTAAATAATTTTTAATGAGTATAGATGGTAAACAATAACCATTAGGTCGCAATGTCTATAAAAATTAATAATTTCTAATTATTTTATTTGATATTGATTACTTGAATTAAGATAAATCTTGTCATTGTTTTTAGAATTTCAGTATCGATTTTGAGTTTATAGCTACAAAATTGCAAAATAAAATGCGGTACATAAACCTATTATTTATAACATATTTTGTACAAATTTATTTATCTTATAATAATGTTTATTTAAAAAAAATAAAGTTAATCATATTAATCATAAATGGAAATTATCAAAGAACTTGATTAATATGTTAAAGTGATCAGCAAGAACTTCCTTATAGTTACTAGACATTTAAAAAAAGTTTTTAATAATATTAAGAAAAATACATTATTGCATGGATTCCTCAAATTAGATATAAGATTTTAAAATAAACAAGAAAAATAGTTGTAAAACAGTTAAGTCCTTACTTATGGTGAATGTATTGTTATAATAGCAGGTTCACAATGCACATATCTCCTCGCACTTATCTAGTTAATATTTTCCATGAATTAAAAACCTAGGCGCTTATGTAGTTACCACCTTTCATGAAATCAAAAAATGATTGTCTATTTGAAATTTCTAACATCTAAACATGTAAGTCCACCTTTGCTTGAATTTATTGCCTTCTATTACACATTCATAACTAAAACCCTTTTCGTAAACCTTTAAGACATAGTTGACATATTTGAATCACACGGAAATCAAAATCATCGGTCCAAATGACTTAACGATCTAAAGTTGCATGGCCGAAGTAGCAAGGAAGAATGCAGATAATTCGATATTCTCCCCAAAAATGAGGATTAAGGCACTCTACAATGATGGACATCAAGAAATGGAAGTCTAATATTAGGTTAATTTTTGTTTTGCCCTTATATGCATATCTCCTCAAATTGGGTTGGATAAGTTGGATTAGTCCCAAAATCAAGCTATGTAAGCATTACTAAAAAAATATTTTCTTTATGAATGTTTGGTTAGTAATTGTAGGCTCCGATGGATGTTTAAATGTAATTTTTTTTAGTGAAAAAAATGTCCATTTTCGTGTTGGAGATGGCCGTGGTGAGGAAACTCTTTACAGAACTGTAACTTTGGAAGCTCATACTATTCTCCCAAACCATCCATTGAAAATCAAGAAAGACATGTTTGAATCCAAATTAAAACCACAACCCAACAACGTAGGATGTTCTTCTTTCATTAATGGTAAAAAAACCATTTATTACATAAAATGAATTTGAAATCAAGTTAAGTATGATGATGGCACTAATTTGAGCATATTAATCCTCCTTTGCTTTAAAATGTGTGGGTTTAGAAAAATATAATAAAAAATTGGAGGAATGCCACATAAGTTATGTGTTGCAATGGGTTACAATTTTAGACAAACATATGTTATTTGAGTAGGGATGAACCCACTCTCAATATTCCTATGTTTTCCTTTACACCCAAGATAACAACTCTACTAGAGAGGAGAAAATCAAACCATATACACGCAAATGGGAGAGCAATATTATGAGCATGATTGATAATGAGAATTAGCAACAAAAATCATGTCAAGTGCAACACTCATGTCTATCCTCAAAGAAGTCTATTCAATATAATTCCATTTATTTCACTAAAGATTTGAATAAATTAAGTATCAACTAATTATGAAGAAAGGGGTGTAGAAACGAGTAAGAAACTTGGTACTCTGACTCTCAAGCTTGAACTCGACCAAAAACCCCAGGAATCCATTGAAACGGTCCAAAGTCACATCTGCAACATGCCTTACATTGTTTGGCCAACTTATCTCTATGTTTGAAGGCTCTTCTGCATTTGCACGACATGCAACTAAAAACTGCACAAAAGTTTGATTTAGATGAAAAATTGTCATTATAATATCCTTATGAAGTTAGTGAAATTTGTTGGTATTAGAAAATGTCACATAAATATATATTATATAATACACTTGTCTCATCCTTGTACAATCTATGAAAATCATACATGTTGATACATTCCAAATTCTAAGATATGAACACCTATCAATGCAACAACTAAATATATATTTTTTTCTTCCATAATTAAAAATATATATTTTAATAATTAAATTCATTTCAATTATACTTTGTTATAAGCCATTACTTTTTTTTTCATTGTAATTTATAGTTACCCATGAAATAATGAAAAATAAAATGTGAAAATATAAACTTTTTATAAAATGTGAAAATACAAATATTTTTTCACATAGTCCTTTAGTATGATAGTTATGACAAATAAGATGTGAAATTATAAAAGAAAATTACATAATGAAAAATAAATTGTGAAAAGTGTAATAAGGAGTTGCCCTAATATTTTCCATAGCTCTCCTCATTTCAAGATGATTATGATGGTTAATATAATATATTATAATGAAGCGGAACTGTATTGCTGACAATATGTAACAGACTCAAATTTCTTATTTGGTAATTTTGTGAATTATTAAAAACTTTTCATATCATTTAAGATCTTTTCAATGAAAGTGAGGCATAGTGAAAATTTTGTAAAAACATTAAGCATCTTTTGAAATGAAAATTTACTATGATAAGAAAAGCCGTTCATTGTATTTGCATCAATTAATAGAAAGAAAAATCAATATGTGTAATTATTTAATATCATCATTGTTGCTTTTGCTTACGTATGCAAAAGTCTTTAATCACAAGCTCCCATTATTTGTATGTGTCCTTTTATCTCTCATTGTTAGCTAATATCTACTAAATCATAATTTCTTTGAGATATTCATGTGCAAGAAAACATTCAATGATTTGATAGTAAATTGCTTTAACATAAGGGATAATTATACATGACGACAAGTCATCTACATACTTGCATTAATGATCAAATCTTACCATAGTTACGTCGAACATCTTCATGGGATTTTGATTCAATATTGGTGAACTTGATGGTGTTTGTTGGATCTTGAGTACATCCTTATAATTATTACATCCCCAACATAGTTAACCAAGAAACATATTTCACCAAGGAATTAGTTGACACAAGCATACACCCAAACATACACAACTAAACTATCATAATCATACATAAATGAGAGACGTATATCCCATCATACTTACCACTGCATAATGATGATTAACATATAAGAATTACACATAAGACACATAATAAGAACCACACCTAAATAGAGACATTTTTTTAACATGGTTCACCCAATCTAAGGCTACGTCCACAAAAAATGTTATTTTATTATTCTTCCAAACAAAACACCAAATAATACAAACTTGCAACACAATTGTTGCTTTCCTCTTGCTCTAGTCTCTTATATAGATGACCTATTCATAACTAGATCATATCATCCCATATATGTATAAGATCTTTATTTAATGAGAAAACAAGGTAATCTAACCTTTAGATATACGTTATCATACTTCATCATATGAATCCTTAAATAGTCAAGGAACAAAGGTAATATAACCTTATCATATTTCATATATAAAAATCTTTATATTCTAAAATGGAATCTAACCTTATCGTATTTCATATATAAAAATCTTTATATTCTGAAAGAGAATCTAACCTTATCGTATTTTATATATAAAAATCTTTATATCTTAAAAGGTAATCAAACCTTATTGTATTTCATATATAAAAATCTTTATGTTCTTTAGTTAGTAAAAGAACAAGGATACAATCGTAGCAGTACTATAAACACTTACGAGAGATCACATGACTATGACTTACTCTGAAATTATGGGTACAACAATACAGACACGCGGCAATCCATCAAGAAGACGAACAGGGTCTTCGACAATCACGTCGTTCAGGAAATCAGGAATAGGGATGGGGCCAGAGGGGAGAGGGGGAAGGGAAGTGGAGGGAGGGGAAGGAGAGACGAGAGTGACAAGGGGATGCGTGTAAAGGGATGGGTAACGTAGGGATGGGTAACACAGAGGGAGGGGGGATGAGGGCAGAGGGGAGAGGGAGGAGGAGGAAGAGGGAGTGGAGTAGAGGTAGGTTTTTTTTTTTTAATTTATAAGTTTTTTAAAATTGTTTTTTTTTAGTTTTTATAATTTGGTGTTTTTATAATTTTTAATTTTTTTTAAATGGTTTTTTTTTAATTATATATATATATATAAATAATTTAAATGATTTAATTTTAAAGTTTTTATCATTTATGTTTTATAAACAAAAAAAATACATTTTTCGAAAAGTTTTTTAATTTCGTTTTTTTATTACGAATATTATTAGAAATTTTTTTATTGTATGTAGAAAGAGTGAAATAATTTCTTGAATAATTTGTATTAAACTGAGTGCAAGTTTTGAGATTTAATAATTATAATTTTAAATTATGATAAAATGATATAATAACGTCACTTTTTGAAAAAATGTGCTACCCGTAGCATTAGTTTTTAATTCAGGACTTGATTTTAAAATTTTTGTAAACAACAATAAGTATAGTTTTGGTCCATGTCTATAATGTGAACACCAAAAAAAAAGTTTAAGAGTTTTGTAAACAACAATAAGTATAGTTTTCCTCTGTGACTATATTTTTAACCACAAAAGAAGTGGTGCTACCGGTAGCACCACTTTTTGATTTGGGGTTTTTTTTGGAGTTTTTATGCAAAAATATGAGTTTTATGGCTAGAGTTCTGATTTTGAATATAAAGTTCTCGTCAAGTTGTATAACATGTTTATAATGTGATGTGGCTTCTTACTCATAAAAATAAATTGCAACTATATAAAAAAAGTGGTTAAAAGCAAATTTGCCTCTATGGTTGGATTAATCAAACCCACTGATTCGTACATCTCGATTGCAGGGACATAATCACATGGCTCGATTGCAGGGACATAATCACATGGTTTAGATAATTGATTTCTAATAATAATACACTCATTCAGTAATAAGAGTATACTAATTGGCAATTTGTAGAATTTTTTAATGTTTTGGAATTACTAGTTATTACTTGTTGAAACGAGTAATGAAATCTTACCTAAATTGCCATTTTTTTGTTTGTTTGTAGAAATGAAGTTATCTCCAATATTACTATGGACACTTAAATTATGCAATCTCAACAACTTATATTTAAAATTCCAATAAAAAGATCACCAAAACATTGTCCAAAATGTAGAATGTTTAAACTACTCGTCATTTTTTCATTTAACAATTATATATAAAAACACCTAATATTTTCATGTCATAAATACTATTTAATATACTTTGAAATGTTGGATAATTTTTTTAATATATAAATAAGCTCAATTATTTATAAATGTATGTAGTTTTAATAAATAAAAAATTCTAATATAAAATAAAATTTTAATAAGATACAATTGAAATAGTCACAAACCGAATCAATTCATAAGTCATAAATCAAAATTTAAATGGAGAAAAAAAAACAGTTCCCAATCATAAATTACAATTAACAAAAATAATATTAAATTTATATCAAGATAATGAAAATATCTAGTAGAAAATAAGCTTTATAAATTATTTATATCTCATAATATTGCTTGTCACTTAAAATAAATTAATATAAAATTAAATTTCAATTTTTAGATTTAATAAAATTATGTTTTTAGAAGATGTTAGCATAAAATTTTTAATGATTATATTTCACAAATATTACTTATAACATATCTATAACCAACTTTCTTTTAACAAAATTTTAAATAAAAAAATATTTTATTTATATCATATAATCACTCTAAAATTATTAATTTATTTGCAGATCACTATATTTGCAAATCACTAACCATAGTGGAAAGTCTAAAATCTAATCTCATAGGATTCAAGACAAAACTGAAACTCATAACCTCACCGTACTACCAATTAAGCTAACTCTTAAGAATTCTCTAAAATTATTAATTATTTACACTACAACACAACAAAAATAATAATAAACAAAAATATTAATAAGAAATCAAATTTGATTGATCACTTTAACAAATATTAATATTAACACGATGTGTCACTCTATGGCACTCCAAAAAAAGTCTGATACTTTTATGGGTCACACAAATTAACAAATATTAATATTAACACGATGTGTCATTCTATGGCACTCCAAAAAAAGTCTCATGCTTTTACGGGTCATACGGGTCACACAAATTAACGAAGTGAAAGAGGGTATCAACTTTATGAAATAGATGGAGTTGGAATGTTTTTAATTGTTCATCTTAATCACTAATTTTTTTCTCAATGCTATTTAATTTTTAATAACTCTTTTCGCTTCTCGATACTTTTTTATATTATATTATTTCTCGTAATAGATATTGAAAAAACTAATCTTTAATTACTTTTAATTAAGAAACAATTTTATATCTCTTTTAGTTATTTAAAAATTATTTATTTTTTTACTATCTTCTAAAATTAATTTATTAATTAAGTTTCACTTATCTAGTCTTTTAAAATTGATTTAGTTTTCCCTTTGAAAACCAGTTACTCATTAAACACAATTTATTTGTTCGTATCTTTACATTATTATATCATTTTAAAGATAAGGAGGACAGAGAGATTCATTGGTCTTCATGGGAGTCGATATCCAAACCAAAGGATGTCGGATGATGGGGTTTTAAGGATTTATTCTATTTTGGGAAGGCTCTGGCTTCAAAATCGACATGGTTGTTCATTTCTAAGGTGGGCAAATGGAAATCATTACTCCGTTTTAAATATCTGGGAAATGATACAATTATAAATTGGTTAAGACACCCATGAAGACTAGCCAAGGTGGTTCACTGTTTTGGAAATCAATAATTGGAGCTTTACCAATAGTGGAGGAGAGATTGGTATGGGAGGTGGGAAATGGGCATCTGGCCAGGATTGGAAGGGAGTTCTACAGAGGAGTCAAGAAAATTGTTGCTTTCCCAAAGGAGGTTCTAACATGGTTCCAGTCGAACGGTTACACGGTTTTGGTCAATGTGGTGGTGCAAAGGAATGGAATCACACAGAAATGGCTATCGGCGGAGGAAATGAGGGTCCCGACTAGATGGGTGGAAATATGGTCTGAATGGACAGAAGAAATGAGGAAACGTTTTATCAAATTGCGGGAGGAACCGGATGTACAACGATGGCAGGGTATTGAGGAAGGGGGAAATTTTATAGTAAGAGCAACGTACGAAGCCCTTATTATTCATAGAACCATGGAAAAACCATGGTGGGGATCTTTGTTATGGAAATATTTAGCACCGCACAAATGTAAGATCATGGTATGGCTGTTAATTCAAGGCAAAGTCCTTACATGGGACAAACTTAAAAGAAGGAGTTTGGAAGGTCCTGGACTTTGCAACATGTGTAGAAATGTAGACGAAGATACTAATCATTTATTTCTTAAATGCCCATTTATTAGACAAGTTTGGACAGAGGTTATGGAGAAGCTTCAGTTGGGGAAGATGAAGGATGTAGATAGCATAGATGGCTTTTTGAAATTCTGGTTTGGAGAAAAGAACCTGAAAAATTTGAGATGCATTCCCTTTTTGGTGATCTGGCAGGTTTGGGTGGCACGAAATAATGCAATCTTTGAAGATAAGCTATATCCTAGCTTTGTAGTTACTGCTCAAATTTTCTCTACATATAAATACTTTCAGGGTCATGATCGGATAGCTAAGATTAGAGTGATGAAATTGATGAATCATGGAGTTGGAGATTCAATTGGTTTTTTTGATGGAGCTTGTGTGAACAATGGATGTGGTTTGGGAGGCCATATATCACATCAAGGTAAAGAAGTGTTTTTTTAGGCCAATGGAGGAGAAGGCACAAATAATCGAGCTGAAGGAATGGCCCTTTTATTACTCCTGAGCTTGGTGGAAGATCACTTAGTGGTAGTTCTTAGAGTTTATGGAGACTCTAAATTGTTGATAAAAAGAATGAATAAATCAATCAATTTTCAAAATCATACTCTGCAAAACCTTGGACTTCGGGTTGATTTGCTGGCACATAAGTTTAGGAAGGTGGAGTTTTTACATATCTTCAAAGAACAGAATGACAGGGCTGATGGACTCTCTAAAGCAGGTCTTCTTGAGGAAGCTAGAATGTGCAAAATATCATCAAACAATCAAGATACTTTGGAGGAAAGAATCAGCAGGCTGGACTCTTTTTTGTACTAGCTACAAAGAGAATCAAGAAGCAGTTATAGTTTCAGTAGATTTATCATTGTCTTTTGTAAAAGTTTAAATATGGTTGTTAAGACAGTAGCAGTAAACAAGAAGCAGTGATAGTTTTAGTAGACTTATCATAGTCTTTCGTAAAAGTTTAAATATGGCGGTTAAGTCAATTGCAGTAGTTAATAGAATCTTTTTATATATAATAGTGTCTTAGTACCTGAGGAGTCTATTCAGAACTCTTTATGATGAATGAATATGATTTTTTCCGGGGAAAAAAAAATCATTTTAACCTTTTTATTATTTATATATATTAAAAAAAAAATTACTATTTTTACTACAATATTTTAAAATAATCTTAATTAATATTTCATAATTCTTAATCATTCCTTAGCTCCTGCTAATTTACTTTATTATTACATTTTAATCTTTAATCTTTTATTTTTTAAATATAAAAAAAATATTATTTTTCTATTAATATTTTTTTCATATCATTAATAAACAAATAATTTTATTACATTAATATATAATTTACAATAACATTTTAAATTTAATTAAATTTATTTTATCCTTTCTAATCTCTCCAAAAAAGAACTCTATCCTTAAATATTTGAATCTTTTTTCCCCTAAGACTCTATTTAATTTTCCTGTAAACGCTATTTGATTACTTTCTCCCATCATTCTCTATTTAATTTGCCTCCCCTTTCCTTTGCTTTCCGGTCTCATATACTTCATTATGATTTGAAGATATTAATTCGAAACGTCTACCCCGTAATACTCCATGGAAAATTAATTTAAAATAAACATCATTTAACCAGCGAGCAGGTATTGAAAGATGAAATAGCCTTTTTTATTGCACCGAACCCAAAACCTGTTGAAACATCATGGAACCATAAACTCCACAGCTTCGCATCAAAATCAAACTTAACTTTTTGATAAACTTTAATAAAAAGAAGATTATAAAAATTTGCCAAATTGCACCAAACTATCATAATATAAACTTCGAATATTCGATGTGGTTAAAATATGCCTCATTAACTTTTATAATTATTAATAATAAAATAAATAAAATGCTAAATTGCGTCGCATCATTGTCATATAAATTTTATTTTTATAATTCCCTTGTCATGCGATTTTTATAAATTTTATTTGTCTCGTTTATGCCACATTGATTGGTCCCTTCACGTTCTTTAGCATACTACGTACGTATAATGCAATAATTGGCACATAGTTTTGAATCGTACATCCCAGATTTGGTCAACAATACAACCCCAAGGAATGCATGTTCGAGAGAATCATTCATGAAAAAGAAAATTGTTATTTCACACGAAGAGTGTGTGACCAAGAATTAACTATATTATATACACAGTACACACATATATACATATAATCACTTAAAAATACAACTTCACTTCACATGTACGCGTGACTAAGAGAATCATTCATACAGAAGTTTGTTATTTCACAGGTATAGTGTGTTACCTAGAATTATCTATATAAATGCACCACACACATAGATATGTGTGTTTGGAAATAGAATTTGATGACTTCCTCAATTTCATTTATATCTTTATGCGTCCTCTATGCAAAGGCTTACTTGATTCGATTAACTTGTCTATCTCTGAAATTACATTACACTAAGATAAAGTAGGCGAGTGGATTCCTACCGATTCACGTTGAAGTGGTACTACTCACTCTTGTAATGAAAGGAATTATTGCATTGTCATGCAATTTGGGTTATCAATATGATCCAAAGGGTTATGCAACTCCATTATCCTACCATTTAAGGCCGATTATTATAGAGTAAGAACTTTTTCCACGTTTCATTTTAACAACACCGTTTTGTGTGAGGATTGTAACTAGCATTAATTTGGAAAAAAATCTAATGTTTCTGTTATGTGAGCAATGTTTGTGTTCTTGTCTCAGCTTATGAGAGAGCCACCAATGACCATGGTTATTGACCAACTTTCCATAATTAATCAAGACTTTGAGGAAAACTTAAAGTATCCACGTTTTTGAACTATATTAATTTAATAATTAATTTCTTATTTTCATTTATAAATTTTGGTTTACATTGAATAGATAACAATACTTGTAACAAAGCTTCATTGAGCAAAGATTTGTTTTCTTTCAAGAATGTTAAGAGGTTGTATGAAGTTCTATTTAGGATGAAAGCAATTTTTTTGTGAAGTTTTATTTTGCATGGGACGTTGCATTACATAGTGTGTTATTGTAAAATTTAGTATGTTTGTCTTTATTGATTAACATTCCTTTGAATTATGGAAGAAATTAGTATATCTTCACTTATTACCTAAAGTTTTGTGTTTCCTTAAATAACAAAATATTTATTATTAGTTTATTTCTCATAAAAGGATGAATAATTCTGTACTTTTAATAAAGTAAGAAAAAACTTTGTTGCAGCATTTTCTTCCTAAAAGGCCGCAAGGAAAAAAGCTGACACGGAGGTTTAAGAGGTATCTCTGCGACTGTAATGAAAAATAGGGGGATACACTAGTATGCTCAAGGACACCCTCATCGGCTCTATAGTAAAAATGCTCCGATGGTGTATAGACAGGTAGTTATTTATTTAAATAAAATTAGTTTAGCTCTATATTTAAAATGATCTGATAGTGTACTAGAAGCGTAGTTATTTATTTAAATTCCACTGCAACGTGATTTATAAAGACTGTCCTAATGCCATGGGCACTTGGATTTGGTTGTATTTCTGCTTCATTCGTTACTAGAATTACACTTTTTCCTATGTTCTCTATACCAACAATATCTATGCCCGTGAGAACGTTCAGAGCAAAGTTGATATTCAATCTTTTAATTGGACTCCTCGAAATCTCCTTGGGATTTCAAGGAAAAGCCCCCATACAAGTAAATGGATTTACAACCGGATAATCGGGTGGCAAAAGTGTTATTCATTAACGGTGTAAGTGAGGTGGTCTGAGCATTAGCCAGATTGGGTTTTAGATTGTTGTTGAAACAATGTGTGTTTTAGAATGGATTGAGCATCAAACTGGGTTACTTTTGACATTTGGGAGGATTATATGAATAGCTTCTTGACTCTATTGCCTTGCTTACATAACAAAGAATCTGTTTAATAAATCTCTATGTTATGTCCGCTGACAAGAAATAGCTTACAACATAGAGAAATGCTATGCATGGACTAGCATAACATTTAGATCTCCTATAGAGGCACAATAAATGTCACTAACTTAAAATTTAAAGCTCCGATAATAACCCTAAAATAATAAACTCTATCTGTGGCCAGATAACTGGAAATGCTCTGCTATGCTTTGTCCACAATATATCACAGTAGTTATTCGTAAAAAAAGTAGTGCAAAGATCCAGAATATATCACATTAATTATTCATTAAAAAAAGTACTGTAAAGATGTAGTTTTGTGATTCTCTGTCAACCACTGCAAGGATGTGAAACTCAAATCTGAAGATCAGACTTAGCCGATCATAAACAGCTTCTTTATCGTCTGTGTAGACTTGCATCTTTCATTTTATGAAATCTAACATCCCATTAATCACATTATGGCTTACACCCGGTTTTAAATTTCTTAGAATAAAAATGTAAATACCATTCTACGTGTCCTCTAAATATTATATTTTTTATTGTTGTAAATAATTTTCTATAAATACAAAAAATATTTTACAATTAAAAATATATAATTATTAAAAATTGTAGATCAATACCTTCCGATTCTAAATAAATATGGCTCACAATATTAAAGAATAATTTTCACATCTTTGAGAACTTGGATTATCTAAAATTCAAAGTAATGCTTTGAGAATCCGTGCAATTATTAATAATAATTTAGACTTAAATAGTGATTCGATGCAAAATTTCTTTCATCATTGAATGCGCCGGGCTATCTTCTTTCACAAACCAGCCTCTTCTTTATTTAGTGGCGGGGATAAACTGTTGAACTATCGTTTCTTGCTATTCGATGAGATTACCAGCAATAAAGGTTAGTTCATGATAAGCAAGAGTATTTATGCAGTATTTGCGCAAGTACAGACAAAAATATATTTGAAAACTATGATTGTCCAAGTACAGCTAAGGTAGAAGGAAAATATATTATTTTTTCCATAGCAGAAATGGATTTCTATATAATACATTTATTTGAGGGTGTTGCTTAATAGATTAGATAATTTTTCATCTAAATAAACATCAACTTTCCACGAAAGTTTAATTTGAAATTTCCAATTATAATGAAAAATATTTATTAACACAAATATTTATATTTTTCATTTTCAATAATATTATTAATGATATGAATAATTAAGATATATTAATCATTTTTATTAATATGATTGTGCTAATCACATATTAATTTTTATTGATAAGAACTTAATCATTGGCTCTTCACCATAAGTGCATGGCTGTAATTTTGTTAGATATTAAACATTAACAGTACATAATTATCTTTTTGAAAAAAACACCTCAAAACATGACTCTATATCATTTTGACAACTAGATACGTTGGGCATAAAATCCATGGTCGCTTTGATATTTATGAACACGATGATATGTGTGATATCAAGTCATGAATTCTTATTTCAATATTCTTAGCCACTTGACAGTTTAGAAATGAAACACATGACCCCGTTGATATCAATGGATACAAAGACGTGTGATATCAAGTCAAGGATTCCTATTCCCAATTCTACCCTAAGCAAAACACCGGCTCAAGCCATTTCCACAGTATTGTTTAATTAATAATGCTTAGCTTTCTGTTTCTTCATCCTTCCATTTTGTGTTGGCTTGTCTCTTCGATATAGATTCTATCTACCATCATATATGATCATTTCTACCATCATATATAATCATTGCTCATACTCTTTTTTTATGATTTTTTAATCATTGCTCATACTCTTTTTTTATGATTTTTTAATCATTACTCATACTCCTTTTTTTATGATTTTTTTGCCCTGTTTTGATATGGCTTATTTCATTTTTGAAAGGATTTCTAAGGTTCAGCTTAAGTGCAAAACAACAGTAAGTATTAAAAAATTACCAAATGAGGCACTTTTAGGTGTACTACTAATTTGATGGGTAGATGTTAAAATGATTGATGAAATGTCACATAATAGTAAGTATTAAAACATTACCAAATGAGGCACTGTTAGGTGTACTACTAATTTGATGGGAAGATGTTAAAATGATTAATGAAATGTGACATAATTGTACACAATGTAATTAGGGCTTTGTGATCAAAATGTTGCATACCTTGATGTCTATAAAAAAAGTTTTGATGATCTTTTGCAAGACAATCTATTGTTGGAGCCTTTTGATGTTAAGAATGCCAAGCATGTAGAAAAACCCATGTTTATGAACGTGCGTATAAATAGTACAAGGATTTATGAGTAAGTCCCATAACCACTTAGAATTTGAGATGAAAGTTTTATTCCTTATTTTATCATTAGCTAATTTGGATGTGAAAACTTACATCATTTTTCTTTGAAGATTTTTTTAAAAGTAGTTTTGCAATATAGTCATGCGAATTTAGATATTAATATTAATAAGGTAGCTTCCCTATTTTATTTACAACTTTTGTTGCTCAACACAAGAGAGGATCAAAGAAATGGTAGTTGCAGCTTTGATATATAAATGCATGAGAGTAGCACGTATGACCGTTGTCATTTCTAGAAAATCATATTAACTAGATATTTTCATGAACTACATACCTTTTTTCAAAATTCTCCACTTAATAACTATGATAATCTTGTTTTTCTTCAATCCTAAATATTGAATCTACAAAATAGACATTGTGCAAAAGTAAGGTAATTTAGCCTTTATAATTCTACTTAACAACATGTTTTTACTATAATTTTTTGGAAAAATATCATGTATTGTTTCCTAACTATTTGTAGATGTTGTACCTAAAAGATTAGATCCAAATGAATTTAATGAGTAATAATATATATGATTTCTTTTGATTATTGAAAATTTGTTAACATTAAGATAGTTGTTATTATGTTATTTTTATTTTGTTGGTTGTGGAGTGTTAGAAATATTTATCCCTTATAGATATTAATATATAGTGTTTAGTATGTATATAATAAGATTCGTATTTATAATATATAATGTTTAGTGAAGATATATTAATACTATTAACTTGATGTTAATGAAATTTTAACAATTTTTTATTTAAATTTCAAACTACAATTATTGTAGTCATAGTGATTCCTTTTATCATATTATTTTGTGATTTTCATTTTTATTCACTAAACATCTTGATACCCATAGTAATGAGTATAATATCTACTCAAAATATGATATAACTTCTATAACCATTTTGCAATAGTTTGCAAAATATTATAATATGCATTTGTTATAAGAAAAATGCATGCTATCCTTTTTGAAAACATACACACCAATCAACGCTTTAAAGATATTTCATGGATATTATTGTTAGAGAGACACTTATAGTATATCAACTATGTGATTTTCAGAGCAGCTTGCTTTTGCATTAGTCAAAGTGTTATATCTCACAACTATTCAAGTGTTAGAGTGTAGGGTCCTTCGAATAGGGAATTTTTTTTCTTTTCTTTTACGCTAGACGTCACACTCTTATTCCAAGCGCATAGTCGTACACGCTTCTCTGATTATTCGGAAAATATTCTAGGAGTCTAAATAACAGACATACCTCTAATATTGAATTACAGCCGTATGAATTATCATTTATCACTTCATCTCAAACTACAATTGCAATTTAATCTTTCTACGAATTTCCATTTTCTATGTTAAGTTTTATTTGTCTCATTTCATAATAAACCTTGATAATAATAAATTAAATGTACATTCCCTTTTTTTTTACAATTTTATAAGCAACCTTTGAATAGATATATACAACTAGATCATTGATAAGATAATCTTACAACGAAACGACTTAACCACTAAAGTATATACTTTTTCATTTTTCATTTTTCTCACTCATTACAATTATATAATTGATACAATAATTTTCAATAATAAAATAAATCTAACATTATATATATATATATATATATATATATATATATATATATATATCATTTTTCATGAAATATAAAACAAGACTTTACAATCTCTTCTCATTAGCTAGTATCCTATCATAAATAAATTACAAAACATAATCATACATTTAAACTTTTCTCACCATCCCTACCAAAAGATTTACAATATATTAATAGTTATTCTACTTTTTACTATCTCAATAATTTATAATTGACTTAGTTTATAACATCACATTATGGAATATGAAATATAATATGACTTATAAAATATGATAATATATTATCTTTTTACCTAAATCGAGTCACTATATCATTAAATATAAAATTAAATTATGACACTCTCTTCATCACTCCTAAACCATAAATAAAGTATGATGCTTACACTAACATTCCCCTCTTGACTAGTGTCGTTACCATATTACTTGCATTAACTTAAACTTCTTAACAAATATTGATACAATGTCATATGTTTACATATATCACTTCGTAATTTGAATTGGATGTCACATATGTTATCATTAACTTATTAACAAATATTGATGCAATGATATATTCTTTAATTTTCCATTTCTTAACAATAAGTAAAACAATGACACCTACGCTACATCGATGAAGTAATGTGTGTAAAAAGCTATCATTTTTTTAACAAAGGGAGTAATACAATATCACCTATAATGACATACACCCTATTAACTAAAGACAGTTACAGCGAAGGATGTGTAAGAAGTTGCTTCACTTCGGTGGTTACAAGACCATAGTTCCAAGTGTCACTGTGCATTGAACACAGTCATCCTAGTTCAGACGTACTGATTTTAAGGAGGCTCGACGCTGCACAATGCGCCAGACACTAATCCAAACTACTCCTAACTATTACCACTAGGTGTCAACTAGCTTGGGTGTAAGCCTGTTCGAGGTAAAAGGATGTTCAGAGAAAAAGGGTGTAAGCCTCGATGTTTCGAGGTGTAAGCCTGTTCATTGTTTGGTCAGAACGGGGCATCGAGGATGTTTAGAGAAAAAGACCGCAAAAATAAATGAGGTTATTTTATTAGCGGTACGAGAAGGTAGGTGTTTATAGAATCGAAATCTAGAATAATTTTGTATTATTTCTCACTGATCATGCCATTGCAAAAACATATGTATAATTATGTTGAAAACAGGAAGCCATTTATAGAATCGAAATCTAGAATAATTTTTGTATTATTTCCCACTGATCACGCCATTGCAAAAAAATATATATAATTATATTGGAAACATGCAGGAATTAATAAAATCAAAATCTGGAGTGGCCCTGCGTTATAATTTTTCCCAAATTACGCTATGAAAAACAGAGATATAATTACATTCGTATCATACAAAGATTGAAAGAAAACGCGGTGATTATTCCTAGAAAAGCAGAGGCTATTCCTCCGATATGCGTCATACACAAAAGCACACAGATCGGTTATCTCATTTTTCAGAAAGCAAAGACAGATGTAAGCATTAAATCTCATAAAGGGAATACGACATTAAGACCAGTTACTCATTCTTCAAAATTAAACAAAACTGTTACATCTCGGAAAACAATACCATACAGAGATCGGTCGTTTCACTTTTCAGAAAACAAAGGCAGATGTAAGAATTAAATCTCAGAAAGAGAATACAATATTAATATCAGTTAATCGTTTTTCAAAAGTAAACAAAAATGATACATCTCGGAAAAGAATACCATGCAGAGATCGGTCGTTTCACTTTTTCAGAAAACAAAGATAGTGGTAAGCATTCGGGGACCTGGAGATCGATCCCGATAGGGATCTAAATATTTAGAGACAGAAACAGAGGTCGACATGAAGTCTTCGGTTTTGGTTTACCACCGTATAATTGACATCTACAGGGATCACAAAGTAACACTTCGGATTGGGTCATGGATGGTACAACGACACCAACAAGTTTCAAAAGAAACGCGGGGCAGAGTCAAATCCACAAACTGAGCGCAAGGATCGACCTATGTAGAGATCAAGGGTTTGAGGTGTATCATTGTGAATGGCTCGACATGCAGATCGATCGATCTGGGCGTGATATGGTCCCAAAATCTGGATGAGGACAGTGATCTAAACGGCTGATAGAACAGATCTGTAAAGAAAATTCAGAGCTGGGCGTATTACGGTTGCAAAATCTGTGTATAAACATAGATCTACGATTTCCTTTTAATTTTTAAATATTCTATGAAATAAAACAGTGATTGAACTATAATTGAAATCCTGAAGGTACTACGAGCATTTTCAAACATTTAAACGAAATCTAAGAGCTATAACCTCCCTTCAAATTCTACCTTTTCTTCTTGATAATACAGTAATAAAAATGTATCTAAAATCCCAAAAAAACAACGTGCATATTCTAATATTTACATGAAATCTAAGAGCTATAACTTTCCTTTAGATTATAGCTTTCCTTCTTTAAATCAGAATGTTTCTCTTTAAAAATACAGTAAATAAAATATATATAATATTCCAAATATGCAGTGAGCTTATTCAAATTCAACCATGAAACCTCTGTGATCTCTTAAATAAAATAAAATTAAATGTGAAATATTCAAGCAATGAAGAACCTGTAGGAATATATGCTCTGATCGAAGGTGAAGTCCCTTGAAGACCGCCGCTCCAATCCCGTTGTTGATCACCATGGTCACCAACAGACACCTCGGTTAGCCTCCATACCTTATGGGGAGTACTCTCCTTCCTCCAGAACCCCTGAGCAAATAGGCTGTAGAGATCACACACACATCTAGAGACTCAGAAATGGGTTTCCCCCCTATCAAAGTGTCTTTCCAAACTCCAATACCAACAAGTCACTCTCTTTACAAAAATTACAATAACAATCCAAAACTTGGGCCCTTTCCCCATTCCCAAAGCCTTCCTTAAATAGGAAAATCCATTGTGACACATGTCGCTTCGTGCACAAATACTTTATTTCTTATTATTCAAATGTAATTTAGCTCACCTATCCATGTGTCAAGTTTTCTAAGAGAGTGCACCAACTTTCCTAAACTTACTCAAGTTTGTCTCCATGATGTTCAATCTAATTTCTAATTTTGTGGGCACAAGTGTGTTAACTTAATGCCGAAGCCTAGTATTCCATTTGCTCCTAAAATAATAATTTCAATTATTTTAAATACTAAAAATGCATTATCTTGTGCAAATGGTCTAAAATAATAATCTCTATTATTTTTAATGTGTTTTCCCATCCAAATAGTCTAAATGCACTTTATAAGTTTTTATGCATAATGTTTAACAATTAATCCCTTCTAGAACCTCAGTACCACACCATTGGTCCCATCCGTCCTTTATTTTCTCTTGTCGACATTGTACCACTCCGTCGAGTCCACTTGTCCGTCGTTTCCATTTATCGGCAAGGTACCACATCGTCGGGTCGTTGCGTCCATCATTTCCATTTATCGACAAGACACCACATTGTCAGGTCCTTCCACCGATATCCTTTTGTTTCATGTGAATTGCGGAAACTTCATGTGGGGATTTAGGATTAGTTACCTTCAATCCTCCATCTACATGCTATTGGAGACCAATGGCGTTGAGGAGTAAGTTTGTTGTTACTGTGCGCCTCCCAACTCGTACCTGACCAACTCTGTCATGGTCCACTATGCGTGACTTCACACGTGCTTGAGTAAGAGGCTAAGAGATTTTGAACTCGGTCGTGGGATTCCGTAGGAAGTCGACACCGTTGTCGTTCTTTCGTGTGTGATTTATCTGTACTCTATGACCCTTTAATTCCTTTGTGTGTTCGTCGGTGAACCGTTTCACCTATCGCTACACACATTCTCAAAAGCACATATTAATAGTCCTGTCCTCATCTATCACAATCATTTCATAACATGCTAATAATTTAAGCAATTACAGTTTACTCATAATATCATATATCTCGTTAATCAGTAAGGCATTTTGTCACATCTATTTCTTCCGTTCACCTTACATAATTCATCATACAACGAATTGGTAAGCAACATATTCATGTTCACATATCACGTTTCAATAACTCAGCAGATCAGTATACAACATGCTATTTTTTTCCAATTAGATAATTCTCCACTTTCATAAATGTCGAACAATCATTAATTTATTCATCATGAGTCACCATGCACATACTCAGTAAAGAATTAAGGAGTCATTTTATTTCAATTTTAATCAATTGGGTCACTCAACAAGTGCCTTCCAGGTGTACAATCATCTAGGGGAACTACATACACCCCTACTTATATATAACTTTGTCCCGAAGTTCAGAACAAATACAGAAAACTATGGCGCGTCTCAGTGGCATCCTCCTAAGTCGTAGAGATAAGACTATAATTGTCCCTACTGCACTTTGAATTGATCTAACACAAGGTGCTTAAGCTGTCATGTTTGCTGGTCCAATCTGTAGATTGGTTGCGGTGGTCAGTCATGGTTCTCGACCTTATCCTCTTTTCTTCCGTCCCCCAAGTTCTGCTGAGGGAATTCACTCTGGAAATGTGGCCCTCCACACTTCAACATCCTTCCTTGGGGCCTCTAGTGGTACTACTGATTGGTGCGTTGTTCCTTCATGACCCAAACTGCGTTGGGTTCCCAAAATGTATTGCATAATCATTTTGCGGTGGAGGTCGATATGGTGCTCTGTCATCTCTATTAGGTCTTCTATTGAAAGGTCCCTTTGCATAATTCTTCTTCCCATAATGATGTTTGGTCACATGATGCGGTGAACGAATCCGTTCACTAAGTTAATAGTCGAATCCGACTCTCATATTGGATAATAAGTAAGAATAATATATTAGATGATAGGATAAAAGATGATGTCTTTTACAAGATAGACTTTCCCGTATTTATAAGTGTTTGAAGGGTGTCTAATGCAACTCTTCATAAAGAGTTACACCATTTCACTAATTAATTATATTATTATATTATTCTTGTTTGTTGTTATTATTATTATATATATATATATATATATATGTTGATGTTTATTTTATTATTATTTTATTCATAGCATTGCCTCTCTCTTAGAAAGGCTTTGTCCTCAAAGCCTTATAACGTTGTCGCACCGTTCCTTATGACGTCGTAGCTGACCAAACATGTCGGTACGAACTTCTAAGTGTAGAGCATAACTTCCGATATGTGGATGGGTCAATCCATCCCAAATTGATTTGTTGTTGACTGTTGGGATTCCCCACTGATCCGTCGTTAAGAGCTTTGATCACATTAGTACCATTGTCTTTCAACATTTCCCTCTTTTCAGAATATCGGTTTTTATGGTTGGGGTGTCGATAGGGAATTTTCACAATGTCATTTTCTTTTACGAGTGTCGTCTTTTGAGCATTGATTTGAGCTGGGACTTTTATTTTCGTCTCTTGAGGTTTTAATGTTTTATTCTGTATCTTTTCCAACTTGTTTCCTAACTGTCTGTTATCATTTTGAAGCTTCTTGATCAATTCGACTTGCGATTTTCTGTCATCTTCAGACTTCTTAAGTTGTTCCTTAAGATCTTCATTATGACTTCTGATGCAACTATTTTCTTCCTGCTTGTCTAGAAGTTTTCCTTCAATGTCTTCCATAGATTGTTCTGTCTTCCTACTATTTTTCAACTTCTTAATTTTTGTGACTAGTGTCTTGTTATGATTTCTTAATCTGAAAATTTCTTCGGAATTGTTGGATAGTGTTTTACTACTCTTTGCGATCTCCAGTTTGTGTGCCTTTTTAGAGTCGTCATTTTGTTGTTGAAGAAATTTTATCTGTTGTCGACATTGGCCGACCTCTGATTCTTGACTTTCTAATTTATGTCGTATCTGAGTTATTTCTTCATCTTTGTCGCTAACGATTTTGTTCAAGCGTATTATTTCTGCTTCATAATTATTTATTTCCTTCTTTATATCTTGATTTCCTAACCTCTGATTGAATTCATTTTCGGCTTTTAATTCATCAATTTGCGCATACAATTTTTCTATACGCCTTGCTCGGTCAGATATTTTTATTTCATTGCACCTTTCTTGTAATTCAATTCTTATTTCTGAACTGTTATTTATGTCACGCAATCTTTCATTGTCTTTTTGATAACGTTTTAACGTGGCTTCTAATTCCCCTATTTGTAATCGCAAACCAACTTCCATGGTTTCGACTTCTTCAGAGATAGATAGTATTCAACTTTTTAGATTATAGAATGTCTTTGATTTTGACTTCTCTGGTGATAGATAGCCTCAATTCTTTTAACGAAGGAGTCTCCCTTTGACTTGACTTTGACTTCTTCAATTTTGTCTTCTCTGATGAGGGATGCTTTTCTTTCCCTGATAATAATTATTATTATTTAAATGTAATAATAATATTATTTTAATATTATATATTTCCCAAACAATTGTAGTATTTTACAATTATGGACTAATATTAATTAATCTCCACGTTGGTTAACCTTTTGCTTTAGATTAATTTCTTTGTGGATTGTGTGTAGATTAGGTGGTTGGGAAGAATGATTGTTACCTTTCCCACCCAAGTTCAAATCTCACTTTTGGTTTGTTCTTAGGGAATAAAACCAAACCTGCTTCTCACAAAACCACGTGCACCTTAAAACCATGTGCGGTTTCACTTCTTACTTTTACTTTTTACTTCTACTCACTTCTAAACTTTACTTTTACTTTTTTTTTTTTTTTCTTTTCACTTCTTCTCACTTCTTTTTTATTTATTTCTATATTCTATTTTCTTCTTTTTTACTTGTCTTTCTTTTCTTCTTTTTATTTTCTTTTACTTTTTCCTTTTTCTTTCTTTCTCTTTTTTTCTTTTTTTACTTCTTTGGGCCACGGGCCTCGTTTTGGACAAGGTCCTAGATTGGTGGCTACAAGCCTGGCTCTGATACCAAATGCAGTGAACGAATCCGTTCACTAGGTTAATAGTCGAATCCGACTCTCATATTGGATAATAAGTAAGAATAATATATTAGATGATAGGATAAAAGATGATGTCTTTTACAAGATACACTTTCCCGTATTTATAATTGTTTGAAGGGTGTCTAATGCAACTCTTCATAAAGAGTTACACCATTTCATTAATTAATTATATTATTATATTATTCTTGTTTGTTGTTATTATTATTATATATATATATATATATGTTGATGTTTATTTTATTATTATTTTATTCATAGCACATGAGAATGTTGACTTCCTCGGTCAATACTGGTAAAGTTCTTTCTAGGTAGCCCCTTACCAGGAAGCTCTTCCTCAGCAATGAGAGCTTTCAGGACTGCGTCATGCAAATTTGTGGACGTCAAGATATGATTGTCTTAGATAATTGGGTTTAATCCGTAGAAAAACTTATTGACCTTTATTTTATTTGTAGACACATGAGGAGCATACCTCAACAATTCCATATAACAGATCGCATACTCTTGTACCATCCATGGTCCTTGATTTAAAGCATGGAATTCGTTCAACTACCGTTCGATGAACTCGTCTCATAAATAGTTTTGAAGAAAAATGTTCATCGACGAGCTCCCAAGAGATCTCTCCTAGATCCATACCTAACTGAGGTTGTAAGGTACTCCACGAAAGAAGGGCTTCTCCCTTAAGCTGCACTATCAGCATCCATACTTTCATATTGGATGTGTAGTCCCTTAACGAAAAACACATGGCCATATTTTCTAGCCATGCTTCTACTTCGGTTCCCTAAGTGGAACCCCAAAACTATGGAAATTTTGCTTTTTCCAATTCCCGGGAGAGGGAGGAGGGGGAGGGGGGAGGGGGGAGGGAAGAGGAGGGGGGAGGGGAGGGACAACAATGGAAGAGGGATGGGGATGGATGGGGAAGGGGAGGAGGGCATAGGAAGGATAGGAAGGGGGGGAAGGGAGAGACAAGAGTGACAAGCGGATGGGTGCGAGGGGATGAGTGAGGCAGAGGGAGGGGGAGGAGGATGGGGAAGCGGGATGGGGGCAGAGAGGAGAGGGAGGAGGAGGGAGAGGGGGTGGGGGAAGAGGTAGGTTTTTTCTCTTTCTTAAATTTACAAGTTTTTTAAAATTGTTTTTTTAGTTTTTATAATTTCGTGTTTTTATAATTTTTAATTTTTTTTTAAATGGCTTCTTTTTTTAATTCTATCTATCTATCTATCTATCTATCTATATAATTTAAATGATTTAATTTTAAAGTTTTTATCATTTATGTTTTATAAACTTAAAAAAAATACATTTTTCGAAGAGTTTTTTAAATTCGTTTTTTTTTATTATGAATATTATTAGATTTTTTTTATTTTATATAGAAAGATTGAAATAATTTATTGAATAATTTGTGTTAAATAAAGTGCAAGTTTTCTATAGCGTTACAAAGGGATTTAATGATTATAATTTTAAATTATGCCAAATTGATATAATAATGTCATTTTTGGAAAAAATGTGCTACCGGTAGCATTAGTTTTTAATTGGGGTCTTGATTTTAAATTTTTTGTAAATAACAATAAGTATAGTTTTGGTCCATGTCTATATTTTTAATCACAAAAAAGGTTTAAGATTTTGTAAACAACAATAAGTATAGTCTTCGTCCGTGGCTATATTTTTAACCACAAAAAAAAGTGGTGCTACCCGTATCACCACTTTTTTATTCGGGGTTGTTTTTTGGTGTTTTTATGCAAAAATATGATTTTTTATGGCTAGAGTTCTCATTTTGAATATAAAGTTCTCGTCAAGTTGTATATCATGTTTATAATGTGATGTGGCTTCTTACTCGCAAAAATAAATTGCAACTATATAAAAAAAAAAAGTGGTTAAAATCAAATTTTCCTCTATGGTTGGATTAATCAAACCCACTGATTCATGTATGTCCGTTGCAGAGACATAATCACATATTTTTTAATGTTTTGGAATTTCTAGTTATTACTTGTTGAAACAAGCAATGAAATCTTACCTAAAATTGTCATTTTTTTATTGTTTAGATTTTGTAGAAATAAATTGATCTCCACGATTACCATAGACACTTAAATTATGCAATCCCAACAACCTATATTTAAAATTCCAATGAAAAAATCACCAAAACATGGTCCAAAATGTAGAATGTTTAAACTACTCTTCAATTTTGCATTTAACAATTATATATAAAAACATTTAATATATTTATGTCATAAATACTATTTAATATACTTTAAAATATTGCTTAATTTTTTTAATATCAAAATAAGCTTAATTATTTATAAATGTATATAGTTGTAATAAATAAAAAAAATCTAATATAAAATAAAAATTTTAATAAGATACAATTGAAATAATCACAAACCAAATCAACTCATAAGTCATAAATCAAAATCAAAATTGACAAAAAAAATAGTTCCAAGTCATAAATTACAATTAACAAAAATAATATTAATACAATTCATAAGTCAAAAATCAAAATTGAAATTGAGAAAAAAAATAGTTTCAAGTCATACATTACAATTAACAAAAATAATATTAATATAGAGTTAAATTTATAGCAAGATGATGAAAATATTTAATAGAAAATAAGTTTTATAAATATTTATATTTCATAATATTGCTTATCATTTAAAATATATATATATATATATAATTAAATTTCAGTTTTTAGATTTCATCTAGTTTAATAAAAGTATGTAAATTGCTAGAAGATGTATTATATTTCACAAATATTACTTATAACATATCTATAATCAACCTCCCTCTTAACAAAATTTTAAATAAAAAAATATTTTATTTACATCATATAACCACTCTAAAATTATCAATTATTTACACTACAACACAGCAAATATAATATTAAACAAAAATATTAAATAGGAAATAAAATTTGATGGGTCACTTTAACAAATATTAATATTAACATGATGTGTTACTCTATGGCACTCCAAAAACGGTCTGATACTTTTATGGGTCACACAAATTAACGAAGTGAAAGAGTGTATCAACTTTATGAAATAGATGAAGTTGGAAAGTTTTTAATTGGTCATTTTAATCACTAATTTTTTTTTTCAATGATCTTTAATTTTCAACAACTTCTTTCACTTCTTGATACTTTATTATATTATATTTTTTCTAATAATAGATATTGAATAAATTAATCTTTAATTACTTTTCATTAAGTAACAATTTTATAGTGAAGGGACAGAGGAGGCAAAACCCACTAAAAACATAGCATAAACATAAGTTTTTACAGTGCTACATCACTCAGATCGGACAGCAAAAAGATAGAGTATTCACAGCTAAAACAATCTTTTTTTTTATTATACCCTAACTCCATACATCAAAATTGAATATATCCATCAATGTTCATAGCTAGACAAACGGATCTCCATTCCCGAGAGACATAGCCTATCCTCTCTAGAATCACCTTCATGTTAGATTTCATAATTCAAGTCTAGTGCGCAATAAATACAGGTTCGCTATAGATGGCGGTAGTTGGTTGCAATTAATACCAACAAAATCCCCCTTAATTGCAATCTTCAACAAAAAACAAAATACAAAAAACAAAACAGGATATATCATTGACAGAATTATGATATCCAACCTATAGCTACAGTCATACAGATATAGCATTAACAATGCCAAGATTCTCTCTATGAAACTAAAAAAACTCCTTTGCTAGAGGCTTAGTAAATATATCTGCTAGCTGTTCCTTTGACCTACAAAATTTCAAGTTAATTTCTGTGTTGTTAACCAGTTCTCTGATGAAGAGATATCGAGTATCTATGTGCTTGTTCCTTTTGTGAAATACTTGGTTTTTTTATAATGCAATTGCAGAATTATTGTCACAAAATATCACTGTTGGATCCTCCTATTCATGCAACAACTCTGACAAACCTCTCTGCATCCACATTGGTTGGCAAGCTGCCGACGTTGCGGCTACATACTCCACTTCAGTTGATGAAATGGTCACTATAAGTTGCTTCTTTGATTCCCATGAAACTGCACCTGAACCAAAGTCAAATACATATCTTTTTGTACTTTTCCTGTCTTCTATACTGCTTGCAAAATCACTATCTGTGTAGCCTGTTAATCTGAAATCTGAACCTGCTGAATACAAAATTCCATAATTCATTGTTCCTAAAACATATCTTAAAATTCTTTTTGCTAATTGCCAATGAGACCTTTTTGGAGATTCCATAAACCTAGAAATTAATCTCACCACAAACATGATATCTGGCCTAGTTGCTGTTAGATACATCAAAATTCCAACTAATTTCTTAAATTGTGGTGGATCCACAAAAGGTTCATTGTCCTCTTTACTTAGTTTAGTTCCAGTTGCTATTGGTGTTGAGACTGGTTTGCAATTCAACATTCGAAATCTTCTTAATACATATTGAACATACTTAGATTGACATATGAAAATCCATTTTTCAGATTGATCAACTTGAATTCCAAGGAAGTATTTCATCATTCCCAAATCTGTCATTTCAAACTCTGTTTTCATTGCTATTTTAAATGCTTCTATAGATAGATTTCCAGTGAAAATTAAGTCATCGACATACAAGCATACAATCATGATTTTAACTTGCTAATTTGATTTTGTGTACAGTGTAGACTCACTAGCACATCTATTGAATCCATTACTCATCAAATATGAATCTATTCTTTTGCACCACACTCTAGGTGCTTGCTTCAGCCCATATAATGCCTTTTTCAGCCTGTAAACTTGATCTTCACATCCTCTTATTTCATACCCAATTGGTTGTTTTACATAAACCTCCTCTTCTAAATGTCCATTTAAAAATGCATATTCTACGTCCATCTGATACACATTCCAATTATTTTGTGCTGCAACAGCTAAAACAAGTCTAACTGTGTCTAGTCTTGCTACCAGTGCAAAAGTCTCATTATAATCTATACCGGATTGTTGACTAAAACCTTGTGCTACAAGCCTAGCCTTGTGTTTTTCAACCTTTCCATCAGCATTCAATTTTGTTTTATAGATCCATTTTACACCTATGCAATCTTTTCCATAAGGTAAATCTACTAATTCCCAAGTTTCATTTCTTTCTGTAGCATCTATTTCATCATCCATAGCTTTTATCCATGCATCATCTTTAATTGCTTGTTCAAAATTAACTGGTTGATAAGCCAATAATGCAAAATTTGAATTCAAATCAAGTTCTTCATCATGTTGTTCATAGATTTCTCTTAGGCTTCTAGATTTTTGTCCTCTAATCTCAGATCTCAATTCAGCTAATGTAGGATCAGATTCATCACTTACTTGTGAACTTGATGTATGTTGGCTTCCAAGTCCTGGTTGCTCTTCTTGCATAAAATTTCTTGGTGTTCTTGATTGAGGTGAATTAATGTCTGTTGTGCTCCTTCCTGGTGTGCTGGATGCTGGTACATGTGTAGGTACATATGGATGTGGAATTTGTTGTCCATCTTGTACAACATGAGGTAAAGCTACTCCGAGTGTAACTATTTCATCAATACTTCCATCCCATGATTCCTCCTCCTTAAATTCTACATGTCTGCTTACAATCAGCTTCTTGGTAATAGGATTATAGAGTTTATATGCTTTAGAATGCTCACTATACCCAATGAAGATACATTTTTCACTTCGATCATCCAACTTCCTTCTAATTTCTTTAGGTACATGGGAGTAAGCCACACACCCAAATATTCTAAGATATGAGACATTGCAGCATTTTCCACTCCAAGCTTCTTCAGGTACTTTATTCCTCACACCTTTTGTAGGACATCTGTTCAAGATGTAGACTAAACATGCAATTGCTTCTTCACAATACTCATTTGACAAATGTTTGGCCTTCAACATGCTTCTTGCCATATAGATAATTGTCCTATTTTTCCTTTCTGCCACACCATTCTGCTGTGGTGTATACCGAGCTGTAAACTGCCTCGTAATTCCATGATTTTTGCAAAATTCCATGAATTCATTCAATTTGTATTTGCCTCCTCTATCAGACCTCAAGACTTTGATGAACTTTCCACTTTGCTTTTCAACCAAGGTTTTAAAATTCTTGAACACTTCAAAAGTTTCTGATTTTTGTTTAACACAATATACCCATGTTTTCTGGCTGTAATCATCAATAAAGGTTAGAAAGTATAAATTTCCAGCCAATGATGGATCCTGCATTGGTCCACACAAATCTGTATGAACTATCTCCAGAGGTTCTTTTGCTCGATACGAAGTGCCTACCTGGAAAACTTCTCTGAAATGTTTTGCTAAGATACAGTTCTCACATGAGCTTGCTGGTTGTTCAATTGGTGGCTGTTAAAATTCAATATGCTAAGACAGAAAATAGCAGCATTACATTCCATTTCACAATAATAGCATATACAGGATCACTGAAGAAACAACAAGCATAGCATAAACACAAGAGACATAGATTTATCCTGGGAAACCCTCATGGGGTAGAAAACCCAGCAAAGCTTCCTCAATATAGATGACCAGCAATATACAAAGATGCAAACCCTGAGCATAAGCTCCTTCTCCTCCATAGCAGACCTCTCCTCCACAAATGCGCCTTTCTCAAGTGAGTGAGTGTGTGTAATGAGGAACACACCTCCTCTATTTATACACTACTCTGATATGTATTTTACACAAGTACACGTAGGCTCGTATTTAACCAATAGGTTAAATACCCCACTACAACTAACTGGGCCGACCCCTCTAGGGTGGTCTAATAACCCTTTGACCCACATAACACATACAGGGCCGACCCCTACTAGGGAAGTCTAATAACCCGAGTTACCACATTCCGACGGAGGAATAAACATCTCCGGATATACAATAAGATCTTCACGGAGGAATGAAACATCTCCGGAATAATAAAGTACAAATATAATATTCTTTGAAGTTACAATATCTCAACACTCCCCCTTAACGAGAAGGATATTATAACAACATCTGCACGAGCAAGGAGTCATCAACATCATACATGATACATCTATAAATCATTGGAAGCTTTCTTCAATTTGTCTTCATCAGTAACTCAAACAGTTACTGGTACATCAATGTCAACATCAATATCAGCATTACGATCATCAGCATCGTAATCACACGATCAACAGCATCATCATCACACTATCAACAGCAGCACGATCAACATCGTCATCATACGATCATCAGCATCGTCATCACACGATCATCAGCATCGTCATCACACGATCATCAGCATCGTCATCATACGATCATCAGTATCGTCATCAGCATCATCATCACACGATCATCAGCATCGTCATCAGCATCGTCATCATACGATCATCAGCATCATCACCGCACGATCATCAGCATCGTCATCATACGATCATCAGCATCGTCATCATACGATCATCAGCATCGTCATCACACGATCATCGGCATCGTCAAGGAATGATGTAAACCAGTCATGTACCTTTTGAACCGAAGTCCAGGGACGATCCAGTCCTATCATTATCGAAGACATACGTCTACGGCTCTTCTTTCGGACTTAAGTCCAGGAATGATCCAATCCCTTCATTATCGGAGACATACGTCTACGGCTCTTCTTTCGGACCGAAGTCCAGGAATGATCCCAATCCCTTCATTATCGGAGACATACGTCTACGGCTCTTCTTTCGGACTGAAGTCCAGGAATGATCCCAATCCCTTTATTATCGGAGACATACGTCTACGGCTCTTCTTTCAGACCGAAGTCCAGGAATGATCCCAATCCCTTCATTATCGGAGACATACGTCTACGGCTCTTCTTTCGGACTGAAGTCCAGGAATGATCCCAATCCCTTTATTATCGAAGACATACGTCTACGGCTCTTCTTTCAGACCGAAGTCCAGGAATGATCCCAATCCCTTCATTATCGGAGACATACGTCTACGGCTCTTCTTTCGGACCGAAGTCCAGGAATGATCCCAATCCCTTCATTATCGGAGACATACGTCTACGGCTCTTCTTTCAGACTGAAGTCCAGGAATGATCCCAATCCCTTCATTCTCGAAGACATACGTCTACGGCTCTTCTTTCGGACTGAAGTCCAGGAATGATCCCAATCCCTTTATTATTGGAGACATACGTCTACGGCTCTTCTTTCGGACCGAAGTCCAGGAATGATCCCAATCCCTTCATTATCGAAGACCTCACGTCTACGGCTCTCTTTAGGACTGAAAGTCCAGGGATGATCCCAATCCCCTCAACTGTCCACTAAGGACTTCATTCTCGGAGACCTCACGTCTATGGCTCTCTTTAGGACTGAAAGTCCAGGGATGATCCAATCCCCTCAACTGTCCGCTAAGGACTTCATTCTCGGAGACCTCACGTCTACGGCTCTCTTTAGGACTGAAAGTCCAGGGATGATCCAATCCCCTCAAGTCCACCAAGGACTTCATTCTCGGAGACCTCACATCTATGGCTCTCTTTAGGACTGAAAGTCCAGGGATGATCCAATCCCCTCAACTGCCCACTAAGGACTTCATTCTCGGAGACCTCACGTCTACGGCTCTCTTTAGGACTGAAATTCCAGGGATGATCCAATCCCCTCAAGTCCACCAAGGACTTCATTCTCGGAGACCTCACGTCTACGGCTCTCTTTAGGACTGAAAGTCCAGGAATGATCCAATCCCTTTCTGTATTCTCATCTATACAAGAGCAGTTATCACATTAGCATGTATTCTCACCAATACATCAAAACATGTATACATCACACCAAAACATGTATACATCACAACTAGCATGTATTCTTACTAATACATCAAAACATGTATACATCACATCTAGCATGTATTCTTACTAATACATCTAACATCAAAACATGTATACATCACAACTAGCATGTATTCTTACTAATACATCTAACATCAAAACATGTATACATCACAACTAGTGTGTATTCTTACTAATACATCAAAACATGTATACATCACACCAAAACATGTATACATCGAGCATGTATTCTCACCAATACATCTATCATCAAAAGCATGTATAAGTAAAGCTAAGTATTCTAAGTATAAGAGTCCTAAATCTAAATATTTCTAAGTAACTGGGTGTAGAGAACAGGTTACCTCATCAACGACCTTGTTGTTTGATGAGACAATCTCATCAGTAGTGACTATACTACTCCCCCTTTCGAGGAGGGTCCTTTTGAACTACACCAAGCTTGTCTCGGAAGTATTCAAACTTCACTCGAGACAGAGGTTTGGTTGGTAACTTCTTCACTTGACGTAGAGGCTTGGTTAGTACAACGGTAACCTGTTACAAATTCAAACTTTTAGAGTTCCTTTCTGTGTCATATCTTGTTAGTTCCCTATGTTCTTTGACTTATCATGGAACACTAGATTCTATGTCATCTTGATACAACTCTAATTATCACATAGGATCTCAGTTGGTTCTATCTCTAAGTCAAACAATCCTAAAGCCAAACTTCTTCACAACTAGCAGAGCAAGCAGCCATATATTCCGCTTGTGCTGAGAGCCACACTAGACTGCTTCCAGCTAAACCACGAGATCATGGCTAATCCCAGACAATAACATCCTCTCGATGTGTTCTTGTCTGATACACTTCCTGCCCAAACAGAATCTGAATAGCCATCTGAAGTCATGATCTTCAAGATAGCATAGATCAAATTCTATCGTGTCCTTTATGTGCCTCATCACATACTTTGCAACTATCAGGTAAACACATCTAGTTTCCACTAGATACTAACTCAAGGTGTTCATAACAAAGCATATATCTAACCTAGTATATGTTAGATATATCAAAGACCCAATAATTTGACTGTACAGAGTTATATCCACTAACTCTGATGAGTTATCCCCTAACAGCTTCAAGTTGGAATCCATAAGAGTGGCCATTCCAACACCTCAAGTCATATTTCTCATCATACTTTCCCTGGTTGAGAAATATTCCTTCTGAGCCTTGCCATACTTCCAGACCTAGGAAGTAAAGCATCAATTTGAGATCTTTCATTTTTCATTTCTGCATTGAATGATCTTCTGCATATCTATCTGTGCCATCTCTCGTTAGATGGGTCTACTGATATGAGCCTCAATATCATTCGAACTCTGTGGTGAGTTCCTTCTTGCATCCATGTCATATGTGTATCATATTCAACCTTGTAGCAAAGGTTGAGATCCACATCACCCATGGTGATCATTAAGCTTATCAAATTATTATCGATCCTAGGTACCTATACAGAACCTGATTCATACTTCTTCTTTAATTACACCATACTTGGAGCAAACATCTTGTCGTGATTCTCTTCCCCTTTCTAAGAGAATCTTCTAGCCATGAGCCTTTTATATTTTGTTTGATTTGTAAATCTTCTTGTTTGAACATCCACCACTTGTACGGTGTCCATCATTCTTCATGACCTTTCCTACAAATAAAAATTAAGTACATGATTAGTAATACTTCATAATCATCAAAAGATAACCCATTATGCATACAGATATCATTTACATAGTGATGCATCTATTTTGACCAATACTTTGGCACAACACTTTCCCATATCCTGTATGCATACAGTGGCTATCTAGATGCCTTCCATCTTTACCAGAACATACTATCAAGAGTGTGCACAACTCTCAGCATGTCAGCAAAGAGGTTTCATTCTAGACAAGCAACAATGGAATTTTTGTCCAAACATATGCACATTAGTTGTATACTGTTCAATGCTCTATGAATGTTTACACTCAGCATTATATATTCTAGGAATACAAATCTGCATGCAGGCAATATCATTACTATTTCAAATAGCAACTCAAATACTTATCTTTTATGTTTGTGTGGCTGCCTCCCGCTTGATCTTCTGTATGTCTTTTGAACTTCTATTCATTCTGTACCACTGTGCATGCTCAAGAGTCATCCTCATGATCTCATACACAAACATACACTCATTAGTATATTCTAAATGCTATCAAAACATTATAGTACTAAATAATCTTGAAAACGTATAGTCATGATTATAGTTAATAAACATTAGTATTCAAGATTTCAGGGAAGTCTTCTTTTACTCATGCATATCATTGATAAAAGATATAATATGCATAATCCCTTGATTACTAACTTTATGAATAAGCATAACCAATCATTCCAATATAAGGGATCCTAACACAAGGTAAGATTCATGGGAAACATACCTAGATTAGTATACCTACTTGGTTATGTACAACATACCTAAACAATCTCTTCAATGATTTAGAGATCCTGAGCTAGAACCTGCATGTCTCATAGGTTAAGCATAATATAACAAAGTCATACATACCTCGTAAGTAGAACAAAGATTATGGATGAGTCTTTGTCTTCATGTTTTCATGGTCATGGAGCCTGATTTGTCTTTTGTGATGTACCTGTATCTTGTTAAAAGACAACCTCAACCTCACACAACACCATAATGCATTAGTACAATCATAAGTGTCAACACCCTAACCAATGAATATCTTCTATCATGCATTCATAATTTTGTTAAGGTGATACAACAAATCTAAAATCAAGATTGTACTAACTGTAATAACATGAAGACAAACATACTATAAACTTAATCATGAACAAATCTCAAAACATACCTCGATGAGTCATACCTATCGAGATCGCTTGTAATCTCCTTATGTAAAGCCTTAGCCTCATCTCCCTCTGAAACATGAACTCCTTCACTTATGTAGGTGACCAATCCATCTTCTTCTAGGATTAACCCTATCCACTTGATTTGCAAGAACTGGACCTGGAGCTGGATATGGGTTTGTCAGAGAAACCCCAAAAATTCAAACTTTGAATTTCAAACTTCCGAAAGGATAGAAATATGCGCCTTGATGAGCTGATCAAACTGATATATTCAGAATTTGAAAACTGCAAAGTTTTACTCCTCAATTTTGCCTTTGAAACTTTCGGATTCACTGGACGTGACCCTGAACTGGGGTTTGATGAAGCCCACTCTTTTTCCCCATCAAAAAGTTTGATCCAAAGCTCTAAGCTTCTATTTTTTTTCTGAGGAGCTTCCAGCCGTGGTCACAGATTTCAAAATTTCCCATTTTTACAGAAGCCCTAATTTTTCGCTTTTCTGATCAAAGTCCCGAACTAGGGTCTAATCAAGCCCGGCCTTCTGCCCAACCAAAAATTCTGATCTTGGTCTCTAAATTTCTATTTTGATGAGAAGCATCCAGCCGTGGTCTCCGATTACAAAAATTCCAACTTTCTCCAAAGCCCTAAATTCCGGAAGTCATGAATGAAGGTACCAAAAGAATAATTATGTTTTGACAGAAATATGTACCTGATTGTTTCTGGTGTAAATCTGAAATTTTTGATCCACAGGGTCTGAAAAATTTTCCTGAGATAGCCTGACCTGTTATCTTTCCATCCTGACAGGTCTGACCTCAATTGGATTCTCTGAGAGAGAGTTATGCCAAATGTCGCAACGTGACCTGTTTTGGGAAAATACAGGAGAGAGAACTTGTACAGCGTGCCACGTGTCACTGTTTGACCTTCGGCCTCTGAAAAAGTTTTTTGAGATAGCTCGGCCTGTTATCTTTCCATCCTGACAAGTCTGACCTCAATTGGATTTTTTGAGAGAGATTTATGCCAAGTGTCGCAACGTGACCTGTTTATGGGATAATACAGGAGAGCGCACTTGTACGGAGTGCCACGTGTCACTGGTTCAACTTCAGCCTCTGAAAACATTTTCTGAGATAGTGCAGACTGTGTACTACCTGTCACTTTTTACGAAATTTCATTTGGAGCTTCCTAGCCCAAGATATGACCTTTTTCCCAAGGTCACCTGATTTTGACTCAGATCTGGAAGAGGCAGAAACCCTATATTGTACAGATCATAAATCACAAAGTACAACGAATTAGAGGTTGTCCTTTGGACAAAAGGTACCTGGAGATTTTATCTTCGTCCTGTAACAATTTCAGATCCGAAAACTTCGCCAAAATGGATTTATAGCGAAAGTGCTACGATGACTGGTTTTTGCTATGTAAAACCCTAACCTTCAAATTGTCGTAAGTAAAGCAAGTGTCTTTAGTGCCATACCTTGTCTTCCTTCAGGTTAGCTCTCATACCATGTTAAAATTCAATATGCTAAGACAGAAAATAGCAGCATTCCATTCCATTTCACAATAATAGCATATACAGGATCACTGAAGAAACAACAAGCATAGCATAAACACAAGAGACAGAGGTTTATCCTGGGAAACCCTCATGGGGTAGAAAACCCAGCAAAGCTTCCTCAATATAGATGACCAGCAATATACAAAGATGCAAACCCTGAGCATAAGCTCCTTCTCCTCCATAGCAGACCTCTCCTCCACAAATGCGCCTTTCTCAAGTGAGTGAGTGTGTGTAATGAGGAACACACCTCCTCTATTTATACACTACTCTGATATGTATTTTACACAAGTACACGTAGGCTCGTATTTAACCAATAGGTTAAATACCCCATTACAACTAACTGGGCCGACCCCTCTAGGGTGGTCTAATAACCCTTTGACCCACATAACACATACAGGGCCGACCCCTACTAGGGAAGTCTAATAACCCGAGTTACCACATTCCGACGGAGGAATAAACATCTCCGGATATACAATAAGATCTTCACGGAGGAATGAAACATCTCCGGAATAATAAAGTACAAATATAATATTCTTTGAAGTTACAATATCTCAACAGTGGCAACCTTTTAACCATTTGGTTTTTCTGTAGTAAGCTTAATCCCCAAAAATACAAATGTCCATACCTCAAGTGCCAAAGCCAAGACTAATCCAAAATTTGAACTTTATAAGCATTCACATAATTCTGAATTTCACTCTTTAATGTAAGTGGAAACATTCTATTTTTAGTCATTTTAACCTTTGCAATCAACCCTTTTCTAGGATTCTTGTCAAGAATTGTGCAAGTGTCATGGCTGAAAATTACCTTATAACCTTTCTCCATTAGTTGTCCAATGCTGATTAAATTGCATTTCAAACCAGTTACAAAATACACATCATTAATATGCCTTTTATCTCCATTTTTTGCAAATACATTAACCGTACCTCTGCCATTGACTGACACTTTATTGTCATCTCCAAACTTCACTTCAAACTGTATCGAACTATCTAGATCAGTGAACACCTCCTTGTTGCCAGACATGTGATTGCTACAGCCACTGTCTAGAAACCATACATCATTTGGATTTTCTTGTGCAACATTGCAAGTAATAAGAATTGAATCAGTGTTATCTTCTGATTTCTCAACTAGATTTGCAGATTGCTTTCTGGCATCTTCTTTCTTCTTTTTACACTCCCTAGCATAATGCCCAAATTTCTTACAATAGAAACACTGAATTTTAGATTTATCAATTGTTTGATTCTACTGTTGATAAAAATTATTACTTGTGGTTCTGAAGTTTCCTGAATTTGTGTTTTGGACATACCTACCAGTCCTATTAATATTCAATTCTTTTTCTCTTTGTACTTGAAATCTACCCCTGCCTCTATAGAATGGCCTTCCTCTTCCTCTTCCAATTGTTAACTCTGTCTTGAAGGTAGTATCAAGTGAAAAATTTGAGTTTCTGTTTACCCTAGACTCATGGGATAACAGGGATCCCATTAACTCATTGATGGAGAGCTGAGTCAAAACCTTTGACTCCTCAATTGCCACAACCACAACATCAAATTTGCTGGGCAGACTTCTTAATACCTTTTCCACCACCTTTTGAATAGAAATTTGTTCACCATGGGTTCTCATCTGGTTTACTATTGTCATTAGGTGATTATGAAATTGATCTACAGTCTGTGTCTCATTCATTTGCAGATTTTCAAAATTTTTCCTGAGGGTTTGTAATTTAGCAACCTTCACCTTCCTTAAACCCTGATAAATGGTGTCTAAGATGTCCCATGCATCTTTGGATTTGCTTACTGATGCTATTCTAGGAAAAATTGAATCATCCATGGCTTGCTGGAAGAGAGAAAGTGCCTTAGCATCTTTCTTCTTGTTTTTTTTTAACAAATCTTTCTGTGCTTGTGTTAAAGCCTAATAGGCTGCCTCATCAGGAGCTTCTATGTACCCATTCTGAACTAAATCCCACAAATATTTTGAACAGAGAAGGGTTTTCATTTTTATGGACCAAAAGTCATAGTTCTTACCAGTCAAAGGTGGAATTTGAGACTGTGTTGCCATACTGCTTGACGCCATGGCTTAGGATTTCTAAAATTTCTTCTTTTACAACTGCAGGTAGAGTACTCTGTTTCAATGTTCCTCCACGGCTTCCTTGCTGGTTGTGTTTTCTCTACAACTTCGACTTGGGCTAGACCTCCTCTTCAATACAGTCCCTTTTTTTTTTACTTTCAACACAAATGATACAGCAGTATCACCCTGCACTCTGCTCTCACGGACTGTTCAGCCCTCTATTTTCTTCAATAGCTACGCATGAGCTTCCTTCACGAACTCTTCTTTTAAAAAAATACAGAGCTACAGCTCTCTTTCCAACCTTCTTGGGTAGTAAAACACCATGAATATTTGGCAACACACCACCATTGGCAATAGTGACAGAACCTAGCAATTTCTTGAGCTCTTCATCATTCCCAACAACCAGCTGGATATGTCGAGGCACAATCCTGTTTTTCTTATTATCCTATGCTGCATTCCCAGCCAACTCAAGCACCTCTGCAGCTAGATATTCCAAAACTTGATAACGCAATGGGAAGAGCTTAAATGAGCTACAGAATGGAGGAGAGGGGACACAGGAAGCTATGGCTGCCACACGCATAGACACATATCTGCAGCTATGAACCCACTCTCAACTCGGTTTTCTGAAAACCAAAACACAAAACAGGTAGTTGGGAACACTTGGCTTGACCGCGCTCAACAGATCCACTGCTGCAACAATATGAAAAATGAACTGGGTTCAGATACCTCAGCTACTCTCTGATACCATATTGAAGGGACAGAGGAAGCAAAACCCACTAAAAAAAGAGCATAAACATAAGTTTTTACAGTGCTACAACACTCAGATCAAACAACAAAAAGACAGAGTATTCACAGTTAAAACAGACTTCTTTTTATTATACGTTAACTCCATACATCAAAATTTAATATATCCATCAGTGTTCACAGCTAGATAGACGAATCTCTATTCCCGAGAGACATAGCGTGTCCTCTCTAGAATCACCTTCATGTCAGATTTCATAGTTCAAGTCTAGTGCGCAATAAATACAAGTTTTCTTCAAATAGCGGTAATTGGTTGCAATTAATACCAACATATATTTCTTTTAATTATTTGAAAAATATTTATTTTTTAACTATCTTTTAAAATTAATCTTTACTTTTCTAGTTTTTAAAAATTTATTTAACTCTCTTTGAAAAACAATTACTCATTAATTACAATTTATTTGTTCGGATCTTTATATTATTATATTATCTTAATCTTTATTATTTTTATTATTTAAATATAAAAATATAAAATTTTAATTATTTTTGTTGTAATATTTTAAAATAATCTTAATTAATACTTCATAATTCTTAATCATTCCTTAGCTCCTATTACTTTACTTTATTATAAAATTTTAATCTTTAATCTTTTATTTTTTAAATATAAAAAAATTATTTTTATAGTAATATTTTTTCATGTCATTAATAAACAAACAATTTTATCACTTTAATATATATTTTACAATTACATTTTAAATTTAATTAAATTTATTTTATCCTTTCTCATTTCTCTAAAAAAAAAAAAAACTCTATCCTTAAATATTTGAATCTTTTCTTCCCTAGGACTTTTTAATTTGCAGCCCTCTTTTTACTGCACCGAACCCAAAACCTGTTGAAACATCATGGAACCATAGACTCGAGAACTTCGCATCAAAATCAAACTTAACTTTTTGATAAACTTTACTAAAAAAAATTATAAAAATTTGCCAAATTGCACCGAACTATCATATTATAAACTTCGAATTATCGATGTCGTTAAAATATGTCAATTTAACGTTAAGAATTAATAATAATAAAATAAATAAAATGCTAAATTGCGTCGCATCATTGTCATATAAATTTAAAAAATATGCTTAATATTTTTATATTTCTTGTGATGCGATTTTATTTTTAGTTGAGATAAATTTTTAATATTTAGAATGAAAAAAATATATTTATTATTTTTATAATTCCCTTGTCATGCGATTTTATTTGTGTTTATGCTACGTGGTTTATGTCTCGTTTAAGGCACATTGATTGGTCCCTTCACCTTGTCTAGCATACTACCCCAAGGAATGCACGTTCGAGAGAATCATTCATGAAAAAGAAAATTGTTATTTCACACCAAGAGTGTGTGACCAAGAATTAAATATATTATATACACAGTACACACTACCAAGAATTAAATATACACAGTACCAAGAATTAAATATATTATATACACAGTACACACTACCAAGAATTAAATATACACAGTACACACTACCAAGAATTAAATATATTATATACACAGTACACACTACCAAGAGTGTGTGACCAAGAATTAAATATATATTATATACACAGTACACATGACCAAGAAAATTGTTATTTCACACCAAGAGTGTGTGACCAAGAATTAAAGGAATGCACGTTCGAGAGAATCACTTAAAAATACAACTTCACTTCACATGTACGCGTGACTAAGAGAATCATTCGTACAGAAGTTTGTTATTTCACAGGTACAGTGTGTTACCTAGAATTATCTATATAAATGCACCACACATAGATATGTGTGTTTGGAAATAGAATTTGATGAGTTTCTCAATTTCGTTTATATCTTTATGCGGCCTCTATGCAAAAGCTTACTTGATTCGATTAACTTCTCTATCTCTGAAATTACATTACACTCATATAAAGTAGGCGAGTGGATTCCTACCGATTGAGGTTGAAGTGGTACTACTCATTGTTGTGATGAAAGGAATTATTGCATGGTCATGCAATTTGGGTTATCGAACTGATGCAAAGGTTTATGCAACTCAATTCTCCTACCATTTAAGGCCGCATATTATAGAGTAAGAACTTTTTTCACCTTCCATTTTAACAACACCGTTGCATTAATTTGGAAAAAAGTCTAATGTTTCTATTCCCTGAGCAATGTGGGTGTTTTGTCTTAGCATATGAGAGAGCCACCAATGACCATGGTCATTGACCAACTTTGCACAATTAATCTAGACTTTGAGGAAAAATTAAAGTATCCATATATGGTTTTTGAATTATATTAATTTAATAATTAATTTCTTATTTTTATTTATAAATTTTGGCTTACATTAAATAGATATTAATACTATTTAATAATACTTGTAGCAAAGCTTCATTGAGCAAAGACTTATTTTCTTTCAAAACGGTTGTATGAAGTTCTATTTAGGATGTAAGCAATTTTTTTGTGAAGTTTTATTTTGCATGGGAGGTTGCATTACATAGTGTGTTATTGTAAAATTTAGTATTTTTGTCTTTATTGTTTTATTGATCAACATTCCTTTGAATTATGGAAGAAATTAGTATATCTCATTTGTTAGCTAAAGTTTTGTGTTTTCTTAAATAAAAAAAATTATTATTATTTTATGTCTAGTAAAATGATGAATAAGATATTTATTGTTATTTTGTATTTTTAATAAAATAAATAAAAACTTTGTTGCAGCATTTTCCTGTTAAAATGATGCAAGGACGACTGTACTAAAAAGGACGGGAATAAAGATAGTGTGTTCCATGGACACCCTGCTCCGATGGTGTACTAGACACGTAGTTATTTATTTAAATGAAATTAGTTTAGCTTTATATTTAAGATAGTGTACTACATACACTATATATTTAGCTTTGCTTTAGAAGGACACACTGGTTAAAATGATCTGATAGTTTAGTTTAGCTTTATATTTAAATAAATAAAATGATTTTGATCATATTTTGATTTTGAACATACATGTTGTCAATTGAGTGTAGATCGAGTTGTTGGGAGGAATGGTTATACTCTCTACCCGGGTTCAAATCTTGCTTTGTGACACTTGCTCCTTGGGAGCCAACTTTCTATATAATAATTATAAATCTGGCCATACCTTGATTCTTTCAGAATAACAGGTGTTTGCATTTTCGGCAGAAAAAAATAAAAGAAAGAACATATATGTACATATCTTTTTCCTTGTGATCCTTACACTTTTGTCTTTAGCAATTTCATTTATGAACAAGCACATGCTTTTACAAGTGATTCTTACGCTTTATGCTAACTGTTTCATTTATGAAATTTCTTATTTTATAAATAAACTCCGTTGAATGCACGAAAAAATCGAATATATTCGTTCTTAGTCGCAATCTCGTGTGGAATCTAAATGAATAACTTGAATGGATTGTACCCATATTGTGCATTGCTTAATCAATTTTTAGCTGTTTGGAAGGCTAACTATCACCATCTCCACCCATAGGTCATACCATATAACTTTTTTTGTTTGTATGGAAGGCATAATAAAATGGTGATGCTCTTGGATGTTGTTAAATGTTATTTGGCTTGCAGCTGTCGATCGGAAATCCAATCTGTTTATTTCTTGTCTCTGCAACATAAATGAGTACAACGTAATAACGATAGAAGTGATTACGAGAACAACATCAAAACAATACTGAGATATCTGGTGAATGCCTCAAAACAATATTGAAATATATGCCGATTCGCCACATATTCATATGGCCAAGTGAACGACCTTCTACAATTTTGTAGCGACATCTCTTAGTAGAACTACCCAAAGTGTTCCACTGCAGCATGGGCACTTGGATTTGGTTGTATTTTTGCTTCATTCGATACTAGAATTACAGTTTTTCCTATGTTCTCGATACCAACAATATCTATGCCCGTGAGAACGTTAAGAGCAAAGTTGATATTCAATCATTTAATGAGACTCCTTGAAATCTCTATGGTCTTTCAAGGATTTACCACCGGATCATGGGGTGACAAAAGTGTTAATCATGAACAGTGTAAGTGAGGGGATCGAGCACCAGCGAGATGGTTTGTATTGGGCTTAAGATTTTAAATTGTTGCTGAAACAATGTGTTTTTAGAATGGAGTGGGCATGAGACTGAGCTACTTTTTGATATTTAGAAGGATTATATGAATAGCTTCTTGACTCTATTGCCTTGCTTACATAACAAAGAATATGTTTAATAAATCTCTATGTTATGCCGGATGACAAGAAATAGCTTAAAACATAGAGAAATGTTATGCCTTGACTAGCATAACATTTAGATCTCCTATAGAGACACAATAAATGTCACTAACTTAAAATTTAAAGCTCCGATAATAAAAATAATTTAAAGCTCTAAAATAATCAACTCTATCTGCGGCCAGATAACTGTAAATGCTCTTCTATGCTTTGTACACAAATGTAGTTTTGTGATTCTCTGTCAACCACCGAAGGGATGTGAAACTCAAAAACTCAAATCTAAAGATGACTTAGCCGATCATAGACAGCTTCTTTATCGTATTTATCGACTTGCATCTTTCATTTTATGAACTCTAACATTCCATCAATGCACATTAATCACATTATGGCTTACACCCGGTTTTTAATTTATTAGAATAACAATGTAAATACCATTCTACGTGTCGTCTAATTATTAGATTTATTTTTTGTAGTAAATAATTTTCTATAAATACGAAAAAAATTACAGTTAAAAATATATAATTATTAAAAATTGTATGAATACCTTTCGATTCTAAATAAATATGGCTGACAATATTAAAGAATAATTTTCAAATCTTTGAGAAGTTGGTTATCTAAAATTCCAATGAATGCTTAGAGAATCCGTGCAATTATTAATAAAAATTTAGACCTAAATAGTGATTCGATGCAAATTTTCTTCCATCATTGAATGCGCTGAGTTCTCTTCTTTCCCAAACCAGCCTCTTCTCAGGAGTATTATCTTTGTTTCTTTATTTAGTAGCGGGGATAAATTATTGAACTATCGTTTCTTGTTATTCGATGAGATCAGCAGCAATAAAGGTTAGTACATGATAAGCAAGAGGATTTATGCTGTATTTGCCCAAGTACACACAAAAATAAATTTGAAAACTATGATGATGTAAAATAAAACATTGTCCATTTTTTTGCTATAAGTATAGGTTAAGGTAGAAGGAAAATATACTCTCAACAACCACATTAATAATATTAATATCTTCCAATAAGTTGATAGATGTAAATTGGACACATACTATAGAGAAAAATAATAATATGAAAAGTATTTGCCCAATATAAACTTATAGATAATGTGGTTGGTGCTAGTAACTCCTACTCATGGCATACACATATCCAAAATATTAATAAAATAATATTTTTTAATAATTTTAATAATAAATATAAAGTATTTAACTCATATTAATATTATTTAGTTAATATTATTATTAATTAATTAATTAATTATTATTTATCATTAAATAATTAAATAATATTGTTTAAATAATAAATTAATTAATAAATAAATGAATATTATTTAATTAAAAATTATTAATTAACAATATTATTTAATGATTTTGTACATATTTTAATTGTTTCATTAATAAAATTGTTTAATTAAACAATATTATTAATTAAACATTACTATTATTTTATAATAAGTAATTAAATAAAATCATTATAAATTTATTTAATTGGTAATTAAATAAAATCATTATAAATCTATTTAATTGGTAATATTATTATTTAGTTAATGAAATATTAATTAATTAATAACTTATAGTGTTATTTAGTTAATAATAATATTAATGATATAAATAATTAATAATATATTAATTAGGTATTTGTTACTTAGATAATAATTAAACATTATTACCCTAGATGCGGGTGACATCATTGCCCAACCCTTGGTCGCTGTGCGAAGGGAGATGCTGCCACCACACCCCCCTGTACAAGACAACACATCCGGCATGTAAGAGCAATACCCCCTAGTGAATGATGGCAGACACCTGGCCAACATCAACGGTGAACGATGTAGCCACATGGAACCATGACGGCGTGGCAATCTGGACGACGGCATGAATTTAAACCTGGAGGACGAGGGAGTTATAGTTGCTCTCCTTCGCTCGCGCCTAGATTGATGTCTCCCCTCGGCCTTTGAGACCTGCATTCATTTTCCGCAGTTACAATGAAGACGACAGCCTGTGGCAATGATTACCTCGGCTCGTTAAATCCCCTAGTCGATATGGACTTGGCTACAATGATAGATCTTTGGCTTTTCGTTGCATTTCTTCCCTGGACCTTAGGGAACTTCAATGTATTTGCAGACATTCCCTCTGTCATTTCGCGTCATTTCTCTGTCATGACGAACCGCACAAGAAGCATTTCTCATCACAGGAGTGGAAGTGGGAGCGGCCACAAGACCAACAATTGTCGGCCGAAGGTGGCCATGGACTGGTCTGTGATGGATGGATATGCCGATCATATCTCGGTGAGGACATGCAATCTCATTGATGGGTGGGAGGCTCGCAGTGTAGTGACACTCCTAGCTGTAGGTAGTAATGGAGGTACCATTAACCATTACTGGTTGCTCAAAAACATGATGAGCACACTCATTGAAGAAATTGAAGCCAACTAGAAAGCCAGTTCCAGCATCGTCCGCAAAGTCAAGGAAAGCTTGAAGGAAGCTATAGACCACTCCACCACCCTGGATGCAAGCATGACCTAAGAGATCTTCTCCATTGCCAACAACTCAGATCCTGAAAAACAAAAAGGAAAAAATAAAGACGTGGCCGCGACAGACCCAGAGCATGGGTTAGAAAACAAGAAATCGACTAGAATGAAGAACAAAGGCTCGGCTCAAGGACCCAACATCACCCAGGATGGAATGCACACTCCAGGTTCTCCTTTACTGCCCCCACCAGGGATTTTCGAAAATTTTTATGAGGCCTGTCCAATCATCGAGGAAGACCTAGGAAAACCACTTGCAAAATGAAACCTGGGCAGCCACTACTCCGGTTTACCTCTACAACTATCAGCTATTTTGCTTCTATTTTCTTCATAGTCTTTTTTTCAGTACCGTTAGACTAAATAGGTTTTCTTTTTTGGAAAAAGTCCCTATTTTTTTAAGGGCAGACCACACACCAGAGGTCTTAATTCTGTATTATGTCAGTCATAACATCAGTCATTACAGTATTTTTGAGCAATTGGGATGGTGGCTTTAGCATATGAGGCCTTCCCAATATTCAAAACTCCACTCTACTCTAGATGTATATTCAATTTATGTTAATTAAATTTTTGCTCTGCAACTTACAAAAACAAAAAAAAATTAAGCATTATTAATTTCTTAATATTGGAGATATGTATTATAATAATATATTTGGGAGATATTTATTAACATTATTATATATTTGACACATTAATAATATGTTTTTATTATGATATTTTTTAATAAAATAATAGTATTTAATTATTTACAATATATTAATATACAGTACAAACTATTATTTAATTCTAATATTTTATTAATATTTATAATGAAATGGATGTAATAATTGTTTGTTCAATCTTAATGATTAAAAAATAATAATAAATATAAAATAATAATAGAATAATATTGTTTAATAATTATAGTGAAATATATGTAATAATTGTTTGTTCAATATTAATAATTAATTAAACAAAATAAAGATAAAATAATAATAGAATAATACGATTTAATAATTATAATGAAATAGATATAATAATTCTTTTTTCAATGTTAATAATTAAATGTTAATAATTAATTAAATAGAATAAATATAAAATAATTTAATTATAATAATTGTTATTTACTTGATAATAATATTGATTAATTATGGATTAATCAATAATTAATAATATTGTCTAATTAATTAATAAATTAAACAATATTATTAATTAAACTCTATTATTATTTTATAATAAGTATTTAAACAAAATAATTAATCATAATATTAATGAATATCACTTAATATTAATATTTAGTTAATGATAATATTAAATAATTAATTAATTAATAATTCCTTAACGAAAAATATTAATTAGTTTATTAAATAATAATTAATTAATAACTAATATTGTTAGTTTATTAAATAAGAATAATGTTAATAATAACTAATAATATTATTAATTAATGAGATAATTAATAATATATTAAAATAATTATATGTTGTATATGTAATTATTTATTATATTATAATTAATAAAACAGTATTAAATTATTAATATTGAAGATATGTATAATATATACAATATGAACAATATTATCATGTAGTATGGAGATATCTATTAACGTTACGATATATTTGATACATTAATAATGTTGTAGTGGTTAAATTGTTGCACTGTGTATTAATGTAACTATTTTTCATGAAGCTTATATACATGAAGAAGTTTGTCACAATTTGACATTCATGAAGGGTAATGTTGTACTCTGATGTTTATTTTCAGAATGCAATGTAGCATAAATATATTGATGTATTGGTTGTTAACCATTGGTTGTTGATGTTAAATGTTGTCATTGTTTAGGATTGGTGTTGATCTGAGGTCACATGTTGGTTGTGAATCTATTATTTTGAATATGATTTCAACCATAAAAAATTGGAACATATTAGGATGGTATGTGGTATTGTGGTATTAGGGTTGTGTGCTTGTTCTATGCACATTCAATTGATAGAAATAAAACTATGGCTATGTTATTTTAGTAGTTGTGAGTTATACTTGATATCAGTTTTGGTATTGGGGTATTAGGGTTGTTTGCTTGTTATATGCACATTCAATTGATAGAAATAAAACAGTGGCTACATTATTTTACTAGTTGTGAGTTATACTTGATACGAGTGGTAATGTAATTGGTATATGAATTCAGTGTTGTAATAGTTAATTCATTGTATTTTGTGTCAATGTGAAAACATAATAATACATTGCAAAAATTCGTAACTGCCCATTGTTCGAGAAAGTTAGCCTCCGGATATATACAAAAACATCGTGAAAATGGATAATGTTTCAATCAAACTCATGAAACAAATAACGTAGGATTCAAAATCACCTTTTTTTTCTTGTAATTTGAGCTGAATGTAGCAAAAATTTGTAATCGTCATTAAGTAACCAATAATTTTAAACAATTGTTCATTCAGTAGTCTCGCCTCATGGCACACATGGAGGATATCATCATTGATTCAACCTAAAAATTGAAACAAAGGATTAAAAAAGTGAGTTTCCTTGAATGTAGTTACGTAATGTAAGTTATGAAAATCAAGCAAATTGAACATACTTTTGTTTGGAAGAATGGAAATATTGATTAAAACTTTACTGAACTAACCTTACATGAATACACATATGATATGAGGTCTTCTTCATATATATTTGTGTCTTGCAGTCCATAACTATTCAACATAAAAAATTACAACAAGGTTAAGTGAAATCATAATCGTAATGAAACATCAAAATAAATTTTTTTTTGTACACAATAATCAACTCACCTCTTTGAATAATAACGATAATGGTCATATAGAAATGGTCTGTAGGCGTTGTTCTTCCTTCTTCTTGATGGTAGCATATGCACTTTGAGCCATCTTTGCGTACCTCTCATAAGTAAATGGTGGTGATATGATACGAACCGTTACACCAAAACCTTGAGATGTTAGTGAAGGCCGCCCACTAGGATCTTAACATCCCACCACGCTCCGCAGTCCAGACTCTGGGCTGGATGTGCGCCCGTAATGTGGTGTCCCCTTTGCGCCGTACGAGCCCCGGGCGAACACTGCAATGCCGGCGTTGCCACCCGCTCTGTGACTTGAACCTGGGTGGAGGCTATAATACCAAATGATACGAACCGTTACACCAAAACCTCGAGATGTTAGTGAAGGCCGCCCACTAGGATCTTAACATGATATTCGTAAATTGTTGATATATTTGACTCTTGAAATTGTCTTAAATGCTAAACCTTGCCTCTCTACATTACCAATATCAATTGTTTCTTTTTCTAGAGTTAAAACTTGTGATTTGTGTATGGTGAGAGGCCAAGCCATACACAGTGGAATTTGCTTGTGATTTTCTCTACTAATAGGTGTTAGTGGTACAATATTTGAACATTTGATGTCCCATGGAACACCAATGTAATTATCAAACGAGACTGTAGTGTATAGTGGGATTTGTGTTGGTTTAGATGCTTCAACATAAAAGATGTTTTGAACTGTCCAAGTGCTCCATTTACTAACCTGCTTCCACCCATAGGTTACATGTCAACATGACATGTTTACCAGGACATAGGAGGAATTCATGTTGAATTTTATCATCATCTACATCGCTGAAATATTTATTCTTTTCATGTTCAGGATATGCATCATGCTATTGGAATTTTATGTGATTTGAGCATGGATTTATTATGTTGATTCACTAAGGTGTTTGTTGGAAACAAATGTCTCTTATTTGAAAGTGTTACTTTCAAGAATGTCCATAGATGCATCTGTTCTTGACATCAATAGATTCCAATCATCCACATTTTCTTTTGCATTTCTATTGTTTGTTAATAACCTTGTAAAACTCGATTGTTTTGGATTTGTCCCTTGCTGATGGAAAATTGTGTCTAATGTAACAACTTTTTTGAAATAATTCCACAAAACCTTTCCAACTGTGTTGCCTACATACAATGGTTTATCTATTACAGGGGGGAATTGGTCAAGGTTGCCAACAAGAATCAATGATCTTCCACCAAATGTATTTGATCTATTTTCTGGAAATGCTTCACACAAGCATGTATCAATTTGTATGAATAATCTTGGACCTATAAAGCTCATTTCATCAATTAAAATGTACTTTTAACACATCGCAACTCTTCTTGGAATACAAAAAGTGCTTGAACATGTAAAAGGTTTGAAGTTTTTTATAGGAATTCTAAGAGCTAAGTGGATTGTTTTAGCTCATATATTGAACAAAACTACTCCAATGGGTGCTAGTAATAGCAAAGGGATTTTTACATTTCTTGAATGCATTGAAAATTCCTATGAAATACAGTGTATAAGGTAAGACAAAAATTCCTGCAGTTCCTTGAATGAGCATTTTCAGTGATTCCAAAATTGGTCCTTGATTAAATTGTTCAAGAATAGTGTTGAAAGAAAGATGCTGCTTCTCCGAAAATGAAGATGGAGAAGCCAATATAGGATGGGAAAAATCCATTATAACTCCAGCTGAATTTGCATTTTTTATGAAATTTGTTGGGTCTTCTAAGTTATCATCTGAGCTTGTGGTATTACTCCAAACATGACTCAAGTCTAAGTCTCTGCGACCAAGAGTTTCAATATCAGACACTTGAAAAGTATTAGGAGGAACAAGGAGAGATAACATTTCCCATTCATCCATGTCATTGACATTATTGATTTCACCTTGGAGTATGTCATCATCATCATCATTGATAGTTTCCAATGGCGTTCTGTTGACATACCAATCTCGATAGTTGAATTTCCTCTAGTTCTAAATGATTATTTAAGTAGTGTTGCCTATGTTAGTGTGAATGTTTCTGAATGGATTATATAGGAGTAATTCATTGAGGAAAAATGATTCAGAACTATTCAAGTTCTCCTTTCGCAAAATTGTGGCCACACTCGAACTATTGAGGATTTATCTCTTGGATTCCAAGGTTAATTCTTATGGCGGGACCAGAAAGACCAAGATCTAAGAGTGTCAATGAGAGACAAATGTTCAAGGAATGGAGGTCTATTTTGACATAGTTCAAGGAACTGAAACTCGCCTTTGGGGAATTTTTCACTATCTAAATTGGAAGATACTATCTTGAATATTTTCCTACCAACATTGACTGAAACAAAATTGCAACTACAAATAACAAGTTGGAGTTTTAGCAACATATGGCATGTTTTGTGCACTCCCATGTCTCTGTCCATAATTGTTTCAGCAAGGAAATTTTTATATGCACATATAGAGGGATCTTTAAAGTCAACAACATTGGATATTCTTGTTAACATGTCTTGGTAGCTTTCCGATCTTCATTCAAATTTCGAAGCATATTTTGCAATGTACTTCAATACTATGTGATGTGACACGACTGGCTGGAAATCAAAATTAGCATGCCACATTGAAAGAAGAGGGACATTATGAACATTTATCCTTTTGTCATTGCGTGCAAGTTCATATTTTTTTTGTCCTTTATTGTTGATAAATAATTTTGATTCATCTTGAAGCTCCCATGTTGCATTGTACCAACATGTGTAAGAGGAACCTTTATTTCGTAAACATGAATGAACATTGAACTTTGTGTGTCATTGAATGTGATTTTCTAATTGCTCATAATCATCAACGGGACTAGTATCTAATATTTCAATGTTGTTCAATAAGCAAGGATCTTCATCTGAAGACTAATGAACAAATATATTCCCATGGTGGTCATCACGAGGATTTTATTGCATAATCAACTCTCTTGTTATCTTTCCAATCCAATTTTTCCATGTTAGGTGCATCTTCCAACCATAGGAACCCATGGATATGTGTTGATCCTCTATGCTTCCATTCATACCTATAAAAACTACAATCGGATAAAGACATAAGTGCACGATGAATATTGAAGGAAAATTTAGAAACGTCTATTGGAAAAATAGAATAACAGAATGGCGCACATGTACCAGTAGTCCTTGGATGTAATATCCCGATTCTTTAACTATGATTATGTTATATATTGGGCATAAGCCCCGATGCACATGATTTATTTTTATTATATAGATACTAGGCATAAGCCCCAATGCACATGTTTTAATTTTGTTATATATACTGGGCGTAAGCCCCAATGCACATGATTTAATTTTGTTATATATATATTGGGCATGGGCCCTGATGGACACGGATTATTTTTATGTATTGCGCATAAGCCCCGATGTACTTGGTTGATTTTTATTATGTGTGTGGGAACAATCCCTAATATACTGATATGACCTTTGTTATGTACTTTGCAGAACTTATGGTAATACATGATTGACTTCTATGATGTGTTGGGCATAAGCCTTGGAGCACATGGGTTACAATGCTATGTGTTGAGCGTAATCTCTGGAGCACATAGGTAACCCCAGTAGATAAATGATTTACTGTTGGGCATAAGCCCTGTATCACTCCAACATGATGTTGAGAATAAGCTCTGGAACACCGCATCTTTGCCATTGTATACCTAGGTGTATCTTACAAATGCATCCAAGTACTAGTAAGGCTCTGAATAGCACTACAGGTTACTTTACTTAAGGGTGTTGAGTTAGAAAGTATCTGAATAGCATCAATGTTCACCATACTTGTTCAATTTGATTAATTGAATCATTATCTATTTCTCATCAAGGACTGAAAGATACTTCCATGAATACGAGTTAATCGAACATGCAAGGGAATCTAGGGCAACCTATCTTAGTTGACCGACCAAACCCCACAAGAGACTTTGTTAAGGAATTGACATAAATTAAGGAAGCATCGAATATACAATTATGCTATATGATGCATGAATAATAAAAGATAAATAAATTAAATAAGTGAAGTCTATATACATATATGAAAATATTATATATGTGAAGTTATTCGAATAATAAAAGATAAATAAAATAAAGTGAAGACTATAAACATATATATGAAAATATTATATATGTGAAATTATTTGAAAAATAAAAGACAAACAAATTAAATAACTGAAGCCTATATATATATATATGTTATTTTATAAACTAAATAAATAATCTAAAATTCTTTTTTTCTAAACTCAAAATAGAAACAATTTAAAAGGTTCAAGTTATCAAAAATCACAATTGAAAATGATCATTTAAATATATTACATATAATTCAAACTAGGAGTTAAATTCAAGAAGATATTAAAAATAGTGATGGTAACTTAAGATAACAAAACTGCCCATTCCAAAGAAACCTATAGAAGGGCAACAGCCAAGAGAGGGCACATCATCTTATCATTATTTAGGTTTGGGATTGGAGAGAATTCCAAGTCTTGCACTTAGGAGATACAAAGATTATCTCCAAGATACCAACACCCTCTTCCTTAGTTGATCTAGATTTTATTGCATGTTCGAACCGGCTCGAGGGTTATCCGAATAAGAACCAGGAATGGTTCCTGATCAAAGGTTGGGAGGAACGTGGCAGTTTTGAAGTTATTCGGTTACCACTCCACAGGTCAGCTAAGAGTATTTTCTATTAAATGATGTTTGAAGTGTGCAAGTTATAGACCTATTGCAAGCAACACAATCTTAGGTAATAGGATTACACTTTCCCTATATCAGATTATTTTTCTGTTCTTAAATAGAATTACAGGATGAGTTTTACAGTCATTGAGATTTCCATTAAAAGCTGCAAATTGTCTTTTATGAACTTTAAATAAATTATCTATTTCTTTTGGTCCATTGATAGAAGCATTTAGTCATGGTACCCTCGGTTTTATTTTTAATAACTTTATAGATAGGTTATCATTTAAATTTTTTATATATTGTTAGACTAAACCTAAGGTAATTCTCTATTTCTTTTATCAACTAGAAAATGAACTTCAAATAATTATACGAACTTTGAAACCCCAAACATTTACTTTTCAAACTCTATAGACATCTATAGGAAATCAAAGTTAACGAATATTCATTTTATAAATTTTATGATCATAAACATTATTTACTCCAAACATAATCATGGAATCACAGATCCTAGATCTGTTACAGTAGCATTAAAACTAAATGTTTAATTAAATCTTTATTTTCAACTGTTCTTCACAGGGCAGAATCGATTTATTGCGAGAATCGCTCTAGCAAAGCAAGCTTGTGGTAGAGATCTACCTTTTAAACATAGATTGAATCTCAGAAAGTTAATATGATCCAATTATCCACGTGGGAGTATCAAACTTAACACCAATGACTAAGTAGCAGAGCCTCCTTACAAGACTCTATGTTCTTTCTAATTAAAATAAAAACGCTCACCATTGATTTCGCATTACCCTAGTTTAACCATCAAATGTTTCAACCAAGTGATTACACGTTAAAAAGTTTCATAAACAAAATCTACATTTAGAACCCCACAGACCATGGATTGAATTCTTTTCTTAGCGGTCCTAGGTAGTATAAATACCTAGAACAATTACAAACACCGTAGCAGACTTTAAAATGATGGATAGATAGCCCTGAGACAATAAGTGAATCGCTCGAGAATGATTGCACACAAACAAAGAAGCAATACACAAACGAGATTTCTATCACCATATGAGATTTGGCAACCCTAGGTTCTTTTCACTGTCTTCAGAAAGCCAAAAATCATTTTTACCAACTAGAGAAAAGCAAAGAAACAAAGCAATCCAAACTACAACCTTCTTTCATATCAACAACGATAATTTACATCGTTTCACATTTGATTTACTAGGCATTCCTTTCAGATAAGAAATTAATTTACAAGCAACCTAGATCATAGGAAAACAACTGGAAATAAGCATGCATAGCAGAGTTAAGAAAATAATAATTGTAATATCCCTCTTTTCTTTATTAGCGTTTCTGCAGCACAAAGTACAACTATGTACCCTCCAAAGGCAAGGAGCTCATGCCAAGAGCTCTGCAGCTAAAATTTTGTAAGTATGATTATAGGAGACTGAAGGCTTGATGCAATGAAATAGATGGGGCATGAAATCCACTAGGGGGAGAGGTTGAATGGCTTCATAGCCATTAATTTTGATGACATTGGTGATGCTAGTGTTGTGAGCACTTAAAGTGAACTATGATGTCCACTAAGAAAAACACTTAAGTCTAAAGTATGTTAAAAACTAGTCCTAGATAAGGACATCGAATAAAGTTCTAATCACCGCAAGGCAGTAACAAGTTCCTATAATCTAACTATTAGCAGGAGGCTACTCTATACTATGTACTATTAAGTAAATATAAGAAATTAACTTAAAGAACATTGGTAGCCTAGCATCGACAAAAGATGTCGTTAAAATTCCTATGTGGAAAATGATTGATAATTTCCTGGTTATGAATTAGGAATAAAAGATAAGTGATTTATTATTACGAAGGCAACATGTTGGTATTTATAAATAAATATTTAAAAAAAATAAAAATAAAAATAGGTGACATTAAAGAAGGATTGATTGTCCTTTATTAAAACTAAAAGATTTAAATAGATTTTAAAAGAACTATAATTCATCCACCAAAGGAGAAAATGTTAACTGGTAGTTGATGCATGGTTATGAATGGATAAATAGTAACTAAATGCATAGGTATGCATGGAAAAATCTTAGCTATTAATAGTATGTTAATTGGTAGTTAAAACCAAGTTACATTTACTTATGTTCAGACAATATAATTATCTTAAGTAAACCAAGTTAAAGTCAAAGTTAAATGATAGTTAATTAATTAATCAAAGATTGACTATGTAAGTCATTTAGTTAAGGTTATAGCTAAAACTGAAAGATAAGTTAAGTAGAACTAGTTAAAAGATCTTGAGTTAATTAGATAATTAAAGATAAGCTAATTATGGTAAAGGATTCAGTTAAATCTAAATAAAGATTAAATTAATCTAAGGATGAGTTAAGAAGGAGTTGACTAACTAAATCTATCACTTAAAAATAAATAAAGATTAAAAAAGTGAAGTTCTAACCAGAACTTATCATGATAGTCAAAACATACATTGGCTATATAAGGGACACTGTGGTGTTCATAAAGGGGGGGTTTCTTCAAGATGAAGAATGGAATGTAAAATTATAAGTAATATTTAATGGAGAAAACTTAATATTACTCTGCTACCCAGTGGATTCGTGCTAGTTTGGGGTGATCTCTCGGCCGGTAAACCTATGCTGGACAGAGATCAGATTGGATGGAAGGAACGTTGAAATCAAGCCTTTGGTCGCTCTCTTGCTTACTAGTGCAGGATTTAACGCAGCTCCCTAGTGCAGGATTTAGTGCAGGTCAAACTTGGCACTTCATCATCTCGAAAAGGTTAAAAGTAATCAGGTTTGATCTTCCTTATTTTCTCTGGTATAAAGGTCGCATATGGTTCAGGTTCGTAATGAATTGGTTATGAGTTGTATTAAATTGTTATTGTAGGTTCAAATTGAGTGTGCAATCTCTGCACATCTAAATGGGTTGTGTTTAGCTATATATATATTCCGACTCTGTTTTATTTTGAAGTAGAAGATGTATGTAGAATCGAAACGGTGGCATCCCGGTAGTCCTTCTTCCCAATATGTGCTAACCTTTAAAATCTTGTAACTGACCTCTGTATTAGCATTTTTATATCTGTCAAATTCTTGATTTAATTTCTGTGCGAAGATTACAAATCGACCGCCCAGAATTGTGAATTTTATCCCTGTTCAAATTCTTGATTTAATTTCTGTGAGAAGATTACAAATCGACTGCCCAGAATTGTGAATTTTATCCCTGTTCAAATTGTTGATTTAATTTATGTGGGAAGATTACAAATCGACCGCCCAGAATTGTGAATTTTATCCCTGTTCAGATTCTTGATTTAATTTCTGTTAGAAGATTACAAATCAACCGCCCATAATTGTGAAGTTTATCCCTATTCAAATTCTTGATTTAATTTCTGTGAGAAGTTACAAATCAACTGCCCAGAATCGTGAAGTTTATATCTGTTCCACCCTTTAAAAGAAAACGCTGTGCAGACAAACTCCTTCACGACCAGGTCATGGCGATTCCTGACAGCATGCTCTGTGCGACGGTGATTTGTAGCCTTGGTAAACGATAAGCCAGATTGGGGTTGGTCCATACCACCCGAATTCGGTTCAACCATGGCATTGAGATCTGTCCATTGAATCCAGTAGGATCGCTGAAATGGTTACACACCATATCGCATTTGATCGCTGCTCTACGAACTCCGATCCACAGGTTATCGACCTCTGTGGTGGATAAACGCTACACGCCCAGCTCGTGTAGACTCCTTACCTGTGAGAAATTTAGCTCTAATCTCCATAAGGTTTGACACCTCACCATGTTTCTTGCTAAGCACCCAGCTCGGTACTGGAGTTTGCACCGGTGTAAGAATACACTCGCTGTCACCGATTAAATTCATTGTGTTAATCAAGTGGGCGTATGGGGTATTAACTAAACCGCAAGCTTAAGTGGGGATGCTCCGACATAAAAGAAGAGTATCCATTTTCTGAGTGATATTTATGATACATCAGTATCTTAAAAAGAAACTGAATATTATATTAGTGAACACAATCTTCAGTTTCAATCTTTAGTTCTGTCACATAACTGAGAGTTGAATACGTTACATAGTTGACATCCAAATCATGTAGTGGCTGAATAGGTGGTGAGAAGCTAAATTTCCAAGGCCGTGTTAAGAAATATGTTTGCTTAGTTTTTATTACCTTATGGTAGTTTTAAATTGAATTAATTAATATGTGTGATGGATAAACATGTTCTTTGGTAATATAATATGTGGTAAGTTAAAGTTAGAAATATTATGAATAAAAGATGTATGCATATTCTAATTTAATCTATTTGTGATCAAATTGATCTTAAATATAAATAATTAAATGAAACGTGATATTTAAGGGAAGGATGTATAAGTTCGAGTGTTGAACTTTCTGGAGGAAAAATGATTGTATATTTCATTTAGTTCATTAAATATCGATTTGATTTAGATTATAAATTAATATCAGCCATGCCATTTAGGGATGAAACGAGTAGTGCATAGTTTAATTGCAAGTTAGGAGAAGTATGAAGGAGGGACGTAGGTATGGGAAATTAAATGATTCTAATTAGAAAATAAGAGATTATAAAAGACAACCATGACATGTGTTATGGGAATATGTATTGATCTAGTATTAGATTGGAATCCATTATCAATATTTTATGTTTATTTAATTTCCATGACATTAAAAATTTAGAGTATTATGTTTGAAGAGCATGCTAAGACTTACTTTCCTTGAGTGCAATACCTTATTCTACGCTCTAAAGTTTTTAGTTTAAGTCTCATATTTACTTTTTACTTTGTATTATTCTTTTTTGTTTATGGTCGATATAATATTTATTATTTTTTACTGTGTATTATTTTTTTTTGTTTACTTTGTATTATTTTGTTACTCGACAAACACTCTAAAATCTCATATTTACTTTTTACTTTGTATTAAAAGTAAAAAGTAAAGTCTCTAGTTTAAGTCTCATATTCACTTTTTACTTTGTATTATTTTGTTACTCACAAACACTCCACAAACGCAACAAACACACACATGTTACAAGATCTCCCTCATAAGAAGAATTCATATTAAAATGAAGTGTAGCACCAACGTTACAAGTTCCATCTTTTTGCTTAACATAGAGTAATATATATATCTATAAATAACCTAATATATATATATATATATATATATATATATGATACACTTTTTATTATTATAGAGAACATTTTGGTTTATATATTAAATAATAATAAAGCTTGATTTTAAATATTGTATTGATAATATGTTTTAAAAAGTATAAAGGTCTCATATATTATATTATTGATTAGAGGTATTATCAATGTTTCAATAGAAAAAAAAAAGAGAAAAGAGGAAAGTAATACATAGAGGTTATAAGTTGGTGGATTAGGGGGAAATTGAAAAGGATCTCCTAAATCAGGGTGTATACAGACAATGCTATTTTTACAAATTGCAAGAATTAATTTTAATTATGTTTAGAGATTTAGGATGTTTTATTTATAAAAGAGATATACTTGTTAGATTGGGGTAATTGAAAGTAATTGAAATTTTATGTAAAAATGGGGTTTCATATATAAATAAGTTTGGAGTTATAATATGTCTTCAAAGATGATGACGAACTGAATATATATATATATATATATATATATATATATATAAATTTATATATATCTTGAATTGAAAAATTAAATATTGAAAATTATATATGTAGATATAAATTATAATATAAATCTATGTGATTAAAGAGTAATCTCTTATTAATATTTAAATAATGACCTTTTAAATATTAAATAGCCTTATATAATTGATGCCTTAGATTCAATTAACGTTTTGAAATTCTATCGAAAGTCTAGAACTAATGGTGAACTACCATGTAATTAAAGAAAGTTAGAATGACATTTTGAAAAGATTATATTTCCCCATGTTTTGTTGACATAGAAGAATGAGTAGGAGTAGATGCTCCATTTCCTATGTTAAAGAAAGATAGCTATTTAAAAGTTATATATGTTTGGATGATTACAGAGCATATCCTTTAATCCTAATATGGATTATTGTTTAAAATTAGGTACCCTCATTCTAAACCTATTATGATTATTGTAATATATATATATTTGTTTCATAGGAAGAATTTGGAAATGGTGCATTCCCTTCCTTATGTTATTTAAGTATATGGTAGTGTTATATATTTATTGTTGAAAGAAAATGGATTTAGCCATATGTGACTATGGGTTAGGATTTTCTTTCTATATATTTAGAAAGAGGATAGGTATTTATTTTTGGATAGTAAGATTATTTTACTATATAAAAGAAATATAATTCATAAGTTTGAATGAAGATTTCATTGTTTAAATTTTTGTAAAGAAGAACAACTGATAATATTGTTTTAATATGTATATTATCACATGAAGAGAGTTTGGAAGGATGGGTTCTTCTTCTCCTTGAAATATGAATTACTATTATATAGATATAGAATTGAGGTAACTAAGAAGAATGTGAGACAAACTTTTCATTGTTAATGTTAACATGTGACTCACAACATCTTGGAGACCCTTAAGAAATTTTTTTTAGGGTATATTTTGAGGGACATTACAATAATTCATTTATACAGAAACATAGTAGACACGTTTTGGCCAATGTTCCATTCCTATGCCATCCGTCGAGGGAAAATCACACCCAAAACAACAAAAGGGCTATGCCCAGGTACTAATTTTAAAGAAGTGAAAACCTAAGCAAACACACATAACTATCTTAGATGCACTTCTTTAATCAAACAGAGTTACCATAGGGAGACATCTCATAAACACAAATATTTTTCCAAAACAACAATATTTACATGGAAGCACATGATACATTTAAAATAATTAATGTAGCATTCAAAATCCAACAAGAACTATCAACATTCATCAACTAAAATCATTAAATCAACACTGAGCGTATAAACAATTTCACTAACTTTTCTCTTGGTTCCAGTGGCTAGTTGAACTAACCATGATTTACTATGCTTTAATTTCTTGAAAGCACAAATCTCAACAATTCTAGGAGTGACATAACTGTGAGTAGATCCAAGATCAATCAAAATAGAAATAGATTGCTTAGCAATCTTACCTTCAACTTCAACCACAGTTGACTGATGATCTGCCTGGCGGTCGTCTAGTGCTGCATAGATTCTAGGGATTGTCCTCACCACTTGACCTATAGTTTCAGCTCCCTGGATGTTGTGGATTTGATTTGCATTCCCATTCCGATGTGGACAATTCCTAAGTATGTGGTCTCCTCCATAACCCCAACATTGAAGTGGTTCTCTTGGCTCCTTTGGATCGCTTGGCTTGTCTCCCATCATCCTAGTTGGCTTAGTCACAACCTATAATGGTTGCCTTTGCTGATTCTTGAATTGAGGAGGCTTGAACCCCTTCTTCCTTTGATCAAACTTTTCATTTTTCTTATCCTTCCATGCCTTAGGGAATTCTGGTTTGCTTCTATTTTGATCAAAGCAATACTTGAACTTTCTTATGGCCTCCTCTACAGTTTGAGGTTCATCGAACTCAATTCTGTCTTTATATGACTGGGGCAGTCCACTTAGGAAACTCTGAATTTTCACCTTATCATCTCGAATGTACCTGACATACCTCAGCAGCTCCAAGAACATGTTTGCATATTCTTCCATGGTCAATTGTCCCAATCTCAGCTCATGGAACTCTTTGATCTTATCATCATAGTACCTATCAGAGAGGTACTTCAGCTTGAAGTATTTCTTGAACTGCTTCCACACAATCATCCTTTCATTGATCTTCTTCACTTGCCTGATGTGTTCCCACCATATAGATGCTATTCCATTCAAGTTGAAGATGGCTACCCTTGCCTTCATATTTCCCGAGTAGTCTTGGACTTGGAAATACTTTCTCATCCCAAGAAGCCAAGCTTTAGCTTCTTGACCAGACTTTATTTCTCCATCAAATGTAGGAGGTTTCGCCTTCTTAAATTCCCCATGTGAATTGTTCTTGTAGTGCTTCTTCCTCTTACTCCTGCGAGATGAAGAGCTTGAACCCTCAATGGATTCTTCAGTGTCAGATGATTCATTAGAAGAGATCTCTGGAGTATATGTTGTGTCTGTAGAAACTCTTCTTGAGCTACTGGCCCTCTTATGGGAATTCCTTTTAGAACTACTCCCACCCCTTTCTGGATTTGATGTCTGATGCCCAGAATTTATTTGCCTCTGGATGTCTGTCAAACTGTGCAGCATGGTTACATTCAACTGATTTTGTTCTTCTTGATCTTTAATCATCCTTTCATTGTCTTCTCTATAGCTTTGCAACTCCACCCTTAGGCTTCTCGTGGTGGCTGCAATACCTAGAGGAGTCTCTTTATTTCGTCTCCCATTAGATTCTGTTTCAGCATTTTCAACATGTATGTTCTCCCCCATGGCATCCGTCTCAGGCTCATAGGGATCCTGTGCATCATCCATGAGGTTGATTTTTTTGGCCCAACCAAGATCCAAAACTTTCCAACTGTACTATCTAGAGTGCTGCCCTAATGTAACTGTGATTCTGCAAAATGTGTTCATCCACACAATTGTTAGCTGCATTATATTCTCTTAAATTCATAAATTACTTCATGCACGTGGGAAAATATTATATTGACAGTTTGTCCAATCATAGAATTTTCTCACAATCAACGACATATGAGGGGGACGACGGGGGTCAAGGGGGCTTGCCCTTTCACACAATCTGGCGCGCAAGTTCCATGGCAATTTTTTTTCCATTTTCGGCACATGAAAATCTCCTTGAAAAACAGCTGAAATTCCTTGTTTCAGAGCAACATGTGGAGTTCTTCTGCAATTTCGAAAGAGAATTGAAAGTTCCTTTCGTAGTTTCGGAAGAAAATTGAAAATTCCTTCCGCAGTTTCCGAAGAGAATTGGAAATTCCTTCCGCAGTTTTGGGCCAACTTGCCGAATTCTTCCACGTTGCGGAACAACTCGTGAAATCCTTCCACAGTTTCGGGCCAACTTGCCGAATTCTTCTGCATTGCGGAACAACTCGCGGAATTCTTTCAAAAATTTCCTTTCGACGTCGAACACTAAGAAAAAATTTCTGCTGTTTCGGGTCAACTTGGTGAGTTCTCCTGCCATTGCGGCAAAGAATTCCGAGTTCTTCCCGAAATAGACTTAAACAAAAAAATTTCAAAAACACTTAAAACAATTTCGGATTCTTCTTTTCTTCTTTCTGTGGTGACTGCTGCCCAGGAGGAGGTAACCTTACCTCTGCAAAATATCCAACTTAGCCAGTTTAGGCCCGATGCTAAGACCTGTGGTGATCAGGAAGGGACCTTCCCATGTGACTGTAATCGAATTTGGCCCATAGAGGTCCAATGCTGCAACCAGCATCTCTGATACCATTCTGCCACGTCCCCTCCCATCATACCAGTGCGATGGAGAGGATCGTGATACTAAAACCGGGTATCCAACCCCATGAACTTATTAAATAAGCTTTCACATAATATAAAAGACATATGGAAATGTATAATTATAAGAAAACATGGTGGAAGTAGTTTTAATTACACATCCATCATACATTCAAGATATTCATCAAATAAATAATTGCAAAGTTAACACAAGAGAATACTTATCTTAACAAAGTAGTCCCAAGCAACTAGCTATGCATCTACAATGTTCCACCCAACCATAGGCCAGCTGTGCTTATCATCCTCTTGATACAACTGGCACCCCCGAGTTGGGCATGATTTCTACAAGGAACCAGGGAACATCAGACTCACACATAGCCAAGCATACACCAAGATGAGCCAAGCCAATCTACAAATGGGTTTATCCGGCTGCTCGAAAATGGAAAGGAAGAATTGCTAAGCTAGTGAGCTCAAGCGCAGTGCCAGGGATACCTCTACAAGATCTATCTAGCTTGGCACTCACAATGCCTACACACCCCACTCAAGGAAGTATTCTCTTCACCAATGCATAGCCCCTCAGGCCATACCTTCCAATCTAGAGTGTCTAAGGTGTGCATAGAAGAGTATCCATCCATGTTGATCTTCTTGAGAGGTTATTTCCCCCCCACGAGGTTTATCAAGCCAATTCTTTCCACTACCACTCCAAATCTCTTGCTCACAGATTCAAACCAAAACAAGGATGCACATAACAGCAGAACCACAATTATTGGGCATGATAAAAATGTTTTTACAGTGAGATGACCAAAGATGGGGTTTCTACCATCCCAGAAAAACGTGCGAAGACCCAAAAATGAAATGGCAATTGGGGATTCAACCATGGAGAGCAAAAAGTGTTTTCAGAAAAATGCCCATGGGTATTTTGGGGCAAAAACAACCTCCTTCACAGTCCCAAATCGTTGCCCTCCTCTCCTAGCTATTGTACAATGCAAAAACGAGCTCCCAAGCATGGAAAATGCAGGGAAAATGGTGAAATACATGATGGGGAAAGCCCAGTTAGATCTGACTACGTGAGAGGGCAAAGGCCATGAGTGAAAGATGGCTTTAGGCACCATTTCGTGGGTGTTTTCTTGCCTAAGAAGCAAAAATACGAATTCCCAGGTTGATGGCTTGCCCATGCACGAAATTGGCTTCCATACCTCTCCATTCCCAAGGCATTAACCGCCTCAACCAACTCTTGGAAGAATTAAATGATTGGGTGCATAACCCAAAATGGGTAGTTGGTGGTTTATGGGTTTTCTCGTTGACACATGGATTAACACCATTGTCTCAAGGGTTTGAATAATTTCCCTCCCTATTCCTTGTAGAATCATGCCCCCATCTCTTTGTTGCATTGCATAGCTAGTTGTGGGTTTTTCATTAAAATTTGTATTTTTACATGATGTCTTAATTTACATTGTGCCTATCTTGCACAAGAACCATAGGCGTCTGTTTTTTTTTTTTCGATACATAAAATGCTAAATCGATGGTGGGGCCTTGGACTTGAGCTTCTCACCATGATTAAATAACAATATTTACATCATTTACGATTTAATGCGAAGGGGGTCAAAATGGGGACATTACATATCTTCCTTTTATCTCCATTTTTTGCAAATACATTAACCGTACCTCTGCCATTGACTGACACTTTATTGTCATCTCCAAAATTCACTTCAGACTGTACCGAACTATCTAGATCAGTGAACACCTCCTTGTTGTTAGACATGTGATTTCTACAGCCACTGTCTAGGAACCATACGTCATTTGGATTCTCTTGTCCAACATTGCAAGTAATAAGAACTAAATCAGTGTTATCTTCTGATTTCTCAACTAGATTTGTAGATTGCTTTCTGGCATCTGCTTTCTTCTTTCTACACTCCCTAGCATAATGACCAAATTTCTTACAATAGAAACACTGAATTTTAGATTTATCAATTCTTTGATTCTGATGTTGATAAAAAATATTACTTGTGGTTCTGAAGTTTCCTGAATTTGGGTTTTGGACATACCTACCAGTCCTATTAATATTCAATTTTTTTTCTCTTTGAACTTGAAATCTACCCCTGCCTCTATAGAATGGCCTTCCTCTTCCTCTTCCAATTGTTAACTCTGTCTTGAAGGCAGTATCAAGTGAAAAATTTGAGTTTCTGTTTACCCTAGACTCATGGGATAACAGGGATCCCATTAACTCATCGATGGAGAGCTGAGTCAAATCCTTTGACTCCTCAATTGCCACAACCACAACATCAAATTTGCTAGGCAGACTTCTTAATACCTTTTCCACCACCTTTTGATCAGAAATTTGTTCACCATGGGTTCTCATTTGGTTTACTATTGTCATTAGGTGATTATGAAATTAATCTACAGTCTGTGTCTCATTCATTTGCAGATTTTCAAAATTTTTCCGGAGGGTTTGTAATTTAGCAACCTTCACCTTACTTAAAACCTGATAAATAGTGTCTAAGATGTCCCATGCATCTTTGGATTTTCTTACTGATGTTATTCTAGGAAAAATTGAATCATCCATGGCTTGCTGGATGCGAGAAAGTGCCTTATCATCTTTCTTCTTGTTGTTTTTTAACAAATCTTTATGTGCTTGTGTTAAAGCCAAATAGGCTGCCTCATCAGGAGGTTCTATGTACCCATTCTGAACTAAATCCCACAAATCTTGTGAACAGAGAAGGGTTTTCATTTTTATGAACCAAAAGTCATAGTTCTTACCAGTCAAAGGTGGAATTTGAGGCTGTGTTGCCATACTGCTCGACGCCATGGCTTAGGATTTTTGAAATTTCTTCTTTTGCAACTGCAGGTAGAGTACTCCATTTCAATGTTCCTCCATGGCTTCCTTGCTGGTTGTGTTTTCTCTACAACTTTGACTTGGGATAGACCTCCTTTTCAATGCAGTCCCCTTTTTTTTACTTTCAGCACAAATGATACAGCAGGATCACCCTGCACTCTACTCTCGCGGACTGCTCAGCCCTATATTTTCTTCAACAGCTACGCATGAGCTTCCTTCACGGACTCTTCTACCTATGCTCTGATACCACATTGAAGGGAGAAAGGAGGCAAAACCCACTAAAAACAGAGCATAAACATAAGTTTTTACAGTGCTACAGCACTCAGATCGAATAGCAAAAAGGCAGATTATTCACAATTAAAACAAACTTCTTTTTATTAAACGTTAAATCCATACATCAAAATTTAATATATCCATCAGTGTTCACAGCTAGACAGACGGATCTCCATTCCCGAGAGATATAGCGTGTCCTCTCTAGAATCACCTTCATGTCATATTTCATAATTCAAGTCTAGAGCGCAATAAATACAAGTTCGCTACAGATAGTGGTAGTTGGTTGCAATTAATACCAACATATATTTCTTTTAATTATTTGAAAAATATTTATCTTTTAACTATCTTTTAAAATTAATCTTTACTTTTCTAATTTTTAAAAATTTATTTAACTCTTTTTGAAAAGCAATTACTCATTAATTACGATTTATTTGTTCGTATCTTTATATTATTATATCATTTTAATCTTTATTATTTTTATTATTTAAATATAAAAAATATAAAATTTTAATTAATTTTTTTTAATATTTTAAAATAATCTTAATTAATACTTCATAATTATTAATCATTCCTTAGCTCCTATTACTTTACTTTATTATAAAATTTTAATCTTTAATTTTTTATTTTTTAAATATAAAACAAATATTTTTATAGTAATATTTTTTCATGTCATTAATAAACAAATAATTTTATTACTTTAATATATATTTTACAATTACATTTTAAATTTAATTTAATTTATTTTATCCTTTCTAATTTCTCTTAAAAAAAAAAACCTCTATCCTTAAATATTTGGATCTTTTCTCCCCTATGACTCTTTTTAATTTGCAGCCCTTTTTATATTGCGCCGAACCCAAAACCTGTTGAAACATCATGGAACCATAAACTCCAGAACTTCGCATCAAAATCAAACTTAACTTTTTGATAAACTTTACTAAAAAAAATTATAAAAATTTGCCAAATTGCACCGAACTATCATATTATAAACTTCGAATTATCGATGTCGTTAAAATATGTCTCATTAACGTTAAGAATTAATAATAATAAAATAAATAAAATGCTAAATTGCGTCGCATCATTGTCATATAAATTTCAAAAATATGCTTAATATTTTTATTTTTCTTGTGATGTGATTTTATTTTTAGTTGATATAAATTTTTAATATTTAGAATGAAAAGAATATATTTATTATTTTTATAATTCCCTTGTCATGCGATTTTATTTGTGTTTATGCTACGTGGTTTATGTCTCGTTTAAGGCACATTGATTGGTCCCTTCACCTTGTATAGCATACTACGTACATACAATGCAATAATTGACACATAGTTTTGAATCGTACATCCCAGATTTGGTCAACAATACAACCCCAAGGAATGCATGTTCGAGAGAATCATTCATGAAAAAGAAAATTGTTATTTCACACCAAGAGTGTGTGACCAAGAATTAAATATATTATATACACAGTACATATATATATATATAGAATCACTTAAAAATACTTCACTTCACATGTACGCGTGACTAAGAGAATCATTCATACAGAGGTTTGTTATTTCACAGGTACAGTGTGTTACCTAGAATTATCTATATAAATGCACCGCACATAGATATGTGTGTTTGGAAATAGAATTTGATGAGTTTCTCAATTTCGTTTATATCTTTATGCGTCCTCTATGCAAAAGCTTACTTGATTCGATTAACTTCTCTATCTCTGAAATTACATTACACTCAGATAAAGTAGGCGAGTGGATTCCTACCGATTGAGGTTGAAGTGGTACTACTCATTGTTGTGATGAAAGGAATTATTGCGTGGTCATGCAATTTGGGTTATCGAACTGATGCAAAGGTTTATGCAACTCAATTCTCCTACCATTTAAGGCCGATTATTATAGAGTAAGAACTCTTTTCACCTTCCATTTTAACAACACCGTTTTGTGTGAGGACTGTAAGTAGCATTAATTTGGAAAAAAGTCTAATGTTTCTATTCCCTGAGCAATGTGGGTGTTTTGTCTCAGCATATGAGAGAGCCACCGATGACCATGGTCATTGACCAACTTTGCACAATTAATCTAGACTTTGAGGAAAACTTAAAGTATCCATATATGGTTTTTGAACTATATTAATTTAATAATTAATTTCTTATTTTTATTTATAAGTTTTGGCTTACATTAAATAGATATTAATACTATTTAATAATACCTGTAGCAAATCTTCATTGAGCAAAGACTTATTTTCTTTCAAAACGGTTGTATGAAGTTCTATTTAGGATGTAAGCAATTTTTTTTGTGAAGTTTTATTTTGGATGGGAGGTTGCATTACATAGTGTGTTATTGTAAATTTTAATATTTTTGTCTTTATTGTTTTATTGATCAACATTCCTTTGAATTATGGAAGAAATTAGTATATCTCATTTGTTAGCTAAAGTTTTGTGTTTTCTTAAATAAAAAAAATTATTATTATTTTATGTCTAGTAAAATGATGAATAAGATATTTATTGTTATTTTGTATTTTTAATAAAATAAATAAAAACTTTGTTGCAGCATTTTCCTGTTAAAATGCTGCGAGGACGACTGTACTGAAAAGGACGGGAATAAAGATAGTATGTTCCATGGACACCCTCATCGGCTCTATAGTTAAAATGCTCCGATGGTGTACTAGACACGTAGTTATTTATTTAAATGAAATTAGTTTAGCTTTATATTTAAGATAGTGTACTACATACACTATATATTTAGCTTTGCTTTAGCAGGACACACTGGTTAAAATGATCTGATAGTTTAGTTTAGCTTTATATTTAAATAAATAAAATGATCTTGGTGATATCTTGATTTTGAACATATGTATTGTCAATTGAGTGTAGAAGCCCACTTTCTATATAATGATTATAAATCTGGCCATACCTTGATTCTTTCAGAATAACAGGTGTTAGCATTTTCCGCAGAAAAAAATAAAAGTAAGAACATATGTATACATATCTTTTTCGTTGTGATCCTTACACTTTTGTCTTTAGCAGTTTCATTTATGAACAAGCACATGCTTTTACAAGTGATTCTTACGCTTTATGCTAACTGTTTCATTTATGAAATTTCTTATTTTATAAATAAACTACGTTGAATGCACGAAAAAATCGAATACATTCGTTCTTACTCGCAATCTCCTGTGGAATCTAAATGAATAACTTGAATGGATTGTACCCATATTGTGCATTGCTTAATCAATTTTTAGCTGTTTGGAAGGCTAATTATCACCATCTCCACCCATAGGTCATACCATATAACTTTTTTTGTTAGTATGGAAGGCATAATAAAATGGTGATGCTCTTGGATGTTGTTAAATGTTATTTGGCTTGCAACTGTCGATCAGAAATCCAATCTATTTATTTCCTGTCTCTGCAACATAAATGAGTACAACGTAATAACGATAGAAATGATTACGAGAACAACATCAAAACAATACTGAAATATCTGGTGAATGCCTCAAAACAATATTGAAATATATTCCGATTCGCCACATATTCATATCGCCAAGTGAACGACCTTCTACAATTTTGTAGCGACATCTCTTAGTAGAACTACCCAAAGTGTTCCACTGCAGCATGGGCACTTGGATTTGGTTGTATTTTTGCTTCATTCGATACTAGAATTACAGTTTTTCCTATGTTCTCGATACCAACAATATCTATGCCCGTGAGAACGTTAAGAGCAAAGTTGATATTCAATGATTTAATGAGACTCCTTGAAATCTCCATGGTCTTTCAAGGAAAAGCCCCCATACAAGTGAGTGGATTTACCACCGGATCATGGGGTGACAAAAGTGTTAATCATGAACAGTGTAAGTGAGGGGATCGAGCACCAGCAAGATGGTTTGTATTGGGCTTAAGATTTTAAATTGTTGCTGAAACAATGTGTTTTTAGAATGGAGTGGGCATGAGACTGAGCTACTTTTTGATATTTAGAAGGATTATATGAATAGCTTCTTGACTCTATTGCCTTGCTTACATAACAAAGAATATGTTTAATAAATCTCTATGTTATGCATGATGACAAGAAATAGCTTAAAACATAGAGAAATGTTATGCATTGACTAGCATAACATTTAGATCTCCTATAGAGACACAATAAATGTCACTAACTTAAAATTTAAACCTCCGATAATAAAAATAATTTAAAGCTCTAAAATAATCAACTCTATCTGCGGCCAGATAACTGTAAATGCTCTTCTATGCTTTGTACACAATATATCACAGTAGCTATTCATAAAAAAAAACGTATTGCAAAGATACACAATATATCACACTAGTTATTCATTAAAAAAAGAAGTACTGCAAAGATGTAGTTTTGTGATTCTCTGTCAACCACCGAAGTGATGTGAAACTCAAAAACTCAAATCTAAAGATCAGACTTAGCCGATCATAGACAGCTTCTTTATCGTATTTATCGACTTGCATCTTTCATTTTATGAACTCTAACATTCCATCAATGCACATTAATCACATTATGGCTTACACCCGGTTTTAAATTTATTAGAATAAGAATGTAAATACTATTCTACGTGCCGTCTAATTATTAGATTTATTTTTTGTAGTAAATAATTTTCTATAAATACAAAAAAAAAATTACAGTTAAAAATATATAATTATTAAAAATTGTATGAATACCTTTCGATTCTAAATAAATATGGCTGACAATATTAAAGAATAATTTTCAAATCTTTGAGAAGTTGGTTATCTAAAATTCCAATGAATGCTTAGAGAATCCGTGCAATTATTAATAAAAATTTAGACCTAAATAGTGATTCGATGCAAATTTTCTTCCATCATTGAATGCGCTGAGTTCTCTTCTTTCCCAAACCAGCCTCTTCTCAGGAGTATTATCTTTGTTTCTTTATTTAGTAGCGGGGATAAATTATTGAACTATCGTTTCTTGTTATTCGATGAGATCAGCAGCAATAAAGGTTAGTACATGATAAGCAAGAGGATTTATGCTGTATTTGCCCACGTACACACAAAAATAAATTTTAAAACTATGATGATGTAAAATAAAACATTGTCTATTTCTTTTGTATAAGTATAGGTTAAGGTAGAAGGAAAATATACTCTCAACAACTACATTAATAATATTAATATCTTCCTTGATAGATGTAAATTGGACACATACTATAGAGAAAAATAATAATATGAAAAGTATTTGCCCAATATAAACTTATAAATAATGTGGTTGGTGCTAGTAACTCCTACTCCTGGCATACACATATCCAAAATATTAATAAAATAATATTTTTTAATAATTTTAATGATAAATATAAAGTATTTAACTCATATTAATATTATTTAGTTAATATTATTATTAATTAATTAATTAATTATTATTTTATCATTAAATAATTAAATAATATTGTTTAAATAATAAATTAATAAATAAATAAATGAATATTATTTAATTAAAAATTATTAATTAACAATATTATTTAATGATTTTGTACATATTTTAATTGTTTCATTAATAAAATTGTTTAATTAAACAATATTATTAATTAAACATTAATATTAGTTTATAATAAGTAATTAAATAAAATCATTATAAATTTATTTAATTGGTAATTAAATAAAATCATTATAAATTTATTTAATTGGTAATATTATTATTTAGTTAATGAAATATTAATTAATTAATAACTTATAGTGTTATTTAGTTAATAATAATATTAATGATATAAATAATTAATAATATATTAATTAGGTATTTGTTACTTAGATAATAATTAAGCATTATTACCGTAGATGCGGGTGACATCATTGCCCAACCCTTGGTCGCTGTGCGAAGGGAGACGCTGCCACCACACCCCCCCGTACAAGACAACACATCCGGCATGTAAGAGCAATACCCCCTAGTGAATGATGGCAGACACCTGGCCAACATCAACGGTGAACGATGTAGCCACATGGAACCATGACGGCGTGGCAATCTGGACGACGGCATGAATTTAAACCTGGAGGACGAGGGAGTTATAGTTGCTCTCCTTCGCTTGCGCCTAGATTGATGTCTCCCCTTGGCCTTTGAGACCTGCATTCATTTTCCGCAGTTACAATGAAGACGACAACCTGTGGCAATGATTACCTCGGATCGTTAAATCCCCTAGTTGATATGGACTTGGCTACGATGATAGATCTTTGGCTTTTCGCTGCATTTATTCCCTGGACCTTAGCGAACTTCAATGTATTTGCAGACATTCCCTCTGTCATTTCGCGTCATTTCTCTGTCATGACGAACCGCACAAGGAGCATTTCTCATCACAGGAGTGGAAGTGGGAGCGGCCACAAGACCAACAATCGTCGGCCGAAGGTGGCCATGGACTGGTCTGTGATGGATGGATATGCCGATCATATCTCGGCGAGGACATGCAATCTCATTGACGGGTGGGAGGCTCGCAGGGTAGTGACACTCCTAGCTGTAGGTAGTAATGGAGGTACCATTAACCATTATTGGTTGCTCAAAAACATGATGAGCACACTCATTGAAGAAATTGAAGCCAACTAGAAAGCCAGTTCCAGCATCGTCCGCAAAGTCAAGGAAAGCTTGAAGGAAGCTATAGACCACTCCAACACCCTGGATGCAAGCATGACCTAAGAGATCTTCTCCATTGCCAACAACTCAGATCCTGAAAAACAAAAAGGAAAAAATAAAGACGTGGCCGCGACAGACCCAGAGCATGGGTTAGAAAACAAGAAATCGACTAGAATGTTGACTTCTTTAATTGTCAACAACTTCTTTCACTTCTTGATAGTTTATTATATTATATTTTTTCTAATAATAGATATTGAATAAATTAATCTATAATTACTTTTCATTAGGTAACAATTTTATATTGAAGGGACAGAGGAGGCAAAACCCACTAAAAACAGAGCATAAACATAAGTTTTTACAGTGCTACAGCACTCAGATCAAACAGCAAAAAGACAGAGTATTCACAGTTAAAACAGACTTCTTTTTATTATACGTTAACTCCATACATCAAAATTTAACATATCCATCAGTGTTCACAGCTAGACAGACGGATCTCCATTCTCGAGAGACATAGCGTGTCCTCTCTAAAATCACCTTCATGTCAAATTTCATAACTCAAGTCTAGTGCAGAATAAATACAAGTTCGCTACAAATAGCAGTAATTGGTTGCAATTAATACCAACATATATTTCTTTTAACTATTTGAAAAATATTTATTTTTTACTATCTTTTAAAATTAATATTTACTTTTAAAACAGACTTCTTTTTATTATACGTTAACTCCATACATCAAAATTTAACATATCCATCAGTGTTCACAGCTAGACAGACGGATCTCCATTCTCGAGAGACATAGCGTGTCCTCTCTAAAATCACCTTCATGTCAAATTTCATAACTCAAGTCTAGTGCAGAATAAATACAAGTTCGCTACAAATAGCAGTAATTGGTTGCAATTAATACCAACATATATTTCTTTTAACTATTTGAAAAATATTTATTTTTTACTATCTTTTAAAATTAATCTTCTCCATTGCCAACAACTCAGATCCTGAAAAACAAAAAGGAAAAAATAAAGACGTGGCCGCGACAGACCCAGAGCATGGGTTAGAAAACAAGAAATCGACTAGAATGAAGAACAAAGGCTCGGCTCAAGGACCCAACATCACCCAGGATGGAACGCACACTCCAGGTTCTCCTTTACTGCCCCCACCGGGGATTTTCGAAAATTTTTATGAGGCATGTCCAATCATCGAGGAAGACCTAGCAAAACCACTTGCAAAATGAAACCTGGGCAGCCACTGCTCTGGTTTACCTCTACAACTATCAGCTATTTTGCTTCTATTTCCTGCATAGTCTTTTTTTCAGTACCGTTAGACTAAATAGGTTTTCTTTTTTGGAAAAAGTCCCTATTTTTTTAAGGGCAGACCACACACCAGAGGTCTTAATTCTGTATTATGTCAGTCATAACATTAGTCATTACAGTATTTTTGAGCAATTGGGATGGTGGCTTTAGCATATGAGGCCTCCCCAATATGCAAAACTCCACTCTACTCTAGATGTATATTCAGTTTATGTTAATTAATTTTTTGCTCTGCAACTTACAAAAAAAAAAAAAAAAGCATTATTAATTTCTTAATATTGGAGATACGTATTATAATAATATATTTGGGAGATATTTATTAACATTATTATATATTTGACACATTAATAATATGTTTTTATTATGATATTTTTTAATAAAATAATAGTATTTAATTATTTACAATATATTAATATACTGTACAAACTATTATTTAATTCTAATATTTTATTAATATTTATAATGAAATGGATGTAATAATTGTTTGTTCAATCTTAATGATTAAAAAAAAATAATAAATATAAAATAATAATAGAATAATATTGTTTAATAATTATAGTGAACTATATGTAATAATTGTTTGTTCAATATTAATAATTAATTAAACAAAATAAAGATAAAATAATAATAGAATAATACGATTTAATAATTATAATGAAATAGATATAATAATTCCTTTTTTCAATGTTAATAATTAATTAAATAGAATAAATATAAAATAATTTAATTATAATAATTGTTATTTACTTGCTAATAATATTGATTAGTTATGGATTAATCAATAATTAATAATATTGTCTAATTAATTAATAAATTAAACAATATTATTAATTAAACTCTATTATTATTTTATAATAAGTATTTAAACAAAATAATTAATCATAATATTAATGAATATCACTTAATATTAATATTTAGTTAATGATAATATTAAATAATTAATTAATTAATAATTCCTTCACGAAAAATATTAATTAGTTTATTAAATAAGAATAATGTTAATAATAACTAGTAATATTATTAATTAATGAGATAATTAATAATATATTAAAATAATTATATGTTGTATATGTAATTATTTATTATATTATAATTAATAAAACAGTATTAAATTATTAATATTGAAGATATGTATAATATATACAATATGAACAATATTATCATGTAGTATGGAGATATCTATTAACATTATGATATATTTGATACATTAATAATGTTGTAGTGGTTAAATTGTTGCACTGTGTATTAATGTAACTATTTTTCATGAAGCTTATATACATGAAGAAGTTTGTCACAATTTGACATTCATGAAGGGTAATGCTGTACTCTGATGTTTATTTTCAGAATGCAATGTAGCATAAATATATTGATGTATTGGTTGTTAACCATTGGTTGTTGATGTTAAATGTTGTCATTGTTTAGGATTGGTGTTGATCTAAGGTCACATGTTGGTTGTGAATCTATTATTTTGAATATGATTTCAACCATAAAAAATTGGAACATATTAGGATGGTATGTGGTATTGTGGTATTAGGGTTGCGTGCTTGTTCTATGCACATTCAATTGATAGAAATAAAATTGTGGCTATGTTATTTTAGTAGTTGTGAGTTATACTTGATATCAGTTTTGGTATTGGGGTAGTAGGGTTGTTTGCTTGTTATATGCACATTCAATTGATAGAAATAAAACAGTGGCTACGCTATTTTAGTAGTTGTGAGTTATACTTGATACGAGTGGTAATGTAATTGGTATATGAATTCAGTGTTGTAATAGTTAATTCATTGTATTTTGTGTCAATGTGAAAACAGAATAATACATTGCAAAAATTCGTAACTGCCCATTGTTGGAGAAAGTTAGCCTCCGGATATATACAAAAACATCGTGAAAATGGATAATGTTTCAATCAAACTCATGAAACAAATAACGTAGGATTCAAAATCACCTTTTTTTTCTTGTAATTTGAGCTGAATGTAGCAAAAATTTGTAATCGTCATTAAGTAACCAATAATTTTAAACAATTGTGCATTCAGTAGTCTCGCTTCATGGCACACATGGAGGATATCATCATTGATTCAACCTAAAAATTGAAACAAAGGATTAAAAAAGTGAGTTTCCTTGAATGTAGTTACGTAATGTAAGTTATGAAAATCAAGCAAATTGAACATACTTTTGTTTGGAAGAATGGAAATATTTATTAAAAATTTACTGAACTAACCTCACATGAATACACATATGATATGAGGTCTTCTTCATATATATTTGTGTCTTGCGGTCCATAACTATTCAACATAAAAAATTACAACAAAGTTAAGTGAAATCATAATCGTAATGAAACATCAAAATAATTTTTTTTTTGTACACAATAATCAGCTCACCTCTTTGAATAATAACGATAATGGTCTGTAGGCGTTGTTCTTCCTTCTTCCTGATGGTAGCATATGCACTTTGAGCCATCTTTGCGTACCTCTCATAAGTAAATGGTGGTGATATGATACGAACCGTTACACCAAAACCTTGAGATGTTAATGAAGGCCGCCCACTAGGATCTTAACATCCCACCACGCTCCGCAGTCCAGACTCTGGGCTGGATGTGCGCCCGTACGGTGGTGTCCCCTTTGCGCCGTACGAGCCCCGGGCGAACACTGCAATGCCGGCGTTGCCACCCGCTCTGTGACTTGAACCTGGGTGGAGGCTCTGATACCAAATGATACGAACTATTACACCAAAACCTCGAGATGTTAGTGAAGGCCACCCACTAGGATCTTAACATGATATTCGTAAACTGTTGATATAATTGACTCTTGAAATTGTCTTAAATGCTAAACCTTGCCTCTCTACATTACCAATATCAATTGTTTCTTTTTCTAGAGTTAAAACTTGTGATTTGTGTATGGTGAGAGCCCAAGCCATACACAGTGGAATTTGCTTGTGATTTTCTCTACTAATAGGTGTTAGTGGTACAATATTTGAACATTTGATGTCCCATGGAACACCAATGTAATTATCAAACGAGACTGTAGTGTATAGTGGGATTTGTGGTGGTTTAGATGCTTCAACATAAAAGATGTTTTGAACTGTCCAAGTGCTCCATTTACTAACCTGCTTCCACCCATAGGTTACATGTCTACATGACATGTTTATCGGGACATAGGAGGAATTCATGTTGAAGTTTATCATCATCTACATCGCTGAATATTTATTCTTTTTATGTTCAGGGGTGTGTGTGTGATTTGCTGTTTTTATGTGATTTGAGCATGGATTTATTATGTTGATTCACTAAGGTGTTTGTTGGAAACAAATGTCTCTTATTTGAAAGTGTTACTTTCAAGAATGTCCATAGATGCATCTGTTCTTGACATCAATAGATTCCAATCATCCACATTTGCTTTTGCATTTCTATTGTTTGTTAATAACCTTGTAAAACTCGATTGCTTTGGATTTGTCCCTTACTGATGGAAAATTGTGTCTAATGTAACAACTTTTTTGAAATAATTCCACAAAACCATTCCAACTGTGTTGCCTACATACAATGGTTTATCTATTACAAGGGGGAATTGGTCAAGGTTGCCAACAAGAATCAATGATCTTCCACCAAATGGATTTGATCTATTTTCTGGAAATGCTTCACACAAGCATGTATCAATTTGTATGAATAATCTTGGGCCTATAAAGCTCATTTCATCAATTAAAATGTACTTTTAACACATCGCAACTCTTCTTGGAATACAAAAAGTGCTTGAACATGTAAAAGGTTTGAAGTTTTTTATAGGAATTCTAAGAGCTAAGTGGATTGTTTTAGCTCATATATTGAACGAAACTACTCCAGTGGGTGCTAGTAATAGCAAAGGGATTTTTACATTTCTTGAATGCACTGAAAATTCCTATGAAATACGGTGTATAAGGTAAGACAAAAATTCCTGCAGTTCCTTGAATGAGCATTTTCAGTGATTCCAAAATTGGTCCTTGATTAAATTGTTCAAGAATAGTGTTGAAAGAAAGATGCTGCTTCTCCGAAAATGAAGATGGAGAAGCCAATATAGGATGGGAAAAATCCATTATAACTCCAGCTGAATTTGCATTTTTTATGAAATTTGTTGGGTCTTCTAAGTTATCATCCGAGCTTGTGGTATTACTCCAAACATGACTCAAGTCTAAGTCTCTGCGACCAAGAGTTTCAATATCAGAAACTTGAAAAGTGTTAGGAGGAACAAGGCGAGATAACATTTCCCATTCATCCATGTCATTGACATTATTGATTTCACCTTGGAGTATGTCATCATCATCATCATTGATAGTTTCCAATGGCGTTCTATTGACATACCAATCTCGATAGTTGAATTTCCTCTAGTTCTAAATGATTATTTAAGTAGTGTTGCCTATGTTAGTGTGAATGTTTCTGAATGGATTATATAGGAGTAATTCACTGAGGAAAAATGATTCAGAACTGTTCAAGTTCTCCTTAGGAACATCGCAAAATTGTGGCCACACTCGAACTATTGAGGATTTATCTCTTGGATTCCAAGGTTAATTCTTATGGCGGGACCAGAAAGACCAAGATCTAACAATGTTAATGAGAGACAAATGTTCAAGGAATGGAGGTCTATTTTGATATAGTTCAAGGAACTGAAACTCTCCTTTGGGGAATTTTTCACTATCTAAATTGGAAGATACTATCTTGAATATTTTCCTACCAACATTGACTGAAACAAAATTGCAACTACAAATAACAAGTTGGAGTTTTAGCAACATATGGCATGTTTCGTGCACTCCTATGTCTCTGTCCATAATTGTTTCAGCAAGGAAATTTTTATATGCACATATAGAGGGATCTTTAAAGTCAACAACATTGGATATTCTTGTTAACATGTCTTGATAGCTTTCCGATCTTCATTCAAATTTCGAAGCATATTTTGCAATGTACTTCAATACTATGTGATGTGACACGACTGGCTGGAAATCAAAATTAGCATGCCACATTGAAAGAAGAGGGACATTATGAACATTTATCCTTTTGTCATTGCGTGCAAGTTCATATTTTTTTGTCCTTTATTGTTGATAAATAATTTTGATTCATCTTGAAGCTCCCATGTTGCATTGTACCAACATGTGTAAGAGGAACCTTTATTTCGTAAACATGAATGAACATTGAACTTTGTGTGTCATTGAATGTGATTTTCTAATTGCTCATAATCATCAACGGGACTAGTATCGAATATTTCAATGTTGTTCAATAAGCAAGGATCTTCATCTGAAGACTAATGAACAAATATATTCCCATGGTGGTCATCACGAGGATTTTATTGCATAATCAACTCTCTTGTTATCTTTCAAATCCAATTTTTCCATGTTAGGTGCATCTTCCAACCATAGGAACCCATGGATATATGTTGATCCTCTATGTTTCCATTCATACCTATAAAAACTACCATCGGATAAAGACATAAATGCACGATGAATATTGAAGGAAAATTTAGAAACGTCTATTGGAAAAATAGAATAACAGAATGGCACACATGTACCAGTAGTCCTTGGATGTAATATCCCGATTCTTTAACTATGATTATGTTATATATTGGGCGTAAGCCCTGATGCACATGATTTATTTTTATTATATAGATACTAGGCATAAGCCCCAATGCACATGTTTTACTTTTGTTACATATACTGGGCGTAAGCCCCAATGCACATGATTTAATTTTGTTATATATATATTGGGCATAGGCCCTGATGGACACGGATTATTTTTATGTATTACGCATAAGCCCCGATGTACTTGGTTGATTTTTATTATGTGTGTGGGAACAATCCCTAATATACTGATATGACCTTTGTTATGTACTTTGCAGAAGTTATGGTAATACATGATTGACTTCTATGATGTGTTGGGCATAAGCCTTGGAGCACATGGGTTACAATGCTATGTGTTGAGCGTAAGCTCTGGAGCACATAGGTAACCCCAGTAGATAAATGATTTACTGTTGGGCATAAGCCCGGTATCACTCCAACATGATGTTGAGCATAAGCTCTGGAGCACCGCATCTTTTCCATTGTATACCTAGGTGTATCTTACAAATGCATCCAAGTACTAGTAAGGCTCTGAATAGCACTACAGGTTACTTTACTTAAGGGTGTTGAGTTAGAAAGTATCTGAATAGCATCAATGTTCATCATACTTGATCAATTTGATTAATTGAATCATTATCTATTTCTCATCAAGGACTGAAAGATACTTCCATGAATACGAGTTAATCGAACATGCAAGGGAATCTAGGGCCACCTATCTTAGTTGACCGACCAAACCCCACAAGAGACTTTGTTAAGGAATTGACATAAATTAAGGAAGCATCGAATATACAATTATGCTATATGATGCATGAATAATAAAAGATAAATAAATTAAATAAGTGAAGTCTATATACATATATGAAAATATTATATATGTGAAGTTATTCGAATAATAAAAGATAAATAAAATAAAGTGAAGACTATAAACATATATATGAAAATATTATATATGTGAAATTATTTGAAAAATCAAAGACAAACAAATTAAATAACTGAAGCCTATATATATATATATATGTTATTTTATAAACTAAATAAATAATCTAAAATTCTTTTTTTCTAAACTCAAAATAGAAACAATTTAAAAGGTTCAAGTTATCAAAAATCACAATTGAAAATGATCATTTAAATATATTACATATAATTCAAACTAGGAGTTAAATTCAAGAAGATATTAAAAATATTGATGGTAACTTAAGATAACAAAACTGCCCATTCCAAAGAAACCTATAGAAGGGCAACAGCCAAGAGAGGGCACATCATCTTATCATTATTTAGGTTTGGGATTGGAGAGAATTCCAAGTCTTGCACTTAGGAGATACAAAGATTATCTCCAAGATACCAACACCCTCTTCCTTAGTTGATCTAGATTTTATTGCATGTTCGAACCAGCTCGGGGGTTATCCGAATAAGAACCAGGAATGGTTCCTGATCAAAGGTTGGGAGGAACGTGGCAGTTTTGAAGTTATTCGGTTACCACTCCACAGGTCAGCTAAGAGTATTTTCTATTAAATGATGTTTGAAGTGTGCAAGTTATAGACCTATTGCAAGCAACACAATCTTAGGTAATAGGATTACACTTTCCCTATATCAGATTATTTTTCTGTTCTTAAATAGAATTACAGGATGAGTTTTATAGTCATTGAGATTTCCATTAAAAGCTGCAAATTGTCTTTTATGAACTTTAAATAAATTATCTATTTCTTTTGGTCCATTGATAGAAGCATTTAGTCATGGTACCCTCGGTTTTATTTTTAATAACTTTATAGATAGGTTATCATTTAAAAATTTTGTATATTGTTAGACTAAACCTAAGGTAATTCTCTATTTCTTTTATCAACTAGAAAATGAACTTCTCATAAGTATACGAACTTTCAAACCCCAAACATTTACTTTTCAAACTCTATAGACATCTATAGGAAATCAAAGTTAACGAATATTCATTTTATAAATTTTATGATCATAAACATCATTTACTCCAAACATAATCATGGAATCACAGATCCTAGATCTGTTACAGTAGCATTAAAACTAAATGTTTAATTAAATCTTTATTTTCAACTATTCTTCACAGGGCAGAATCGATTTATTGCGAGAATCGCTCTAGCAAAGCAAGCTTGTGGTAGAGATCTACCTTTTAAACATAGATTGAATCTCAGAAAGTTAATATGATCCAATTATCCACGCGGGAGTATCAAACTTAACACCAATGACTAAGTAGCAGAGCCTCCTTACAAGACTCTATGTTCTTTCTAATTAAAATAAAAACGCTCACCATTGATTTCGCATTACCCTAGTTTAACCATCAAATGTTTCAACCAAGTGATTACACGTTAAAAAGTTTCATAAACAAAATCTACATTTAGAACCCCAAAGACCACGGATTGAATTCTTTTCTTAGCGGTCCTAGGTAGTATAAATACCTAGAACAATTACAAACAGCTTAGCAGACTTTACAATGATGGATAGATAGCCCTGAGACAATAAGTGAATCGCCCGAGAATGATTGCACACAAACAAAGAAGCAATACACAAACGAGATTTCTATCACTGTATGAGATTTGGCAACCCTAGGTTCTTTTCACAATCTTCAGAAAGCCAAAAATCATTTTTACAAACTAGAGAAAAGCAAAGAAACAAAGCAATCCAAACTACAACCTTCTTTCATATCAACAACGATAATTTACATCGTTTCACATTTGATTTACTGGGCATTCCTTTCAGATAAGAAATTAATTTACAACCAACCTAGATCATAGGAAAACAACTGGAAATAAGCATGCATAGCAGAGTTAAGAAAATAATAATTGTAATATCCCTCTTTTCTCTATTAGCGTTTCTACAGCACAAAGTACAACTATGTACCCTCTAAAGGCAAGGAGCTCATGCCAAGAGCTCTGTAGGTAAAATTTTGTAAGTATGATTATAGGAGACTGAAGGCTTGACGCAATGAAATAGATGGGGCATGGAATCCACTAGGGGGAGAGGTTGAATGGCTTCATAGCCATTAATTTTGATGACATTGGTGATGCTAGTGTTGTGAGCACTTAAAGTGAACTATGATGTCCACTAAGAAAAACACTTAAGTCTAAAGTATGTTAAAAACTAGTCCTAGATAAGGACGTCGAATAAAGTTCTAATCACCGCAAGGCAGTAACAAGTTCCTATAATCTAACTATTAGCAGGAGGCTACTCTATACTATGTACTATTAAGTAAATATAAGAAATTAACTTAAAGAACATTGGTAGCCTAGCATCGACAAAAGATGTCGTTAAAATTCCTATGTGGAAAATGATTGATAATTTCCTGGTTATGAATTAGGAATAAAAGATAAGTGATTTATTATTACGAAGGCAACATGTTGGTATTTATAAATAAATATTTAAAAATAAAAATAAAAAAAATAGGTGACATTAAAGAAGGATTGATTGTCCTTTATTAAAACTAAAAGATTTAAATAGATTTAAAAAGAACTATAATTCATCCACCAAAGGAGAAAATGTTAACTGGTAGTTGATGCATAGTTATGAATGGATAAATAGTAACTAAATGCATAGATATGCATGGAAAAATCTTAGCTATTAATAGTATGTTAATTGGTAGTTAAAACCAAGTTACATTTACTTATGTTCAGACAATATAATTATCTTAAGTAAACCAAGTTAAAGTCAAAGTTAAATGATAGTTAATTAATTAATCAAAGATTGACTATGTAAGTCATTTAGTTAAGGTTATAACTAAAACTAAAAAATAAGTTAAGTAGAACAAATTAAAAGATCTTGAGTTAATTAGATAATTAAAGATAAGCTAATTATGATAAAGGATTCAGTTAAATCTAAATAAAGATTAAATTAGTCTAAGGATGAGTTAAGAAGGAGTTGACTAACTAAATTTATCACTTAAAAATAAATAAAGATTAAACAAGTGAAGTTCTAACCAGAACTTATCATGATAGTCAAAACATACATTGGCTATATAAGGACACTATGGTGTTCATAAAGGGGGGGTTTTCTTCACGATGAAGAATGGAATGTAAAATTATAAGTAATATTTAATGGAGAAAATTTAATATTACTCTGCTACCCTAGTGGATTGCTCGGGGTGATTTCTCAGCGGGAAAACCTATGCTGGACAGAGATCAGATTGGATGGAAAGAAGGTTGAAGTCAAGCCTTTGGTCGCTCTCTTGCTCCCTACTGCAGGATTTAACGCAGGTCAAACTTGGCACTTCATCATCTCGAAAAGGTTAAAAGTAATCAGGTTTGATCTTCCTTATTTTCTCTGGTATAAAGGTCGCATATGTTTCAGATTCGTAATGAATTGGTTATGAGTTATATTAAATTGTTATTGTAGGTTCAAATTGAGTGTGCAATCGCTGCACATCTAAATCGGTTGTGTTTAGCTATATATATATTCCGACTCTGTTTTATTTTGAAGTAGAAGATGTATGTAGAATCGAAACGGTGGCATCCCGGTAGTCCTTCTTCCCAATATGTGCTAACCTTTAAAATCTTGTAACTGCCCTCTGTATTAGCATTTTTATATCTGTCAAATTCTTGATTTAATTTCTGTGAGAAGATTACAAATCGACCGCCCAGAATTGTGAATTTTGTCCCTGTTCCATTTCTTGATTTAATTTCTGTGAGAAGATTACAAATCGACTGCCCAGAATTGTGAATTTTATCCCTGTTCAAATTCTTGATTTAATTTGTGTGGGAAGATTACAAATCGACGGCCCAGAATTGTGAATTTTATCCCTGTTCAGATTCTTGATTTAATTTCTGTTAGAAGATTACAAATCAACCGCCCATAATTGTGAAGTTTATCCCTATTCAAATTCTTGATTTAATTTCTGTGAGAAGTTACAAATCAACTGCCCAGAATCGTGATGTTTATATCTGTTCCACCCTTTAAAAGAAAACGTTGTGCAGACAAGCTCCTTCACGACCAGGTCATGGAGATTTCCTGACAGCATGCTCTGTGCGACGGTGATTTGTAACCTTGGTAAAGGATAAGCCAGATTGGGGTTGGTCCATACCACCCGAATTCGGTTGAGCCATGGCATTGAGATCTGTCCATTGAATCCAGTAGGATCGCTGAAATGGTTACACACCATATCGCATTTGATCACTGCTCTACGAACTCCAATCCACAGGTTATCGACCTCTGTGGTGGATAAACGCTACACGCCCAGCTCGTGTAGACTCCTTGCCTGTGAGAAATTTAGCTCTAATCTCCATAAGGTTTGACACCTCACCATGTTTCTTGCTAAGCACCCAGCTCGGTACTGGAGTTTGCACCGGTGTAAGAATACACTCGCTGTCACCGATTAAATTCATTGTGTTAATCAAGTGGGCGTATGGGGTATTAACTAAACCGCAAGCTTAAGTGGGGATGCTCCGACATAAAAGAAGAGTATCCATTTTCTGAGTGATATTTATGATACCTCAGTATCTTAAAAAGAAAATGAATATTATATTAGTGAACACAATCTTCAGTCTCAATCTTTAGTTCTGTCACATAACTGAGAGTTGAATACGTTACATAGTTGACATCCAAATCATGTAGTGGCTGAATAGGTGGTGAGAAGCTAAATTTCCAAGGCCGTGTTAAGAAATATGTTTGCTTAGTTTTTATTACCTTATGGTAGTTTTAAATTGAATTAATTAATATGTGTGATGGATAAACATGTTCTTTGGTAATATAATATGTGGTAAGTTAAAGTTAGAAATATTATGAATAAAAGATGTATGCATATTCTAATTTAATCTATTTGTGATCAAATTGATCTTAAATATAAATAATTAAATGAAACGTGATATTTAAGGGCAGGATGTATAAGTTCGAGTGTTGAACTTTCTGGAGGAAAAATGATTGTATATTTCATTTAGTTCATTAAATATCGATTTGATTTAGATTATAAATTAATATCAGCCATGTCATTTAGGGATGAAACGAGTAGTGCATAGTTTAATTGCAAGTTAGGAGAAGTATGAAGGAGGGACGTAGGTATGGGAAATTAAATGATTCTAATTAGAAAATAAGAGATTATAAAAGACAAACATGACATGTGTTATGGAAATATGTACTGATCTAGTATTAGATTGGAATCCATTATCAATATTTTATGTTTATTTAATTTCCATGACATTAAAAATTTAGAGTATTATGTTTGAAGAGCATGCTAAGACTTACTTTTCTTGAGTGCAATACCTGATTCTACGCTCTAAAGTTTCTAGTTTAAGTCTCATATTTACTTTTTACTTTGTATTATTCTTTTTTGTTTATGGTCAACATAATATTTATTATTTTTTACTGTGTATTATTCTTTTTTGTTTACTTTGTATTATTTTGTTACTCGACAAACACTCTAAAATCTCATATTTACTTTTTACTTTGTATTAAAAATAAAAAGTAAAGTCTCTAGTTTAAGTCTCATATTCACTTTTTACTTTGTATTATTTTGTTACTCACAAACACACACATGTTACAAGATCTCCCTCATAAGAAGAATTCATATTAAAATGAAGTGTAGCACCAACGTTACAAGTTCCATCTTTTTGCTTAACATAGAGTAATATATATATATCTATAAATAACCTAATATATATATATATATATATATATAAATGATACACTTTTTATTATTATAGAGAACATTTTGGTTTATATATTAAATAATAATAAAGCTTGATTTTAAATATTGTATTGATAATATGTTTTAAAAAGTATAAAGGTCTCATATATTATATTATTGATTAGAGGTATTATCAATGTTTCAATAGAAAAAATAAGAGAAAAGAGGAAAGTAATACATAGAGGTTATAAGTTGGTGGATTAGGGGGAAATTGAAAAGGATCTCCTAAATCAGGGTGTATAGAGATAATGCTATTTTTAGAAATTGCAAGATTTGATTTTAATTATGTTTAGAGATTTAGGATGTTTTATTTATAAAAGAGATATACTTGTTAGATTGGGGTAATTGAAAGTAATTGAAATTTTATGTAAAAATGGAATTTGATATATAAATAAGTTTGGAGTTATAATATGTCTTCAAAGATGATGACGAACTGAATATATATATATATATATATATATATATTGAATTGAAAGATTAAATATTGAAAATTATATATGTAGATATAAATTATAATATAAATCTATGTGATTAAAGAGTAATCTCTTATTAATATTTAAATAATGACCTTTTAAATATTAAATAGCCTTATATAATTGATGCCTTAGATTCAATTAACGTTTTGAAACTCTATCGAAAGTCTAGAACTAATGGTGAACTACCATGTAATTAAAGAAAGTTAGAATGACATTTTGAAAAGATTATATTTCCCCATGTTTTGTTGACATAGAAGAATGAGTAGGAGTAGATGCTCCATTTCCTATGTTAAAAAAAGATAGCTATTTAAAAGTTATATATGTTTGGATGATTACACAGCATATCCTTTAATCCTAATATGGATTATTGTTTAAAATTAGGTACCCTCATTCTAAACCCTATTACGATTATTGTAATATATATATATTTGTTTCATAGGAAGAATTTGGAAATGGTGCATTCCCTTCCTTATGTTATTTAAGTATATAGTAGTGTTATATATTTATTGTTGAAAGAAAATGGATTTAGCCATATGTGACTATGGGTTAGGATTTTCTTTCTATATATTTAAAAAGAGGATAGGTATTTATTTTTGGATAGTAAGATTATTTTATTATATAAAAGAAATATAATTCATAAGTTTGAATGAAGATTTCATTGTTTAAATTTTTGTAAAGAAGAACAACTGATAATGTTGTTTTAATATGTATATTATCACATGAAGAGAGTTTGGAAGGATGGGTTCTTCTTGTCCTTGAAATATGAATTACTATTATATAGATATAGAATTGAGGTAACTAAGAAGAATGTGAGACAAACTTTTCATTGTTAATGTTAACATGTGACTCACAACATCTTGGAGACCCTTAAGAAATTTTTTTTAGGGTATATTTTGAGGGACATTACAATAATTCATTTATACAGAAACATAGTAGACACGTTTTGGCCAATGTTCCATTCCTATGCCATCCGTCGAGGGAAAATCACACCCAAAACAACAAAAGGGCTATGCCCAGGTACTAATTTTAAAGAAGTGAAAACCTAAGCAAACACACATAACTATCTTAGATGCACTTCTTTAATCAAACAGAGTTACCATAGGGAGACATCTCATAAACACAAATATTTTTCCAAAACAACAATATTTACATGGAAGCACATGATACATTTAAAATAATTAATGTAGCATTCAAAATCCAACAAGAACTATCAACATTCATCAACTAAAATCATTAAATCAACACTGAGCGTATAAACAATTTCACTAACTTTTCTCTTGGTTCCAGTGGCTAGTTGAACTAACCATGATTTACTATGCTTTAATTTCTTGAAAGCACAAATCTCAACAATTCTAGGAGTGACATAACTATGAGTAGATCCAAGATCAATCAAAATAGAAACAGATTGCTTAGCAATCTTACCTTCAACTTCAACCACAGTTGACTGATGATCTTCCTGGCGGTCGTCTAGTGTTGCATAGATTCTAGGGATTGTCCTCGCCACTTGACCTATAGTTTCAGCTCCCTGGATGTTGTGGATTTGATTTGCATTCCCATTCCGATGTGGACAATTCCTAAGTATGTGGTCTCCTCCACAACCCCAACATTGAAGTGGTTCTCTTGGCTCCTTTGGATCTCTTGGCTTGTCTCCCATCATCCTAGTTGGCTTAGTCACAACCTATGATGGTTGCCTTTGCTGATTCTTGAATTGAGGAGGCTTGAACCCCTTCTTCCTTTGATCAAACTTTTCATTTTTCTTATCCTTCCATGCCTTATGGAATTCTGGTTTGCTTCTGTTTTGATCAAAGTAATACTTGAACTTTCTAATGGCCTCCTCTACAGTTTGAGGTTCATCGAACTCAATTCTGTCTTTATATGACTGGGGCAGTTCACTTAGGAAACTCTGAATTTTCACCTTATCATCTCGAATGTACCTGACATACCTCAGCAGCTCCAAGAAAATGTTTGCATATTCTTCCATGGTCAATTGTCCCAATCTCAGCTCATGGAACTCTTTGATCTTATCATCATAGTACCTATCAGAGAGGTACTTCTGCTTGAAGTATTTCTTGAACTGCTTCCACACAATCATCCTTTCATTGATCTTCTTCACTTGCCTGATGTGTTCCCACCATATAGATGCTATTCCATTCAAGTTGAAGATGGCTACCCTTGCCTTCATATTTCCCGAGTAGTCTTTGACTTGGAAATACTTTCTCATCCCAAGAAGCCAAGCTTTAGCTTCTTGACCAGACTTTATCTCTCCATCAAATGTAGAAGGTTTCGCCTTCTTAAATTCCCCATGTGAATTGTTCTTGTAGTGCTTCTTCCTCTTACTCCTGCGAGATGAAGAGCTTGAACCCTCAATGGATTCTTCAGTGTCAGATGATTCATTAGAAGAGATCTCTGGAGTATATGTTGTGTCTCTAGAAACTCTTCTTGAGCTACTGGCCCTCTTATGGGAATTCCTTCTAGAACTACTCCCACCCCTTTCTGGATTTGATGTCTGATGCCCAGAGTTTATTTGCCTCTGGATGTCTGTCAAACTCTGCAGCATGGTTACATTCAACTGATTTTGTTCTTCTTGAGCTTTAATCATCCTTTCATTGTCTTCTCTATAGCTTTGCAAATCCACCCTTAGGCTTCTCGTGGTGGCTGCAATACCGGGAGGAGTCTCTTTATTTCGTCTCCCATTAGATTCTGTTTCAGCATTTTCAACATGTATGTTCTCCCCCATGGCATCTGTCTCAGGCTCATAGGGATCCTGTGCATCATCCATGAGGTTGATTTTTTTGGCCCAACCAAGATCCAAAACTTTCCAACTGTACTATCTAGAGTGCTGCCCTAATGTAACTGTGATTCTGCAAAATGTGTTCATCCACACAATTGTTAGCTGCATTATATTCTCTTAAATTCATAAATTACTTCATGCACGTGGGAAAATATTATATTGACAGTTTGTCCAATCATAGAATTTTCTCACAATCAACGACATATGAGGGGGACGACGGGGTCAAGGGGGCTTTCCCTTTCGCACAATCTGGCGCGCAAGTTCCATGGCAATTTTTTTCCATTTTCGGCACCTGAAAATCTCCTTGAAAAATAGCTGAAATTCCTTGCTTCAGAGCAACTTGTGGAGTTCTTCCGCAATTTTGAAAGAGAATTGAAAGTTCCTTTCGTAGTTTCAGAAGAAAATTGAAAATTCCTTCCGCAGTTTCCGAAGAGAATTGGAAATTCCTTCCGCAGTTTTGGGCCAACTTGCCGAATTCTTCCACGTTGCGGAACAACTCGTGAAATCCTTCCGCAGTTTCGGGCCAACTTGCCGAATTCTTCTGCATTGCGGAACAACTCGCGGAATTCTTTCAAAAATTTCCTTTCGACGTCGAACACTTAGAAAAAATTTTTGCTGTTTCGGGTCAACTTGCCGAGTTCTCCCGCCATTGCGGCGAAGACTTCCGAGTTCTTCCCGAAATAGACTTAAACAAAAAAATTTCAAAAACACTTAAAACAATTTCGGATTCTTCTTTTCTTCTTTCTATGGTGACTGCTGCCCAGGAGGAGGTAACCTTACCTCTGCAAAATATCCAACTTAGCCATTTTAGGCCCGATGCTAAGACCTGTGGTGATCAGGAAGGGACCTTCCCATGTGACTGTAATCGGATTTGGCCCATAGAGGTCCAATGCTGCAACCAGCAGCTCTGATACTATTCTGTCACGTCCCCTCCCATCATACCAGTGCGATGGAGAGGATCGTGATACTAAAACTGGGTATCCAACCCCATGAACTTATTAAATAAGCATTCACATAATATAAAAGACATATGGAAATGTATAATTATAAGAAAACATGGCGGAAGTAGTTTTAATTACACATCCATCATACATTCAAGATATTCATCAAATAAATAATTGCAAAGTTAACACAAGAGAATACTTATCTTAACAAAGTAGTCCCAAGCAACTAGGTATGCATCTACAATGTTCCACCCAACCATAGGCCAGCTGTGCTTATCATCCCCTTGATACAACTACCACCCCCGAGCTGGGCATGATTTCTACAAGGAACCAGGGAACAGCAGACTCACACATAGCCAAGCATACACCAAGATGATCCAAGCCAATCTACAAATGGGTTTATCCGGCTGCTCGAAAATGGAAAGGAAGAATTGCTAAGCTAGTGAGCTCAAGCGTAGTGCCAGGGATACCTCTACAAGATCTATCTAGCTTGGCACTCACAATGCCTACACACCCCACTCAAGGAAGTATTCCCTTCACCAATGCACAGCCCCTCAGGCCATACCTTCCAATCTAGAGTGTCTAAGGTGTGGTGCATAGAAGAGTAGCCATCCATGTTGATCTTCTTGAGAGGTTATTTCCCCCCCACGAGGTTTATCAAGCCAATTCTTTCCACTACCACTCCAAATCTCTTGCTCACAGATTCAAACCAAAACAAGGATGCACATAACAGCAGAACCACAATTATTGGGCATGATAAAAACGTTTTTACAGTGAGATGACCAAAGATGGGGTTTCTACCAGCCTAGAAAAACGTGCGAAGACCCAAAAATGAAATGGCAATTGGGGATTCAACCATGGAGAGCAAAAAGTGTTTTCAGAAAAACGCCCATGGGTATTTTGGGGCAAAAACAACCTCCTTCACAGTCCCAAATCGTGGCCCTCCTCTCCTAGCTATTGTACAATGCAAAAACGAGCTCCCAAGCATGGAAAATGCAGGGAAAATGGTGAAAAACATGATGGGGAAAGCCCAGCTAGATCTGACTACGTGAGAGGGCAAAGGCCATGAGTGAAAGATGGCTTTAGGCACCATTTCGTGGGTGTTTTCTTGCCCAAGAAGCAAAAATACGAATTCCCAGGTTGATGGCTTGCGCATGCACGAAATTGGCTTCCATACCTCTCCATTCCCAAGGCATTAACCACCTCAACCAACTCTTGGAAGAATTAAATGATTGGGTGCATAACCCAAAATGGGTAGTTGGTGGTTTATGGGTTTTCTCGTTGACACATGGATTAACACCATTGGCTCAAGGGTTTGAATAATTTCCCTCCCTATTCCTTGTAGAATCATGCCCCCATCTCTTTGTTGCATTGCATAGCTAGTTGTGGGTTTTTCATTAAAATTTGTATTTTTACATGATGTCTTAATTTACATTGTGCCTATCTTGCACAAGAACCATAGGCATCTGTTTTTTTTTTTCCGATACATAAAATGCTAAATCGATGGTGGGGCCTTGGCCTTGAGCTCCTCACCATGATTAAATAACAATATTTACATCATTTACGATTTAATGCGAAGGGGGTCAAAATGGGGACATTACATATCTTCCTTTTATCTCCATTTTTTGCAAATACATTAACGGTACCTCTGCCATTGACTGACACTTTATTGTCATCTCCAAAATTCACTTCAGACTCTACCGAACTATCTAGATCAGTGAACACCTCCTTGTTGTTAGAAATGTGATTGCTACAGCCACTGTCTAGGAACCATACGTCATTTGGATTCTCTTGTCCAACATTGCAAGTAATAAGAACTGAATCAGTGTTATCTTCTGATTTCTCAACTAGATTTGTAGATTGCTTTCTGGCATCTGCTTTCTTCTTTCTACACTCCCTAGCATAATGCCCAAATTTCTTACAATAGAAACACTGAATTTTAGATTTATCAATTCTTTGATTCTGATGTTGATAAAAATTATTACTTATGGTTCTGAAGTTTCCTGAATTTGGGTTTTGGACATACCTACCAGTCCTATTAATATTCAATTATTTTTCTCTTTGAACTTGAAATCTACCCCTGCCTCTATAGAATGGCCTTCCTCTTCCTCTTCCAATTGTTAACTCTGTCTTGAAGGCAGTATCAAGTGAAAAATTTGAGTTTCTGTTTACCCTAGACTCATGGGATAACAGGGATCCCATTAACTCATCGATGGAGAGCTGAGTCAAATCCTTTGACTCCTCAATTGCCACAACCACAACATCAAATTTGCTGGGCAGACTTCTTAATACCTTTTCCACCACCTTTTGATCAGAAATTTGTTCACAATGGGTTCTCATTTGGTTTACTATTGTCATTAGGTGATTATGAAATTGATCTACAGTCTGTGTCTCATTCATTTGCAGATTTTCAAAATTTTTCCTGAGGGTTTGTAATTTAGCAACCTTCACCTTACTTAAAACCTGATAAATAGTGTCTAAGATGTCCCATGCATCTTTGGATTTGCTTACTGATGTTATTCTAGGAAAAATTGAATCATCCATGGCTTGCTGGATGAGAGAAAGTGCCTTAGCATCTTTCTTCTTGTTGTTTTTTAACAAATCTTTCTGTGCTTGTGTTAAATCCAAATAGGCTGCCTCATCAGGAGGTTCTATGTACCCATTCTGAACTAAATCCCACAAATCTTGTGAACAGAGAAGGGTTTTCATTTTTATGGACCAAAAGTCATAGTTCTTACCAGTCAAAGGTGGAATTTGAGGCTGTGTTGCCATACTGCTCGATGCCATGGCTTAGGATTTTTGAAATTTCTTCTTTTGCAACTGCAGGTAGAGTACTCCATTTCAATGTTCCTCCACGGCTTCCTTGCTGGTTGTGTTTTCTCTACAACTTTGACTTGGGATAGACCTCCTTTTCAATGCAGTCCCTTTTTTTTTACTTTCAGCACAAATGATACAGCAGGATCACCCTGCACTCTACTCTCACGGACTGCTCAGCCCTATATTTTCTTCAACAGCTATGCATGAGCTTCCTTCACGGACTCTTCTTTTAAAAAAATACAGAGCTACAACTCTCTTTCCAACCTTCTTGGGTAGTAAAACACCATGAATATTTGGCAACACGCCACCATTGGCAATAGTGACAGAACCTAGTAATTTCCTGAGCTCTTCATTGTTCCCAACAACTAGCTGGATATGTCGAGGCACAATCCTGTTTTTCTTATTATCCTGTGTTGCATTCCCATCCAACTCAAGCACCTCTACAGATAGATATTCCAAAAGTCGATAGCAATGGGAAGAGCTTAAATGAGCTACAGAATGGAAGAGAGGGGACACAGGAAGCTATGGTTGCCACATGCATAGACACATATCTATAGCTGTGAACCCACTCTTAACTCGGTTTTCTGAAAACCAAAACAAAAAACAAGTATTGGGGGACACTTGGCTTGACCGCACTCAACAGATCCACTGCTATGGCAATATGAAAAATGAACTAGGTTCAGATACCTCACCTATGCTCTGATACCACATTGAAGGGATAGAGGAGGCAAAACCCACTAAAAACAGAGCATAAACATAAGTTTTTACAGTGCTACAGCACTCAGATCGAACAGCAAAAAGGCAGATTATTCACAATTAAAACAGACTTCTTTTTATTAAACGTTAAATCCATACATCAAAATTTAATATATCCATCAGTGTTCACAGCTAGACAGACGGATCTCCATTCCCGAGAGATATAGCGTGTCCTCTCTAGAATCACCTTCATGTCATATTTCATAATTCAAGTCTAGAGCGCAATAAATACAAGTTCGCTACATATAGTGGTAGTTGGTTGCAATTAATACCAACATATATTTCTTTTAATTATTTGAAAAATATTTATCTTTTAACTATCTTTTAAAATTAATCTTTACTTTTTTAATTTTTAAAAATTTATTTAACTCTCTTTGAAAAGCTATTACTCATTAACTACGATTTATTTGTTCGTATCTTTAAATTATTATATCATTTTAATCTTTATTATTTTTATTATTTAAATATAAAAAATATAAAATTTTAATTAATTTTTTTTAATATTTTAAAATAATCTTAATTAATACTTCATAATTATTAATCATTCCTTAGCTCCTATTACTTTACTTTATTATAAAATTTTAATCTTTAATTTTTTATTTTTTAAATATAAAAAAAATATTTTTATAATAATATTTTTTCATGTCATTAATAAACAAATAATTTTATTACTTTAATATATATTTTACAATTACATTTTAAATTTAATTTAATTTATTTTATCCTTTCTAATTTCAAAAAAAAAAAAAAACCTCTATCCTTAAATATTTGAATCTTTTCTTCCCTATGACTCTTTTTAATTTGCAGCCCTTTTTATATTGCGCCGAACCCAAAACCTGTTGAAACATCATTGAACCATAAACTCCAGAACTTCGCATCAAAATCAAACTTAACTTTTTGATAAACTTTACTAAAAAAAAATATAAAATTTGCCAAATTCCACCGAACTATCATATTATAAACTTCGAATTATCGATGTCGTTAAAATATGTCTCATTAACGTTAAGAATTAATAATAATAAAATAAATAAAATGCTAAATTGCGTCGCATCATTGTCATATAAATTTCAAAAATATGCTTAATATTTTTATATTTCTTGTGATATGATTTTATTTTTGGCTGATATAAATTTTTAATATTTAGAATGAAGAAAATATATTTATTATTTTTATAATTCCCTTGTCATGTGATTTTATTTGTGTTTATGCTACGTGGTTTATGCCTCGTTTAAGGCACATTGATTGGCCCCTTCACCTTGTCTAGCATACTACGTACATACAATGCAATAATTGACACATAGTTTTGAATCGTACATCCCAGATTTGGTCAACAATACAACCCCAAGGATTGCATGTTCGAGAGAATCATTCATGAAAAAAAAAATTGTTATTTCACACCAAGAGTGTGTGACCAAGAATTAAATATATTATATACACAGTACACACACATATATATATAGAATCACTTAAAAATACTTCACTTCACATGTACGCGTGACTAAGAGAATCATTCATACAGAGGTTTGTTATTTCACAGGTACAGTGTGTTACCTAGAATTATCTATATAAATGCACCGCACATAGATATGTGTGTTTGGAAATAGAATTTGATGAGTTTCTCAATTTCGTTTATATCTTTATGCGTCCTCTATGTAAAAGCTTACTTGATTCGATTAACTTCTCTATCTCTGAAATTACATTACACTCAGATAAAGTAGGCGAGTGGATTCCTACCGATTGAGGTTGAAGTGGTACTACTCATTGTTGTGATGAAAGGAATTATTGCGTGGTCATGCAATTTGGGTTATCGAACTGATGCAAAGGTTTATGCAACTCAATTCTCCTACCATTTAGGGCCGATTATTATAGAGTAAGAACTTTTTTCACCTTCCATTTTAACAACACCGTTTTGTGTGAGGATTGTAAGTAGCATTAATTTGGAAAAAAGTCTAATGTTTCTATTCCCTGAGCAATGTGACCATGGTCATTGACCAACTTTGCACAATTAATCTAGACTTTGAGGAAAACTTAAAGTATCCATATATGGTTTTTGAACTATATTAATTTAATAATTAATTTCTTATTTTTATTTATAAATTTTGGCTTACATTAAATAGATATTAATACTATTTAATAATACTTGTAGCAAAGCTTCATTGAACAGACTTATTTTCTTTCAAAACGGTTGTATGAAGTTCTATTTAGGATGTAAGCAATTTTTTTGTGAAGTTTTATTTTGCATTGGAAGTTGCATTACATAGTGTGTTATTGTAAAATTTAGAAGAAATTAGTATATCTCATTTGTTAGCTAAAGTTTTGTGTTTTCTTAAATAAAAAAAATTATTATTATTTATTGTTATTTTGTATTTTTAATAAAATAAATAAAAACTTTGTTCCAGCATTTTCCTGTTAAAATGCTGCAAGGACGACTGTACTGAAAAGGACGGGAATAAAGATACTATGTTCCATGGACACCCTCAACGGCTCTATAGTTAAAATGCTCCGATGGTGTGCTAGACACGTAGTTATTTATTTAAATGAAATTAGTTTAGCTTTATATTTAAGATAGTGTACTACATACACTATATATTTAGCTTTGCTTTAGAAGGACACACTGGTTAAAATGATCCGATAGTTTAGTTTAGCTTTATATTTAAATAAATAAAATGATCTTGATTATATTTTGATTTTGAACATATATGTTGTCAATTGAGTGTAGATCTGGTTGTTGGGAGGAATGGTTATACTCTCTATCCGGGTTCAAATCTTGTTTTGTGACACTTGCTCCTTGGAAGTCAACTTTCTATATAATGATTATAAATTTGACCATACCTTAATTCTTTCAGAATAACAGGTATTGGCATTTTCCCCAGAAAAAAATAAAAGAAAGAACATATATGTACATATCCTTTTCCTTGTGATCCTTACACTTTTGTCTTTAGCAATTTCATTTATGAACAAGCACATGCTTTTACAAGTGATTCTTACGCTTTATGCTAAGTGTTTCATTTATGAAATTTCTTATTTTATAAATAAACTACGTTGAATGCACGAAAAAATCGAATATTATATTCGTTCTTACTCGCAATCTCCTGTGGAATCTAAATGAATAACTTGAATGGATTGTACCCATATTGTGCATTGCTTAATCAATTTTTAGCTGTTTGGAAGGCTAACTATCACCATCTCCACCCATAGGTCATACCATATAACTTTTTTTGTTTGTATGGAAGGCATAATAAAATGGTGATGCTCTTGGATGTTGTTAAATGTTATTTGGCTTGCAGCTGTCGATCGGAAATCCAATCTGTTTATTTCCTGTCTCTGCAACATAAATGACTACAACGTAATAACGATAGAAGTGATTACGAGAACAACATCAAAACAATACTGAAATATCTGGTGAATGCCTCAAAACAATATTGAAATATATGCCGATTCGCCACATATTCATATCGCCAAGTGAACGACCTTCTACAATTTTGTAGCGACATCTCTTAGTAGAACTACCCAAAGTGTTCCACTGCAGCATGGGCACTTAGATTTGGTTGTATTTTTGCTTCATTCGATACTAGAATTACAGTTTTTCCTATGTTCTCGATACCAACAATATCTATGCCCGTGAGAACGTTAAGAGCAAAGTTGATATTCAATCATTTAATGAGACTCCTTGAAATCTCCATGGTCTTTCAAGGAAAAGCCCCCATACAAGTGAGTGGATTTACCACCGGATCATGGGGTGACAAAAGTGTTAATCATGAACAGTGTAAGTGAGGGGATCGAGCACCAGCCAGATGGTTTGTATTGGGCTTAAGATTTTAAATTGTTGCTGAAACAATGTGTTTTTAGAATGGAGTGGGCATGAGACTGAGCTACTTTTTGATATTTAGAAGAATTATATGAATAGCTTCTTGACTCTATTGCCTTGCTTACATAACAAAGAATATGTTTAATAAATCTCTATGTTATGCCTGATGACAAGAAATAGCTTAAAACATAGAGAAATGTTATGCCTTGACTAGCATAACATTTAGATCTTCTATAGAGACACAATAAATGTCACTAACTTAAAATTTAAAGCTCCGATAATAAAAATAATTTAAAGCTCTAAAATAATCAACTCTATCTGCGGCCAGATAACTGTAAATGCTCTTCTATGCTTTGTACACAATGTATCACAGTAGCTATTCATAAAAAAACGTATTGCAAAGATACACAACATATCACACTAGTTATTCATAAAAAAAAAGTAGTGCAAAGATGTAGTTTTGTGATTCTCTGTCAACCACCGAAGGGATGTGAAACTCAAAAACTCAAATCTAAAGATCAGACTTAGCCGATCATAGACAGCTTCTTTATCGTATTTATCGACTTGCGTCTTTCATTTTATGAACTCTAACATTCCATCAATGCACATTAATCACATTATGGCTTACACCCGGTTTTAAATTTATTAGAATAAGAATGTAAATACCATTCTACGTGTCGTCTAATTATTAGATTTATTTTTTCTAATAAATAATTTTCCATAAATACAAAAAAAAATTACAGTTAAAAATATATAATTATTAAAAATTGTATGAATACCTTTCGATTCTAAATAAATATGGCTCACAATATTAAAGAATAATTTTCAAATCTTTGAGAAGTTGGATTATCTAAAATTCCAATGAATGCTTAGAGAATCCGTGCAATTATTAATAAAAATTTAAACCTAAATAGTGATTCGATGCAAATTTTCTTCCATCATTGAATGCGCTGAGTTCTCTTCTTTCACAAACCAGCCTCTTCTCAGGAGTATTATCTTTGTTTCTTTATTTAGTAGCGGGGATAAATTATTGAACTATCGTTTCTTGTTATTCGATGAGATCACCAGCAATAAAGGTTACTACATGATAAGCAAGAGGATTTATGCTGTATTTGGCCAAGTACACACAAAAATAAATTTGAAAACTATGATGATGTAGAATAAAACATTGCCCATTTCTTTTGTATAAGTATAGGTTAAGATAGAAGGAAAATATATTCTCAACAACCACATTAATAATATTAATATCTTCCGATAAGTCGATAGATATAAATTGAACACATATTATAGAGAAAAATAATAATTTGAAAAGTATTTACCCAATATAAATTTATGGATAATGTGGTTGTTGCTAGTAACTCTCGGCATACACATATCCAAAATATTAATAGAATAATATTTTTTAATAATTTTAATGATAAATATAAAGTATTTAACTCATATTAATATTATTTAGATAATATTATTATTAATTAATTAATTATTATTTTATCATTAAATAATATTGTTTAAATAATAAATTAATAAATAAATCAACGAATATTATTTTGGGAGTCCAATAAGATGTACGTTAAGTTCCCTGTAAATGGTCGCACTCTTTAAAACAATGCTCGGGATGTTTGGGTAGTTGCTTGTGCATTCGAATCCAGTATTACGATAATTGGTTCTTATTTTATTTTTAAAACTATTGTTTTCCAATTACCAGCTCATTTATTAAAAGACCGATTTTATTTGACATTACTACCACTTCCAGTGTTAAGACCTGCTGTTATTCTGATTGTAATGCTCGATCTCCACGCTAATGAAATATTTAAAACGAATCGGTGCGATGATATCACATCGCTGTAAATTACCCTAGATCGGATTTGAGCTATGATATATGATCTTTGTCAAGGAATCTTATACCTCGTCCATAACGTTTAAGATGTTAAAACTTATGAACCTCTTCTCAAACAACAGTGTTGATCCTTGTCGACGAATCCTCCCTTCCGAAAAATCAGTCATTTCTCTACCAAGTTTGCTGCAGATCTTGAGTGGATGATCTACATGTCGCGTATTATCTTTGCGCTAATATCGTCACCGTAGGTCATGCCGAGTAAAATTATACACCTGTCCTCGAATTGGTCGGAGCACTAACCGAGTGTGGGTTGAATTGCTAAACATTCCAACTCTTTAAGGTTTTTCTTTTTTTTTAAATTCCTCGAATTCTGATCAGGCAGATTGTCTCTGATTACAACCAGGGTTTTAATAAAATGAGATAGGTATCAATAAATATTCCCTTATATACAATAGATAATCACACTTGGTAAATTAAGTGAAAGACAAATAATATACATAAGCGTTGTCATATAGTGACAGCTCATGTGTTGGACAACTAATGTTAAGTTCATGTAAAGGATAGGTGGTAAAATCTGGATATCTTAGTGTAGTCAATGTTGAATTTAAAACAGTAAATAGTAAATGAAATAATATGTCAATCTAGTGATAACGTATGTGGTAATGCTTCATAATTAAACTAAAATTTTATAAGTTACGCCATGAATATCATGCAGTGGTAACATGTGTTTCGATGAACTAATGTTAAGTCATGTGGCAATGCTTCATTTTTAAACTAAAAGTTTATAGGTTATGCGCATGATAGAGTGATAGAGCATGGTAGGGTAACATAATTTACTCACTTATTTATTTACACATGAGTCGTTATGGCGTTGATTATATTAACATATTCTTTATGTTATATAGATGTGATCCATTTATGAGGAAAAGAAATAAAAGATATAAGGAAGATAGAATAAAGTATTATAGTGTAACATATTTTATATCATAGTATATTGTGATATATGAAGAAGAATAGAAATGATAATTGCTAGTAGTATATGGTAGAGTTGATTTATAACATGTAAAGTGCTTTATAGTTGACATAAGCATATAGAGTAGTCTTGTTTACAAAAATATTGTTTTATGATGCGGATTGTGGTTATAAGTAGTATAGGATATGAAAAATGATACGTAAGTATAAGTAGTGAAGGACATATTTAAGAAGGACATTCTGTTAGGTATACAGAAAGGATATAGTCTATAGGCATTGAGAAAGCATGTTACATATTTTTATGAGATGGAAGAAATGCATTTCAAACATTATTATTATCTATATATATATGAAATAAATTTTTATATATATGTCAATTGCATTTAATATATTTTTAGAATCAATTTAAAAAAGTGAGTTACTTATTTTTGGATAGGTTTGAAAGTTTCCATCATATATGCTTAAAATTAAATTGAAGTATATACTTTATCAAAGATTCTTAAGTTTGGCTGCAAATGATATTTAGAATTGATATGATTATAATTCGTGAGTTTGGGAGAAAACAATACTTAGGAAATATATATATATATATATATATTTACATTTACATTGAAAAATTTTCATAAATTTTGGGTAGGGCACTTACTCACATTATAGTTATTATGATTATTAAGGAAGGATTATGAAATAGTTAGTACCATAGAAAATTGTACATTCTTGAAATTATAGACTATGGTTGAGTATACTCATGAAACCCCAAGTCTAGTATAAGATGAGTCTGAAAAGATGGATATTGGAAATAGTAATTATGATGGTATATATAAGGTTATTGATTTTGATGGAACATTGAACAAATGTCTTTGGAAAACATGCCATAGTTGATTAAGTGTTGGGTGAAGTTTATGCAGACCGAGGAGCGAATATGCAACTTAGGATTGCAATACTGAGTCATTAGAGAACTACTTTGGGTTGCTACATTATATTCTTAGTTATGGAAATTTATTTTTATGTGTTGGAAAGAAGAGAATAAATAGGATATTTAAACATTATGTCAATTATGGTTATTTCCTTTGAAATTATGAAAAGTATATTGATGTGTTGAAAAGATGAAGATTGTAATTGGGGTGATTGGTTCTTAAAATTATGAAGAAGATATTTAGGCTTAAAAAGAAAGACATGGGAATTTAGATATCCAACTCTCGTTAGGAAATATAGTTACCATTGTTAGAATATTTATAGAAGGTATCTATATGTGATGAAAGTGGAAGAACAAAATTTGAAGTCTATTTAATTGAAAGAAGAAGTCAAATTAAATACATTTCCTAAATCACTAACTCATGTCACCTATGAAGGGTGTTGGAAATCGAAGTCATTAGTGGAATTATTGGGTAAAATATTAGTAGAGCTACAATACATAAAATTACTGATAAAATTGGAAGATGACGACAAAAGAAATATATATATATGGAAAGAAAGTGAAAACTCAATGTGGAAGTACATGCCACCTGACTTTGGGACAAAGTTTTATATAAGAGGGGGTGCATGTAATGCCCTCATCAGTACATTGACTGAACCTAGACTTGAAGACACTTGCCTAGTGACCTGACCGAATAAACTTTAATAAATGGTCCCTACATCAGAGAATATGTCATTCTTTAACTACATTGAAAATTCATAGATATTAATGAAAGAATATGAATATAATTTATGAGATTGGGAATATAAGGTATATATTGGAGATTTCATTTGATTTTCCAGGATTATAACTATGATGTATACATAATTTTGAAAGAGTATGAATGTAGTTCATGTAGTGAAAGCTTGTTATGGTTGAAGTATTATATTAGTATGTGTCAAATAAACTTGGTAGTATGCATCGAATCCGTGGTTATATGTTAAATGATATTTTATTAATAGGTTAGTAAGAAACTTCACCAATGAAGTTGGGGTGGATTGAAAGTATATGTTTATGCCCTTAAAATTAATATTTCAGTAATGGGTTAGTACTTATTCATGGTGACAGAAAATTCACTAAACATTGTTGGAATTTAAACTAATGAAAGCTACATGGTGTCAACAATAGAATGGGAAACTTGAAGGATTGTTTAGATGGATTTTAGTAAACTAAAGGAGAAGAGATGATATCTGTATTAAATGATTTGTTTGAAGTTATGGCTGAAAGTAATTAAATCATGAGTTATGATTGTTATTCTAATTATCATTCTATAATAAGATTGGATATGAATGGTGATAATTGTCTGCTAAGCTAAGTTTATGACATACACTTGCTAAGAAGATTGACGTAGAAAAATCGAAGCTATGATTTTTACTTCTTCTCCTCCGGCAAGGATACTTCCAACTTCTCGAACAGGTTAGAATTATTCTTCTCTAAATTGGCTAGTATGTAAGATTGAATTGCATTTAGGGTTTGTATACTTTTGATGAAGGGTTTTGCGTCAAGAATTTTATCAATTGGTTGTAAATGCTTATTTTGTAAATCAATACAATGACTTCATGGGTATGCACTACGAGTTGTAATCATGCTTTGGATTGTGAAAAGAGAGAAGTTATACTTACGTTGAATTATAGGATCTTGAGTTAGGAAGAGAAGAAAGCCTTACATAACTTTGTTTATAAAATTTGAGATTATACTTTTAAATGGCCCTCCAGTATTTAATTGTACATTGGATGATGAGAAGATAGAGGTTGTATGTGAGATTAGCTTGTGAATGGCTAGGTTATGTATTGCAGAATAGAATTTGGAAGGGTTAACTCTTATTTTGAAATTCAGATACTGTTTAAAATATATGATAGTTATACGTAACTATAGAAAATGAAGAAATTGGGATTGAATATTTCATCCCTTATGTCGAAATGTGTCAGTGCTTCAAGGATTTTGCGTAAATGATGTACTTAATAGTTTAGTTGAATGAAAAGAATTTGTTGTAGACAATTTCAATTCCGGTTACAATTAGCGATGTCAAGGGAGAACTGCTGTGGGGATTGCAACACTACGAAAGGTACGATTTAGTTATATTACCAATTTTGCAGTTTATACTTATATGAGGGTAGAAAAGAAGAAATGAAATTTTATTATCAATTGTGGATATATTGAAGAAATGAATGTGAAAAGGAAGTGAAAATTCACCATGGAAGCACAAGAGACTTAACTTTGGGATGAAGTTTTAATAAGAGGGGGTGTATGTAATGCCCACCTCAGTACCTTAACTGTTTAGAATAATGAGGTACTAGTTTTGAAATGTACCGACTAGGTAAAACACGAACCATTTGAATTTACTTTGAAAATGCTTGAACGACAGTTATAGAAACTATTACTTTACTTAATAAATGCTAGACATGCTCGACTGATTGAGATAGGATGACCAAATGTTACATATGCTCGACTGATTGAGGTAGAACGACCGAATGTTACATATGCTCGACTGATTGAGGTAGAATGACTAAATGCTAGACATGCTCAACTGATTGAGATAGGTTGACCGAATGTTACATATGCTCGACTAATTGAGGTAGAACGAGTGAATGTTACATATGCTCGAATGATTGAGGTAGAATGACTAAATGCTAGACATGATCGACTGATTGAGATAGGATGACCGAATGTTACATATGCTCGACTCATTGAGGTAAAACGATTGAATGTTAGATATGCTCGAATGATTGAGATAGAATGACTAAATGTTTGATATGCTCGATTAATTGAGTTAGGATGACTGAATGAAATATATGCTCGAAGGACTGATATTTAATGATGGATGATGAAATATTTCATAGTGCAGCGCTACTAATATGTGTTTGAGTGTGTGTGCAGTGGCAGGTAAGACGATTTACTGACTGACCCACAAGGGAATTATAGGGGTCGTAAGAACGGAAAGAACACTTAAGGGCACGACAATCGACTGTCGACCTTGAACTAGTAATCCACGCATGGGTGAAGCCGTTTCAGCTCACCTGGGGAAGCGTATGTCGTACGGGCGAGACCATAATGATTTGGTCGTGTACGATGAGTTGAGGGGCGCGCAATAAGGAGAGCCTCATCCCTCAACATCCCTTAGTCTCCAAGGAGCGTAGTTGAGAGATCATGGTAATGAATCCCTATCGCTACGCAGTACTCCCCATAAGAAGAAAGGAAGATCCTGTCGGAAGAGCCCGCCGAAGAGGTACCTAAACGAAAGAAGAATGGAAAAAGAAAACTACTCATACATACATAGTTAAATAATACATGTGGAAGTTTTAGAGAATTTAATAATAAATTATTCAATATTTTATTATTATTATTATCATGATGTCATGCTGACCATGATGCATGGGATTGAAAGCTTTGTTGGGCCATAATCCACCGTTGTAATTATGTTTGTTTGTTTGTAGGAATTTTTTGCTTTCCATAAAAGTTCTATTGGTTCGGGTCCCCATATGTCACTGACCACTAAGGGACAAGATGACAATCATGACAGTCCTCGTGATTGCCCCGAATCTTTGCTTTTGACCGACGTTTGCCGGTCCTTCCTGGTATTATGGTTGAGAAAGGAATTTGAAAATTAGAAAAGTTCAATGCTCCCTTCTTTTATAAATTAATGGACACATATATATATATTAAATATTTCAAAAAGAAAATATTGTTTTAATAGAAGGGAGAATTATTATAAATATTTCCTTTTTACTATAAAAAGAAAAAGAAAAGATTATGAATAAGATAAATAATTATTTAATAAAATATTTCTTTTATTCTAGAAAAAGAAAAAGAAAAAGATTATGAATAAGATAAATAATCATTTAATAAAATATTTCTTTTATTATAGAAAAAGAAAAAGAAAAAGGAAATAATAGAATAATATGGGTGTTTCTACAACAACTAGATTTGAGAAGACAAGCACAACTGGGATCTCTTAAAGACAACTACACCTACCTTCCACCGATTTGGGGAGTTAGGTGTACACCTTGAGTTAGAAACAGACACTTGTACTTGAGAATAAAATTAATTTAAATATTAAATTAATTTAAAAATGTGCATGGACAGACACATGGCACACAAGAAATTTCTATATAATGAGGGAGGAGAAGGAGAGAGGGAGCTCTCTTGCTCCCTAATGCTGGATGGTCATCATAATCTCAGATTATGTTATGGTCCTTAGAGTTGGGATTAGCCGGAATAAAGATTGGGATATCCTTTCGGGAGGCTATTTGTGTGTGTTCTTACGACCCCATTAGCTCGGGGGTTCAGGGTGAAGAAGAGTAACCCCGACATGGTAGGGAGGTCAACCGAGGGGTCACCGGTAGGGAGGTCAACCGAGGGGTAACCGGTAGGGAGGTCAACCAAGGAGTCACTCGGTACTTCATCAGGAGATTGGATTGGAGTGTGTGGAAACCACTTCGAGGACTCCATCGATTCGCTGGACCAACCATCAAAAACAGGTTTGAAGTATTTGATTTTTATTTTATTTATTTTTCTAAATCGATTTGAGTATTGACGTTCATGTACTACATTAGAGAAATCTAGATCTATGCCTTCTATATTTCTTCTAACAAAAATCGTACTAGAATTTTTTTGGGGGGGACCCCGAAAAGGGGGTCCCTACGATAGGTAGGATTTTTCATGCCGAATTACCTAGCGGTAAGTGGATCGATTGAATTAATGAGGAGACAACCTCCCAGTAAGTTCTCTCCCATCACTATAAGTTATAACTAGCATTAATAAAGTTTCTCCCTCCATAAAAGCATTTTCTTATATGTATGTAATATATATATATATATATATATATATGTACGTAATCTTTTAGGAATTACTTTCATAATATCTTAAGATCCTCTTAAAAAAATTTATTTATATTTATATATTTAGTTGAGTGTCAATTACTCTCTAACATTTTTAAAAGAATTCTTATCTTAAAAAAACATATGTGTTAAGACTCTTTTCCTAGCATAGTATTATAAATTTTAACAAGAAATAGATTATTCCATCACCTTTTTTTTTTAGGTTTTTACCACGAAGAGTTTTAAGAAAAATATCTTGTATGTATCTATATGTCTATATGATAGACTACTAGGTATTTATAACTTATTTTCTCGATAGGTTTGATAAGTCCACAATGGATTCATAAACCTAAAATGTATAGGTATTTCTACAACCGCAAATTTTAATTCAATAAGTAAAATAATCCATCTTTAATAGTCTTTAGGTAAATTTGGAAAATATTACTAGCTCCTTAAGGTTACTAATAATTATTTGTTGAACCCTATATATATATAATATTTATCATGAGGTTACCCTTCACTAAAGGTTACTCATACAACTTTTAATTAAACCTTGGTAGCAATTACCAAAATTTAGTTTAATAAGACACTGCTTTAATAAATCCTAACTAATCTTTATATAAAACACACTGTTTCTATTAGGTGCATTCTCACTCTGAAAGTAAAAAAAAAAAAAATTAAGATATTCTTTCCGATCATTTAGTTTATGTTGACGTTAACTTAGGTAGGCATTCTTAGGATTTGTATTTTAACGAGTGGTCATTACTAATTAATTTATCCCAATTACCTATAGGTACAAAAAGTGACATAGGTCATCGTCGACCTATCCCTATCGTAGTGCATTTCAAGTGCCCGTCGTGTAGTTGCGTCACCACTTCGAGTGACCTAGGTCTACCAACTATGTTTTCAATCTTTAGGAAAAATAAACACCATTACATCCAACTTTTACTGCTGGGGCCTTGGCCTTGACCTCCTCACCAGAAACGATTACACCAAATATTTTCATTTATACAAATTAATTAGGTAAAAAAAATGAGGGGTGTTACATACTCCTCCCCTTAAGTATAACACCATCCTCGGTGTTCAACCATTTTTCTTTTGCATTCATTCACTGTCTTTTGCTTTGCTTTTGTCTTTATGCTTTGGTCGTCTTCATTTCTGAGATTTTCCGCAAACTCTTTTTACTCATAACCTACACATTACATAGATCATATAGGATCTTCCGACGTTCTTTAGTATAACATGAGTACAAAATTTCAAAATAGTAAATGTTCATTATCCTTCCTCTTCCTTGAGGAAATATTTTCTTATTCTAGCATTCGTATCATTCATGCATAAGCACATCTCATAGCCTAGTTACAAGACAAATCATTAACACTTGCTTATATCATAAAACATTTCTTTCAACAAAACCTTGTTGATCATCGAACTCTTTTGCACTTCCGCAATCGTGGAGTCTTGCATACAAAAACCTTTATGTATTTCCGCAACTGTGGGGACTTGCCATACATATCCTGCTCATGTACTTCAGCAATCATGTAGACTTGTGTACATAGCACTCTTTTGTATTTTAGCAATCATGGAGACTTGCATACAAAAACATGAGTCCCTTGCCAACACTTGGCAAGAACGCCATCTGCATACAACAAAAATATGATAGTCTTATTCTGCAACTCATCACATAGCTTCCCCTCATCGAATCTCTCAGTGATCACCTGATGCACATGAGGAAATATTTCTACATAAATATTGTAGAAGAGTCGCCTGCTCAATTCGATGGATATAAAGTTTTCTTAGGAATTTTGGGTCAGTATAACATGAAAACGAGTTGCATGCTCTGTTCCACTTCCATGGGGAACATGACCACAATTTATGGAAGTTGCACCCTGCAATGGCTAGTAAATGAGTTCATAATGTTGTTTGCTCTGCCTGATCCCGGAGATAATTTCCTTTCCTCTCAAACCTTCTCGTTTGAGTCCAAGAACACCTCTTTATGACAAATATTTATTAATTCCCTTTGAGCGATTTAGCTCAACTTATCTGTGTAAGTGGTCTCATAATCCATGTTCTTCTTGGACTATGACATGGGCTGTGATCCAAAATCACCTCCTAAAATGTTAGTTTATAAAGGAATCTTCTTTGCTTCAAATGTTCAACAACTGAACACATTAGTTCCATGGCATTACATGCATGCTCGTTCAATTAACTGGTGCATCCCATTCAATTCATCCCGTCGCAATTTCTTCGAGGTTCTTTATGTGAATCTGAAGTCAAGTCTGCTAATAAACAATCCAGGTTAGTATCATAATTTAAACAGTTAGTTGCATATAGATTTATTTGAGACTTATTAATCCCATATTTAGGAGATCACATCAAGGTTAGGATTCTTCTTTTTCCTATAATCACATTTCTACTATTAACAATATCTTTTAGCTTGATGCATATCGACCTTCATGCCAACCTTTAGAAGCAATATTTAGAACCATAATGCATAAGATATTTTTAATCTCCAAGAAATACTGCTTGCAACACTTCTAAGTTTATAATTCTCATAACGATAATAAGTTGTAAAACAAAATACAATTTATGTTAAATAGTCAAAATAATGGTTTCTCATAATAAAAAATAATATTCAAACACGTTAGCTGTCAAGGAAATTCATTCACGTCTTTACACATAATCTTGTATCCTAGTTCTGTCAAATCTATTCTTGCCATCAATACTCAAGAGTAACTAGTACTTAGGCTATGTCTTACACAAACTTCATACTATTTTATTCACGACGAAAAAAAAAGAAAAGAGTCAACCTGTACTACCAAGACTTGAGTAAAACGATTTGATATCATCAAATTTTATTTTGAGAAATGTACTTAATAAACATATAGCAAGAACTTACTACCAACTGATTAATCAAATAATTTACCGGTTGATACTTTCTAAAGTCTGTGAATGCAATATTTTTCAATATAGCTTTACATGAAACTATCAAAAGAAAAATATCAAAATAAAATGTAGCTATGATAATTGGAGATATTCAAATGACTTCATATAATCTAACAAGCTTACTGCTTGGAGTGTACATTTATACTTTTATCCTAATGAAGCTCATAGGTAGTGCTTAATATCCAAAACTAAAATGTGGGAAATTTAAATGGCGTTTCTATGAAATTTTTAATTTAACATAAGTGGCATGTTCATAACATTTTTCACAATCTTTTGTTTTGTCAAGGTAATAACCTATTTTGTCTAAATCTTCTGTATCTTTATCTATTGCTCCAACTAGTACTCACCAAATGACATACAATTATGAATCCACCATTTCATCATAAAAGGTTATGTTACATCTTAACAAATTTAATTAATCATGATAGATAATACATAAAAACAACATCTATATCGATATATGAATAATTTACACTCTAGTGCAACCTTTGAAACGTTTCATGTATTTTTCTTGTATATCATACTCAAACTAATCGACCTTTATACAAAAGTACATAAATTAGTTTGATATTTTTTTCTATATCTTAGAAGGTTATAGCATTGATTAAGGTATTACATATGCATTCATTATTTATAGATTTGAGAAGGAAAGTACATTGGTTACACACTTGTATCATTCAACTGAGTATTTTCTATCTCATGTAATTCTCATAGCCCTCTACGCATATACTGAGATCATTTCATTTTAAATGGAATAATTTGCAATTGGATATCACATTCTATGACAATTCTATTCATGAAGTGAAAACTTTACGATAAAAAAAACATACCTTACTCATGATTCTGTAAAGAAAACAATGTTGAAAAATGCTTATCCTTACTCCTTGTTGGAGAACTTTAAGTTGCACTTAGATGATGGTAACTCCTCGTCCATCCCAATCCATGCATTCAAAACCAAATGAAACAAGACAAATTGATTTATTAGCTTATCAACATTCATACTTCACATGTTGAGTCCATTAGTCCCGAGTATTTAAACCTAGTGCTCTGATACCATATGTCACATCCCCAAATTTCATAAAAATTTAAAATTTTTCTAAACAACCTAATTACTACAATTTCTTTGCGGAAGTACAATTGTAACTAAATCACGTCTTTATTTCTGTTTGAAAATATGCTTAATTACGGTTTTTGCTAATTACGACTATTATAAATTTAAAAGTGTGTTAACGACATTTAGTGGAATACTCCACTCCACTAATGGTGAACAACAGGAAGACATCAAGAAGGTTGTATCATTCACTTGGTGACTCCACTCAGAAGATTTCTAGTGAAAAGGTGACTCCATTGGGAGGATCAGTAACTCCATATCATAATTTGAGATGTTGATGGTCTCATGGCGACTCCACATTCAAGAAACCCAACAGCCCATTGTTTCACAAGCTAGTCTCCTCAATTTTCAAATCATAATCAGCAACCTCAGTGTTTCAAGATGACTTCATTGTCGAGAAGGTATGCTCCTTTAAGCAGGTCTCATATTCCTAGTTTTCTTACTCAAATCCCTAAAGTAGATTGGCAAACCTACTTACCTAAATTCAGAGATGAAGATCACGACAATGCTGCTTTGCATCTAATCAAATTTCATATGCATATACACAAGCTGAATATTAGGTTTCATGAGGACTGTCTTATGAAAATGTTCATGGCTTCTTTAGAAGGAAAAGCAAGGTATTGGTATGAAAGTTTGAAACCTGGCAGTTTGTTTTCCTTAAAATATTTTTACACAACATTTTATGAGCATTATAAAGGGTATTTTCTATCTTTGTCTTTAGTGGAAGATTGTTGTGGTTAGTTTGAGAATTTTATACAGTACCTTGAAAGTATTAATGAAGATTTGGAACGTATGAATGACGAAGACCTGTCTGAAGCCATTTATCATTTTTTTTCACAAATCCATGGTCATGATATTCAAGAAAATTCTCAAAACAGAGTAGCACCCTCAGCTGAAAATAAAGAGAGCAATAACCATGTAGATGATCTTTATATCTCTTCTCCCGAGATGGACGAGAAGTGTTCTCAGTTTTGTCAATCATCTTGTGTTTGAAGAATATTAGATCAGTTCCATTCCATGTCATATTATTTCAGAAGCCATTGGTCTAGATAAACCTGTCTTATTTGATTCACTTGAGAGACAATACATTGGGGTTTGTCTTGAAACACAAGAAGTAGATCAAGTCTCAGATGATGCTGCTAGTTTTTCATTAGACAAGAAAGGTGAGCAGATCCTCCACTGTGCTTCTAAAATTTCTCCTTTGTCTGAAGATGAGATAGATCAGCTCCTGAAAGGTCATGTTACGACCCCACTTGAATCAGATCTGCAGTGTTCACACAGTCCAAAATATGTAAGAAAAACTTCCTCTATTTCTGAAAATGTAAATCTGAATTTAAAAGAGGACAGTCATGATGATCTTTTGAAAGAATGTGATGAAGATTCTCCATAAGAAAATCAACTATTAAACACCATTTTCTTTCATCAAGAAGATAGGACTGTCATATCTAATGATCTGGAAAAGTATTTGTTGTTTGAAGATGCTTTAGATTATGATATGAAGGAGTATGAACCTGAGACAGATAGCATGCCAAAAAGAGAACCCAAGCTGCTCATGCTTGAGGGAGGAATAGACAACACTCAAGCAGTAGAAGGGCATAATTCCCTATGCATTCTCAGGGATCGACAACCAAATATTATTGCGGGTGAAATTGAAAGAAGTACTTGCATTTTTTTTAAATCTCAGGACATGGTAATGTTTCAAATTATTGAAGATCCTTATGCTAAATTACTACAGTCTAAGGGGAAGATGAATTTTCTTGCACCTATGGAACATGAGCTCATTATAGGTGGATTTTTGGAGTGGCTTGTTCTCTATCTTCTTTGTTTGTTCAAAGAGAGTGCAAGCATGATCCACGCAACTAGTCGGTTACTGGATTGGCTTCACTAGCACTTTTGTGTCATTTGATTCAGTAACAGCATTTAAATGAAGTAGGGTAGATAGCAGGAATAAGTTTGCTCAACAAGCAATTTTCAGTATGTACAGTCATTTTTCAATTTTTAATTTCAGTTCAGAAATTTCAATGTGTTTTTCAGTCAATGGTTGCATGTTAAGGCATTAAACGGAGTGAAGAGACTATAAGCCAAAGAGAAAAATCTTCATAGATTGGCAAAGAAAAATTGATTTTATAAACCTGTGGTAGCTACATATGTTTGAAGCTAAGGCTTTAAAATTTTATGAAAAATCTACAGGGTCTTAAGGTTTATATGAAGGCGATATATAGCCAGAATTCTAATTTTTATGGTGATGGGTTTTTAAAATTGTTGGCTTTATACTTGGGCCAAAGTTCAAAGCCAGAAAACTTTGTATCCAAGCCAAAGATTATTTTTTATATGAACAAAGGGTCAAGAGTCTGATCTTTCATGGAGGCAAAGAGATTTTTAATTTCTGGATTTGGGCCAAAAATCTCAGCAAAAAAATGGGCAAAGGAAAGAGACTTTGAGAATAAAAAGGAGGAGTGTTTATAATTGGCAAAATTTAAATATAATCCATGTTGGCTTCATGTTCTTTAGGCCAAAGATCTGGTTTTTGGTGCAAAAGAATTTCATTTTTGAGGCCGAAGTTCTGATGCGTTTTGGGCCATAGATTGAATTTTTATGAAGCGAGGTTTTTATTAATGAAGACAAAGGGTCTTAATTTTTTACTGGGTTAAGAGTTTTAGACAAAGTTGGAGCAAAAGACTAATGGGCCCGGTCCAAGCTCAACACCAAGAGCTTTGTATATGACCGAAGGAGAAAGGGGTCCACACATACCATCCAACAACCAAGCGCCAAGCACAAAAGTATTCTTCCGTTTGTTACTTGCTATACAACGGAAGCCGTTGTGCATATAAAGAGCAGTGATAGTTATCTCTCTTTCCATGTGGGATTAATCCTAGGGGTTAAAAATGAAGGGCGAAAAAGCTTGGGACGTTGGTGGCCTTTTCGCATACATTTTGACAAGTGATTAGTTGGCCACGTGACTAGTATGGGGAGAGTTGATCCGTGCTCACAACAATACGGGCACTGACAGAGGCTAGTAGAAAGGTATTTGTCTGCAGGCTATAAGTTCGAGAGGGCCTAATTCAACAAGCAGCAACCAAAATCTTCATCCGACCACTGTCATGCAAGCTGCATGCGTTGTAAGCAAATCGACGTTCCATTCTATTTCAATTTCGGGATATGAAACAGGCATAATTGCTGTTATATTTTGTAGATTTATTGAGATAGTCTATCATTCTAGACAGTGAGATGAGCATGTTGTTGATCGTGGAATTCGCAGCAACATCAACCTTCTTTATATGTCATGCACGCAACAAGATGAGGGCATTATGACAACCCGTGCTTGTTTTGATGAGCCTAGCGATTTTATTTTTATTTTTTCTCAACAGACATATTCGCCAAGATTGAAGCCGTAGTGCGTCTGGACCATTTCGATGAGATCTTGCAAAAGGTGGAGGATTTTACAAACGATACAGGGTCCTGGGTTTCACCTGCATGATGCTTGCAATCAGAATTAAGGACACCAAGAAAAGATGAAGAAGGTCTGTGATCGCAGAGCATCCTCCAGGGTGCATTGGAAAGCAATTCCGTGAAAGGTGTTTTGGTGGGTCGATGAGTAGATTCGCCAAAAGATGGACAGGTTTAAAATGAATGGAAAGCAGACTTTATAAAATTTGCAAATAAACGAGGCTGCTCTTAATCCAGCAGCACGTGTAAGTGTTCACGTCAATAAAAAAGAGATCAACGGCTCTTCTTGCATCTCACTCACTACTTGCTTGAGAGATAAATTTAATGAACCTCGCGATGGATGTGACGGGAGAACCAAAGTGTCACGTGTCGTTTGATGAATAGTATCTCTTGAAGACAAAATGGTATTGTAAACAGCTTAGAAGCCCCGCGATACCACTATCCCCAGAATAAATTAAAGACTAAGAAAGCTATGGAGGATGAGGATGTCAGCTTCTTCATTGGTTCCAGTGGCGAGGGCTCAAGCTATGAATAGGATAATGAATTCCCTTACACTAAACGGTTTTCCTTCTCCCCTGCACTTAGCTTTGCAAGTGACTTGTGGCACGAGGCCTACCCATTACAATGGTAGTTGACCCTTCAATTGCAGCTAATTTGTGTGCTATAGTTGATCAATCCTTATCAGTCAAGGCTTGGTATTACGACATGACATTACATTCTGATCACCATCATGATCCTCATAATCATGATCATATGCGACAGTAGCAGAACGCCATGGAATATATTATACGAAAGAAGCTCTCAGTTTTCTCCTCTCTGAACCATTTGGCGATTCTATGTTGGGACGGATTAAACGCTATTCTCAAGTGTTCTCAATTTTGCTTGAGTTTGATAGTCCCCATAGTTGGTTGCATTCATTGCGTGGTCTTGACCTTTGTCTAGTGATGTGGCGATGGTATGAATCATAATATGGTTTGGCTCATCCTGGAATTATATGGAGTTTCAAGCGGCCCATTCTTAGTGGTAGACTGTCGTGAAGCTGTTTGTGTGTTAGCCCGGTCAGATCCTGCCTCACATGTGTTAAGGGAGCACACAAGAAATGGCCTACAACTTTGTTCTTCAAAGCCAATAGAACCATATTGGTCATCTCAAAATTATGAGAGATTTTCAGCAATAAAATTGTTTGGTTCGTGGATGATACAAATGTGTATCATGTTACACTCCATAAAAATTTTGAGGGAAATCTTGTAGCAGAGTCTATCAATGGGACGATTTTCACTTTCAACCCAAGGACAGGGAAACTATTTTTGAAGGCTATCCATTGGTAAACTAGCTAAATGGGAGACAGTTGAAGAAGCAGTTGCTTTGGTACGTTCATTTCCTATTGAGGAGCAGCCAAAATAGATCATTATAGCTCGTAAGAGAATGCTCGATCCCCTGGAAGTTCACTTGCTTGGTTTTCTAACATTGTCATTAAAGGCAGCGAGCTTCAGTTACCATTACAGAACCACAGATGGTTCTTTTCAACATATATGATGATTGGTTGAGGACTATCTCATCATCCACGGCATTTTCTCATCTTATATTGATCCTTCGTGCCCTTCATGTCAACAATGAGAAAGCAAAATGTTATTGAAACCTGAAAAGACTATTATTATTGAGCCACACCACATTTGGCCAAGACTTAATGATGATCAATGGATGAACATGGAAGTTGCTTTGAGAGGTCTTATTCTCTCTCACTATGCCAAGAAAAAATAATGACAATACATCAGCATTAACCTAGTCAGAAATCTGTGATATTATACCTGGAGTAACTCCCCCCTCTCCAACAAAGGCAACAGGTTGCAAAAATTGAAAAGTAGAGCAGGTTTGTCATCAATAAAGGAGGTCGTATCAGTTGCAGTATGAGTTTAGTGGCAGAAGAAGAAGGGCTACCAGGTTAAAGGGTTCAATTGCAGGTCAGAGTGTAGGCTTCAGTTCAGAGTTGGGAGCCGCCTAATGGATCAGGCACTTGGTCTAGGGGTTCTTTGCTACCTCGCAGGGAGGATAGCATCCCCAGTTGGAGCTAGTTGTTAGCACCTACTTTTGTGCTAAGCATTAGAAGGGGCCCATACCCATGGAGACATGAACAAAATCTCATTCCTTAAACCACATGCCCAATGAGGGTGAAAATCAAATAAATTTCAAGCATTTGCCCCCAAAGCTAAGAAGAAATAAAGATAACAATGCTAAGTAGTGATGGACGGCCCAAATCAGAGAGCTAAGGAGATCCACAGTCCCTATAAATTTGAACTTCTAAAAGAAAATCAAAGCTAAATGCAATTTTATGTGAAGGTATGGGGGTTTTTCCACTGAAAATGACTTTTTTAGTCATCATGTTGCAGCATCTATTTCTGCCAAAACAGATGGAATTTAGGGTAACTGAGAGAGGTTTATCTCCATCACGGGTCCATATGCAATAACCTCTCTCAGAATCTGTACAAGTTTCATGGTTTAAGAGAATCGAAGGGTTTTGCAGAGGGAAAGTTTCCAATTTTTCGTGTTTTCTGTGTAAGTCATCATTTTCAGGAGCAGATCCGGGCCAGCTTGAGAAGAATCTGGGGAAACTGGAAGAGGTTTTTCTTCCAAATGGACCAATATACAAAATTCTCTTTCGGTTTTTACAAAACTATCACCGTTTGGGATAAAAAGCCGTCGCACCAAGGGGCATTTTTCAGCAGTCCGCGGCCAAACTAGTCAAGATTTTGTTGAAACCAACTCTTAAGTTGTTGAATCTCTCTGTATAGGTGTCAAATGTTATTGTAACAACTTCTTATTGAGATAGCTCGACCCTAGGGCCAAATAGATCTATAAATTGAATGTAATAAATGAATAATAGGTTGGAAAATCAAATGGTTGAGGCCTTGGGAGAGCTTTGCTATGTTCTGAAACATTTTCTTGAATAAATTGCAGTGATTGAAGCTCGTTTTAATGGATGAGATTCCTATGTCATTCTCCTCATAGTCTGTTCATCTCTTTCCCCATGTGAATTTGTGTTTCTCTCTTTGTTATTCCATTCTATGTTATTTCCTTCATGCTTGGACCAAGGTAGCAGTTAAGTAGAATTCATAGAGATTATGCTCTGCTTAGCTTATTCCAAGTATTTCACCAAATATATTCTGCTAAATTTGATATAGGATTCATCCTTGTTAGATGCCTTACATTGATGGACTGTTTCTTTTCTCTTCTGTTCCACAAATTAAAAGCTCTTTGACTATGAATGTGTGGCTACCTTGCCTCAGTTTTGACATTTCTAGCAGTAGCATTGTATTTGATTTATGATTTCTGTTTGACTCCATTTTCTCATGTTTTCCTCATGATTTTCTCTCCAAACAATGTTTAAACTATCTTCGTTTCCAGCAGAAATCTGATCTTTTGCATCTGTTTTGACTGAATATCTTGAATATGAATGCTGGTGTGTTTCTTCATTATTGACAATCTTGATGATTTCCAGTATTCTGTGAGTTTATAGAGAGAGCCCTCTCTGTTTGTGTTAGGTCAGAGGCACAGACTAAAAATTGGTTATCAGTTACCCAGGATTACCCTCACCACAACCTAGAGGGTCAATTTTGGTGTTAACACCTAGTGCTCTGATACCATATGTCACATCCCCAAATTTCATAAAAAATTAAGATTTTTCTAAGTAACCTAATTACTACAATTTCTTTGCGGAAGTACAATTGTAACTAAATCACATCTTTATTTCTATTTGAAAATAGGCTTAATTATGGTTTTTGCTAATTATGAATATTATAAATTTAAAAGTGTATTAACGACATTTAGCTGAATACTCAATCCTATGTCTCAAAACATATGTCCTAACCCAAATTTGCGAGTTTAGTAAAATTTACTAAACTCCCAAATACATTTCCATAACCCAAACAACTTGTTTAAAATGAATTTTATTTTACTATAATTTCTATTTTCCTTCAAACACTACTTTGTAACCTAAAAATGCCTAAACCATATATTCCAACACTAATATACATCATTAGTTTCCTTCTTAAAAAGATTAACTTAAACCACTTCTGAATCATACCTTTGACAAAATAAGAGAATATTAAAAGAGTAATATGTTATTTGTTTAAATAAAAGCATGCTTATACAATCCCTACCATTGTTTAAATTTACTGTAAGTGTGAGTAATTTTAGAAACAAAAATTGTCATTCAAGATCAATATGAAGAATTAACTGCAAGTTATACTTTACCATCATATACTCATGTTTTGATATAATGACAAACCAACACAACATTAGAATGCTTAAACAATTAGGTCATGGACCAAAAAGATATTTACAAAAGAAGACAAGTTTTACACATATAAAAGAGGCATCAAAAGGTGGCCATTTTGACATGGTTCACTCACATCTTGGGCTAAGTCCACAAAGGGTTGTTTTGTATATTTTTATTAAATATAAAGTTCAACGGATTACATCCAATAACATGATTGTTGCTTAAGGTCTCTTTCTTCTTTCTCTATGCCTCTAACACATAAAGCTTATATGCATAACACTACATATATAAGTTCCTAATTGGATCTAGAATAAATTCATGGGGTAGATATAACCATGACGAAAAATAAGGCTAGAAAGAAACCTTATTCTCACAAATAACATAAACGATACAAATATATACATGAACCAATATATCATTAAACATCATTAACGTTTTCAAAAGTTACTTACTACAATTTTTTGTTGAGACATAAGTATAATCCTTCATGTCTATGTTTTTAATATATAAATAAAATCTCTTCTAATATATTAATATTTTTTAGCATATCTATAAAATCATTATTACAAAGTTCTTTTAGCTCAAAAATAAAATATTGCTCTTCCACGTATAAAGATAAGATAAGACTATAATTTATGAACTTCTCCAATTTATTCCATAAACACCTTTGGTGAGAACCTAGCCCTTCTAAAATATTGAACTCTAAAGCTTTATCAATACATAATTAGATAAACTCTTTATAAAATATATTGCTTTACTTCCAAAGATACATGAGTTAAGATATTTCTTAGTCCGAATAATGTAGATATTGATAATACATTCAATAAAACTAATTTGAGACTTTAGTAGATAAAATTGATTATATCTAACCCAAATATATCAGAGCCTAAATATATAACTATAACGATCTTACATGGACTAGAATTTCTGTTAGGGATTCTCCTTTAACAAAAAAAAATAGTAGTAGAGTATATACATATTTATTCCTATAAGCCATAACGTTTATATGATAACTTTACACACAAACCTAGATAAGATATGATCACTTCTTACCCAAAATAGTTACAGCAAATATACATATTGAAGTCATTCGAATACTTCATACGCAGAAAACAAGATTTATCCTTGTCATCTAAAAAGTAAATCCAGTGATTTCCTACACCATTGGTAACGTAGGATTTCCACAGTGGTATAGACAGTGTGTAAGATGCGCAAAACCAAGAGACAAGACCACTATCCAGGTTTTATGATCAATATAATAAATAATATATGAAACCGATAAACCAGGTTGTTGCGTGGTGTTGGTAGATAGTGTGTCTAAAAAGTATTTTAACATATCCACTATCCTACGGAAACTCACACGACTGTGTGTAACTAAATCATTATGTAACTACTCAAAACCTAGCCAGAGGTTTGGAATTGAAAGGAAAGAAGGACAGAGTTTAAACAAAGGTATTCAACAGAACAAAAGAAACACTAAATCTAAAAACATAACATAGCCTACTATAGTACAGAACTCGTCCCTTCACGCGACGAGCAGGCTTGTATACTTCTACGTCTCACTACTTCAATACTGCTATCGTTTTCCCATCAGATCGCATCTATTAAATATAAACTTATGCAGAGTTACATGCTCACACATCAAGCATTATGCAGTTCAAACTCACTACGACTTTGGTCTTATAGATCCAGTACCCACGCAATGACAATAGCTTTGGCTGATCAATTAACATTGGTAACAAGTGATATAAAGATATAGATTTAAAGACTTTGATTTACTCGATTAGTAATCACACAGTCTCAATCAATTTGAACTACGAAATGCATATAAGGAGTAACTATCCTTTTGATAACTTTATAAGTTAAAATATAAAGATTTAAAACTAAAAAGCAACGTTCCTCCTTTGCAGAGATCGCTTGAAAAAAATCTCTCAAGAAAGAATTTTAATAGACTATAGCTGAGATCATGTGATGCGATTCTCTCAAGCAAGACTGTTAATTAACTAAAACAAATCTTTGTTGAGTAATGATGCTATCAAACAAAATGTATATCTATCAGGCGACCGCTATAAGCCTAAATCGTCATACCCCTCCCCACAAACTTAATCGAACTCTAAATTAAATGAAGAGGTTAAACAATGTAACCCCAATGAGGTTCGTCCCTTGCTCCTCATCCGAGCGTATGCGCCAGGATCTTTCCCATCTAACCCTCAATCAGGTCTTTAATAAGGTTTTCCCAAAACTCTTCGAGTTTCCCAGTAATGGAAGATCGTGGGTCTCATAAAAGACAGATGGCTTGAAAAGAAATAGCGGTAAGTGGATCGATTGAATTAACGAGGAGACAACCTCCCAGTAAGTTCTCTCCCATCACTATAAGTTATAACTAGCATTCATAAAGTTGCTCCCTCCATAAAAGCTTTTTCTTATATATATGTAAGATATATAAATGTACATAATATTTTAAGAATTACTTTCATAATATCTTAAGATCCTCTTAAAAAAATATATTTCTATTTATAGATTTAGGTGAGTGTCAATTACTCTCTAACATTTTTAAAAGAATTCCCATCTTAAAAAAAATGTGTTAAGACTCTTTTCCTAGCATAGTATTATAAATTTTAACAAGAAATAGATTATTCTATCACCTTTTTTTTTAGGTTTTTACCACGAAGATTTTTAAGAAAAATATCTTGTATGTATATATATGTTTATATGATAGACTACTAGGTATTTATAACTTATTTTCTCGATAGGTTTGATAAGTCCACTATGGATTCATAAAACTAAAATGTATAAGTATTTCTACAATCGCACATTTTAATTCAATAAGTAAAATAATCCATCTTTAATAGTCTCTAGGTAACTTAGGAGAATATTACTAGCTCCTTAAGGTTACTAATATTTATTTGTTGAACCCTATGTATATATATATAATATTTCTCATGAGGTTACCCTTCACTAAAGGTTACTCATACAACTTTTAATTAAACCTTGGTAACAATTACAAAAAATTAGTTTAATAAGATATTGCTTTAATAAATTGTAACTAATTTTTATAATAAAACACCGTATTTTAAAAAAAAAAAAAAAATTAAGATATTCTTTCTGATCATTTAGTTTATGTTTGACTTAAATTAGGTAGGCATTCTTAGGATTTGTATTTTAACGAGTGCTCATTACTAACTACTTTATCCCAATTACCTATAGGTACCAAAAGTGACATAGGTCATCGTCGACCTATCCCTATCCTAGTGCATTTCAAGTGCCTGTCATGTAGTTGCGTCACTACTTCGAGTCACCTAGGTCTACCAACTATGTTTTCAATCTTTAGGAAAAATAAACACCATTACATCCAACATTTACTGGTGGGGCTTTGACGCAAGTCACCCTACGGGATACTTCTTGCTTAACAATACACACGACACAAACCACAATGCTTACACAAATAAAGTATAGAACAAGATGCCAGGATTGGCTTATATTACTTCTCTGAAATTGGTTACAATGTAAAAATAACTGTAAGCAAATAACTAACTACGATCGGCCTTAGCCGTTACAACATAGAAGTAACTGTGTTGTGTTCTCCTTGTGTGTCAACCTCACCCTCTCCTGGTTCACCACGGAACTCTGAGCTATGGTTCGATCTCAACTCTCTGCTCTTCAGAGGGTGTGACTCTTCAAAAATCTCTCGAATCTACTCTCTACTCACTTCTCTCGCCCCTTCTCCTTCTTCCCCTCTTTAGACTGAAGGTCTTTTCTTCCTCAATTACACTTGGCTCGCCAAAACCTGTCACATCGTAGTTCGACCACTTGTCGACTACCTGACATCTTACACCACTCGTCGTCTGTCGACCATTTCCTGTCTATTCTCGACCTCTCACGACATCCGTTGATCTTTCATTCGGTCGCACCCCTACTGTTTCTACCCGACTTGTTGACTTCGACAAGTCAACCTACTCTCTGCACCAGTGGTCATCGGCACTCCCGCTGGTCAACTCCCTTCAGTCGATCAACTTCGACTGATCTACCTAGGCCCCGATGCTCCTGCATCAGACTCCCTAAGTGAAAAAGACTTCGACTGCTCCGTAAGTATTCTGAACTCCTCTTCGGAAATCCATGTCGCTTCCTACAACTCATCATTTGTTCATCGCACCAAGTATTCCTTCATGCGCGATCTATGGGTATGCCCTACTTCACATTCGTCGATTACTTCTGCGATCCCTTCGTTATGTCAGTCTTGAATCTGTACTGTCCAGTCTATACTTGTTCCTTCCTCCTTTCTGCTGCTTGACCCTTCTTTAAATTTCTATAGGTCTGAGATGTTGAATATTGCTGAAATGTTCAAGTCTTCCGGCAATTCCAACACATATGCGTTGTCTGAAATCTTCTTCAGAATCCTACATGGTCATATCTTCTTTAGCTTCAGCTTGTTGTAGGTTCCTATCGGAAATCGCTCCTTCCGCAAATAGGCATAGACTAAGTCCCCTTCTTTGAATGACAATAGCCTCTTTCTCTGGTCGGCTCTCAATTTGTAGGCCGCGTTACTCTTCTCGATGCGCTTTCGCACATTTTCATGAACTTCATGCATATGCTCTGCGAATGATTCTGCATCTTCGCTCTTCCTAGTTTTTGTCGGCAATTCGACCAAATATACCACTACATGTGGACTTCTCCCTTGAACAATCTGGAATGGGTTCAATCCTGTCGAACGATTCACAGAATTGTTATATGCAAACTATGCCTGTGCCAACACATTTTCCCACTGTTTGGGTCTGTCGACCGCTAGACATCTCAGAAGGTTTCCCAAACTTCTGCTTACAACCTCGGTTTGTTCGTCCGTATATGGATGGTGTTCCGAGCTAAACTCTAACTTCATGTCGAGTTTCTTCCATAGGGTTCTCCAGAAATACCCCATGAAATTCATATCCCGATCCGACGTGATACTCTTTGGCAACTGATGCATCCTGACTATTTCCTTAAAGAATAGTACAATGATCCCTGTGGCATCACTTGTTTTCTTACATGGTATCAAATGTGCCATATTTGAAAATCTGTTGACTACAACAAATATTGAGTCGCTTCCCTACTGAGTCCTTGGTAATCCTAACACAAAATCCATGCTAAGATGCTCACATGGGTTCTCTGGTACAAACAATGGTGTATACAACCTCGTATTCTGACTCCTTCCTTTTGCCAACTGGCAAATTTGACATTATCGAACCCATCTTCTGACATCTGTCGACATCCTTGGCCATAAATACTTCTCCTCAACTAGTGCTTTGGTCTTGTCGATCCCAAAGTGCCCTGCTGACCCGCCATTATGAAACTCTCGGATTAGGTTCTCTCTCACTGATTCTCTGGGAATACACAGCTGACTTCGCCTAAATAGATAACCTCCTTGAATGAAATAACTCAAATATGGAGTTTTGTCAATGCTCCAAGGTTCACGACAAGCCTTCCACGCTTTCACAAAATCTTCGTTGGTCTCATACTCCGTCTTTATCGACTCTATTCCTATTGCCTGAATAGTCGCCGTGCCCAGCAGTGCAACTCTCCTGCTCAACGCGTTGGAAACTTTGTTCGACTTGCCTGACCTGTGTCATAACATGAATGTATATCTCTGGAGCAGCTCCACCCATTTGATGTGTCTCTAATCCAACTTCAACTGAGTATTCAAGTACCTCAGTGCTTGGTGATCCGTGTATAACAAAAATTCCTAAGGCAACAAATAATGCCTTCATTTCTTCAATGCTTGTATCATGACAAAAAATTCTTTGTCATAGACCGAATATTTCCACTTTGCTCCATTCAGTTTTTCACTCAAGAATGCAATTGGTCATCCTTTTTGGCTCAACACTGCTCCAATTGTTGTTCCACTTGCATCATAATCGACCTGGAAAACTTTGTCAAAGTCTAGGAGCGCCAACACTAGGCTCTCAGTGACCTTTTCCTTCAATTTATCAAAAGCTTCCTGGGCCTTATCTGTTCACTTGAACTTGCCCTTCCTCATGCATTATGTCAATGGTGCACAAATCCGACTAAATCCCCGAATGAACTTCCAGTAAAAACTAGCAAGTCCATGGAAACTTCTCACGGCAGTCACACTTGTTGGTTCCAACCAATCTACTATTGCCTTCACCTTCTCGGGGTCCATCTCCAACCCCTTACCTGAAATTACAAATCCCAAGTACCCCAATTCCTTCTTCATAAAGAAACACTTTTGCAGGTTGATCATTAGCTTCTCTTCCTGCAATTTCTGTAATACTTGTCGAAAGTGCTCCAAATGTTCTAACTTGGTCCGACTAAAAATCAGAATGTCGTCTAAATAGACTATGACAAACTTTCCTAAGAATGGTTTCAGCACCTCATTCATTAGTTTCATGAATGTACTAGGTGCATTAGTCAATCTGAATGGCATGACTAACCACTCATATAACCCTTCTCTTGTTTTGAATGCTATCTTCCATTCATCTCCTTCTCTAACCCTAATCTGGTGATACCCACTCTTCAGGTCTAATTTCATGAAGTATGTCGCTCCACTCAGGCAATCCATCAAGCCATCCATCCTTGGCAATGGAAATCGATACTTGATCATGATCCTGTTGATGGCTTTGGAATCGGTACACATTCTCCATTCCTCACCCTTCTTTGGTGTCAATACTGCTGGTACTGCACACGGACTCAAACTTTCTCGGATCAATCCCCTGTCCAACAACTCTTGGACCTGCCGGTTGAGCTCCTGTCCCTCTGCTGGACTCATCCTATATGGTGCTTTGTTTGGTAGACTCGACCCTGGAATGAAGTTTATTTGAGGGGATATACTACTTGTCGGCGGCAATCCCGTCGATTTCTCATCAGCCATTATGTCTCGAAACTCTTCAAGCAACTGCTCGACTTCGACTGGAATGTTCTCCTTGTTGGTCGTTCCTTTGACATATGGTCCTTTTTGAATGATTGCAAAACATCTTGACTGTTTCTCTTCCTCTGCGAAGAATTCCTTGGCGGTGCTCATCAACACTCGCTTTTCCCAAAGATTACTCTCGCTGTCCCTACCGTCGGCTGGCTCTTCTCGCCTCGGCTTAAGAGTCCTTTTCATGCCATTCTTCATCACTGTGACTGTGTTAGCTCAACCATCATAGATCATCTTTCGATCATATTTCCATGGTCTCCCTAACAATAGATGGCATGCATCCATGGGAACTACATCACATAGTACATTGTCCTCCAATCCTTCAACTCTGAAGTTGATCAGGAATTGTTTGGTCACCTTAACATGGTGTCCTTTTTGTAACCATGAGATCTTGTAAGGGTGTGGGTGTTCTCGACATTTCAACCTGATCTTGTCGATGACTTCTGTCGACACAAGATTCTCTATACTCCCACCATCAACTATGGTCTTGCAATGCCATTCTCCAATCCACACCTTCGTTCGAAAGATCGCCTTCCATTGTGCTAGTTCCATCGGATCATGTTGATCTCCCTGGATTAAATCTTTTTGAACTGTCAGATTTAGGTTCTTCTTTTTATCACCTCCACTGCTATATGATGTCAATTCTTCCCTCTCGTCGACTTGATCATTCTTTCGACCTATGGGTTTCAACTCTTCTGTAGTATGTAGGTTTTCTGGGCACTCATATGCCTTGTGTCTCGTTCCTTGGCATTTGTAACAGATTATGGCTGGTTTGTTAGCTCCCTTCTTATCAGATGGACCACTTCGACTATACACACATCGACTGCGGTTCTCACGACCATCGCATCGGTTCACTTGCGCTCTTTCTTTTGTCGATGTCCCATCTGTGCATCAATTATCTTCAACACCTTCTTTCTTGTAGCTGCTACCTTGACCCTTCACGGAGACAGTCTTTCCACTCCGGCCAGTCATCCTGCCTCTGGTCACTGCGGACTTCTTCGATAGTTTCTCTTCCTCTTTCAGAGCTAACTGATAGGGTTCTCCGACTGCTCTGAATCTTAACATGCTGAGTTCATCTTGAATATTGTATTTCAAGCCATTTACATATCTGGTGACAGCTTCTTCTCCTTCATCAGTTTGTCCTGATCGAATCGACAATCAGTAGAACTCCTCCGTGTACTCTTTCACGGTCATTTTTTTTTTGTCAAACTTTTTGTAGATTTCGAAACAAGGAAACCATAGAGTCATTTGGCAAGAACTTCCCCTTCAACTTGGCAACCATCCTGTCCCAAGATTTGATTTTCTCCTTGCCTTTCTTGAGTCTGTCAGCCTGTACATTGTCCCACCACAATGAGGCATGGCCCTTCAACCTTAGACATGCAGTCTTAACCCATTTGGGATCCTTGATCTGCTCTATGTCGAAGTATTTCTCCATCTCTCTAAACCAGTCGATCAAGTCTTCTGGGTCCACGCTTCCCGAGTATGTATGCACATCTATCTTTGCCCGACCTCTCATTTCTGTCAGAAGCTTGATGAGTTTTTCCTTTGGTTCTTCTATTGCGGCTTCCTGAGCTTCCACTTCCTCATCGCTATGGTCCATTGCTTCAGGAATGCAACCACGCCTCTGGTTTTCTTTGATCACTGCGACTTCATTTATCAAAGTCCACATCATTCGGATGCATTCGTCGAACATCTCACAATCCACTGTGACGACTGCTGCACCACGCACTCTTTGTCCTCGGACATTAACGCCTCTATGAGCCATTTTCAACCTCCACTAAAAACTCTCACACTTCCAGGTCCTGATACCAACTGATGCAAGTCAGGTTGATATAGTCGTCTTCTTCAACCGGATTCTCTTTCGGGCTCTGATAACAACTGATGCAAGTTAGGTTGGTATAGTCATCTTCTTCAATCGGACTCGCTTCCGGGCTCTAATACCAACTACGCAAGTCAGGTTGGTATAGTCATCTTCTACAACCAGACTCTCTTCTGGGCTTTGATACCAACTGACGCAAGTCAGGTTGGTATAGTCATCTTCTCCAACCAGACTCGCTTCCGGGCTCTGATACCAACCGCTGCAAGTCACCCTATGGGATACTTCTTGCTTAACAATACACACGGCACAAACCACAATGCTTACAAAAACAAGGTGTAGAACAAGATGCCAGGATTGGCTTATATTACTTCACTGAAATTGGTTACAATATAAAAATAACTGTAAGCAAATAAATAACTACGATCGGCCTCAGCCGTTACAACTTAGAAGTAACTGTGGTGTGTTCTCCCTGTGTGTCGACCTCACCCTCTCCTGGTTCACCACAAAACTCTGAGCTATGGTTCGATCTCAACTCTCTACTCTTCGGTCGGTGTGACTCTTCACAACTCTCTTGGCTCTGCTCTCTGCTCGCTGCTCTAGCCCCTTCTCCTTCTGCCCCTCTTTAGACTAAAGGCCTTTTATTCCTCAATTACACTTGGTTTCGCCAAAACATGTCGCATCGTAGTTCAACCACTTGTCTACTACCTGACATCTTATGTCGGTCGTCGTCTGTTGACCATTTCCTATCCATTCTCGACCTCTTGCGACATCCACTGATCTTTCAATCAGCTGTACCCCGACTGTTTCTACCCGACTTGTTGACTTCGACAAGTCAACCTGCTCTCTGCACGAGTGGTCATCGGGACTCTCGTTGGTCGACTCCCTTTGATCGATCAACCTCGACTGATCTGCCAAGGTCTTGATGCTCCTGCATCAGGCCATGGCTTTGACCTCCTCACAAGAAATGATTACAATAAATATTTTCATTTATACAAATTACTTAGGTAAAAAAAATGAGGGGTGTTACATACTCCTCCCCTTAAGGATAAGACCATCCTGGATTTTCAACCGTTTGTCTTTTGCATTCACTCATTGTCTTTTGCTTTGCTTTTGTCTTTATGCTTTGGTCGTCTTCATTTTTGAGATTTTCCGCAAACTCTATTTACTCATAACCTGCAAATTACAAAGATCATACAGGATCTTCCGATGTTCTTTAGTATAACATGAGTACAAAATTTAAAAATAGTAAATGTTCATCATCCTTCCTCTCCTTGAGGAAATATTTTCTTATTCTAGCATTCGTATCATTCATGCATAAGCACATCTCATAGCCTAGTTACAAGACAAATCATTAACACTTTCTTATATCATAAAACATTTCTTTCAACAAAACCTTGTTGATCATCGAATTCTTTTGCACTTCCGCAATTGTGGAGTCTTGCATACAAAAACCTTTATGTATTTCCGCAATCGTGGGGACTTTCCATACATATCCTGATCATATACTTCAGCAATCATGTAGACTTGCGTACATAGCACTCTTTTGTATTTCAGCAATCATGGAGACTTGCATACAAAAACATGAGTCCCTTGCCAACACTTGGCAAGAACGCCATCTGCATACAGTAGAAATATGACAGTCTTATTCTACAACACATCACATAGCTTCCCCTCATTGAATCTCTCAGTGATCACCTGATGCACATGCAGAAATATTGTAGAAGAATTGCCCGCTCAATTCGATGGATATCAAGTTTGACTAGGGCTTTTCGGTCCGTATAACAGGAAAACGAGCTGCCTTCTCTGTTCCACTTCCATGGGGAACATGACCACAATTTAAGGAAGTTGCACCCTGCAACGGATAGTAAATGAGTTCATAATGTTGTCTGCTCTACCTAAGCCCATAGATAATTTCCTTTCCTCTCAAACCTTCTCGTTTGAGTACAGGAACACCTCTTTATGACAAATATTTATTAATTCCCTTTGAGCGATTTAGCCTAACTTATCTGTGTAAGTGGTCTCATAATCCATGTTCCTCTTGGATTATGACATGGGCCGTGATCCAAAATCACCTCCTGAAATGTTAATTTATGAAGGAATCGTCTTTGCTTCAAATGTTCAACAACTAAACACATTAGTTCCATGGTATTACGTGCATGCTCATTCAATTAATTGGTGCATCCCATTCAACTCATCCTGTTGCAATTTCTTCAAGGTTCTTTATGTGAATCTGAAGTTAGGTCTGCTAATAAACAATCCAGGTTAGTATCATAATTTAAACAGTTAGTTGCATACAGATTTATTTGAGACTAATTAATCCCATATTCAGGAGATCACATCAAGGTTAGGATTCTTCTTTTTCCTATAATCACATTTCTACTATTAACAATATCTTTTAGCTTGATGCATGTCGACCTTCATGCCAACCATTAGAAGCAATATTTAGAACCATAATGCATAAGATATTTTTAATCTCCCAGAAATACTGCTTGCAACACTTTTAAGTTTATAATTCTCATAACGATAATAAGTTCTAAAACAAAATACAATTTATGTTAAATAGTCAAAATAACGGTTTCTCATAATAAAAAATAATATTCAAACATGTTAGTCATCACGGAAATTCATTCACGTCTTTACACATAATCTTGTATCCTAGTTCTGTCAAATATATTCTTGCCATCAATAGTCAAGAGTTACTAATACTTAGGCTATGTCTTACACGAGCTTCATACTATTTTATTCACGACGAAAAAAAAAGAAAAGAGTCAACCTGTACTACCAAGACTTGAGTAAAACGATTTGATATCATCAAATTTTATTTTGAGAAATGTACTTAATACACATATAGCAAGAACTTCCTACCAACTCATTAATCAAATAATTTACCGGTTCATACTTTCTAAAGTCTATGAATGTAATATTTTTCAATATAGCTTTTCATGAAACTATCAAAAGAAAAATATCAAAATAAAATGTAGCTATGATAATTGGAAATATTCAAATGACTTCATATAATCTAACAAGCTTACTGCTTGGAGTGTACATTTATATTTTTATCCTAATGAAGCTCATAGGTAGTTTGCTTAATATCCAAAACTAAAAAGTGGGAAATTTAAATGATGTTTCTATGAAATTTTTAATTTAACATAACCGGCATGTTCATAACATTTTTCACAATCTTTTGTTTTGTCAAGGTAATAACCTATTTTGTCTAAATCTTTTGTATCTTTATCTATTGCTCTGACTAGTACTCACCAAATGAAATACAATTATGAATCCACCATTTCATCATAAAAGGTTATGTTACTTCTTAATAAATTTAATCAATCATGATAGATAATACATAAAAACAACATCTATATCGATATATGAATAATTTACACTCTAGTGCAACCTTTGAAACCTTTTGCATATTTTTCTTGTATATCATACTCAAACTAATCGACCTTTATACAAAAGTACATAAATTGGTTTGATATTTTTGTCTATATCCTAGAAGGTTATAGCATTGATTAAGGTATTACATATGCATTCATTATTTATAGATTTGAGAAGGAAAGTACATTGGTTACACACTTGTATCATTCAACTGAGTATTTTCTATCTCTTGTAATTCTCATAGCCCTCTACGCATATACTGAGATCATTTCATTTTAAATGGAATACTTTGGAATTGGATATCACATTCTATGACAATGTTATTCATGAAGTCAAAACTTTACGATAAAGAAAACATACCTTACTCATGATTTTGTAAAGAAAACAATGTTGAAAAGTGCTTATCCTTACTCCTTGTTGGAGACCTTTTAGTTGCACTTAGATGATGTTAACTCATCGTCCATCCCAATCCATGCATCCAAAACCAAACAAAACAAGACGATTTATTAGCTTATCAACATTCATACTTCACATGTTGAGCCCATTAGGCCCGAATATTTAAACCTAGTGCTCTGATACCATATGTCACATCCCCAAATTTCATAAAAATTTAAAATTATTCTAAACAACCTAATTACTACAATTTCTTTGCGGGAGTACAATTGTAACTAAATCACATCTTTATTTCTGTTTGAAAATATGCTTAATTACGGTTTTTATTAATTACGACTATTATCAATTTAAAAGTGTGTTAACGACATTTAGTGGAATACTCAAACCTATCTCTCAAAACATATGTCCTAACCCAAATTTGTGAGTTTTGTAAAATTTACTAAACTCCCAAATATATTTCCATAACCCAAACAACTTCTTTAAAATGAATGTTATTTTACTATAATTTATATTTGCCTTCAAACACTACTTTGTAGCCTAAAAATGTCTAAACCATATATTCCAACACTAATATACATCATTAGTTTCATTCTTAAAAAGTATAACTTAAAGCACTTCTAAATCATACCTTGGACAAAATAAGAGAATATTAAGACAGTAATATGTTATTTGTTTAAATAAAAGCATGTTTATACAATCCCTACCATTGTTTAAATTTACTGTAAGTGTGAGTAATTCTAGAAACAAAAATTACCATTCAAGATCAATATGAAGAATTAACTGCAAGTTATACTTTACCATCATATACTCATGTTTTGATATAATGACAAACCAACACAACATTAGAATGCTTAAACAATTAGGTCATGGACCAAAAAGTTATTTATATATTTAGGTGAGTGTCAATTACTCTCTAACATTTTTAAAAGAATTCCTATCTTAAAAAAAACATATGTGTTAAGACTCTTTTCCTAGCATAGGATTATAAATTTTAACAAGAAATAGATTATTCCCTCGCCTTTTTCTTTTAGGTTTTTACCATGAATATTTTTAAGAAAAATATCTTGTATGTATCTATATGTCTATATGATAGACTACTAGGTATTTATAACTTATTTTCTCGATAGGTCTGATAAGTCCACTCTGGATTCATAAAACTAAAATGTATAAGTATTTCTACAACCACACATTTTAATTCAATAAGTAAAATAATCCATCTTTAATAGTCCTTAGGTAACTTTGGAAAATATTACTAGCTCCTTAAGGTTACTAACATTTATTTGTTGAACCCTATATATATTTTCTCGATAGGTCTGATAAGTCCACTATGGATTCGTAAAACTAAAATGTATAAGTATTTCTACAACCACACATTTTAATTCAATAAGTAAAATAATCCATCTTTAATAGTCTTTAGGTAACTTTGGAAAATATTACTAGCTCCTTAAGGTTACTAACATTTATTTGTTGAACCCTATATATATATATATATATATATAATATTTCTCATGACGTTACCCTTCACTAAAGGTTACTCATACAACTTTTAGTTAAACCTTGGTAATAATTACCAAAATTTAGTTTAATAAGATACTGCTTTAATAAATCCTAACTAATATTTATAAGAAAACACCTCGTTTCTATTAGGTGCATTCTCACTCTGAAAGTAAAAAAAAAAAAATTAACATATTCTTTCCGATCATTTAGTTTATGTTTGACTTAACTTAGGTAGGCATTCTTAGGATTTGTATTTTAACGAGTGGTCATTACTAACTACTTTATCCCAATTACCTATAGGTACCAAAAGTGACATAGGTCATCGTCGACCTATCCCTATCCTAGTGCATTCAAGTGCCCGTCGTGTAGTTGCGTCACCACTTCGAGTGACCTAGGTCTACCAACTATGTTTTCAATCTTCAGGAAAAATAAACACCATTACATCCAACGTTTACTGGTGGGACCTTGGCCTTGACCTCCTCACCAGAAATGATTACAATAACTATTTTCATTTATACAAATTACTTAGGTAAAAAAAATGAGGGGTGTTACATACTCCTCTCCTTAAGGATAACACCATCCTCAGTGTTCAACCGTTTGGCTTTTGCATTCATTCACTGTATTTTGCTTTGCTTGTGTTTTTATACATTGGTCATCTTCATTTTTGAGATTTTCCGCAAAATCTTTTTACTCATAACCTGCACATTACATATATCATACAGGATCTTCCGACGTTCTTTAGTATAACATGAGTACAAAATTTCAAAATCGAAATGTTCATCATCCTTCCTCTTCCTTGAGGAAATATTTTCTTATTCTAGCATTCGCATCATTCATGCATAAGTACAGCTCATAGTCTAGTTACAAGACAAATCATTAAAACTCGCTTATATCATAAAAAATTTCTTTCAACAAAACCTTGTTGATCATCGAAATATTTTGCACTTCTGCAATCGTGGAGTCTTGGATACAAAAACCTTTATGTATTTCTGCAATCGTGGGGACTTGCCATAAATATCCTGCTCATGTACTTTAGCAATCATGTAGACTTGCATACATAGCACTCTTTTGTATTTTAGCAATCATGGAGACTTGCATACAAAAACACAAGTCCCTTGCCAACACTTGGCAAGAACGCTATCTGCATACAGTAGAAATATGACAGTCTTATTCTGCAACTCATCACATAGCTTCCCCTCATCGAATCTCTCAATGATCACCTGATGCACATGAGGAAATATTTCTACATAAATATTGTAGAAGAGCTGCCTACTCAATTCGATGGATATAAAGTTTGCTTAGGACTTTTGGGTCAGTATAACATGAAAATGAGTTGCCTGCTCCATTCCACTTCCATGGGGAATATGACCACAATTTAGGGATGTTGCACCCTGCAACGGCTAGTAAATGAGTTCATAATGAGATAATTTCCTTTCCTCTCAAAACTTCTTGTTTGAGTCCAGGAACACCTCTTTATGACAAAATATTTATTAATTCCCTTTGAGCGATTTAGGTCAACTTATCTGTGTAAGTGGTCTCATAATCCTTGTTCCTCTTGGATTATGACATGGGCCGTGATCCAAAATCACCTCCTGAAATGTTAGTTTATAAAGCAATCTTCTTTGCTTCAAATGTTCAACAACTGAACACATTAGTTCCATGGCATTACATGCATGCTTGTTCAATTAACCGATGCATCGCATTCAATTCATCCTATTGCAATTTATTCAAGGTTCTTTATGTGAATTTGAAGTCAGGTCTGCTAATAAAGAATCCAAGTTAGTATCATAATTTAAACAGTTAGTTTCATATAGATTTATTTGAGACTTATTAATCCCATATTCAGGTGATCACATCAAGGTTAGGATTCTTCTTTTTCCTATAATCACATTTCTACTATTAACAATATCTTTTAGCTTGATGCATGTCGACCTTCATGCCAACCTTTAGAAGCAATATTTAGAACCATAATGCATAAGATATTTTTAATCTCCCAAAAATACTGCTTGCAACACTTTTAAGTTTATAATTCTCATAACGATAATAAGTTCTAAAACAAAATACAATTTATGTTAAATAGTCAAAACAATGGTTTCTCATAATAAAAAATAATATTCAAACACATCAGTCATCACGGAAATTCATTCACGTCTTTACACATAATGTTGTATCCTAGTTCTGTCAAATCTATTCTTGCCATCAATACTCAAGAGTAACTAGTACTTAGGCTATGTCTTACATGAACTTCATACTATTTTATTCACGATGAAAAAAAAAAGAAAAGAGTCAACCTATACTAGCAAGACTTGAGTAAAACGATTTGATATCATCAAATTTTATTTTGAGAAATGTACTTAATAAAAATATAGAAAGAACTTCCTACCAACTAATTAATCAAATAATTTACCGGTTCATACTTTCTAAAGTCTATGAATGCAATATTTTTCAATATAGCTTTTCATGAAACTATCAAAATAAAAATATCAAAATAAAATGTAGCTATGATAATTGGAGATATTCAAATGACTTCATATAATCTAACAAGCTTACTACTTGGAGTGTACATTTATACTTTTATCCTAATGAAGCTCATAGGCAGTGTGCTTAATATCCAAAACTAAAAAGTGGGAAATTTAAATGATGTTTCTATGAAATTTTTAATTTAACATAAGCGGCATGTTCGTAACATTTTTCACAATCTTTTGTTTTGTCAAGGTAATAACCTATTTTGTCTAAATCTTCTGTATCTTTATCTATTGCTCTGACTAGTACTCACCAAATGACATACAATTATGAACCCACCATTTCATCATAAAAGGTTATGTTACTTCTTAATAAATTTAATCAATCATGATAGATAATACATAAAAACAACATCTATATCGATATATGAATAATTTACACTCTAGTGCAACCTTTGAAACCTTTCGTGTGTTTTTCTTGTATATCATACTCAAACTAATCGACCTTTATACAAAAGTACATAAATTAGTTTGATATTTTTGTCTATATCCTAGAAGGTTATAACATTGATTAAGGTATTACATATGCGTTCATTATTTATAGATTTGAGAAGGAAAGTACATTGGTTACACACTTGTATCATTCAACTGAGTATTTTCTATCTCATGTAATTCTCATAGCCCTCTATGCATATACTGAGATCATTTCATTTTAAATGGAATAATTTGCAATTGGATATCACATTCTATGACAATGCTATTCATGAAGTCAAAACTTTACGATAAAGAAAACATACCTTACTCATGATTTTGTAAAGAAAACAATGTTGAAAAATGCTTATCCTTACTCCTTGTTGGAGACCTAGAAGTTGCACTTAGATGATGTTAACTCGTCGTCCATCCCAATCCATGCATCTAAAACCAAACGAAACAAGACAACTTGATTTATTAGCTTATCAACATTCATACTTCACATGCTGAGCCCATTAGGCCCAAGTATTTAAACCTAATGCTCTGATACCATATGTCACATCCCCAAATTTCATGAAAATTTAAAATTTTTCTAAACAAGCTAATTACTACAATTTCTTTGTGGAAGTACAATTGTAACTAAATTACATCTTTATTTCTATTTGAAAATATGCTTAATTACGATTTTTACTAATTACGACTATTATAAATTTAAAAGTGTGTTAACGAAATTCAACGGAATACTCAATCCTATGTCTCAAAACATATGTCCTAACCCAAATGTGTGAGTTTACTAAAATTTACTAAACTCCCAAATACATTTCCATAACCCAAACAAGTTCTTTAAAATGAATGTTATTTTACTATAATTTCTATTTGCTTTCAAACACTACTTTGTAAAATAAAAATGCCTAAACCATATATTCCAACACTAATATACATCATTAGTTTCCTTCTTAAAAAGATTAACTTAAACCACTTGTACACAATTTCTGTCCTGAAGATGAATCCAGCTGAGGATTTGAAATGTCGACGCATATAAAATGCCGACCGTGGAATATCCAACAACCCACTCAAAATATGTTATTTGTTTAAATAAAAGCATGTTTATACAATCCCTACCATTGTTTAAATTTACTGTAAGTGTGAGTAATTCTAAAAAGAAAAATTGCCATTCAAGATCAATATGAAGAATTAACTGCAAGTTATACTTTACCGTCATATACTCATGTTTTGATATAACGACAAACCAAGACAACATTAGAATGCTTAAACAATTAGGTCATGGACCAAAAAGTTATTTACAAAAGAAGACAAGTTTTACACATATAAAAGACGCATCAAAAGAAGGCCATTTTGACATGATTCACCCGCATCTTGGGCTACGTCCACAAAGAGTTGTTTTGTATCTTTTTATTAAATATCAAGGTCAAAGGATTATATCCAACAACATGATTGTTGCTTAAGGTCTCTTTCTTCTTTCTCTACGCCTCTAAAACTTAGAGCTTATATGCATAACACTACATATATAAGTTCCTAATTGGATCCAGAAGAACTTCATGGGGTAGATATAACCATGACAAAAAATAAGGCTAGAAATAAACCTTATTCTCACAAATAACATAAAGGTTACAAATAATATACATGAACCAATGTATCATTAAACATCATTAACGTTTTCAAAAGTTACCTACAACAATTTTTTTGTTGAGACATAAGTATAATCCTTCATGTCTATGTTTTTAATATATTAATAAAATCTCTTCTAATATATGAATATTTTTTAGCATATCTATAAAATCATTATTACAAAGTTCTTTTAGCTCAAAAATAAAATATTGCTCTTCGACGTATAAAGGTAAGACTATAATTTATGAACTTCACCAATTTATTCCATAAACACCTTTGGTGAGAACCTAGACCTTCTAAAATATTGAACTCTATAGCTTTATCAATACATAATTAGATAAACTCTTTATAAAATATATTACTTTACTTCCAAAGATACATGACTTAAGATATTTCTTAGTCCCAATAATGTAGATATTGATAATACATTCAATAAAACTAATTTTAGCCTTTAATAGATAAAAGTATTATATCTAACCCAAATATATCATAGCCTAAATATATAACTACAAGGATCTTACACGGACTAGAATTTCTATTAGCGATTCTCCTTTAACAAAAAAAATAGTAGTCGAGTATATACATATTTATTCCTATAAGCCATAACATTTATATGATAACTTTACACACAAACCTAGATAAGATATGATCGCTTCTTACCCAAAATAGTGACAACAAATATACATATTAAAGTCGTTCGTATAATTCATACGTAGAAAACAAGATTTATCCTTGTCATTTAAAAAGTAAATCCAGTGATTTCCTACAGCATTGCTAACGTAGGATTTCCGCAGTGGTATAGACAGTGTGTATGATGTGCAAAACCAAGAGACAACACCACTATCCAGGTTTTATGATCAATATAATAAATAATATATGAAACCGATAAACCAGGTTGTTGCGTGGTGTTGGTAGATAGTGTGTCTAAAACGTATTTTAACATATCCACTATCCTATGAAAATTCACATGACTGTGTGTAACTCAATCATTATGTAACAACTCAAAACCTAGCTAGAGGTTTGGAATCGAAAGGAAAGAAGAACATAGTTTAAACAAAGGTATTCAACAGAACAAAAGAAACACTAAATCTAAAAACATAACATAGCCTACTATAGTACAAAACTCGCCCCTTCACCCGACGAGCAGGGTTGCATACTTCTATGGCTCACTACTTCAATACTGCTATCATTTTCCCATCAGATCGCATCTATTAAATATAAACTTATGCAGAGTTACACGCTCACGCATCAAGCGTTATGCAGTTCAAACTCACTACAACTTTGGTCTTATAGATCCAGTACCCACGCAATGACAATAGCTTTGGCTGATCAATTAAATTGGTAATAAGTGATATAAAGATATAGATTTACAGACTTTGATTTACTCGATTAGTAATCACACAGTCTCAATCAATTAGGGCTACGAAATGCATATAAGTAATAACTATCCTTTTGATAACTTTATAAGTTAAAATATAAGGATTTAAAACTAAAAAGCAACATTCCTCCTTTGTAGAGATCGCTTGAAAAAAATATCTCAAGAAAGAATCTTAATAGACTATAGTTGAGATCATGTGATGCGATTCTCTCAAGCAGGACTGTTAATTAACTAAAACAAATCTTTGTTGAGTAATGATGCTATCAAACAAAATATATGAAGTTCACTCACCTGGGCGAAAACTCTGTCGAAAACATGCAGGAATCCTCTCCTCGCTATCTGTCAGGCGATCACTGTATGCCTAAATTGTCATACCCCTCCGGCCCTCCCCACAAAACTTAATCGAACTCTAAATTAAATGCAGAGGTTAAACAATGTAACCCCAATGAGGTTTGCCCCTTGCTCCTCGTCCGAGCGTATGCGCCAGGATCTTTCCCATCTAACCCTCAATCGGGTCTTTAATAAGGTTTTCCCAAAACTCTTCGAGCTTCTCAGTAGTGGAAGATCGTGGGTCTCCTAAAAGACAGATGGCTTGAAAAGAAATGAAAACGTGATGGCGGTAGGTAGGATTTTTCATGCCGAATTACCTGGTGGTAAGTGGATCGATTGAATTAATGAGGAGACAACCTCCCAGTAAGTTCTCTCCCATCACTATAAGTTATAACTAGCATTCATAAAGTTGCTCCATCCATAAAAGCGTTTTCTTATATGTATGTAATATATATATATACATAATCTTTTAAGAATTACTTTCATAATATCTTAAGATCCTCTTAAAAAATATATATTTATATCTCTATATTTAGGTGAGTGTCAATTACTCTCTAACATTTTAAAAAGAATTCCTATCTTAAAAAAAACATGTGTTAAAGACTCTTTTCCTAGCATAGTATTATAAATTTTAACAAGAAATAGATTATTCCATCACCTTTTTTTTTCTAGGTTTTTACCACGAATATTTTTAAGAAAAATATCTTGTATGTATCTATATGTCTATATGATAGACTACTAGGTATTTATAACTTATTTTCTCGATAGGTTTGATAAGTCCACTATGGATTCATAAAACTAAAATGTACAAGTATTTCTACAACCGCACTTTTTAATTCAATAAGTAAAATAATCCATCTTTAATAGTCTTCAGGTAACTTTGGAAAAGATTACTAGCTCCTTAAGGTTACTAACATTTATTTTTTGAACCATATATATATATATATATATAATATTTCTCATGAGGTTACCCTTCACTAAAGGTTAATCATACATATTTTAATTAAACCTTAGTAACAATTACCAAATTTAGTTTAATAAGATACTACTTTAATAAATCTTAACTAATCTTTATAATAAAACACCCCGTTTCTATTAGGTGCATTCTCACTCTGAAAGTTAAAAAAAATTAATTAAGATATTATTTCCGATCATTTAGTTTATGTTTGACTTAACTTAGGTAGGCATTCTTAGGATTTGTATTTTAACAAGTGGTCATTACTAACTACTTTATCCCAATTACCTATAGGTACCAAAAGTGACATAGGTCATCGTCGACCTATCCCTATCCTAGTGCATTTCAAGTGCCCAATGTGTAGTTGTGTCACCACTTCGAGTGACCTAGGTCTACCAACTATTTTTTCAATCTTTAGGAAAAATAAACACCATTACATCCAACGTTTACTGGTGGGACCTTGGCCTTGACCTCCTCACTAGAAATGATTACAATAAATATTTTCATTTATACAAATTACTTAGGTAAAAAAAATGAGGGGTGTTACAACAGATAGAATCTGCCCTTGAATGTTATAACCTCTCCGCAAATGAAGAAGATGAGGGGGAGAACGATGAGGAGGATCCACGCAATATCAATATACCCGAATCAAAGGGAGTGCGTGATGTGGAGGGACCTTCATTAGAAATTCCAGATATGAGTGGACCTGTTAAGACAATAAAAGTTAACATTGGCACAAGTGAAGAGCTGAAGTTCGCATCCATTGGAGACTACTGGGATGATGCAACGATTGCACGGATCACATACCTTCTACATGAGTATCAGGATCTGTTTTTTATGAAGTTCATCGAAATGAAAGGCATTTTGGGCGGCTTGGGGGTTTTGAAGATACCTCTCAAGCCAAGTGCGAACCCCATAAAGCAAATACCTTTCAGAATGAATCCCAGATATAAAGAGAGAGTGAAGGAAGAAATTGATAAGATGCTCGATACAGGAATCATTGAGCCAGTGGAAGAATCAGAATGGATAAGCCCTATGGTTATCTAAGATAAAAATACTAAAGGTGAGATCAAAATCTGCGTAGATCTGAGGAAGCTGAATGATGCATTGTTACATGACCCATTTCCTACTCCATTTACAAATGAAGTATTAATTGATGTGGGAGGAAATGAGGCCTACTCATTCACTGATGGATTCTCTGGATACCATTAGATCCGAATTGATCAAGCAGATAGACATAAGACCACATTTTCTACTGAATGGGGATCATATCGGTATACAGTAATGCCATTTGGATTGAACTGCTATATTTTCCAGAGTTGTTGTGGCTGCATTCAAGGACTTCATCCATAAGTTCTTAGAAGTCTATTTTGATGATTGGACTGTCTTTGGTTTACTGAAGATCCACTTCGAAAATCTCAGAATGATGTTAGGTAATTGTAGACAACATCAAATCTCTTTGAATTTAAAGAAATGTATATTCTGTGTGCCCTATGGAATCCTACTAGGACACATTGTGTGCAAACAAGGTTTGATGGTTGATCTTGCAAAGATTGCAGTGATTGTGAATCTACCTACACCAAACTTAGTAAAGCAACTTTGCATGACATTGGGACATACAGGATATTACAGAAAGTTCATCAAGGGTTATGCACAGATAACCGTGTCGATGGAGAAACTTTTGAAGAAAGAAGCGTAGTTCATATGTAATGCAAAATGCAAGAAAGTACTAGGTACACTGAAGGAGAAAATGGTAACTACACCCATCCTAGTTTTTCTGGATTGGGATAAGTCATTTCATGTACATGTTGATGCTTCATCTATAGCATTGCGCATTGTACTTGCTCATCCAGGTGAAGGGGGAATTGATCACGCCTTTTCATTTTTGAGCAAAAACCTATCTTCAGTTGAAGAGAACTACACAACCACAGAACTAGAAGGTTTAGCTATGGTCTACGTACTGCAGAAATTCATGCACTATTTGCTGGGTGTGCACTTATCCATGTACAGTGACCATTCAACACTGAAGTACTTGTTCAATAAGCTAGTGTTAAGGGGGAGAATCTGTAGATGGTTACTAGTCTTTCAGGAGTATGACTTTGAAATTATTTTTAAACTAGGTAGACTGAACCTAGGACCTAAACATCTCTCAAGGATTGAGACAGGTGAAGAACCCACCAATATTGAAGACAATCTTCCTGACGCACAGTTATTCGCCATATAGATCGCAGATGAGTATTGGCATCGACAGAGTTTACTATGTAGTAGAAGAAGCACTCGGTAGTTAAGTAAACATACTTCACCATCATTGCGGGACAGTTATACAAGTTAGGACCAGATGAAGTGATATGCAGATGTGTGTTGGAGCATGAAACCGTTTATATTGGCTTATGCACATTCAGGTGTATCAGGAGGTCACTACACAGGAAGACCTACTACGCAGATTATATTAAGAGCAGGGCTATGGTGGCCTACGATCCATAAATATTCAAAAGAACATTGCCAAAGTTGTGATGTTTGTCAGGGGACAAGAAGGTCATCGCAAAGAGATGAAATGTCATTGAAACCACAATTAACTCTACAAGCATTTGACAAGTCAACCATTGCTTTCGTGGGACCTATTAACCCACCGGGAAGGAGGACTGGTGCAAGATATATAATCACTACTACTGATTATCTCACCAGATGGGAAGAAGGAAAACCAATAAAGGATTGTAGCTTAATTACTGCCATGCAGTTCATTTTTTAGAACATCCTTACCAAATTTGCATGCCCGAAAATTTTAATGAGTGATCAAGGAACTCACTTTTTGAATAGAACTATTGAAGCCCTCATTGAAGAGTTCCACATTTACCATCAGAGGAGTACACCATATCATCCACAAACTAATGGAACTATTGAAGCTTTCAAAAAGGTATTGGAAAATGCATTGACAAAGGTATGCAATGTAAATAGGGATGACTGGGATCTGCACATTCCAGTTGTATTATGAGCATACAGAACCCCTTGTAAGAAGTTGACTGGACATACACATTTCAGGTTGGCCTATATACAGGAAGCAATAATACCTATAGAGTATATTCAACCTAGCTTAAGAATAGTTGCATTCACAGGCATGGAAGATCACGAAACACTAGAGGAAAGGATTCTACACTTGCTTGGTTTGGAGGAAGATCACTTCATCACAGGATTTCACCAGAAAATGCAGAAATACAGAGAAAAAACATGGCATGATCACCACATTAAGAACATATCCTTTCAGGTAGGTGACCTAGTCCTCTCTATATGATAGTAATTTTATGAAATTTCCAAGAAAATTTAAAATGCATTGGCTAGGGCCATATACTGTTATGCATGTTACTAATGGTGGCGCAGTTCAGTTACCCACATTAGCTGGAGAAAAATTACCAGGTATCGTCAATGGAATTAGATTGAAACCCTATCAAGATAGTCCTACTTCGCAGAACCCTCAGTGATCAGAAGAGAAGCAAACTTCTAAGTGTCAAGTACAGTTGAAATTGGGCACTAGAAAGTTGGCAGAGACTGTACATAGTTTTGGTCCAATAAGCAAAGTTCGATGGAAAGGATACATGTATCGTGCAACACTAGTAGAGAAGTGAAGATGCGCTAAAAAAAAAGAAAGAAAAGAAAAGAAGAAGCATGCAGTACGAAGCTCAAATTGTAGCTGGACAGATCAAACGGAACAGGAAAAGAGGCAAAGCTCAGTAGCAAGAAATCCAACACCAAGAAGTAACTGCCCTAGGAGGAGTGACAACCCATTGTGCAGTTCAATGCAACACTCAAAGAAACTAGCTGTTAAAATGTCGGTGAGAAAACTAGTCATTATACAGTGATTTTGTTGACGACCACTTAAGCATTTAATGCGAAATTATCCATTCTTAAGCATTTAATGAAGGAAAGGACCAAAATCTTCATCGGATTTGGCCAACGGATAGGCCATTTAATTCTTAACTAGCCATTTATGGGCGCCGCTAAGCTCAACTGCGCCTATAAATACCGCTAAGACTAGCCTCATGGGCGTTACGGAAACTTTGAAATTTTTCTATGAGCCATCGATTTAATCTGTTTACAGTAAGCACTAAGCTATCCCGTGAGTCTACTGAGAAAATCCAGTGAATGTTCAATGATTCTACACTTGAGCAAGACTCCACAGTTGAGCAGGTTGTGAGGGTGTTTAAGCAAACAGGGCTTGAAGGGTCGATGAGAACCCCTCCTAAGAAGGTTGTCACAGAGCAAGGACAAGGTTCATGCCGTTCGCCATGACATTCCACCATTATACAAAGAATAGGTAAGGAACCAGTAGTTGAGAAGACAAAACCGAAGATGATGGGATCCAAGCTGCCAGAATCTATGCCCATCGATAAAGAAATCCCGTTAACTCTGACCGCGGAGTATATCTCTCTGCGTGCACAGGATGCACTAGCCTTCAAGCTTACCAGAAATGCCAAGTTCGAAATCCCATTTCTGCCAATATCCAGTCATGTGAAGCCAAGAGAGAACCTGTTGGGTAAGCTAGCAGAATGCAAGTTTGAAGACTACAACTTGCTTTAATAGCGAAAGGATCCAGATGGTCTGAAGTACCCACAATTTCTGCCAGATAGATATATGTGCTGGAAGATGGATGTGAAGAAAAATCATGTGCTAGTAGTACAGTGTTGGTTGTCTGAAGTAGTAGAATTAGGGTTGTTAAACCTTTTATGGCTCCCGCACTTCGACAGAAGTCCAGAACTGAATGTGGTGGTGCGCACACTTATATCGAGCACACACTAAGGCTACCTTTGGATGGATAGAAACCTCGATTTGAACATCGACCTAATCCATCGGATCATGGGGTTAAGTAAGCGAGGCAAGGACCCTAAGAAGTACTTTTCCAGTAAAGCGAGGGATAAGGAGATTGTCCTCGAGATGAAAGAAACATATAGCATCCCGAAAGGAAAAAGAGGTTTCATCAGGGACGATATAAACAATCATGCTATGTGGTTCATAGCACAACTACTAGCAGGAAAAAATTTGCAGAAGGAAAGACCTATAGAAGTACCAGCCGACGCAGTGCTCCTTGGGGCGAAGGCCGCACCGAGCGGAAGATTTAACTGGTGAAAATATCTGCTGAATGAGTTCCTCAAAGATGTCCGCGACACACAGATCAATGGTGGTACCTTTTATTATAGCTGGTTGATGGTACTGATCACATTTATTGGTTGGAAGGAATTAAGGCACTATGTTGGCCTCTTATCCCAAAGCAACGATTGTAGAGGGCCTAGATATGCGAACCTTTGGGAAAATTCGATACAAGAAAGATAACGCACCACCAACAAAGTCCTATTCACGTACTATGAACAGTTGCACGATGTCATCATCCACACACCGCACATCTCCAAGGAGGTAAGTTCTAAGTACATTCACACTTTAAATTTTAAGGCTGACATGCATTATATATATATTTCAGGAAAGGCACAGAAAAAAAATATGGAATGGTTCCTAGGGAACTATCACTTGGATGAAGTAGGTATTGAATTTCTCATGAAAGAATGGATCGATGAATGGAAGGTTGAAGGACCAATGGTCATCGATTATGATTCAGAGGAAAGTGCCCCAGAGAGAACAATGATTGTTGAAGAATCACCATCAGGAAAAAGAAAGAAACCAGAAGCATTGTACAGGAAAAGTTACAAAAAAAGAAGCAGAAATCCTCAAAGGGCCAATAGGACATGAATCTACATGATGACGAGTATGGGATGATCTCGTCTACGGTCAACACGCATCTAGAAGACATGCTGGCCTTCAAAGACACTAAGAACGAGGAGATTCAAGCGAGCCTACAAGAGAATCTCACCACTCTGCCAAGCTTAATGACAAAGTTTGAACAAGTCTAGCACGACTTGGCTTGGGAGTCTGAATTAGAAGGGAAATTAGGTGGAACATCACAACCAAAGAAAATGCCCTTAGATTTGACCATGGCATCGAGACCGCGCATCGTCTGACTAGACCCGCTAAGTGTAATTTTACCTAATGAATTAATGGCGGGCACGCAGAGAGTAGAACATGTGGACATCGACATTGCGATGTTGGCGCTAAAGGGCCTACACAATCTGCATCTGCAGGTTGTGGAGGAAGACAAAAGCGACCTGTCAGTTAGAGTGGCAGAAAACAGTTAGAAGCTAAGACACGAGATTGAAAACGACAAGCAAGCCAGAGGGATCAAAAGTGACACACCACGATGCATTACAACCGTTTCATGAAGGCTGCGACTTTCAAAAGGGCGTGTGAGCTGCGAGTGGTTCAGCAGAATGACTAGAAGCTTGTGGAGTAGCTATCGACTGCGACAGGCTGAGTCGGCGGGTAACCACGGTAGTTTTGAGTAACCTTAGTGTTTTGGACCACTTGATTGGAAAGATGTGACCTAAGGGCACAATCTATAAAAGGGAACATTTTGGAAGGGAAAGGGTTAATTGTTAATATTCTAAGTGTTGAGAAGTGAATGCTTTGTGTTGATCTCTGTTAAGAGAAGATTGTAAAAAGGCTCTGCAGCTGCGTGCGCAGAGACCTACTGAAGGGATAAGAGAGTCTGTAGCTGAGTGCGCAGACAAGAACTATTGTACCCTTCCCTTTGATAATATACCAATAGTTCCTGTGGACATAGCTCCCATCCTGGGGGTGAAACACGTTAAATTCTGTGTTATGTGATTGATTGTGCATTGCATCTGTGTATTTGCTTATGATGAATGGTTAAGATCTTGTTTATGAGTTCATGTGTTCTTGCTTTTATATGTATTCACGATAAGGATAATGATGGGGATAATATGTTAAGTATCGACATATGTGAATGAATGTTCAATGCACAAGTATTTCTATGTTAGCTAAATGCATAAGTTGATCGGGTAAACACTTAAACTAGAGAAGTTTGTATTGTGTGAATCTCAAAGCGCAGCACGAGAAGTGCGAAGTGCATTGTAGTCCATTATATGGTATAATTTCATAAGATAAGTAACCTAAGGCAGTTGTAGAATGACTAAGAAACACTAAGCAAGAGTCGTTGAAGTTGGTCAAGTCCGGAGGATGAATTGTAGTCTTAGTTGCACTGTCCCATTGGCGAAGGGCCATTTCCGAGACGCCCAGTTCCTTTGATGCACTAACGTATAAGTATTAATTGTGAAGTAGGTGAAATTTGCACAGTCCCTAGTCTGTAGCGCGAGTCCTGTAGTGCCCTGCTCACTATTCTGTTGAAGCGCGCATCACCCGGTTGTGGAAACTTGATTCCGCTGCCTCCCCATCAACTTCACCTCGGGTGAGACCTCAATCTATTTGCAGACAGTTGCCGAAATGGCTTGTAAAAAGGGGTTTTTTTTGGTTCCTCGAACCGTGCAGAACCTGGGTCTTTCTAGAAAACCTCAAGAATAGTTTATACAACCAACAAGGACGCTGCTTAGTATGCTAGGGAGAATAATTCCTGCTGTGTGAGCACTCTGTGTTAGCCAAGATAGTTCCATAAATTTAACAGAGAATTGGAACTGAGGTTGGTTTCTCTTATTCTTTGCATGCATGAATCTAGCTCGGGGGTGATTGAGGGCAGACATTTGTAGCCACGCCTACTCTACGGTTAGGTGGAACGTGGTTGTTACTACATTCGGATCACATTTTTCAAGGTTTTCTGTTGTGTTGATTATTGCAGCTCGTAAAAGTCTTTATATGTTTATGTTTTATTTAGTAAATTATCAAGATGGATTCTGGAATGTTAAGTCTCACTTATAGCGTGATTTACTACTTATATAGTGATAGTATGAAATATAAAAGATAGATGCAGCTGATTTGTATATATATATCTGGTAGAATTCCTAATTTGTTTAGAAAAAACCAGAACATAATGCACTATGCTTAGTCAGATGAAAAACCGAGCATTGAAATTCTTGCATTGTAGAAATTTATAGTTATCGACAGAACTTAAGATAATTTGGTATTTACTTTTCTCACTAGCATGAGCTGTCGCCAGTTTGTTTTAATCTACTTTCGAAAAGAGCGGATCTATATTGTTTTCCATTGTTCCTATTTTGAAAATGATTGTTCTGAAATTAATAAACTTTATTGAAATCGAACCATGGATAAAGATGGATCTTGAGCTAGTTGTGTGCGGAAGATTTCATAGATAAATGTATAAGTTTATAATTTGTGGATCTAAGTGAACGAACTCATGGACCTAGTAGACTCTGGATTAATACTTATTAAAAGGGGTTTATATGGGCAGGGTTTTAATAGTTAAAACCTACGAATGTTTATTGGAACTTGAACCCATGGATCGAACCTTGGATCCTGGAATTAATTATTTTCAATTTTCAAAAACACAATTGTAATGGTTAAAATCTATCAAATGTTAAACTGATAAGATTAGTTCCCAGAATCATTTTGATTCTCTTCTAAATATTTATGTGTTGTATAAACAAGAGATAATCTTATCTATACTAGTAAAAATTACATGTATTTAAGTTGAAAACTGGAAAAGTCGCAGGATCAGGGTTGGATCGTGGGCCATTATGTTTCTGGAAAATGTATTTGTTTTACACACCGATCATTTTGACCTTTCATACAATCGAGGCCAAAAGCTTTTTTGATTTAACTAAGTCTTGGAGGTACAAGAAAATCAAGATATCTTTTATATGTAAGTGTAACTGACAATGAATTATTCTTGTTTGTATGCACATTAACTAGAGGACAACACGACTTATATTGGCACGAGTTTTGTATGTTAACCAGAAAAAAATATATAAAAGATCAGAAATAGCATGAACATGAATTATTTTTTCTAAGCGTCTTTTTACAAAACACAATTGGGGAGCTAGCCGCTTAGGCAAAATGCCGACAGAATTCATTCGGCCGTCTCAGGAACAGCGACACCTTCTCTGTTCTTTCCTTTTCAGATAAAATTTCTTTACAGATAACTGAACGATTTAAAAAAATAGAGATGGGTCGTAAAACCCTAATTTTCCAAATGTTTTGCAAAAGAAGAGCAGCAAGCTTACGGTTATACAGTGCTTCCGAAATAGTCAGCATTTAATTATTATAGTTCAAAAAAAAAACTTTAAAGGTTGGGTCGGCCAGTTTGCTAGTCTACAGCAACGATGGGTATCCCATATCATTACAAACATATCTAAAACGTAACCCAAGTGTTACGGTTGAACAATGGTGACCTACCATGGCACATGATGCCAGGTGAACCCTCAAGGCGAGTTAAGTACCCGTCTTTTGCCCGCCCGAAAAACCATGAGAAGGCACAGCCTTTCCTCGCAAACCCCAGTGAAGGTCTATACATTCCCGGGTCCTTCTAACCAGCAAGAGAACAGACTCTAGTAGGTATATTTCTCACCCGATGATTGGAGGCAGCTTGTACGCGGTGTTGAAAGCTTCGATTTGTAACCTGCCAATGCCGACGAGTTGTGTTAGTCTCTGAGGAGATGTCTAAAAAAGGATAATTAACAAAAATATTACAGTATAAATGTAAGAGTGCTCATAGTCATCTTACTGTGAATATGGTTTGAATTCAAAGGTCCTTCAAAGATCGGGGTTGCGCTGCTGCATTTAAGAAAGTCTCGAAGCTTTGAGATGAGTTTCAAATCACGAATCTCACCTTTACTGTAACTTCATCGTCTGTCTAGACTAGTTTTATTTCATCAACTACCGTAGAAACAACGCAGGCCCTATAGGCCGCAACTCTCTCTGTCTTTTTGGGTTAAAATGAAAGTTGTAACCCTGTTTCACGCCTTAACCTTTCACCAGAAATTTCGACTTAAGAGTGTACCATCAACGTTGAATACAAGTGACCGCTAGTAAAGAGAAGAGCCCTTTTGCAGAGCCAAAGGGAAAGTAAGTACAAAAGTCTGTCAGTACGATTTTTTTTAATAAAACCATCTAACCAACAGGTGGTGACTCACACCAGGTCTTCACGTGTCTGAGCATGGTTTCGTAACAAGCTATAATGTTAAATCTTCCTTGCTGTAGACAGAACCTTTGAGTGCATTTTAGTGTTTATGGTTTAGTTTCCTTTCTAGAATTTTCGATATCCAGCCAAGAAGTGAAATCTTTCAACAGATACAATATATAAAGATGCAAAGAAAGAAATACTATTTTGTTAAGAAAATATATATATATATTTTATGGGTATTTCACATGTTAGCTTAGCATTAGTGTGAAGCCTTGACTGTGAAGAGAACCTATTCATCCCTCCTTAGTGGATTTACAACCCTCCTTGGGGTGATCTCTCGGCTAAAAGAGTATAGACTATACAAAGACCTATGGTTTGGTCTAGAATGTTGCTCCTTGTGATGACTACTTGTGATGTTAAATGATTCTAATTCCCTATGTGATGACTACTTGTTATATTCAATTTATTTGAATGAATGATTACATGAATATGATCAGTAGAAAGATTATGTATGAGCTTGAGTATGAGGCAAAGTCATGTTTGATTGTTTCACCTACACTTTTAGATGGACTGCATAGAATCAACTGGACTTGGGGAAGGAATTAGATAGCCCTTGTTGTGTTTCATGACCCTCTGTGGGTCTGGTGAAGGGAGAAGCCATGGCAGAGGGCAAGCAGATCACCTTGTAGAAGGGTAAAGAAGCATTGAGTGATTTGAGCTATGCTTGAGTTGGAAAAATGACAAAGTCAATGTCCTCAAATGTAATAAGGGATTATACCAGTGCATAGGTCTATCCAATAGATTTCTCACGATACTACACTTGTCCACTTTGGTCTAAGGATGAAGAAGTTATCATCCTGAGAAGTTCGCAGGTGCAGGAGTATGTTGTTCCGACTTTCCGAATCCGCAATGCAGATTGCGAATTGCAGAGGACAAGGACCGACCTTTGGAGTTGTGTGGCTAGACTTCCAAATTTCCAAATCCATAAGGCAGATTGCAGATTGCGGAAGTTAGAAGGGTGATTTCCACAGGGTTGGCATTGGATTTCCTACTTTGTGCATTCACAAAGTGGATTGCGGAAGTCAGAAGGACGATTTCCATTGGGTTCGCGCATTGGATTTCCGACTTTCCGCATCCGCAACGCAGATTGCGGAATTCAGAAGGGTGATTGACACAGGGTTGGAGCTTTGGATTTCCGAATTTTCGCATCCGCAAAGTGGATTGCGGATTGCGGAATTCGGAAGGTGGTTTTTTCCTGGGTTACGAAATGAGGGTTCTGATTTCCTACTTCCGCAACGCGGGTTGTTGATTGCGGAAGTTGGGAGCGCGATTTCTTCATAAACGAAAATTTAGAAATCCGACTACGGATTTTGGAAAGGTAGATAGCAGATTACGGATCGGAGGTCGTTTCGGCTGCGTGTAAAAACAGAGAGAATTGTTGAAAAAAAACGTATCAGTTTATCTCCAATCGCCCCTGAAGGGCACCAAGGCGACCAGCGACATGGCAACTTCATTCTAAGGGAATTTTTGGAATTTATGCATGGCTGGATCCTTGCATTGTGTCTTCATTTTTAACCACAAGAGAGTGTGTTGTTGTTGAGATTCCCAAGGATGAGAAGGAAAACCTGGGTTTCAATTGCGGTATGGGTGGCATTGACTATTGAGAAGCGTTTCTCAACCGGTGTGCCATTACATGGTGTCCTATTCGGAGAGCGTGGTTAAACATTAAGGTTATTTAATATCTCCATTTTGAAAGTAGGGTTAAACTCCAGGTTATTTAGTTTGTTGACATTTAGTTTAACCTTATTACTGTCTAGAACATTACATTTCCCCTTATTGGGGACAGATGAACCTAAAAAATTTTCGATTGAAGTCCCTGTATTTTCTACAACCTAGATTTTTTCTGCATGGTAAAAATGTAATTAAAGAGAGATTAGAGAATTTTTTTGTTAGTGACCTGAAGTCTCGAGATGATAGTTTATTGAAAGAGCTATTTTCTCGATATTTTATTGAAAGAGCTATTTTTTTAGGAAGTCCAATATTTAGATAAAAAGTTGTGGTATATGGTATCCGGGTTCAATCAATTGACCAAAGCCATTTCATGAATGCGAATGCAATTACAACTATTATTATATCATGTATTTTTAATCCATCAAGTGTTACACAACATTATTTTCGAGGAGAGATAAGAGAATTATCTTTTGATTCAACTTTTAAAGATGGCCGTTGATTCAAAAATTTCTTTTTAAGAAACTTTGATGTTTTGAAATTACCATTATAGCACGAAGTTCACTTCATGAAGGGTTATGGAACATTATATTTATACAATCAAACAATATAATATGCAATTTGTAAAAATTAAATGAAAGTTTATATCACATTTAGAAACAATAATATTCAAAGATATTATTTTCTTAAACAATGTTCTATCTAAGTGTAATTTAATAGATTTTTGATTGAATCAATGCCTTCATCCAAAAGAATGCGGCCAAGTTGATTAGAGCCAATGGAATGGAATGTTTGACTAAAAAGTACATGGGTTTTGTGGAATTCTTATTATTTTAGGAGAGTATATAAACATAAAGGTACATAGGTGTGTGGAAGGCATTTTGATATTGTTTTTTTTATCATAGGTAGATATAATTGTTTTAAAAAAATTAATTAGATTTATTTAAATGATGCATGATGTTGATTTAATTTAAATATTTAATATATGAATATATTTTTTTTTAACTTTTATGTTCAATTTTGCACTTAGTTGTATAATTATGGGATGATGTTATTTTCTTTATTTAAATTTAATTTTATAATAAAAATATGTTGGAACTTAATAAGTTTTAAAAGTATATCGTTTATTTCTAATAAGTTTCAAGGAGACATTTTCGATTATGAGTTAGGTTTATTTGACATCTCTAAATCTAACTATTTTGTAACTTTGGACATTATTTTTATCGCCTTATGAAAGTGCTTTGGTTATAATGGTATTTTTAAAATCCATTTTAAGGGATGGATGTCATCTTTCCGTAAATATAGGTAACTCATGAATGGACTCATCCACTTTCATATAGCATGGTACAATTAAAAAAGCATGAAGAATATGATTATGATGAGTAGTTTATATTTTTTTTTGGTAAGATTATTAAAATGTTGTTAATTTTTGGCTTTATATTTTTAGATTGAATTTTGTTATAAGTTAAAAATAAAATTTTGAAATGATAAGAATGTAGCAGTAATTGAGGTATTGCTACTTTTTAATAGATAGATAGATTTGAATAAATTATAAGAATGTGGAAGTAAAGTTTTATCTATTAGTATGTTGTGAAAATACAATTTTTTTGATATTTAAGTTATATTTTGAAATCTTAATATTAAGTATGTTATGGAAATACAGTTTTTTTTTTTTTTGTATTTGAGTTATATTTTGAGATTTTAATATTAAGATGAAATTAATATTTTTGTGTGTGTATTTTAGAAAAATCTTATGACATTTTCCATCCTCCTCAAAATACCTAGACCAGATGGGTGTGGTTCAATCACTAACTATATATGTGTGTGTATTTGAAATTCTATTTTTACATATCATAGTTGTTTTTTTTATGATTTGATTTATAAACATGGATGTCACCCATCTCTCATATAGTGAATTAAATGATCATATTTTCCTTCATTGCCCCTATTCAAAGAGGGACTAGAAGGACATTGAGGAGAAGTTAAAGACCAAGGAGTTGTCCCATTACCCCATTCACTAGTAGTTTTGGGAACCTAATCTAAAAGGACATCGAGTGAGATTCACAATATTTACTAGTGAGGATGACACTATTTAGAGAGGCATCCAACATGAAGACTCGACCCCATGACCTTCTACTTGCAATTCATAGAACTCAACCACTCAAGTTAACCCACCAGACCGACTCATATATTAAATCTATTATGTCTATTAACAACCTTTTAGAATGAAATTAATGATAATGGATACCTTGCCAAACATATAGTCTCACATTACTTGAGCAAAACACCATCTCTAAACTTCTAAGTGAAATCATCATACCAATGCAATTTGATCATATATTAATATGATGATTAGACATACTCATATTAATGCCTTCCTACTCATTGATATCATCAAAGTTGGATTTTTCCTGAATCGAGATAAGTATTTCACACTTGAACAAATGCACTAAAATTGCATCACTTGTTGATCAATCCAATGGGGATCAATTGTTTTAATCCTCCTACGATGGAGACCATCACTACCCAGTCTCTGATCCATATTGAACCACATGGCTATCATTTGTGCCAAAGTTCAGGAGAATCTTATAATACAAAATCACCTTTGAAACCACAAAATCAAGTCCACCTATATGAAAATAGAATTTTACAGTATATAATCAAATTCAACCACCTCATTTATGGCTCAATGCACTATCCAAAAGTTCTAACTTGAGCCTTAGGGGGGATAATGGATGACACATTGGATGATCAAGTGTAAATTTTTTTGAAAAGGAAACACATCTTAAAAGAATCAGAATTAATCATTTTAATGAACACATTATTAACTATGAATTATAGGAACAATGTGGAAATCATCCTTGTGCACAATGACCAAGGCTGTAACCTATAGAAGGGTTATCTTTCTAACTCAATCATCATGGTTAGATAATGAGAATGTTTCCATTGTATTTTCAAGTTCTCCTCTAGATATGTAACAAACCAGAGATCTCATTTTCTAAATTTATCAATATTACATCCACATGCTTCACCAATAAATTTTGGGTCATCCTAAAAAATAGACAAGAAATACGAGCTTGCAATATAAATAGGTTTTTTTAGATGTTGGTGTTTTCAACATAAAGAGTTTACCTACAACTAAGAGATTAATAAGTAAAAAAAAATTCAGGTAAATGAAAATTTATAGTGTGAAATAGTGATGAACCAAGGAAATGAGAAACAACTGTAAAAGGTCAATGTTGAGCTTAATGGCCATGCTACAAAAATTTTAAGGTTGAGAGATTGCATTCCCCCAAAGTGAATAATTCATTGGGTTAAAGTGTTAGATTGCACATCCAAGTGAGTGATTTGTCTATTTTTGTGGGTGAGAGAGTTTGTGTGCCCCTTAGGTTGGCAATTTTTTCTTTCAGTGTATTGTTTATTGAGAATACTAAATGAAGCCATCACTCCTTTGCTTTAGAAAAGAAAATTCAATGAGGTTAAAGGTTGCGCCTCCTTTCAATATGAGGTGAACAATTTGTCTGATTTGTTTGTTGCAGTTGCCCCTTTATTTCTCTTCCTTGCAAAACTTGTTCCTAGCTTCCTCAAGATATAATGCCATGTCTACACCAAATTAATTTTAGTTCCCCTTTTCATCTTTTTTTAATCTCCCGCAACAATGTTTAATCACATTGTAATATGCGTTCTTTTCTGGTTGATGATTCAAAGTACTTGCTCAATAAGTTAAAGTAGCATCCTCAATACATTTGTTATGCGTTCTTTTTTGGTTGATGATTCATATGAACTATTACTTTATATGTCAATTAATTTTCTTCTGGCTTAGTTGAAAGGAACCAACAATGTTATGGAGATTATTTTTTTCTCCTAACATTATGCCATTCTCACCACCAAGAATATGAACACATCCATGGTTTTAGCTTCTTTTGGGCTATTTAGTATCTTTATGGACATGCATTATGACAATGCTTGTTTAGACTACTATATAGCTTTTATTGTTCAAAACACACATTTTATACATTTACATTTGCACTGGGGTCAAAATATATTTTCAGTGGAAAATTTTAAGGATCCATAATTTTCTCAAAGTGTAGAAATCGTGTAGAATCTTACTAATTCTTAAATTTGCAACAATAAAATGTTTGGAGATTTAAAAAAAAAATCAAATATATAAGGATTGTATATAGTTGAACAATTTTGGCGATTTTTAGAGTAAAAAAGATTATCCAGTATCCCATAGAATTTGGGCGAATTATCTTTGAAAAAAAAGACAAATTTGCCCCATAGAATTTGGGTAAATTATCTTTGAAAAAAAAAACAAATTTGAGAATATTTCCAAATTATTCAATGAAATGCAATTTTTGTTGCTTCCCTCGTTTCGTGCCTAAATCTAGAATCGGTCAACCATACAACCCACAAAGAATGCGTGTCCAAGAGAATCATTCCTGAAAGAGAAGATTGTTATATCACAAGAAGTGTGTGACCAAGAATTAATTATCTATATACACACTACATCCATATACCGCAAAAATCTCTTCAAAATACAAGTTCACATATAACGCATGAGTAAGAGAATCATTCATACAGAAGTTTGTTATTTCACAAGGAGAGTCTCTTACAGAGAATTAACTACATAAATACAGCACATATGCATAGATGTATTTGTCTGGAGATAGAATTGGGCGGGCTCCTCTTTTTGGTTTATATATTCTTGTGTCGTCTATGCAAATGTTTACTTCAGCAGATTCGTTTCTTGCACTCTGTTGGATTCATATGGATTGAGGTTGAAGCGGTGATACTCACTCTTGTGATACAAGAAATTATTGCATCGCCATGCAATATTGGTCACCCAACGCATGGAAAGGTTTATGCAACCCAATTCTCCTACCATTTAAGGCCGATTATTATGGAGTAATAAACGTTTTCCACCTTTATCACTTCCGTTCTTTAGCTTATCACTTTCACACTTTTATGTGGAGTGAATTAACAATGCCTATTTGTGTGACGGTTGTACGCTCCACTAACTCAGAGAGAAATCTCTTTGTGTTCTATGCAGCTCTATATCTGATGTCTTCGAGAGAGCCAACATACAATCTTGGAGCCGACATACACACTTGTTGTGCAGGATACATAGTTCCATGATATGTCAATACGTTTTCGGAACTGGCCAAAGAGTAAATATGTTTGTAAAAAATGTGGCCAAAGAGCAAATTGTAGAATCGGATGAACATGGCCATTGGCAAACATAAATCAAAATTTTGTTATATTACATCATTGCACTCAATATAAGCTAAACAATTCCGTTAGAATTTTCTAACCATTTTAAAAGAAAGTTAAAATATCGTTTTTAATTCTATATATATATATTTATTGTGTTTTAATAAATTTAATGTCATGCATGTAATTTGTTTTATTATTCTATATTTGGTACAAAATATTATATATTTGTATAGTTTTTTAATTTTATTAATTTAATAATTAATTTCTTATTTATATCTTTTGATGTAATGTAATGTAACTGGGTATGAAATATACACATTGAAGATATTTGATTTTTATTTATTATTTTTGAGTTGGTATTAAATATATAATAATAATTCTATTTATTTATATCAATATTGTATCAAGATTTTTTTTTAATGTGACATGGATGATGGTTCTTGGATGTAAGCAATTTCTTTGGGAGGTTCTCTAAAATGTTATTGTTCTATCTTATTTGTTTGTGTTTCCTAGTCTTATTTGTTTCTCACCTAGTCGTGTTGTTTTAAGATTTTAAGTATTTTTTTATTTGAAAATTGAGTTGTAATTATGTTTTGAAGAAATAAGTTAGTTTTTTTTTTTTTTTTTTCTCTAAATAATGGAAAAAAAATTATATTTCCAAATTACTTTAATTATAAAATATAATTTAAAAAAAATATATATAATAATTTGTTTTATTTTAAAATAATTTTTAAAATTTAAAATTATAGTTAACAATATACAATAATTAAAATTATATCAATACCTTTGGACTCATAATATATAGAGTAAGAACATGTATACAAATAATAAATAGATTGTTATACTATAATAATCTCAACTTCTTCGAGAACATGGAAAGGATATAATTATTGATAAAAAAATATATTAAATAATATTTTAATGTAAGTCTAATCTATATGATGTACTCTCCTATCGAGAGTTGAAAATTAAACGTAATTAATCAAATGTGAATTTAATTTTTACACATTATTAAAGTGTATTTCTTTTATTAATATAAAGAATAAAGTACTAAAACCAATTAACAATCTTTTTCTTTTTTTAAACATTTTATTTTATTAAGGAAACTAAAAATTGGAAAAATTGGAGTGTAAATTTTTAATAATTAATATAAAGTACTAAAAATAATTAGCATTATTTTTCATGTTTCTCAAACTTTTTTTCTATATTAACGAAACTAAATTTGTAAGTTTAAATTTTTAAAATCTTATAAATTATAAGTATTTCCAATGATCAATTCTATTATGGTTCCTATAGATTTATGCAAATTATGATTTAGAGAAAAAGGTAAATGATCATTTGTTTTACAAATGGAAATATTCATAAACATGATTTGCTTCACACGGTGAGATTCACACTAATTATACTAGTAGACCAAAATCCTCACATTCATAGTTCACTAGAGATTTGTAAGGAACTAACGAGGGAATATGTTCAAAATATTATAGATTGTTTGAACTTCATATTTACATCATACTTCATGTGATGACAATGTAGATGCACCTTCATTTGATATTGCAGCATGTAAAAATGAGCTTTTCGAATATGTTAAATTTATGGCAAGCCATATGAAACAACCCCCAATATCCTAATTAGTATGGGGTGTAAATTTTTTCTTTTCAATTGCACCGAGTGTAACGAGGTGCTTACAACTCAGTATGGGGGAGATGTTGTAACATTTGTCACATTTGTCACATTTGTCATGTTACGTTTCCATGTCGGCTCATAACTTATAAAAAATCAAAAGTAATTAAAAATTTCATGTTAGCTCATAACTTATCAAAAATAAAAATTAAAATAATTAAAAAATTAAAAGAGAGGGATCCAATTTATTGAGGGGTAATTTTTTTCATAATGTGTAAAGAATTTAAGATAACACAAAAAAAATTACACCTCAAGAAATTGGATCCCTCTCGATGCTTAATAGATCCGGATTTAAGATGAATCTATGTTCGTTGTACCACAATGAACATGTTAATCGATACATCATAATTGAAAATTTTGCATTAATTACATGAAAACCGATTTAGTTTGGGATTCATTTGTTTCTCTTCCCAAACCAAATTTTAGCCTTATCTTAATTAAACTTACTTGATGTCATAATGAAATTCCCTCTCCAGTTAACCCAAGTTTACCAAAAGTAAGACACTAAAGATAATTACTTTGCAGATTAATTTCTAGGAAAACATATACCTGCATTGGTTACATAAAGAACTACCATATATCTCTTGACAACTTATTAAAATACTTAAGGTAACCTCTTTTTCTTATGCCACATAGTTAGTTAGGAGTACCGAATACCTTGTTCATGTAATCAAATTCTTCATATGGTGGTCCCTCGCCATTATGATTACTTAACTTCCAATCTTATCTTTCACCGTTGACAAGATTATTTCCATTTAGCTGTACACCTTTTGATTGTACATTCTAACATTATGTAAGAAACATCAATTATCTAGATATATACCTGTATACCCTTATATAAAGAAAAAACCACATAAATCATCATTATGTAAACCTCATACCTCATATGTTAGAGTATATGTATGCTTACAGTAACACACCTTAATATTAAAATCAATATCTCATAACATCGACATGCAAAAATGAAATCATTTATCAAGGTAACCGTGTACACAACTTATACATCTATCACATAAATCCCGCTCACCTAAAAAGTATAACTCTTACATACCTACAACTCATAGTATTTTCACATCAAATAGCGAAGATCGTCTAGATATAGATTGTATAAGGATGACAATATACATTAACACCATGCACGCCTTATCAACTAGTTAAAATATACATGTATACTCTTTAAGTATATCACAATCATTGACATTTTGTAAATATTACAAGTGTAAGTGCAAGCATGCTTCCATGGTCACATATTAGTATTAAAATATATATTTTCATAACATTCACATCTCTAGATAAAATCAATTAACAAGACAATTCACGATGATTACGTACATTTATAAATATGACAATTAAACTCTTTCCGCCAAGAAACCAACCCCGAGGTGGGAGACAAATCAACTAAGGCAAGAGAATCACTTCATCGGGAACCCTCTCACTCTCATATACCTTATCCACTAGTCCTCCATAACATTTTTAATATATATATATATATATATATACCTCATCCACTAGGTCCTCCATAACATTTTTAATATATATATATAGGTAAATGTGGGATAACATAGTTTAACACAATTGAAATTGGGCTATGCCCTTCCTATATCATTAAGAGATTTATCTTTGGAGGAATCTCTCCTGTATGTCATCGGCAAGTAAATTTCTTGGCTCCTTTCTTGAGAAATACTGCCACGCTCTGTCCCACCATTTGACAACAAAACAAAAGTCGACGGAGTGGCTTCGACTGTCTTCTCTAAGGCCTCCCTTCCATCTAACTAAACAACAACCAGGAATAATGTTTGGTGGCCTAGGTTCTTCTCTAAGAGGCCGCTACCTCATCAAATCAATCAACAAAATACATAAATAATGCAGAGTTTAAATTGTAACGGTCAAATATCTCATGGAGCTTCAACCCTCTAAAGAGGAGACATATATATATATATATATGAAACAAGGGAAATCACTTAAGCCGCGACATCTTCTTGCCTTCCTAGATAAGACTCAAAACACAAAATTCATTTAGCTCTTATCAAACAAGGAGCATATTCCAAGATTAGAGTTGTTCCCTACCCCAAGACAATGATTTGTAAGGGTTTGAACATGACATTGAGGTCTCCCTCCGGTCTTACAACTACAATATCGCATCAAAAGAACTGAAGGGATAGACCATGACATAAATATCGCCTTTCCATATCAACTAGATACCAAGCAAGAAGGGTCTATTATTAAGAATTCACCAATCTCTAGAAGATCGATATTTTCCTCGGCCGCTGTGTCAAAATCTAAAATTGAATAGAGGTTTGGTACTTCTTGAATGAGGAAGGGTATGCAGAACAACCCCCTTTCAACGAAAATATGGACAATATTCATATATATATATATAGATGAGAGATACATACAAGTTTGTAAATGTTTGAAAAGACAGAGAAGTGACTTAAAAGCCAGTGCTCTCAATAGCAGAGGTCACTTAATCAATCTCAACAATTTAATACAATAATGAGCAGATTAATCGACGATCAAGCTTTTAACGAGCTGTCCCCCACAATAATCCGATTACATTTGAATCAGGGAGCATAATTCGGTCAATCGATATACAAGGATTGACCGAAATGATAACTATCTCAAAATTACTAATACAGAGATCAGTATGGAATAATAGTTTCGGTCAATCAATATGCAAGGGTCGTAGTGTAAAGATTTGTAATATGATTTAAGAACTCTGTAATTAACCTATACACATCAATAGTTATTCAACAAGATTATATATATACGTGTGTGTAGAATGTAAGGAATGGAAATGCGGATATTATAAATAGAGATGGCTTTTTCATTTTCATCACAGAGTTCGCTTACCTTTTTTCATTTCACCGAAGTTGTGCCTCCATATTGTCATTGTAGAGTTCAACCTTTGTTGTAGCAATCGACTCATACCGAGACTAATTCTAATTTCTATCGCAGAGACTAATTCTATTTCTATCACAAACACTAATTCTATTTCTCTGTCCCATACTATGTAAATTCCACAGTGGGAGATATCCCCGCCCCCTCTCCTCGAGATCAAGTGTATGTATGTATATAATTTTAATATTGTCTCTCACCTTCGGAGAGTTCGTCCCATTTAGGGAAGGTCCCCCACTTTCCACCATTGGAGATTGAAAAATCCAAGTGGTACGTAAGTCACTAAGACTTAACTTGCTCTTTGAGAGAGAGACCGACAACAATCTCTTGAAATTAGGCTGGATTTAAGAGTATTGCTGCCTTCTCTTGAGTTGCACGTGTTTTTATGTGTACACATGTTTTGAAAGCATCTCACACTTTGAAATATTCTTCATAAAGTTATTATTGTCCTTCCTTCATCAACATTTATTTGTAATGTACCTAAAAATAGTAAAAGTTTAAAAATTTCTACTAATATAATAAAAGCTATTTTAAGGATGATGGTTCGTAAATTAACTTCAACATTGATAAGATATGCATCGATATTTGTTTTGCGGTATCTTGAAAAGTCTAAGTTTTCCTAAATAACATAAGCTCACTTAGTTGTAAGTCTCTTGGCTTTGAGGAAGCGATATGCAGTATAGGTAAGGTAAATCTAATGTCAATATGCGAGTACTAGTGTTTAACAAAAGAAAATTCCGGCTTATTGTTTTAAAGATCCATGTGCATATTATAAACATCTCATTGTTACCTTAGGTGATACGAACTCTTGTTGATGAAAGTTAAGGCCCATGATGGGGCACTACTGGTTTGTAATAAGGGGAAGAAGTACCCCCGACAAAACTGCCGAAAGGTAAGGGTAGCCTTGGAAGGTTCTGGTCTTACTTAGCAAATTGCTAATGTATTTATTCCTTGTTTATATGTAGGTACTACTATGGGGAGACTCCTCCTTTGTCAGTTCTACCACCATGTACGAGCATGTTATGTGGTTGAAGTGTAAAGCACCAAAAATGTGAATGGCCTAAGTGTACATGGCTATGGGTAATAACTATGGTGTAATGCTATATTACGGTGGTGTAATACTATGGAAAACCTACTTGCAAACTACCAAATTCGTTGATATATTACTATGACCTTATACTATCGCGCTTGGGTGGTCATTCAAATCATATTAATGGTGAGTTTGGTGGATAATAGCTGCCCCACATGAGACACGCATAGTGAGACCAGCTGGCATGGAGGGTTTCGATGTCTGGGGTTTGGCACTAGTGAATGTTACTCTACATTTTCATTTGGCTTGGTTCCATCCTGCATTGCGTTTTTGGGTGAGGGTTTTCGTGCCTGAACAGAGCTACGCTCATGCTCAGCGCACCTGGTAGCTGCTGAAATGATGGAGAATGGCAACACAATACCAATGCTCAGGTGATGTTTCTTTCCTAATCGTCATTCCTCTTTCTCTACTTCAGTATTTAGCCACTAGTTCTCTATGTTAAAATTTGAGCATTAATTCACAATACTCTTGGATCTTTACTGAGAGAATAACATATACAGTATATTAATGAATAACAATCACAATAAGCATGAAAAGAATCACAAGAATCAAAAGCATGAGAGACAAGAGACACAGAGTTTCCGTGGGGAAAACCCTAAGGTGAAAAACCCCACAACTTCCTTAGAGATAGAGAGAGCAATGGCTCAACCAAAGTACAACCAAAATACACTTGACATAGTCTCCTAGAGCAGATGATCCTCCTCCTCACTCGTGCACCACTTTCTGAGTGAGAGAAGTGTGTCTTTCCGAATGATCCAAATAGAGATCTCCCGATCTCTATTTATATTTAACCTATTTTCCCAGTGACCTTATGGGGCCGACTTGTCTATCTAGATACATCCAAAATATAATATATATTTTAGGGCCGACCCCACACATGGTGGTCTAATAACCCATCGGCAAGTACACACACTTGCGACACTTGTCAATCCACATGACGACACTTCCTTATAGAGGAATAACACATCTCTTATAAGGGTACAACAAATATATATGAAATACATAGATGAAATACATTCCAAAGTTACATATACATCTACACTCCCTCTTAACTAGGAAGGTATTTCTCGACACAGTTCTGCTAGACAAGTCTTATTCTCGGGATCATCATCATCGATGCATCGTAACTGCTGTTGCTATCTCAACCAATCTCTGACTCTACTCGTCATAGAAAGTTCTACAGAGCCAGTCCTTTTTCATACTGGATGTAGGCCCACCACCTACAGGTCTTCATCATCTGTGCGAACGGTCTGATAGAGGTGGCCTCTCAGGACTAATTTTATGTGTGGATGCAATACCGGAAAGAGTATCCCAGGAACATTTATGTGCCTAAGCACAACCAGCAAGATCTCCCAGGACTGATTACATGCATCTCCTCCATAATACCTTTAAAGAGCATCCCAGGAACATTTATATGTCGTAGCACGATCGACAAGATCTCTAAAGAGCATCCCAGGACTTATTACAATCATACAGCTCAACCTCTCGGATCTCCAAGACTGATTACATGTGGATAGACAAAACCTTTAAAGAGCATCCCAGGAACATTTATGTGCCGCAGCATGACTGGCAAGATCTCTAAAGAGCATCCCAGGACTAATTACGAGCACACATCTCAACCTCTCGGATATCCAGGACTGATTACATGTCTCCGTAGTAATACCTCATCCAGGACTGATTACAATCACACAGCTCAACCTATCGGATATCTGAAGACTGATTACATACTACATAGCAATAATGGAAAGAGTACCCCAGGAACATTTATGTGCCACAGCACGACCGGCAAGATCTCCCAGGACTGATTACATGCTATTTGCACAACCTGCCACATATCATCTCTGACCTCCAAGTATCAACCTGATACTCATGATCCAACGGATCATCATCGCACAAGGCATCATCCTGAACACGAAGCTTCTCCCTAAAGTACTCGAACTTCACCCTAGCTAGTGGCTTCATCAGCACATCTGCAATATGCTCATCTGTCACAACATACAGGAGCTTCATGGCTCGTCTCTGCAACATATCCCTGATATAGTGATATTTGATCTCTATGTGTTTCGACCTGTCATGAAACACTGGGTTCTCAGACAGCTTCACACAACTCTGGTTATCACAGAATATACCAGTAGCATCCAATGGGACATCAAATAACTTAGATAGTAGCTTCCGTAGCCATACTGCCTCACAATTAGCTGAACAGGCTGCAACATAATCTGCCTCAGCTGTACTCAGTGCTACGCAGGACTGCTTCCTGCTGAACCAAGAGATCACACCTGATCCCATACTGAAGCAACACCCAGATGTGCTCTTCCTATCTGCAACACTGCTAGCCCAATCTGAATCAACATAACCTTGCAAGTTAAAATTTTGATTCGCTTCATACTTGAGCCCATAATCCACTGTACCCTTCAGGTACCTCAGAACATGCTTTACAGCAACTAGATGAACACTCCTCAGATCCATCAGGAACTGGCTCAATGTGTTCACTGCAAAGCAAATATCTGGTCTCATGTTTTTCAAGTACATCAAGGACCCAATCATCTGACGATACATAGAGACATCAACCGGCTCAGATGAAGCATCACATAGAAGCTTTAGATTCAATGCCATGGGTGTGACCATGGCCTTGCAATCCATCATCCCAAATCTCTTCAGAATATCTACTGTATACTTCCCTTGACCAAGGAAGATCCCACCTGAATTCTGCCACACCTCCATACCTAGGAAATAATGCATCATTCCCAAATATTTCATATCGAACTCAGCAGCAAGCTTCCTCTTAGTATTTGCAATCAATCTGTCATCTCCTGTTACAAATAAGTCATCCACATACAGGAGTAGAATCACAGGATTCCCTTCCTCAACCTTGTAGTAGAGGTTGGAATCTGCTTTACTCTTGGTAAAGCCCAAGCTAGATAGGAAACTGTCCATCCTACCATACCAAGCTCTGGGAGCTTGCTTCAAGCCATACAAGGCTTTCTTCAATCTACACACATATGATTCCCTATCGTGTATTTCAAAACCGAGTGGCTGCTCCACGTATACTTCCTCTTTAACTACACCATTCAAGAAAGCAGTCTTGACATCCATCTGGTGTATTTTTCATTTCATTGCTGCGACCAGGGAAAGTACTATTCTGATGGAAGTATACCTGGATACAGGTGCAAAAGTTTCTTAATAATCTATTCCCCCTTTCTAAGAGAAGCCACGAGCTACGAATCTTGCTTTGTATTTATCTACACTGCCATCTGCAGCATGCTTGATTTTGTATATCCATTTGGAAGTCACAACAGACTTCTCTTTAGGTATTGGGACAACATCCCAAACATCATTCTTCATTATTGATTGGTATTCCTCAACCATGGCATCCTTCCATTCTTTCTTTTCCGTTGCTTCTTCATAACTAGAAGGTTCTTTGTTCATAATGTCACAGAGTAAAGCAACATAGTTGCTATGTGATCTGGTTCTCTTCTTTGCTATGTGTTCTTCTTCTAGAATTCCAAATCTTTCTGCATCTTGAATGAGATCTCTAGCCCATGCAGGTTTCCTCTTGTGAGAGTTATCCTCACAGGGTGGATCTACAGGTTCTTGCGGATCTTCAAACTCACTAACAACTTCTGGAATTGCTTCAGTCATGGTAGTGTCATGAAATCTAGTTTCCTTAGGTTCTTCATAAACTTTGAGAGGTGCCTTCCTTGATTTGATGAATGCTGAGTTTTCATCAAATGTTACATCCCTGCTGACATCAATCTTATTGAACCCTGGAAAGTATATTCTGTAAGCCTTCGAGCTTTCACTGTAACCCGCAAAGATACCCTTCTTTCCTGAAGGATCTAGTTTGGTCCTCTTTTCCTTTGGGACATGAGTGTATACTGGACAACCAAATATTCTGAAATGGATGAATTCAAGTTTCTTACCAGAAAAGACCTCTTCTGGTGTCTTGTTGTCTAATATCTTGCGGGGTGTTCTGTTCTGCACATATACAGCTGTTCTAGTTGCTTCTGCCCATAGATGCATACGTAGATCCTGCTCATGCAGCATTGCCCTTGCTGCTTCCATGATTGTTCTGTTCTTCCTTTCTGCAACTCCATTCTGTTGAGGATTATAAGGAGCAGTCAACTCCCTCTTAATCCCTGAATCACTGCAAATCTTCTTGAAGTCACCTAAGATGAATTCTCCAGCATTGTCGGATCTGAATGTTTTGATCTTTTTGTCAGTTTGATTCTCCATCAAGGTTTTGAATTCCTTGAACTTATCAAACACCTCATATTTGTTTTTCAAGAAGTATACCCAAGTCTTCCTGGAGAAGTCATCAATAAATGAGACATAGTCAACATACCCACTTAGAGAACTGGATAACATAGGACCACATACATCTGAGTGGATGATTTCTAGGATATCTTTTGCCTTGCTTTCACTGCTTGGGAAAGCCTTCTTAATATTCTTACCTTTTGCACATCCTTTGCAAACACCTTCATGTTTGGTCTTGATTTCAGGAAGACCCTCTACTGCCTTGCTTGCAATTGGAAGTGCCCTATAGTGCATATTGGCAAGTCTTCTATGCCAAATTTCACTTGGATCCATGGATTCATGCACCATGGCATGTTCAGGTTGTCCTTTTAATTTATACAAACCTCCCTCTTGCTCTCCAATCACAACTGCATCATCTATGGTCTTTCCCTTTGGCCGCATTAGGACTTGGCCATCCACAAATGCAACCCTCATACCTTTTGTATCCAATGCAGAGATGGAGAGTAAGTTCTTCTTGAACCCAGGTACATAAAGGACTTCTTTCATCTTCAAATATTTTCCAGAATCTAGGTTGTAGAATGCTTCACCACTTCCTTTGATGGGATATTGATAATCATCCCCAAGTTTCACTTTATGGGGTGATTCATGTTCAGACAGCTTTACAAAGGATTCTTTAAACCCAGTCATGTGTTTGGAAGCCCCACTATCAATTAACCAATCATTACAACCATGAGAGATAGTACCTGTGAGAGCAGAGATTAGAACATACTCTTCTTCTCTTGATGAGTCATCATTAATATCATCACTTTCTGCCCTAGCCTTCTTCTTTGGAGGTTCATCATCTTCGGCAGCATGAGCATGGTACCTTCTTTTGTTACCCTTCTTCTTCTTGCTGGAGTTGTTGTTGTTGTGTTTGTCCCTTTTGTTCTTGGGACATTCTGAAGCAAAGTGACCCTTCTCATTTCAAGTGAAACACCTTAGATCTTTCTTGTCTTTGTGAAAATGATGAGAAGATTTCTTCTTGTGATGGGATGGCTCCCTCTTGAACTTGCCCTTCTTAGTGTGAGCTGTGAGAGCTTGATCTTCATTTCCCATCTTCTCTTCTCTTGCCACAAGTCTTGCTTCTTCTTGAGAACATTCCTCCCATAATCTGCTGAAGGAGATTAACTTCTTTTTGGCATAGATCCCCTGGATAAAAGAGTCCCATGAACTAGGTAGGCCATTCAAAGTAGTCATAACAATTTCACCATTCTCAACCATTTCATCTATAGCTTCAAGTTGTTCCTTGATCTGAGATACCTTGGATAAATAGGATTGAATGGTTTCTCCATTCGGCATCTTGACCCATTTCAATTGATTCTGCAGGGTCATCTTCCGATTTATGTTATTTCCTTCAAATAGCATGGTCAAAGAGTCAAACATAGCCTTGGGTGTCTTTAGAGAAGACACATGGGGTATGAGATGGTCTTTGATAGAATCAACAATGATTCTCTTTGCCTTGACCAAGTTCTTCTTATGCAATACCTTAGCCTCTTCATCCTCTGGGATAGGGATGTCTTCTTTTATATATGAGTCCAACTCATTCCTTTCCAGGATTAACCCAATCCTATACTTCCAAGCTCGGAATTTATCATCCCCTTCAAGCTTATCCTCAAGCTTGGTGTGGTGAGACGTCTTAAAGAGTACTTCAAATGAAATAGAAAAGATTTAGGTCTTACCACTTGAAATGCTGAAAACTGGATCTGGTCCCGAATTAGGGTTTGGCAGAAAAACCCTAAAAATTCAAAATGTGAATTTCAACTTTTTGAAAGGATAGAAAGATGCGCCTTGATGAGCTGATCACCCTGGTGTATTCATAATTTGAGATCAACAAAGCTTAACCCTTCAGATTTTCCTTTTTTTCCTCTCGGGTTCACTAGGGAGAGCCCTGAATTAGGGTTTGTGTTTCCCGGAGATCTACCCAGCCAAAAATCTCAATCCAAAGCTCTAAACTTCGATTTTGGCAAGGATCTTCAAGATATGGCTTCAAATTTCAGAAATTCCTATTTTTGTGGAAACCCTAATTTTTAGGGCCAAATCTGAAAATGCTCAGAATTGAATTCTGATTGGACAGAAAGATTCTCCTTGCTGAGTAGAGTCAGTCTACTATACTTCTTTTCCAAACATTGTGGAGACAAACCCAATAAACAAGAAACTCAAGTTTTCGTCACTGCAAAATGTCTTATTCTCACGTTAGCTCTGATACCATGTTAAAATTTGAGTAATGATTCACAATACTCTTGGATCTTTACTGAGAGAATAACATATACAGTATATCAATGCATAAAAATCACAATAAGCATGACAAGCATCACAAGAATCAAAAGCATCAGAGACAAGAGACATAGAGTTTCTGTGGGGAAAACCTTAAGGTGAAAAACCCCACAACTTCCTCAGAGATAGAGAGAGCAATGGATCAACCAAAGTACAACAAAAATACACTTGAGATAGTCTCCTAGAGCATATGATCCTCCTCCTCACTAGTGCGCCACTTTCTGAGTGAGAGAAGTGTGTCTTTCTGAATCATCCAAATAGAGATCTCTCAATCTCCATTTATACTTAGACTGTTTGCCCAGTGACCTTATGGGGCCGACTTGTCTATCTAGATGCATCCACAATATAATATATATTTTAGGGCCGACCCCACACATGGTGGTCTAATAACCCATCAGCAAGTACATACACTTGCGACACTTGTCAATCCACATGATGACACTTCCTTATAGAGGAATAACACATCTCTTACAAGGGTACAATAAATATATATGAAATACATAGATGAAATACATTCCGAAGTTACATATACATCAACAGTCTATGCTTCTCAGGGTTTAACTAGAGTATGTTTATGGAATGATAGGTGAAGGGTGGTGAGCACTTCTACGTGGTTTGTTGTAGGTAGTCAAGACATTCGACTTCATGGGTAAGTCTAGAATTTTGACAACGTTACTCTTTCCTCTTGTAACCATGGCAAGGGTACTGTATGTTGTTTTTGGGAGACTTCGTGGAGTCCCTTAGCTCACTAGTTTGTTTGAAGTCTGGAGGTTGTCGTTTGGCTGGACCATGTGTTTAAATGTATCTACTGTCTTAATGGGGACATGATGTCATGGCTTGTGCAATTGGGCTTTATGGGAGCTCTAAACTTATTTAAGGGAATGATAACTTCTGTTGTATGGATTTGGGGTTTTGAACAATCATACCACGGCCTGCGTTTTCTATTTGGATTTTGAACATGTATTAACACGATGTGAAGTAATGTATAATTTCTGCGGTTTCTTTTATGGCTGCTCTGCCTTGTGGGTTCTCGATTTGATGTCTTCGTCTTTAAAATGAGAAAGGATGAGGCACTCTGTCTGTTGAAAAAGAAATGATGTCTGCGCCTAAAATATTCGTAATGTTTTAAGATTTGCTTCTTACTACTGTGTTTCTGGTGTTTGCAATAGATAGAAACAAAAAGGGTTTTAACTGAAGAAATGATAGAGGGATTCGATCCCAAATCCTCCATTTATATATAACTCTCGTCTGTATGTTATTGCGTTTTTGTTTGGTGGATTGTGGATGTAGTTCTGTAGATTGTAAGACCCGTTGGTTTGAAAAGTAACCATGTAAAACCTCTTGCGTTTTAGTTGAAGTTGTAACCCTAGTTGTTGTTCATTTTGTTTGCTGGAAAAGGGAATAGGTTGTGCACATTGATTCTATGTTGTTTAGCCATTTGTAAGATAGCAGGGTTATCCTTGATGGGAGTCGATCTGTGGTCTTATGTTTCGTTGTATTAAAAGAATTATCTCGAATGCTAAGTGAATACTATGATCTTTTCTATGGGATTCGATCCTAGAGATTAGTGAAGCCCATCAGGGTTTGGGGTTTAAATGATTGTAAAAGTAAGATGTAATATATAATGTTTGTGTCATTGATTTGTAATCTTGACTTCTCTGAAATGTATGATGCGTTTTCTTTGCAACGGGTTGACTGTTGGTTGCAATCGTGACTATGGATTGAGGGGTTTCGTTTGATAGAAAGGTTGAAACTCCTCTACAATATGACTCTCACTATTGTAATGTTTTTGTTAGCTTTTGGGAAAAATAATATGATATTTCAGTTTCTGTCTAAAAGTAAATATTTCTAACAATGACTGTGTTTGTATTCCTAAATCTAGATTAAAAGAGTAACGAGACTAAAGCATAAAAGAATAAGGATGACAACAATGTACACGATTAATGGTGCCAGACAGAAAAGAGCTATGATATTTAAGAAAATAGAGGAAAAGACTCTAGGTTTAAGAAAAACATGGATTCCTAGCACATGCTAGCTTGGCTAGACTTGCTGGACATTCTGCTATTTCTCTAAAACAAGATTCTGCAGTAATAAAATTTTGAGTATAAAGTTTTATGCCTATAAAAATAACAGCCCAAGAGCCTATGCCCAAAATCCCTTGCTCGATAGGGGAAGTGAATGCTGGAAATGTGAAGGGAAAACACAACACTATAATATTAATAATCCTAAGTTAATTACTTAACTATCCATATAACTTGAACTGGGGAGTTAATAATTCATACCTAGTTGTCCTGAAATTCGACCTGCTCCTGTAGAGGCCTGCACACTCAAACAATAATTAGTGTAGAAATCTTTTGAACTTAGCTGACCTGTTAGAGTGATTCCTTTACTGGATAACTTTGGGGCTACCATGTTCCTCCCAACCATGACCCTTAGACCGTTTCTAGTTCAAACTGGATCCCCCTAAGCGGGTTCCAACATGCAATGATAAATTGAGGTCCTAGGTTCACTATTAGTTTAGATCTGGAACTATTAGATAAGACTGCTTCAGTTTCTTGGAGCATAAAAATTCTCTCTGATTACCATAAGAGAATGATAATGAAAAAGATGGCTAATCCCTGACCTTGGAATCTGCCCTCTTTATGTAGGGGAGTCTTGAATTATGATTGTTGATTATTTAGTTTCTTTAAATTAAGATAATTAATATTTTAAAAGATGGTATGTACTCAAATATTTAGTCCTCTTGAACTAGGACTTTTCCTTTGTTTTAACTATGAGTGATTTTAATTTAAACTTTTCATAATAATAATAATACTAATTATAATAAAAATATTTCTAACCTAGGTATTAATACATTATTAATACTATTTACAAATGTGGTTTCCACCAAATATTAATACTATTAAATAATTTGGCAGCCCACTATGCATAAACTATATGCAATAAATGTCTTTTATAAATAAATAATCACATCATTATTTATTAAAATTCTTAATAACAATATTAAATCTTGTATCTTCACATGACACTTTGTTTAACAATTTTAAGGGTAAGGTCCACTTCTTTGGATGGTATTTCGGTAAGCTTGGATAGGCACCTCTAGTCTCTCTCTTGCATGTCAAATTCCCTAGTTTAACATGGTAGTTCCCACAATATTTGATCATAGATAAATGATGAATCACTTAATCAATTTAAATAGATGTGATGAAACTAGAAGTGCTATTCATAGTCTTTCCAACTCAACACTTTGATATTTAGTAACCCCGAGTGCTCTTCAGATCCTTTTTAACTCAACACTTTCACATGGGCATTACGCTAGTGCAATTCCAGAGCTTCTTTCTCAACACTAGTGCTAGAATGTGGTTGTGAGGCACATCTAGAATATTCAAGTGGCCTCAGATCTGATATCCATTTATCAAACTTGGAGTGCTCCAAAGCTTATGCCCAACACTCAATGTACCTCAGGGCTTACTCCCAGTACATAAACATTCTTCTAGGTACATCGGGGCTTATGCCCAGTACGTAGGTTATATGTGTGTTTCTAAGACCATGCTCAACACACTCATAAGTCAAATCATGTAAAATCATAGCTCTGCACAGTAAGTAACAAAAAGATCATCTCAGTATCTTAGGGTTTGTACCCATATCAAAGCTGAAGAACATCATTAAAACATTGGGGCCTTCTTGCCCAGTATATACTCAAAAGAAGTCAGTCACGGTCCATGACCAGTATGTCAATATATATATAAAAGAATAAAGCATAGGTGCTAGGGATCATGCCTAATACTCAAAAGAAAACATATGTGTTGGGGTCGTGGCCCAATATATCAACAGAAATAGTTAGTCCAAAATTCAGGATATTACATCCCTCTCTACTTAGAAACAACACCATCTCGATGTTTCTAGGAACTAGGAATGAGGTCATCAAACAAGGCGGGGTATGCCTCCTTCATGGTGGTCTCATTCTCCCAAGTAGCCTCATCTAGTCTAAAGTGTCTCCATTGCACTTTTAGCTAAGTAATGGTCCTCCTCCTAAGCTGCATGTCTCTCTTGTCCATAATGTGGAGTGGTTCTTGCGTGAACTCCCCTTCGGGCTCCACCTGTAATAAGGACCAATCAATAACATGTTTAGTATCGTATACATATTTCTTTAATAATGAAGCATGAAACACATTATGAACTTTTATATGAGCTGCTAAGGCTAACTCATAAGCCTCTGGGACCTTCTTGGTCAGTATTTCAAAATGTCCACAAAATCTTGGGGCTAGTTTCCCGCAACATCCTAAGCTCAATGAGCTTTGTTTTGCCTTTGTTTTTAGAAATACATGTTTGCCGACTTGGTAGTCTTTGTCTTTTCTTTTCTTGTCCGCATAACTCTTTTGGCGGTCTTGTGCTTCTTTCAAGTTCAGCTGTACCTTGGAGACTAGTTGTTCCAAGTATTTTAGTAGGTTGGGTCCTAACATAAGTCGGTCTACCAGACTCTCCCAAGTCACGAGTGTCTATCACATCCCCAAATTTCATAAAAATTTTAAATTTTTATAAACAACCTAGTTACTATAATTTCTATGCAGAAGTACAATTGCAACTCAATTACTTCTTTATTTCTATTTGAAAATATGCTTAATTTATTATTTACAACTATCACAAATTTTAAAGTGTGTTAACGATATTCAAAGTGATAAGCAGCCTATGTCTCATAACATAAGTCCCGACCTAAATTTGTGAGTTTAGTAAAATTTACTAAACTCCCAAATAAATTTCAATAACCCAAACAACTTCTTTATAATGAAATGTTATTTAGAAAATGTCGATTTTCCTTCAAACAATATTTTATAACCTAAAATTGCCTAAACCATATTTTTCAACAATCATATACATCATCAATTTCCTTCTTAAATAGATCAACTAAACAACTTTTGAATCATAGCTTGGACAATCTTAAATAAGAGAATATTAAGACAATAATATGCTATTGGCTTAAATAAAATCATGTTTATATAATCCCAACCATTTATTAAATTTGCTATAAGTGTGAGTAATTCTGGAAATAAAAAGAAATACCATACAATATCAATATGAAGAACTAAGTACAAGTTATACTATACCATCATATACTCAAGTTTTGATATAGTGACAAACCAACCTAACATTTAGAATGCTTTAAACAATTAGGTCATGAACCAATAAGTCATACACATAAGAAGACAAGTTGTACACACATAAAAGACGCATCACATAGAGACCATTTTAAAGTGGTTCACCCCCATCTTGAGCTACGTCCAGAAAGGGTTGGGTTATATTAATAATATAATATAAACTTACATTTCGCAACTGGATTGTTGCATCCTCCATTTTCCCCAACTTCTCTTATAGAGAGCATCTTAAGAACAATTTATTCTAACATTAAAGTTGCTACCAAGATTTAGTTCAACTAGTTTCTTTCTAATAAACTAACACCAAACTATGGCAATAATCCATATAATTTATTTATCAATTTAAATAAGAACCGCATCTTTTCCACTATTCTCTTTTTGACCCTTGTATAGACAACCCAAGGAAAATATCTAAGTATCATCTAAATATAAAGTTTATCTTCTCACCAATGTTATTAAACTCTTATCAATTAACTTGATAAAGGGTAACATTCCTTTTATAATAGAATTTTCTATATATATTACAACCTTTTTAATCCTTAAAAGAATATATAATTAAACTCTTAGTTACAAAATCATGGGTAATATCCTCTTACTTTAATCTTTGAAAATCCTTATGAATAACTATGAGCCAAAAATGACATAACCGCCCTATTGTTTCCCTTATAACATTATACTCTCATGGGTAACATCCTCTTACTTTATGCTTAAAAAAAAAAAAAGCTTTATCAAAACCAAATATAAAGGCATATATACCCTAACTCTACGATAACCATTTTAAATGTAGAATAAAATACTCGACCTGGATCAAATATATGCTAAGGTTGAATCATCGATAGCATTACGCTGGTATGTAGTGCTAACAAATTATTTATATATAAAAATAAATAGACAATGTATATATTTATATATAAAAAACACACACACAGAATAAATTTTCCTCTAATATACTCAACGCTCCACCCGAGCTGAATTCAATAAGAGGTTAAGAACAAAAATTCCAAAGTAAAAGTTAAAATGGCAGTATTCTTAACTCCAAGATTACTGAAATAAAAACAAATTCTCTTATCTTAACACCGTAATGAAAATTTTCCAATAAATACATAATAATTATGTAAATGGAAACAATATGACATAAACACACCGGAGAAAAGTTCTGTCGTGGGGCACTATCACTATTGAGATCTACGGATCTGCCGACCTCATGCAACCACATTTCAGAAAGAAAACAAAATGAATACAAGTTTTATAAAACATAAGTTTTCAAGGAAAAAAATGAAAGCAACGAAAGAGCCAAGATCATTCTCTAATCTCGTAAGAAAAAAAAAATTAAAGCAAGGTGTTCTCACTCAGAACCAACGCAAAAGACACATATCTCAGGGATATTGATCCCACTAGCAGAGTGTCGACCGCGTCACCTAGACAGAAGAAAAATGGTCTCAGGGTTCAGCCACGAGCCATCATTTGCACATCAATCCTGACAACAGAAAATACAAGCATGAACTCAGAGGGGTTCCTACTTACGGCGTTCATACTACATCAAGCTGAAACGCTGCCCCGAGGGAGAACTGTAATTTATTTAAAACAACACAGACAATGAAGAGGGGATCCTTCTGGTGCTTAACGCAGAGAGAGAAAATGCGGATCAAGCATTTCGGTCATATAACAAGGCGAAGAACCCGAGGTAATGCGTTATTGCATTTATCCCCATCTCCGTTTAAAGAATTGTAGGAGTACAAAAATTCATGCAGCATACTTCTGTATACATAGTTAAATCCACTAGTAAAAATGCTGCCAACAAACGCCAAATAATTTACTAAACACGAGCATGCAGTAAAGCTAATACTTAGATGATCTCGGATGGCCGAACTACATACCGCCATCGCCACATTCCCCTTTTCCTCCCGAAGTAACGCCCCTTTTTCTTCCTGTTAGCACTCAAATGGTGCTGGGGTTTGAAGAAGATTTTGGGATAGAAAAGGCAATCCCGTGATCATGAAAAAACTTCTAAAGGGAGCCAAACTCCCTAGGAATACTCTCCCAAAGTAAAAAATAGTATGAACATGGGTGCAATGTTAACCAACGGGCCTACTCCTAAATCAATCGACGTGAAAGATAGGAAGAAGTGAAGGTCTAGGGTGAGGATGCTATAGCGCTAATCTAACATGCGCGGCAGAGAGGCCGCGTTCTAAATCATCGTGATCTGATTAAGTGGCGCGCTTCTTGCAACGGCTCAAATCTGGCGAGGCTAGATCGACAGTCCATAATAATGGCGGTAATTTTATTAGCCGGCGTGCTAAGCACATCCAAAATCACCGCGGTCATTGAATGCACATCATCCGATGGTTAAGATTGGGAGTGTAATATCAACTCGAAAGGCCACGATGACAAGGAGAAGGTAAAGTGAGCAGATCTACGGCTGAAAGGGAGCTTAGAGAAATGGATGATTGACATGATTCAGTCGCTATCATACTTGCAAGGGTGATATGGTGAATTCTATATTATAAAATGGCTCGCCCCCATGAATGTCCACATCCTGTCTGTCCATTTTGCATGTTGGAGAGCAAAGAAGGCAAATCTGGCAGAAGCATACTGGCCGACCGGGAGACCAGAGGGTGGTCCAGCTGTCAGTAGACTAGGTAGGTTTTTGTCCCTTTTCCTTTTCACAAATGGGTATTTAAATGGCCGAGATAGTAGACCTCTCTTTACCGAAGCTCCATTGCTTAGTTCTCTGTTGGAGGACAAGGATAGAGACATATAGGACACCATATTTAACAATAGCTCCCTGGATGCAGCCAAAGAGAAGCTTGAGGTTATAAGGGCGAGACAGGTAGACGACCACAAAGTATACCGGTCCCTTTTCCACTACTTTACCACCACCCAAACCCCAAATTTCCCGGAATTCGTAGAATGGTGCGCCAGCCATTATGCCCCAGGGAAGAGGGCAATCCTTGATACCTCAGGCTCTAGAATCCTTTGCCATGTGAAGGCCCCGGTTGTTAGAAAAGCCTTGGTGGTTCCCCTGGAATTCATCCATAGAGCTCAAGGATATCAAATGGAAACCCTAATTCAGCATTTTCGCCAAGCCCCTAATGAACTTGTTGTTGTTGCAACATCCCCCCAAACTTTTTGTAAATATTGGGTCCCTCCTATTCTTTTGGTTTAAGCACTCATTTTGATCAAATCTTTCTCACTTAATCTTCAACTTTTCCTAAAAGAGCTGAACCTTCTAGTTCTCTTTGATTTTTTGACTAAGGCATTTTTTCCTTCCATTTAGCAGTGCATTGTTTTAAAGGTTAACTGTGCGCACACTCAAAGTGCAGATTGGAAGCGTATATTTTTGCGCTAAAGGCCCAATGGAAAAGGTTTAACCGCGCGTTTTTTAAGCGCAAACTTTAGGCTTATGTCTTGCATGAAAGGCGCACTTTCTAAGACTTATGCTTTTGCCTCATTGCCAAAACTTGGCTTTTCAGCAAAATTTCCTCGCGCAAATCAAAGGTTTAAAATCTATGCCGTATTAACGCATGATTCTTTCGCAGAGTCTAAGTCTAGTCCGGCCTCCATCGACACAATTCCTAATAATAGGACGAGCGCTTTCGCGCAGGAGTTGTCCTTAAGAACGCCAGCACAAAAATCTCTTAAGTCTTTTCTTTAGGGTTCGTTGGCGCAGTTCCCGTTAGCGCACATTTTGTGACTAAAAGTTGCCCCAAAGGCGCAAGGTTTATCCATATAGCTCCCGCTTCCATAGTCGCACCTTATCTTTCCTCGAATTCCAATTTTGGAGTAGCGCTATCATTGCAGAGCTTAATCTTGCAATCGCCACTTGGGCGCAGGTCTTAATGTTAAGATCGCCGCTTAAGTGCAGGATTTAATGTTGCGATCATTGCTTTGACGCAAAGTTTTATTTTGGTGCATGTGCAACCACGGAGTCAATAGGGTCATGAATGTGGCCATGTTCCTTTTTAAATGCACAAGGCCTCGATCCCCGTGCTCATTAAATCCGCCAACCCACCACCTTACGTGAATTCAATTGCCTCCCCTATATGAATGCATAGAACAAGATTTCAAAAAAATTACTCGACCACTGCCATAGGAGAACGGAGCTCTCTGTTCTATATCGAACTTTGACTGCACTACTTCTCGTCTCGAAACGATCTCTAGGCACTGGGGAACACCTCCAAGCTAATAGGTAGGTTCTCAACCCCTCCTCTCTTCGTTTATCGAGGTTCTCATTTGGACTTGCTCCCCTTTCGTGCCCTTTTATTGACTATATATATATGCAAAACAAACTTATACGCACTAAGAGGTTAGTTGTGAGTCGAAACCATGAAGACACAGAACCACCATATGCACACCAGAGCCTAGAAGGCCCTATCCTCCCATGCGCGCTTCAAATTTTTCCCACTACCGCGTCCTCGGCATCCTAAGTAAGTATTTCAAATTTTTAGGTACTTGCACATTTCTGTGAATGACATGACACCATTATATGCTCCACTTGCTTATTCCTCCATCAGTCTCTCTTGGCTAGGTTGTTTTGATTTGGAAGACACCTACATATTGAACAAAGTAATAACGCAAATGAGAAGATTTATTGCTACCTTTTCACCATGTCGTTTTCCTTGTTGTTAAACTTCCCAACTCTTCTCTTTCCTCTTGGTATTACATTGACACCGAACTAGTTTTGTCATGATAAGCTAATTAAACATGAAATCAAGACAACCTTGATCCTAACCATCATTCCAAGAATAATGAAACCATAGTGCCATTTATGTTATATATTAAACCACAATGGCTTGTATAGCTTGTTGGCATTTGCGTCTAGTATTTCTCATAGTTTTCAACTGTGAAATGGTAGCTGCAATTGTGAGTTAGTTGATCATTTTGTTAAAGCAGCTTCCATATTATGGAAGTGGCATATTCTGAATTTTTCATAATTGTTTTGCCAATGCTTGAAAGCTATCTAATTAAAAGCCAACTCTGTCATTTTTTCTTTCACAAATCTATAGCAAGCTTTGCATTTTAATAATGGATGAATGTATACATGTGCCTTATTTGTGATGCCCTGCTTACCGCAGGATTATCATGCATAGGAGGTCTGTAAGAAAGAAAGCCACGCAAAAGATCGACTCAGATTCAGACGTAGAAATCCTGTTGGACACTTCACTCGAGACAATGTTTACCGATACACAAGCTACCACAAATGTGCCCCCTGGGAGCTCTGCCTCGGAATTCCAGTGGGGTGAGCCTCATAGGTTTATCATGGACCAAAACAATTCTGAAGCCCCCATAGAAGATTCTCTGGTGTATGCAAACATCCGAAGGACTTACCTCCATAAGGAAACAACTCGTCCTGAATTGTTCCCATGTTCTGAAGTCATTGGATGGTTGATCCCTCATGTCAGGACTGACACCAGGTTCATAAATGATAAAAATGGGATGAACCTAGCATCTTTTGCTTCTGAGCATATCATAGCCACCTACAAACTACCTCAACCCAAAGCGTGGTTAGATAATAAATGGATAGTAGAACAGCCTATGGACCCGCTGGACGCCGCCAGGAAAATGATGATAGCTGACAGACAGATAAGAAGGAGGAATAACAATGAATATGAAAGCAACCTCCTGAAGACTCCTTATAGACTCATCATTCTGATGTGGAGTCGGGTCTTCGACATGGCTAATGGCATAATTTTTAAGATCGGATGGGTGCCAGTAATTTTTCATATAGCCATGAATGGCACTATTTTTAATTGGGCGAACATAATTTCAGACAGTTTGGCCTCACAGTTAACTGTAGCCCAGGGAGGAATGACTCAGATGAAGGCAGATTTTTTCATGTCTTCGTATTTGATAGACTTCTTATTGAGCAAACATACCTTCCTAGACTTGGGCTGCTCATGGAAGCCAAAGGAAACGTCTCTATTCATGGCCTATCAACTCACATGGGAAAGTAAATACCAACTTATACCAGCTTATTTTTGTAAAGGAACCAGATTGCATGTCAGAGAACGCCATGCTCATTATCGAAGCATTTCGTGATTATTATCATAGTGTAGAAGGTACCTATATCCGAATGAATGGATGATCCATAGCTCCCTTTTTTATTCCCATATATGCTACAGATTTTGTGATTCACAGGGAAGCCATAAGGCAAATCTTCACCATTGGCAGGATCAATAGAGTCTAAAAGGAAGAAAGGGATGTATCCACCAATGCCTTTCACTATCGGTGCATAAAGCCTCCCGAAGGCCAAGGAAGGAGAAAACTATGTTCAAGATTTAGACATCTTCCATTTCGGTACAAAGTTTTTCAGAAGGCATGACCCTTGTGGTGAAGTTTCCAAACATATTATTGATGTCAAAACCAACTTTGAGTACGCCCATCTTAAGGACAAAGAGGAAGAGTTTTTCCATACTACTTAGAACTTAACAGAATTAGGCAAGCACTACAAGAAGAAAGGTGTAAAGAGCTCTTCTCCCAGGACTGTCAGCGTAATCCAAAAAGAACAGGAAGCATCAGTGTCCCAATCAGGAGATCCGACAAGAATAACACAAGAAGATGATAGGATATTACATCAGCAAGACCAATAAGCGGCTAGGATTCAAAATGAACAACCTGCCAAGTTCCAACAAGAAGAGGAAGCAAGAATCCACAGAGAGCACGCTATTCAGTTGTAGCAGCAAAAGGAAGCTACTGGAGTGCAGATGAAGCAAGAGAAAAGGGCTTTGGAAGATGAGGCTACTAGAAGCAAGAAGGAGGAAGAAGTAAGGGTCCAAAGAGAAGAAGAAGATAGAATCATCCAGGAACAAGCTGCTAAACTGCAAGAGGAGAAATAAGAAGAGAGGATTTTGTGAGAGGAGGCAGATAGATTACAAGCAGAATTAGTAGGGCTAGCTGAAAGGGAGCAAAGGGAGCAGATTGAGAAAACTCCAGAGCCAGAACCATCTACTTCACAAAACATGGATTTGGATCCGCCACTGATAGACCAACCAGGGATAGCTCGAGAAGGGGTTTCTTCTACTAAAGGATTAGCATTGACCTCATACAACCCTAGAAAGCAGTACCAGGTGGCCAACCTGGATTCTGTATATTTTCACAAGCGGAAAATGGCTATCATTGACAGGAGAGTTAGGAAAATGGAAAGTACGTAAGACGTATATGCATTCATGGTATCTAAGCTACACTGGTCCAAGGAAATGATGTTGACCCTTCATTCCAGGCCCAATGCACTATGGCATCAGCCGAAGCAAGTAGAGCCAATAATGATTTATTAATGGATGAGGTAAAACATTACAGAGATCCATGCTTCGAAAATGAGAAGAATTCACTAGAGATGCAGCTGGCCATCTCTAAAGACAAGCAAAAGAAATTAAAGGCCCGGATATCAGAACTAGAGGAGCTCAAAGCCAGCAGGGCCCAACAAATTTATGTCCCCAGGGATCAGTATGATGGGTTAATTCAAGAAAAGGAACAATTGTTGAAAAAGCTCAAAGAAGCCGCAGAAAACAAGCAAGACCTGTTCGCGTTTCACAAGCAAGCATGTGACATGCAAATAAAAGGCCATCAGCTGTTGGTGTTGATCTCAAGAGAAATTTTGCAATGTGAAAGAAATGATCATGAAAATGATAGCCATTGAAGTTGGACCCTTAAAGAACAGAGACAAATTTGCAAAACATGTGGAAGAGTTAAAACAACAATTTGAGTGGAGAAGAGGAAAATCTGGATTCCCCTCAAACTTACACACCACCACCGATGAAGAATTTGACTTAGATGCAGGAGTCCTTGAATTCAGTAAAGATTGTGGCGCCAGCATAGGCTTGGAGATTAGAAATACTGTCCGTAAATGTCACTCTTTCTACTCCAAAATTAGAGAATCCCATGGCAAGTGCCACTTGGTTCTGCCTGAAACTATCAATGAATTCCAAGAACGAGAAAATCGGTTGGCTCAGTTACAAGACGAGTTGGACCAAGGATTGGACTATGTTAAAAGGGTCGAGGTGATAACACAACATGAACTCCATCAGTTCATTGGCCAGCCCATTGTGCATATCTACTTTTTGGAAGCAATTGCTCAAGAAGCAGCAGTAGGAATAGCACAAGTTAAATCAGATCTGCACAAGCATGAGATTGTAGTAAATGCAACAATATATGTTCAGAGGAAAATTATCTTGAAAGAGCTCAGTCAATGGGCCACCCATATCCAAAGTATAGATGGACAAGCATCCACAAGCGAGCCAGTTGGTGGGGATGAGTCAGCGAATCCGCAAAAGGAAGCCAAATAAAATAGATAAACCATCAGAAGTCTTATTTGTCTTAATATGAGAAAAGGATGAAATTCCTCTATTGTATAAATGTTTTGAAAGGACAGTTGGTTATGATTTTGTCTTATATGGGAGGCTCTCCACGAATCTGTGGGTTTTGTAATTGTGCACTAAAGGACAAATTAGAAGGTTCTAGAGTCTAGGGTACACCTTTCAGCTCAAGGAGCAATTTTTAAATTTATAAATAGAAGAATGGAAGAGGGATAGAGGGACTTTTTCCAGGTGAAAGACATTTTCTGTCTTGTACGTGAATTACTTCTTTACATGTATAAGGAACTCGATTTTTCCTATTGAAAGCCTGGAAGATGACGTTTTTGTCTGGAAATGTGTATTGAATACTTGCTGGACTACTCTTGTGTCATTCCTATACCACTGTGAGATCTTTGTTTTCTATATGAATTATTTCTGTGTAATGGATTATTTTGCTCTTTTCTGTACAATGATGTCTCTCTTAAATGAGTAATGGAATGTATTCAGTGAATTAAAGCTATCTCTAATATCTCTAATCTTCTGTTGAGATTGCATCTTTATGATTTAGTGGCTATATGTATGATCTTTAGATGTTTCTCTCAGCATATTGGTCATATTTGCAGTTTGATCCTTGCAAGGATAGATTAGATTTGCTTGTATTGCTTTAGGTTAATTTAGATTAGTTACCTGCATTTAGCTTAGGGCACTTGCATGTCATCTTTAAATAAAATAAATAAACGGTGGATCGGGCCGCAACTGGTGTAAAGAATAAGAATCTTTAAATCTTACGGTAGTCGGAACCATTAACTGAATGGATTCCCCACATCAAACGGTGAGCGATCTAATTGCGCTTGCTTACCGGGGAGAATCCCTTTCTGGTTGATGCTGCGATTTTCGAGGCATCAATAGTTTTTGGCACTAGAAAAAGGGCCACCAGTGCATTGATGGTAAAGGAGATTCCTCCATTGGCAGTAACATTACTGGAAACCCGCTTGAAACAGTAATTTTAGACAATCCAAATCTTGAAGAGACAACCAATCAAGAAAACCCCAATTCTGATTCTAAACAACAAGAAGCACTGTATGTTGTACCTTTTACAGAGGTAGAAGACTTAAGGAGGCACACACGAGATTATGTTAAACAACTCGGTGGTTTAAACGCAATAAATTTTCTCCCTAGAAGAAGAACTCCTAAAAGAGAAAGACAGTATACCCGTGATTCAATTCTAGTGCAGAACTTTGAAGAGCTGGTAGATTTATCTTTGGAAGAGATCACAGAATCTCTAAAGGAGATTGATTTTGAAGATCCAGAAAATCTTGGAGAACTTTTTACTTCAAAGAACACTCCACTTAATTCACCACACGATTCTCCACCTAATTCTCCACATAGAGCCATGGTTGTACCTACTTTGAGAGAAAGGGGAGCATTAAATCTAGCTGGGCCATTTCACGATCTGTCTAAAACTACAGAGAAAGTTTTTCCCAAATACGACCTAGGTAAAGGAATATTTGCTAAAGATCATCTTAAGAGTTTTTATTTAGCTTTGAATATTTTAAATGTACAACATGAAGATGTAGTTTGTAGGCTTTTCCCATACACATTTGCACCAAAAGTTTCTTCCTGGTACTTTAGCTTACAAGCTAGTTCAATTTCCAATTGGGAAGAGTTCGAGAAATGTTTTTTAAAGAAGTATGGGAGTCAGAAAACTGTAGCTACACTCATGAAAGAATTATTGTCCATGAGAATGGAAAAGAAGGAAAAGGTTCAAGAATTCAACCAAAGGTTCACTACGCTCTTGAATAATTTCATCGAAGCAACTAAACCTTCATAAGAATCTTTAGTTTAATATTACACAACAACACCTGAAGGCCCCATAGCAATGTTCGTCAAAAGAGCTAAGAAGACCACCTTGGTAGAAAATTTCAAAGAAGCTATGAAGTTGGAACAAGAAGCAGACAACATTGCTAAACATGCCTTAGATGCATAAGCAAAGCCAACAACTAATAGAAAACCCCTGCTGCTTACTAGGAATAAAGAAGAGTCATCGACAGACATAGAAAATGTAGTTAAAATGATGCAGAAATTGTCCAATAAAATTGTAGATCTTGAAAAAGATAAGGCAACTAGTACATCTAGGAAGCTTGTCAAACTATTCTATAAGAAGAGAGAAGACAATGATCAGCCTCATCCACCTATGAAAAAATCCCCTATTTTAAATCTAAATGAAATAGGAATGGAACACTTATGTACCTTTCATTAAGAGCCGCACTCTAAAAAGAGCTTCCCACAATGGATTAATTCTATGAGTTTAGTAATGAACCAAATGTTGGATTCACAGATTCAAGGTCAAGATAATCCTCTAGAGGAACAAACCCTTGAAATAGAGGAACCCTCCCCAGATACCACCATGGTATTATGGGACTGGGTACCTTTAATTGAATTAATAGAAGACGATCCCGTGGAGAGCCTAGTCTCTACTGTAAACATTAACACTTTCAGTAAAGGTCCCATTGTAGATCTAGTGCCAAGTTCAACTACGCCCAAACCTAAAATTTCGAAAGAGATACCTAAGAGACACATTACGGTCATTTCGCCTCAACCTAAAGCTAACCCAACAACTACCAAATATCCAAACATTGACACAACAATCTAACAACCAAAAGTCGCATTGAGCAAGACAGACAATCAAACGAAAGTTGTAAAAGAATGTGATATGGGATATGACATCATTGAAGATATAAGGAAGGTAAAAGCAAATGGCTCAATTTTCGATATGTGTAGTTTGCCCCAACAACGAAACAAGTTGCAAGCTCTTCAATCCCAGCCCAACACTCCATTAACAAACACTCAAGAAGACCCTGAAATTAATGAAGCCAGTATTGGCAGGAAATCCAAATCCCAGACATTGCCTTTTCTTTTGACTTTTGAAATCTTCAATCATAATGTACACAATTGTCTAGTAGATTTTGGAGCATCTTCAAATGTCATGCCAATGTCGATCTGTAAGAATATTAACGACCAACCAATTCCATCTCCCGCTCAAATTATTCAGTTAGATAGGACTGCTGTTAAAGTTATTGGGGAAATGAAAGATGTGCTCATTAGGCTGTCAACAGATTCTAGAGTATGTCAGTTCATTGATATGATGGTAGTTGACATTCCTAAAGCCTATGGTTTAATCCTAAGCAGGGACTGGTCCACAAAACTAAATGGTTACTTTGCAACTGATTGGTCCCATTTATGGTTACCATATCAGAATAGGTAGAATCAAATTAAGATTTTGAGGGAACCACACATGAAACAAAATGTAACTCGGCTAGAAGGAAAGAACGAAGCTGTAGCCTTCTCATCTTCAGTTTTGGGGAATTATTTCTTAGAAATTGATCCGGGTAATTATCAATCTGAAACTAATAGCCATGAATCAGATAAACAGTCCAATCTCCTTCATTTTTCTCGAACTGATGATATCGATTGTAACATAGTTAGCCTAGTCACTAACTTAGGTCATAAAGATACTAACTCAGTTAAATCAAACAATGTTTTTTGGACTTTATACTTTGATGGCTCCAAGACCCTAGAAGGGTCCGAAGCTGGTTGTATTCTAGCGGATCCTGAAAGTAATAAGTACTTCTTGTCCTGTAGATTAGAATTTGAGTGTACTAATAACACTGTTGAATATGAAGCTTTAGTCCACAGATTGAAGAAAGCCATCGGTTTGAATGTTAAGTACCTAAATTTTTTTGGTGACTCAGAAATAGTTGTAAGACAGGTAAGAGATACCATTCACTATCTTTCACCTCATTTGAAAGGTTATCAGGCTGAGGTATGGGATTTAACTACACATTTTGATGCTTTCAATATAAAATATGTTCCTAGACTGCAAAATGCTGCGGCTGATTTATTAGCAACTTCCGCTTCCAAATTGGTGCCAACTAATAAAAAATGTTCAATTGAACTGGTTTTCAGGCCTTCTGTCCCAGACAATATCACAAATTTCAGAGTTTTCAATGATGACGATCTGATCATCAGTTTTCTAACAAATGAAGGCATGTTCCAAGAAGCTATGATAGACGAGAAAAGCATGATGTTGTTTTACAAAAGAAAGATGAGGCTAAAGGAAATTTCATCCCCAAAGGGGTGAGGTCACTTGAAATGCTTTTTGATCTACAGAGTAAGTTCAAAAGGCTAGCAAATACTAAAACCAATAGCTCATCGATGCAACATGAATTAGTAAATCTGGGCACCGAAGCTGAACCAAAATTTGTTAACCTTGGTAAATGTTGCTCACTGGGAGAAAGAGATAAGTTCATCAAGCTTTTTCGACAATATAAGAACGCTTTTGCATGGACTTATGAAGATTTGAAAACATATGACACCCGCATTATTTAGCATATCATACCAATGAAAGCAGGCGTCAAGCCATTTCAGCAGCAGTTGAGGAGGATGCACCCTACTCTCAAACCTCTCATTCAAAAGGAATTGAAGAAGTTACTTGATGCTAAGATAATCTTTAAGGTCCGGTATTCTGAGTGGGTTACTAACCTAGTTCCCGTAAGAAAGAAGTTAGGAGAGATAAGATTATGTGTTGACTTCAAAAATCTGAACAGAGCTTCAAATAAAGATAACTATCCCATCCCTTCAATGGAACAAATTCTCCAGATGGTATCAGGATTGGAACTCTTCTCCCTTCTTGATGGTTTCTCTGGTTACAATCAAGTATTAGTAGCCGAAGAGGACCGTCTTAAAACTACTTTCTGCACCAAGTGGGGAACTTTTGCATACCAAAGAATGCCATTCGGCCTAATAAACGCAGGAGCCATGTTCCAGTGAGCAATGGACATCGCCTTCTGAGGATTGGGTGGTCATTGTGTTGTCGTCTATCTAGATGATGTGACTATTTTTTCAAAGAAAAGAGAAGACCATGTTGTTCATTTAAAACAGATTTTTGATCGTTGGCGAAAATATAGTATTTCTTTAAACCCCAAGAAGAGTGTGTTTGTTGTTTTTGAAGGTAAACTTCTGGGTCATATCATTTCAAAAAAGGGAATTTCAATAGATCAAGAGAGAGTGCAAGTTATCAATAAAATTCCCATGCCCCATAACAAAAAATCCATGCAATCATTTATGGGCACTATCAATTTTGTCCGAAGATTTGTCCCCGATTTTGCTCAAACTGTTAAACCTTTGCAGCAAATGGTCAAGAAAAGCACACAGTTCAAATGGATAGAATTAGAAAAGGATGCATTCAGAGATATTAAAGTAGCCATGGCTAATGCTCCTTCCTTAAGAATCCCAGATTTTGACAGATTTTATACTGTATACTTTTGCTTTAGATGACTCTCTTGCAGTTGTGCTCACGCAAAAGATAGAATTAGGAGATGAATACCCGATCTCGTTAATGAGCACTGGTCTGCAAGGTGTTGAACTGAACTATCCTATCGTTGACAAACAAGCATATTCCATGTTCAAGGGAGTCAAGCAATTCAGACCATATCTTCTTAAGAGCAGAACTAAAGTTATAGTTCCCCACCCAGTTGTCAAATCCCTTTTCGTTCAAAAGGAGTTGGGAGAAAGAAGGGGAAATTGGGTCACAGCTCTTCAAGAATATGATTTATAATTTAAACCAGCCATCATCATCAAAGGATAAGGCCTATGTAAATTGCTTATTGAACATCCAATTGATGAAGAGCAAGATTGGAAGAATGAAGTTGAGCTGAATTAAGTCAAAGTATGCCCCATTTTCACAGCTCCTGAATCATGGTATAGGGATTTAGTGCATTACTTGCAACAAGGGTACCTACCAGAACACTGGAGTTCTAAACAAAGAAGGGCCCTCCATTTAAAGTCAGCAGCTTATTAGATCATTGACGGAATACTTTTCAGAAAAAATTATGATGGAGTTATTCTCAGATGCCTAGAGAAGGAGGATGCAGGTAAAGTCGTCAAGGAGTTACACGATGGCCCTGATGGTGGTCATTATTCAGGGGAGACAACAACTCACAAAATACTGAGAGCTGGCTATTATTGGCCCACTTTATTCTAGGATGCCCATACTTATGCATGCAACTGTGATGTGTGCCAAAGGAGTGCAGGAAAATTACCTAAGGAAGCAAGACCCTTGTAGCCGGTTTTCATCTTAGAACCTTTTGAACAGTGGGGTATAGATGTCATTGGAGAGATAAAACCAAATTCTTCTTTACAATATCGATACATCCTGACAGCCACCGACTATTTCACCAGATGGACAGAGGCTTCCCCATTGCGCAAGCTCAATGAAGATGCAGTCATCAATTTCTTGAAAGAGAACATCATAACAAGGTTTGGGGTTCCAATTTCCCTAGTATTTGATAATGCCACTTATTTCTCGTCTTTTAAAATAAATGAATTTGTTTATGAAAGGGTAATTAAATTGCATTATTTAGCCAATTACTACCCCCAGGGAAATGGACTAGCTGAATCTTCAAACAAAAATCTCATCCGAATTCTCAAGAAGACTGTGATTGAAAATCAACGAAGCTGGCATATAGCTCTCCCAAATGCCTTATGGGAAGATAGGGTGACTCCAAAGAATGCATTAGGGGTTTCCCCTTACACCCTTGTCTATGGCAAGGAAGTTATCCTCCCTCCCAACATCTTACTTCCATCATTGCAATTGTCCCAAGCCTCTCGAGGGTCTGGTAGTCAGATTTTACAATCCTGGATTGACACTCTGCTTCAACTTGAAGAAGCCTAGAAAAAAGCTAAGAACCGATTCCACCAACACCAAGATATAGTCAAAAGATGGTTCGTTAAAAGGAAGTCTGGTAAATGAAGTTTTGAAGCAAGAGATTTAGTTCAGAAATGGGACCATAATCACGAAGGCAAGGGAATGCACACGAAATTCCAACACTTATGGGTAGACCCTTACCAAATTTTCGCAAAGCTCGGCCCATCCACTTATAAGCTAACAAACCTGCAGGGAGAGGAAGTAACCCTTCCCCTCAACGGCTTTTCCTTGAAACAATACTTTGCATAGTCTCGTTGAGGTTTTATGTACATAAAGAAACAATTTCTTTGTTCTTTTGCTTTCTTCGATGATCTTTGTTATGTTTTGCTTAGAAATAGTCTCGGTAGTTAGGTTTCTCATTTTCACTCACTTTTCATCTGAGTCTCCTCATTTTCTAGGCTAATAAAACCTAGCTCAACTCCTGGCTTAGTGGTAGTATAGAACTCTCAGCAAAATTGAAATCTTGAAGGTGGAATCTCATTTGTAAAGAGAAGGAGGCTCTGTGACTTTGCTTCCATTGATCAGCCTTTGAAAATGGAGAGATCCCTTCCTGTTTGGTCAAAATAACCCCAGTTAAGTGACTAATGACCCCATATTTCTCTCCCACTATCTCAAGGCTCCACCCATTTTAATATTAATTCAAGTCTCGAGATCCTCTTGCTATTAGGGAACCACAGAAAGGAAGCACGCCTCACATGGGTATGGTATTTAAATGATCCCATGCTACAAACAAAATCCTAAAGGCTTACATCAAAGGGTCTGATTTCCAGAAATTCTTGCCTCAATCAAAGCATGGCTGAGATAAAAGCAAAATGTTCAAGTCAAGAAAGCTGTTCAAAAGAGTAATCTCAAGCTAGGTTCTTCTTCGTCCGTGAGGCTTGATAAATCGAATATCCCTGTGAAGTATTGTTATGATCTTGTGGAGTCCTCTTTTCATCAAGACATCATGAAGACAATCCCTAAAAGAATTAACTCCATACTCTAGCCTTGAGAGAGCTTGAAGGAAGTACAAGTCTTAGTCTCTTTTCTCCCAAAGAACAATATGATAAAGGGATCACTCCATTCTTAAAAGTTGAATTATGGGGCATTCGTGTTGCGCTTGGAGCTGTGATTTTAAATGTCATTCTAAGTCATGACAGGATTTTGTTTCAGAGATCTGTGTTCACCAACGAATCACCAATTTTTGTTGCTGCAACATCCCCCCCAAAATTTTTGTAAATATTGGGTCCCTCCTATTCTTTTGGTTTAAGCACTCATTTTGATCAAATCTTTCTCACTTAATCTTCAACTTTTCCTAAAAGTGCTGACTGTTCTAGTTCTCTTTGATTTTTTGACTAAGGAATTTTTTCCTTCCATTTAGCAGTGCGTTGTTTTAAAAGTTAACTGTGTGTGTGCTCAAAGCGCAGATTGGAAGCATATATTTTTGCGCTAAAGGCGCAACGGAAAAGGTTTAATTGTGTATTTTTTAAGCGAAAACTTTAGGCTTATGTCTTGCGTGAAAGACACACTTTCTAAGATTTATGATTCTGCCTCGTTGCCAAAACTCGACTTTTTAGCGAAATTTCCTCGTGCAAATCAACGGTTTAAAATCTGCGCCATATCAATGCATGATTCTTTCGCAGAGTCTAAGTCTAGTCTGACCGCCATCGCTGCAATTCCTAATAATAGGACAAGCGCTTTGGTGCAGGATTTGTCCTTAAGAACGCCAACACAAAAATATCTTAAGTCTTTTCTTTAGGGTTCATTGGCACAGTTCCCGTTAGCGCACATTTTGTGACTAAAAGTTGCGCCAAAGGTGCAAGGTTTATCCATATAGCTCCGACTTCCATAGTCGCACCTCATATTTCCTTGAATTCCAATTTTGGTGTAGCACTATCATCGCAGAGCTTAATATTGCAATCGCTACTTGGGCGTAGGTCTTAACGTTATGATCGCCGCTTAAACGCAGGATTTAATGTTGCGATCGCCACTTTGACGTGAAGTTTTATTTTGGTGCATGTGCAACCATGGAGTCAGTAGGGTCATGAATGTGGCCATGTGTCATTTTAAATGCACAAGGCCTCGAGCCCCGTGCTCATTAAATCCGCCAACCCACCACCTTATGTTAATTCAATTTCCTCCCCTATATGAATGCGTAGAACAGGATTTCAAAAAAATTACTTGACGACTACCATAGGAGAACGGAGCTCGCTATTCGATATCGAACTCTGACTGCACTGTTTCCCATCTCGAAACGATCGCTAGCCAATGGGGAACACCACCAAGCTGACAGATAGGTGCTCGGCCCCTCCTCTCTTCGTTTTCCAAGGTTCTCATTTGGACTTGCACCCCTTTCGTTCCCTTTTATCGATTATATATTTATGAAAAACAAACTTATATGCACTAAGCGGTTAGTTATCAGTTGAAGCTATGAAGACACAGAACCACCGTATGCAAACCAGAGCCTGGAAGGCCCTATCCTCCCATGCGCGCTTCAAATTTTTCCCACTATCGCGTGCTCGGCATCCTAAGTAAGTATTTCACGTATTTTGTCGTCTCTGGTTTTTTCCGATTATATCTTAATGGCCACATATCTTGCGTTCCATGCTTAAATCCGTAGCTAAGTGCTTGCTTTCGGTTAAAACGCTGCATCCATGCACACCCCATGGAAAATCACTGCCAAGCGACAATATCTTTCACTCCGAGGCCACCTAAAACCCATAGTGCTCGGCTAAACTCGCCTTAAAGCATGTGAGAAAGACCTGATGGGATAGCGGTAGGAACATTATGAATAGCTCCGCATTCTACTTATACAGGCCAACATCCCTGAAAGAAGAACCCAATGAAACCACCCATGTGTTATTTTCCAGCCATTGCTTGCATGAATGCAGTGGTCTCACCAGGTGCACAAAACATTTTAGGTACTTGTGCATTTCTGTGAATGACATGACACCATTAAATGCTCCAATTCCCTATTCCTCCATCAGTCTCTCTTGGCTAAGTTTTTTTATTTGGAAGACACCTACATATTGAACAAAGTAATAGCGCAAATGAGAAGCTTTATTGCAGCCTTTTCACCATGTCGTTTACCTTGTTGTTAAACTTCCCAACTCTTCTCTTTCCTCTTGGTATTACATTGACAACGAACTAGTTTTGTCGTTATAAGCTAATTAAACATGAAATCAAGAACACCCTAATCCTAACCATCAGTCCAAGAATAATGAAACCATAGTGCCATTTATGTTATATATGAAACTATAATGGCTTGTATAGCTTGTTGGCATTTGCGTCTAGTATTTCTCATAATTTTCAACTGTGAAATGATAGCTGCAATTGTGAGTTAGTTGATCATTTTGTTAAAGCAGCTTCCATATTATGAAAGTTGCATATTCTGAATTTTTCATAATTGTTTTGCCAATGCTTGAAAGTTATCTAATTAAAAGCCAACTCTATCATTTTTTCTTTCACAAATATATAGGAGGCTTTGTATTTTAATAATGGATGAATGTATACATGCACCTTATTTGTACTTCCCTACTTACCGCAGGATTATCATGCATAGGAGGTCTGCAAGAAAGAAAGCCGCACAAAAGATCGACTGAGATTCAGACGTAGAAATACTGTTGGACACTTCACTCGAGACAATGTTTACCGATACACAAGCTACCACCAATGTGCCCCCTGGGAGCTCTGCCCCGGAATTCCAGTGGGGTGAGCTATATAGGTTTATCATGGACCAAAAAAATTCTCAAGCCCCCATAGAAGATTCTCTGGTGTATGCAAACATCCGAAGGTATTACCTCCATAAGGAAACGACTCGTCCTGAATTGTTCCCATGTTCTGAAGTCATTGGCTAGTTGATCCCTCACGTCAGGACTAACACTAGGCTCATAAATGATAAAAATGGGATGAACCTAGCATCTTTTTCTCCTGAGCATGTCATAGCCACGTACAAATTACCTCAACCCAAAGCTTAATTAGATAATAAATGGATAGCAGAACATCCTATGGACCCACTGGACGCCGCCAGGAAAATGATGATAGCTGACAGATAGATAAGAAGGAGGAATAACAATGAATATGAAAGCAAACTCTTCAACACTCCTTATAGACTCATCGTTCTGATGTTGATTCAGCTCTTTGGCATGCCTAATAGCAATATTTTTAAGATCGGATGGGTGCAAGTAATTTTTCATATAGCCATGAATGGCACCATTTTTAATTGGGACGACATAATTTCAGACAGTTTGGCCTCAAAGTTAACTTCAGCCCAAGGAGGAATGACTCAAAAGAAGGCATATTTCTTCATGTCTTCATATTTGGTAGACTGCTTATTGAGCAAACATACCTTCCTAGACTTGGGCTGCTCATGGAAGCCAAAGGAAATGTCTCTATTCATGGCGTATCAACTCACATGGGCAAGTAAATACACAAACTATTACAAGCAGGTTTGCGAGAAATTCATCATGCCTCTATACCAGCTTATTTTTTTAAAGGAACTAGATTGCATGTCAGAGAACGCCATGCCCATTATTGAAGCGTTTTGTTATTATTATCATAGTATAGAAGGCACATATATCTGAATGAATGGAGGATCCATAGCTCCCTTTTTGCTTCCCAGAAATGCTATAGATTTTTTGATTCACAGGGAAGCCATAAGGCAAATCTTCAGCATTGGCAGGATCAGAAGAGTCCTCACTAAAAGGAAGAAAGGGATGTATCCACCAATGCCTTTCACTATTGGCGCATACAGCCTCCCGAAGGCCAAGGAGAAAACTATGGTAAAGATTTAGACATCTTCCATTTTGGTACAAAGCTTTTTAGAAGGCATGACCCATGTGGTGAAGTTGCCAAACGTATTATTGATGTGAAAACTAGCTTCGAGTACGCCCATCTTAAGGACAAAGAGGAAGAGTTTTTTTGTAGTGCTTGAAACTTAACAGAATTAGGCAAGTGATACAAGAAGAAAGGTGCAAAGAGCTCTTCTCTCAGGCCTGTCGGCATAATCCAAAAGGAATGGGAAGCATCCGTGTCCGAATCAGGATATCCGACATGAATAGAACAAGAAGAAGATGACAGGATATTACATTAGCAAGACCAAGAAGCAGCTAGGATTCGAAACGAACAACCTACCAAGTTCCAACAAGAAGAGGCAGCAAGAATCCAGAGAGAGCAAGCTGTTGAGTTGTAGCAGCAAAAGGAAGCTTCTAGAGGGCAGAGGGAGCAAGAGAAAAGGGCTTTGAAAGATGAGGCTGCTAGAAGCAAGAAGGAGGAAGAAGTAAGGGTCCAAAGAGAAGAAAAAGACAAAATCATCTAGGAATAGGCTGCTAAACTGCAAGAGGAGAAAGAAGAAGAGAGGATTTTGTTAGAGGAGGTAGATAGATTACAAGCACAATTAGCAGGGCTATTTGAAAGGCAGCAAAGGGAGCAGACTGAGAAAACTCCCGAGCCAAAACCATCTACTTTACAAAACATCGAGTTGGATCCACCACTGATAGACCAACCAGGGATATCTCGAGAAGGGGTTGCTTCTACTGAAGGATTAGCATTGACCCTGTACAACCCAGAAAGTAGCGCTAGGTGGCCAACCTGGATTCCATATATTTTCACGAGCAGAAAAGGGCTATCATTGACAAGAGAGTTAGGAAAATGGAAAGTGCGGAAGACGTATATGAATTCGTGGTATCAGAAATTACACTGGTCCAAGGAATTGATGTTGACCCTTCATTCCACGCCCAATGCACTCTGGCATTAGCCGAAGCGAGTAGAGCCAATACTGATCAGTTAATGAATGAGGTAAAACATTAAAGAGATCAATGCTTCAAAATAAGAGATGACAGGAAGAGGGAGGTTCTAGAAGCAAATGAATTAAAGAAGAAATACAAGGAATTGACAAAAGAGAAGTTAAGGATAACTTTGGGAGATCTAAAACTTGAAAATGAGTGGAATTCACTAGAGATGCAGCTATCCATCTCTGAAGATGAGCAGAAGAACTTAAAAGCCCGGATATCAGAATTGGAGGAGCTCGAAGCCAGCAAGGCCCAACAAATTTATCTCCTCAAGGATCAGTATGATGGGTTAGTTCAAGAAAAGGAGCAATTGTTGAAACAGCTCAAAGAAGCATGGGAAAACAAGCAAGACCTGTTCACGTTTCACAAGCAAGCATGCGACATGCAAATAAAAGGCCATCAGCTGTTGGTGTTGATCTCAGGAGAAATTTGCAATGTGAAAGAAATGACCATGAAAATGACATCCATCGAAGTTGGAGCCTTAAAGAACAGAGACAAATTTGCAAAACATGTGGAAGAGTTAAAACAACAATTTGAGTGGAGAAGAGGAAAATCTAGATTCCCCTCAAACTTACGCGCTGCCACCGAAGAAGAATTTGACTTAGATGCAGGAGTCCTTGAATTAAGTAAAGATTGTGGCACTAGGCTAAGCTTGGAGATTAGAAAGGTTGTCCGTAAATGTCGCTCTTTCTATTCCAAAATTAGAGAATCCCATGGCAAGTGCCACTTGGTTCTGCCTGAAACTATCAATGAATTCCCAGAATGAGAACATCAGTTGGCTGAGTTACAACGCGAGTTGGATGAAGGATTGGACTATGTTAAAAGGGTAGAGGTGATAACCCAAGATGAACTCCATCAGTTCATTGACCAACCCGCTATGCATATCTACTTTCTGGAAGCAATTGCTCAAGAAGCAACAGCAGGAACAGTACAAGTTAAATCAGATCTGCGCAAGCATGAGATTGTAGCAAAGGCAACAATATCTATTCAGAGCAAAATTATCTTGAAAGAGCTCAGTCAATGGGCCACCCATATCCAAAGTATAAGTGGCCAAGCATCCACAAGCCCGCCAGTTGGTGGGGATGAGTCAGCAAGTCAACAAAAGGACGCCAAATAAAATAGATAAACCATCAGAAGTCTTATTTGTCTTAATATGAGAAAAGGCTGAAATTCCTCTATTGTATAAATGTTTTGAAAGGACAGCTGGTTCTGATTTTTTCTTATATGGAAGGCTCTCCATGAATCTGTGGGTTTTGTGACTGTGCACTAAAGGACAAATTAGAAGGTTCTAGAGTTTAGGGTACACCTGTCAGCTCAAGGAGCAATTTGTAAATTTATAAATAGAAGAATGGAAGAGGGATAGAGGACTTTTTGCAGGTGAAAGACATTTTCTATCTTGTACATGAATTACTTCTTTGCATGTAGACGGAACTCGATTTTGCCTAATGAAAGCCTGGAAGAGGAAGTTTTTGTCTAGAAATGTGTATTGAATGCTTGCTGGACTACTCTTGTGTCATTCCTATACCACTGTGAGATCTTTCTTTGCTATATGAATTATTTCTGTGTAATGGATGATTTTTCTCTTTTCTATACAATGATGTCTCTCTTAAATGAGTAATGGAATGTATTCAATGAATTAAAGCTATCTTTAATATATTTGATCTTCTGTTGAGATTGCATCTTTGTGATTTAGTGGCTATCTATATGATCTTTATATGTTTCTTTCAACGTATTGCTCATATTTACAGTTTGCTCCTTGTAAGAATAGATTATATTTGCTTATATTGCTTTAGGTTAATTTAGGTTAGTTACCTACATTTAGCTTAGGGCACTTGCATGTCATCTTTAAATAAAAATACATAAATGGTGGATTGGGCTGCAACTGGTGTAAAGAACAAGAATCTTTAAATCTTATGGTAGCCGGAACCGTTAACCGAATGGATTCCCCACACCAAATGGTGAGTGATCTAATTGGGCTTGCTTACCCTAGAGAATCCCTTTCTAATTGATGCTGTGATTTCCGAGGCATCAATAGAACTCAAGCAAAGTTTCTTCCAGGCCTCCTTGCTACCAAATGCATCTTCTCCTAGCTCACCTTTCCCTGATGAGACCAATCCTTTCAGAGAAGATTCCAAATGTGTTATTCCTATGATAGCCCATTTTTTGGGGTCAGATAGTGACCAATACATCACGGAGCCATTAATCAGTCTAATGTTTGTCTTGAGCACATGCCCAATAGAGTTGGACGATCAAAACCCACTCATCCAGACCGCATGCATAAGATTTGATGATGCCCTTGCCTAAAGTATTCACTTCCAGTTGGTTGAATTTCCTAAAACCAGGGTTTTTAGGTTCCAATCCTATTTACTAAAAATGTTTCTAATAACCGTCAAAGAAAACCCGCAAATCCCAGAGCTGAAAATTACAAAGGAAATGTATTTAGATTAATTGGTTTTCATGAATGATTTGATGGAAAAGGTTTATCACATCTTTTTCTAGAAAGAATTGCCCAAAGTACTCGCAGAAATGAAAGATTTACTATAGCCCGCCATGGGGAAGGGGAAAGGGAATTGGTTTTTCATGAAACATGGGATAGTAATCAGAGTGTATGGTTTTTTGCACCCCCTATATGTACTCCCCGCCTTTTTAACACCTAGGTTGTTCCATTTAGAGTTCATAAGACGGAATTTGAAGGCTAAACATGATCATTTTTTAGATAACAAGAAGTCCTCTGATATAGCTTTCGCATGGGTGGTAGGCTCTTTTATGTTTAAACATAAGACAACCCTCTCAACAGTTGAAGGGATTATGACGGACCTAGGGCTCCCTTCTAAAGCTGTGATGAATTATGATCCACATCACATAATCTCATAAAGAAGGAGGCAAGCTGGCAGGAAAGGATATGACCATTTCGAGATGGCTGGATTGCCAGAGAAAGCAAATTGGTTGGAATACATTGATCAGGAGCCCATGGACGTTGATTGTTCAAAGGATTCCCAAAATCAAAAATTCCTTTTTCGAGGAGGCACGCCTTCACCACCTGACTCATCTAATAAAGCCCCAGTAGGATCAACAGACTTACCCCTTGTCACCATTCTAGGAGAGCCCAGCAGTTCAATGGTTATCATCCCTATGGATGTAGACAGTGACCCTGAAAGGGCCTCAAAGAGGCAAAAGGTGGAATACAATGAGAAACATGTAGTAAATACCCAAGAAGAAGCATATCAAGTTTCAAATGCCCCCCTATGAAGTGAAACAACACGTGTTTGGAAAACAGCCCAAAGGACCTACAACATCTAGTACAAGTAGGACCAAGCTATTGGAGGAATATGGAGAAAATTCAGATAACTTAGCAGAAGAAGAAAAACTTTACTCCAAGTTAAGAAAGTTATCCAAGAAAGAAGTTTCCCTAGTTTCCAGCAGGAATTTAGCTCAGAACACCTTGAGCCTTGCTCTAGCTACCAAAAACAAGGCCACAGAGATGAAATTCAACCTAGAAGACATCCCTATCCCTGATATATCAACCTACACAAGGAGAGAAGCGATGCCATTTATAATAGGCTGTTGAAGCTCGCCATAGAGCTATCAAAGGTGAAGAGAAGTAAGTCCAAGGTTTAGCACCAACTAAAGTTGGAAAAAGCGGAGAATAAATATCTAAAGGCGCAGGCGAAGAAACACCAAACACAGCTATTAACAAATGAGACTGAAAAAGATAAGAGGAAGAATATCCAGGAGCTGATAAATGAAAAAGATCAGGAGATCCTGACTTTAAAGAAGATTTTAAAGATCTCTCCTGCTCAATTTGCAAGTAACCCTAAAATAGCAGAGTTGGAGGAAGATAAAGAGAAACTAAAGATGGAACTGTTAGACTGTAAAGCCCAATTGATGGAGCTTATGGAGAAAGAAAAGGAGATGCAGTCTGATATAACCTTGGTAGCAGCCAAAGAGGAATCATGGAAGACACGGATTGAAGAGTTGGAGAAGAAAGTAAAGGGGATGGAGCAAGATGCCATAGATCCAATTGCCGTAGGGGATTTCTCCTTGGTAGGGAAGATAGCTGATTCCATCCTAGAATATGTTGAGTTGCTCTGATTAAACAAGCAGGTTACCAACTTGAAAATTGTAAGGGATGACGCATAAAGAAAAAGGGAGGCTTGGGAAACCAAGTACCAGGAAATGCAGGTGGATCTTGACAATCAGAAGGAGCAATTAATCGGGCAAAAAGTGCTGCAAGAAACTAAGAAAATCATCTGGAATGATATTATAAAACAAGCTGAAGACCTATGACCTTATCTGAACTTTCTATTGGATAAAGAGACTATAGTAAATTTGGCCATACAAGTTGTGACGGTAGCAAATGAAAAACTCAATAAAAATCCTTCACGATATGCTAGCAACGCAGTAGATTTCTTAAATGATTTATTAGAAGAACATGCCGATGATGCAGGCATCAAAGACAGGGTGGCCACCATCATATGGGCTAAAAGGGTAATTGACAAACATGAATAGATAAAGATCACCCAGTTAGGGATTGACATTTTGTCGAAACAGCTAAAGATGTTCAGGGAAGCATTTTATCCTTTATTCAAGAGAGGCCTACCTGAGTTTTGGGGCGATAAAGGAAATATGTTGTCTAAGGAAGAATATAAGGCCAAGCTGTGGGATTGCAGGATGAAACAGGACGACTTTGAGGGGATGGATCATCCCTTGACCGACTAGCTAGTAGCTGAGAAGCTGACAAGAGACTTCGAGTTAGCTTCGAACTTTGGGGGAACCAGAACATTACATATTGGATACTCTTACAAGAAACACACTAAGCTAAGAGTATTACTTAAGGATATCGCCACCGTAAATTTACCCTCAGAGGACCAGTGGAAACTAATCGAGAAGTATGGTAAAGCGAGGCTAAAATCAAAGTATGAAGAGCTTGAGGATATCGACTAAAGAACCAGTGAGCGAGGAAAGCAGCAAGTTGGGACCGTCAATTTTATGTTTTGTTTTTTGTTAAATTAGTTAGTCATATAGTAAAATAGGATAGTGAATGTAAAAAAAGCGGTTAGGCCTATACCGCCTCTATTTGTTTTTAAGTTGTAACGGCGAAATGCCTTGGTTAGCTGTCAAGTAATTACAACGGTTTTCCGTTCAAACGAGAGCCGAGCCTAGAGCTCTAGGGGCCTCTATAAATTCATTGTAATTAAAGACAGAAGGGTTGAAAAATCTTGTTGAAACTTGTATGGGAATTTTGTATTGTTCTGTAAGACATTTATGAGCTATATTTTGAGTAGAAATTGCAGAGCCGAGCTAATGTTTACAAGCATTCTTGTGTAAATAGTCTTGTATTTTGTTTTTCCTCTTCTATGTTAATTGTGTATCTCTCATTGTTATTTCCATTCTATGACATTCTTCAATGCTTGGAGCAGTGTGATAGTTAAGTAGAATTCATGAAAGTATGCTTTGTTTATCTTTTCCAAGTATTTCACCATTATTTTCTATGCTAAAGTTGATGTAGGATCCATTATTATATGCCTTGCGTCAATGGGTTGTTTCTTTCTCCTCTGCCTCATCAATTAAATTCACTTCGACTACAAGCTATTTATTGTCTCGCCCCTATGTTAATGCATTTGTGAAGCCCTTGTGAATAAGTTTTTTCTGAGTTTTTTCTGATGTGACTCCATTGCCCAAAAGAGAGATTCATATGTTTCAACCGACGATGTTTAAATCATTTTTTTTTCCAACAGAAATATGATCTTCTGTATTGTTGTAATTGAATATTCTTAATGATGAATGCTAGTGTATGTTTATTCCAATCATTCATATATTTGTAGAGAGATCCCTCTCAGACTAAGCTAGGTTAGTAGCTTAAGTCTAAAGATTGGTTAGTGGTTACCCCAAATTGCCCTCTCCCAAAACCTAGGGGTCGTTTTGGGTGTTAACAAATTGGTGTCGTTGTCGGGGAAGCAATTGTCTTATCATCCCTGGGATAACGACAAAGGTTTCAGATCTGAACGCTGATGGTGAACAATAGTCAGACATCGAGAAGGTTGTATCATTCACCTAGCAACTCCACTCAGCAAAATCACAGTATGAAGATGACTCCACTGGGAAGATTGGTGACCTTATATCAAAATTGAGATGTTGAAAGTCTCATGGCGACTCCGCTGGGGAAATCCAAGGTTTCATTGATTTGCAGGCTGATTCCCTCAATCTTTATTCAAAGTTTGCAGACTTCACCGAAAGGAGACCTCAATGCCTTTAAAACATGGAAGAAGCGAGACCTAGGTATCGAACTGTAGATTTCTTCAAAGAGATATTGTTCTTATTTAGTGGTCTCCTATTACCTTTATGTATATATATCAAGAAAATTATGTTCCACCAGATAGCTCTAGGTCATGAGAGACTTTCCTTTGTATATCCCTCTCTAGATCTTATAAATATATATCCTCCTTTAACCGCTAGAGCTGATTCCATTTCATCTTCGGGACATTATAAGATCCATAGCCAGCCTTACAAATCCCATAAGACTGAGGCTAAAAATGCCCTCCCCGTACATACTCCTTTTCCTTCCAGATATTAGCCGAGATATGACCCTTTAAAGTTGCCCCTTGTTCTTCATGACTATCCTCCCAAATACCATAAATAACTTCCTAGATTTTGTGGAGAAATCGAAATCCTTACTGCTGAGAAACATCTTCAAGGCTTTGAACATTTTCTAGATCTTTTTGAAGTAGAGCATGATGATGTTTGTATGAGGAATTTTGCCCAATCTTTCCAAGGAGATGTGAAGCAATGGTTCAATCATTTACAAACCAGATCTATAGATACATGGTAGGGGTTTTTTGATGTCTCCTTGAAGTTTTGGGGTAGGAGAAGGTCCTAGGACTTGGTTCTTTCAGAGTTCTAATCCATGAGAAGGCATGAAGGAGAAGCCATGTCTAGCTTTAACATAAGGTTTTCAAGATTCTACCATGATATGCCCAGGGAAATTCAGCCCCTAGAAAATGCTGCTAAGTTACACTATGTGTCTATCTTTTCTCCTGATTTATCTTTTCTTCTTTTCAAAAGAGAGTCTTCTAATTTGCAGCATACGTTCATTGATGCTCTAGAAGTTGAATACAATCTCAGGATGTCTGGGAAAATTTCAGACCTAGATAATGATAAAGGAATTGAAGAAGAAATAGGATTCGAAGAGAGACATGAACAAGGAGGACTTGCCTTACATCCCAATCGTTTCTATGAGGAACAGAGAGGTGATCATCCCGGTGATATTTCAGAAGAAGGTAGTTCTGATTTGCTTTATGTAAATTACAATCAGCCTGCTGAAATATCGGTTAGTGATGGTTTCAAAGAAAAATTCATTCCACCTAAATATGATGAGTATGAAGAAGACTGCTAGGGTATTGTACCAGCTGAAAACTTTACAAGTTCCGGGATAGTTAGGGAAGAAAATCTGATCACTATCCATGATCAAACCTCTAGAAATAAACATCCTGAAAATGATTGTTTACCCCTCTGTTATTCTTCATTTGAATTGATAAAGAAAAAAATCAGAGCTTCTAATAAAAAAAATCTAAGGTGGGAAGCTTCATAAACCTTTTTGAAGTGGATGATAAAAAAGAAGAGCTAGTGTGCAATCAGCCCCAACACTTAGAAGAGCCAGCAGTTTGCAATGCGGAAGAAAAGTACCAAAGAGAGAATTAGGATTCTCTTTCACACTCACAATTTTTATATCAAGAAGAGTTTGTTTCACTTAATCTTATTGAAAATTTAATGATATTCCTGCTGTGTTTGATCAAGTTGAAAACTATGAAGTTTCGAATGAAATTGGTAATGATTTTCATATCTTTTCTCCCGAGTTGGATGAGAATTTTTTTCAGCTTTGTCAGTTGTCACGTGATCCCGAAAAGGATAAAAATAGTCAGATAAGTTTTTCTCCATGTTATTCCACTTCAGAATCTTTTTGTTTAGAGGGAGTATTTACCTTTAATACATTTGAAGATCAGAATGATATTTCCTCTAAAACCCAAAAAGAACTGCAGTTCTATCAGCCTGATGTACATATGTTTGATTGTTCAATATCTCCTCCAAGTCTTAGTCTTTCATCTATTGAAGTATGTAAAGAAACCAATCTACATGATAGTATTGATGGTGCGTCTGAATGTTGGCATGAAAATCAGATCTATATGCTCAATATAAATGAGAAAGGGGATGACTATACTGCTCAAATTCTGTCTGAAATTAAGTATGGCGGATTGCAAAAGGAATCTCAATTAGGGGAGCCTTTTTGTGACATAGGAAATGTGAACAATAAAAAAGAACTAGCTGAAGATGCTCTCATGATTGGTCATAAATAAGTAGGAATATTTCATCTGTTGGAATACCCTTTCGCCATTTTGTTGGAATCATCAAAGAAGATGGAGTTTGTATTGTCTAAAATGGCAGGGAGGGAAAAATATTGTTAGTTGGAGTTATCATTTGCTGAACTCTTTCTCCGACTTGGAGGATTTGAATGTGAGCTTAAGACAGAACGCCATCTACTTGACTAGCTTCATTGGAAGTGTGAGATCACCTGATTCAGCCTTTATGCTCGGTGAATAGGGTAGGGGCGTCTGTATATAAATAAGCTTGGAAGTCAAGCATTTTTTATTTCAGTTTTTAATTTTTAGCATTCTGTGTGCTTAGCATTTTTGGGAGATTTCAGTAGGATTTTCAGTTCCAGGTTTTCGGTTATAGTTTCGAATGGAGAACTGGTTACAGGTTGAAGGTTGCAGTTGTCTGGGTGAGAGCCTCCCAATGGATCAGGCACTTGGTCTACGGATGTTCTTTTCTACCTCGCGGGGATGTTAGCATCTCTGATTGGAGCCAGTTGTTAGCACTCAAATGGTGCTAGGGTTTGAAAAAGATTTTGGGATAAAAAAGGCAATTCCGTGATAATGAAAAAACTTCTAAAGGGAGCCAAAATCGCCACGCATACTCTCCCAAAGTAAAAAATAGTATGAACACAGGAGTGGTGTTAACCGATGGGCCTACTCCTAAAGCAATCGACGTGAAAGATATGAAGAAGCGAAGATCTACGATGACGATGCTATAGCGCTAATCTAACATGCGCGGGAGAGAGGCCGCGTTCTAAATCACCGCGATTTGATTAAGTGGCACGCTTCTTGCAATGGCTCCGATCTAGTGAGGGTAGATTGGCAGTCCATAATAATGGCGGTAATTTTAATAGCCGGCCTACTAAGCACATCCAAAATCACCGCAGTCGGTGAATGCGCATCATCTGACAGTTAAGATTGGGAGTGTAATATCAACTCGAAAGGCCATGATGACAAGGGCAAGGTAAAGTGAGCAGATCTACAGCTAAAAGGGGGATCAGAGAAATGGACGATTGACATGATTTAGTCGCTATCATACTTGCAAGGGTGATAGAGCGAACTCTATATTATAAAATGGCTCTCCCCCACGAATGTCCACATCCTGTCTGTCCATTTTGCACGTTGGAGAGCAAAGGAGGTCAATCTGGCAGAAGCATACTGGCCGATCGAGAGACCAAAGGGTGGTCCAGCTGTCAGTACACCAGGTAGGTTTTTGTCCCTTTTCTTTTTCACAACTAGGTTTTTAAATGGTTGAAATAGTAGACCTCTTTGTTACCGAAGCTCCATTGCTTAGTTCTCTGTTGGAGGATAAGGATAGCGACATATATGACACCATATTTCTTGATAGCTCCTTGTATATGGCCAAAGAGAAGCTGGAGGTTATAAGGGCCAGACAGGTGGACATCCACAAATTATACCAGTCCTTTTTCCACTAGTTTACCACCACCCAAACCCCCAATTGTCCTGAATTCGTAGAATGGTGCGCTAGCAATTATGGCCCAGGGAAGAGGGAAATCCTCGATACCTCAAGCTCTAGAATCATTTTCCATGTGAAGGCCCCGGTTGTAAGAAAATGCCTAGTGGTTCCCCTGGAATTCGGCCATAGAGCTCAGGGATATCAAATGGAAACCCTAATTTAGCATTTTCTCCAGGCCCCTAATGAACTCAAGCAAAGTTTCTTCCAGGCCTCCTTGCTACCAAATGCATCTTCTCCTAGCTCACCTTTCCCTGATGAGACCAATCCTTTCAGAGAAGAGTCCAAATGTGCTATCTCCATGATGGCCCAGTTTTTGGGGTCATATAGTGACCAATACATCACAGAGCCATTAATTAGTCTAATGTTTGTCTTGAGCACTTGCCCAATAGAGCTGGACGATCAAAACCCACTCATCCAGATCACATGCCTAAGATTCGATGATGCCCTTACCAAACGTATTCACTCCCAGTTGGTTGAATTTCCTGAAACCATGGTTTTTAGGTTCCAATCCTATTTACTAAAAATGCTTTTAACAACCATCGAAGAAAACCTGCAAATCCCAGAGCTGAAAATTACAAAGTAAATGTATTCACATTACTTGGTTGTCATGAATGATTTGATGGCAAAGGTTTATCACATATTTTTCCAGAAAGAATTGCCTAGAGTACTCCCAGAAATGAAAGACTTACTGCAGCCCGCTATGGGGAAGGGGACAGGAGATTGGTTTTTGATGAAACATGGGATAGTAATTAGAGTATATGGTTTTTCGCACCCCCCATATGTACTCCCCACCTTTTTAACACCCAGGTTGTTCCATTTAATGTTCATAAGACAGAAGCTGAAGGTTGAACACGATCATGTTTTAGATAACAAGAAGTCCTCTGATATAGCTTTCCCATGGGTGGTAGGCTCTTTTATGATTAAACATAAGAGAGCCCTCTCATCAGTTGAAGGGATGATGAGGGACCCGGGGCTCCCTTCTAAATCTGTGATGAATTATGATCCACATCACATAATCTCAGAAAGAAGGAGGCAAGCTGGCATGAAAGTATATGACCATTTCGAGATGGCTGGATTGCTAAAGAAAGCAAATTGGTTGGAATACATTGATCAGGAGCCCATGGATGTTGATTCATGAGGATTCCCATACTCTAAAATTCCTTTTTCAGGGAGGCACACCTTCACCACCTGACTCACATAATAAATCCCCAATAGGATCAGCAGACTTGCCCCTTGTCACCATTCCAGGAGAGCCCAGCAGTTCAATGGTTATCATCCCTATGGATGTAGACAGTGACCCTGAAAGGGCCTCGAAGAGGCAAAAGGTGGAAGACAAGAGAAGCAGGTAGTAGAGATCCAAGAAGAAAATCCTAAGAAGAAGCATATCAAGTTTCAAATCCCCCCCTATGAAGTGAAACAACACGTGTTTGGAAAACCGCCCAAAGGACCTACAGCATCTAGTACAAGTAGGACCAAGCTATTGGAGGAATATGGAGAAAATACAGATAACTTGGAAGAAGAAGCAAAACTTTACTCCGAGGTAAGAAAGTTATCCAAGAAAGAAGTGGCCCTATTTTCCAGCAGGAATTTAGTTCAGAACACCTTGAGCCTTGCTCTGGCTACCAAAAACAAGTCCACATAGATGAAATTCAAACTAGAAGACATCCCTATCCCTGATATAATCAACCTACATAAGGAGACAAGCGATGCCATTTATAATAGGTTGTTGAATCTCTCCATAGAGCTATCAAAGGTGCAGACAAGTAAGTCCAGGGTTCAGCACCAGCTAAAGTTGGAAAAAGCAGAGAATAAATCTCTAAAGGCATAGGTGAAGAAACACCAAACACAGCTGTTAACAAATGAGACTGAAGAAGATAAGAGGAAGAATATCTGGTATCTGATAAATGAAAAGGATCAGGAGATCCTGACTCTAAAGAAGAGTTTAAAGATCTCTCCTGCTCAATTTGCAAGTACCCCTGAAATAACAGAGCTGGAGGAAGAGAAAGAGAAACTAAAGATGGAACTGTTAGACTGTAAAGCCCAATTGGTGGAGCTTATGGAGAAATAAAAGAAGATGTAGTCTGATATAACCTTGTTAGCAGCCAAAGAGGAATCATGGAAGACACAGATTGAAGAGTTGGAGAAGAAAGTAAAGGAGATGGAGCAAGATGCCATAGATCCGATTGCAGCAGGAGATTTCTCCCTGGTAGGGAAGATAGTTGATGCCAGCGTCGAAGATGTTGAGTTACTCTGATTAAATAAGCAGGTTACCAACTTGAAAACTCTAAGGATGACACAGAAAGAAAAAGGGAAGCTAGGGAAACCAAGTACCAGGAAATGCAGCTGGATCTTGACAATCTGAAGGAGCAAGTAATCGGGCAGAAAGTGCTGCAAGAAACTAAGAAAATTAGTTGCGATGATATTATAAAACAAGTTGAAGACCTACGACCTTATATGAAATTTATACTGGATAAAAGGACTGTAGTAAATGTGGCCATAGAAGCTGTGACGGTAGCAAATGAAAGACTCAATAAAAAGCCTTCAGGATATGCTAGCAACGCAGTAGATTTCTTAAATGATTTATCAGAAGAACAGGTCAATGATGCAGGCATCAAAGATAGGGTGGCCACCATCATATGGGATAAAAGGGTAATTAACAAGCATGAACAGGTAAGGATCACCCAGTCAGGGATTGAAATTTTGTCGAAACAACTAAAGATGTTCAGGGAAGCATTTGATCTTTTATTCAAGAGAGGCCTACCTGAGTTCTGGGGCGAGAAAGGAAATATGTTGTCTAAGGAAGAATATAAGGCCAAGCTGTGGGATTGTAGGATGAACCAGGACAACTTTGAGGGGATGGATCAACCCTTGACTGACCAGCTAGTTGCTGAGAATCTACCAAGAGACTTCGAGTTAGCCTCGAACTTGCGGGGAACTAGAACATTACATACTGGATACTCTTACAAGGAACACATTGAGCTAAGAGTATTACTTAAGGAGATCGCCACCGTAAATTTACCCTCAGAGGACCAGTGGAAACTAATTGAGAATTATGGTAAAGCGAGGCTAAAAATCAAAGTATGAAGAGCTCGAGGATATCGACTAAAGAACCAGCAAGCGAGGAAAGCATCAAGCTGGGAATGTCAATTTTCTATTTTGTTTTTTGTTAAATTAGTTAGTCATATAGTAAAATAGGCCAGTGAATGTAAAAAAAGTAGCTAGGCCTATACTTCCTGTGTTTGTTTTTAAGTTGTAACGGTAAAATGCCTTGGTTAGCTGTCAAGTAATTGCAATTTTTTTTCATTCAAAAGAGAGCCGAGCCTAGAGCTCTAGGGGCCTCTATAAATTCATTGTAATTAAAGATAGAAGGGTTGAAAAATCTTGTTGAAACGTTTATGGGAATTTTGTTTTGTTCTGTAAGACATTTATGAGCTATATTTTGAGTAGAAATTGCAAAGCCGAGCTAAGGTTTACAAGGATTCTTGTGTAACTGGTCTTGTAGTCTCTTTTCCTCTTTTATGTTAATTGTGTATCTCTCATTGTTATTTCCATTCAGTGACATTCTTCAATGCTTGGATCAGTGTGATAGTTAAGTAGAATTCATGAAAGTATGCTTTGTTTATCTTTTCCAAGTATTTCACCATTATTTTCTCTGCTAAAGTTGATGTAGGATGCATTATTATATGCCTTACGTCAATGGGTTGTTTCTTTCTCCTCTGCCTCATCAATTAAATTCACTTCGACTATGAGCTATTTATTGTCTCGCCCCTGTGTTAAGGCATTTGTGAAGCCCTTGTGAAATTTTTTTTCTGAGTTTTGTCTGACGTGACTCCATTGCCCAAAAGAGAGATTCATATATTTCAGCCGGCAACGTTTAAATCATTTTGTTTTCCAATAGAAATCTGATCTTTTGTATTGTTGTAATTGAATATTCTTAATGATGAATGCTAGTGTATGTTTTCATTGTTGACACCTTTGATTATTCTAGTCATTCATATGTTTGTAGAGAGAACCCTCTCAGACTAAGCTGGGTCAATAGCTTAAGTCTAAAGATTGGTTAGTGGTTACCCCGAATTGTCGTCTCCCACTACCTAGGGGTCATTTTGGGTGTTAACACTTCCCATTCAAAAACTTCAAAAGAAATCTCCAATTCCTTGTAGAGATCACTACCACTCTGTCCAGCTATGTGCCGGGGTCATTCTTTGCAATAGTCCTATATTTCCCTCCCCTCCAGGGCTTACTACCAGTATAAATACTTGATCACTACTGAAAAATTTCCCCACGCCATTCGCTGCTCTCTATCCGTAGGTCGTTGCTTTGCAATAAATGATAACAACACAATAGTCCAACTAAGTTTACCCCACTACGCTCGGTTGTAACTACTGCTTAAGTGAAGGTCGTGCAACATAAAACTAAACACCGTTTCCCCCACTATGCTTGGCTATGTAACAAGATACCTTCCTCCACCATATCAATGGTTGAGTTTATTAAAGACAAAAGGCGGTTTTTAGAACAAACTAAACTTTCTACTAAAGTGAAGATCGCAATGGCGATTGAGTGCTCCACACGAGGAGACAATCCTCCTTAACTCCCTCAATGCCAAGTCAAACCTTTTAATTATCTGAAAAAGAATAACTCTTCTTTACTTTGCTAAATTGAGGGTGTGTTCTTCTGCCATGATGTCCATCATGTTTTCCTTAAATATGTTTAAGTGGTTCAATACTATTATAAGCAATCATGCCTTCTTCTAAGTGAGCCCTCTAATCTTCATGAAAAGAAAATTATATCCAAAGTGTCAACATAAGAATTCTTTCATAGGGAATATTCCTCACTGAAATCAACTGTTTTCTTAAGATTATCTCCATTTTCTTCTAAAATATCACCTAAGGTCCTTTAGGACATAAATCTATATGGAGTATTCCATACATAATATGTAACTTATAAAATAACTATTTTATATACTATGTAACATGACCATTAACTCTCTTTAGTCCAATATATATATAATTTCCTAAAGTAATTTAAGTAAGATTAATATCTTACCAAGTATAATATTTGGTATAATTTGTTTCTCCTACAAAGGTATGCGGAAGGTATGAGGAATGCTAAACAATGTTTACACCATTTTACTTCACCAAAAGGTGTTATTCTCATATAATCATAATAACGTAATTATCTTTACAAATTATCTACATAATCATCTTAAATAATATGAGGAAGTAAAACCTTTCCTTAAAATAAATTATCATAATCAGAGTTATAATTCTTACCCACAAAAATATATCAAATGATATATGACTCTGTAAAGGTATTTTATAATAATATATTTAGGGTAATCCTTCAACTTAGTTAGGTTATAAGAGTAGGATAATCCTAATCTTAACTTCTAACTTGATAGGTCAATAAGGGTTAAATACTTTAACAAGTATACTAACTTCACTTATTCAAAATGTTCAGTTTCCTTTCATTTTTAGGAGTTTTCTCTAACATTTTTCCGTATGATGTGATTCATAAAGTTCATAAGGATAATAGTTAACCTTTTGATGCTAATAGGAATTCTTAGAATAATAGTTGTGTGACTAAATAATCACTATCGTCGATTTTCTACTTAGGACGATAATATGAATAACTTAAGTTTATCAAGCAAGTGCTTGAGATACTAATATGACACCCATCACCTAATCAAGCTTCAGTTACCACATCCTCTTCCTTAGTGGCTTTACTTACTTATCATTAAGCCACGTCTATCCACTTAAGAATAAACCACAAAAATAATTTTCAAGGTCCACTGGTGGAGCCTTGGCCTTGAGCTTCTCACCATGGCTATTTACGAAATTCATAATTACATTTACAAGATAAATAAAAAATAGGAGTCGAATTTGAGGGATGTTACAGTGTCTGACATTTCCTGCCCTAGAGTACCTCGAAAGGGATCATTTTGGTCGAGGTTTGATAACCGTTGCTGTACACAAACTTTGCGAGGTGCAAATAATATTCCCACTTAGTGGGGTTGTTCATGACGTACATTCTCAGCATGTCCTCTAGAATTTGGTTTACTCGTTCTGTTTGTCCGTCGGTTTGGGGGTGGTACGTGGTACTGAATTGTAATTATGTCTCCAAATCGGAGAACAATGCTCTCCAGAAGTTGCTAGTGAACTTCATATCTCGATCGGAAATGATTGCCTTGGGTATCCCATGCAATTGAAAGATCTCCTTTAAGAATATTTCCACGATGTGAACTGCCTTGTAGGTATATTTTACCGATATGAAGTGAGCTACTTTAGACAGCTTGTCTACCACTAGAAAGATGGAATCATTTTGTTTCTTACTCTTGGGTAATCTTGTAATGAAGTCCATACTTATTACCTCCCACTTCCATTCTGGAATGGGTAAAGGTTGAAGTAATCCATAGCGGTGTTGGTCTTCTTCTTTGACCAGTTGGCACTCCTGACATTTCGCGATGAACATGGCGATGTCAGCTTTCAACTTAGGCCAAAAGTAATGTTTCTTTACTACCAATATCATCTTTTGATATCCGAGATGCCGTGAATAGGGTTTCTGGTGAAACTCGGTGAGAATGTTTGATCTAATGCCTCCACTCTCTTGGACATAAAGTCTCTCTTTCAACCATAATAGTCTCGACTCATCTATCTTATATTCCTTCTGTTGTTGGTATAGTCTGTCTTCCTGGATCTTTGCAAGGATTTCCATGTAGTAATGGTCAACCTTACATGTCGTTTGAATTTTATGTAGGTAATCTGAGTCGGTTTGACTCACCGTGACCTCATAAAGCATATGTTCTCGCTGGCTTAGGGTGTCTGCAATCTTGTTTTCCTTGCCCTTAATGTGCTTTAGTTCGAAATGATAATCACTAAGGAAGGCCAACCATCTGGCCTGCCTAGCGTTTAGGACAGGTTGGTCGAAAAGGTACTTCAAACTCATGTTATCAGGCATCAATAGGAATTTCTTTCCCATAAGATAATGTCGCCACATCTTCAATGCATGGATGATGGCAGCTAGCTCGAGATCGTGTGTAGGGTAGTTTTTCTCATGTTCTTTCAATTTCCTTGATTCGTAGCAGACGACAAAGTTATCTTGCATAAGGACTCCCCCAATTCATTCCTTGCTTGTATCCATGCAAATAATGAAGTCCCCATTGGGATCCGCAATATGAAAAATTGGTGCACTAATAAATAGTTGCTTTAGCTTTTGAAAGATTTCTTCACACTTATCTGTCCAGATAAACTTGTTTTCCTTCTTCTGCAAGGCGGTCATGGGACATGCAATCCGTGAAAAGTTCTCAATGAACTTTCGGTAGTAGCCGTCTAAACCTAAAAATGATCTTATATCGAATATGCACTTAGGTGTGGGCCATTCTTCGATGGCTTTGACCGTTTCAGGATCGACGACTATTCCCTTCTTGGAAATGATATGTCCTAAGTATTGAATTTGGGGTTTGTAGAAATCGCACTTACTAAACTTGGCATATAGTTGGTGTTCCTGTAGTATATGTAAAACAATTCGGAGGTGTTCCTCATGTTCTACTTCGTTCTTGGAGTAGATCAAAATGTCATCAATAAATACTAGAACGAACTTATCGAGGATTTTACTAAAGATGTTATTCATCATACACATAAAGTTGGTCGGTGCATTCGTCAACCCAAAGCGAATCACTACGAACTCGTAATGGCCATAACTGGTCCGAAAAGCAGTTTTGTTGATATTCTCATCGCGGATTCTCACCTTATGGTATGCAGATCATAAGTTCATCTTTGAGAAGATCTTCGCTCCTCCAACTTGGTCAAACAAGTCATCGATTCTAGGTAGTGGGTAGCGGTTCTTAATGGTCATCTTGTTGAGTTGGCGGTAATCGATGCACATCCGCATCATTCCGTCTTTCTTCTTGACGAACAATATCAATGCGCCCCAAGGGGACACACTTGGTCGAATGTACCCTTTGTCTATTAACTCATGTAGCTGAAGCTTGAGCTCCACCAATTCTGGTGTGCTCGTGAGGTACGGGGCTTCAGAAGCTGGTACTGACCGAGGTGTTAGTTCGATGGAAAATTCTAAGTCTCGTTTGAGTGTTAATCCCAGTATTTCTTCGGGAAATACATCTTTGAACTCTATGAGGACTGGGATGTCTTCGATCTTATGTTCCCTATCAGTTTTTATGTTTTGGATATTGACAGAAAAAAGGTTACAACCTTTTCTAATACATTTGTTTGCTTATAAGGCAGAGATCTGTCGTACCGACACCTTCTTAGGGATAACCTGAATCATTTCTGATTCCCTTGGTCATCCCTGCAGAGTAAGGATTTGTTTAAGAAATCTACTAGGACATGGTGTTCTTCTAGCCAATCCATGCCGATAACTACATTGTACGACCCTGGGGGTAGAATGTTTAATTCTAACCTAGTTGGGAAACCGTTTAATTCTATCTCACAAGTCTTAACTAACTCGAAGACCTTCCGTTTGGTACTGGTGGCTACTTGGACCAGCCACGGTTTCTCGTGATGCTCTCGGTTCAAATTACAAGTGTCCACTATCTTAGGGGAGATATAACTTCGACATGTGCCGGGGTCTATTAAAACTGAAATGGTTGTGTTTGAGATCTTACCCTCAATTTCAACCATGGTGCCCTAGTGATCTGTCTGTTAGTCGTCAAGAGCGGCATAAACCCGGGGTGTCTTTTCCATGTCTCCTATGGTAGGTTCTGCTTGGATGTTGTGTAAAAATCCATCCGTTTTGCTGGGGCAGTCTCTGTAGTAGTGGGGCCCTTGGCATTTCCAACAAGAAATAGTTGGTGGGAACACTTTTGTCCCTTTGTTGAGAGCTGGCCTGTTGACAGGTGGTGGGGGTGCACTTGGTCGTGCTTGAGGTCGATTGAAGCCTCTATTGGGAGGAAAACCATTGTTATGTTTCCAGTAAGGTGGAGGTCTAAAGCCCGATCTGCGGTTGTCCGAGAAGGTTATGAACCTATCTTTGTTTCTGTTGATGTTGTCATTCCTTAGCTGTCTATGTTCATAACACAGTCTTGCTTTATGTAAGGTCACATCAAGGGTTTTGGGCATGTCAAACTCTATCTTTTCTCTAAAGTTTGGTGGAATCCCTCCCAAGAACTATTGTATTTTGAATTTTTGTCCTTGATGTATGGAACATAGTGCAGCAAGTCTAAAAATATGCTTATGAATGCCTCCATGGTTAGGGACCCCATTTTCAACTCATGAAATTACTTAATTTTCTTATCAAAGAATATTTTAGACATATATTTGTCCTGGAATACTCTGCTGAAAGTATCCCATGTTATGTCTCTTAGTTCTTATCCTTTGGTGTGTTTGAATTCCCGCCACCATCTGGCAGATTTACCATTCAGGTTGTATATGGCTAGTCGGGCTTGCATTTCACTGGAGTAATTATGAACTTTGAAGTACTTATTCATTCCTAGCAGCCACTCCTCAGCCTTCTCCCTGGAGTTAATCTCTCCATCATAGGTTGGGGATTTTATCTTTCTGAATTCCCCTTGTAAGTTGTCGTCACTTTTCCTCCTTTTCTTGCAACGGGGTGGTGAACCTTTATTGTTGGAAGAGCTCTTACAATCCTCTTCCATTGATTCAGGTATGTGTTCTCCCTACTCTTCTCCCTTAGGGCTGGAAGTCCTCTCTGTGTGACTATTTCCCTTTGTAAACGTGTTGACTAAGAGTGTGGGTTGTCCGTGGGGTTTTCCCCCTATTAAAGTCTGAAGCAAAGCTTCATTTATAGCTTTTTGTTCTGGTCTTTCTTGCATGTTGCCATCTTTGAAACTTTGGAATTCTTCCTGTAGGTTTTGCATGGATTTCATTAAATCCGAGTTGAGTTCCACCACAATTTCCTGCTCTCGTGGTGGAGAGTTCAGATTTCCTGCTTCCCCCTTCTGCATTCATTTTCGGACAATGACTATACCTGCAATGTTATATAAGCATCAAGAACAGAAAGTCTGTTAGTTCATTTTCACATAAACAAAAATATAATTTCTGAATGTATGTTTTTGTTTACTGTGTATCTACAGTGGATGTTCTGTTTGTAATGAGCCCAATAGGTCACTTAGTTTTGTAGCTGGGCTCTGATACCACTTGTAATGTCCCTAAAAATAGTAAAAATTTAAAAATTTCTTCTAATGTAATAAAAGCTATTTTAAGGATGATGGTTCGTAAATTAACTTCAGCACTAATAAGATATGAATTGGTATTTGTTTTGTGGTATCGTAAAAAGTCTAAGTTTTCCTAACTAACATAAGCTCACTTATTTGTAAGTCTCTTGGCTTTGCGGAAGCGATATGCAGTATAATTAAGGTAATACTATTGTCGGTATACCAGTACTAGAGTGTTTAATAAATGAAACTTCCTGCTTATTGTTTTAAAGATCCATGTGCATATTATAAACGTCTCATTGTTACCTCAGGTGATACAGACTCTTGTTGATGAAATTTAAGTACCATGATTGGGCACTGATGGTTTGTAACAAGGGGAAGGAGTACCCCCGGTAGAGCTACCAAGAGGTAAGGGTAGCCTTGGAAGATTCTGGTCAGTCTTAGCAAATTGCTAATGTATTTATTCCTTGTTGATATCCAGGTACTACTATGGGGAGACTCCTCCTTTGTCAGTTATACCACCATGTACGAGCATGTTATGTACTTGAAGTGTAAAAAAATGTGAATGGCCTAAGTGTACATGGCTATGGGTAATAACTATGGTGTAATGCTATATTACGGTGGTGTAATGCTATATTACGGTGGTGTAATGCTATATTACGGTGGTGTAATACTATGGAAAACTTGCTTGCAAACTACCAAATTCGTTGATATATTTCTATGACCTTATACTGTAGTGCTCTGGTTTTTACAGCAGAGCACTGTGTAAAATTTCAGGTTTAATTTTCTACGTTTTAAACTTTATCAGTTTATGGAAGTGAATTTCTAAGAATTTCTATGTGCCGAAATAATATTTAGTGTACTGTGGTGTTTTCACTAACCTTACATTCGAAATTTGAAATAAACAAACATATCGTTATTTTCTTTTCAACAGCATAAGAATAGGTTTCACAACTTAGTAAATCAGTAAATAGCAGTAAATCAGTAAATAGTAAGTTTGCATGTTTACAGTAAGATTTAGCATAATAGTAAATAACGGAAATTACCTGATGCTGATGCTAACCGTAAGTTGTAGCAGGTTGTGTAACCCCTTAGACAGCCAAACTGAAGTGTCCACCCTACCGACCAGCTATAATCTTGCTGGCCCTTGGAAATCAAAGGATTTCCAAGCCCCCGAGCCCACAATCTGATAATCCCGAGAGCAGTCTTTCCTTCTGTTCTCAAAATCCTTCTGTTCTCCAATCAAACTTTCTGTCCTCCCAACTTCTGTTCTCCAAACTTCTTTTCTTCTCCCATAAAAAAAACCCCCCCCGAACCTTCAACCTTCTCCCCCTCTATATACATGTCCATCCTCGAGAAGACCTTGGGCTTACTCCACCGCCCCAAACACCCCCTCTCGAGCCCCTCGAACCTTTACTCCTTTCCCTAGTTCATTCATCCACGTCTCATTATAAAAATGTATAATTAATTACTCTTATGTAAAATTCATTTGGTTTCGGATTGACGGTCGTAATTATTTATTACGGTGGGAATTATCACCCCAAGGTTATCCGTTCGGGACAAGTTTCATTAAATACAAGTCTATCCGCCATCCTTGATATTTTAATGTTATTAATGTAATTAATAAAATATTATATAATTAGTTGCCCCTTGTCAACTTGGACATGATGTGTCTTAATGATCCACCTTATCCGTCGAGACTACTTTAGCTTGAGGTTTAAATTCCAAGATTAACATTGAATAATTAAATATCCATTTTCCATCACATCACGGTTATTCCAAAAAGGATTATCTTATTATGGCTAACTTTGAAATGGAATTAATCACGCAATATTAATTTATAAATCAATATTTTAAATCTTACTTATATTGCATTTGTTACGATAGGGATATAAATGTTTGCTGGAATATCATTTATTAATTAATAATAATAATTAAATCACCCTTTGACAATAATAAAAGGTGAATCAATCATAGTATTCTTAATTATTTGTTCATCACATGGGTACCCTATCATCAACATAGCATCCTTGTTCTTATAAACAAAGCACTTGTGAGGGCTTAAACAATTTTACTAAATACTTAGACACTATCATTACCCTATTCACAACAGTTCTTCTATGACAATGTTAACTGACGATACTTGTCTTAGTTTATTATTACAATGTTTTCATATAATTACTAATTCACTTATTTACACATTGACAACCTAACCATTCATTACCTAAGTTGATTGATGTATCCTTAACTGAGTTATCTATGACATTTATACTACTATTCAAGCATGACAAGTATGTTATACACCAGTAATATTGTACACGTACAAGGTGTGCATGCATGGCCAGTGTATGCACATGTCGGACATGTACTATAAACAAACCCCATTCCGCCTATGCATACTTGCTAACTAACAATAGTATCTACCCCCATGCAGAAGAGCAAGCATAATCTATAGTATAATTACTTTAACATCCTCGGTTATTTAACAGTTAACCCTTTACGATTTAACATCACTGTCTTTATGTTTACATTAGTTTAATCAATCAAGTACAGGAAGGGTGCCTACTTCCACTAACTCGGAATCAAGGAATACTAAACCCCCAACAGTGCTAACTAACACATCCTCCCTTCATAACCTACGTCCAGCATCCTCCCTATCCTTCCTCTGCTAGTACAACAGTGGATGTCGGACTCACCGATCTGACCACATAGAACTTGAGAGCGATAGCGTCGGCTGAACAGCGGACCTATCCTCCCCTAGCAGGCATCCGACAATAGTCATCACAACAACATGGGGAGCGTGTCTCAGCACGGCCCTCCCACGACCTCGGGTCTCATGGAAACATAGGGTGGGAAACACATCCATCCCTCTCAACATACTGGGCCTACGCCCTTATCAACTCATACTTGCTGTTATCGGGATTATCAGATTGTGTTATCGTATCCTCATTTTGGCTGCTAAGGTTTGCTGTATGAACATGTTTTTCCTTTCCAATATATATCAGATCAAGTAACTGGCTATCCCATAGCCCCTGTGTCCTGTAGGTTAGTGTTTTGCAAAATACAATTTATAGAAAGCATTTTCCATTGATCGCCAATTGATCCATGTTATCATTTTATTTCATGTAACTTTTTAGCTCATCATAGATGCGTATGACATATAACATTTCAGCAATTCATATAAGAAGATGGTATCCACGTACCGAATCATATATTTCACATTTCATTAAGGAAAACATATAAACATATACTGCAATTGTAAAATAAGGAAATCATATGATAATCGTGACATCATAACTGCATAACATAGTAACATCATAATCATGGTGAAATCATAAGACAGAGTAACATCATATAATGAGGTCCAATATAGTTTACTCAGTCGAGCTGAGTTCGACAAAATATATAAGAAGTAAAGTATGGTGTGTCTAACTAATAAATATGCCGAATCAAAATATGGGCATTACATACACCCACCCTTCGGGAAACTTCGTCCCGAAGTTATGGTCAAAATAGTGAGGGAAAATCTCGACGCATGGTCTCTGCGTCCTCCCAGGTAGCAGACCCTGGGCTATACTTGTCCCATTGGACCTTAACTTGGTCCACATGGCGACTACGGAGCTGTCGAACCCTACGATCAAGTATACGTAATGGTTCGACCCTGAAGGTTCCCTCGTCCGAGACCTGCAATTCCTTCCAATGAATTTTGTGAGTCTCATCAGCTATGTAATGTCGTAATACAGAAACATGAAATACATTATGAGTTTTATGCATGTGGGGTGGCAGCGCGAGACGATAAGCAACTGGTCCGATTTTCTCAAGAATCTCAAATGGACCTATAAAGCGAGGTGACAACTTGGTACCCTTCCCAAACCGAATGGTACTTTTATTTGGTCTGATGCGAATAAATACACGATCCCCTACTTCATAAGTTCTATCTGATCTGTGTGCATCAGCGTAACTCTTTTGCCTATCCTGTGCTTCCTTCAGTCGCTGCCTAATCTGTATCACTTGCTCCTCCATTTCCTGAATCAATTCAGGCCCAATTAAAACTCGATCCTCTAACCTGTCCCAACTGAGTGGTGTCCTGCACGGCCTCCCATACAATGCCTGATATGACGGCATACCAATGGAGCTGTGATGACTATTGTTGTATGCAAACTCCACTAAAGGAAGATATTTCTCCCACTGTGTCTGTTGATCCATAACATACATCCTAAGCATGTCCTCCATCACTTGATTCACCCTCTCAGTCTGTCCATCTGTCTCGGGGTGATAAGATGAGCTTAAGTTCAACTGTGTCCCTAATGCTGACTGCATGCTTGTCCAAAATCTGGAGGTGAACTTAGGGTCTCTGTCAGAGATTATCTTTTTAGGAACTCCATGAAGACGTACAATCTCATTTATGAATACCCTTGCCACATCTGTCACATCATAGGTGTCTCTGACTGGAATGAAGTGAGCACTTTTGGTCAGTTTGTCAACTACCACCAAAATAGCATTATGTCTCAGAGATGTGAGTGGTAATCCTACAACGAAGTCCATGGAAATGACTTCCCATTTAGTCATAGGAATATCATGCGGTTGTAGGAGACCGGCCGGGTGACGATGATCTGCCTTAACTTGTTGACACTCAAGGCACTTCGAAACAAAATCCACTACATCCATCTTCATACCTGGCCAAAAGAAGAGTTGCTTCATGTCAGCATACATCTTCTTCACCCCTGGGTGCGCACAGTAATGCGATCTATGGGCCTCTCTAAGGATGGTTTCCCTGATATCACCTTCCTTAGGAACATACATCCTTCCCTGATACCGCAACAATCCATCTTCCTCAAGATGGTACCCATCATACTTCAATTCCTGTTTCTTTCCATTCTGAATAGCTGAGGTTACTTTTAGATACCAACTATCGCCCAATAGTTGTCCTAGTATCCTTTCCCTCAAGTCAACCTTCAAGGGAATTAAGGAGAAAAGTCTCGGCCTTCGGCTTAGAGCGTCTGCCACCACATTCTCCTTTCCTTTGATGTAAGAGATACCAAAGTCATATTCACTCATGAACTCACTCCATCTCCTTTGCCTAGCATTCAAATCCCTTTGGGTAAAGATGTACTGCAAGCTTTGATGGTCTGTTTTAAGGGTGAAGCTTCTACCAACTAGGTAGTGCCTCCATAATTTTAGTGCCAACATTACTGCTGCCAATTCTAGATCATGCGTGGCATACTGCTCCTCATGAGGTTTCAACTTTCGAGATGCATAAGCTATTACCCCACCTTCCTGCATCAACACCGCTCCTAATCCTTGCTTCGAGGCATCGGTGCATACCATGAAATCTTTATCCATGTCTGGTACCCACAAGATCGGTGCACTTGTCAACAATCTTTTTAACTCTGTAAAAGCAACATCGCATTCATCGGTCCATTCATACCGGATTCCCTTGCGTTGCAAGGTGGTAATAGGTTTTGCAATTTTAGAAAATCCTTCCACGAACCTCCGGTAATAGCCTGCTAACCCCATGAAGCTGCGCACCTCATGAGCATTCCTTGGAATTGGCCAATCTTCAATGGCCTTTACCTTTTCTGGGTCTACAGAGATCCCTTCACCTGAGATGATGTGCCCCAAGTAGTGAATCTTCTTTTGGAAGAAGGAACACTTTGACAATTTACCGTAAATTTTATGTTCCCTTAAGCATGTCAAGACTAACCACAAGTGTTCCTCGTGCTCCTTCTCATTCTTAGAATAGATAAGAATATCATCTAAGAAGACCTGAACAAAGTGGTCCAAGTATTTTCGGAAGACACCATTCATGAGGCTCATGAATACAGCTGGAGCATTGGTCAAACCAAATGGTACCACTACAAACTCGTAATGCCCAAATCGAGTTCGAAAGGCAGTCTTAGGAATGTCGCCTTCCTTGATCCTCAACTGGTGATACCCTGATCGTAAATCAATCTTTGAGAAGACTGACGCACCTTTCATTTGATCAAAGAGGTCATCAATTCTTGGTATGGGATACCTGTTCTTCACGGTGGCCTTGTTCAAATCTCTGTAATCTATGCACAGTCGCAGAGATCCATCCTTCTTCTTAACGAAGATCACTGGTGCTCCCCACGGTGAGATACTAGGTCTAATCAGTCCCAAATCTAGCAATTCTTTTAACTGGATCTGTAACTCACGGAGCTCTGGAGTTGTCATTCTATAAGGAGTTTTTGAGATAGGTTCTGCACCAGGTTTTAGTTCGATTGTGAAATCGAGCTCTCTTTCTGGAGGTAGTCCTGGTAATTCCTTCGGAAAGACATCCTTGAACTCAGAAAGCACTGGGTAAGAATTCAAGGAAGGTCCTTTACTATCGCTCACGGCCTCCACTACGAACAACTGGCATCCTTGTCTTAGGCACCGCTTAGCTTTCACCATAGAGATGAAACGGAGGGATACCTTCCTCTTCAAGCCTTGGATTTGAATTGTCCTTCCCTCGTCATCGAGGCACAACACCTTCTTTGCATAGCAGTCTATGAAAGCTCTATGGTCTTCTAACCAATCCATGCCAATAATGAGCTCATAAGTCCCCAAATTGGTGACATAAGCATCCAACTTAGTGGTGCAAACTCCTAAGTCAACCCCACAACCTCTCACTTTAAGACCTACTGGTTGCTTAGTTCCTGAAGCCATTTCGACCAGTTTGAAATCATCGTGCTCGTAGGCTGCCAACCCACATTTATCTAATGCAAATGGTGAAATAAAACTATCAGTTGCTCCTGGATCAAACAAAATTTTAAGTTAGACATTGTTTACATTACCAGTGGATTCTACTACGGTAGACTGATGTTCTGCCTGGTGGTTATGCACCGCTGCATGAATCCGATGACTGTTACCCGAACTATCCATGGGTGCCTTTCCTTCCCTGTGCCTGCTGCTTGACTGACCCTTGGGACAGTCTCGCTGGAAATGAGGACCTCCGCATCCCCAACAAGAGAGATTGGAAGGGGCTTGCCTGTTGCTCGAAGGAATCCTCTGAGATGAGTTCCTTCCCCCGGTTCCTATAAAACCCCTTGCTCCTCTATAGGAACTTCCCTGCGTACGTCCCTGGCTTTGGTGGGTTGCGGATGATGCCTGCGAGATTGAGTTAACTGAAGTATTACCCCTCGGTGTGAACCTGTTACCGTAAGGAGGAGGCCTAGATTGTCCTGCCCTGAAGTAAGGGCGTGACGCCTTCCCTGTAACATACTGATTGGTTCCTGTCAACTTACTACCCCCTTTTCCATCTGACATATCAGCTGCATAACGAGCATACTCAACTGCCATGGCAACTGAAGTTGGCTTCCACATTCGCACAGCAGCTCTAATCTTGTAGTTAAGTCCATACACAAAACGCTCTACCTGACAATCATCTGCATCTAGGTAAGGAACATATTTTACCAGTTCCATAAATCGAGATTCATACTCCTCCACTGTCTTGTCTCCCTGTACTAAGGCATGGAGTGCACCTGCCTGTTCTTCCTTGTAATAATTTGGCAAATACTTCATGTGGAACCTCTCCTCGAACAGTTCCCAAGAAGTTGTAAGAGGTGTAAGGTGCAACTGCTTCTCGAGGTCTGACCACCAATTCAAAGCATCACCTTTAAGCTGAAAGACGGCCATCCTAGCCTTGGAACTAGATGTGTACTCATTCAATGCGAAGCATCTCTTCATGCCTTCCAGCCATGCTTCGGCATGCTTACCGCGTCGTCCTCCAGAAAACTATGGAACCTTTATCTTTTGCAACTCCCTCGATATGTCCTGAAGCGGTTCCAGTCTTGGGCCATGTGCCCTTTCAGAGTTCTCTCGACTCACTTGAGTGGTTTCCACCTCGGCGGCCTTTTCCGACTTCCTGTTCATCGTGGTCATAATAGCCTCCAATGACCTCATTATGATCTTCATTTCTGGTGTTGAGGTTGGTGGTGGCGGTGTTGGCGGTGGCGGAGGTGGTGGTGACGGTGGTCGACCTTGACCCCGACCTCGACCTCTGCGTGTTGTCACCATGATAGTTCCTGAGTTATTAAAATAAAATCATATCCTTAGTTGTTCAATCAAATATCCGCGGAACTAAAATGTAGGTATTCAATAACTTGCATCATGAGATAACAAATTGTCAAGATTAGCGCAGTAAAATCTCTAGTGATTTTTATTTAAACAATCTTGTCATGGTGTTCAGCTCGTCGTGCTGGTCTTAATGGTGTCTTGTTTTTGAGATTTCGGGTCTCTTTCATCCCTTCGACTAGGAGTTGAAATCTCGGCAAAATTTTTAATATCTCTATTTTAGTTAACTTTAAATGTTACACTTTAGTCTCAACAATTTAATTAACATTAATTGTTTAAACCTCAACCAATCATAGTTAAGTTTAATACTAAAAATTTAAAATTTCTATAAAACATATTTTTAACACCATATATTATAACGGAAAAGAAAAATTTATTTTTATAATATATATATTCTAACATATATTCTATGAGGGTATATAACAATAAATTTAAACTTTAATACCACATATATTATAACATAAAAGTAAAATTAATTTTTTTTATTTTTTTATTTTTTTTTTATGATACATATATTCTTAACAAAATATGAAATAGATTTAATTTTATAAAACATACATTTTATCACATTAAATAATAATTTTAAACTTTAATACCACATATATTATAACATAAAAAGTAAAATTAATTTTTTTATGATACATATATTCTTAACAAAATACAAATAAATTTAATTTTATAAAACATACATTTTATCAGATTATATAATAATAATTTCAAACTTTAATACAAATAGGACATAGATTTATAAACCTTATACAAAATAGAACATAGATTTATAACCGAATATTTTTACCACGCGGCCTTTCACTGCCATGCAAAGAGCGAGTATGCATGGAGGACACGCGGTCTCTCCAAGCAACCCACCGCCCTCGGATAGTGGGGGAAACCCTAAATAGAGTCAATCCCCAAGGCGCTGCCATTTTCACCCTCTCTCCTGGAGTTTTAGCTCTGCAACTCAAATGCAAGCTGGCTTAGGGTTTTAGAAAGGAAGGAGCTCTCCATTTTCTACTGCAGAACACATGAAAAACATGTTCATACAGTGCGTGGTTGGCAAATCAAGTTTGGGTCTCGGTGGAAAAGGCAAACGCCCGGCGGTCATGGCTTTCTTTCTTATAGAAATATATTTGCGAACAGTGCATGATGGCTATGCGAACTGTGGGTGGTTTTTCTTGGCTATGAAGATTGCAGAAAATACTTCCATCATCCATGGAAGAAGATACCCTAGGTTTGGTAGAGCGCCTGGACTCGGACACGGCAGGCCGAATATTCAGTTACCTGGACGAACCCATTGATCTTGCTCGCCTTGTTACAGTTTCCGGTTCTTGCCGCCGAATGGTGGTTGAAGGTAGATGCTTTAAAGACCTCTGCATCAAAATCTCTCCAGAAGTATCCAGATTTGATTCTGTGATGGAAGAAGATAAAATGTGCATTTCTGGAGGACCAAGTTCAAGTAAAGGTTTTGAATGGACAAATTTGAATATGGAACATAGAGTCTATGGCAAGCTGGCCCGTGAACTTATTGAACCCCCCTTGTGGAAAAAAAGTTGCATACGTGAGCCTATTTGTGCTTCCAGCACTGACAACTATTTGTGCTTCCAGCAGAGAATCATCTTGGGGGAGATCGACGTTTAGATGTATGCAGAGGTAATTCCGATACTTCTCCTGTTGCGTATTCCTGCAAATGTGTGCCCACAGGTCCGCCCCCATATATATATATATTTGTCATCAGTTATAACTAGGGTTGCTTCCCGCAAGCTGTTATTTGTGTAATTGATAAAACGCCTGGCATTAACTCTTGCAGATGATGAATAAAATCTACCTCGATGTGTACCAGACTCTGTAAAATGTTTGCTAGAACGCACATGTACAACAGTTAAACTCCAGCAAGTGTCATGTAGATTGCTGACTGCTATTGCAAATTTCATCAGGGTTGCAACATTTCCTATTTAAGGACATTGAGATGCAAATGGAATGTGAGGATGCATATGGAGATTTTCAGGTGCTGACAACTCCAGCCAAGAGTGCCCTTTATGTATGGGGATACAATGATAGTGGCCAGACAGCGCGGGTTGATAGGCGACACCACTTACGTATTCCAGGGAATCTTTCTCCCAATCTCTTCAAGGCAAAGGGCGTTCAGAATCTTTAGTTGGTTGATATTGCATGCGGCCATGAGCATACAGCAGCTGTGGCCTCTGATGGATCGTTATTCACTTGGGGTTCAAATGCATTTGGTCAATTAGTAGATGGAAGCGAGGAGGACAGCAACGATCCTAAGAAGGTTGAAGCCTTATAGACAGAATTTGTGAAATCAGTAGCCTGTGGTACTCATTGTACTGCTGCCATTGCAGAACATCGTGAAAAAGACGACTCAAGTTCCTCTACCAGACTGTGGGGTCAAAACCAGGGATCAAACTATCCACGCCTTTTCTGGGGAGCATTTTCTCTAAACACAATAATCAGCCAAGTTGATTGTGGTGCAACACACGTGGCAGCTTTGTCTGGAGATGGTGTCCTGCAGACATGGGGCTACAATGAATATGGTCAGCTCGGCAGAGGTTTTACTTGTGAAGGACTACAAGGTGCACGGATTATAAATGGATTTCTCAAATTCCTTGATGAAGCCCCTGAGAATGTGAAGATTACCCAAGTTGCTTGTGGAGAGTATCATACAGCAGCCATAGCAGACAACGGTGACGTGTAAGTCATCTCAAAATTTCAGTGAACTGAAAATTTGTGTTTATCTTGAAAAAAAAATCATTATAGAGAAAATAAAGCGATGAATCACTTCTGGAAGGGTTATTTCATTTATGTTGCTGGAAGATATTCTGTTAGTAAAATGCTCCTTGCTTTTCTTGTTGATCTCGTGGTCCAAAGATTTGTGACATTTGAACTAATAAATTTTCTATCTTTGTGATTAATTGTAATGGAGTTTGATTTGTGCTTGTTAAATGTCATTCGAATTTGTTGAAAGTCTTGCAATGTTTATGCCCACAGAAACATGCAGGTTCATGTGCTTTGAAACTATAAAAGGAAAGAACAGATATTTATACTAACAGAAGCATAAAGATCAAGAGATCTCAACAAGATGACCAAGAAACTCAAGATTTTTCTTTCATAGATAAAGATCCTTCAAATTACAATCTTAGATAAAGATGCTAGTAGTTTCTGCGAGGTGTTGATGACCGAGACTTCATTTAAAATCCCATAATTTTATTTACTGTCAGAAATAAATGACAATGATTTCCTCATTTCCTCCAACAAATTTGCATTTGTTTTTCAATATAACCCTATGATTCTTTTAAATTTAGCGAATTTGCTCAAAATAGCTCAATATTTTGTCGGCAACAACTATTAATTTCTATATAAGCTCTTTTGTTTTTGTTGTAATTCCAATTTAATTTTCTTCTCTTATTTTTGTTCATGGATTCAACAGTAGTAGGAAATAGAATGGAAGGGGATAAATTGATGGAAGCCCTAAATAATTTGCATTTGTTTAGTGGTAGATTAACTATATAAAGAATGAAAATATAAATATATATATATATATTTTTAATGTAATTGTTGTTATCGTTGTGCAGGTACCTTGAAAGATGACTATGGCTGGAGGTCAAGTAGGTAAATTATCAAGTAAATTTTCTAGGTGAAGCATGAATAGGCCCGTAGGTTCAAGAGTCTGAACAAAGGCTCTGATACCATCTGTAGTGCTCTGGTTTTTACAGCAGAGCACTGTGTAAAATTTCAGGTTTAATTTTCTACGTTTTAAACTTTATCAGTTTATGGAAGTGAATTTCTAAGAATTTCTATGTGCCGAAATAATATTTAGTGTACTGTGGTGTTTTCACTAACCTTACATTCGAAATTTGAAATAAACAAACATATCGTTATTTTCTTTTCAATAGCATAAGAATAGGTTTCACAACTTAGTAAATCAGTAAATAGCAGTAAATCAGTAAATAGTAAGTTTGCATGTTTACAGTAAGATTTAGCATAATAGTAAATAACGGAAATTACCTGATGCTGATGCTAACCGTAAGTTGTAGCAGGTTGTGTAACCCCTTAGACAGCCAAACTGAAGTGTCCACCCTACCGACCAGCTATAATCTTGCTGGCCCTTGGAAATCAAAGGATTTCCAAGCCCCCGAGCCCACAATCTGATAATCCCGAGAGCAGTCTTTCCTTCTGTTCTCAAAATCCTTCTGTTCTCCAATCAAACTTTCTGTCCTCCCAACTTCTGTTCTCCAAACTTCTTTTCTTCTCCCATAAAAAAAAACCCCCCCGAACCTTCAACCTTCTCCCCCTCTATATACATGTCCATCCTCGAGAAGACCTTGGGCTTACTCCACCGCCCCAAACTCCCCCTCTCGAGCCCCTCGAACCTTTACTCCTTTCCCTAGTTCATTCATCCACGTCTCATTATAAAAATGTATAATTAATTACTCTTATGGAAAATTCATTTGGTTTCGGATTGACGGTCGTAATTATTTATTACGGTGGGAATTATCACCCCAAGGTTATCCGTTCGGGACAAGTTTCATTAAATACAAGTCTATCCGCCATCCTTGATATTTTAATGTTATTAATGTAATTAATAAAATATTATATAATTAGTTTCCCCTTGTCAACTTGGACATGATGTGTCTTAATGATCCACCTTATCCGTCGAGACTACTTTAGCTTGAGGTTTAAATTCCAAGATTAACATTGAATAATTAAATATCCATTTTCCATCACATCACAGTTATTCCAAAAAGGATTATCTTATTATGGCTAACTTTGAACTGGAATTAATCACGCAATATTAATTTATAAATCAATATTTTAAATCTTACTTATATTGCATTTGTTACGATAGGGATATAAATGTTTGCTGGAATATCATTTATTAATTAATAATAATAATTAAATCACCCTTTGACAATAATAAAAGGTGAATCAATCATAGTATTCTTAATTATTTGTTCATCACATGGGTACCCTATCATCAACATAGCATCCTTGTTCTTATAAACAAAGCACTTGTGAGGGATTAAACAATTTTACTAAATACTTAGACACTATCATTACCCTATTCACAACAGTTCTTCTATGACAATGTTAACTGACGATACTTGTCTTAGTTTATTATTACAATGTTTTCATATAATTACTAATTCACTTATTTACACATTGACAACCTAACCATTCATTACCTAAGTTGATTGATGTATCCTTAACTGAGTTATCTATGACATTTATACTACTATTCAAGCATGACAAGTATGTTATACACCAGTAATATTGTACACGTACAAGGTGTGCATGCATGGCCAGTGTATGCACATGTCGGACATGTACTATAAACAAACCCCATTCCGCCTATGCATACTTGCTAACTAACAATAGTATCTACCCCCATGCAGAAGAGCAAGCATAATCTATAGTATAATTACTTTAACATCCTCGGTTATTTAACAGTTAACCCTTTACGATTTAACATCACTGTCTTTATGTTTACATTAGTTTAATCAATCAAGTACAGGAAGGGTGCCTACTTCCACTAACTCGGAATCCAGGAATACTAAACCCCCAACAGTGCTAACTAACACATCCTCCCTTCATAACCTACGTCCAGCATCCTCCCTATCCTTCCTCTGCTAGTACAATAGTGGATGTCGGACTCACCGATCTGACAACATAGAACTTGAGAGCGATAGCGTCGGCTGAACAGCGGACCTATCCTCCCCTAGCAGGCATCCGACAATCGTCATCACAACAACATGGGGAGCGTGTCTCAGCACGGCCCTCCCACGACCTCGGGTCTCATGGAAACATAGGGTGGGAAACACATCCATCCCTCTCAACATACTGGGCCTACGCCCTTATCAACTCATACTTGCTGTTATCGGGATTATCAGATTGTGTTATCGTATCCTCATTTTGGCTGCTAAGGTTTGCTGTATGAACATGTTTTTCCTTTCCAATATATATCAGATCAAGTAACTGGCTATCCCATAGCCCCTGTGTCCTGTAGGTTAGTGTTTTGCAAAATACAATTTATAGAAAGCATTTTCCATTGATCGCCAATTGATCCATGTTATCATTTTATTTCATGTAACTTTTTAGCTCATCATAGATGCGTATGACATATAACATTTCAGCAATTCATATAAGAAGATGGTATCCACGCACCGAATCATATATTTCACATTTCATTAAGGAAAACATATAAACATATACTGCAATTGTAAAATAAGGAAATCATATGATAATCGTGACATCATAACTGCATAACATAGTAACATCATAATCATGGTGAAATCATAAGACAGAGTAACATCATATAATGAGGTCCAATATAGTTTACTCAGTCGAGCTGAGTTCGACAAAATATATAAGAAGTAAAGTATGGTGTGTCTAACTAATAAATATGCCGAATCAAAATATGGGCATTACATATACTATGGCGCTTGGGTGGTCATTCAAATTGTATTAATGGTGAGTTTGGTGGATAATAGTTGTCCCCCATGATAGACGCATAGTGAGACCATCTGGCATGGAGGGTTTCGATGTGTGGGGTTTGGCACTAGTAAATGTTACTCTATGTTTTCATTTGGCTTGGTTCCATCCTGCATTACGTTTTTGGGTGAGGGTTTTCGTGCCTAACCTGAGCTACGCTCATGGTCAGGGAACCTGGTAGCTACTAAAATGATGGAGAATGGAAACATGATACCAATGCTCAGGTGATGTTTCTTTCCTAATCATCGTTCCTCTTTCTCTACTTCAGTATTTAGTCATTGGTTGTCTATGCTTCTCAGGGTTTAACCAGAGTATGTTTATGGAATGATAGGTGAAGGGTTGCATGCACTTCTGCGTGGTTTGTTGTAAGTAGTCAGGACATTCAACTTCATGGGTAAGTCTAGACTTTTCCAATGCTAATCTTTCCTCTTGTAACCATGGCAGGGGTACTGTATGTTGTTTTTGGGAGACTTGGTGGAGTCCCTTGGCTCACTAGTTTGTTTGAAGTCTGGAGGTCGTCGTTTGGCTAGACCATGTGTTTAAATGTATCTACTGTCTTAATGGGGACACGATTGCATGGCTTGGGCCATTGGGCTCTATGGGAACTCTAAAATTATTTAAGGGAATGATAACTTCTGTTGTATGGATTTGGGGTTTTGAACAATCATACCACGGCCTCTGTTTTCTATTTGGATTTTGAACATGTATTAACACGATGTGAAGTAATGGATCATTTCTGCATTTTCTTTCATGGTTGCTCTACCCTGTGGGTTCTCGATTTGATGTATTCATGTTTAAAATGAGAAAAGATGAGGCACTCTGTCTGTTGAAAAAGAAATGATGTCTGCGCCTAAAATATTCATAATGTTTTAAGATTTGGTTCTTACTATTGCGTTTCTGGTGTTTGCAATAGATAGAAACAAAAAGGGTTTTAACTGAAGAAATGGTAGAGGGATTGGATCCCAAATCCTGCATTTGTATATAACGCTCGTCTGTAAGTTATTGCATTTTTGTTTGGTGGAATGTTGATGTAGTTCTGTAGATCGTAAGACTCGTTGGTTTGAAAAGTAACTGTGTAAAACCTCCTGCATTTTAGTTGAAGCTATAACCCTAACTGTTGTTCATTTTGCTTGTTGGAAAAGGGAATAGGGTCTGCACGTTGATGCTATGCCATTTGGCAATTTGTAAGATAGCAGGGTTATCGTTGATGGGAGTCGATCTCTAGTCTTATTTTTCGTTGTATTAAAAGAATTATCTTGAATGCTAAGTGAATACTATGATATTTTCTGCGGGATTCGATCCTAGAGATTAGCAAAGCCCATTAGGGTTTGGGGTTTAAATGATTGTAAAAGTAAGATGTAATATATAATGTCTATGTCATTGATTTTCAATCTTGACTTCTCTAAAATGTATGATGCATTTTCATTGCAATGGGTTGACTATTGGTTGCAATCGTGACTATGGGTTGAGTGGTTTCGTTTGATATAAAGGTTGAAACTCCTGCAAAATACGATTCTCACTACTGTAATTTTTTTGTTAGGTTTTGGGAAAAATAATATGAGATTTCAATTTCTGTCTAAAAGTAAAGATTTCTAACAATGACTGTGTTTGTATTCCTAAATCTAGATTAAAAGAGTAACACAATTGAAAGCATAAAAGAATAAGGCTGATAACAATGTACATGAGTAACGCTGCCAGAAAGAAAACAACTATGATATTTAAGACGATAGAGGAAAAGAATCTAGGTTTAAGAAAAACATGGATTCATAGCACGGGCTAGCTTTGCTAGACCTGCTAGACATTCTTCTAGTTCTCTAAAACATGTTTCTGCAGTAATAAAATTCTGAGTATAAATTTTTATGCCTATAAAAATAACAACCCAAGAGCCTATGCCCAAAATCCCTTGCTCGATAGGGGAAGTGAATGTTGGAAATGTGAAGGGAAAACACAACACTATAATATTAATAAGCCTAAATTAATTACCTAACTATCCATATAAATTGAACTAGTGAGTTAATAATTCATACCTAGTTGTCCTAAAATTCGACCTGCTCTTGTACAGGCCCGCACATTCAAACAATAATTAGTTTAGGAATCTTCCAAGCTTAGCTGACCTGTTAGAGTGATTCCTTAATTGGATAACTTTGGGGCTACCATGTTCCTCCCAACCATGAACCTTAGACCATTCCTGGTTTTAACTGGATCCCCCATAGCTAGTTCCAACACGCAATGAGAGATAGAGGCCGTAGGTTCATTGTTGGTTCAGATCTGGAATTATTAGATAAGACTGCTTCAGTTTCTTGGAATAAGAGAATGATAATGAAAAAGATAGTTGATCCCCAACCTTGGTATCTACCCTCTTTATGTAGGGGAGTCTTGAATTATGACTGTTGATTATTTAGTTTCTTTAAATTAAGATAATTAATATTTTAAAAGATATTATGTACTCAAATATCTAGTCCTCTTGAACAAGGACTTTTCCTTTGTTTTAACTATGAGTGATTTTAATTTAAACTTTTCATAGTAATAATAACACTAATCATAATAATAATATTTCTAACCTAAGTATTAATACATTATTAATACTATTTACAAATGTGGCTGCCCACTAAATATTAATACTTTATTATTACTATTAAATAATGTGGCAACCCACTATGCATAAACTATATGCAATCCATGTCTTTTATAAATAAATAATCACATCATTATTTATTAAAATTCTTAATAACAATATTAAATCTTGTATCTTCACATGATACTTTGTTTAACAATTTTAAGGGTAAGGTCCACTTCTTTGGATGGTCTTTCGGTAAGCTTGGATAGGCACCACTAGTCTCTCTCTTGCATGTCGGATTCACTAGTTTAACATGGTAGTTCCTGCAATATTTGATGAGAGATGAAAGATGAATCACTTAATCAATTTAAATAGATGTGATAAATGTAGAAGTGCTATTCAGAGTCTTTCCAACTGAACACTTTGATATTTAGTAACCCCGAGTGCTCTTCAGATCCTTTTTAACTCAACACTTTCACATGGGCATTATGCTAGTGTAATTCCAGAGCTTCCTGCTCAACACCAGTGCTAGAATGTGGTTGTGAGGCACATCTAGAATATTCAAGTGGCCTCAGATCCGATATTCATTTATGAAACTTGGAGTGCTCCAGGGCTTATGCCCAACACTCAGTGTACCTCAGGGCTTACTCCCAGTACATAAACATTCTTCTAGGTACATCGAGCCTTATGCATAGTCCGTAGGTTATATGTGCGTTTCTGAGTCCACACTCAACACACTCATAAGTCAAATCATGTAAAATCATAGCTCTACACAGTAAGTAACAAAAAGATCATCTCGGTATATTAGGGTTTGTACCCATATCATGTTAGGACATTCCTATACTCCATCCTAGTCCTACCATCATTTCAGTTATTTTCATTATCAGTCTTGCATGCATTCTTTATGCATGCATGCATACCAGTCATCCGTCCTAGCACCTAGCCCTCAGTTAGCTAGCCCCGGGAGCTTCTCTCAGATCAGTTTTAGCCCTCCTAGACAAGGAGGCACCCACTTCTCACCCACCACTTGAGAAGGGTACCTTTTCTCACCTACCACTCCTGTTGTACTTCAGTTAGTTGAGTTATCATGAGTTCTTTCCTTGATTTAAGGCTAGACTGACTCTCAACTGACTATATCACTCTGATGGACCTCCGATGAGACTTGACTACCCATTCTGACTCCAGATAGCTCCTCATGCACCCTCCACTGAGCCTCCTTTATTTAGTTAGTGCCTCCATGTTCCAGTTAAACCTGCCACACTCAGTTAGACTCAGTTTGACTGATGGTTGTCAGTTACTTGTGCATTGATGACTCCACCGATGATGAGATAGAATTCTAGTTGTGCTTTGATTACACTCCACTGATTTTGGATCTATCCATGCAGGCTAATTCGAATCACACCTACTGTATTTGAATCCTGAGCATTGTATAATTACTGTTTTACTATTTAGATTAATGTAACATGTGTAATTACTCTGCCTCTATCTGAGCTCCTTTGGATCTATGTTCTACTGCTCTATTCTTCTTCTATTATTCTGAAATTCTTTCATTGTGAGGTTTACATCATCTCTTGGATCCACTGTGAGCATTTTCACATGGTATCAAAGCCATTTGAGAGTATATTCTACCTCCATTCTTGAGAGTTTTTTGCAGGTATTTCGAAGTTCAAGCAGTATCAGCAGTTTCACCTTTGCACTTGTTCCAGCAATCAAGATGAGCAATTTGAATGCTCCTTCCTCTCCTATGATCCTCACTCCCTTCAATTACTTTCAATGGAATATTGAGATGAAATTACACTTGTGTAATAGAGGGCTATCCAGATTGGTTTTTGAAAAAGATCCCATACCACATGCAGTTGTGGAGAAAACCAAGCATCTAAATAAAATGGATGAAGCTTTTGGTTTCATATGCCTTCATATGTATAAAGATATATTGTTTCATGTTGAAGGATTGAAGTCTCCAAATGAGTTATGGACAGAATTTGAGAGTCTTTTTGGCAAACAAGATAGGCTAAGGGGCCACATTCTCGAAAATGAATTGGTTTCCATACAACCTAGCAATTTTGAGAGCATTCAAGAATTCTTCTCAAAATTCAAGAACTTGGTTTTGTAGTGCAAGCAGTGTGGCATCACTAAAACTAATGAACAATTGGTGTTCTCCATTCTGAGCAAACTAGGATCTTAGTTTTCAGTCTTTGTATCTACCTTCCATTCTAGATGAATGTCAATCCTTGGATGGAAGTTTCCAACCTTAGAAGTCTTCACTGAAGCTCTCATTCAAGAAGAGGACAAATTCATTCAAATGGGTGCCATCAAGGCCTCCAAAGATCAAGCTCTTCTAGCTGGAAGAGCAAGTGGGACAAATGTGAAAGGGAGGAAAAAAGACAAGGATAAGAAGCCATCTAAATCCAAGTTGAATGATAAGTCAAGTCCATCAAAAGGACCCTCCAGCTTCAATAAGGACAAACATAGGAGATCAACATGTCCCTATTGCAAGAGAGGAAACCATCTTGAGAAATCTTGCATGCACAAGAAAATAGACCTACTAACCAAGCTTCTTGAATAGAACAAAATTGCTATTCCAAAAGATGCAAAGATGTCTGATTCTAGAAGTGGATCTGATGGTCATGACGATTGCCATGTAGTGATGGCTGGTTTTTCAAAATCAAAGGCCCTCCTCATAGATTCTGGAGCCTAAACCCACATGGTTGCCTCTGAAGAATCATTTTCTTTTTTAGATATCAAAGATGGGCCTACTATTCACATGGGAGACAACTCTCAGATCTTTGCTAAAGGATTGGGTACAGTACATATGGAGCATGCCAAGTTCAAGAATGTTCTATTCGTTCCCTCCTTGACAACAAATTTGTTGTCTATATATCAGATGACTCACACCGGATCACCTAAGAAGGTGAATTTTGGTCCCGACATAGTTGAGATCACAGAAATATCTACTGGGAAGACTATAGCAAAAGGGTTTGCAAATCATGCCTCCAAGGCATATGAGTTCTCTCATTTTCTTCCCTTCTCTCTTCCTACTTCTTCAGAATCTAATGAAGATTCAAGTTACTCTTCTTCTAATGAAGATGAAGATGAAGATCTTGATGTTGAGATCAAAGTTAAAGAACATTCAGATCCAAAACCAACACATGTTCTCAATCCAGAGCCAAATCCAATATGGGCTCACACAGTCCTTGCACCTAATGAGAACACAGTTGAGGATTCATTTGATCACAGAACTACTAGACTTCAACATCATGCCAACCATACATTATGCCATCTACCTCTCCATGAGAGATGCAACGTGATGATGGGGTTCTCTCTTCCATTCTTTGGGAAGACTCCTCATGATCCATTCTGTCTAGTGGCAAAAAGAATTCCTGAAAGACTTGCTTCATACAACACATCCTCGACAAAGTGGAAGGCAGATCAGAAGACCAGATCCAGATCTAGAACCTATTTTGACATCCTACAGGGGATCAGCTTGCCAATTTTTTTGCAAAAGTTTTCACTAGTAAAAGCTTCTTTCTTTTCTGCTTAGTATGATGGTTCTTTGATTTATTTACTGTTCTTTTGACGGGGGTTATTTTTCTTATGAGGTTTTCCCCATTTCCTCTGCTTATGGACGGTTCTTTTTTTCTATCATTATTTTGATTGTATGGGTGATATTTGGTCCTAGTTACCAGTGCCCAGGATGGGTTAAGGGGGGGTGTTAGGATATTCCTATACTCCATCCTAGTCCTACCAGTATTTCAGTTATTTTCATTGTCAGTCTTGCATGCATTTCTGCATGCATGCATGCAATTGCATGCATCCCAGTCATTAGTCCTAGCACCTAGCCCTCAGTTAGCTAGCCCCGGGAGCTTCTCTCAGATCAATTTTATCCCTCCTAGATAGGGAGGTGCCCACTTCTCACCAACCACTTGAGAAGGGAACCTTTTATCACCTTCCACTCCTATTGTACTTTAGTTAGTTGAGTTATCATTAGTTCTTTCCTTGATTTAAGGCTAGACTAACTCTCAACTAACTATATCACTCCGATGGACCTCCGATGAGACTTGACTGCCCATTCTGACTCCAGACAACTCCTCATGTGCCCTCCACTGAGCCTTCTTCATTCAGTTAGTGCCTCCATGTGCTAGTTACACCTACTACACTCAGTTAGACTTAGTTTAACTGATGGTTGATAGTTACTTGTGCATTGATGACTCCAACGATGATGAGATAGACTTCTAGTTTTGCTTTGATGACACTCCACTGATTTGGGATCTATCCATGCAAGCTAATTCAAATCACACCGAGTGTATTCGAATCCTGAGCATTGTATAATTACTGTTTTACTATTTAGATTAATGTAACATGTGTAATTATTCTGCCTCTATCTGAGCTCCATTGGATCTATGTTGTAATTATTCTTATTTTGTTATTCCTAAATCCTTTCATTGTGAGGCTTACATCATCTCTTGGATCTACTGTGAGCATTTTCACATATCAAAGCTAAAGAACATCATTCAAACATTGAGCCCTTCTCGCCCAGTATATACTCAAAAGAAGTCAGTCAGGGTCCTTGCCCAGTATGTCAATATATATATAAAAGAATAAAGCATAGGTGCTAGAGATCATGCCCAATACTCAAAATAAAACATATGTGCTAGGGTCGTGGCCCAATATATCAACAGAAATAGTTAGTCCAAAATTTGGGATATTACATTATCCCAGTATATCTTTGTTTAACCATTTATCATTATATTCTTAAATAAAAATTCTAATATGTATATATATATTTATATATGTGAACTAAATCTTATAATTATCTAATAGAGATAATCCCCATGATACTTAAGGCGATAAAGCCTAACCATTTATCATTGTATTCTTAAATAACAATTTTAATTAATATATATATATATATATATATATATATGTCAACTAAATATCATAATTATCTAATAGAGATAATCCCCATGATACTTTAGGTGATAAAGCCTTAGCTTCTTTTTATTGAGGACTCTAAAGATAATTTCCTGGCATCTTGTCAGAAATAAGATCTTTAAGGTGTTCTTTGAGTTTAACGTAGGAATAGTTAGTTTTATGCTAAAACGTAAGCCATAGTATATTAGTTAGACACTTGTGGAGAATATATTTTCCCTTGGAAATCCTACCTAAGACTGACCGTTAGCCTAAGACGAAACTTAAGACCTTAGGGAGGTCAAGTAAGCCGTTACTTATTTTCAAGTGCCTACAAGAGCCAAGGTGACATGCGTCATCAAAATCCTAACTTATCATGGCTCCCTAGCCAGTCAACATTTCTCCCTTAGAGGATTCGTTCCCTTGTCGTTAAGTTGCATCAAGTCCTAAGTCTCCTAATTCTAACATCCAAATTTACAACTTAGGAAATAAATAACTGCATTTACAAAGTTCACTGGTGGGGCCTTGGCCTTGAGCTCCTCGCCAAGAACTGATACACAATTTCAAAAAGAATACAGAAAAAAGTGGGATATTACATCCCCCCCCTTAAGAGTAACATCATCCTCGGTGTCGTTAATATTTCATCTTTTTATCTTCATTCTTTAATCATCTTGAAGCTTCCAAAATTCCTACTTGCCATTATTGCTCTTTATCATTTCACAATCTGATCTCTACACAATCAATACAAGGTCTTCCAAAAACATTTAGTATAACCTAAAACATATCTTATTTTTGCAATTTAAATCATAACATAAGAAATAAGTTATTTTGCATTATACTGTGATTTCCATTCATGGAAATCTTCTAGTCTTTTTTATTGATTTTTATGTTGTTATCACCATAAGACATGATCATTTTTCAATATAAATAAAAGAATGCACAATTAAAGCAATAATTTACTTATCTTTTGGAGGACATCAAGGAAATTTTTAGGGGCGAAATTTCGCGAATTGGCTATTTTCGGGGCATTTTTTCGAAAAATAAATTCTTTTTTTGGTCATTTTTAGTCTTTAATATCGCCTATATTTACATTAAGTATGTTTTTTAATCATAATATTCATCAAAATTCACTAGTTTCAAGAGTAAATTGTAGTTTTCATATTTAATATTCGCTTACCAATCTATATATATGTTTTTTTCAATCCAAAATAATCGCCTAGAATACTATACTTAAGTATACGTTTATAATCCTTAAAAAATACCCTAGAGGACATTCTTCCCTTCTAATTCTCAGACTCGTAGCTAGTCCTTAACTTGTGATATACATTCCTCTTCTTCACAAGTTAGTAACATTATATCATATATTTTCAGGCAATAAACCTCACCTTGACATTCATTCTCCTCTTAGGATGAACTTGCATTACATATATCATTAATTTGCTACTTAATATTTAAACATTCGGGAAGTCAATAACCCATTTACTTGGAATCCTTTACCCTATATTCCATTGTTATATCATGGAGATGAAAGACTTCAACAACAGTTTGTTGAACACAAAACTCTCCCTTGAGTTTTGGGACTTCAACACTACTCTGTTGAACACATAACTCCCCCTTGATATCTGTCACCAATTTATGCGTGGTCTTATGGGATTTAAGCTTTTGAGATTACTCCTCTTTTTATTGCTAGTTGGAAATTTTCCTTCTCAAAAATCATCAAACAACGTCCTATCTTCTAGATGTTATTTTTAATTTCTGTGCCTAGATCTTGTCATTGATGATCACTAGCTCTTTCTCTCTTCCACTCAAGCCCCCTTGCTTGAGTCCAGGAAATTATTTTCCACTCAAGCTCTCTTTCTTTAGTCCGGGAATTTTTTCCACTCAATCTATCTTGCTTGAGTCCAAGAAAATTATTTTCCACTCAAGCTCTCTTGCTCGAGTCCAGGAAATTATTTTAGCAAAGTAGAGTTGGATCATCAATTTTTCCACTTGGTGTTGACATTGTCTTTCTCCATTTTATGACTCATTAATAATGATCATATCATTTTTTGTTTGCATTTTCTGCCAATCACAACATGCAACACATAAACTTGGTTTCTCATCGTGGATTTATTATTCATTGCCATGACCAAGTCCTTAGAATCCATTACAAATTCACAGTTAGTCGTAACATAATATAACCAATCGATAAACAATAGGTTCTCTTATTTACTCATCAACATTTCATAAGCTTTGATGATTTAAATATCATTGTACATTAGTCTTTAAGTATAGGTATGTATTTAGAATTTTTTTAATATGACTTCCAATCACTCTATTATATACACAACCATTTATACTTCTTTTGTTTGTCAATCAATAGCATATATCTACCAAAAATCAATAAAAAATATAGGATATATTTTTCTAATCATGGTTTTTAGTTTCCATACATTCTTATAACCAATATATAATAAGACGTTTAAAATTTTTCACTTACTCATGAGTGATCATTTATTATTGTCATCGGTCATGAACCATGGACATAGTATTGCAAGTTTAGTACATAACATTTGTTATTTCTTTCAATATGAATCAAATTTCATCAATAAACTAATATAAAGGGTCAGCACATTTGCAAGTCAACCCTCAAGGAAAATATAAGATAACACCTTCATAGATTCATTGCTCCAATGAGGAAGACTCACTATACTAGTTTAAGGTTTTTTCAATAGCTTACTAAGCCCCAAAGAAATCTTATTTATATGATGTTCCATACATTTGATATCACTCAATTTTATTTATGGCCACACCATGCCAGATTAGCTAAAAATTTAAATCATGAAATCATCATACATAGGTTGCACATAGTATACTCAACTTCCAATTTAGTTTGACTATTTTAAGGTACTATTCTTTTTAATTCACACACAATTCCTTCGTATGAAATACAACATTGGTACAATGCACATACATACTATCATTATGTTTTACTCATCCGAATATAACTATTCAACTTTTTATAGGATTGATCATACACAATATCATTACACTTTTTCTTATCGACTATAGTATCTTACCCACAATCTTTTTTATAATGTCAATTTGCAATGGCTATTATATTCAACAATTCAAAACATCTTATCTTATAAAATCATAAGATTATGATCCTATCATCTAGACACCCATAACTACAATAATTCTAAAACAACATATGCACTTCTTGTGGAATATACTTTTAACCTGAACTCCATTAGTCAATTTATAAACATAATGCTTCGTAATTAAAACTAAATTAAAGTAATTACTTGTAAACTACAGTCTACTTTTTCATAGAATCCAATATCCCTTTCTCATTGGTTACCTCTTGGATAACTTTGAGGATTATGTCCTCTAATTCCTTCCTTTGTCCATTCATCATATGCGCATATAACAAAAACTCAAATCATTAGTTCAACCAACTTCATACTTCCTTACCTCATGTTAAGCACATATAAGCCCGAGTGTTGTAAATTCAGCTCTGATACCACTTGAAACAACCCCCAATATCCTCATTAGTATGGGGTGCAAAAAATTTCCTTTTACTTGTACGACAATGAACATGTTAGTCTACACATCATAATTGAAAAGTTTGCATTAATTATATGCAAACGCATTTATTTTGGGATTCATTTGTTGTTCTCCCCAAACCAATTTTTATCCTTATCTTAATTAAACTTAATTGATGTCATAATGAAATTCCGTCTTCAATTAACCCAAGTTTACCAAAATTAGGATACTAAAGATAATTACTTTGTAGATTAATTTCTAGGAAAGCATATGCGTGCGTTGGTTACATAAATAACTACCATGGATCCCTTGACAACTTATTAAAATCCTTAAGGTAACCTCTTTTTCTTACCCCACATAGTTAGTTAGGAATACCTAATACCTTGTCCACATAATCAAATTCTTCATATGATGGTCCCTTCCCATTATGATTACTTAAATTCCAATCTTATCTTTCACCCTTTCCATGATTATTTCCATTTAGTTGTACACCTTTTGATTGTAGATTCTAACATTATGTAAGAAACATCAATTAACTAGATATATACCTGTATACACTTATATAAAGGCAAACACATAAATCATCATTATGTAAACCTCATATGTCAGAGTATATGTATGCTTACATTAACACACCTTAATATTAAAATCAATATGTCACAACATCCATATAAAATAATGAAATCATTTATCAAGGTAACCATGTATACAACTTATACATCTAGCACATAAATCTCGGTCACCTAAAAAGTATAACTCTTACATACCTACAACTCATAGTATTTTCACATTAAGTAGCGAAGATCGTCTAGATATAAATTCTATAAAGAGGACAACATACTTTAATATCATGCACACCTTATCAACTAGCTAAAATATACATGTATACTCTTTAAGTATATCACAACCATTGACATTTTGTAAATATTACAACTGTAAGTGTAAGCATGCTTCCATTGTCACATATTAGTATTACAATGAATATTTTCATAACATCCACATCTCTGGATGAAATCAACTAACAAGACAATTAACACTATTACATAGAGAGGGGTATTAAGACAATATTTGTGTAAATTGTCTGAACTTAAGACAAAAAAAATTGTGTATTGTCTTAAATATTTTCTTTAATTTAGTGTCTTAAACTATTGTCTTGAATTATTGTCTTAAACTATTGTCTTAAATTTAAGACAATAGTTTCAGACACTCGCTTAAAGACAATATTTAAGACAATACAATTTTTTTATATATCTTAATTTGAGACAATTTACACAAATATTGTCTCAATACCTCCTCTATGAAGTAGTAATATAATGAAAATATTTATGATAGGGAACGGTAAGATCGAACCATCAATCTTCTGCATTATAATGCAGATGCTCTACCATTGAGCTAGTACCCTGCAACTGTATATACAAGAAAAATATATGTGCTTAAATTAAATGCAACTCACTCTACCACAAGCATCATGTATGTCCAAAAATCTCAAAATTCCTAAGTGCCCAAGTGCTAATTATGGAAGTATCAAGCACCAATGAGTTCAAGCTATCTGATCGATGACAAGAACTCTGTCCTAAAAAAGAAGGGAATCACATTCTTACAGCCTATCTACTTGGATTCACAATATGTGTAGTGATTCTGGAGCCACTGCAAGTTGTGTAGATTGGTATACAAGGATATGCAGGCACCCAATTTTGGGATGAAACATTGGAATCTGAACTATCCCAGAGTCTACTAAGTAGTGCATATTTTGACAGGGATTGCAGCTGAAGCACTTGTTTATGGGGATGCAAAGGGTGGTGAAAGCGATGATAATTTGTTCAAGGCTGTGTTCATTTCTCATGACCGGAGTTTGTTTTTGGAACTTGGAATGTAAAATGGTAAACCTTTGTTCTACAAAAATGATGGTAAGCACCAAGGAAGAGTTCTCCGCAAGGGAAATTCTTTATGGATTTATGGTAACCATAACTTCAAGTGTCATGTATATTCATGTGTCAAAATGACTCCAGTATTCACTAGATTGTCCATACATCATACAAACGCTCAAGAACACAAAGAAAATATTTACAAGACCACCCAATGGAGTTTTTGGATGTTGTTAGCTCATCTACAATTCTTCATTTGCTCAAATATTTTATATCATTTAAAGATGAAAAGAGTTTCAAATGCCACTGGTTCTACCACCGGTGCTAGGAATAATAGGAATAATTTATGATTTTCCATAGAAGTTTTGAAAAACGAAGTACTTCAACCTCAAATTTCAAGTTTAATCTAGGTAATAGAGGCTAAAAATCGAATTAGTTGAAGGAGAATTTATTTTTTTAGATGATTGATATATTCTTGAAATGGATTCCATATCCCATGGAGTGAACCATCAGATTTAAAGGAGGTGAGTATTAGGTGGTAGAGCACCTTGCAATTATAGGCTTTTAGGGATCAATGACAAATGGAAGAATATATCTTGAGCTAAAAAATATTTCCAGGTTTTATGGCAATGATGAATCATATATCTCAAATTTCCAGATTCAAAGGGTACAAGATTAGCATATCGAGGATTATTTCCAAGAAATCAATGAGCATATTCATGCAACTTCTATATTTTTTTCATTCTCCAATTGGCTCCATTTGCATAATTATTTGATTTCTTTTAGAAATTAATAGAGTGCAATATGTGGATAGTTTGTTTCAATATTTAATAGTGTAAATATTCAACCAAAGTTAGTTAATTGCTAGTTATCAATTAAATCAGTTTGATGACAATGAGAAGATGAGATAGATGGCAGAGCATCTAGCAGGAGAGGATTTGAATTAATCAAAATTCCATGAAATTAGGAATAGATGGAAGAATGTCCTGAAAAGAACCGTAATTCCATATTTTGGACAAAAGATCAACAGTCAAAGTTTCAAATTGATCATTCCCTTAATTGACATGTCATCAATATAGGCATGAAACATTCTTTTCATCTTAATATAAGATCTCCAATTTAACCGCAGATCAAACTAAATCATATCCATGTATATTTCAAGCTATCACTTCATATAACCAGTTGAAAATGTCAATTTATGCCACAATTTGGTTTAAAAAAATAAAAATACAAAATACAAATATAGAACTCTATCCACTCGCAAACCCATAATGCACATTCACTCTACAAAATCAAGGTCCAAAGAAACCAAAACATTGTGATAGATGAGCTCTAAGATAGAATATTTCTAAATCCCTATATTTCAAAACCAAACCATAATTTTAATCAAGTCTGTTCAGATTCCTTCTTGTAAAAATAATAATCATAATTTTATGCTTATATCCTACAACATAAATCCATCCCTAAATATCACTCTTTAGCAAGCTTAATGCTAGATTTGCATACATATAACCTTTAAAATACAAAGAAGAGAGGAAATTATATCAAATACAACAGTATAACACATCTTTGCATGGAATAGGCATAGGATTTTCTAAGCAAATGCACAAGGTAATTTGCAATGGGCTAACTGGGATGTTGCACCATACAAATAGGCTAACACAAAAAAACTCTCCTTTGAAAATAACCTACCAAGAAGGTCTACACTACTCTCTCTTTTGGATATGGTTCAACAGGGTATGGTTTAATGGGTATCCATTGATGGGGCCTTCTCCCGTTTAGTGGCTGAATAAGGGCTTATCTTCCCTCTCATGTGGCGGTAACACGGGTAGGTGGGGGGGGATAATAGAAATAATAAGGTTAGTAAGAATAGTCCCATCAAATTATAAAACTAAACTCCTCTTTAATCCCTTGAATGGAGTCGAGTTGGCCAACACCAATGTTATTTACTTCAGTCATAAATTGATGGCTCTTGCAGAGTCTGATCTGTCATATCTAGTCGAGCTCACCCAAGAAGGAGTTGTCCAAACCGTTGGATGATCTAGGTTTGATGAGAGGTGAAACATTATGTGCATCATGATACATCCAAATATTGATTTCGATAAGGGAGAGCTTTTCACCTTTCATACAGTCCTTTTCCTCCGTTTCTCAATTATTTCAGAGTATTGCTCACCGGAGAGAAGGAGCCTGATGTATATGTAATGTTAGGTGGTTTTAACAAGAAGGAGAAACAAAATGCACTAGAGGTGGGGTGATAAAGAAGAAGAAACAAAAGATAAGGGTGCAACAAAATCTTTTCCAGGAGATGTGTAATGTCCCTAAAACTGTAAAAATTAAAAAAAATTCTATGCGGACCAATATTGTCTTTTGGTAACTAATGTTTCTATAAAACTAACTTCAACGTTGCAAAATATCTTAATGTTTATACTAAATTCACTTAAGTACTGGAAAGGTTTTTAATGCAATATATACTTGAAAACTTAACATGCGTTCCTACTGTCACCTAACACATGGAGGTTTGTTATCCTACTATGATATATTAGATCTTATTTCATGTATTGTTGTTCATGTACTCTGCACTAATGTTCTATGTTTTTGTACAGTTGAACTCCTTCATAAATTATGACAAGTATTTAAAGTTTGATGTATACTTATGTTTCAACTTAGTTTTGTAGTAAGGAATGCTTCTACTTGTTTGTATATTTAATGAGTTCTACTTGTCTCTCTTTTTCTTTAAGTGAAGGGAGGTTATGAGAACCTTGGGTCTTACTCAACTCTATTTGAGCTAAGGCATGTCTTAACTCACTTGTACGCAGGTCCACTAGGTGAAAACAATTTAAGGAAAAACAACAAACATTGGTATCAAAAGAGGGGTTTATCCTAAGGTTTAACTTGGCAAACTCCTACCTAAAACACTTTCCATAAGCCCATGCACCAGCTACCGGCACTGGTGGAATAAATTCAATTTGTGGTGGAGGTAGTTGGAGCTTTTAATGAAACCCAAGTGCAAAGCACGAGCTGGAGTCCACGCTGGCTTTGGTCATGTAAGACCCTATCTCGTTCAACGTTTTGGGTTTGTTGTTCTGCATTATTTGTGTGGGGGGTGGAGAGCCCAGGGCTCTCAACCTTCTCCATTGAGGTGGAAGTGTTGCACCTGCGCATAGCACAGGGTCCTTGCAGCAACGTTTCACTGGTAAGGTAAGTTGTGGGTCTTTCAATACGTCTGTATTGAAATTAGTATTGCGTATATTTAAAAGCTGCAGCTTTAGTTAATGCGTTTTCTCTTTGATGTAACATATTTTTAACCTATGTCTGGTGGTTGCTTGACAGGAGGGTCACGCCGATGGTTCGAAAGTGGAGCTAGAAAGTACTGAATATATCCTGTCGTGGTTGTTTAAGCGCCATGGCCCTGGTAAGACCCGGTCACTCTGAACCTACACTTTCTATGGTAGAATGTGAATGAAGATAGCTAGGATGAATGTGATGGCTTTGTGTGGGAGTTACAAGGCGTTTTTATAGTGATCCTCTCTTTTAAGTTGTAAATACTCCCGTAAAAATACTCTAGCGTTTTGGATGTTGAGATGTAAGCCTACAGGAAATTTTGTTTGAAAGTAACAGGGTTTGGTTATGAAACTATGAAACGTTGTTTCCAATCTTAGGGTTTGAAGAAGAACTTATTCTCTATAATAATAAATCGTAGCTATTTATAAGGCATGGAAGTCTTTGTTCTGAAATGGATGTTAGTTGGGTTGTTGTGCATTTTATTCCTTTAAGTTAAAATGCTTGGTATATGGTTTTGGAAAATGTAGTGTTCCCTCTTTTAAATATTTCTTTGATACTAGAATTCTACTCCGTTTGGAAAATAATGCTACTGTGGGAATTTTAGTGGTTTAATAAAATAGTCTGGGCCATGGGAAAAGAAATTGACTTGAGTTTAAAAGAAAATAGTTATGGGGTTTGAAAGCTATCTGTGGAAACTACGTTTCGATTATGAGTATGTTGCTATACTTTAGGGGATTCGATCCCAGTCCTATGACCTTCGGGAATGCGAAATCCCTGTGTAAAGATAAAGAGTTATTTTTTTTTCAATTTGGTTTGGTTGGACTACGAAATGCATTGATTTGCCTCAGCGTGTTTATGAAGAATGTATTTATGGTTATTAGCTTGGTTTATGGCGAGTTACTTAGTAGGGTTTGTTTAACTTACTTCTGATATGAAGCTTGGTGTATCACTTGATCAATGCAATGAGCGTGGATTTTCTTCCTGTAGCTAATTCTTGATATTCTGTTTTGCAATTTAATCTCATTAACTATGTTTGGGTTCTACCTATGTGTTTCGATGTTTTACTTAAAAGTTTGATAGGACTGTGGCTCCATCCTGTAGGTATTATTTTGATTTCTTAATTAGTTGACTAAGCCTATCGTGGCTCTTTCTGTGTATTATTTTCTTGTTTTTAACTGGAATGTTGATGGCAGCGTGGCCTTTTAGCCAACGCTGGGTTTGGTAAATAAAATGCAGACTGGTAATGGTGTGAATCGATCTTCACTAGTTTTGCTCTTTTAGGTCTTTTAATAATACTAGTTTGAGTTACTGTTGATATAAAACGTTTTACAAGGAATAAAAATGTAGCAGGATAGACCTAGGGTTCTAAATGATAAGATTCGATTTTAAATAATGGAAAGTATGGTTTCAACATTTCTATTTTAATTTTAGTTCATTATACTATCCTTCCAAGCTGGTTGAGGATTAAATAATATAGATGTGGGTTGTTTTATTTGAAAGTTTACATGTTGTTTATAAGAGTTTCGATGAAATCTATGTTAGTGCTTGATTCTTGATTTACTATTTTAATTAATGAAGTGTTTAAGGATACTGCATGTAAATTTGATAGTTTTATTCAATCTATAACTACGATTCTAGGTTAGAGCCACTAGAGAGAATCGATTTCTATGTGAGACGATTCCATTGTAGCATACTTTTAGATCATCAAGTGTGAGTGCAAGGTTAATGTAAAACTTAGTTAGATGAAAGTTTAAATTTCAGTAAATTAATCCTAAGCTGATATCTAGCACAGACGAGCATAGTTGGCCCTGCTAGATCGAAGTCTAAAAGTAATAAGGGAAGGTATACAAATTTCAATTAAATTCTTAAGGTAAAATAAAACAAAAGGTTTACCCTAGGGAGCTAATGCCTTAGCCCTTGCTACAAAACACACAATGATGACTATAACTAAACAAGAAATTTACAGGTTTATTAAATCCTAATCTTTCATCCTAAGTTATTCTAGGAACTTTGAAATGTGGTCATAAGATCTTACCTGAGCACTTGCATCTTGGATCTCCTTTTTAATAACCTGCACACTTCAGACACTAGTTAATGGAAACAAATAATATTAGCTGACCTAGAGGATGTTTAACTAAATAACTTGGGAGCTACCACGTTCCTCCCAACCATGACCCTGAACCGTTCCTGGTTCTTAATCGAGTCCCCCCGAGCTAGTTCCAACATGCAAAGAATTCTGGAGAACCTAAGGTAGATGGTTGAATTCAAATGAGCTTTGGTATTTCCCTCTCACGGGAATCTGAACAGTTTCTCTCTTGATACCATAAAATAATGATAATAAGATTGATGATCCTCTCTTTGGAAATTGTCATGGTATTTAAAGGTGAACCTTGGAGATGGCAGTTGAAATAATAGTAGTATTTTTAATACTAACTTCAGTTTGATTTTTTAGTTTGAATTAGAATATAGAATTAAAAAGATTATTTAATTATAAACTTTAGTTTTTCTAGGACTTTTTAATTTATTCCTTTTTTAATTTATTAAAGGAACTGTATATTTTATTTATTTAATTTATATGAATGTGCATAATTATGTATAATCCATTTAAGTTGATATAGTTATTTTACTTTATATAACTATGTGTTCTTTTATTATTATCCTATCTTTCTTTATCTTTATTTATATATAGTATCTTTGCATATATATATATATATATATATATATATATATGTGAGTGGGTATACATAATATTTTTGTATAACGTCGAGGCTCCTTTATAATTACTCACTTTGATTAATTCAAGTAGCTATATAGCAGCATATCTTTGATGCTTATTAAAATAAGTTCAACTCTTTTGACAATGTTATTGGTAGGTTTGGATGGTCGACTAGGTTAGGTAACTCTAGATCCCTTTCATGTTGGATTACCTCGTTTTTCGTGGCAGCTTCCTCAATCCTTGATGAGATGAGTAATGAATTAATTAGTCAAAATAAAATAAGTATGATGATGGGTGGTGCTATTCAGAGCCTTCCTCAGCTCAACAGTTTTTAATTAAAGTAACCCCTAGTGCTATTCAGAGCTTAAGCTCAACACTTTTACATGGGTGTTACACTATTGCTATTCCAGAGCTCCTCGCTCAACACTAACACTAGGATGTATTTGTAAGATACACCTAGGGATACAATGGCCAAATATCCAATGCTCCAAAGCTTATGCTCAACATGAAGTTGGAATGCTCTAGGGCTTATGCCCAAGACTTTATGCACATCGGGGCTTATGCCCAGTACATAGGTCATGCATGTGCTCCAGATTCCATGCTCAACACATCATAAGAGTCAGTCATGTATATTAGAACTCTTCACAGTATATAACAATGATCATCTCAATATATTAGGGTTTGTACCCAAATCTCATAATAAAAATCAATTAAGTATAACGGGGCTTTCTACCCAGTACATATTAATAATCTGCCTCTGTCAGGGGTCCATGCCCAAATATGTATATCTATAATCAAGGCAAATCATGTGCATCGGGGCTTACGCCCATCATATATAACAAAATTAAAACATGTTCATTGGGGCTTACGCCCAGTATCAAAATAAATCATATGCATCGGGGCTTACGCCCAATATATAACATAAACATAATTAACAAAATTCAGGATATTACATCCCTCCCCGCTTAGAAAAACACCGTCCCAATGGTCTATGGATTTGAAATGAAGTCATGAAATAAGGTGGGGTAAGCCTCCTTCATGGTGGTTTCATTTTCCTAGGTGGCCTCCTCAGGGCTGAAGTGCTTCCACTGCACTTTCAGTTGGACGATAATTTGTCTTGTAAGCTGCACCTCCCTATTGTCCAGTATGTGGAGGGGCTCTGGCATGAATTCCCCCTCGGGTTCTACCTGTAATAAGGACCAATCAATCACATGCTTAGTATCATAGACATATTGATTTAATATATATGCATGAAAAACATTATGAACTTTTACATGAGCTAGTAAGGCTAATTCGTATGCTACTGGCCCCTTCTTGGCCAGTATCTCAAAGGTTCCACAAATCTGGGGGCTAACTTTCCGCATCACCCCAAGATGAAAGTGCTCCTCTTTGCCTTCATTTTCAAGAAGACATGTTCACCGACTTGGCAATCTTTGTCCTTTCTTTTCTTATCCGCATAACTCTTCTGGCGGTCTTGTGCCACTTTTAAGTTATGTTGTAATTTGGTGATGTTATCACTAAAAGATGCTCCTTGACTACAGAGGGAACATGGCTAGTGCATCTATAAAAAATGTTTAATGTAGGATTGAAATTTTATATATAGGCAAGTCTCACATAGATCTGTAAAATATTACAGAGATCAAGCTATGACATGAGAAATGGCTGCAGCAGATGTATAAATATAACATGCTGTAATAGAAAGATTTGCGAGCATGAATTTTATAGAAAGAGTGAGCTAATCTTATCTAGATCTTTAGTAAGCATGCATACGACTCATAAGAATTATAGTGTATAGGGAGACTATACAGAGAAAAAAATCATGAACATAATACATTATTTATCAATTCATATTAAAACAGAATTGGACTCATCTTGAGTGAAATCATTCCAAAGCATTTCTTCATATTAAAGAAAACAATATGCATGCCTGTAAGCATGACGAACATTTAAGAATAATTTTGCAAGTTTTAAGAGAACATTAACTTTATGCCAAGTTTAGTAAATTTAATTTTTATAAAGATAAAATACAGTACTTAGGTCGCATAATTTCTAAAGACGGAATTTATGTTGACCCTAACAAGATAAAAGCAATTAACGAGCGGCCTATCCTTAAAGATGCAACTGACATTTGGTCATTTATTGGGATAACAGGTTACTATCGAAAGTTTATTGAAGGATTTTCAAGAATCGTGAACCCCATCACTTCTTTGCAAAAGAAGGGGAAGAAATTCGTATGGGATCAAAAGTGTCAAGAAAGCTTTAATAAGTTAAAAGAATTATTAACCACTCCACCAATTTTAAAAATTGTTGATCCTAACAAAGACTTCATTGTATGCACTGATGCATGCAACGATGGACTTGGTGGGGTCTTAACACAAGAAGGTCATGCTATTTCTTTTGAGTCTAGAAAGTTAAAAATCCATGAAAATAATTATGCAACTTATGATCTTGAGTTGGCAGCTGTGAGACATGTATTAAAAATGTGGCGCCATCACTTGATTGGAAGAAAATTCATACTAATGACAGATAATAAGGGTTTAAAGTATTTGTTGGATCAAACAAATCTTAACGCAAGGCAAGCTAGATGGATAGCTTTCCTTAGCGAGTATGATTTCAAGATTCAACACATTAAAGGAAAGGAAAACAATCCTGCTGATGCCTTGAGTAGAAATGCCAAATTAAGTTTTGTGGCAGCATTCAGCACATTTAAGATAGATCTGGAAAATCAGATCGAAGAAGGAATTAAGCGAGATGAAAACTATAAAAAATTGCTTGGTAAAGTTACTGAAAATGTATCTGAAAATTTAATAACAGATTACAACATTAATAAAAAGGGCTTAATGACTTATAAAAACAGAATTTATGTACCAAATGTGTCAAAGGTTAAGCTATTAATTTTGGATGAAGTTCATAAGACTCCTTATTCAGGACATCTAGGTTATCAGAAAATGATAACTCTGTTAAGGAAGGATTATTTCTAGCCCAACATGAAGAGTGAAGTGGCTGAATATATAGCTAGATGTTTTGAATGTCAGACCATTAAGGCTAAACATCAACATCCAGCTGGACTATTGCAGCCATTGCCAATTCCAGAATGGAAATGGGAGATTATAAGCATTAATTTTATTACAGGTTTGCCTAAAAACCAGAAACAGAATGACTCCATAATGGTGGTTGTGGACAAGTTAAGTAAGGCTGCTCATTTTATTCCTGTTAAAACCACTTTTAAAGCTTCTAACATTTTAGATGTATTCATGAAGCAAATTTTTCGCTTCCACAGAATTCCAAATGTAATTATTTTTGACCGAGACTCTAAGTTCACTGGAAATTTTTGGACAACACTGTTTAAAGGTTTAAATACTAAACAAAATTTCAACACTTCTTTCCACCCACAAAATGATGGTCAAACAGAAAGGGTAAACCAGATTTTAGAAAACATGCTAAGAATGTATGTCAAAGATCAGCCATCTAAGTGGGAAGATTATCTACATTTCGCATAATTTGCATACAATAATCATTATCAAGCATCTGCTAGGTTAAGTCCATTTGAGATTTTGTATGGAATAAAATGTTTTACTCCTATTTCTTGGGATAACCATGTAGACAGATTAATGTTAGGACTAGATTTATTGAAAGAAATGGAGCTAACCGTGAAACAGGTTCACGGTAACTTAAAAGTTGCCCAAGATCGGCAGAAAAGTTATGTAAATTTGAAATGCACTGAAAGAGAATTTCAGGTGGGAGACCATGTTTTTATAAACGTAAAACCCAAGAAAAGTTCTTTGAAGCTTGGGAGTTGTGCTAAACTAGCACCAATGTATTGTGGACCATTCGAAATCCTATCAAGGATTGGAGTTGTTGCATATCAATTGGCATTGCCATATAATTTAAAAATGCACAATGTTTTTCACATTTCTGTTTTAAACAAGTATGTACACGATTCTACTCATGTGTTGAATTGGAATGACATATAGGTGGAGCTCGAAGGAGATTTTCAGGTGGAACTAGACTGTATTCTTGACTGGAACGAGATTATGCTTCAGAATCGCACCATAGGGCAGGTAAAGGTGCAATAGAAGCACCTTAGCCTTGATGAAGCTACTTGGGAGCTGGAAAGTAATATGCGAGCAGCATATCCAATTCTGTTCCATGAGGAATCTGATGGAGAATAAGCAACATCGAGGACAATGTTGAGCTTAAGTGGGGTTGTTTGTAACATACCTTTTTTGCTGAAGAACATTTTATATTGGAAACATTATGCTAATTTTTATTGTAAAGTTTTTATGTTGGACAAGTGTCCAAGGATGACTGTAATTTGCACAATATTTTATTATTTAATAAATTAAATAGGAGACAAACACCTAAGGAGACTGTTGAAAGAGTGTTTACTAACCCACTAGGTGGAATGGAATCTGGGGTAGAAGGAAATGGACAAATGGCAGCACCATAATTCAACTAACTAGCTGTTGGTATGGGACAACTCCCTTGAAATGTGGTCATAGTGCCCTCAAAGGTGGGACTGGAGCTTGAGGATCATTTGTTCTAACCACTCAAGACCTAGGAAATCTATAAAAGAGCCATTGAATTGTGAACTGGGGTTCATCACTTTTCCTAATGAGGAAATTTACCTTGGGGTTTTGCTATGCTTACACCCAAGAGATTCAATGAGGGGATATGTTGAGTTTTTGATCATGGAGTAATTATGCCTCTGATACTGCTGAGTGCAGAGTTATACTATTGAGTGATGAAGTTATAGTATTGAGTGCTGAAGATATTCTATCGAGTGCTGAAGTTGAATGCCTTGCTTCCACCTAGAATATTCTACCTAGTGGTTCAGTGAATAGGCTCGGGGGTCCAAAGGAAGCAAGTAGTTTGGTTGCTTCTTCTGGAGAATGTTGGGAGGAACAGGACTCCTTGGGTGTTTGTCAGTCCTATCTTCATTTACAGGTTCTATTTGTTTATCTGCAATTAAGTAGTTGAATTTGTTTATCTGCAATTATTAAATTTCTGTTCACAGAACGTATTATTGAACATATGCATCTCTTTTAGTTTCTGACCTAATTAGGATTTTTGGTATAGAAATGATGAATTGAATAGAATATTCCTCTGCATTTTTCCCCATGCAAATGGTTCTGCATTGTACTCTAGCACAGAGGAAGAGATTAAGCTAGATAATGAATGATGATCGATAAGAAGAATTACCATGTGAATGAATACATTAGTGCTACTAGGGTTCATTTATATTTCTTATCAAATATTTTCCATATTACAAAATACATGTATGAACTCAGAAATCGAAAACAGTTCTCATATCCCAGTATTGAATTTATTTTCTATCACACAGTATCTAGGCTTTTATAACAGTTTCAAAATCAAATAGTATGAATAAGATTTACATTTCATTTCTACTCTGACATAAATAGAATAATTTAAAGTCTCTGTTGTTTTTTTTCATATTATCATTCTAACTTTTGTACTAGTTACTATTCGTTTCTTGTATAGTAATTTATACACTATATTTAACTTATATTTTTCTTTTGTATCTAATAACCCAAACAGAGAAAACAAGAATTAGTCAACTCATATCGTTATCATAGTCTTATAAACTTATATTATATCAGTCTTTGTTAAAAATTCTAAACCCTAGACAGAAACCCAAAACCTTCAAACTTCATTTCACAAACTTTTGCTTTCATCAGAGCTAGTAAACGTTTGTTAAAAAGAAATTGTATCAATGAGTCATATTTACATTTGTTTTATAATCATCTGACCAAGGGTTAATATTCTCGCAGTGAAAATTCTGCACGAGCATTAAAAAAGATAGATGTAAATATTTCTTCCCTTCTATAGGACTGGAATCAGTTTTTAAAAACAAAAATCATTTTATACATGGTTGAAGAACCAAAAATAACCATCATAAGATTTCATTACTCCAAAACAACTACAAGTCTGAGTAGTTATCAGAACGAATGGTTAAATCACTTAGGTTATCTTTCAACCTCTTAAATCTTCAAACATAACAAGAAATAACGAAGAGCTTAGAATCACAGACTTAGCATTATTAAGTTTCCTTTATTTTATATATATATATATATATTATGAAGACATGATAATCTAAGGCTCTCGGCTTTATCAAACCATATTTTAAAATCAAACCTACACCATTGTTGTTTCCAAAACTGTAACACTGTATTTGATTTATACATAAGAGGGTTTCATTCCCTAGTTCAAAACATTTAAGAAAATATCAAAACATCACACGGTCGGGCCGGTTATCAAAACATGACGAGGGTTCACCCTCTGTCCATTAAAATATTACATTCAAATCATTAAGTTTATGGCTAAAACGATGCCAGGATCCATCAACAAGTATTGAACGAGTAGTGTCATCAACAAGCTATGCCAGGAGAACCTACGAGGAGTTATACCACCAAGGATTACAAGGTGGAGCGAGTGTTAAATTTTCAGAATTTACTTCAATTTGATCTAGGATCTTAACTGAGAGAACAACATGTACAGCAAATCTACAGCATATCAACCATGGACACAATAATGCAAGCACACAAGAGACACGAAGTTTACTTGGGGAAAACCATAAAGGTGAAAAACCCCAATAACTTCCTCAGAGATAGATAGAGCAATGATACAACCAGAATACAAGATATAGTCTTCTCCTAGCAGCAGAGCCTCCTCCTCCACAAGTGCGCCACTCTCCCAAGTGTGAGTGAGAGAATAGAATGTGTAAAATGAGAGAGACACACTCTCTATTTATACACTAACTTGACTTGACCTTTACTCAAACTAGGTCGGCCTCAACTTAACCATTTAACATAATGCTAACTGGGCCGACCCCCACTAGGGTGGTCTAAGAACCCTTTGACCCACATGGCCAACCCCCAATAGGGTGGTCTAATAACCCTTTGACCCACATGACTTATACAGGGCCAACCCCAACAAGGTGGTCTAATAACCCATCAAGTATAAGTTACGACACTTACAATATAAATGACGACACTTCTGTATAGAAGAATAATAACGTCTCTATAGGAATACAATATACATATATGTGAAATACATTCCAAAGTTACATATACATCAACACTCCTTCTTAACTAGGAAGGTATTTCTTGACACAGGTCTTCTAGCTCAAGTCATCTTTGTCGTCATTGTTGCTGCTATCTCAATCAATATCTGAATCTACTCATCATAGGAAGTTCCACAGAGCCAGTCCTTTTTTATACTGGATGTAGTCCGACGACCTGCAGGTCTTCATCATCTGTGCGAACGGTCTGATAGAGGTGGCCTCTCAGGACTAATTTTATGTGCGGATGCAATACTGGAAAGAGTATCCTAGGAACATTTATGTTCCTAAGAACGACTGCCAAGATCTCCTAGGACTGATTACATGCATCTCCTCCACAATACCTTTAAAAAGCATCCCAGGAACATTTATGTGCTGCAGCACGACCGACAAGATCTCTAAAGGGCATCCCAGGACTTATTATGAGCACATAGCTCAACCTCTCAAATCTCTAGGATTGATTACATGTGGATAGAAAAAATCTTTAAAGAGCATCCTAGGACTAATTACGAGCACACAGCTCAACCTCTTGGATCTCCAGGACTGATTACATGTCTCCGTAGTAATACCTCATCCCAAGACTGATTACGAGCACACAGCTCAACCTATCGGATATCGGAGGACTGATTACATACTAGATAGCAATACCGGAAAGAGTATCCCAGGAACATTTATGTGCCGCAGCATCACCAGCAAGATCTCCCAGGAATGATTACATGCTATTTGCACAACCTGCCACATATCATCTCTGACCTCCAAGTATCAACCTAATACTCATGATCCCATGGATCATCATCGCACAAAGCATCATCCTGATGGTCATGATCACACTGATCATCATCACTATACCATCTTGATACATATCATCTGGAGCAACATCCTGAAGCTCGTCATCATGATCATCCTGATCATACAATGCATCCACCTGATGCATACCAAGTATCTACCTGATACATATCATCATACATGATCCACCTGATCATATTTGATACATATCAACATACATGATCTACCTGATCATACAATGTATCCACCTGATACATATACAGATACATGGTCCAAGCATCCAACATGATGCATATACAAAATACATACAAATGATCCAACTGATCATATCCAGCATCCAACATGATGTGTACATACATATACATATAAATGATCCAACTGATCATATCCAGCATCATCCTAATGCATATACAGAGTAGTAACTGGAGCATCATCCTGATGCTCATCATCCATGATCCTCCTGATCATCATAGCATTGTCCTCTTCAGATCATCTCATCGTCCACGAAGCATAGCCCAGATGCACATCATCTAACACTTACACCACCGACATGTGAGAACACATCTAGCACCATTCGGGGAAGGCTCCAGCCCTTACTTTTTCACCATGGGAGAACACATCTACCACCATGTGAAAAATGGCTCAGCAATTATATCACGACCAAGGGAGAACACATCAACCATGTCAAAAAATCTCATGTGCATCTACATCTTCCGAACTCATCACTTCCCTTTGGAAGGAACCTCGATCTGAAGTGCACCAAGCCTCTCTCTGAAGTACTCAAACTCCACTCTGGCCAATGGCTTGGTCAATACATCAACAACCTGCTCATCCGTCGCAACATACTCTGCTTTTGCTGTACTCAGTGCTATGCAGGACTGCTTCCTTCTAAACCAAGAGATCACACTTGATCCCATACTGAAGTAGCACCTAGAAGTGCTCTTCCTATCTGTAGCACTTCCTGCCCAATCTGAATCAACATAACCCTGTAGGTTAAACTTTTGATTCGCATCATACTTGAGCCCATAATCAATTGTACCCTTAAGGTACCTCAGAATATGCTTTACAGCAACCAGGTGAACATCTCTCAGATCTGTCAGGAACTGACTCAATGTGTTCAATGCAAAGCAAATATCTGGTCTCATCTTCGTCAAGTACATAGAGGACCCAATCATCTGACAATACATCGTGACATCGACCGGATCAGATGAAGTATCACACAGAAGCTTCAAGTTTGATGCCATAGGTGTGGCCATAGCCTTGCAGTCCATCATCCTGAACCTCTTTAGAATCTCTACTACATACTTCCCTTGTCCAAGGAAGATTCCATCTGTACTCTGCCACACCACCATACCAAGAAAATAGTGCATCATCCCCAAGTCCTTCATCTCAAACTTGGTTGCAAGCTTCCGCTGCATGTCGGCAATCAATCTATCATCTCTTGTTACAAACAGGTCATCCACATACAATAAGAGTATCCCTGGATTGCCTACCTCAACCTTGTAGTAAAGGTTGAAACCCGCTTTACTCTTCGTAAAGACCAAACTGGATAGAAAGATGCCTATCCTACCATACCAAGTTCTGCACATATATGATTTCTTGTCATGTGTCTCAGAACCAAGTGGCTTCTCCACATACACTTCTTCTTCAACTACACCATTCAAGAAAGCTGTCTTGAAATCCATCTGGTGTATCTTCTATTTCATCTCTTTTATATTTCTCTATGCTACCATCTGCAGCATGCTTGATCTTGATAGATCCATATGGAAGTCATAACAAACTTCCCTTCAGGTCTGGGGACTACATCCCAAACATCATTCTTCATGATCGATGGATCATGGCATTCTTCCCATATCCTGGGAACTTCAATATCTTCAATAGATAATTTTGTTGATGAACAAATGTTGTAGTTCTTCTTTTGTAGGTGATGGCATACGATCTTTCCTACACAACAAGTTAAATTGCATGATTAGAAAACATCTCATAGTTTTCAGAACAAATTCTTACACATAAACAAATATGTCATACAGTCATGCAATTATCTTAGCCAATGCTCCAATAAAACATTTATCCATATCCCGTAACTTTCTAGATGCCTTCCAATCTCTACCAGAACATTGTTAAGAGTGTGCACAACTCCCAACATGTCAGCAAAGAGGTTTTATTCTAGATAAGTAGAAATGGAATGTTGTATAATGCCATAGGCCACTTACCCATGCATATTAGTAGTATACTATTCATCAATGCAACTATTCTAATATGCATAATACACAACCTAATTCTAGGAACATCAATATATACATTATTGAACAGTATTATTTAAACAATAAAATATGCAAGTAATGACAATTCAAATACTTATCTTTGTTTGTTTGTTGGGTTGACTCCCTCTCAGTCTTTGCTTCTTTTCTTCAACTCCATTCTTATGTGGATTGTGAGAAGTGGTCAACTCCCTCTGAATATCTATATCCTTGCAGAAACTGTAACATCTCCATATTTTATCTTCCAGTTGAAATACAAAAAAAAAAACTTTTCACAATAATTGCTTAAACTCCAAGGATAACATTGGATGAGATAGGAGCTACGCTATTAAAATAGTGATGAATAAATATACCCAAGTAGTACGGAACTTACAAAAATCATTCTCATCTTGCTTACTTGTGCGAGGCCAAAATCATATTTTTTAACACTTGACTTTTCATCTGTAATTTTAAATAACATCAATCATTCTTCTATTCCATCTTCTATTCTTAAATTTATGCACAATTTATTCCTCTCGCTTAATCAAGCATAGTCTATATGCATAAACAATATTCACCATAATTTATGTCTTTCTTAAATGTATGCACATTCATTCATTTCTACTAATCATGCTGTAATTTTAAATAACATCAATCATTCTTCTATTCCATCTTCTATTCTTAAATTTATGCACAATTTATTCCTCTCGCTTAATCAAGCATAGTCTATATGCATAAACAATAATCACCATAATTTATGTCTTTCTTAAATGTATGCACATTCATTCATTTCTACTAATCATGCACCGTTTATTCGATCCTCATGATCTACATTTAACACTTGACAAGACGAAGGCATAATACACACATCGTATAGAATACACATAAGACACATTTCATAAGTACACATAAGACACATTCCAAAGTTGCCATGGTTCACCCAATCTAGGGCTACGTCCACAAAGAGAGTTCTTTCATCTTTTATTCATCAAAAGAGCTACACAATCAACAACTCAGTTGTTGCAACTTCCAATTTCTCAATGCCTCTTTCGTGGAGGACATTTTATGTCATCAAAATCCTAACATCAAGACTATGACAGACAACTTATAATCACTCCTTATTCTAGGCCTTCAATCAAAGTGAAATGTATACATAGACCGAAAATCGAGCTTTAATAGCTATCCTTTCTTGCGATATACCTTACAGTGTCTCACACATTGTAAACATCATATATAATAATATTCAAAACAAATGGGGTTTATATGTTACCACCGGTCCATCAAGGCTCGGCTCACCTACTTTTAAAAAGTATAAAAATACAAGAATCTATTATACCTATTATCCATAACTATCACAGACATGGACTTATCAAATGATCTTTCAAATCTAGTAATAACAATGGGATTCCTCACAGGAATACCATTCTAGGGAATACAGTATCGATGCCAGATCGAAACTACTCTCCGTAAGATCGAAACTATAGCTCCAAAATGGACTTTAATTTAAACGTTTCCGGATCCAACATTTAAATAATGCAAAAATTTAAAAGAATGAACAACAGAGATCTTGCTTATAGCCTCACGATGACATAGTTATTCGATCCATAAAACTTGGGATTTAGCATTAAATATACTTATTAACAGGATTATACAATATCGATTTCTTACCTGAAAATAGGGTCTTCTTAAGGGAAAGCTCAGTATACAATATCGATTAACTCTGTCACAAAAACCTGTGAGGATCACATGGCCACCAGAATGTACAAAAACTTAACCTACAAAACAAAATGTCCACTTGGTGTGTGCGAAGATCGTTTCTTAACGAAGGTATTACCCTTCGGATTCTCAAGGGTAAGCATACTGTTTTTCTATAGTGAGTATTTCCATTCTGACAAATCGGTGGGTGTAGATCCGTTTCACGCATAACTTGTATTTTTGGGATACAATGACCTATACCTCACCGCGTATTATAGACTCTGTCAAAGAAAACGTTCCGATCATACTTGTACATGTGTCGGTTAAACGATACTCAACGGTGAATATACAACATACAGATCTATCCAACATCTAGTGCGGAACACCACATACGGCGCCCACAGCGAAATAAACAACATACAAATCTACCGAGCATCTAGTACAGAACAACGTTCGGCACCCTCCGCCAATATACACATACAGATCTATCAAATATCTAATACAAAAACAACATTCAGCGCCCCTCCGTATTGATAACAACCCTCACCGATTATCATAAATAAAAATATATATATTTATAACTCTGTCCAAGCAGAGAACAAGACACAGGTATATGCAATAAACATATTACCGTAACTTTGTAATCAATGGAGATAAAACGAAATAGTTGCACGCTATCTCTAGTTCGAATAGAGATCCAAAACTCAGAACAGAGGTATTAACATTTTTCTATAACTCTGCACATAACAGAGATCCAACAATAAACCATAACGAGGTATATAGAAAACGACTTACCATGTAACTCTTCTTGCCGAGATTTGTTAAGCTGGGAGCCATCTCCTCATTCTTCCCCTCCATCACGCAGAGTTCAAATTTTCCCCTGAGTGCTTAATCCGTCAAGTAATGCAGAGCTATATGCACAGCGATCAGCCCGGATCCAGTCTTAGAGAAACATCCAAGGAATGCAAAACTCCTGAGATTGAAGTCTCTATTCCATTTCCCATGTTCGCCCGAGCGCCCCAACGCCATTCACCAAAAAAAAAGAGCTTCCCCCAGCTCAAGCATCCAGCTCCCTATCTATAGCAGCATCGAAATAAATGAACACTAAGAGTGATCACCGTGGTCGATCCTTCCCTTCGTGCAAGTGGCAGGTAAGCCTCAGAAAATCGCACACCCAAAAGAAGATGATGGACAAATGGCAGTCCTTCAAAACTGTCTTGGAACCAAGTGGCGACCTATCTTTGAATTCCAAACTCCACTAGGGAGACAACCTACTGAATTTGCTCCTTAGATTCCTCCTCCAAGACAGATCGCAAACAACAAATTTGAAATAAAATCGATCTCAAACGTCTCTAGACAAATCTGGACGCCAAGCGGATTGATACATAGATTTTTAAGGAGCAGACATAATTGTTAAAAACAAAACTTAGAGTCATCACGGATTATCAGATAGCCAATCTTTTAAGAATAAATCGATTTCAACATTTTCTTGATGACCGAGTCGAGAGTGCTTGGTGGGATAGTTACGCAGAGGTTTTTATAGGAGGGTTAATTTATTGACTACAAAAACCGGGTACATCAATTTAGATCTGAAATCTAAATGCAAATGCCATTAAATTGAGTTGCCATCAGTTTGGAATGCTGGGAAATTTAACTTAAATACCAGATCTGCAAAATTGGATACAAGGGGACTAAACCAAATTCGTGATCCACAGTCACAACAAATTGACCGCATACATAATTTATGATAAAAGCAGATCGACGACTAAGTAATCCACCGCCATAACAAAACGACTGTGTATACATTCTATAATAAAAGCAACTTAATCGATCCGGCAAAGTATACCCATATTTTACAGTTAGAGGGTAAGAGTAAATCGCACTATATAAAGGGAGAAAAGAAGACTGAATCTGACTCCACCACGGTTATACATCATATAAAATTTAGAAGTGGCTTATATATATATATCTATATATATATATAATCTTCTTAAAGGTAAAATAATTAATTTGCGACCATTACTAAAGAGTAAGTGTCAATTTCATCAGTTTATTCTTTAAGAGATCATGGGGATAGGTGGAAACGCCATGTTCCTTTTTGTGAAGACCTCCCTCATTAAAACGCGGTCGTCATTAATGCAAGGGAAGCCCACTTCTGCTCTGAGAGTTTTGCAAGACAAAACTCTCCTCTCTTTTATAAAGAAAGAAGTATCCACTAACTATTTAACGGCGGTTCACCACCACTCATACTTGGCTTACCGAATGGAACGTGTGGCATCCATCTAGAAGAAGGCGTTCCTTCATAAAAACGGTTGTAATGAAAATTAGTTTGATTCCTCATATTAAAATGACGAGTGGGAGGTCAATGAGTGCCATGCTCCATAACTGAGCGAGTGATAAGAGGTTCGGGGTTGAGTGCTCCACAATCCCAAAATTAAAACAGCATCATGGTCGCATGAATGAGATGAAACAAGGGATACTCTAATAATTAAACTTGACATGTGGTGATAAGATAATTTTCTTTTGCAACAATATGCATTTACAGATCTAATAGGGATACAAGGAGGGATATTACATCCTCCTCCCCTTTAAAATTAACACCGTCCTCGGTGTTCCTACTTTTAGCAGTTCACTTGTTTCGTCATCTCTATGTTGACCCTTTCTGGTTTTTCAAAAATTTCTCGCAAATCGTTATGGATCAAACTTGAGTTTTCGGCTACAAAACCGGGTTTCAAGGAAAAAAAAAAAAAAAAAAAAAAAAAAAAAAAAAAAAACACTTTATCATCAACTTCATAATCAAACTCGGAAACATAAATTATGAATTCTTTACTGTACGTATCACTTGCAATATATGGGATAAATCTAGCACTCCATGATTCTATACTGTTGACTAAATCAACAACCAGCATTCACTTGATCCAGGAAATTCTTGCCTAACACCTTAGTGGTCACGCAGCAGTCCTTTCTCTCATGTCTTGCCTAACACTTTTAGTGCTCACGCAACAATCATCGCATTCATGTCATGCCTAACACCTTAGTGCTCACACAGCAAACATTTCTTTTATGTCTTGCCTAACACCTTAGTGCTCACGCAGCAAACATTTCTTTCATGTATACTAAGCAGCGTCCTGCCTCCCACATATACATTTTCTTATAGCTTGCCTAGGTCTTACAGCCAGCCGATTCTCCAAGAATCTTAGTGGCTGCTCAATCCCTCATTTTAGGGAGTATTTCAATGCCATTACAACATTCTTTACACCATTCCCCTCAAGCCTTCTCGCTTGAGTCCCGGAATTTATTTTTCCCAAGCCGCCTTGCTTGAGACTAGAAAAATCTATTTTCATTTAATCAATTTATTTCGTCATATATATATTTTGTAACCATACGATTACTCTGACCCCAGTGCGTCTAGATCTTTATTCAATCAATAATTATTAAACTTAAAGAATGAATAACAATTACGATGTGGACCTTAAATCCTCATCCCCTGATTTTTACCATGCATAATATTTATGCTCTTGCATTTTCACAAGCTTCACAGGAATTTCACCATCTGCCAAATTTCACTTGTTAGTATCACTTTATACACAAATCAAATATTGTAAGAAGATCCCTTCCTTTAAACCGAAAGTCATCTTTCTTAATAAAATATCCATGTGTGATCATTTAAAGTGTCATTACCTACTACACATAACTAGCTTATAAGACCTCATAATGCTTTGAACATAATATAACATTCTTTCCATGATGATCTATGGACATTATGATCATTTAACCTCGAACTTTAGTTTTCACTATTTTAACACAATTCCTATTTTAGTTATACAACCCTTTTTGTATACCCTAACATCATATAGGAATAACCAATTGTCTAAACAAACTTACATACCTTATACAGATAACCATGTACCTTTGTAAAAGCGACCGCATAGCTCACCTTCATCTGCCGAGGTTCTAGTTTACTTGTATTCATCACGTATTAGTATTATACTTGAATATATATATATATATATATACCACCTTTACCCATTGATGGGTGTCAGGCAGTGATGTGTGGAAAAAATAACATTTGCTTGACCACAACATTCAAAGTGTTAATCATAAGACAATCGTATATATAACATATGTTCAAACATCATTCTTACTGGTTTCATAAAAGCTTATACCTCGATTATTGTCTCAAAGATCACTTCCGATCTACCCTGCAAATTCCATGTCATCATTTGTTTTTCCTCCACACATAATAAATAAAAAAAAACAATCATTCTTTGTGGCAACATAAGAACGTCAAAGGATTACAGCATCCTACTAACCTGTATTTATTTCATGTTGGGTCTAGGTTTCCAATAATCTATCCTTTAACAAAATAATCAATTTGAGAAAACATATAGTTGTACATGGATAGCAAAAAGTATTACTATTTCTCATTGTTTCCTACGTCTATCTTAGTAGAAATTACTGAAATAAGAGGTATATATAAAAATTACTCATGCATTCTCATCTTTAATTGATTAATATTCACATGTATATGTAATTATAACCATTTTCCTTTTGTTGCACTTACATGTAAGGGTACATGCTTCAATGTCCCAAAAATCATATTATAATTGCTTATCCTATACAATTACATTCTAGAATGAAATTGATTAGCAAGGAGACTATTAACCATTTTTCTCCTTTGTAGTCTCACAATTTCCTAGTCATAGAAAGCTTCACACCAATTAAAGTTAATTTCTTTGTTTAAAGGAAACCAAACATCCTAGTCTAGTCAACTATACTCCTTATGAAGTAAAACAACAATCTTAACATCACATAATTATGCTTCCCTCATAACTAGGAATATAAATTCACAATGACTCCTCCTGCAACATGCACCTTTACAGATTTTACTACTAGGGTCAACCTCATTATAAATTTATAAACTTTCTTATTTAAGGTAACTCATATGTAAACGGAACTTGATCGTTTCTTACACCGTTCAGAACCCAAGACTGACCCAAACTATCAAATCTCTAATGGACCTTTTAACATAAAGACTTACTTTTGAGCTGATCTTAATGGGTCTTTTAACAGATCTAAGTTGCTTTACATTTCCCATCTAAATTTCATATTTGGAACTCTAGACTACCGGTCAATCAAGTTTACTTAGATACCTAAGGTCAACCAAATTAGGAGACTTCCTCAGCCTATAAACTTCACTGTGAATTAGCTAGGATAACTTCCAATACGTGCTTTTACTCTACTTACAAGTACCCATTTCATAAGGACTTAACTCTAATAATCTACTAACTAAAAGAGTACTTTCTTGTCATTCAATGAAACTAATTGTAAAGGGTGAGGAGATATTCATCGTCTAGTGTCATCCATAGGAGATCATTCAAATGAACTTATGTAATGTTCACAAATAGATACTCTAATTATAACTCATACGTACTTACTTGCAATTTCAAGAAGTTTTGTCGCTTACCCCTTGACGATTCTTTGGAAGTGAACATTTTATTCTTGGCTTATAGAATGCAGCTCCTTTCTAGTCTGGCCAACTTGTATTTGTTCTTCTCCAATTGAGCTCAATAAGCCCAAGTGTTTACAACCTATGCTCTGGTGGAAGAAACTTGAAGTCGAGCTTGGAGATTTATTTTCCCCTCCTCCGGTACAATCCATGCATCCAAAATGAAATGAAACCATTGATTAGTAAAATTAAAACCATTCATACTCAATTATCGCATGTTGAGCTCATTAGGCCCTAGTGTTGTAACCTAAGGCTCTGATACCATATGTAACATCTCCATATTTTATCTTCCAGTTGAAATACAAAAAAAAAAACTTTTCACAATAATTGCTTAAACTCCAAGGATAACATTGGATGAGATAAGAGCTACGCTATTAAAATAGTGATGAATAAATATACCCAAGTAGTACGGAACTTACAAAAATCATTCTCATCTTGCTTACTTGTGCGAGGCCAAAATCATATTTTTTAACACTTGACTTTTCATCTGTAATTTTAAATAACATCAATCATTCTTCTATTCCATCTTCTATTCTTAAATTTATGCACAATTTATTCCTCTCGCTTAATCAAGCATAGTCTATATGCATAAACAATATTCACCATAATTTATGTCTTTCTTAAATGTATGCACATTCATTCATTTCTACTAATCATGCTGTAATTTTAAATAACATCAATCATTCTTCTATTCCATCTTCTATTCTTAAATTTATGCACAATTTATTCCTCTCGCTTAATCAAGCATAGTCTATATGCATAAACAATAATCACCATAATTTATGTCTTTCTTAAATGTATGCACATTCATTCATTTCTACTAATCATGCACCGTTTATTCGATCCTCATGATCTACATTTAACACTTGACAAGACGAAGGCATAATACACACATCGTATAGAATACACATAAGACACATTTCATAAGTACACATAAGACACATTCCAAAGTTGCCATGGTTCACCCAATCTAGGGCTACGTCCACAAAGAGAGTTCTTTCATCTTTTATTCATCAAAAGAGCTACACAATCAACAACTCAGTTGTTGCAACTTCCAATTTCTCAATGCCTCTTTCGTGGAGGACATTTTATGTCATCAAAATCCTAACATCAAGACTATGACAGACAACTTATAATCACTCCTTATTCTAGGCCTTCAATCAAAGTGAAATGTATACATAGACCGAAAATCGAGCTTTAATAGCTATCCTTTCTTGCGATATACCTTACAGTGTCTCACACATTGTAAACATCATATATAATAATATTCAAAACAAATGGGGTTTATATATTACCACCGGTCCATCAAGGCTCGGCTCACCTACTTTTAAAAAGTATAAAAATACAAGAATCTATTATACCTATTATCCATAACTATCACGGACACGGACTTATCAAATGATCTTTCAAATCTAGTAATAACAATGGGATTCTTCACAGGAATACCATTCTAGGGAATACAGTATCGATGCCAGATCGAAACTACTCTCCGTAAGATCGAAACTATAGCTCCAAAACGGACTTTAATTTAAACGTTTCCGGATCCAACATTTAAATAATGCAAAAATTTAAAAGAATTAACAACAGAGATCTTGCTTACAGCCTCACGATGACATAGTTATTCGATCCATAAAACTTGGGATTTAGCATTAAATATACTTATTAACAGGATTATACAATATCGATTTCTTACCTGAAAATAGGGTCTTCTTAAGGGAAAGCTCAGTATACAATATCGATTAACTCTGTCACAAAAACCTGTGAGGATCACATGGCCACCAGAATGTACAAAAACTTAACCTACAAAACAAAATGTCCACTTGGTGTGTGCGAAGATCGTTTCTTAACGAAGGTATTACCCTTCGGATTCTCAAGGGTAAGCATACTGTTTTTCTATAGTGAGTATTTCCATTCTGACAAATCGGTGGGTGTAGATCCGTTTCACGCATAACTTGTATTTTTGGGATACAATGACCTATACCTCACCGCGTATTATAGACTCTGTCAAAGAAAACGTTCCGATCATACTTGTACAGGTGTCGGTTAAACGATACTCAACGGTGAATATACAACATACAGATATATCCAACATCTAGTGCGGAACACCACATACGGCGCCCACAGCGAAATAAACAACATACAAATCTACCGAGCATCTAGTACAGAACAACGTTCGGCACCCTCCGCCAATATACACATACAGATCTATCAAATATCTAATACAAAAACAACATTCAGCGCCCCTCCGTATCGATAACAACCCTCACCGATTATCATAAATAAAAATATATATATTTATAACTCTGTCCAAGCAGAGAACAAGACACAGGTATATGCAATAAACATATTACCGTAACTTTGTAATCAATGGAGATAAAACGAAATAGTTGCACGCTATCTCTAGTTCGAATAGAGATCCAAAACTCAGAACAGAGGTATTAACATTTTTCTATAACTCTGCACATAACAGAGATCCAACAATAAACCATAACGAGGTATATAGAAAACGACTTACCATGTAACTCTTCTTGCCGAGATTTGTTAAGCTGGGAGCCATCTCCTCATTCTTCCCCTCCATCACGCAGAGTTCAAATTTTCCCCTGAGTGCTTAATCCGTCAAGTAATGCAGAGCTATATGCACAGCGATCAGCCCGGATCCAGTCTTAGAGAAACATCCAAGGAATGCAAAACTCCTGAGATTGAAGTCTCTATTCCATTTCCCATGTTCGCCCGAGCGCCCCAACGCCATTCACCAAAAAAAAAGAGCTTTCCCCAGCTCAAGCATCCAGCTCCCTATCTATAGCAGCATCAAAATAAATGAACACTAAGAGTGATCACCGTGGTCGATCCTTCCCTTCGTGCAAGTGGCAGGTAAGCCTCAGAAAATCGCACACCCAAAAGAAGATGATGGACAAATGGCAGTCCTTCAAAACTGTCTTGGAACCAAGTGGCGACCTATCTTTGAATTCCAAACTCCACTAGGGAGACAACCTACTGAATTTGCTCCTTAGATTCCTCCTCCAAGACAGATCGCAAACAACAAATTTGAAATAAAATCGATCTCAAACGTCTCTAGACAAATCTGGATGCCAAGCGGATTGATACATAGATTTTTAAGGAGCAGACATAATTGTTAAAAACAAAACTTAGAGTCATCACGGATTATCAGATAGCCAATCTTTTAAGAATAAATCGATTTCAACATTTTCTTGATGACCGAGTCGAGAGTGCTTGGTGGGATAGTTACGCAGAGGTTTTTATAGGAGGGTTAATTTATTGACTACAAAAACCGGGTACATCAATTTAGATCTGAAATCTAAATGCAAATGCCATTAAATTGAGTTGCCATCAGTTTGGAATGCTGGGAAATTTAACTTAAATACCAGATCTGCAAAATTGGATACAAGGGGACTAAACCAAATTCGTGATCCACAGTCACAACAAATTGACCGCATACATAATTTATGATAAAAGCAGATCGACGACTAAGTAATCCACCGCCATAACAAAACGACTGTGTATACATTCTATAATAAAAGCAACTTAATCGATCCGGCAAAGTATACCCATATTTTACAGTTAGAGGGTAAGAGTAAATCGCACTATATAAAGGGAGAAAAGAAGACTGAATCTGACTCCACCACGGTTATACATCATATAAAATTTAGAAGTGGCTTATATATATATATCTATATATATATATAATCTTCTTAAAGGTAAAATAATTAATTTGCGACCATTACTAAAGAGTAAGTGTCAATTTCATCAGTTTATTCTTTAAGAGATCATGGGGATAGGTGGAAACGCCATGTTCCTTTTTGTGAAGACCTCCCTCATTAAAACGCGGTCGTCATTAATGCAAGGGAAGCCCACTTCTGCTCTGAGAGTTTTGCAAGACAAAACTCTCCTCTCTTTTATAAAGAAAGAAGTATCCACTAACTATTTAACGGCGGTTCACCACCACTCATACTTGGCTTACCGAATGGAACGTGTGGCATCCATCTAGAAGAAGGCGTTCCTTCATAAAAACGGTTGTAATGAAAATTAGTTTGATTCCTCATATTAAAATGACGAGTGGGAGGTCAATGAGTGCCATGCTCCATAACTGAGCGAGTGATAAGAGGTTCGGGGTTGAGTGCTCCACAATCCCAAAATTAAAACAGCATCATGGTCGCATGAATGAGATGAAACAAGGGATACTCTAATAATTAAACTTGACATGTGGTGATAAGATAATTTTCTTTTGCAACAATATGCATTTACAGATCTAATAGGGATACAAGGAGGGATATTACAGAAACCACTAAAGTGTGCTCCTTTGCTTTCTTGCAGGAACAACTAGAGTGTGCTCCCTCTTGATCTTTGCTTCCTGGATTACCTGTCCTTGAACTTACATCCATCCTTAATCACTATGCATGCTTATTAGTATCATCATTGTGTTATCCTTGAGGTCTCATACCTAATCACACATTTATTAGTATAATCCTATTACTATCAAAACACAATAATCGTAAACATGTATATTCATGATCATTCACAGATAATAAACAAATAGTATTCAAGGTTTCAAGGAAGTCTTATTTTACTCATACATATTCTTATTTTATCATAGGACTCTTCTGGTTAGTTGAATCATCAATCAAGATAAGAGATATAATATGCATAAAACCCATGATTATTCAAACCTATACCTTCATGATTCTTCTGGTTAGTCATATCATCAATTATGGTAAGAAACATAATATGCATACAACCATGATTATTCAAACCTATGACTTCATGAATAATCATTATCAACAACACAACAGTATAAGATCCTAACACAAGGTAGGATTCTAGCTTGATATAGGAAAAACATACCTGGATTAGCATGCTAGCTAGTTATGTCTAACATACCCACATAATGTCTTCTGGTTCTCTTCAGTGACTTGTGCTAGTAACCTGCATGTCTCATAAGTTAACCATTGTAGAACCAAGTTATACTTACCTCAAAAGTAGATCCTCTATGTGATCCATGACAATGGATGAATCTTTGTCTTCATGTCACCATGAGCATATTTTCTTGAAGTAGAACATGATTTGACTTTTTTGGTGTACCTTTTGTGTTAGCAAACAACATAAACCTCATACAACATCACAATGCATTAGTACAATCATAAGTGTCAAAACCTTAATCAATGAATATCTTCTATTAAGGTAATACGACAAGTCTATTAATTAATCAAGATTGTACTATAATGATATGAAGAAAAACATATCATAAACTTAACCATGAACAGAATTCGAAACATACCTGTAAGCCATACCTGTCAAGATTGCTTGTAATTTTCCTATGGAAGGCCTTAGCCTCAATTCCCTCTGAAACAGGAACTTCACTTATGCAGGTGACCAATCCATCCTCTTCTAGGATTAACCCAATCCACTTGATTTGTAGGAACTAGATCTGGAGCTGTAATAAGGTTTGTCAGAGAAACCCCAAAAATTCAAACTTTGAATTTCAAACTTCCGAAAGGATAGAAATATGCGCCTTGATGAGCTGATCAAGCTAGTATATTCAGAATTTGAAAACTGCAAAGTTTCACTTGTCAATTTTGCCTTTGAATATTTTGGATTCATTGGACGTGACCTCGAACTAGGGTTTGATGAAGCCCACTCTTCTTTCCAATCAAAAGGTTTGATCCAAAGCTCTAAACTTCTATTTTTATGAGGAGCTTCCAGGCGTGGTCACAGATTTCAAAAAATTCTCATTTTTACAGAAGCCCTAATTTTCCACTTTTCTGATCAAAGTCCCGAACTAGGGTCTAATCAAGCAATGCCTTCTGCCCAACCAAAAATTCTGATCTTGGTCTCTAAATTTTTATTTTGATGAGTAGCATTCAGCCGTGGTCTCCAATTACAAAAATTCAAATTTTCTCCGAAGCCCTAAATTCCGCAAGCCATGAATGAAGGTGCTCAAAAATAATTCTGATTTGACAAAAATATGTGCCTAATTGTTTATGGTGTAATTCCAAACTTTTCAATCCACAGGGTCTGAAATTTTTTTTTGAGATATCCCAACCTGTTATCTTTCCATCCCGATAGGTATGACCTCAATTGGATTCTCTGAGAGAGATTTATGCCAAGTTTCGCAACGTGACCTGTTTATGGGATAATAAAGGAGAGCAAACTTGTACGGCGTGCCACATGTCACTCGTTCAACTTCAGCCTCTGAAAACGTTTCCTGAGATATCCCGACCTGTTATCTTTCCATATCAATAGGTCTGAACTCAATTGGATTCTCTGAGAGAGAGTTATTCCAAGTGTCGCAACGTGACCTGTTTATTGGATAATACAAGAGAGCGAACTTATACAGAGTGCCACGTGTCACTGGTTCCACTTCAGCCTCTGAAAACATTTTCTAAGATAGTACAATCTGTGTACTACCTGTTACTTTTTATGAAATTGCATTTGGAGCTTCCTAGCCCAAGTTATGACCTTTTTCCCAAGGTCACCTGATTTTGACTCAGATCTGGAAGAGGCAGAAATCCTATATTGTACAGATCATAAATCACAAAGCACAATGAATTAGAGGTTTTCCTTTGGACACAAGGTACATGTGGACCGGATCTTTGACCTGTACACATTTCAGATCCGAAAAAATTTCCAAAATGGATTTATAGCGAAAGTTATACGATGACATGTGTTTGCTATATCAAGCCCTAGCATCATAAGTGCAACAAGTGTCATACATGCCATATCATGCCTTCTTTCAGGCTAGCTCTGATACCATGTTAAATTTTCAGAATTTACTTCAATCTGATCTAGGATCTTAACTGAGAGAACAACATGTACAACAAATCTACAACATATCAACCATCGACACATTAATGCAAGCACACAAGAGACACAGAGTTTACTTGGGGAAAACCATAAAGGTGAAAAACCCCAATAACTTCCTCAGAGATAGATAGAGCAATGATACAACCAGAATACAAGAGATAGTCTTCTCCTAGCAGTAGATCCTCTTCCTCCACAAGTGCTCCACTCTCCCAAGTGTGAGTGAGAGAATAGAATGTGTAAAATGAGAGAGACACACTCTCTATTTATACACTAACTTGACTTGACCTTTACTCAAACTAGGTCGGCCTCAACTTAACCACTTAACATAATGCTGACTGGGCCGACCCCCACTAGGGTGGTCTAATAACCCTTTGACCCACATGGCCGACCCCCAATAGGGTGGTCTAATAACCCTTTGACCCACATGACTTATACAGGGCCGACCCCAACAAGGTGGTCTAATAACCCATCAAGTATAAGTTATGACACTTACAATATAAATGATGAAACTTCCGTATAGAGGAATAATAACATCTCTATAGGAATACAATATACATATATGTGAAATACATTCCAAAGTTACATATACATCAACAGTGAGCTTGGACCCTTCCACAAAACTTTTATCATTGCAACCCTCCAAGACGATGTCAATACCTGCCATAGAAACCATCACGAGGTTAAAACCCATTTCAAAAACAAGAAGATGCACGAAGCTCAAACTTTAAACATTGCAAATAATACTCATAGAGTCCAAGAAATTAACTCTGTGTGTAGGAGAACGAAGCTGGAACGTCGATAGCACCAAGATTCATATCCACCTAACAGTCGTAGAGAAAGTTTCAGACGCTACGAATTTCACCTTTGATCTCATTTAAATACCACAAGTTCTAATTAAAACCCTAAAACACAGCAGAGAACCTTGAGAACCCTCTAACAAGGTGCACAACGAAAGCTACTGGGTAAGAAACACTCAAACCCCATAAGGAAAAACCTGAAACTATCATTATTATAACCAGAGATCCCACCATCGATCCCGAGCAATGAAGTTCACAAGCAACCAGGTATCAAACCCTACTACTACACAACCTGTCGGCCTCTCCCCAAGTCCAATCCCTCCAAATTAATGCAAAAGAGTAATACCAAAGGAGAAATAGCATGAGTGGTTAGGTCAAAAACCCAAACCCGAGCATAGAACCTAATCAACGGAGACGATCAAGCCAGATGGGGACCACTAAGTTCAAATCCCAGTACTTAGAAGCTTCATTATTAATTCTTTTAATGCCAAGTCCAGCTCGGAGGAAGTTCACCCCCGTTAAACATCTTCCAGGTCGGAAAAACAATCAACATTCGCACAAAACTTCACGTGGAATCTACCACCTAGACAAAAAACAAGGAAATCCATTGACGGAGTAGGCGAGACCATTAAAAGGCTCATCTCAGTACGTTAACAAAAATCACCGAGGAACTGCAGAGCATTAAAAGATATGTCAACATTCATTAATGGCACAATTTGCATAGTATCACATTTCATACTTCAAGATTTGCATAGTTTTCGTAGCTAGGTTTTGTATGATATCAATGTTTAATTTATACCATCACCATTGCATAGTTTACAATCATATATTTGTTCCATATAATGCATAGGTCACAATTCATGCTTATTACATGGTAGTTGCACTATAGGTGCAACGTCCCAAAAATAACAAAAATTTTAAATTTTTCCTATCTGCAATAGTCGTCAGTTTATAATAGAAAAGGCATATATATTAAAGAAAATAATGTTGAATGACACACATACTTGCATACGGCAATATAAGTCTAAGTCTATTCATTTTTACATATTCACTTCTATATGTAAGTATAGAATTTGCGGAAGCGGTGTGGAAGTAAAATAAGATCCTATTTTCATTGTGTTTGCAATTGTTGGTTCAATAGGTAGAAAATAACACAACTCACTGTTCAAATGAATCATGTGGTTTTTAATTATGAATGTATAATCTATATTACTCTCGGTTAGGTAATTATGTACCTTGGCAGGGTCGCCAGGAGGTATGGGTAGTTGTGGAGATTGTCATACTTACTTAGCATAAATGCTAATGCCATTGTGTACCCTTGTGTCTACAGGTACCTCAGATTTGCGAGTAGTGTCCTGAGTGGATGGTCCCTATCATGCTATTAGTCAGATTCTACTGGGTGTATGTTAAATCTATTGAAATTAATACCCCATTAACAAGGGGGTCTTCCAATTGATTGTATTCCAAAAAGGGGGTTTTCAATGGCTATAAACTTTAAGGCAATGCAACCCAAAGTGGAAATGGAAACTTTACCAAAGTCTTTGCATGTATAGTAAGAGCTCTTTGTATTTTAATATAGTGTGACTGAACTTCATAACATCACTATAGTGAAACACGATTATTTGATCTCCACTTAGACAGAGGTTGGTGTGCTCTTTAATGCCATTTATTGAAGGTGGGTGACAGTCTGGCATGAGGGTTTTGTGTATCGATTTAGGGATTTCATGTCATTGTGCTTTGTTTTCGAATTGTTCTCAGTCCTGAGTCTACGCTTTCGTTGTTTGGGTGATGGTGGGGGGGTGATGACTTGAGCCCTGCTTGTGGTCTGCACACTTAGTGGCTGTTGCTATCATTCCAGGCGTAAGGTGGCCACACTTCTCTCAGGTAATAACTTAATCCCTGCTCACGCATTGCTATTTCCATTTCGTTCGAGTTAAGAATACATTTTGGGACTGATTCATATTATATATCGCTTTGTGACAGGTGATACACACCTTGGTATGGAAGCTACGATAGTTTATGCAGTCTTGGGTCTGGCTAGGGTACTGGTAAGTCTGGTTTATCCCTTCGTTCCCTATCTCCTGCGGCCCTGGTGTTGTATGTATGGGTTTTACCTAGGTTTTTGGAATGAGACTCCCATAAGCCATTGGCTTAATGATTCCCTTTAGGAAGGTCTGAGATAGTCTCCTACTTGGCTAGACTGGACAGAAAAAAATGGGGTTTCAAATGTAATTTAACTTGCTACATGAGTACTGGGACTGTGATATAGATGAACTAAGTAGCGGCTGAGTTTTACTTATTACTGGGTTCTGCGAGTTCTGATCAACCCAGGAAATGTTCTTTCACTGGATATTATTTATGTATGTATTTAAATGTTCAAGTTGAAACTTATAGGAATTCTAGTATCTTGGTTTTCCTGCTTATGTTTGTAACGATTGCACAGACAATGTAGGTAATTCACAGGGTCGTTGGCACCCTTGCTTGTAAATATGGATATGGTTCGTATGTTGATTTCAATAGCATTGTTAAATGTTTGAGTATTGCTGTGGGTGAACAATGTATTGCCTGTGTGTATATGTAAGGCCTCAACAAAGTTTTCTATGCTTCTATTACTATAATGTGGGTACATTGTAAATGAAAAAATATCTTGTTTGCTTGCCAGTTGTGTGGATGGGATGATTGCTTTCCTGGCAAGGGTGTCAAGTCCATACTTACATTTCTTTTTGGTTTTTGTAAGTAAACTTATTTTTTGTAGGAAACATTTATTTGATTTGGCTCCTTGTGGAGGTCATGGGAATTGACCCTAGTCCTATCGTTCCATGGCATCTCTGTGGGGATCATATAGATAATGTCTGGTTCTCAATTCTATTTACGATTGGTCTCTGCATTGATGTTTTATGGGATTTTGACCCTAGACTTAAACGACTTAAATCCTGTGTCTTCTTGTTGATTCGAAAATGAAACTTAGGGTTTCCTGTAGATGGTTGTCATAGCTTGACTGGTCAAAAGAAATGAAATGATCTAAATGCGATCTCTGTCATACGTGATATGTTTGATTTAATTTAAAGTTTTAAGAAGAAAACAAAGTTTGATTGAGCAGAGGAATAAAATCTATAGATATATAAATTTGTCTTTAACAAAGGTGTCTGCATTTCCTCTTACTGTGGTTTGTATTATGGTGAATTCAAATGTTTGACATGTTGTTCGACCACTTTTGTTAAGGTTTTATCTCTGTAGCTAGGCAATTTTATTGTGGGATTAAAAAAAGGTTTTCAAGGGTTTAGATAAGTGAAAACGAATACTAACAGAGATGAAATAAAAGGTTAGGAATATTCTTTTGAGTTTCAGATCACGATTTGTCTATTCTAACCATCTAAACAATATACTAACTAGCAAGGACTAGCTGGCTAGTCCTGTTGGAAATGCCATTCGATACTGAAGAAAATTGATTTAAAACTGATAATAAGAACTACTGAAAGAAATTGACTTAAAAACGGATAATAAGAACTACTAAAGGAAATTGATTTAAAAATTGGAAATAAGAACTTTGCTAATTTTTAACATGGTATTTATAATAGGAATATAAAACATAGGAGGGTTTCATAATTAACCATACCTGTCAATTCTCTATAGTTTGTCCTGCTGATGATAACCTGTAGATCCCAGTAACTTGTTCTTGTTGATATTAACCTACACACCAGCCAACTGGTCAGGGAAACTACTGACTTTTAGCTGACATTGATCTTGGATTGGATGACTTTGGGACTACCACGATTCTACAGCCGTTCCTAGTTCAGTACAAATCCCCCCAAGCTGGTGCTGACATGCAAATCGAGAAATAGAGGCCTTAGATTAACTGGTTCAGATCTGGGGAAATTTTGAACAGAGTTCACTTTTGGAGCAGGGAGTTCTTCTTGGCACAGTAATACCAAAAGAAAAAGATGAAGATCCCCCAAGCTTTGGGGTTTGTCCTCCTTAAGTAGGAACATCTTCCAAAATGACTGTTGGAATTTACTGGTTTCTTTAAAACAATTTAAATTATATATATATATATAAAGAATATTATTTGTTCACTTAACTGCTAGTTAATTTGGGACTAGGACTTCTCACTTTGTTTTATCAAAGTGTTTTGATCTGAAATCTTTTTGAGAATAATAATAATAAATAATTTATAATTCCACTTTAAATATTAATAAATAACATTTGTAAAAGTGGAATCCTACTTATGCATACAGATATATGTATAAGAATAAATAATAACAATATTATTTTTAGAAGCTCTAAATAATAATAATATTTAGCTTTGGGACCTTTTAAGCACTTTGTTCACATGATACTTCTTTTAATTCTTTTTAAGGATAGGGTCCATTTCTTTGGATGGTTTCGGCAAGCTGGTAAGGCACCTCTAGTCTCTCCCTTTGCATGTCAGATCCCTCCTTTTAACATGGTAGTTCCCGTAGTAAGTGATGATAATAAGATTTATTTAATCAAGTCGAAATAGTTTTCTTAAGATATGTAAGTGCTATTCAAAGTCCTCTCGACTCAACACTTGAGATTAGTAACCCCGAGTGCCCTTCAGAGCCGCTTAACTCAACACTCTCACATGGGAATTACACTAGCGCAATTCCAAAGCCTCTGCTCAACACTAGGTCTAGAATGTGGTTGTGAGGCACATCTAGGATAATTAAATGTCCTCAGATCTTGTAATCATTTCTTTCAAGCTTGGAGTGCTCCAAGGATCATGTCCAACACTCAACGTACCTCGGGACTTAGGCCCAGTACGAAATGGAATCCTCTAAAATACATCGGGGCTTAAGCCCAGTATATACGTCATTCATGTGTTTCTGAGTCCATGCTCACACACTAAATAATCAACCATGTAAATCATGTTCTGCACAGTATAATGTAACACAAAGGAAAAATCTTAGTATATCATATTTTGTAATCAATTCACCTACTACAACATAGTTTATTCATTCGGGCTTTCCTGCCCCGCATATATCAATAATGAAACAAATCAGGGTCCATGCCCCATATATCAACTCATGAAGGAATCAAACAAAACAAACTAATGATATGTCAAACATAATAAATCACATATACTGGGGTCGTGACCTGATATAACATCATAACATAATTAGTCAAAAGTTGGGATATTACAACCCTCCCCGCTTAGAACAACACCGTCCCGGTGTTTCTAGGGACTAGGAATGAGATCATGAAACAAGGCGGGGTATGCCTCTCTCATGTTAGCCTCATTCTCCCAAGTGGCCTCATCTAATCCAAAGTGCCTCCATTGCACTTTCAGCTGAGTAATGGTCCTCCTCCTAAGCTGGACCTCTCTCTTGTCCAGAATGTGGAGTGGTTCTGACATGAACTCCCCTTTGGGCTCCACCTATAATAAGGACCAATCAATAACATGTTTAGTATCGTATACATATTTCTTTAATAAGGAAGCATGAAAAACATTATGAACTTTTATGTGTGCTGGTAGGGCTAACTCATATGCTAATGGACCCTTCTTGCCCAGTATTTCAAACAGTCCACAAAACCTTGGGGCTAGTTTACCGCAACGACCCAAGCTTAACGAACTTCGTTTCACTTTTATTCTTAGGAAAACATGTTCACCGATTTGGTATTCTTTGTCCTTTCTTTTCTTGTATGCATAACTCTTTTGGCAGTCCTGTGCTTCTTTTAAATTCAGTTGCACTTTAGAGACTAGTTGTTCTAGGTCTTTTAGTAAGTCTGGCCCTAGCATAAGCCTGTCCATCGGGCTATCCCAAGTGACGGGGGTTCGACACTTTCGACCATAGAGTACCTCGAAAGGACTCATTTTGGCCAAGGTTTGATACCCGTTGTTGTATGTAAACTCTGCGAGGTGTAAGTAGTCTTCCCACTTAGTGGGATTGTTCATGACATACATTCTCAGCATATCCTCCAAGATTTTGTTTACTCATTCCATCTGTCCGTTGGTTTGAGGGTGGTCTGCAGTACTAGACTGTAGTTGTCTTTCTAATCTGGAGAACAGTGCTCTCCAACAGTTACTAGTGAACTTTGTGTCTCGATCCGAGATAATTGCCTTGGGTATCCCATGTAACTGGAAAATCTCCTTCAGGAATATTTTCGCAATGTGAACCGCCTTGTAGGTAGATTTTAATGGTATAAAATGTTAGGCTTTCGACAGCTTGTCCACTACTACGAAGATGGAGTCGTTTTGTTTCTTGCTCTTGGGTAGTCCTGTAATGAAATCCATGCTTATTACCTCCCATTTCCATTCTGGGATGGATAACGGTTGAAGTAGTCCAGAGGGGTGTTGGTGTTCTGCCTTGACCAACTGACATTCCTGACACTTTGTGATGAACAATGCGATGTCAGCTTTCAGTTTAGGCCAAAAGTAGTGTTTCTTTACGACTGAAATCATCTTTTGATATCCGGGGTGTCCTGAATAGGGGCTCTGATGGAATTTGGTGAGTATGTTAGGTCTAATGTCCCCCCCCTCGAGAACGTAAAGTCTCTCTTTTGACCATAACAATCCTGATTCATCTATCTTGTATTCTTTCTGTTATTGAAAAAGCCTATCTTCCTGGACCTTTTTAAGGATCTTGACATAGAACCTATCATGTTGGCATGCCATTCTAATTCTGTCATGTAAGTCGGAGTCCGTCCGACTTTCGGTTACCTCATATAAAATATGAGCTCGTCGACTTAAGGTGTCGACGATCTTGTTTTCTTTCCCCTTGATGTGTTTTAGTTCAAAGTGATACTCACTAAGAAAGGCTAACCACCTAGCCTGTCTAGAGTTCAGGTCTGGTTGATCGAATAGGTACTTTAGACTCATGTTTCCTGTCTTTAGTACGAATTTCTTACCCATGAGGTAATGTCTCCACATATTTAGAGCATGGATAATGGCGGCCAATTCGAGTTCGTGAGTAGGATAGTTTTTCTCATGTTCCTTCAGCTTTCTTGACTCATAGCAAATGGCAAAGTCATCTTGCATAAGGACTGCACCGAGTCCTTCCTTGCTTGCATCGGTGCAAACTACGAAGTCCCCATTGGGGTTGGTGATTCGTAGTATTGGTGCGCTAATCAGAAGTTGTTTTAACTTCTAAAAACTTTCTTCGCACTTGTCTGTCCAGATGAACTTACTGGTTTTCTTTTGTAATGTGGTCATGGGGCAAGCGATACGAGAGAAGTTCTTAATGAACTTTCAATAATACCCGGCTAAACCTAGGAATGATTGTATGTCGAAAACACACGTAGGTGTGGGTCATTCTTCGATAGCCTTGATCTTTTTGGGGTCAACCGCTATTCCTTTCTCAGAAATGATATGCCCTAAGTATTGTATTTGAGGTTTATAGAAGTCACACTTACTAAATTTTTCATATAGCTGATGTTCTCACAATATCCGTAGGACTATTCGGAGGTGTTCTTCGTGTTCTTCTTCATTCTTGGAATAGATCAGGATATAGTCTATGAAGACTAGAACAAATTTGTCGAGATATTTACTAAAAACGTTGTTCATCATGCGCATGAAGTTGGTGGGTGCATTTGTCAAACCAAAAGGCATTACTACAAACTCGTAGTGGCCATATCGGGTGCGAAATGTGGTCTTACTGATGTCCTCATCACGGATTCTCACTTAGTGATATCCGGATTGCAGGTCGATCTTCAAGAAGATTTTTGCTCCTCCGACTTGGTCAAACAAGTCATCGATCCTAGGGAGTGGATAACGGTTCTTGATGGTTAACTTGTTGAGTTGGCGGTAATTGATGCACATAGGCATCGTGCTGTTTTCCTTTTTAACAAAGAGGATTGGTGCTCCCTAGGGAGACACACTCGGTCGAATGTAACCCTTGTCTATAAGTTCTTGTAATTGTATCTTGAGTTCTACCAGTTCGGGTGTACTTATACGGTATGGGGTCCTAGAGACAGGTACTGATCCAAGGGTTAGTTCTATGGAAAATTCTAAGTCTCGCTTGGGTGGTAACCTGGGTATCTCCTTGGGAAACACGTCTCTGAATTGTACTAGTATCGGGAAATCCTCGATCTTTTGGTCCCTATCGGCTTCTATTGATTGAAGGTGGATTGCAAATAGTTTACAACCCTTTCTTAAGCATTTCTTTTCTTGCAATGTCGATATCTGCCATACTGATACTTCCTTAGGGGTAATTCCACGAAGGTGGTTCACTATTTTTAGCGGATGGAACCTAAAAAACTTGTTTTTCAAACCCTCGATCAAGGTATTTTCAAGCCCTCGATCAAGGTTTTAAAAGCTCGATCAATGGTTTTAAAAGATTGATCGAGGGTTTTAAAATACCTCGATCGAGGGTTTTAAAATACCTCCATCGAGGATTTTTAAAACCCTCAATCGAGCTTTTGAAAAGCTCGCAAAAGCTCGATCGAGATTTTGAAAAGCTCGCAAAAGCTCGATCTAGCTTTTGAAAAGCATAAAATGGCTCATTTTAGGCCCTCGATCAAGGGTTTTAAAATACCTCAATTGAGGTGTTGTTAAACCCTTGATCGAGGTATTTAGCTCGATCAAGGGCATAAAAAACAGGCTAAGAGCCCTTTTCACTACAGAATGAAAGTTGTGTCTGCCTTCCACAGAGTTAAACCATGTCATTAAATGCTCATTAATGAGCAGACTTGATACCATTGGATTCGTCAACGAATCCTCTATCCAGATATATAAAATTTACGAATTTTTATCTTCATATGTCTTTTGTTTTTAAATTTCTACTAAAACTTGCCCTAAAAAACCCTGTCGACAACTTCGATTGAGCTCAAAGATAAATCCACAAAATTCAAAATACACATCCAAAAAATTTGAAAAAATACACAAGCCCTAGATAAACGCGTCCTCTTTAAAATGGTATTTTTAGTTTTTCAAATTATGTAAAAAATCAAAAGATCTCGTGAACGCACACACCTGTGTGAAAAATGAGACTTAAATATTCATTAGTCATTTTCGAAAAATAATAATAAATATATTTTTTTGAGAAAAATTAAAAGAAAAATATGTAAGCCCTAGTTCATTCTGTCTAAATCATGTTCACATATTTCAGTTTTTAAAATTATTACTTTAACATTAAATTATTGTGCACGCACACAAACTACTTGTTAATTGCTCTTCAAATTTTTAAGTACACACATTTGATTAAATGAAAATTCGACATGATATATGACATTGGTATATTTCGAAAAAAATATCATTGGAAAGCCAACATAATTCTCTACATTTCGTTTTTCAACTGCATGTCAAAATTCATGTGGAAAGTATGAGTTTCGAGGGATTCAATTTAATACATAGGTAAAATTTCTGTTTTTCATCGTCATATTTGGCCAAAAAGAGTTACCCAACTTCATGGAATCAATGTTCTTCTTTAGTTTTTGAGTAAATCAGAATATCATCAATGAACACAACTACAAACTTATCCAAATATTTATGCAAAACGTTGTTCATCAAACACATGAACACTGTCGGTGCATTGGTTAGCCCAAAAGGCATAACTACAAACTCGTAGTGTCCATATCGCATTTTGAATGCAGTTTTGAATATGTCTTCATCTTTTATTCTAACCTGATGATACCCAGATCTTAAATCAATTTTAGTGAATATCTCTGCTCCGCGTACTTGATCAAATAGATCATCTATGCAGGGTAAGGGATATTGGTTCTTAATTGTCATTTTATTAAGCTGATGGTAATCGATGCAAAATTGCATGGTACCGTCCTTCTTTTTAACGAAAATTACTGGTGCTGGTGCTCCCCAAGGAGACACACTTGGCCTTATGTAGATTTTATCTATTAATGCTTTCAGTTGAGAGTTTAACTCATTTAACTCCAGAATATTCATCCTATAGGGAGCCTTTGCGTTCGGTATCGCACCTAGTACTAACTCAATGCTAAAATCTAGTTCCCTTTTCGGAGGTAATCCTGGAATTTCTTTTGGGAATACATCAGAAAAGTCCCTAAGGATGGGAATATCCTTCAGTTTTAACTTGTCTTCTTTAGATGAATACTCACCATTAATAACATTAACATCAAACATTTTATAGCCCTTTCTGGTAGCTCTCTTAACTTGTAATGCAGAAATTTGTCTTACTTAAATATTCCTATGAATTCCTTTTACTGTTTCAATTTTACCTTCATTATTCAAACAAGTAAATGATTTCTCATAGCAATTAAGCACTACTCTATGTTGTTCAAGCCAATCCATGCCAATCAACAAGTCATATGACCCTAAGGGTAAAACATTCAGATTAACTTGGGTTTTTAGCTGATTCAAAAATACATCACAATTTTTAACAAAGTTTGTAACCTTTCTTTTAGTGCCTATTGCTAGCTGAACTAACCAAGAATTATCAAACTTCTCTATTCTTAATTTGCATTTTTTCACTAATTCAAGTGAAATGTAGCTCAAACTTTCACCTAGATCTATTAAAATAGAAATAGATCGGTTTTGTAGCATACCTTCGATTTCGACCATGGACATTTGATGGTCTACGTGCTGATTTTCTAGCGCTGCATTTATCCTTGGCATTTCTCTTGCCACATCACCAACTGTTGGTTCTGCTTGTATGCTATGAATGTTGTTGACTGTCCTCTTGTTGCATGGGAAATATGCTCTCTTGTGTGTTTTGTCGCAATCAAAACACTTCATAGATCCTTTCTGTTCAGCATACCTAATGTTGTTATTGTTATTAGGTACATTTCTTGCAGTCGTAAAATTCTGTGGTGCATTACACCTATAATTATTATTACTGGGAAAATTTTTGTTATTAAAACATTTCTTAAAACTTCCAGAATTTTGATTAAAACTCTTCTTTTTGTGATCAAAATGATTAGGCTTATTACTCTTCCAGCCAGTTGTTCCTTCTCTTTTTTTGTTTGGATCAAAATAGAAGTTAGCTTTCCTCATAGCCTCTTCCAGAGTGGAAGGGTTATCATACTCAATCTTGTCTTTTATGTTGTAAGGTAGACAGCTTAGAAACCTTTGTACCTTAGGCCTCTCTTAGACCATGTAAGGTACATACCTTAGTAAACTAAGGAACTTGCTGCACAACTCCTTCATGTTCATAGTACCCAATTTTTAATCATAAAACTCTTTTGACTTATCTTCAAAGTACTGTTCTGATAAGAACTTTTTCTTAAATAACTTTTTAAACATATTCCAGGTTACATCTCTTTCTTTTATGCTCTTAACTCTTTTAAGATCCTACCACCAGAGATCTGCCTTTCCTATCTGATTGTAAATAGCCATATTGGCTTTTAACTGAGAAGAGTAATCGTAAATATTAAAGTACTTCTTCATTCCAGACAGCCATGCTTCAGTTGTCACACCCTTTTCACTTTCGCCATTAAATGTTGGTGGCTTAATCTTTTTAAGCTCTCCAGTAATTTGTTCATGATGCTTATATTTCCTCTTCTTAAAACAATTATCACTATCACTGCTGTCATGAACAGAAGTATAATTACTTTGATCAGATTTCAATGAAGAGTAACTAATATTTTTACAATTTTTAACTTTCTTACTCTTATGTTTGTGATACATTGCACCAGAATCAGATTTTAGTTCTAATTTCCTTCCTCTTTTCTCATTATGGTATTTCTCCAGTAGAATCTGATTTAACTCTTCCTGTGACTTCATAATGCGTTCATTTTCTTCCTTAACAGTTCTTATTTCAGATTTTAAATCTTTTACTGTACGAAGAAGTTTTGAAGATGGGTTATTTAATTCTACATATATTCCTTCATTATTATTATTGTTATTATGCTCATTACGAGGAGATATGTCCTGTTGATTCCTTTAGTATGTCCATACCTGTAAATTAAAGGTCAATCTGTTCTGTGCAGAAACATAATACAAGATAAAAGTTAGTAACATAAAATTTCTAATTTTCATTTTCTGTTTTGTGTGTGTGAGCCTATTTAGGTCTAGAGTTTGAACTCGTGCTCTAATACCACATGTAACATCCCAAAAATTTCACTAAAATTTAAGATTTTTAAAGTAACATTAATTGCTACGAATGCTAATTGCAGAAATAAAATGTTGGTTAACCATTTAACTAAAAGTAGTTTACCACAAATGACAAATCGTAATTCTTAACCATAATAATACAACAGTTCATTCGACATGAAATATACTTCTATATACAGTATTAAATTTCTCATGTCTCATGGTTTTTGCGATAAATACTGATAGCTATGTTTGAATGTTGATGAAGGGGTTCCTACGGGATGCCCTGAGGTTTACTTAGCTTTGATAGCTAAAGCATTTAACTTGTTTCTGTTTCGTAGATGCGCAGGTAAGGTATTATGACAATTCAAGTACTTCAAGCAATTCAATTAAGTTTTTAGCTAGCCATTAATGCATTATTATAAATGTGAATACTTCTGTGCATGAAAAATTATCGATGGTATGGATATTCAGTCCTCTGTCCAACAAGTGTTAGCCTAGCTATTTATACAATCTGCGGAAGTCACTATTATCTCTATCTGCTTAAATATATGGACACTCCAGCTCTTATATTGATTTACGTTGTAGAAATATGAGTTATTTTCCATTCTAATACCTGCAAGGGTTAGATAGGTTTTTCATTTCAAAGTATGAGTGTTATTGTAAAACAAATTCGACATAACGCTTCCATTATTGAATGATATTACTAAACCGAAATGATGCAATTATAGAATTCTAGACTGATCCTTTGATATGCTATTTTAAGATTTTAATGGAATATCATATCATTTCTATGTGTATTGTAATGATCCTCTACCTTTATATCAAGTCCCATGCTATGTACTATATGACCTTTTGTTTAAATGGAACCATATGCAACATAAGGTGTTAACTATACCTTTATGGACTAAAATGATTTTATATTTGATATCTATTCTAGTCATCAAATTGCATGTTAATATGGTAAGGTTAGAATTATTATAATGGTACGATGCTCAAAGTAATACACTCTATTTCTAAAGGTATTACTATAGGTTACCTATAGTGCAACTACCATGTAATAAGCGTGAATTGTGACCTATGCATTATATGGAACAAATATATGATTGTAAACTATGCAATGGTGACAGTATAAATCAAACATTGATATCATACAAAACCTAGCTACAAAAACTATGCAAACCTTGAAGTATGAAATGTGATACTATGCAAATCACACCATTAATGAATGTTGACATATCTTTTAATGCTCTGCAGTTCCTTGGTGATTATTGTTAACGTACTGAGCTGAGCCTTTTAATGCTCTCGCCTATTCAATCAGTGGATTTCCTTTTTGGATGTCCAGGTGGTAGATGCCACGTGAAGTTTTGTGCGAATGTTGATGGTTTTTCTGAGTTGGATGATGTTTAACGGGGTGAACTTCCTCCGAGCTGGACTTGGCATTAAAAGAATTAATAATGAAGCTTGTAAGTACTTGACTTTGAACTTAGTGATCCCCATATGGCTTGATCATCTCTGTTGATCTGGTTCTGTCCTCAGGTTTGGGTTTTTGACCTAACCACTCATGCTATTTCTCCTTTGGTATTACTCTGTTGCATTGATTTGGAGGGATTGGACTTGGGGAGAGGCCGACAGGCCACGTAGTACTAGGGTTTGATACATGGTTGCTTGTGAAGTCCATTGCTCAGGTTCGATGGTGGGATATCTAGTTATAATAATGATAGTTTCAGGTTTTTCCTTATGGAGTTCGAGTGTTGCTTACCCAGTAGCTTTCGCTGTGCACTTTGTTAGAGGGTTCTCAGGATTCTCTACTGTGTTTTAGGGTTTTAATTAGAACCTGTGGTCTTTAAATGAGATCAAAGGTGAAATTCGTAGCATCTAAAAATTTCTCTATGGTTGTTAGGTGGATATGAATCTTGGTGCTATCGGCGTTCCAGCTTCGTTCTCCTACACTCAGAGGTAATGTATTTGACTCTATGAGTATTGTTTGCAATGTTTAAAGTTTGAGCTGCGTGCATCTTCTTGTTTTTGCAATGGGTTTTAACCTAGTGATGGTTTCTATGGCAGGTATTGACATCGTCTTGGAGGGTTGCAATGATAAAATTTTTGTGGAAGGGTCCAAGCTCGCTCCACCCGGTAAGCCTCAATGGTATAACTCCTCAGAGGTTCTCCTGGCATAGCTTGTTGATGACACTGCTTATTCAATACTTGTTGTTGGATCCTAGCGTCGTTTTAGCCATAAACTTAATGATTTGAATGTAATATTTTAATGGAAAGAGGGTGAACCCTTGTCATGTTTTGATAACCAGCCCGGCCGTGTGATGTTTTGATATTTGCTTAAATGTTTGAACTAGGGAATGAAACCCTCTTATCTAAAAATTAAATACAGTGTTACAGTTTTGGAAACAACAATGGTGTCGGTTTGAGTTTAAAATATTGTTTGATAAAGCCGAGAGCCTTAGACTATCATGTCTTCAAAATAAATATATATATAAAATAAAGGAAACTTAATAATGCTAAGTCTGTGATTATAAGCTCTTCGTTATTTCTTGTTATGTTTGAAGATTTAAAAGGTTAAAAGATAACCTAAGTGATTTAACCAATCGTTCTGATAACTACTCAGACTTGTAGTTGTTTTCGAGTAATGAAAGCTTACGATGGTTATTTTTGGTTCTTCAACCATGTATAAAATGATTTTTGTTTTTAAAAACTGATTCTAGTCCTACAGAAGGGAAGAAATATTTATATCTATATTTTTTAATGCTTGCGCAGAATTTGCGCCGAGAGGGTGTTAACCCTTTTTCTGATGATTAATAAACAAATGTAAATCTGACTCATTGATACGATTTCTTTTTAAGAAAAGTTTACTAGCTCTGATGAGAACAAAAGTTTGTGAAATGAAGTTTGAAGGTTTTGGGTTTCTGTCTAGGGTTTAGAACTTTTAACAAAGACTGATATAATCTAAGTTTATAAGACTATGATAACGATACAAGTTGACTGATTCTTGTTTTCTCCGTTTGGGTTGTTAGATACAAAAGAAAAATATTAGTTAAATATAGTGTATAAATTACTATACAGGAAACGAATAGTAACTATTACAAAAGTTAGAATGATAACATGAAAAAAAACAACATAGACTTTAAATTATTCTATTTATGTCAGAGTAGAAATGAAATGTAAAGCTTATTGATACTATTTGATTTTGCAACTGTTATAAAAGCCTGGATACTGTGTGACATAAAATAAATTCAATACTTGGATATGAGAACTGTTTTCGATTTCTGAGTTCATACATGTATTTTTTAATATGGAAAATATTTGATAAGAAATATAAATGAACCCTAGTAGCATTAATGTATTCATTCACATGGTAATTCTGCTTATCGATCATCATTCATTATCTACCTTAATCTCTTCCTCTGTACGAGAGTAAGATGCAGAAACATTTGCATGGGGGAAAATGCAGAGGAATATTCTATTCAATTCATCATTTCCATACCAAAAATCCTAATTAGCTCAGAAACTAAAATAGATGCATCTGTTCAATAATACTGTTAGCACCTATTTAAGTTTTGCAGAAAATTACTGAATGTGAAAGGTGGAAGATGGAACGACTACCTAATCGAAGCCTGGATCTCTCCATATCCCCAATGGCAAGGAGCTAGAATGAGAAAGGAAGAGGTCTAGGAAGACCTAGCACAATAAAAAATGGAATTATTTTTAAGTGTGGGCATCAATATACAAAAGAAATAATGTGAAAAGGCTAAAAGACCCTAAGTCCTATAGTCCGCTTATAAAAATATGGGGAGGCTAAGTACCGTGCAGATAGGCACCGTCGATCGAACGCAATCCCATGATCAACAGCTTCCGTTGATGATTGCATGGCCAAACTACAAGGAAGAGAAGGGATGGGCAGATGCAATGGGCCTTTCCCATTAGATAGATGGTATTCGGAGGGAACATCGCAACAGCTATAGAAGAGAATGGTAGCATTTCAATAAACATTGTGATGGTACTAAGATGAAAGGCAGGTGTTTCGCCATGTGGATGATCCGGAAAGGACAGAGTGGTAGCCTATGGTCAAGGCCAATGGTCCTGCTGTAATAAATGCATTGTGACTAAGTAAACGGATGAGATTGTCTCTAGATAGATCGACGATCCTGGATAATCGTCGCATCCAGAAGATGCACAATGAATAGCGGCAGGGTAAATGCGATGGACTAGGTCCCGCCGGACAAGTGTCATCTCCACAGCTCGTCGCATGAAAAAAGCATGATATAGGAGAAGCTTTTAAGGTGCATGTGATGCTACCCTGTAGATGCATGGACATAAAAGGAACAGCCCAGATGAGAGTTGGTAAGGTGACCTGACGGCAGAAATAAGTGGGTTTTCAAATCACTAGGTAAAGAGGGGTTGGATCCGACAAAGGAAAACAAGCACGTGGGAGATCAAAGGTTGAGATTAAGGGACAGTCGGCTAAGAAAGTCGAAGGTTATTGAGGCGCGGTTATATATGTGAGAGCGCCCATCAAAATTTACATTTTTTATTTTTTCGTGACCTATCTATGTAGAAGGGGTTTTTTTCTAGAGAATGATGTTCTAAGCCTCGGTGCAGAAGCTTGGTGGCTAGTTGCCAAGCAGTTCAGCCAAGGCGTGAAGGTCTTGCTGTCGCGTCCAAACATGGAAGACCCGGGAGATCCTGTATCATGTTTAGCCCAGGCCAGACTGGTCTGTGAAGAAGCTATCCTTCGGGACCTCAGCCTTTTGAGCTTGGATGTCTCCCCAACAATGACATTGGTTTCCTTGTTTCACCAAAGTCCGTCCAAAGGTCATTGGACCTTTTTAGCTGCTTGCCACGGGCCTGACATAGACATTGGGGATAGTTCCCCTAGCCTGTTGAGTGTCCAAAGTAATTGTTGGTCTATTCGAAGACGAAGGTGGGTCAATACCAAGCCCCAATATCGCAGATTTTCTAACCAAAAGTATCCACCCACGGGTGACAGTCTCCCCTGGTACTAGTGACTTCAGGCCTAGGCTCCAGGTAAAGGGGGGAGATTGAAACAAGTAGGCGAAGAAGATGTCGACCCCAACCATACTAGGATGAGGGCGGAAGTTCTCAAGGAGTTATAAACATCCTAAAGATGTTGGATGCTTATGATCAGGAGGTTGGTAGATGTGTAAAGGCCGGAGAAGCCGACAATGAGGATAAAAAGAAAAGTCACTTGTGTGGATTAGCGGATGGCTTGGGAGGTGGTGGAAGTGATGCGATCCAGGACTTTCAGTATGTGAGGGGAAGATGATTCCTAGTAGTATGACACAGGATGGAACAGCATGGCATGACGGGAATAACTTACCGGCACCGATGAATGGGGTAGGTTATAATCTCGGTCAATAATGATGAAGGAAGGTCACTCGTGCAGCATGACATGTGACCCAACTAGTTCCAAAGATGAGGTGACCCATGTATTTCGAAGTGTGCGAAAAATGTGAGGTCAAGTATTGTCACGTGAGGGATGTTATAAGGATAGAATGGCAAAGGGGCCTCTGACTGTTATCCCAGATGATTACTGGTATGATGGAGGGTACCTCTGCATCATCATTTGCTACGTCGTCTATCTGGGAAAACGTCGCTGAGCATGCTGAAGGTCATCTTAGACCTTGGGCATCATGGTTACTTGATTGACAAATTCGATCGAGTTATCATGGCAATTTTAGCCACATGTAGCCGCTGTCATCATCATAGAAGTTATGGATATGGTTTTCACATCCCTTGTCCGAAGTTGGTATATGGGAAAGATGGTGTACCTGGTGCTTCGAGCATCTTTTCTAATGGGATTGGCTCATGGAGAAACACCAGGAGTGCAAAGTGTTGTTCATACCAGAGAAAACATCGGCTGAGGTGGAGGAAAAGCTTATCCCTCCATCTCTTATGGTATTTGACCTCATAGAATCTAGCTTTGCCAGCGAAGATGAGGATCCTGATAGACGACAAGTGTCCAAAGGAATCCGACAGCGGAGGAAGAAGGATACCCTTGAAATCAAACGAGGCGGCCAACTTGATACAGAAATGGTTCACGATTTTGTAATATCTACTAAAGAAGTGACACCTATCATTCCAGATGACGCATCGCAGACTGACAGCTCATTGAAAGTGGAAGATTTCTTTGACTCGCAAGGTCATTTGCGAACCCAGGGTTAAGATAGCCCTATATTTATGATATTTCATTCCTTGTCTTAATCAGTCTATTTGGGACATGACACGTATGTAATATTCCTGAATTTTTGGGTCAAATGAGGTGTCATTTAGATATTAATGTTCTGGTAGTAGGCGAGTCAAGTAAGGGGCTCCCAGCATCTATATATATGCGATGTAATAGAATGATAAAGGGTTGAAAAATATTATTGAAAACGTTTATGAGAAATTTTGTGTATTGCTCTTCAAGAAGCTTTTGAGCTATTTTGAATAAAGTTTGCAGAGTCGAGCCAATGTTTTCTCAGGGATTCTTGTGTAACTTGTCTTATAGTCTTTTCCTTCTTTTTTCCATGTGAATTGTGTTTCTCTCATTGTTAATTCCAGTGTGTAACTTTGTTTCATACTTGGTGCAGTCTGATAGCTAAGTAGATTTCATAGAAATTATTCTCTGCTTATCTTTTTCCAAGTATTTCACCATTACTTTTCTACTAAAGTTGATATAAGATTCATCATTGTATGCCTTATGTCAATGGATTGTTTCTTTCTCTTCTGTTCCACCAATTAAAATCACTTTGACTACGAGATGTTTACTACCTCTCCCCTGTGTTAATGCATTTGTGAAGCATTTGTAAATGAATTTTCGGAGTTTGTTTGAATGCGACTCCATTTCCCAAATAAAGATTCATACGTTTCAGCCAAGCTACATTTAAACCATTTTGTTTTCCAACATAAATATGATCTTCTGTATTGTTGTAATTGAATATCTTGAATCATGAATGTTCGTACATGTTTTCATTGTTGACAACTTTGATTATTCCAATCTTTCATAAAGCTGTAGAGAGAGCCCTCTCAGACTAAGCTAGGTTAGTAGCTTAAGTCTAAAAATTGGTTAGTGGTTACCCCAGTTTTCCCTCTCCCACAACCTAGGGGGTCATTTTGGGTGTTAACAAATTGGCGCCGTTGTCGGGGACAGTAAATTTGTCCCATCGTCATTGGAAGAACGACAAAGGTTTTAGATCTGAAATACTAATGGTGAATAGTAGTCAGACATTGAGAAGGTTTTACCATTCACCTAGGGACTCCACTTAAGAGAAGTTTTAGTTCGAAGGAGACCCCACTAGGGAGATCTGTGATCTTGTATCAGAATTGAGATATTGAAATATTCTCATGGTGACTCCACTGGAGAAAGAATGCATCTTCCTTAGACATGGAAGAATCAATATTCAGGTATCAAAACATCAATCTCTTCAAAGAAATCTTGTTCTTTTGTATCGGTCTCGTTTTACCTTTATGTATATATATCAAGAAAATTTTGTTTCACTGAAGATCTCTAGGGAAAGAGAGACCCACCTTGGTATATCCCTCTCTGGACCTTACAAACGTATATCTACCTTTCACCCCTAGAGCTGACCCCATCTCTTCTTCTGAACCTTGTAAGATCTGTACCCAGCTTTGTGAATCCCGGGAGAATGAGGCTGAAGAGGCTCTCCCCGTACATACTCCTTTTCCTTCCAAATCTCGGCTGAGATATGGCCCTTTGAAACTACCCCTTGTTCTTCATCACTATCCTCCCAAATACCATAAGTACCATCTTAGATTTGATAGAGAATCCGAGAGCCTCACTGCTGAGAAACATCTCCACAGTTTTGAACATTTTTTGGATCTTTTTGAAGTAGAGCATGATGAGGTTTGTATGAGGGATTTTGCCCAATATTTCCAAGCAGCTGTGAAGAAATGGTTTAGCCATTTGCAGCCTGGTTCTATAGATACCTGGCAGAGGTTTTCTGGTATTTTATTGGAGTTTTGGGGTAAAAGACGGTCATGGGACCTAATTCTTTCAAAGTTTTACTCCATGAGAATGCAAGAAGGAGATGCCATCTGGAGCTTTAACAGAAGGTTTTCAAGATTCTATTATGATATGCCAAGGTAAATTCAGTCCCTAGAGAATGTTGCTAAGCTACACTATGCATCTAGTTTTCCTCCTGATCTGTCTTTACTCTTGTTGGAAAGAAGGTCTCAAAATTTACAGCATATGTTCATTGATGCTTTGGAGGTCGAAGACAATCTTAGGATGTTTGGAAAATTACCAAGCAAAGATAAGGATGAAAGGATTAGAGAAGAAACAAGATTTGAAGACAATCAATCTTAGGATGTCTGGAAAATTACCAAGCAAAGGTAAGGATGAAAGGATTGGAGAAGAAACAAGATTTGAAGAGGGGCACGAGCAAGAAGAGGTTGCTCGACATCCTTGTTTTTCCCCAGATACACAGGGAGATGACCAGACCAGGGAATTGCTAGAAGAAGGTATTTATGATGGGTTTTATGTAAATTGCATTCGGATTTCTAAATTTCCTATTGATAATGTTGTTGAAGAGGAGTTCAGTCCACCTAAATATGACAAATATGAAGAAGATTGCTTGGAAAACTTCATAATTTTTTTTGAGATTGATGATAAAGAGAAAGGACGAGCGTGTAATCAACCCCAAGAAGTAGATGTTTATCAAAGGGGGTCCATTTCACTTGATTTTAGTGAAAGGGTTGAGGTTGTTTCTGCTGCATTTGACAGAGAAAATCAAGCTCTAACCGCTGAGGGTTCGGATGAAGTGGTGATGACTTTTGTATCTGTAACATCCCATAATTTCATAAAAATTTAAAATTTTTGATAACAGCATTAAATATAATATTTATAATTGCGGAAGTAATAATTATTGATTATGACAACAGCAAACAAAAGGTTGTTAGCACTAAACATAATTTTTGTTTAGCAGCAATATGACAATGACAGTTTTAATAAAGTAATTAATGAACATGATTATGACGACAATGAATTAACAGATTTGGAAAGTGATGTGACACTTTTTCTTTTGCCATGATACTGACAGTTTGACTTTTGATCCATAAGGGTGTCCTACGAGGTACCCTGGAGCTTACTTAGCTGCAATGCTAAAGCAAATTGAATGTTCTGATGTGCAGATGACAGGTAAGAGCAAAGTACATGCATAGTTCAGTTTCAGCGTCTTAATTAAATAAAAAGTTAGAATTCTGTTGTGATCCTCCATGAGTATGCAGGTATGTGTTTCATAACCATAAATACTATTTTCCAATGCTGTCCTACAACTCAGCTATGCATAATACAAATTAGTCGATGATTGTTATCAACTAATAGTTTTGACACTGTAATCTCCGTCGTGGTTGCAGCTGGCTTATTGTTGTCTTAAGATAATTAATTATCTTTATATTACTGATTTAATAGAGGTACCGCAAAAACATTAAAAGCTTGTATGAGGAAGTATAGTAAGGACTCATAGCATTTTAGTCAGTCTTCATGCTAAATATATATCTTTAGATCCATCGAATGTCTACTATACAAGCTATTTATTTTATATTCTTCGATAATAGAGTTTGTATGATCACAACCAAAGTTACATAGGTAATAATAAAATCTCCTATGTATGGGCTATCCCATTCGTAACCTTACAATGTTTAACTAGTGATACTTATAACCCTTTCAAAGGCTTGTATTTATTTTGTATGAATGGCATAAGTGAAACTATGTCAATAAGTGACTATAGTTATCCTATCAACTAATATCTAAGTCATATCTTTATTATTTAAATCCACAAATGATAATTTGGGACTACATAAACTTCAAATTGTTGTTCTAAATAATTAAAATGAATCTAGCATTGCGACCTAGACTTGGTACTATATGAATATATGTATCATTGTTGGTTTAAAACAACACAATAATGCGTGTTATGAAACATAGTCTTGGAACCCATATGATCTTTTGGAATTTTGAATTACCATAACAATTAGTATTATAATGTGATTTAACAATGTATGAAATCATATCGTTGGGATACGAGTGTTGACATGCATTTAATGTTGACAGGGTGACGAGTGCTGGTTCACTAATATGACATGAACGTTGAGCTAACGTGAGGATTGTCCTTCGATTCTACATTAATGTCTTCAGTCGACTCCCTAGCTGACAAGGATTTCCATTGATCCACGTATTATGAATTCTATGTAATTGTTTCTGCAATTGCCAATGTGTAATGGTTAAGTGTTTGAATCGCCTTTGAACTGGTTGTTGATCGGTCCTCTCTGTGCCATAGTGGCATTGCCAAGCTGGTACTAAGGAGTGGAGCATTAAATGTAAATGTTGCTTGTCTCAATGCTATTTTGCTGGCACAATTGTGATCATTGATGGGAATGAGTTTGGACCATTAGATTGTAACCCTAACTCCTATCATTGATTTGGTTTATGAATTGGAATGTGGTTTATTGTTTCTATTGTTGTTTGGTCTGTATGGCCGACAGGCTGCCGAAAATTCTAGGGTTAGCAAGATGCAGGAGGTTTTGACCTCGAGTCCCATAGATAGGTTTTAAGTTACAGGTTCTTATACCATTGTAATGGCATCATGTTGAAACCTTGAGTCCCTAGTTGCAGTGTCAAAGGTTGATAGTTTTTTGGAACTTCTCGTTTTGGTTTGAGTGAAAGATACACCCTAGTGAAAATGGATAGAGGGTTTCCTGTCTCATCTACAGCTTGGAATCATCATTTAACTAGTGAAAGTGGAAATCTTTGGTCGCTCACAGCAAGGTAAACTTTCTAGTAAAGAATAGTGATATTCCTTTGTTGCAAAATCGTCTTTCAGTTTAGACAGTATCAGTTATCTAAATCCAATGATTGCCTTGTCAGTTGCAGGTTATGAAGGAATGGTTCGTGCAAGGGTTTGGAAGGAAGGGCATGCTTCGAAACTGGTAACCTCCGGGTCTTCAGAAAACCCTCGTAGGTGCTCTCTGTCTGTGGTTGATGAGGTTTCAAGGGTTTTGTAGCTGGTCCTGGCCGTGACTCATCGTGGTTATTATTTGAAGAACTTCGAAGTACATTTTAATATTCAAACGTTGTTTGTTCAGTTCTGTGACTCTCATTTGATTATGTAATACTTGGTTTTATACCTTGATACTTGTCTTCGTCGAATTGGGAAATGTAAAAACTCGTCAATGCAGAGAGTTTATGGACTTGTTTAACTATTAATCTTGGGGATAAGCCCTGTAGGATTTTGTTTGGGAAACCTGTTATAAACTTTGTTTTCTGAGCACCGTGACTTTGTTTCCTTGAAGTTGGAACTTTGTAATGGTTTTAGAACTGTGAATCACGACTTGTCGAGTTAAGTTATGAGAAATAAAAGTAGAGCCGATAGCTCGTCTATTGTGTCATCAATATTTTTTTCTTGGCAAAGAATATGTATGTTATCTATCTTTGTGTAAAACGTCTGTGTTAAACGACTTGAGGCTGTAGGGATGATATCATGTTTTCTGATCTATATTAGGGTTTCTGAAACTTGTTTTAGATGACAACTCTGTAATGTATGATGTTTTGAAATGGTATTTATTTCGTTGGTAAAGGAAATGAATAGGCCAAACCCTAAATCGTGTTTTGTTTGAATAGATACTAAATTTTCGAAATGAATTTTCAAAGAAACTTTGGTTTGATCCGAACCCTGTGTAGATTGAGTTTGCAAAACAATAAAAATGGGAATCGAAATCTACTAGGTTTTGATATGAGTCTTAGTTTGGAAATCGACATCCTCATTTTAGAATATCTATAGAATAAAATGACTATTTGGCAACTAAATGTTTATATTATATGCGAATAGGGTGAAGAATAACGAAATAAGGTTTAACATTTTTTTTTAAAAATATTTGAAAGGATAATAAACAAAGCAATTGTTATAATCGGGTAATGAAAACAATGTGTGTAGAATGTTAAAGTGTAAAGACTGTGTAAAAAGACTGTTATTTACAGCTTTGATATAGTGAATACATTTCTTCATTTACAGCTTTCTTATTTACAATGCAGACATAATATAATGTGTAGGAATACGAATTCTACCTATTTGTTATGTACATAGTAAAAATAAGAAAATAAATACAAAGTGTATACAGGAAATAATTGATATTTGTTTTCTAGAATTCATGAAGTACAATAAAACATTTTAAATATTATACTGTACTTTCTACTGTTATTATCTTAGGAACAGAAAACTGATAAACATATAATTTCTATCTTTATCTATTGAATTCAATGGAAAAATTCCTATCCTGTAATCTATTCTTAATTTGCGTATCTATACTAGAGTACAATGCACAAACAACATGTGGAAAAATATAGATACTGGTTTATCAATTCAAATCATCATTTCAATTTTAACATTTAGACTTTAAACAAATTTAGAATTGGATTCTTTTTCGAAAACAGAAAACAAAGATTACTAATTACACAAACAAATATAATAGCTGAGATAAAGTAGAAAATTTGTAAGAACCTGGGTAAATCTATAGGGAAACAAACAGCCCAAGAAGACTGTTCCACCCAACCAATTCCTGAAAACAGTCAAGTACTGCCTTAGGACCCCCGAGCCTGTTCACTGAACCACCAGGAGGAAGAAACTCTAGGAATTAGGATCTCCACTTGCATTAGCACTAACTGTTGAATCTTCTAGAACTAGCAGTCCAATAGTCCTGCACTAGCATCTCTGGTTCTTCTCAGCAATATGCAGACTTAAGATTGCACTCACAACTATCCTCCCTATTAGAATCTCTCAGTGATCACCTGATGCACATCAGGAAAATATTCTGCAGAAATATTGGGTAAGAGCTGCCTACTCAATTCAAATTTTCCTTTTGTAGGCTACCTAGGCCTTTTCAGATGTTACTGGGTCATTAAATGAGCTGCCTGTTCACTCCCTCCACCTGGGGGATAGTGCCACATTTTTAGGGGTAGTTGTCCCATAACCAACAGCTAGTGGTGTGATGCAAGTGTTGCCATCTGTCCCATACCTTCCAACAGCTTCCATTCCTCCTAGTGGGTCAGCGAACACTCATTTAACAGTCCCCTTGGGTGTTTGTCTCCTAATTAATTTATTTAAATAATAATATTCAGTAATTACATTCATCCTTGATAAAAAATGATCATAATTACAAAACATTGTAATTAAATTTAACATAAAGTATTTTGCAAATAAAATAATAATTTTCAGAAATTTTGGTAGGTGACAGTATCCCTTCTCCTAAACGGGATGAGATTTTTTTCAGCTGTACCGGTTGTCGTATAATCCAGAAGAACATGAGGAGGGTTGGGAAGAACCTGTTACGGGAGCCCTCACCACTGGTCCTAAAGAAATAGGAGTTCTTCATTTTATGGAAGACCCTTTTGCTAGTTTCTTGGAATCGCCAGAGACAATAGGGTTTATATTGTTCAAGGAGACAGAGGTTAAAGGATATCTTTGCTTGGAGCTATCATTTATTGGGTTTTCTCCCATGGCAGGAGGACTTGAATGGAAAATTCAGTCAGAAAGCCATCTTCTTGATTGGCTTCATTGGAAATGTGAGATCAGCTGAGTTTCCCTTTATACCCAACAAGTAGGGTAGGAACATTTGTATATAAATAAGCTTGCAGGTCAAGCATTTGCATTTATTTCAGAAAGTTCCAGTATGTTTTTTCGCTTTGGTTTTTCAGTTGCAGCTTTCGGATGAAGGGCCGGCTATAGGGTGATGCTTACAATGGTCAAGGATTGGAAAATTAGCCCAATGGATCAGGAACTTGGTCTACAGATGTTCTTTGCTACCTCGTTGGGAGGATAGTATCCCCGATTGGAGTGAGTTGTTAGCACCTATTTAATTTTTGCAGAAAATTACTAAATGTGGAAGGTGGAAGGTGGAATGACTACCTGATGGAATCCTGGAGCTCTCCATATCCCCAATGCCTAGGAGCTAGAATGAGAAAGGAAGAGGTATAGGAAGACCTAGCACAATAAAAAATGGAATTATTTTTAAGTGTCGGTATTAGCATACAAAAGAAATCAAATAAAAGGCTAAAAGACCGTAAGTCCTATAGTCCACTTATAAAAATATGGGGAGGCTAAGTACCTTACGGATAGGCACCGTCGATCGAATGCAATCCCACGATCAACGGCTTCCGTTCACACTCGCATGGCCAAATTACAAGGAAGAGAAGGGATGAGTGGATAAGATGGGCCTTTCCTGTTAGACAGATGGTAGCTGGAGGGAACATTGCAAAGGAAATAGAAGAGAGCTGTAGCATTTTAATAAACATTGCGATGGTACTAAGATGAAAGGCAGGTGTTCAGCCACGTGGATGATCTGGAAAAGACAGAGTGGTAGCCTATGGTCAAGGCCAAGGGTTCCGCTATAATAAATGCAATGTGACTAAGTAAATGGATGAGATTGTCTCTAGATAGATCAACGATTCTGGATAATCGTCACATGCAGAAGATGCACAACGAATAGCGGCAGAGTAGATGCGATGGACCGGGTCCCGCCAGACAGGTGTCAGCTCCACAGCTCGTCGCATGAGGAAAGGGCGATATAGGAGAAACTTTTAAGGTGCATGTGATGGTACCCTATAGATGCATGCAAATAAAAGGAACGGCCCAAATGAGAGTTGGTAAGGTGATCTGATGGCGGAAATAAGTGGGTTGTCAAATAACTAGGTAAAGAGGGGCCGGATCCAATGAAGAAAAACAAGCACGTGGGAGATCAAAGGTTGAGATTAAGGTATAGTCGACTAAGAAAGCCAAAGGTTATGGAGGCACGGTTATATATGTGACAGCGCCCGTCGAAATTTACATTTTTTATTTTTCCGTGACTTATCTATGTAAAAGGGGTTTTTTCTAGAGAATGTTGTTCTAAGCCCCAGTGCAGAAGCTTGGTGGCTGGTCACCAAGCAGTTTAGCCAAGGCATGAAGTTCTTGCAGTTGCATCCAAACATGGAAGGCCCCGGAGATCCTGTATCATGTTCAGCCGAGGACAGACTGGTCTGCGAAGAAGCTATCCTTCGGGACCTCGGCCTCTTGAACTTGGAGGTATCCCCAGCAATGACAGTGGTTTTCTTCTCTCGCCAAAGTCCATCCAAAGTTCGTTGAACCTTTTTAGCCGCCCGCCTCAGGCTTGACCTGGACATTGGGGATAGTTCCCACAGCCTGTTGAGTGTCCAAAGTAATTGTTGTTCTGTCCGAAGACGAAGGTGGGTCAATAGCAAGACCCAATATGGGAGAGTTTCTAACCAAAAGTATCCACCCACAGGTGACAATCTCCCCTGGTACTAGTGACTTCAGGCCTAGGGTCCGGGTAAAGGGGGGAGATTGAAACAAGTAGGCGAAGAAGACATCGACCCCAGCCATACTAGGATGAGGGTGGAAGTTTTCAAGGATTTATAAGCATCCTAAACGTGCTGGATGCTTATGAACGGGAGGTTGGTAGACATGTAAAGGCCGAAGAAGCCGGCAATGACGGTAAAAAGAAAAGTCAATTTTGTGGATTAGCGGATGGCTCGGGAAGTGGTGGAAGTGATGCGATCCACAACTTTCAGTATGTGAGGGGAAGACGATGCCTAGTAGTATGACACAGGACGAAATGGCATGGCATGATGGGAACAACTTACCGACACCGGTGAATGGGGTAGGTTATAATGTCGGTCAGGAATGATGAAGGAAGGTCACTCGTGCAGCATGACATGTGACCCAACTAGTTTCGAAGATTAGGTGACCCACGTATTTCGAAGTGTGCGAGAAATGTGAGGTCAAGTATTGTCACGTGAGGGATGTTAGAAGGATAGACTGGAAAAGGGGCCTCTAACTGTTATCCCAGATGATTACCGATATGATGGAGGGTACCTCTGCATCATCATTTGCTACGTCGTCTATCTGGGAAAATGTCGCTAAGCATACTGAAGGTCATCCCAGACCTTGGGTATCATGGTTACTTGATTGAGGAATCCGATCGAGTTATCATTGAAATTTTAGCCACATGTAGCCGTTGTCATCATCATAGCAGTTATGGATATGGTTTTCATGTCTCTTGTCCAAAGTTGGTGTATGGGAAAGATGGTGTACCTGGCGGTTCAAGCATCTTTTCTATTAGGATTGGTTCATGGAGAAATGCAAGGAGTACGAAGTGGTGTTCATACCAGAAGAACATGGGCTGAGGTGGAGTAAAAGCTTATCCCCCCATCTCTTATGGTACTTGACCTCATAGAATCCATCTCTGCCAGCGAAGATGAGGAGCTTGATAGACGGCAAGTGTCCAAAGGAATCTAATGGCAGAGGAAGAAGGAGACCCTCGAAATCAAACGAGGTGACCAAATGGATATAGAAATGGTTCATGATTTTTTAATCTCTACTAAAGAAATAACACCTATCCTTCCAGATGACGCATCGCAGACTGACAGTACATTGAAAGTGGAATATTTCTTTGACTTGCAAGGTAATTTGCGAACCCAGGGTTAAGACGACCCTATGTCTATGATATTTCGTTCCTTGTTTTAATCAGTATGTTTGGGACATGACATGTATGTAATATTCCTGAATTTTTGGGTCAAATGAGGTGTCATTCAGATATTACTATTCTGGTAGTAGGTGAGTCGAGCAAGGTGCTCCCAGCATCTATATATATGTGATGTAATAGAATGATAAAGGGTTGAAAAATATTGTTGAAAACTTTTATGAGAAATTTGGTGTATTGTTCTTCAAGAAGCTTTTGAGCTATTTTGAATAAAGTTTGCAGACCCAAGCCAATGTTTTCTCAGGGATTCTTGTGTAACTAGTCTTGTAGTCTTTTCCTTCTTTTTTCCATGTGAATTTTGTATCTTTCATTGTTAATTCCAGTTCGTAACTTTCTTTCATACTTGGTGCAGTGTGATAGCTAAGTAGAATTCATAGAAATTATGGTCTACTTATCTTTTTCCAAGTATTTCACCATTACTTTTCTGCTAAAGTTGATATAGAATTCATCATTGTATGCCTTATGTCAATGGATTGTTTCTTTCTCTTATGTTCCACCATTTAAAATCACTTTGACTACTAGCTGTTGTAATATCCCTCCTTTTATTCCCTTATTATTTTAAGATGTAATTGAATATTGTATCCGATTTACTGGTGAGAAGCTCAAGGCCAAGGCCCCACCAGTAAAACCCTGTAATATATAAGGCTCAATTACTAAGTTGGAAATTATGAAACTTAGAGACTAAGTAACTTATGTCGTCGTCAGAAGCTGACGATAGTGGGAAGCATGAGAACTACAAGCCATTCCTAAGAAAACTAGTATTAGAGAACGGGGAATCACCTTATTACCTCAGATAATTGGGGAGGCGATTAAATTGTCAGTTTAGGTAACATGTGTCATTTTCATAGGTTCACGACAATGGCTATTAGCCGCTAACCATTTATGTTCCTCCTGGTACTTGTCCTTAAGAGTAAATTTAACTATCATCCTAAGATGAACTAAGCGAGGATTTTATCTTATTTTTGTAAGAGAGTCCAGGTATTTCACTTAGCACCTTTAGAAGAAAGAAGGGATATATATATATATATATATATATATATATATATATATATATATATATATATATCTTTACACCTTGCCCTTAATCTTTAAAAATGTTAACCTCTCTTATGAGGAACTCTAATGGTATACTTGTTATACAATGGAGAAGTAAATTCTTATATATTATACGCCAACATTAATGACACATGTATTCTTGATGGGAGGATCCGATAGTAAGTCGGTGCCTTTGTGGCTCCTGGAAAGGAGGAGGAAAGCTCTATTAAAGGGGGAAGGAAGAGAGTGGGAGGCATTCGACACCGGGAGTGCATGGATCTGAGAGATAGAGTACGATGGCGATATTCTCTCCACTTTCTTTCCGCACGGATAAACTTACTGGTATTTTCCTGTCACGATATTTTAGGTTTTTATGTTTTTGGAATGGATCTTAAGCTGCAGCATTTGCCTGCTTTTCATTACTGACATGTTCGTGCTCCTAATCTCTGTGAGTTACACCTCTATCGTATTGTATTTCGAGAATAGAAAAAGTAAAAAAAAAAAATGGAATAGGAAAGCTGCAAAAGCCCTGATCCATGCACCCATAGCTTGGGTTCTCTTTCGTCTTCGATCTATTTTTAGATTTTATGTATCCGGTGCATAACATTTTGAAGAAGCTACCCCAAAATGTGTGATGCGCTACCAGCAGTGTTAAAATGTATACCTAAATTTCTTTTTTTAACCTTGGCGTAGCGTTCGGATGGCAGTCGACCTCCAAAGTGTTAGTGGACTCCTTGATATTTTTGTGGGCAAGATCGCAGCACTCTTTTGTATTTCGGTTGGTGGTTTTCCGTCAAATGAGATCTGCAATTTAAACGTTCGGATAGCATCCAGATCGTAGATGCAGTAAGTTGTAATTTCAAGGTGTATGTTGCCATTCCAAGAGATCTGTAATAGATCTGGTGATAGACCAAGATTGCAATACTCTTATGTATTCGGTTGGTGGTTTTCCGTCAAATGAGATCTGCAATTTAAACGTTCGGATAGCATCCAGATCGTAGATGCAGTAAGTTGTATTTTTAAGGTGTATGTTGCCATTCCAAGAGATCTACAATAGATCTGGTGATAGATCAAGATCGCAATACGTTTCCATCAATAGAACTGTAGGTGTGATGTAATTTTCTTTAACCAAGATTCATTGATCTATAGCCGCAAATACGATTCTCAGTGTAGGCCATTTAATAAGAGTTTCTGTTTTATTTCTGTGAAACTCGAGCTTTTGAGGAACTGGTTTTTCCATAGGGTTGATTTCTATTCCAGTGTCTGGTTCATGATAGATTGCTGAAATGAAAACGTGATTCTCTGTCTTAAGTTCTGTTGTGTTTTTAAGCAAGTTTGATTTCTCTGTTTTGGATGAAGACAGTAATAACTGATTCTATGCTTAAATCTTGGACGAAAGCGTTAAGACTATGTCTGTGTGCTGAATGAGATCATGGTTACTTTTTTTATTGCTATGCTTATGTTTAAAAGCGATACTGCTACTTGTATGTTGAATGGAAGTCATGGATCTGTATGATGAATCCAAATTCGTAGATTTGCTATTTTCCAGGTTTCAGATGTCATATTAAAATCATGGTTACATTTTTGGATTTAGGCTAAGATAAAAGAGAGTCCTATTAGTATGCTGAATGACAGTGTAGATTATTGTCTTTTCTATAGGAGCTCTAGTTATGGAAATGAAGTCGTATTTCTCTGCTGGTTAATGAGAGAAAATGCAAATATGTCTTGTATAATTGCCATGCTTATGTCGAAAGCGATAGTGCCTCCTGTATGCTGAAAGGTAGCATTGCTCGTTACTCTAGAAGCTCTGGTAGAAGCTCCAGAATGGGGAAGGTGAATAATACAACCAAGGGGTTGTAAAATGTAAATTCTCTACTTGGGTGAATAAATAATTTACAACCTTCCTCGTGAACGTAGCCCAAGTTGGGTGAACCACCTTACATATGGTCTCGTATGTATGGTCTTTGTGTATGATTCTTTGTGTATGATTTTAAATGATTCTTAGATTGTGCATTTATGATCACTTGGTTGTTATATGGCCCCTTGTTTCTATTTGTGTAATTCTTATGAACATGTGTATTGTTATATAATGTTTTAGACAGTAATCATGTTGCGGCGATGTTGTGACGAACACATGGATGTATACCTTGTATGAAATTCAAGTTTTGCCATTTCAGTGATGAAAGTGTATTTAGAAATTTGATCATTTTAGAATTTAACTTCCATTTTTTTAAAAATCATTTAAATTATCAAAATATGGTGATAATCACTCAAATACTAAACTACAAAATTATTGGGTATGTTATATTATGTCAAAGTATGTTATGAAGAATTGAGTGAAGAGTGTAATAGCCAATAATTATTCATGATCGTTTTATATTAATGTTTAGTACATTTGTGTTCGCACCACTACTTAATGTGGATGAAGTTGATAAGGAAGGTGAAATGCTAATCATTTAACATAAATGGTACTAAAGCGATATGATAAGGAGTAGATGATCAATATGAAAAGAGTACCTCAAAGTTCCCCTTAAGGTACTGAATCGACACACGGGTATGTTATGTCATTAGGTTTCGTTCCTTGATAATAACCAGTATCAAGAAAGTGTATTATAAATAATTAAGATCTTAAAGTATGATTTTGGTTTTAATGGCTAGAGGACCAAAAATTTTATTTACTCAAAATAATACTAACATATTCATGGACATGTCACATATGGTATCAGAGCACAGGTTGCAAACACTCGGGATTAGTTGGGCTCAGCGCGAGGAAGAGAAATATAAGGTGGGTTGAACCAAGGAAGGTATTCTGCCTATGAGACGCAACTAAACGAACCCACCTTCAGGTAACCAATAAGGCGTCCGTGGGTTGATTGAAAGTAAGTTTCTCTTGCCGAAGCATTATGTTTTAAAAACTCACCAAAGAGATCTAGGTACAAAGTATATTTTCCCACTACTTATGTACCTTGACAGACTAGGGTCGTGCATATACTTACTATTCATGTGCTACTTATGAATATTTCCTTGATAGGGATGCCTCAAAGAATGTTTATTATGTTGCATAATTAGCTAAATGTGGTTAGTGGAAAGGGTGGGTAAATAACCTTAACCCTTGGTTCTCAAAACTAAATTGGGTATACCACTATAGAAGAATAGACCTCTTGTTAGCAGGGACTAAATATATGTGTAGTTATATTGACGAAGAACAGGATACGGATGTGACCGAAAGTCTGCTTGAGTAATTAACTAAGTTATACCAAATTGCAAAAATATTATTGAGCAATGGTCTTCCTACCCTGGCATTTAAGTAAATAAATACTACACAAATGAGGATGTTTTATTATTGCATGTATGTTGATACATTGCGCATGAAGACAATATGTGAAAATAGGAGAAAATATATTCAGATGTGAAAAAGGGTTTTGTTAAAGCAATGTGATGTATGAACATTAACATAGTGGTAATATAGGAAACTATAACTGAGATAGTTAATACTTTTTGTAAAGAAGGAAGCATCATTATGTTGACATTAAGATTTTGTTCTTAAAGTATCAACTAGGAAGTATAGGTTATCATTTATCACTAAGAAGATAAATATACATTCAGGTGCATTCTGATTAGGTGTTATGATGCATATGATAAAAATGCATGAGTACATGTTTCTTTCCAAGATTTATGATGACTTGCTATCCGTACACAATTATATATATTTGTCAAAATGATTATTTTGTTAAGGGATAAAATTATAGTGGTTCACGTATTAAATGTGTAGACGGAAAACAAAAGTATGCTGTGTGATACGAATACGAGTATTGGAAACCTAGAACCAACATAAAATACTCTTACAAGTTAGTAGAATGCAGCAATTTCCGACGTCTTTATGTTGCTACAAGGAATAACTTTTATAATTTAGATGAACAATCTAAGCATCCTATATTTGTAGAAGATCCATTAAGTAGGATTTAAGACAAGTTTAAAGGTCCTTAAGATTTGAGAAAATTGGGATGGTCGTGAACAAGTTACTTTCGCAAGCAAGTTTGTAAATTCGTGAAAAGCTACTGATCCTAAATGATGAATGTTGTAAAGTACATGTTGCAGGAAGAGCCAATGGGAATAAAGCATGTAACTGAAGCATGAATATTCTCTAATTTTGAAGAAATCATAATATTGTTGTGTGACATTGAAGCACGCTTGTAACCTTGCATGTAGGTGCAAACGAAAGGTAGGAAGTTATTGTTATAAACGTGTGCAAGTACATACATATATATGTAAAACAATGTATTGATGTTAGTGCATACAAAAGTGGTATATCTAAATAGGATTCGAATGAGAATTAGGGAGACATACCGTCCTTCCAAATAAATTGAGAGACTTGACAATCTAGGGTTTAACCCTAGTCTCCGGATTTCGTAAGGAGGAAGGAAGTCACCAAATGAAATAACTCTCACCGGTTCTTAATATTCGCTATGAATCATTTTGTAATTTGATTATGCTAATTTATGATGATGTGGCGCAATGTGTCTTGGTGGCATATTCCAGGTACAGGTTATTACCGAGGTTAGTATGAAGGGGAATGCATTACTTCGAAGTAGAACATATGATCATGGAAATTCTCCTTCTAAGATAATTATTCTTATCGTTTTGATCAATCAGAGTTTTTAGTTTGATTATTTTTGAGATGGATGATAAATGTACTTGACAGTTCAAACAAGGTACATACCAGCGTGTTTTTCACTCACAAAAGCTTAGTAAGAAGAGAATGTTTTGATCAAGTATGGATAGTACAATGTGGAGGATGAGTTTCTTATATTTCCTTTATTTTATGCATAGAAAAATATCTCCTTACAAATATTTTATTTTGTTGTTAACAGGTGAATTAGGCATATGGTCGAAATTCTGTGGAACCTGTGGAAAGATAAGAGCATAAATGTTATGCACGGTAAAGTAAGGGGGTGAGGATTTAAGATCCACATCATAATTGTTATTTATTCGTTAAGTTTGATAATTATTGATTGAATAAAGATCTAAGCCCAAATGGGCAGAGTAATCGTATGGTTACAAAATGTATATGACGAAATAATTGATAAATTGAAAGAGATTTTCCTCGACTCGAGCGAGGAGGCTTGAGGGGAAATAAATTCCGGGATTCAAGCGAGAAGGCTTGAGGGGAATTATGTAATAGTGCATTAATGGCACTGAAACATTCCTTGGAAATCAGGGAGTTGACAGCCGCCAGGATTCTCGAATGAATCAGCCGGCTGTAAAGACCTAGGCAAACTATAGTAAAATGCATATGCGGGAGGCAGGACGCTGCTTAGTATGCATGGGAGAAAGTATTGTTGTGTGAGCACTATGGTGTTAGGCAATAAATCTCCGAAAGGATTGCTGCGTGAGCACTGGGGTGTTAGGAAAGAATTTCCTGGATCAAATGATTGATGTGTTGATTAAATTAAACAGTCTACAACTCTTAGAGAACTGGATGTAAGTGTTTTTGTGATAATAGAAGCACAAACAAAGACTAATGATATTCCATGAATTGCAAATGATATGTTGCAATAAAATGGCTCATTGTTTATATTTATGAGTTTGATTATGGAATTAATGATAAGTTTTTACGGTTCTTTGAATTCTGGTTGTGTAGTGAAAAATGCAGATGTTATCGAGAGGGACTTGAAAAAGAGTCATGAAAGTGCGAACGAGGACAAACAGAAATGGCAAAAACAAGCAAAGGTTGACTACAAAAGAGAGGACAAACTGCTGAAAATAATGAACACCGAGGACGGTGTTATTTTTAAGGGGAGGAGGATGTAATATCCCTCCTTTTATTCCCTTATTATTTTAAGATGTAATTGAATATTGTATCCGATTTACTGGTGAGAAGCTCAAGGCCAAGGCCCCACCAGTAAAACCCTGTAATATATAAGGCTCAATTACTAAGTTGGAAATTATGAAACTTAGAGACTAAGTAACTTATGTCGTCGTCAGAGGCTGGCGATAGTGGGAAGCATGAGAACTACAAGCCATTCCTAAGAAAACTAGTATTAGAGAATGGGGAATCACCTTATTACCTCAGATAATTGGGGAGGCGATCAAATTGTCACTTTAAGTAACATGTGTCATTTTCATAGGTTCACGACAATGGCTATTAGCCGCTAACCATTTATGTTCCTCCTAGTACCTGTCCTTAAGAGTAAAGTTGACTATCATCCTAAGATGAACTAAGCGAGGATTTTATCTTATTTTTGTAAGAGAGTCCAGGTATTTCACTTAGCACCTTTAGAAGAAGGAAGGGATATATATAAATATATAAATATATATATATATATATCTTTACACCTTGCCCTTAATCTTTAAAAATGTTAACCTCTCTTATGAGGAACTCTAATGGTATACTTGTTATACAGTGGAGAAGTAAATTCTTATATATTATACGCCAACATTAATGGGTTATACTAATTATAGTAATTAGTTGACCTTAGGTAGTATTTGGAAGGATCGCTCACCATTTTTTTCCTTCTTGATAGAAATACCCTTACCTTATTAAGAATGAAGCTAAACTCTCCCCTTCTAGGATAGAAGAGTGATAATTTAATTATCATTAAAAAAACCATAGCCTTGTGCGTATTAGCATTTTTCACCTGATTTATGGTTATAGGGAAATAGAAGACACGTGGAGCTTGATTGATATATGAGGGACTCGTCTCCTTTCCTAAGTAGCATCGAAACAACTAGTTAGATGTCACGGACGACAGCTCCAATGCATATATTTCCACTTGTCGTCTTATGAGGTGTGACACATGTATTCTTGATGGGAGGATCCGATAGTAAGTCGGCGCCTTTGTGGCTCCTGGAAAGGAGGAGGAAAGCTCTATTAAAGGGGGAAGGAAGAGAGTGGGAGGCATTCGACACCGGGAGTGCATGGATCTGAGAGATAGAGTACGATGGCGATCTTCACTCCACTTTCTTTTTGCACGGATAAACTTACTGGTATTTTCCTGTCACGATATTTTAGGTTTTTACGTTTTTGGAATGGATCTTAGGCTACAGCATTTGCCTGCTTTTCATTACTGACATGTTCGTGCTCCTAATCTCTGTGAGTTACACCTCTATCGTATTGTATTTCGAGAATAGAAAAAGTATAAAAAAAAAATGGAATAGGAAAGCTGCAAAAGGACTGATCCATGCACCCATAGCTTGGGTTCTCTTTCGTCTTCGATCTCTTTTTAGATTTTATGTATCCAGTGCATAACATTTTGAAGAAGCTACCCCAAAATGTGTGATGCGCTACCAGCAGCGTTAAAACGTATACCTGCATTTCTTTTTTTAACCTTGGCGTAGCGTTCGGCAATGGTCGTCGACCTCCAAAGTGTTAGTGGACTCCTTGATATTTTTGTGGGCAAGATCGCAGCACTCTTTTGTATTTCGGTTGGTGGTTTTCCGTCAAATGAGATCTGAAATTTAAACGTTCAGATAGCATCCATATCGTAGATGTAGTAAGTTGTAATTTTAAGGTGTATGTTGCCATTCCAAGAGATCTGTAATAGATCTGGTGATAGACCAAGATCGCAGTACTCTTATGTATTCGGTTGGTGGTTTTCCGTCAAATGAGATCTGCAATTTAAACGTTCGGATAGCATCCAGATCGTAGACGCAGTAAGTTTTATTTTTAAGGTGTATGTTGCCATTCCAAGAGATCTGCAATAGATGTGGTGATAGATCAAGATAGCAATACATTTCCATCAATAGAACTGTAGGTGTGATGTAATTTTCTTTAACCAAGATTCATCGATCTATAGCCGCAAATACGATTCTCAGTGTAGGCCATTTAATAAGAGTTTCTGTTTTATTTCTGTGAAACCCGAGCTTTTGAGGAACTGGTTTTGCCATAGGGTTGATTTCTATTCTAGTGTCTGGTTCATGATAGATTGCTGAAACGAAAACGTGATTCTCTGTCTTGAGTTCTGTTGTGTTTTTAAGCAAGTTTGATTTCTCTGTTTTGGATGAAGACGGTAATAACTGATTCTATGCTTAAATCTTGGACGAAAGCGTTAAGACTATGTCTGCGTGCTGAATGAGATCATGGTTACTTTTTTTATTGCTATGCTTATGTTTAAAAGCGATACTGCTATCTGTATGTTGAATGGAAGTCATGGATCTGTATGATGAATCCAAATTCGTAGATTTGCTATTGTCCAGGTTTCAGATGTCATATTAAAATCATGGTTACATTTTCGGATTTACGCTAAGATAAAAGAGAGTCCTATTAGTATGCTGAATGACAGTGTAGACTATTGTCTTTTCTATAGGAGCTCTAGTTATGGAAATGAAGTTGTATTTCTCTGCTAGTTAATGAGAGAAGATGCAAATATGTCTTGTATAATTGCCATGCTTATGTCAAAAAGCGATAGTGCCTCCTGTATGCTGAAAGGTAGCATTTCTCGTTACTCTAGAAGCTCTGGTAGAAGCTCCAGAATGGGGAAGGTGAATAATACAACCAAGGGGTTGTAAAATGTAAATTCTCTACTTGGGTGAATAAATAATTTACAACCTTCCTTGTGGACGTAGACCAAGTTGGGTGAACCACCTTACATATGGTCTCTTATGTATGGTCTTTGTGTATGATTCTTTGTGTATGATTTTAAATGATTCTTAGATTGTGCATTTATGATAACTTGGTTGTTATATGGCCCCTTGTTTCTATTTGTGTAATTCTTATGAACATGTGTATTGTTATATAATGTTTTAGACAGTAATCATGTTGTGGCGATGTTGTGACGAACACATGGATGTATACCTTGTATGAAATTCAAGTTTGGCCATTTCAGTGATGAAAGTGTATTTAGAAATTTGATCATTTTAGAATTTAACTTCCGTTTTTTTAAAATCATTTAAATTATCAAAATATGGTGATAATCACTCAAATACTAAACTACGAAATTATTGGGTATGTTATATTATGTCAAAGTATGTTATGAAGAATTGAGTGAGGAGTGTAATAGCCAATAATTATTCATGATCGTTTTATATTAATGTTTAGTACATTTGTGTTCGCACCACTACTTAATGTGGATGAAGTTGATAAGGAAGGTGAAATGCTAATCATTTAACATAAATGGTACTAAAGCGATATGATAAAGAGTAGATGATCAATATGAAAAGAGTACCTGAAAGCTCCCCTTAAGGTACTGAATCGACACACGGGTATGTTATGTCATTATGTTTCGTTCCTTGATAATAACCAGTATCAAGAAAGTGTATTATAAATAATTAAGATCTTAAAGTATGACTTTGGTTTTAATGGCTAGAGGACCAAAAATTTTATTTACTTAAAATAATACTAACATATTCATGGAGATGTCACAGCTGTTTACTACCTCGCCCCTGTGTTAATGCATTTGTGAAGCATTTGTAAATGAATTTTCAGAGTTTGTTTGAATGCGACTCCATTTCCCAAATAAAGATTCATACGTTTCAGCCAAGCTACATTTAAACCATTTTTTTTCCAACAGAAATCTGATCTTCTATATTGTTGTAATTGAATATCTTGAATGATGAATGCTGGTACATGTTTTCATTGTTGACAACTTTGATTATTCCAGTCTTTCATAGAGCTGTAGAGAGACCCCTCTCAGACTAAGCTGGGCCAGTAGCTTAAGTCTAAAGATTGGTTAGTGGTTACCCCAGTTTTCCCTCTCCCACAACCTAGGGGGCCATTTTGGGTGTTAACAAATTGGTGTTGTTGCTGGGGACAGTAAATTTGTCCCATCGTCCCTGGAAGAATGACAAAGGTTTCAGATTTGATATACTGATGGTGAACAGTAGTCAGACATTGAGAAGGTTGTACCATTCACCTAGCGACTCCACTCAAGAGAAGTTTCAGTACGAAGGAGACCCCACTTGGGAGATCTGTGATCTTGTATCAAAATTGAGATATTGAAATATTCTCATCGTGACTCCACTGGAGAAAGAATGCATCTTCCTTAAACATGGAAGAATCAAGATTTAGCTATCAAAACATCAATCTCTTCAAAGAAATCTTGCTCTTCTGTATCGGTCTCCTTTTACCTCTATGTATATATATCAAGAAAAAAAATTTTCACCGAAGAGCTCAAAGGCAAGAGAGACCCGCCTTGGTATATCCCTCTCTGGACCTTACAAACGTATATCTACCTTTCACCCCTAGAGCTGACCCCATCTCTTCTTCTGAACCTTGTAAGATCTGTACCCAGCTTTGTGAATCCCAGGAGAATGAGGCTGAGGAGGCTCTCCCCATACATAATCCTTTCCTTCCAGATCCCGGCTGAGATATGGCCCTTTGAAACTACCCCCTGTTCTTCATCACTATCCTACCAAATACCATAAATACATTCCTAGATTTGACGGAGAATCTGAGAGCCTCACTGCTGAGGAACATCTCCACAAATTTGAACATTTTTTGGATCTTTTTGGAGTAGAGAATGATGATGTTTGTATGAGGGATTTCGCCCAATCTTTCTAAGGAGATGTGAAGCAATGGTTTATCCATTTGCAGCCTAGTTCTATAGATACCTGGCAGATGTTTTCTGGTATTTTCTTGGAGTTTTGGGGTAAAAGACGGTCATGGGACCTAATTCTTTCAGAGTTTTACTCCATGAGAATGCAAGAAGGAGAGGTTGTGTCTAGCTTTAGTAGAAGCTTTCCAAGATTCTATTATGATATGCCAAGGGAAATTCAGTCCCTAGAGAATGCTTCTAAGCTACACTATGCATCTAGTTTTCCTCCTGATCTGTCTTTACTCTTGGTGGACAGAAGGTCTCAAAATTTGCAACGTATGTTCATTAATGCTTTGGAGGTCAAAGACAATCTTAGGATTTCTAGAAAATTACCAAGCAAAGGTAAGGATGAAAGGATTGGAGAAGAAACAAGATTTGAAGAGGGGCACGAGCAAGAATAGGTTGCTCGGCATCCCTATTTTTCCCCAGATACACAGGGAGATGACCAGACAAGGGAAGTTCCATAAGAAGGTATTTATGATGGGTTTTATGTAAATTGCGTTTGGCTTGCTAAATTTCCTATTGATAATGTTGTTGAAGAGGAGTTCAGTCCACCTAAATATGACAAATATGAAGGGGATTGCTTGGAAAACTTCATAAGTTTTTTTGAGATTGATGATAAAGAGAAAGGAAAAGCGTGTAATCAACCCCAAGAAGTAGATGTTTATCAAAGGGAGTCCATTTCACTTGATTTTAGTGAAAGGGTTGAGGTTGTTTCTGCTGCATTCGATGGAGAAAATCAAGCTCTAACCACTGAGGGTTCGGATGAAAGTGGCGATGACTTTCGTAACCCTTCTCCTAAGGGGGATGAGATTTTTTTTAGCTGTACCGGTTGTCATATGATCCAGAAGAACATGAGGAGGGTCGGGAGGAACCTGTTATGGGAGCCCTCACGACTAGTGCTAAAGAAATAGGAGTTCTTCATTTTCTGGAAGACCCTTTTGCTAGTTTCTTGGAATCGTCGGAGACGATAGGGTTTATATTGTTCAAGGAGATAGAGGTTAAAGGATATCTTCGGTTGGAGCTATCATTTACTGGGTTTTCTCCCACGGTTGGAGGACTTGAATGGAAAATTCAGTCAGAAAGCCATCTGCTTGATTGGCTTGATTGGAAATGTTAGATCACCTGAATTTCCCTTTATACCCAACAAGTAGGGTAGGAACATTTGTATATAAATAAGCTTGCAGGTCAAGCGTTTGCATTTATTTCAGTTAGTAGTTTGTGTGTTCAATATTTTTTCAGAAATTTCCAGTATGTTTTTCAGCTCCGGTTTTTCAGTTGCAACTTTTGGATGAAGGGTCGGCTAGAGGGCACTGCTTACAGTCATCAAGGATTGGAAAATTAGCCCAATGGATCAGGCACTGGTTGGAGCCAGTTGTTACCATCTATTTAATATTTGTAGAAAATTACTGAATGTGAAAGGTGGAAAGCAGAACGACTACCTAATGGAATCCTAGAGCTCTCCATATCCATGATGGCCAGGAGCTAGAATGAGAAAGAAATATGTCTATTAAGACCTAGCACAATAAAAAATGGGATTATTTGTTAAGTGTGGGCATCAGTATAAAAAAGAAGTCAAATGAAAAGGCTAAGACACCCTAAGTCCTATAGTCCGCTTATAAAAATATGGGGAGGCTAAGTACCGTGCGCATAGGCACCGTTGATCGAATGCAATCCCATGATCAATGGCTTCTGTTGATGATCGCATGGCCAAACTACAAGGAAGAGAAGGGATGAGAAGATGCGATGGGCCTTTCCTGTTAGAAAGATGGAAGCCGGAGGGAACATCACAAAGGTTATAGAAGAGAGTGGTAGTGTTTTAATAAACATTCCGATGGTACTAAGATGAAAGGCAGGTGTTCGGCCACGTGGACGATCCGGAAAAGACAGAGTGGTAGCATATGGTCAAGGCCAAGGATCCCGCTGTAATAAATGCAATGTGACTAAGTAAATGGATGAGATTGTCTTTAGATAGATCGACGGTCCTTGATAATTATTGCATCCAGAAGATGCACGATGAATAGCGGCAGGGTAGATGCAATGGACCGAGTCCCACTGGATACGTGTCATCTCCACAGCTCATCGCGTGAAGAAAGGGCGATATAGGAGAAGATTTTAAGTTGCATGCGATGCTACCCTGTAGATGCATGCAAACAAAAGGAGTGGCCCAGATAAAAGTTGGTAAGGTGACCTAATAGCGGAAATAAGTGGGTTGTCAAATCACTAGGTAAACAACGGCCGGATCTGACGAAGGAAAACAAGCACATGGCAGATCAAAGGTTGATATTAAGGGACAGTCGGCTAAGAAAGACGGAGGTTATGGAGGAGAGGTTATATATGTGAGAGCACCCGTCAAAATTTTCATTTTTTTTTTTTCTGTGACCTATTTTTGTAGAAGGGGTTTTTTTGAGAGAATGATGTTCTAAGCCCCAGTGTAGAAGTTTGGTGGCTGGTCTCCAAGTAGTTCAGCCGAGTCGTGAAGTTCTTGCAGTCGTGTCCAAACATGGAAGGCCTCGGAGATCCTGTAACATGTTTGTCCCAGGCCAGACTGGTCTGCGAAGAAGCTATCCTTCGGAACCTCAGCCTCTTAAGCCTGGAGGTCTCCCCAACAATGAGAGTGGTTTCCTTGTTTCGCCAAAGTCTATCCAAAGGTCATTGGACCTTTTTAGCTACCCGCCTCGGGCATGAACTGGACATTGGGGATAGTTCCCAAGGCCTGTTAAGTGTCCAAAGTAATTGTTGGTCTATCCGAAGATGAAGGTGGGTCAATACCAAGCCCCAATATGCGAGAGTTTCTGACCAAAAGTATCCACCCACGGGTGACAGTATCCCTTGGTACTAGTGACTTCAGGCCTAGGCTCCAGGTAAAGGGGGGAGATTGAAGCAAGTAGGCGAAGAAGACATCTACCCCAGCCATACTAGAATGAGGGTGGAAGTTCTCAAGGAGTTATAAGCATCCTAAAGGTGTTGGATGCTTATGATCGGGACGTTGGTAGACGTGTAAAGGCCGGAGAAGCCGGTAATGAGGGTAAAAAGAAAAGTCACTTGTGTGGATTAGCGGATGGCTTGGGAGGTGGTGGAAGTGATCCAATCCATGAATTTCAGTATGTGAGGGGAAGATGATGCCTAGTAGTATGACACAGGACAGAACAGCATGGCATAACGGGAAAAATTTACCGTCACCGGTGAATGGGGTAGGTTATAATCTTGGTCAGCAATGATGAAGGAATGTCACTCGTGCAGCATGACATGTGACCCAAATGGTTCTGAAGATGTGGTGACCCACATATTTCGAAGTGTGCAAGAAATGTGAGGTCAAGTATTGTCACGTGAGGGATGTCAGAAGGATAGACTGGCAAAGGGGCCTTTGACTGTTATCTTAGATGATTACCGGTATGATGGAGGGTACTTCTGCGTCATCTCAGACCTTGGGCATCATGGTTACTTGATTGAGGAATCCGATCGAGTTATCATGGCAATTTTAGCCACATGTAGCCAATGTCCTCATCACAGCAGTTATGGATGTGGTTTTCACGTCCCTTGTTCGAAGTTGGTATATGGGAAAGATGGTGTACCTGGCGGTTTGAGCATCTTTTCTGTTGGGATTGGCTCATGGAGAAACGCCAGGTGTCCGAAGTGGTGTTCATACCAGAACAAACATGGTCTGGGGTGGAGGAAAATATTATCCCTCCATCTCTTATGGTATTTGACCTCATAGTATCCAGCTCTGCCAGCGAAGACGAGGAGCCTGATAGACGACAAGTGTCCAAAGGAATCTGACGATGGAGGAAGAAGGAGACCCTCGAAATCAAACGAGGCAACCGAATGGATACAAAAATGGTTCACGATTTTGTAATCTCTACTGAAGAAGTGACACCTATCCTTCCAAATGATGCATCGCAGACTAACAGCTCATTGAAAGTGGAAGATTTCTTTGACTCGCAAGGTCATTTGCAAACCTAAGGTTAAGACGACCCTCTGTCTATGATATTCCATTCCTTGTCTTAATCAGTCCGTATTTGGGACATGACACGTATGTAATATTCCTGAATTTTTGGGTCAACTGAGGTGTCATTCAGATATTACTGTTCTGGTAGTAGGCGAGTTGAGCAAGGGTCTCCCAGCATCTATATATATGCAATGTAATAGAATGATAAAGGGTTGAAAAATATTGTTGAAAACTTTTATGAAAAATTTGGTGTATTGTTCTTCAAGAAGCTTTTGAGCTATTTTGAATAAAGTTTGCAGAGCTGAGCCAATGTTTTCTCAGGGACTCTTGTGTAACTGGTCTTGTAGTCCGTTCCTTCTTTTTTCCATGTGAATTGTGTATCTCTCATTGTTAATTCTAGTCTATAGCTTTCTTTCATACTTTGTGTAGTGTGATAGCTAAGTAGAATTCATAGAAATTATGCTCTACTTATCTTTTTCCAAGTATTTCACCATTACTTTTCTGCTAAAGTTGATATAGGATTCATCATTGTATGCTTTATGTCAATGGATTGTTTCTTTCTCTTCTATTCCACCAATTAAAATCACTTTGACTACAAGCTATTTACTACCTCGCCCATGTGTTAATACATTTTTGAAGCATTTGTAAATGAATTTTCAGAGTTTGTTTGAATGCGACTCCATTGCCCAAATAAAAATTCATATGTTTCAGCCAAGCTACATTTAAACCATTTTGTTTTCCAACAGAAATTTGATCTTCTGTATTGTTGTAATTGAATATCTTGAATGATGAATGCTAGTACATGTTTTCATTGTTGACAACTTTGATTATTCTAGTCTTTCATAGAGATGTAGAGAGAACCCTCTCAGAATAAGCTGGGTCAGTAGCTTAAGTCTAAATATTGGTTAGTGGTTACCCTAGTTTTCCCTCTCCCACAACCTAGGGGGTCATTTTGGATGTTAACAAATACATTCTGTAAACAGAAATTTAATAATTGCAGATAAACAAATAGAACCTGTAAATGATGATAGGGCCGAAAAACACCCAAGGAGGCCTACTCCTCCCAACCTTCTCCAGAATAAGCAGCCAAACTACTTGCTTCCTTTGGACCCCAGAGCTTGTTCACTAAACCACTAGGTAGAAGATTCTAGGTGGAAGCAAGGCATTCAACTTCAGCACTCAATACTATAACTTCAACACTCAATAGTATAACTCTGCACTCAGCAGTATCAGAGGCAAACTTACTCCATGATCAAAAACTTAGCATATCCCCTCATTGAATCTCTTGGGTGCAAGCATAGAAAAACCCCAAGGTAAATTTCCTCGTCAGGAAAAGTGATGAACCCCAGTTCACAATTCAATGGCTCTTTTATAGATTGCCTAGGTCTTGAGTAGTCAGTTTCAGAATAAATAAGCCTCAAGCTCTAGTCCCATCTTCGAGGGCACTATGACCACATTTCAAGGGAGTTGTCCCATACCAATATCTAGTTAGTTGAATCATGATGCTGCCATTTGTCCATTGCCTTCTACCCCAGATTCCATTCCACCTAGTGGGTCAGTAAACACTCTTTCAACAGTCTCCTTAGGTGTTTGTCTCCTATTTAATTTATTAAATAATAAAATATTGTGCAAATTACAGTCATCCTTGGACACTTGTCCAACATAAAAAATTTACAATAAAAATTAACATATGTTTCCAACATAAAATGTTCTTCAGCAAAAAGGGTATGTTACATGGAAATTCCAAGGGCCCCATTACTTCAGAGATTTCCCCAACAAGACGGATGGAGTTTTACATAACCTACAAGAAAAATCAACAGTAGGGGACATGGATGGGGCACCAAGAATTTATGTCGCACTCAACAGCTGACAAGCAGGCCACCTAAAAACTATGGTCGAAGATAGAAGGTAAGGTTTCAAACAGAACTATTGCTTAAAAGTTTGATTGACCTCGATGCTTTTCGAAGCTATGTTTTCCCAAAAATTGTCAACACATGTGACTAAACCAAGAGAAACACTTCTTCTGGCCTAGTTTAAGGGCCAACATAGCATTTATTCATCACCAAATGCCAAGAGTGCCAACTGATCAAGGCGGAACACTAGCACCCTTCAGGATTACTAGAACTGCTCCCAATATCAGAGTGGAATGGGAGGTCCTAGAGAATATGCTTAGAATGTATATAATGAACAATCCCACTACATGGGAGGATTATTTGCACCTCACAGAGTTTGCATACAACAACGGTTACCAGACCTATGCCAAGATGATTCCCTTCAAGGTAGTCTATGGCAGGAAGTGTAGGACATCAATGACTCAGGATAGACCGGTAAACAGACTCATGGTAGGGTCATATTTACTAAAGGACCTGGAACATCTAGTCACAAAAGTAAAGCAAAACCTAAAAAGAGGCACAGGCTCCAGTAAAGTTATGCAGATAAGAAAAGAAAAAACAAAGATTTCCAAGTCGGAGAAAATGTCTTCTTAAAAGAGAAGGCAAGGAGGAGCTCTTTGAGTTTGGGTTGATGTGGAAAGTTAGCCCCCAAATTTTGTGGGCCCTTTGATATATTGGCCAAGAAGGGTCTAATAGTGTAGGAATTAGCCTTACCAGCTCACGTAAAAGTTCATAATGATTTTCATGCATATTTATTGAAGAAATATGTCTATGATACTAATCATGTGATTGATTGGTCCTTATTAAAGGTAGAACCCGAGGGGGAGTTTATGCCAGAGCCCCTCCACATAATGGACAAGAGGGAGGTACAGCTTAGGAGACGAACTATCGTCCAATGAAAAGTGCATTGGAGAAACTTTGGGCCTAATGAGACCACAAGGGAAAATGAAACCACCACGAAGGAGGCTTACCCGTCCTTATTTCATGACTTTATTTCTAGTCCCTAGAACACTGGGACGGTGTTGTTCTAAGTGGGGAGGGATGTAATATCCCGAATTTTGTTGATTATGATTATTATTTATATTGGGCGTAAGCCCCGATGCACATGATTTACTTTATTGATATATATATATATATATATATATATATATATATATATATATATATATATATATTGTGCGTAACCCCAAATGCACATGTTTTACTTTTGTTATATATGCTGGGCACAAGCCTCTATGCACATGATTTACTTTGTTGTTTTATATATATATATATATAGGGCATGGACCCTAATGGACACGGATTATTTGTAGGTACTGGGGATAATCCCATATGTACTTGGTTGATGTTATTATATGATTGGTTAAAATCCCTAATATACTGAGATGACTTTTGTGATGTACTGTGCAGACATTTCGATATCCATGATTTGACCTCTATGATGTGTTGGGCATAAGCCCTACATCACATGGGTTACAAGACTATGTGTTGAGCGTAAGCTCTGGAGCACGTACGTAACCCCAGCAAATAAATTATTTAGTTTTGGAAATAATCCCTGGAGCGCTCCAAGATGATGTTAAGCATAAGCTCTAGAGCATTGGATCTTTGGTCATTGTATCCCTAGGTGTATTGTACAAATGCATCGTAGTACTAGTGTTGCGCGAGAGGCTCTGGAATTGCACTAGTGTAACGCCCAGTTAAAAGTGTTGAGCATAAGCTCTGGATAGAAGTAGGGGTTACTTTAATTAAATTTTTTGAGTTGAGGAAGACTCTAAATAGCACCACCAATCATCATACTTATTTAATTTGACTAATTGAATCACTACTCATCTCTCATCAAGGACTAAGGAAACTGCCACGAAATACGAGGTAATCATACATGCAAGGGATCTCGGGCTACCTAACATAGTCAACCATCTAAACCCACCAAAGGCCTTGACAAAAGAGTTGACCTTATTTATAAAGCATAAAAAAAATATAATGCTATGTAAATACATGGATTAATCAAAATGATTAATTATAAAGGAGCCTCACTTTTATACAAAAGTATTATGTATACCTACTCATATATATATATAGATAAATAAATATATGAGAATAATAAAAGACACATAATGTAGGAATCCCCATTTTGGGTTCCCCAAAAAGACTTCCACGGAATTTGAAAATATAAGTATAATTAATTGCAGAACTTCCAGCACAATTTTTTTTGAAAAAGATATAGAGGCCACAGATCTAGTTCTATCTATTGCAGTACATGAATGTCAAATAAATAAAACTATATACCCATATTTATTCATTCCACCACAAGAGTTAGCAAAATAAATAAACTAAATACTTCAAACCAATTTTCGACAGTTGGTCCAGCGAATTGATGGAGTCCTCAAAGTGGTTCCCGCACGATCCAATCAAATTTCCTAACGAAGTACCAAGTGACCCCTCGGTTGACCTCCCTACCGTATCGGGGTTACTCTCCTTCAACCCGAACCCCCGAGCTAATGGGGTCGTAAGAACACACAAGCTAGCCTCCTGAAAGGATCTCCCAATCCCCGTTCTGGCTAATCCCAACTCCAAGGACCATAACATAGTCTGAGATTATGATGACCATCCAGCATTAGGGAGCAAGAGATATCTTTCTCTCCTTCTCCTCCCTCATTATATAGCAAAAGCCTATGTGCCATGTGTCTGCCCATTCACATATTTAATTTAATTTAATATTTTAATTTCAAATATTCTCAAACACATGTGTCTTCTTAATGTCTTTAATGTGCACCTAAATCCCTAGATCAGTGGAAGTTAGGTGTAAAAGAGTTCTACTTCTTTTTTGGTTCTCATTTAGTTTACTTAACAATCTTTTAGTTAGAGTTATTACTTTCTACTTTTCTTTCTTTTCCTAATATTAAGATTGAATTAAAAGATGATTCCTTTTACTAAAAGTATAATCTATTTTAAATTTCCTCTTTATAAAATAATTTAAATGAATAATAAAATTAATTAAAGTAAAATCTTGAATAATAATAAAAGAAAAACAATTCTATTATTAATGACCTATTTCAATTATTTCTCAAAATAATGAAGTCAATTAAATATAATCTTTAATAGAATGATTTAAAATAATAAAATCTGTAAAATCTTTTGAATAAAATAATTTTTTTCTTAATAATAAAATTAATCAAATTTAATATAAATAAAGTCAATCTTTTAACCCCTTTTCAATATAATGAAATTAATTAAAATAAGAAGTTTAATTAATGAAATCAAGAATACAATATGTATAGGATAATTCAATATAATAAAATCTATTAAATTAAAATCTTTGAATAAAAATAATTCTTTTATTATTAATCTTTTTCAATCACCATAATTAATCAAATTTAATATTGAATAAAATCAAACTCTTCAATTCTTTTTCAAGTTAATAAAATCAATTGAAATGAATAATTCAAATTAATGAAATCAATTAAAAATAAAATCTCCAATAGAATGATTCAAATTAATAAAATAGAACAAAATGAAATAAAGTATTTCTTAAATCTTATTTGAAATTTTCATTTATACCATTGATTAATTTTCTTCCTCTCGTTCTTGTCTAGGTACCTCTTCAGCGGGCCCTTCTGACAGTTTCATTTCTTCCTTCTTATGGGGAGTGCTGCGTAACGACCGTGAACTGTTATCGCGATCTCTCAACTACGCTCCTTGGAGACTAAAGGATGTTGAGGGATAAGGCTCTCCTTATTGCGCACCCCTCAACTCATCCTACGCGACCAAATCATTATGGCCTTTTCTGTACAACATACGCTTCCCCTGGTGAGCTGAAACATCTTCACCCATGCGTGGATTGCTAATCCAAGGTCGACAGTCAGTCGTCGTACCCCTATGTGTTCTTTCCATTCTTACGACCCCTAAATTTCCATTGTGGGTCAGTCGGTATATCGTCTTACTTGCCACTGCACACACTCAAGCGCACATTAGTAGCGCTGCACTATATAAAATATTTACATCATGCATTCTAGTATCTCAGTCAATCGAGCATACAAATTATTCATCATGTCTCAGTCAGTCGAGCATATACACTATTCTTCATTTTCATTTTAAAGCTTTCTCAAAGTAAATTCAAATGGTTCATGTTTTACTTAGCTAGTTCATTTCAAAACTAGTACCTCATTATTCTAGACAGTTAAGGTATCGAGGCGGGCATTACGTACACTCCCTCTTATTAAAAAATTCATCCCGAAGTTAAGTATCGTGTACTTCCATGGTGATTTTTCTCTTTCTTTCTATATTCATTTCTTCAACGTAATCACAATTGATAATAAAATTTCATTTCCTCTTTTCTACCATGATATAAGTATACATCTCGTATTTGACAATATAACTAAATCGTACCTTCATAGTGTAGAAATCCCCACAGCATCCTCTATTGGCTCAATAATTGCAACCGAATTTGAAATCATCCATAACAAATTCCTTTCATTCAGCAAAAGTTATATCATTTATGTAAATCCTTTAAGCACTAACACATTTCCACATAAGGAATAAAATCTTCAATCCCAATTTCTTCATTTTCTATGGTTATGTATAACTATCATATATTTTAAACAATATCTGAATTTAAAAATAAGAATTAACCCTTCCGAATTCTATTCTTCAATACATACCTTAATTATTACTAAACTAATCTTACATGCAACCTCTCTCTTCTCATAATCCAAAGTATAATTAAATACTAGAGTGCCATTTACTTAGTATAGCTAAAAGTATAATCTCAGATATTTATAAACAAAGTCATGTAAGGTTTTCTTCTCTTCCTAACTTAAGCACAGTTAAGATTCGATAATTCAAGTAATTTTAACTTCTCTCTTTTCACAATTCAAAGCATGATTATAAACTAGTAGTGCATTCCTGCGAAGCCATCGCCTTGATTTCAGAAAATAAGCGTTTACAACCAATCGATAAAATTCTTAACGCATAACCCCTCATCAAAGTATATGAACCCTGAATATCATTCAATCTTTCATACTAGCAATTTTAGAGAAGAAGAATTCTAACCTATTCGAGAAGCTGGGTGTATCCTTGCCGAAGGAGAAGAAGTAAAAATTGCAGCTTCGTTTTTTTTCTGTGTCGATCTTTGTAGCAAGTGTATGTCATAAACTTAGCTTAGAAGACAATTATCACCACTCGTATCCAATCTTATTATAGAACGATGATGAAAATAACAATCATATCTCATGATTTGATTACTTTAAGCCATAACTTAAACAAATTATTTAATACACATATCATCTTCTCTTCCTTAACTTACTGAAATCCATCTAAAGAATCATTTTGTAGGGCCCCTCCTTTAGGGTACCCTTGAACTGAACCTGAAACTTTAAAAACTTCATACAAACAAATTAGCCATTATAGTTATTGGAAAAATAAAATAAAATAGTGAATAACTTAACAAAAATAAGCAAACCTTAACCTGTCAACCCGATCCAGCTGGTCCATTGTTGTCTGCGTCTTCCGTAGGATCCCTCCAGCAAAGCTCGTTTAACCATAGGCGAAGCAACCGTTAGCTTCGCCACCCAACCATAGGCTCATGCTTTCAGTCGCATGGCCTCCCCCGAGCTTTGGGTCGTAGAGCTCACACAAGTATTTCAGAAATTCAGCTTGGGCTTCCCTTCCCACCAGGATTTCTAGGCCAAACCCTTAGATAGCAGCAAGTCTTTGAGGCATTCAAAAATTACGACAATCGTCCAAATTATGGGCCCTTTACCCATTTCCTAAGCCTTCCTTATAAAGGAAAATCTCCTGCGACACATGTCGCTTCATGCATAATTAAATATTTTTAATTAATTATTTAATTAAAACACTCACCCATCCAAGTGTTAGTTTCTCTGGGAAGTGCACCTACATCCCTAAGTTTGCTCTAGTTTGTCCCCCAGATATTTTAATCAACTCCTAGCTTTTAGTTGACTAGGTGTCTAATCTATTTTGCTCCTAAATAATAATTTCTATTATTTTAAATGCTTAACAAAATCACTATTCATGTGCAAATGTATAAGCTATTGTTATGCATTTGCTAAGTAATAATCTAGAGTTATTCTCCTAAGTTTTTATGCATTTTAATCTAACAATCAAACTCAAGAGGATCACGGTGCCGCGCCGTTGGGCTCCTAGTTCCTTAATTTTAATTCCTTGACATGGCACCACTCCGTCGGGTCCAGTCATCCATGGTTTCCATTCCTTGGCATGGTACCTCATCGTTGGGTTCTTGCATCCATTCTTTCCGTTCTCGACAGGGTACCGCATCGTCGGGCCCTTCTGCCACCATCTTTCCGTTTTGACTTGCGGGAACTTTTGTAGGGATTTTAGGAATCGTTACCATCCATCCTCCATCTACATGCTATCTAGGGACTAATGGCGCTGAGGAGTGAGTCCGTTCTCACTGCGCGCCCCTCAACTCGTACGTGACCAGCTCCGTCGTGGCCCACCTCGTACGCCCTCACGCATTCCTCTTGAGCAAGCGGATCAATGCTTATTTGCTCATGCGTGGTATTCTTGTCGGAAGTCGACATCGTCGTCGCTTCCCCTGTGTGTGATTTACCCGTACTCTACGACCCTCCATGTTCCTTTGTGTGTCCGTTGGTGAACCGTCTCACTTGTTTCTACACACACTTCTCACAACAAATTATCAGTAGCACTGTTCTCAACAATCATCATCTGGTTTCTAACTCTAGCATTGTTAAACATTTATGATTTATTCAAACTTCTCATTCATCTTATCAAATATACATTTCGTCACCGAATACATAATCACCATACAGCTAGTCGTTAAGCATTATTCATGTGTACAATTTTCATATCAAAGTTAATCGTTTAAACCACATGAAATCGTCCATTCACAATAACTACCCAAATGCACATATATCAATCAATCGTAATCATAAATATACTCAAAATAAAATCATAGGGTTATTTTATTAATGTTTCAAACAGTCGGGTGACTCAGTAGGTGCCCTCAATGTCTACAGTAGTCTAGGGGCACTACATACACCCCTACTTATTTAGAACTTCGTCCCGAAGTTCAGAATAAAAATGGAAAGTTATGACACATCTCAGTTGCGTCCTCCCAAATCGTAGAGCTAGGACTGTAACTGTCCTACTGCACTATGACTTGATCAAACAGGGCTAATCATTAAGCATGATGTAATCAATCAATTATACCACTCCACACATATAAAACAAGGCTCAAGAGACCACTATTATCGAAGTTGTTCAGTCGGGTTCCTTGACAGGTTCCCTTAAGGTCCACAGTCATTCTAGGGGCATTACATACACCCCCCCTTAAATAGAACTTCGTCCCGAAGTTAATTTTTGTTCTCATGCTTCCAATGCTAGGCTTTACTTAATTTCTATTCTCATCTTGAGGTCATTCTATTCTATTTTTCTCAAGCAATCATGACCATAAGCATTAGTGGTTCAATCACTAGTTTTCCTTCTCATCCAACATGGTTCCATACCATCCTCAGGATCTTCATCGTAATTTCATAAAATATCAATCTGGTAATACATTCAATAATTGTGAGTCCCAACTAGATTTCCTATATCTCTTATTCCTTCACGAAGATCCATGGTATTCAATCTATCTACTAGTTACATTGCATCAAAAGCCACACCACAGTTATCCAATCATATTTGTGCATAAGAAATCCAAACAAGGATTTAAATCCATTGGCTATCCTTTCTTCTAGGACGAGAAGATAATGGCATAGGATATTTAGTAAAATAATGACGGTAAGTTATAATCACAGGTTAACAAATCAAGAGAGGTTACCAAACATTCCAAAATTCAATTCCCAAAAGACTACATCCAAAACACTAAATGTTTTTACTATTATTGATTCATAATTTTGACAAGACGCCAAGCGTCCGGAATTAGCGGTTTAGTCGATAGGTTAATATTTACCTTCTGGCCCTTTTATCAATAACATCATATTCTGGTCAACGGGCTTATCACGTTCTTACCTCATCTTTTCATTTATGTTGTCATAGTACCACTTCGGCAGATTCATCAAGTCGCACTATCTGTGTTTTCTTAATCTCATCGAGTTCATCGAGGTTTGACCATGTCAATTGGTTAGCATCATTGTATTCTACTTTTCATGTCTATCATCTCCATACTTCGTTTTTCTAACTAGTCTTTCTTTGACTCTTTCGGTGGATTTCCTTAGTTAAGAGTTCTCCAATACCATGTGATGGTCAAGTCGACTTTTCTGCTTCCAATTTCATTAACAACGTCGCCATTATGCAAAATCAGTTTCCAGTGTCCTTGTGTTCAGCTCATCCTATTGATCACATTGATGTCCTTTTAATATTTTGTTTCCCACCTATTTTTAAAAGTGTCAAGGCCCACTAAAGTAATGGAAAAATTAACAATGATTTTCAGGATAATTATCAAATACAATTACCCCAACATTTAGGGTTTATTTTGTTTGTCCATATATTAATCCATAAAAATAGGTCAAGAATTTATTTAACTGTCATTCTAACAAACTTAAATACAAGCTACCTTAATATGTACTAACAAAGTTCTTAATATACCTACCCATGTCTTGTTTCACAACCTAAACATTAAAAATCCCTTTTTATGATATTTAATGTCCATTATCTAAATATTAATCTCATATGCAACTAATTACTTGAATGTTACAACCATAATTTACTATAAATAAATGAATATAATAACATTTATAACTCTGTATCAAATTCCATTTATTTATCTAATTTTAACTTTATTGCATATATATATAAATATCCACATTATATTAATACAAATATAATTATAATAACATGCTTAAACTATAAGCCAAGTGCCTCTTAATTATAACGGGTGTGTTATCTCCTTCCAATATAATATCTATATCAACTTTGCATTTCACCCTTTTGGTGTATATATATATAACTTGTTAATCGATTGCCTAAAAGTGAAATATAAAATATTAGGAAGGATTATAGTTCCAGCTTTTATATGAAATTTCAATAACTTCACTTGATGATGGTACACTTACGAAGGAAGTTAATTTCACCTAAAGATGCTCCACTTATTAAGGGATTTATTGAACCATTTGGAGTTTTTAACAACTCTACCTATTGAGCGAACTACTTAAAATTACAAAGGTAATTTAGATTTCCTTTTAGTAATTAACTATTGCGAACAAAAATTAGTTTTACCATCTAATTTTGTTTTGTTCAAGTTAACTCTAAAAGCATATAAATTACATATATTTTATACCTGAGTAGATGTAGTAATTTTTTTTTTGTAAAACAATAAATTACATCTTACATTTATTCCCAACCGAGAATAAAATCTTCAATAATCAAATTTCTCAATTCGATCATATAAGTAAACTTTAAAACATTAACTACGTTTCTTTTAAATACAAATTAAAATAACATAACAATTCCATCTTCTCCTAATCAATATATATATATATATATATATATATATATATATATATAACTTTTATATATGTACAAAATCGTTAACTACGTTTTTAAGTAAGGAACAGCATACATTTTGGCACGAATTCTGGAGTTGCCATTCGAATTCAATACGCAGAGATATTTAGTAAGCAAACTTCAATTCGTATCAAGAATTCCAGGTTACAAATAAATTCCTGAAGTAAAACTCAGAGAACCTTTAAAGATCTAGGTTGCAATTTTATTTAGGGATTCTTGAAACGTTCTTTTCAATCTGAAATTTAGATTACAGAGATTTTCAAAATAAATGATACACACACAGTAATTCAAGCACAAAAAAAATGAGAAGGAGCAAATTTAATTTGTTTCTACAAATTTTGAAAACGTTGATCAAGAGATCGACACACAGAGTATAAATGGAAAACTCATTCGATATTTATGAATCCTGGGAACGCTTAAGTAAGAAATTGATACCCAGGGAATGGAGAGGCGAATCGAAAATTCGGGATATGCCAAATGAGAAATCGGTGCACAGAGAATTGCAGTGGTAGTTGTAATTCATTATACGAAAACTGGAAACGCCTAACAGTCTTTGAGGTGAGAATCGGGTTAGATCGTAAACCCAAAATAAATCTGAAACCCCAAACGAGAAATAAATATGGAATGCAATTAGAAACCATAGGGTTTAAATAGTTTCATCTCGATCGAATTCTGATAAAGTAATCTGAGAACACCGATGGATCGTAAACCAAAGTTTCAATAAATTTAAACTCCAACAAGAACAAATCTGGAGTGCGAACGGAAAACCACAAGGTTTAAAAATAGTTTTTGATAAGGAAAAAGAAAATAAAATATGGAAACGTCAAAGATTGGGATCAAGGCAGTCCTTTAAGGAGCCGAAGTAACTCAAATACTTAGATTTGGAAACATCAAAATATTGGGATCAACGCAGTCCCTTTAAGATCAGCAGTAAAACCAATTATTAGATCAGAGATGCCAAGATATCGATATGCAGGGTATTTGATCCACAACGAATAAGGGAAAATCTAATTTAAAAGAATTCAGGAAATGAAATCATGATACAAACAGAGTTTTAAATCTCAGAAGGTAGATCGACTGCAACAATGGATTCTGGAAATGAAATCGGATTACAAGCAGAGTTTTATATAATTCTTTCACCCTTCAAACTGATTTCTGATAAGATTTAGAGGACACCAACTGGGAATATGATAAATCTTTTAAATAAGTCTGAGAAATCATTCGAGTGCAAACAATAAATTCTGGAAACCTTCTAGCGTGTACGACCTTTTTGATAATTTCGGTATGTAATATAGGTCTACATCCTAGGTACCAATAGAGATCTAAACTCAAATTTTCAGAATAAGTTTAAATGGCGATTGACAATTAAAATCTAGAAATAAGAAATAATATGACATTTCAGGCCGAGAATCTCAGTGTTTGGTTTCAAAGTTTTCGCCCTTCACAGGGTGGAACTCGCATTTCTGAAAAGCAGATCTATAATGACAAAATGACCTCATAAAAAGTAAATCTTAGAGGGCAGATCATCCATCAAATTCATCTCTAGATCCAGTAAGTTTCATTCTACACAATTAATCAAGAAAGGAAAGAAATAAACTAACTATTCAAACCTGATTCGCAAGTTGACCACGTAGTGGAGATTATGTCGACATAGCGTCCAATCTAAGTCCAGCTTTGACGATTCACCGCAGCCCATGAAAAATTCTGAGTTCGATGCCCTCAAGACGGCAGAGATTTAAAAGAAACAGTGTGCAAGGATGGATTAAAAATATAAACAATGTGACATCAAATGGTGGATCTGTGCCATCGAAATAGAGCACGGATGAATTAAAAATATAAGCAATGTGCCATCAAATGGTGGATCTGGAAATCATTTCCCATTCAAACGAAATAGAAAACAACGATTTGAAAAGTCAATACTCCATCATGGATTTAGATCTGGAACACATTTCTCCCATCAATCAACATATTGAAATATGACGTAAATATTCATTCCATACATGTATCTACAATTAAACACAATAATAAATATAACTTTACTCTATTCGTTAACCATGGAAGCCTCATTACCAAGTGTCGACAGGCATAAGTTGATTTGAATTGTAAAACCCCAACCCAATGTATACATGCCAAGTCGCAAGTAAGCATGACATGCACAATGCGCCAACAAGAGTTCTGGATGTTCATCAATCTTCCATTTACTGTGTCGAACTGATCTGGATGTAGGTTTAATAATATAATTCATGGTGGGGTGAATTCCTCTCTAGAAGCCAGGGATGCTAAAATCGCTATCACAAATAACAAGGAGTCTCATTTAATTCACGACCAGCGCTGGAGAGTTTGGTCCGTCACAGAGTTAATGGTCGATCTCCTTAGGAATGGATACCAATGTTGGTTTAGTAGAAGTTCTGTTGTAGAAACCAGCCTTGACAGTTATACGGGGTTTTCGAAAATACTACCGGCGGTGTAAGGAAAGGATCCAGAGCAGGGCAGTCGGAATCACTTATTCTGCTACCCAATATTGCAAATCGTGATTAGAATTCTGGGAAACGCCATTTAGGTTTCAAATAGATAAATAGAAATATTAAGGATCACCTTCGAATTTTGAAATAAAACGCACAGAGAAATTAAAAACCAAGATACAGTTCGTAATTCAATTTCGGGGAAAACGCATTTCAATTTCAAAAACAGGCAGAGAGTTTAAAGATCTAATTAAAATCATGGAACAATTTTCTGGAACCGCCTCAATTATGGAACAAACGCGTGGAGAATTTTAAAGATTCATAAATCAAATCGCATCAGAAATCTTGATACGCCAAATAGATTTTCGAAATAAATACACAGCGAAAAGAAAAAAAATCAAATGAGAATTCTGGGAACTCCATTCAAACTTTGAAATAGAATACCGATATTTAGAGATCAAGCTAGAATGAATTATGGAAACGCCTTTTCTTCTCGAAATAGAATACAGAGAATTAAAAGTCGACTGACAGATGAAATATGAAACTTTAAATACTGGGTGAACACACCGTGGTTGGTGGTATCACTAGACAGGTGGCATGAAATGCTGGACCATTCGCACTTGTGAATTCTGGAGATGCCATGATTGTGGGAAATAGATACACAGAGGATTTCAGTAACAAACATGGATCTGACAATGCCTCATACGTTTTCAAAAATCCAATATACTTTTAAATTCAATAATCAAAATAGCCGAGGTCATCCCTACTCAATAACAGCGATCATTTATTTTTATGTACTGATCTAAATTCAAAGGAAACTCCGACAATGCTATTTCCAAACAAATGATAAATTAAGGAAGACTACATCTAGAATTATGATTTCTCAAACCCTCTCGATCCAGTATTAACGGATCAGGGCTCATAAGTTTTGCGAAGACCGTTATCAATCCTGCGTGAATGACAGGGGTTGACACGTTTCCAGCCAACAGGTGAACAAAAGCGATCATACACAGTGTCAGTCCAGCATAAAGAAAATGGATCTGCTGAAATCACATCTACGATTTTATTTACCAAACATGAAAGGCAGAGATCCAAACATTTTTATGATCAAGTAGAGTTCATAGATCCATTGTCGATCCAGCATGAATGACATGGATAATTCCGCATAAGCGACTGAATAGGATCCCCAATCGGATTACGATTGCAATCTGCCATCAAAATGGGCAGAGAAGGTTTGCTGGTGCGAATGAATATAAATGCAAAAGACAGAACTGGATCCGTTGGTCTCCAAAGCTATGGGTTCACGCATACAGAGTCCTTACAACATTTTAATAATGCTGGATCGATATATCAATTCAGAGAGCCCGAAGCTTAATTGATTCTTAACCAAACGACCAAACTCCGATCCAATCGAAAAACAACATACATGAATTTTAAAATAAACAAAATGCCATTAAGTTAAGGATCTGGAAACACCTTCCCAGATCGAAAAATGGAGCACAACGAATCTAATATGTAATAAGCCATCTCTGTTATGGGTCTAAAGGGGATTTAACCCATGATCCAGCATACGGTAGTTTTATCTTCGATTCACACACAGAAATCAGATCGCATAAAGAAATAAAACAGAATTATAATCGGATCGGTTTAATTCGTAGGCCGTTGGTTTCATGGTGGTGCTAGCTTTGGTTTATACACAGAAATTGAATCCCATAAACATTTAATAGCATAGTTACCATCGCAGAAAGGTAGATCAATCATAAGTCTACAACAGTAGGTCGGTTTGCCTCTACGCATTCCCAGAAGTCTGAATATATATATATATATATATATATATGCCTCTAAAACAGAGTTTTAAAGTAGGATATCTATCTCAAATACTGAAACAGTAATAAAAAGCCATCAAACCTGATTCGGTTGTCGAGTTGAAAACCATTGCTGTAGTCGTTGATTTGGCTGTCCGGCGCGATCCAACATTCGACGAGATACTGACAACCCCTGAATGATATGAGTCTGGTTCCCTCAAGGAGCGTTCCGCTCTGATACCAAGTGTAGGGCCCCTCCTTTAGGGTACCCTTGAACTGAACCTGAAACTTTAAAAACTTCATACAAACAAATTAGCCATTATATTTATTGGAAAAATAAAATAAAATAGTGAATAACTTAACAAAAATAAGCAAACCTTAACCTGTCAACCCGATCCAGCTGGTCCATTGTTGTCTGCGTCTTCCGTAGGATCCCTCCAGCAAAGCTCGTTTAACCATAGGCGAAGCAACTGTTAGCTTCGCCACCCAACCATAGGCTCATGCTTTCAGTCGCATGGCCTCCCCCGAACTTTGGGTCGTAGAGATCACACAAGTATTTCAGAAATTCAGCTTGGGCTTCCCTTCCCACCAGGATTTCTAGGCCAAACCCTTAGATAGCAGCAAGTCTTTGAGGCATTCGAAAATTACGACAATCGTCCAAATTATGGGCCCTTTACCCATTTCCTACGCCTTCCTTATAAAGGAAAATCTCCTGCGACACATGTCGCTTCATGCATAATTAAATATTTTTAATTAATTATTTAATTAAAACACTCACCCATCCAAGTGTCAGTTTCTCTGGGAAGTGCACCTACATCCCTAAGTTTGCTCTAGTTTGTCCCCCAGATATTTTAATCAACTCCTAGCTTTTAGTTGACTAGGTGTCTAATCTATTTTGCTCCTAAATAATAATTTCTATTATTTTAAATGCTTAACAAAATCACTATTCATGTGCAAATGTCTAAGCTATTGTTATGCATTTGCTAAGTAATAATCTAGAGTTATTCTCCTAAGTTTTTATGCAGTTTAATCTAACAATCAAACTCACTAGGATCATGGTGCCGCGTCGTTGGGCTACTAGTTCCTTAATTTTAATTCCTTGACATGGCACCACTCCGTCGAGTCCAGTCATCCATGGTTTCCATTCCTTGGCATGGTACCTCATCTTTGGGTTCTTGCATCCATTCTTTCCGTTCTCGACAGGGTACCGCATCGTCGGGCCCTTCTGCCACCATCTTTCCGTTTTGACTTGCGGGAACTTTTGTAGGGATTTTAGGAATCGTTACCATCCATCCTCCGTCTACATGCTATCTAGGGACTAATGGCACTGAGGAGTGAGTCCGTTCTCACTGCGCGCCCCTCAACGCGTACGTGACCAGCTCCGTCGTTGCCCACCTCGTACGCCCTCACGCATTCCTCTTGAGCAAGCGGGTCAATGCTTATCTGCTCATGCGTGGTATTCTTGTCGGAAGTCGACATCGTCGTCGCTTCCCCTGTGTGTGTTTTACCCGTACTCTACGACCCTCCATGTTCCTTTGTGTGTCCGTTGGTGAACCGTCTCACTTGTTTCTACACACACTTCTCACAACAAATTATCAGTAGCACTGTTCTCAACAATCATCATCTGGTTTCTAACTCTAGCATTGTTAAACATTTATGATTTATTCAAACTTCTCATTCATCTTATCAAATATACATTTCGTCGCCGAATACATAATCACCATACAGCTAGTCGTTAAGCATTATTCATGTGTACAATTTTCATATCAAAGTTAATCGTTTAAACAACATGAAATCGTCCATTCACAATAACTACCCAAATGCACATATATCAATCAATCGTAATCATAAATATACTCAAAATAAAATCATAGGGTTATTTTATTAATGTTTCAAACAGTCGGGTGACTCAGTAGGTGCCCTCAATGTCTACAGTAGTCTAGGGGCACTACACATTTAGGTTTCCCATCTTTAAATTCAAAACCATATACCAAATGTAAGACTTCGACAGTTTTTTTTTTTTTTGAGTTTACCAATCCTCGTCCTTATGTAAGCATATGTGACCAAATTCATGCTTACTAAAATTTTCATCTCAATTACATACATTCTTCTTTACGACATAAGCTACATGAAATAATGTTCTCCTCTATTATCTAAGAGCATAATTTCATCACTTACATAATGCATGGCTATATTTCAATTACAAGCATTTGAAGTGATCACAAGGAGTAATATCTCTATATTTATAGACTGAACACTTATATATATATATATATATATATATATATATATATATATATATATATATATATATATATATATATGACAGTTATATTAATTACAAATATAATACTTCTTTTCACATACACTTAAACAATTCCTTCATTCATCATTAAGATTATAATCATAACTATAATGCTTCTTTTTCACATTAGTTACTATGCTATCTAACTCTTCCATTCTTCACCTAAGGTAGTAATTCAAATACAATGATTCTTTTAACCCTTCCTGAATTCCAACTCACCTCAAGGGTAAATAGATCAAATTCTGCTTATATTCTTCTATATGATATACACAAATCTTTCTTCCCTCACTAAGTAGACTATATCTTTTTAAACTAATAATAATACAATATTTACTTATACTATTCCTTAAATTAAATAAATAAAATATAAAGTTACAATAATCAGTTCAAAAGGGAACACAGTAAAAGTTCTAGATAAACTGAAGATAAATATTAAAATAATAATATTAACTCCACTTCCCATTCCAAAGTTTCCCTTTAAATACAAGAACAAATTCCAAAGAGAGGGGGGTATCTTATTATCATTCTTTATGGTAGAAAGAGATAAATTGACCCAAAACCTGGAAGAGGAATATACCAGGATTGAATTGCAATTAGTTGTTTTCCTTAGGTTATCTAGCTTCTCTTGCATGTTGGAACTAGCTCGTCGGGATCCGATTTTGAACCAGGGACGGTTCTGGGTCAAGTTTGGGAGGAACGTGGGAGTTCCAAAGTTATTTGGTTATCATTCTACAAGTCATATGAGAACAATTGTTTCCCATTAATTAGTGTTTGAAGTGTGCAGGTGTTAAAGAAGAGCCAGTCATTATAGTTCAGGTAAGAACTTACAGTTTCATATCAAAGTATATTTATTATTATAGGTTGAATGTATAAGCAATGGTGAATTTATTCATGATACTGTAAATTTCATTTTTGTAATATTCTAGTTATCTTTAAAATATGGAGCAAGGGCTTAGGCATGGGCTCCCTAGGTTTAAAAGCTTAATCTACTTCAAAATAATAAAAACTTAGTTACACATAAACTGTTCTTCTTTTATAGCTTTCGATCTAGTAGAGCTAGAATAACTAGCTTGTGTTATACCTCCACTTTTAAAGATTACAAGGTTAAGTTTTCTCTTAAAAATGAGACTTCATCATAATTTTCCAAACCCTGGAAGATTTGCTTGGGTCATAAAAGCCAAGATAAAATTAACCATTATCTTAAAGATGTTACAGCGGAGTCATCTCTTTGAGAGATCGACTCTCTTTAAAAAGTATCAAACCTAGATCCTAGGTGGCAAACAAAATTAAATCTAGATTTAAATCAACCATTAATCATTCTAAGCTTTAAACAGAGACCACGATTAAAATTATAAAAACACAACAGGCTTACAAACATAAACATAGCATAATTATCGTTACAGTCAAAATCACACAAACATCTGGTTCATAATATAATCAAATTGAATAGTTAAATTAGGGAATATGATCAACACATTCAAACCCTACCAGAACTCAAGTATGAGTTCAGGGATTGAATCCCTTAGGGAAACATCCTTCATGTTGTCAACATTCCCATATTTTAATCCACAAAATGCTACACATGGAGTTCGGTTGAGGGCCACGCCCTCTTAACTAAATTATTTAAATAACCATTGACAGATCTAATGTAATTCCCACATCTCTACGAAATAATTAAACCATGTAAGAACTTCCAAAATATTTGCTAATCAATACAGAACCATCGTGGGCCTTTCAACAACGACTAGCTTTAAACGATAAACAAAAAACAAGTTTTCATATAAATAGAGCTAACCTTAGTCCATTTATATAGAGAAAAAGAATGAAGAATCCAAGATTATATTTCCTATTCAAAGCATTTAAATTGTGTCCACAGTATCGAAATCAAAGGGAAATAGCCGAGACAGGGTATAACATAAAATTCAAAACCATTTTTAGAACAAGACAGAACATTATTACATGAAAGTACATTTCCATAAATGGGTTTTAAAATTCATTACAAGTCAAGCGCATCCTACAGGATCGCTGATATTTTTACAACCACGACATCATCTCTAAAAACACGGGCTCATTCCCATTACCAAGACAGAGATCAAATATAAATAGTAATTATAGGACGAACCAAGGCCGTATATAACCAAGGCGATTTCTAATAGACAGAGTTTATACATTGTGGAAGTAAATAGGATGTGATCGAATCCATTAAACAACCAACAGACTTAGAAATGAATCGTATGGCATCAGCTAGCATTCAACCTCATAGTTTTTCTAGGTCTCAAATCGATTTCACTACATACAACCGAAATAAATACTAACTATTGAAATCCAAAAGTATCATTGTTTTTTACAAAGCTCGAACCTAGGCCCAAATTAACCAACAAAAGAGAAACGCTATGATTTCCAAGCAAGATACGAACACAGCAACCATCAAATAAAAAAGACGCAGAATTAGTCAAACTATATAACAAACTCCCATAGAACAGAGACATTAATGATATAAACAGTTACACAATTAGTTTATCAAAATCAATAAACACAGAGGCCAAATTATATACAACCGCACAATGTGGAACAACGTTCGCCATTAACCTTAAACCCTTAAACCTACAAAGAAACAACTCCACAAATCAAATTTCCCTGACAGTGTTTAGCTTCAGGATTGAGCCGATTTTTTCTAAATATGTACAACATATCATTGATAAACTCACGACTTATTCCATTAAATCACCCAGTTAAAAACATTAACACCATAATACGTACAAAAGAGGAAACAAGTATACAAGTATAAGTTTTCCATAGGTTCAGAGGTCACTGTCATTTAGTTTACATTACAAGTATAGGTCTTCAAAGTTCCTAGAGGTTCATATAAAACTAAACCCGGCAACAAACCCAAAACATAGTAACATTGCAAATCACCATTACAACAAGCTTCTGAGCAAAGACGAGAGGTTGCATTTTATCCCTTGCAACTCTGGATGGTAATCCATCGAAGCATCCCATCCCCAAATCTATTATTCGAAACCCAGAAACAACCACCCATAGGTGAGGGGCATGTAAAATTGGGCTTACCCGAGATTTGTTGGATGGTATCCCTCCCCTCTAGCTCCAAACCATCAGCAAGTGTTGCACCATACGGCCACACGACAGGCCAAGGGATTAGCAAGAGTTAACATATTAAAAGTCAAACCAAAAATAAAGATGCATCACAACAGAAGCAAAGCACTTAACTTGGGATGACTGTGCAATGCTGGATCACTATCAACGCAACCAGGAGCATATCCATGCCATTGCCAAATACTTCTTAGCAGGGAGCTCGTTTCCCCTACTCCCAAAACTACTTGCAAAAGAGGGTTTTCGAAACCTAGCAGTCTCCTTATAAACATAATCCAGCGTGGATGGTAACCATGAGGCATTTACATGGCACTCTTAACGGTCCCTCTACCCCCACTACCTGTTAGATAATTTACCCAGTCCCTATAGTCGCATCCCTTCATCATAGTAGCTATGTATTCCACTTTGCAATATAAACGGTGGGTTACAAGTTAAACACTTATGCCTTAATCAATATGTCTCCTTTTAAAAGATTACACTTAGCATAAAAAAATTTCCTTAATACCTACATACAAGAGTGAGTCTCCATGTTTTAGTTCATGAGGAACAAATTAAGCCCAAGTGGATAATGCTCCTTCCCTCAACAACCCTTTTCTGGGATTGCCACAAATTTCTAGTTAAACAAGGCTAGGTTAGGCATATGGAAAACAACCTTTTTAAATAAGTAAGAAGTAATTGAATAGTACGGGAAAATAAATACCAGTGCAGTGTACAATAACATCAAAACATGAACAAACAACATAAATATCATAGCAAGATATCAAGCCACCATGTGTTAGACAACGACAAGAAACTAGGTTAAGTTTTCTAGTATCCTTTGCAATAAGTTTGTACAATGTTGAAGTTAATTTTGAAATAACACTGAGATCTTAGGGATTTTATTAACCCATTAATTTTTTTATTTTTTTTTCGGATTTTAGGGACATTACAAACTATCTGGAAGTCCTATTCTGATCTGCATAAATTTTCTTCCTATCTTGAGCTTCCTTTAGGTTTGCTTTATCTTAACCATCTGATCATCCATATCCTTTAATAATCATGGTCCAACAATGACTCTATCTATTGGGTTATCCCAATTGATGGGAGTATTGCACTTCCTTCCATACATTTCCTTGAAAGGACTCATCTTCAACGAGGAATGATATCCATTGTTATAAGCAAATTCCACCAAGTGTAAAAAATCTTCCCACTTAGATGGTTGATCCATCACATACATCCTCAACATATCTTCAATCACTTGGTTAACGCTTTATGTTTTTCCATATTTCTGAGGGTGGTATGTTGTACTCATGTTTAGACTTGTGTCAAACCCTTCAAACAATCCTTTCCAAAAGTTATAAGTAAATTTAGAATCTCTATCTGATACTATAGCCTTGGGAATTCCATTCAATCTGGCTACTTCTCTGATGTAAATATCTGCAATGTTAGTTGCTTTGTGAGTTGTCTTCACTGGAATGAAGTGTGTTGTCTTAGTCAACTTATCTACCACAACCATGATGGCATCATTCTGCAATATTTTCTTAGGAAACTTGGTTATGAAATCAATCATCACTACATCCCATTTCCACTCTAGTATTGGAAAGGGATGCAACAATCCCGCTGGATGTTGATACTCAATTTTAACTTTCTGACATTCCATGCACCTAGATATATATTCTGCAACATCATTCTTCATCCCTAGCCAATAGTATTTTTTCCGTACTGTTTTTATTGTCTCCCGATAACCTGAATGTTCGTCATAAGGAACATCATGCATTTCCTTCTGAACCATCTTCCTTATATCTCCAGCATTGGAAACATAAAATCTATCTCTATGCATGAGGACCCCATTTTCTTTCAACTTATACTTATTAAATTTCTGTGGAATTTTCTATTGTTACAATCCTTCTCTTACCTGTTGATAAATTTCATTTGTAACACTGGCTTCAATGATCTTATACTTTAAATATGGTGTATGAGTGCTGATAGTTGTTACATGCATCACATGTATCTTCCTACTAAGTGCATCAGCTACCTTATTTTCCTTTCCTTTGATATGCTTGATGTCAAATTCATATTCACATAATAACTCCATCCATCTCCTTTGTATTGCATTCAAATTAGGCTGCTCAAACAAGTACTTTAACCCATGATGATCAGTCCTTCAATCAAACTTATTACCTATTAGATAATGTCTCCACATATTCAATGCATGGATGATAACTGCAAGCTCTAAGTCATGGGTGGCATAGTTATGCTCATGTTCCTTTAACTTTCTGGATTCATAACTAATCACATGTCCATTATGCATCCATACTCCACCAATGCCTTGCTTACATGCATATGTGCACACAACAAAGTTTCCCTAAGTATTTGCAATCTTTAGAACAAGTGCACTAGTAAGCATTTCCTTAAGTCTTTGAAAACTATCTTCACACTTAGGAGTCCAATAGAACTTCACATCCTTCTTCTGTAAAGATGTGATAGAATGAGATATCTTCGATAATCCTTCGATGAACCTTCTGTAGTACCCAACTAATCCCATGAAAGATCTTACTTCTGATACATTCTTAAGTGTTGACGATTCCATAATGGCTCTTATATTTTCAGGATCTACTAAAACACGTTCTTCGGATATGATATGTCATAAGTAATGAATTATTCCTTGATAAAAAGAACACTTGCTTAGCTTGGCATACAACTGATGTTCTCTAATCACTTGCATTACTAGTCTTAGTTGTTCTTCATGCTATTCTTCTATCTTGGAATAGATAAGGATGTCATCTAAAAATACAATCACAAACTTATCTAAGTATTCTCTAAAAACTCCATTCATCAATCTCATGAATATTGTAGGTACATTTGTTAATCGAAAATGTACCACTGTGAATTCATAATGTCCATACCTTGTTTTGAATGTTGTCTTACTGATATCTTCATCCTTAATCCTCATCTGGCGGTATCTCGATCTCAAATCTATCTTTGAAAACACTTTGGATCCTCTCAAATGATCAAACAAGTCATCAATCCTTAGCAAGGGGTACTTGTTTTTAATTGTTGCTTTATTCAATTGTCTATATTCTATGGAAAGTCTTAGAGTTCCATCCTTCTTCTTCAAAAATAACACAGGAGCTCTCCAACGTGAAACATTGGGTCTTATGCAACCTTTCTTTAGTAGCTCCTCTAGCTGCATCTATAATTCGTTTAACTATGGAGTACTTATTCTATAAGGTTCTTTAGATGAAGGTACTGTCTCTAAAACCAAGTCAATAGAAAAATCAATGTCCCTTTTAGGAGGTATTCCTGGCGGTTCTTGAAATATGTCTGCAAATCCTTGTAGTACTGGATAATCCTATAGTTTTGGATATTTTCCTTTTGTTTGCTCTTCCACGTGATTTGCATATAACTGGAATCCCTTTATGAGACATTTCTTCAATTGTAAAGGTATGACTTTCCTGAGGGATATGGGTCTAGGTATACCTTTGATTGTCACTCAGTTTCCTTCTTCATCAAAACAAGTATAAGTTTTATTATGACAATCCAATATGGTATGCTGTGCATCCAACCAATCCATGTCAATCAATACATCGTAAGACCGTAAGGGTATGATGTTTAATTCTACAAAGGTTTGCAATCCATTCATTTCTAAGGGACTCACTTATACAAATTCCGTGAATTTCCTCTTGGCTCTTGTAGCTAATGTACTAGACTTTTATTTCAAGTTTACTTTTATTAAAATGAAATTTCTCAACTAGATTAGGTGCAATGTAACTATTGCTATCTCTAGAATCAATCAAAATGGCTATGGTTTTATTATCAATCTTACCTGCTGCTTCAATCGTTCGAGACTGGTGGTTAGCTTGCCTCCCATCCAAGGCTCCATAGATCCTCTGCACACTTCTACCTAGATCTCCAACAATTGAAGCCTCTTGAATGTTGTGAAGGTTATTTTTCTTACGTGGGAAATAACTGGAAAAGTGATTTTCCTTGCATATCTGACAACCCACAGGTGTTCTTTTCCCTGAAGGCTCTTCCCTTGGTTATCCTTGTTGATAAGAATTACCATTTTTGAATTTTGAAGGTCGGAAACCTTTCTTTCTCTGCTCCTATTTGTTCTTCTTCATATCCTTCCCATTCTTTTGATATGGGGCCTTTCTCTTATTTTGTTCATATATGTGTTTTTCCTTCTAGATGGCATCCTTAATGTTCTTTTGTCTATCATACTGGATTTTGTCTATATAAGATTCATGGAGACCACTAATGAACCTTTGAATGTTTACCTTCTCATCTTTGATGAAGTCTGCATACTTCAAAAGTTACAGAAAATTATTCTCATAGGTATCCATAGTCATGCTCCCCAATTTGAGCTCAAAGAACTCTTTCATATTTTGGTCATAGTAATGCTCAAAGAGGTATTCCTTTTGGATGTACTTTTTAAATTTCTTCCAAGAGATTCTGTTTTCATCGATGTCCCTTAGCTTAACTAGTTGATCCCACCAAATAGATGCCTTACCTTGCAGATGGTATATGGCTATTGTTGCTTCCATATTAGGTGTATATTGATGCAACTTGAAGAACTTCCTTAGTCTTAACAACCATGCTTCAGCGTCTTCTCCATGCTTTACTTATCCATCAAAATTTGGGGTCTTGATTCTTCTCAACTCTCCTACTAGTCCATCCTGGGTAGACCTCTTCTTCTTATATCTCATTAGAGATATTTCAGTACTATTCTCTGTACTAGTTGATGCATGCCCATTCCTCCTTTTTGAGTGATGCGGTCTTCTTGAAAATGATCTAGATCTCACATAACCTCTTCTATAACTATTTTCAGCAGATCTTTGGATGGTATTTAATGATTTTAGATCATTCATAATTTGCTCCTGAATATGAATTATCTTTCCATTATCCTCCCTACACTTCCTCACTGAATCCTCCAAAATTAATGGTTCACTGCTCCTCTTATACCTATTTGAACTTATTCCCTCAACAAACTCTTCTTCAAGACTATAGGGTCTCTGTCCTTCCTCAAAATCCATATCCAATCCTTGGATTCCTACTACTAAACTTGTACTTGTTGAATCTCTAGTCTTCATAGGTTTGAGTAAGATATTAGTTTAGTGGACACGCTGCTTGCTCAATCATTCACTGGAAATTGAAATGTGTTCAATATCAACTATTTGTTAGAAAACTACCTATTCGCATAAGTTTTACAGGGTGAATCCATGAAGATGTGTGTCTATTTTCGGGGGTTTTGTGAGAAAATAGATCTGATTTTTTCATGTTTTTCAACATTGGGCGAACAAAAGTGATATTTTTGTTTAGAATTTCACTTTTCAGTAAAGAGAAACTTTTAGAGAATTTTGTTAGCTTTCTATTCGTAAAATTTTCATTTTTTTTTTATTGAGATTTGATATGTCGATTTGGAAAACATTTCACAGTGTGCTCTTATAGAATGAAAGAACTACAAAATAGTCATGTTTTGTTGCGAAGGTAAAATCATTGTTAAACTTGTTTTTTGCAAAAACAAAATATGCTACAACAATATATACACAATATACTAATGCATGACTATAAGTTTGTAACCAATGAATATATATACTAATTATTATATTTTTTTTAATTCGATCAATGAGGAAACCTTGTCGATTTTCAACATGTTTTGAGTTGTGACACTTTTCTCTCAATTGACTATAAAACTAAAAAATCTACGAATACCCTTTTGAAGTAGACACGCCAATTAAAACCACTATATTTGCTTCAATTTTTTAGGTAGTGTATTTTTAAAGTTATGGATTTTTCATTTCACCGCATTTTGAAAGAGATGAAACCAAACTCGACACATGTTAAGAAACAAAATAATTAAAAATGTCAGATTTCACCTATACACAACAAAATCTATACATACGGAAAGTAGATTCAATGATGAAACTAATGGTATCAAGTCCGACAGTCGATTTGTATTGTAAGAACCGTGAAGTTTTCAGGCCTCAGAGAGTATTCTACCGAATAATTATTCGGCCGAATAACATTTTTCTGTAACGGAACCGTTATTTACAACAAAGGTTGTTCCGCCAAAAAACCAAATGCAAATTTTTTTTTGTCGACCGGAAAAAAAAATTACCTATACTTGTATAAATAAAACTAACTAGATTCATTATATTCGCACATTTTATTTTTGCATATTTCTGGTCAAAATATTTTTGAAGGGGTTTTCAAAGGAGATTTCTTTAGCAAAATGAGTTTTTTTTACATGGTATTTCTCTTCTTATTTCTTTCCAAGGGGTACATTCAAAGATTTTTTTTCTAAAACATTTTTGCAAATGAGTTTTTATTCCAAAGTATTTTTCCTTCTTATTTTTTTGTAAAGGGTTTTTTCAAGGAGTTGTTTTCCCAATGTATTTTTGCAAAGAAGTTATTTCTTTGCAAGGGGTTTTTTCAAAGTAATTTTTTTCCAAATATTTTTGCAAAGAAATTTGTTTCTACAAAGTATTTTTCCAAGTGTTTTTTTCAAAGAAGATTTATTTAAAAGTGGTTCATTTAAAGAGTTTTTATTCCAAGGCATTTTTGCAAAGGAGTTGTATTTTTCCTTCTTATTTCTTTGAAATGTGTTTTTTCAAAGATTTGTTTTCCCGAGGTAAATTTGCAAAGGAGTTATTTCTTTGCAAGGGGTTTTTTGAAAGATTTTTTTCCAAGGAATTTTTGCACTTGTTATTTCTTTGCGAAGGGTTTTTTCAAAGCATTTTTTTCAATGTATTTTTGCAAATAAGTTATTTCTTTGCAAGAGGTTTTTTCAAAGTATTTTTTTTCGTAAATATTTTTGTAAAGGAGTTTTTTTTTACAAAGTATTTTTCCAAATGGTTTTTTCAAGGAAGGTTTCTTTCCAAGGGGTGCATTGAAAGAACTTTTTTTCCAAGGTATTTTTGCAAAGAAGTTTTTATTTCAAGGTATTTTTGCAAATGAGATGTATTTTTCGTTCTTATTTATTTGAAAGGGGTTTTTTTAAAGAGTTGTTTTCTCAAGGTATTTTTGCAAATGAGTTATTTCATTGCAAGGGTTTTTTCAAAGAATTTTTTTCCCAAGATATTTTTGTAAATGAGTTTTTTTTTCCAAAGTATTTTTCCAAGCGGTTTTTTCAATGAAAGTTTTTTTGCTAGGTATTTTTTCAAATAAGTTTTTTTTTTCTAGTGGTTTTTACAAATAAAATTTCTTTAGAAGGTGGTCTTATTCTTTTCCAATGGGTTTTTTCAAAGGAGATTTATTGTCAAGGAGTGCTTATTTCTTTCCAAGAATTTTTTTTCAAAGGAGATTTATTTTCAAGGGGTTTTTTCAAAGGAAATTTATTTCCAAGGAGTTTCTCTTCAAAAGTTTCTTATAAAATTTTGATCAGGTGAAGTAAAATTTAGTTCATGTGTTTATAAATTCCGTAACTGTTTTTAAATCTTCAATTTTATTTTTTTTACTATAAAGTGATGATTCTTTCATTTATCATCTATAGATTAAACAATCGTGCTTGGATCATCACTAGGAAAAATAGGTTTGAAAAAGAGATAATGCAGAGCTCCAAGAAAACCCTATCGCATGCACTAGCTTCCGCACGGCCTCATGGCTTCCTGGCTTAAACTGGGTTTCCCTCGTTTTCTCCCGAAGAGATGCTCCCGGCCTCTGATCACCGTAGACCATTGCTGCATGGTGATGAAGGCAACATTCTTCTGGAGAACAGCCGACCTATTTTCAAGCATGACACTCCAAAGAGGGTTGATACCAAAATGGCGGCCACAACGATAGTTTCAAAGGTCACAAAGAATCCGACCCCCAGGAAGGTAGCAAAGAAAGTAAAGAAGCTTGACGGTGGGGCTTGGAATCTAACAGATCGAGATCTGGTCCATTGGAAATCTTACTTTGAGGTACCACTCTAGATAGGCCAGGACTATGCTTCTTCAAAATGGGGGGAGGTGTTTTCATATATCCCCATTATCTCTTTTGATTATGCAGCCAGGGAAGTACTAGATAGGTTTCATATTTTTATTAAAATGCCCTCTGGAAAATCGCTTTTGGTTTGGGTTCATGCTTTTGATCCAGTGGAATCACTAATTGTCGTTCTTGAGCAAAGGGAGGCTATTTCTAGAACTGCTTACTACTTCCTTCATGAGGGTAAATTTTTGCAGGAAGATTCAAGGATGATTGATTCACAGATCTCCAAGAACTCATCTATCTCTATGAGGCATAGACTGCGGGGGGGCGCAGAAGGAGAAAGTGAACCTTCTATTCCTCCGTCGTATAAGGAAGCAGCTTGTCCAAAGGGTACTCAGGCTGCCTCTGTCTTTTATTCCCATCCTAATCTGTATATAGTGGACAAGTTGGATTCCACACCAACCCTGGAGATCAAGAACCCACAGGTAAAACAACTTTTCATCACACTCCAATCTACAGCTGTTATTTGTCGTTTTAATGGGTTTTGGTTGAGATCCTTTGAACTTCATCAATGGATCTACGCAAAGTGGACAACCAATTGTCAAATCCTTTTATGTTCCAAGGCTTTCTTTGTAGTTCAGGTTGAGTCTCAGGAATATTATCAGAAGATTTTTTCGTAGGGTCCTTGGTTTTGGGGGAGAGTTGGGCTCTTCATAACCCCTTGGTTTTTTGAGTTTGATGCAAACTCCATGGTGGTGACCAAGATGCCGGTTTGGGTGCGGTTTCCAAACTTGCCTCTACCTTTCTGGCATCATTTAGTATTGGAATATATTGGCAATGTTCTTGGGAGGTTTATCAAATGTGACAGCGAATGGAATGAGCAGAGTTTATTTAACTATGCAAGAATTTGTGTGGAGATAGACCTCAGCAAAGGGCTTCCAGATAGATTACAGCTGAAACATGAATCCTTCTTCTGGACTCAGAGTTTGGACTACGAAAACACTGCTTTTAAGTGTAGATGTAGTCATTTGACAGGCCATCTACAAGACTCATGTCCTCTTTCTAAAAAGTATCAAAAGAAGAAAAAGGGGTCGACCACAAACCGTAAAAGCTGGTAGGAAAACTATATTCCACCTCTAGAAGAGGAGGAGGAGGGGGATGGAGAAAAGTGATAGGATTTACAGAAAAATGAGGAAGATTTGACAAAACCTGAATCATCTGATGCAAAGACATAAGGACAAAAGAACTATGGGGAGGAAACACAATCAAATGTATTGATCCTTGTGGATGCTTCTGTAAGTGGACTAAAGCGATCCCATGAATCAGAAAGTTCAGAATCTGATAAGGAACAAGAATCTGTGAAGCAATTAGAGGATGAGGCAAGAAAACAATTGACGGTAGCTGTACCAATTCTAGGAGGATGGACGAAAGTGAAATCAATGAAGAAAGGGAGAAAAGGGAAATTAGATGATTTTTTCAAATCCTTAAATCTATGTAGAGTGATGTTTTTCCATGTTTTTATTTCTTGTTCAGACCTATGGTCTATTTTGACTATGGTCTATTATTTGTTCTGCTTTTCAGCAATTACACTCTTAACGAGTGATGAAGATCACAATGTAATTTTGTACTCACAAGATGAAATAAAATTACTTTTTTTTTTTCTGGGAAAAAAAAAGATTAAACAATCATGGGAAATAAGAGAAACCGTAAAAAAAAGGTGATTGTAAACGTGATGATGATGCTAATAGAGAAAAACAAAAACTCAAATATCATGCCAAAAAAGCAAGGCTTGCAGAAATGCAAGAGACAATTATTGAAGATATAAATACAGATTTACATGAGAATGTTGATGAAATGGAAATTGAAAATAGAGTACAAGAAGAACAAATTGAAGTTGAAGAGACCATTGTTGAAGATGTAAATAGTGATTTACATGCTAATGTTGATGAAGCTAATATTGAAGATCAAGTTCAAGATCCAGAAATTGGACCTGGTATGTATATATCATGTATTTTCCAAATTCATTTTTTATAATGAATTGTATTTTTGGATATATGTTAAATTAAATTTAAACTAATGTATAGGTACTTTCACCATTGATGATGAAATATTGGAAGACATTGATTGCAACAAATATGGAGAAAAAATACCAAAACATATTGCACAATATCGTGCTGCAAAATTTTATGATGATGTTCTGAAGGGTTATTCAATAGCAGGACAAGAACAAATTTTGAGATGTTTATTAGTGTCCAATAAGTTATAAGGTGCTACGACATTATTGGGTATTCACAAGGTGACAAAAGAGTCGAAATTGAAACATAATGTGATAGAAAATATAGGTGATGCAATAATTTTTTTTTGGAAAATCTAGGAAGAAAGATACCTGTGTTGCACAAAGAGCAATTCAGACAAGAATTGTTTCAGCTAGTACTAGACAAAATTGTTTTACAACACAACTAGCAAAAGCAGTTTGAACCTCAAGAAAGACATTATACAAACATAGAAAATTCAGAATGCAAATAGATGAAAATGATGAACTTGCTTACTGGGCAATTATTTGTAGACAACCTTACAAAGATAGAATAAGAGCAACTATTAAAGATATTGAGCGCGAATATTGGTTAGCACATGCTCAAGTTTCACCAGATTCAAGGGATGTGATATGACAAAGAGTATCACGAAATGTATATGAAATCAGTCCAAAACATATAATGGAAATGACACAAGTACAATTGTTCAATAAATTCAAGGAAGACCATTGTGGAATTAATGTGTCAATCACCACATTTGTACAACAAAAACCATAGTATGTTAGACCTATTATTATATGTGACAGATATTGTTTCTATTATCATATGCAATTTTAATTATGTTACGACACGTTTCTTGAATTTGGTAAAATGTTTTGGACAAATTCACCATCTCTTCCCACAATACGTGAATTCATATCTCAAACTCTATGTGAGAGAGATCATGATGAAGTATTTTATAATAAGAAATGTGTCAATGGAAAACATTGTCATCATTGTGGAAATTCGGTTTTATTCCACAATAAATATCCTATCGATAATGATCAGTCGCTGTCAAATCTAACTGTTGATTGGAGAAGATATGAATATAGCAATTATGCTACAATTTCTAGTGATTGACATTCCTAAAGAATTGATTTGCGAGAAGATAAAATATGTGTGACAGATTTTCTCAAGAAATTTGAAAGTGAAATTTATAAATACACCAAGCATTCACATAGAGCACGATGGCAAGACCTTCAATTCAAACAGTCTCGTGAAATTTTTTCACCAGGAATAATTTTTTCGATGTTTTAGTTTGCAGAAAACTACACATTTGCTACACAAAAATAGATACAAAGTGAATACTATCATTCTAACCAAGTTTTGATATTTGTCCATGTTCTATATAGACATTCTCAATAGGATGTTGATAGCATTGAAATAATGTGTGACAATCAAGATGTGAGTAAAGAATACACTTTTATATCAGCAATGATCGTACACACGATACACATTTTGTTCAACATTGTATTGAAAATATTTTCTATGATTCACTAAAAAGACGTGAATTTAAATTCAATGAACATTGGATATGGTCGGATAGACGTGCGGGACAATTAAAATCTTCATGATCATTTTATTGGTTATGTCGACTTCATAAAGAATTGAACATTAAACATCGCTGGAATTTCTTTGAAACTAGACATGGAAAAGGTGAACATGATGGTGCAGGAGCATGCATAAAAAGAGCACTTCGAAGATGGAAAATGAACCATTCTTCTGCACGATTTCACCCAGTTACAGAGGTTGTCCAATGGTGTAAATTACATCTAATCCATGATTATAATCAACAATCAAAAGATGTACGCAAGTATGTACACGATTTTTTTAATTTATATTAATTGTCAATTTAAAAAAATGTACACTAACATTTAAGTATATGGACACTAACATCAAAGTTGTCACTTGTGATGTATCATTTATTGTGTAGGGTTTTTTTGCTTGTTGGGGTCCAAGATATAAATAGATCAATACCATACGATACTCGCACCATACATGGGATTAGATATTTTCACTCTATTCAAACAAAATCCTTCCAAAACGTGTTTGCATTTCATAGTAGAAAGCAATCATGCTTTTGTCATATTTGCACTGAAAATGTTGAATCTACAGAAGTTTGTGAAAACATAATGAACAACTACGTAAAACATTGGAAACACACAGAGATTAATCCAAAGGGGAAAATGCTACTAGCAAGCGTAGAAGAATTAGAATCAGAAAAATAGCAATATCATCTGATGGCAATAGAATTTTAGATCTTGTTAGAGAAGGTAATGAATTTACAACTTTTTTGTTGATTGTTCATTCTCATCCATCACCTTATGTGTATAGTCAATTTAATTGATTTAAAAGCACTGGCGCTAATTGTAATTTGCACAGGAGATGGTTTTGTTGTGATTGCACCTTTAGACAACAATGGAAATGTGAAATATTATTTGATGCGATGTACTTAAGGAAAGATGAAGTTATTGGAGGATTACGATGACAACAGATTTACATACGAGAGAGGATCCATCATTTTAAAAGACTATTTTTTTCAGCAGACCCATATGACTGAAAATTATGTCTACTTTCAGGATTATGAAGCTGATGTTATATGTTGTCAATATAGTCATTTAGTATGTGCATCTCGAATAAAATTGGTACAAGTTCCATCGAAAAAAAATTAAAAACTAAAAAATGGAAAATGTCCAAATATGACCATGAACAGATAATTGAGGACGGCATTCCATTGTAATGTTTTTAACTATATCAAAAATGAATTGATCGTTGTTTTTTCCCATGACAAATGTTGTGTACAATATATTTTTTTCTTTGAATTATGACTATGATCTTGAATGGGAACTAGAATAAAAGTTTAAATGGTTGTATTTTAGCATGCTGAAATGAATTCAGAAATTATTTGGTAATGAAAACTTTAATAAAAGCTGGAAGAAGTTGAAAACTATTATATTTTAGCTATATGGAATGTTGTCTTTAATGTGTAATTTCGTCTTAAAGTCTATGTAAATTACTTTATTCGGGTCCCCATATGTCTATTAGACCACTTAAGGGATGAGATAACGGATGTGGATGTCCCCACACTCCGCCCTGAATATTTACTTTTGAATGAATGATGTAAGTGAGGAATCACCAAGAAACTTGCTAGAATTTGTATTCATCTGATCCATTTCACACTTCTCTAATGTACTTAATAATGGAAAATTATTATTCTTGATGCATTAAATGGGTTGATCCATTACTGGCTTTGTGGTGGGCTGAACAATTCATATAAATATGATGCATGAGTTTTTTAGAATATCACTTGTGTAAGTTCACATAATTGAAATCATAACAAATGGAGATAACGATCATTTGATTTTTAATCACAAGTAAGGATTCCAATATTGTGAAGCTTATGCTAAATTAGAGCAATGATTATTTATAACAAAACCAATGAAAATTCATCAAATTGTTCTATAAAATCATTGCTATAATTTAGCAAAGCTTCACAATCCTATAATCTTTGCTTATAATTAAAAAAAAATCATTAAATCCCCATTTGCCATGATTTTAGTTGCATCCATAGTTCACCAAATAACAAAATGTACCTAAACATTGAAAATAGGAATCATTAGATAAAAATTGAAAGTATGAATCATTTATACAAATTTCAATTTATTATTTATATGAAATTCAAGTTTAATATTGAAACCAAGATGCTATATATCAAACAACCGAAAGGATTGAAACCTTCACTAACATTCATTCTTAACATTTATAACATTCATTCTTAATATTCATAAAATTTCTAATATTCATTCTTAACATTCATTCTTAACATTACTAACATTCGATTGCACTTATCAAAACTTCCTAACATTCATTCTTAATGGTACTTCCAAGACGTTATTTCCTGACATTACTTCTTAAGACCTTTCTAAGAAGTTACTTCCTAACATTCATTCTTAACATTCCTAACATTCTTATCAAAACTTCCTATCCTATCAAAACTTCCTAACATTCTTTCTTAACATTCCTAACATTCATTCTTAACATTCCTAACATTCATTCTTAACATTCCCATCAAAACTTCCTAACATTCATCCCTAACATTCCTAACATTCCTATCATTATTTACATCTCAACATTGAAAATATTTTTTACATCGGCATACATACATAAATTTAATAATACATACATTCATAAACATGCGAAAATATATTCTAAACATTTACCACACCAAATATGCTAAATAATTAACAAAAAAAAGTTAGATCATTTAAAGCAAATACAAAATATGTAAGTATGTATAATCCAAAAAAAACATTTACGGGACATGTGAATTAAATGTACATATGTATAATCCAAAAAAGACATTCATGAACATGTGAGTTCAATGTACATATGTATAATGCAAAAATAAAGCTCCTCCATGTCCAAAACTACAATATATATATATCAACAAAAAAATAGCAATATAAATCATTCTCTAAATGAAAGTCCACCACTATCCTCCACTAGGGTCTTTCCTTAGACTCGACCCAACCTGCAACATGAATAAAAGTAGATTATAAATATCATAAATTATTTAAACAATCTTAAACTAAATTCAAACATTAAAATATTAAACTTATATCAAACTACAATTCAATTATTAACAAAATTACCTCAAATTCTCTAAATACAAGTCCACCACTATCCTCCACTGGAGTCTTCCCTTTGCCTCGAAGAGATCGAAGAGACCCAAGCTGCAACTTGTATAAAAGCAATTTATGAATCTCGTAAATTATTTAAACTATTTTAAACTAAATTCAAAAAATTAAAATATTAAACTTATATATCAGAGAACAGTTCAATTATGAACAAAATTACTTCGGTGCCAATATCCACATCCATCAAGGAACCTATATCTTGCCCTCCAATTTCCATATGTTTTCTTCCTTAAAATTTAAATTTTGTTAATAAATAAAACTTAGTGCAAGCAAAAAAAACTAAAATTAAGTAATTAACTTAAAACCGAAACAAAAAAATTAAAATCATTAGCTCAAAAGAGATGGAAAATCATCTAAAAAGTTCGAATCTAAAGAAACCTACATGGATAAGTAAAATTACAATAAGATACATAGTATTTAATTTAAAAATAAAAAAAAAGGATAAAATATCTTTCAAACATAAATATAAATATGTAAATAATAAATATATCTCTCCAAGATGCTCTTCTACATTTTCTACATTTTCACTCGTGGAGACTCAAAAATTATGTTCATTCAACATTCTAGAAAACTGCAATCAATAAACATTTACGTAATGTATTTATTACTATAAATAAAAATAGGCATAATATCATACATAGATATAATGTAACAAAAAGTTCAATTCAAAATGAATAAAAAAAGTAAATAGATTGAAAGTACACAAACCTCTCTTAAACTTGATGTGTCATTGGATAGGACATCCGAAGCTATATCATGACAAACCTTAGCATAAGCTTTGATATCTTCAATGCTCATTCCATCTAACTCATCATTCATTTTGTAAACAAAATTTTCCTGAATAGTGGCTTGAGCCCTCTCTCGACTCAATCCCGCATCAACTCCTACAAATGCCGAAGTGAAACCTTCAACAACAACATGCCTTGCAGTTGTTCCAAGTTGTGATGTGGGATCCATCTCTGATTTGTAAGTCACAATCTTAGGTGGACGAGATATCTGAGGTGGAGGTCGAAGAGTAGTGGGATCTCTAAGAGCACATTTTCGATTGTATAATCGCCCCTTTCCATCTCCATAAAAGTTGGAAGGAATATCCGTATAGTCTAGCTTGATATTTAAAAAAATATCAGCATAAAAAAATCTGGAAAAATAATTAGAAACCTCATCATTCCATGGAAACCGACCATAGGCTGCAATGAACTGATCATATAAATGATGTGCAAGATGAGGGTGTTTAAAATATTACACTTTCAATGCTTTTCTCTTTACGCCCTCTTTGATGTTAAACATTGAGTTGGCATGTTCTTTGGTCACTCTCCCCTTCACAACAACCCACTTATTTGGACCCATCACTTGGGCCTTTCTTCTCCTCATCAAGTCAACAAAACCATCTGTTGTTGGTCCAAGATCCTCATATACCTCAATGAATTTTTGTAATGATCCCAAAACCATCTCTAAACTTTTTTTGTTCTTTGGAGGGAGATCCAAACTAGAAAGATCACATTGCAGCTTGTCATAGTGAGATCTACAACTTTCAAGGGTTGTTTGTGGAAGACCACTTTACCATGGAATCTCTTCAAGTAAATCAGATGGGTAGGTTGATATGGGTGTACAACCCTCGGCTAGTTCAACATATTGCATCCTAGCTCGACCTTCATCACCCTGTGTAGAATGACGAACCTCTTGGGGACCTTGCTCTTCTTCCATGTCTGTCTCCCTTGCTCGATCTTCCTCCCTCTCAGCTTCAAATGCAAACAAATTTATGTGTAAACATATACAAACTGTGTACACACAAAAATACAATTTATACATGTATTACAAGATTTATGTTCATACCGACAGAAGTTCGAGATCGATGTTCTCCCACAGAAGATAAAGGGGAATCATTTGTACTCCTATTGCCTCGTCGATGACTGGATGAATGTGAACTATACAATAAGCTTGAATCCCGAGGTGATGTCGACAATCTTCGATTATCAATTGGGACACCAACTCCCGAAGAATGTGATTACCTCCTACGCTTTTGCCTTGAAGACTTTTCTCTTTCCATTTGATATGATATCTACACTTACACAACTATCAGCTCATAACATATACAAATTCTGCATATTAATTCTACAAATTCTAAGACCTAGTTGCTAAAGAAACTAAGTTCTTTAATAAGGACCTAAATATACCTAATATCATCTAATAGTTTTTAAAATGAGTATAGCTAATATTGTTGGATCTATGAGGAATTAATGTGCCAATCTTTTAAGTGTTTTTGATGTTTTAAATGAATGGAACCAATACGGTTATATATTAAGTTTGACTAAATAAACTAGTTTGATAATTATAACTCCAAACACTTGTGACAGTTGACTTCAAAACAAACATTCATTTTTAACAGTTTCCTTTCCTCTAAATCCCATTATGAAACAATCGAAAGTAAACATATAAATAAACATACACATAGATTATTTATGTAAATTGACATATGGACAGAGTTCATGGACATATGGACAAAGTTCGTGGATTCTGTCCATGGACAAAGTTCATGAACTCTTCACTCACTACTTTGTTTTGTGTTTTTTTTGCTGATTGAAATAATTTAGAAAACTAAGTCCATTCCATAATCATAGGGCATGACATTCTCAAAAAATGCATGAAAAGGCCTTAAAAAATGCATTAAAAAAATCATAAACTACATATTATCAATATCAAGACTGCTCTTGACATCTGATTTCTCTTGACATGGACCTCAATAGTCACGTAAGAATATGAGAATCTACACTTTTAAAGATATAGAGTTTATTCTCAAATTCTCATTATTATGCTTAATTTACAAATAACTTAGCATCACTCTCAATGCTTTATAAATTCAATTACTTTCCCTCTTTCTATGCATAAGAGTGCTCATATCGGAAAAGTTTTAATAAAAAGTTCTAGTCAAACATTAAAATTCATACTATTGAGCATAATCTGATGAAAAAGTTCATATTAAATATCACCATAAATCTCAATAAATTTCGAACTAAGTTATCTCTCTTTGCACGGAATTTTGTTAAAGAAATCTGTTTAATTTAAATGGATAGAGCTCATGAACTCTGTCCATGTGGACAGAGCTCATGAACTCTGCCCATGTGGATAGAGTTCAAATCTTAAATCTTAATTTAAATCCTAAATTAATAATGTATTTGATATTTTAATAATTTAAACATAAATTATATCTACAATGATTTTCATTATTCCATAGATTCATACAGAATTGTTCTCGATTTGAAACTAGCACCTTTTTACTTTAAAAAAGTCCTATTTTCCATGAACACATAAGCAAAAAGCTCAAAACACAATCAGAGCTTGGACCGTACAATATATTTTCATTAAGTGATTGAATGAAGTAAACCATTTACAATAACATTTTTTTCAAAATATTAAATGTTTTCTACATACCTATACATATCATCATCAAACAAAACTATCCACATGGAGAGACTTCATGAACTCTGTCCACATGAACTTTGTCCATGTGGACAGATTTCATGAACTCTGTCCATCTGGACAGAGTTCATGAACTATGTCCATTAATAAAGTGCATGAGAAATTAACTGAAAAATCAAAACAACACCCTATATATAATTTTTCATTAAACAACATAACTACTTTAAATTTTTAAAGCAAACCTATATTTAACTTTTAATTAAAAACATACCTGTTTATTTTTCAATGTTGAAAGCCAATGATGAAACTGAACGCGAGCGACTGAAGCCGATCAACGAACCAACAACAATGAAGGAAACAAAACGAAGCCGAGCACTGAAAAAACCAAACAGAACCTGCTAACAATGAACCAACGTTAAAATATCAAAACTAACAAAAAGAACATAAAAAAAAAAAATACCAGCAATGGACGCTATCCAACTCCATGATGACCAACCACAATGCAAATTGGACACTGTCCAACTCCATGATGAACAAGCACCTGGAACTGGACATTGTCCAAGTTACGACGAGCATCACAGGGTTACGAAAGGGGTGGCGCAAAAAAGGGAGATGTAAGGGGTGGCGAAAAAGGGAGACGTAAGGGGTGGTGCAAAACAGAAGCGAAAGGGGTGTCGAATGGTCTACCAAAGGGGTGGCAAATGGTCTGCCGAGAGGGGTGACAGAACACCAACGCCAATAGATGAAACAATGTAGTGAAAGGTCTGTCGAGAGGGGTGGCAGAACACCAACAAAGGGGTGGAGTCCAGCCGCGGGTCCAACAGTGGGGTGGTGAGATGGGTGGCGCAGATGGGTCCAACAGTGGGTCCAGCTGTGGGGTCCAGAAAATCTACAAATGAAAATGACAAAGACAAGCTGTGGTCGAGCTTTTATGCAGAAAACCTATTCGCCCGAATAATTATTCGGCCGAATCATTCTTCGGCCGAATAATTATTCGGCCGAAGAAATAAAAAAAATGCTGGACATTTTTCACGTCCGGAAATACCTCGCACACAAATCAAGGTCTCCATTATTTCAAATGGTGAACCATTAAACATTATTCGATCGAATAACGTAGTGCTTATTCGGTCAAATAACCTAATTTATTTGGCCGAATAGCTTCCTCTATTTCTCTTCGGCGCCCAATTCTCACGGAAGTGTTACCCACCTTCACGTTCCCACCCTTCATTATTATTCAAACTACTTCTTATTCTAAATCATGAAGTAACAAGCTAAATTTTCGATGTTACAATCTGCCTAACTAGACAAGGGGAGTTAGAAATCCTTTAAGGACTTCTTCTTACCGACTAGACATCAAGTACACAGCCATCCCAAGCTAACAATTTAATTAATTAACTCACATGTTAAACTATATTAAGGTGCATGTATTGAAGTTATCTAATGCAAATGCATGTTTACAAAGGAACTTGTAACTTTGTAGAAGGCCCAACAACCATAGTGTTGAAACCTTTGCTCTGATACCACTTGCAATATCCCTGACCCTTAAGCAATGTTAAGGGTGGTAACAATAAGTTAAGTTAAGAACAACCTATTGAGACTAAATAAGAACATTCAACATTTTAAATAATCCAAGTACACATTCTAAAGTCAAATTATTTATTTAAAGTTGCGATATTTAATTAATTATTTAATTAAGATAATAACGACACTTAATTAAGTTAATTGCGACACTTAACCAAATTAATTACCTAAGGTCATAATCTCAACAAAACATTATTAAGACATAATATTAATCACCCTTAGTGAGAATAAGGTCCTAAAACCCATTCATGCATTATAATTTATTGAAACCATAATTGTTAATTAAGTGAGTCTTGTTGTTATTAGCCACACCACAATCAAGCAAAACAAAAGACACTGACTGCAACCACAACCCACAAAATTAGCTCTCGATTGTTGTCCCCTACAACCATTATTTAATAATAAATTTCAGATTGTATGGCTGCCTCCCTCAGTCCATAAATCAATATTACATTCATATTACATTTTCCAATTTTAGATATGCAAATAGGATCAGATCCATGCACATCACATTTCTAATCTAACAATTAGTCCAGTCATCCTGGCACCAACAAAACTATTGGACTAAAACGGACATATCTTGGTCATCCAAAAATATTTTTCGACAAAACGAAAGGTGATACTTACTGGAAACACTTATTCAGACACAATGCAATAGGTATTATGACTCATAAATGCGAAGAAATGGGAAAAAAATAACCTATGGTTGCGCCCCTCTCAGTATCATCGAGCCAAAACTACAAATTTCAGATTAAGAGAAAGAAGAATAGAAGGAAGGTAAGGAGCCTAGCAACATATTATATGAAATTCATCCTTCATGCATATAGAACATGGAATTAGTGAGAGAGAGGAGGAGTGCAAACAAGTGGAGGAGGAGCAGCTTCTAGGAGAATATCTCTTGTTGCAGGGTTTTATCTTTGTGATCTTTGTATTGATGCGCATTCTATCTCTGAGGAAGTTGCGGGGTTTTCCACCTTCTTGGTTTTCCCCGGTGAAATGCTTTGTGTCTCTTGTATTTTTTGTTTGATATGATGTACATGTTCTTCTCTCAGTTAAGATCCTAGATCATATTGAATTAAATCTTCAAAAACTAACATGGTATCAGAGCTAGCCTGAAGGAAGGCATTGTATGGCATTTATGACAGTTGTTGCAAATTGGAAGCTAGGGTTTGGTATAGCAAAAACCAATCATCATGACACTTTCGCTATAACTCTGTTTTTGTGAAGGTTCAAGATCTGAAACATTTACAAGTCAAATATGAAATGTCCATGTACCTTTTTTCCAAAGGACAGCCTCTGATTCGTTGTACTTTGGAGATGCAATCAGTACAATTTAGGGTTTCTGCCTCTTCCAGAATGTAGTACTAAACATGTGACCTAGGAAAAAAGGCCATATCTTGGGCTAGGAAGCTCCAAATGGAATTTTGTAAAACATAACAGTTAGGGAATGGATTGTAGTTGCACAAGTCCAGGTTTCAAAGGCTTAATTTGAAATAGTTACACATGGCATGTCGTACAATTTCTATATATTGTTTCATCCCATAAACAGGTCACATTGCGACACTTGGTATATCTATCTCTCAGAGAATCCATTTGAGATCAGACCTATGGGGTTGGAAAGGTGATAGGTTAGTCTACCACAGGCCGAAGTTTCAGACCCTGAGGATCCAAAGTTTCAGAGATACATCAGAAACAATATGGCATATATTTATGTCCAAACAGAATTGGATTATGAGCACTTTCACTGCTGTGGGAAATTAGGGTTTCGAAAAAGTTTTAAATTTATTGAATATGAGACCACGGCTGGATGCTTCTCAGAAAAATCAAAATTTAGAGACCAATATCAAATTTTTTGGTTGGGTAGAACCTCGGGCTCTATCAAACCCTAGTTTGGGATTTTGATCAGAAAACCAGAATTTGATAGAAGCTGCAGATCCAAAAATTTCAAAGTCAATTTTGAGGGGTCAAATTTTGGAGATTTCAAAATTGAAATATGCCAACTTGATCAACTCAGCAAGGTGCACCTTTTCATCAAATCAGAATTTTGAAATTCAAAGTTTGGATTTTTAGGGTTTTTTCTGTCAAACCCTAGCCAGCTCCAGATCCAGCTTCATCAAATCAAAGTGGACTGGGTTAATCCTATAAGAGGATGAATTGAACACCTACATAAGTGAAGAGATTCCAGTTTCATAGGGAGATGAGGCTAAGCACTTACATAATAATATTACAAGCAATCCTGATAGGTATGAATTGAGGAGATGCAGGTATGTTTTGAAATCTGTTCATGATTAAGTTTATGATATGTTTGTCTTCATATTATTGAGGTTAGTACAATATTCATTAATTTTAGACTTGTATTATCACCCTAGTAAAAGTATGAATGCATGTGAATGATAGAAGACATTCATTGATTAGGGTTATGACACATATGATTGTACTAATACACTGTAGTGTTGTATGATGATGATGTTGTCCACTAACATGAAGGGTACATCAAGAAAGACAAATCAAGTTCTATATAAAGAACATATGGCCATGGTGACATGAAGACAAAGACTCATCCATAGTCATCGATCACATAGACACTCTATTTACGATGTATGTATAACTTGGTTCCACAATTATTAACTTATGAGATATGAAGTTTGATAGCACAAGGTCTCTAAGAGAACAAAGAAGACATTGTTTGGGTATCTCAGACAAGCATGATAATCTAGGTATGTTTTCCTATATCGAGTTAGAATCCTACTTTGTGTTAGGATCTTAGATAAGTATACTTTTCTATGATTGATAATGATTATTCATGAAGTTATAAGTTTTGAGTAATCATAGGTTTATGCATATTATTCTTCTTACTTAGATTGATGATATGACAAACTAGAAGAGTCCTATGGTCAAATAAGAATATGCATGAGTAAAAGAAGTACCCCCTGAATCCTTGAATACTAACACTTGTGACAAATTACCTGTGTATGAAATGACCATGACCATAGATTATTTAGAATCATAATATATTGATAGTATTGAGATTATACTAATGCATGTATGATTATGTATGATATATTAAGGATGACACAATGATGACACTAGTGCACACTTAAGCATGCATAGCGGTCCAGGATGGATATAAGTTCAAAGACAGATAATCCGGGAAGCAAAGATCAAGAGGGATCACACTCCAGTAGTTCCTGCAAGGAAACAAAGATTGAGAGGGAGTCCACCCAACAACAAACAAAGATAAATATTTGAATTGTCATTTCTTGTATATCTGATTGTTTAAATAATATTGTTCAATGATGTATATACTTATGTTCCTAGACTTAGGTTGTATATTATGCATATTAGAATAAATGCTTTAATGAATAGTATACTACTAATATGCATGTGATGGGTAAGTGGCCTATGGCACTGTACAACATTCCATAGCTACTTATCTAGAATAAAACCTCTTTGCTGACATGTTGGGAGTAGTGAAAACTCTTAACAATGTTCTGGTAGAGATGGAAGGCATCTAGAAAGTTACCATATGAGTATGGGATATGGATAAATGTTGTATTGAAGCATTGGCTAAGATAATTGCATGACTGTATGAAATATGTCTTTATGTGTAAGAATTTGCTCTAAAATCTATGAGATGTTTCTAATCCTGCAATTGAACTTATCCTGTAGGAATGACCGTGTACCATCACCTACAAGAAAGACTTGTTTCGAAGAACAAGCAACAAAGACTCAACAACAAAATTTGTTCCAGAAACGAAGTTCAAGAAAACTACCTATTGAGGATATTGAAGAATCTGAAGTTCCCAGGATCTGGGATGTAGTAATGGAAGGATGCCATGATCGAGGAGTACCAATCGATCATGAAGAATGATGTTTGGGATGTGGTCCCAAGACCAGAAGGGAAGTCTGTTGTGACTTCCAAGTAGATCTACAAGATCAAGCATGCTGCAGATGGCAGCATAGAGAAATACAAGACAAGGTTTGTGGCTCGTGGCTTCTCCCAGAAAGAAGGGACAGATTATGAAAAGACTTTTGCACCTGTAGCCAGATACACTTCCATCAGAACACTACTTGCTCTGGCTGATGTGATGAAGTGGAAGATACACTAGATGGATGTCAAGATAGCTTTCTTGAATGGTGTAGTCAAAGAGGAAGTGTATGTGGAGCAACCACTCGGTTTTGAGACACATGACAGGGAGTCATATGTGTGCAGATTGAAGAAACCCTTGTATTGCTTCAAGCAAGCACCTAGGACATGGTACAACAGGATAGAAAGCTTCTTGTCTAGTTTGGGCTTTACCAAGAGTAAAGAAGATTCCAACCTTTACTATAAGGTTGAGGAAGGCCATCCAGTGATACTCCTATTGTATGGGGATGACCTGTTTGTGATAGGTGAGGATAGATTGATTGCCGACATGAAGAGGAAGCTTGCTATCGAGTTCAAGATGAAGGACTTGGGCATGATGCATTAATTTCTAGGTATGGAGGTGTGGAAAAGTGTAGATGGAATCTTCCTTGGAAAAGGGAAGTATGCAGTAGATATTCTGAAGCGCTTCTGTAGTGCCCCTAGACTACTATAGACATTGAGGGAACCTGCTGAGTCACTTGACTATTTGAAACATTAATTAAATAACCCTATGATTTTATTTTGATTATATTTATGATTACGATTGAGTGATATATGTGCATTTGGGTAGTTATTGTGAATGGATAATTTCATGTTGTTTAATGATTAACTTTGATATGAAAACTATACATATGAATTATGCTTAACGACTAGCTGTGCAATTGATTATGTGATTAGACGAAAGAGTAATGATTAAGTAAATTATAGATGCTTAATGAAGCAACAGATTTATAAACCAAATTGTGATTATTGAGGACAGTGCTACTAATTTACGTTTGTGAGAAATGTGTGTAGCGATAGGTGAAACGGTTCACCAACGGACACACAAAGGAATATGAAGGGTCGTAGAGTACGAGTAAATCACACACAGGGGGAGCGACGACGATGTCGACTTCCGACAAGAATACCACGCATGAGCAGATAAGCACTGATCCGCTTCCTCAAGAGGAATGCGTGAGAGCGTACGAGGTGGGCCACGACGGAGCTGGTCACGTACGAGTTGAGGGGCGCGCACTGAGAACGGACTCACTCCTCAGCGCCATTAGTCCCTAGATAGCATGTAGACGGAGGATGGATGGTAACGATTCCTAAAATCCCTACAAGAGTTCCCGCAAGTCAAAACGGAAAGATGGTGGCAGAAGGGCCCGACGATGCGGTACCCTGTCGAGAACGGAAATAATGGACGCAAGGACCCAACGATGCGGTACCATGCCAAGGAATGGAAACCATGGATGACTGGACCCGACGGAGTGGTGCCATGTCAGGGAATTAAAATTAAGGAACTAGGAGCCCAACGGCGCGGCACCGTGATCCTAGTGAGTTTGATTGTTAAATTTAACTGCATAAAAACTTATGAGAATAACTCTAGATTATTACTTAGCAAATGCATAAAAATAATTTAGGCATTTGCACATGAATAGTTATTTTTGTTGAGCATTTAAAATAATAGAAATCATTATTTAGGAGCAAAATAGAATCCTAAGATTAGACACCTAGTCAACTAAAAGCTAGGAGTTAATTAAAATATCTGGGGGACAAACTATAGCAAACTTAGGGGTGTTGGTGCACTTCCCAGAGAAACTGACACTTGGATGGGTGAATGTTTTAATTAAATAATTAATTAAAAATATGTAATTATGCATGAAGCGACATGTGTCGCATGAGATTTTTCTTTATAAGGAAGGCTTGGGGAATGGCTAAAGGGCGATAATTTGGACGATTGTCATAATTTTCGAATGCCTCAAAGACTTGCTTCTATCTAAGGGTTTGGCTTAGAAATCCTGGTGGGAAGGGAAGCCCAAGCTGAATTTCTGAAATACTTGTGTGAGCTCTACGACCCAAAGCTCGGGGGAGGCCATGCGACTGAAAGCATGAGCCTATGGTTGGGTGGCGGAGCTAACGATTGCGTCGCCTATGGTTAAACGAGCTTTGCTGGAGGGATCCTACGGAAGACGAAGGCGACAATGGACCAGCTGGATCGGGTTGACAGGTTAAGGTTTTGCTTATTTTTGTTAAGTTATTCACACTTTTTATTTTATTTTTCCAATAACTATGATGGCTAATTTGTTTGTATGAAGTTGTTAAAGTTTCAGGTTCAGTTCAAGGGGACCCTAAAGGAGGGGTCTTACATTTGGTGTCAGAGCCGGTTGAGCCTTGAGGGCACCCGACTCGTATATTTTCTTTTGAGTTCGTCGGTGATCGTGACTATCCAACAACAAGATTGCATCTGTGAGCTTCGTGGGGATACACATCTGGGAGCAGCCATTTTTACAGGTGCATATTTACTAAATTGTTTCTTATTTTATTTCGTGTATCGAGCAATCAGTTTTTGAGATCTAGGAGTTTCTTTTATTCTACCACGATATTGAAGTAATGCAATATTCTATTTTATGCACCGAGTGCAACTTATGAAGTTTATATTACTTAACCTCTGTTTATGCACATAAAATATCAGTTTGAATATACCTCTGTATATTTTCGATGGCTTAGACATTTTTGGTTAAAGGATGTCGAATCTCTGTTTGTGCACATACATTATCATCTTGAATCTCTGTTGATTATGAATCGCTTCCAAATTTTAATATATATATATATTATGTGCTATAAATTGTCACCTCTGTTACTTTTACTCTCTGTCATCAAATCTAAACCATGATCTATCGCTGAAGGGATTCATTGTAGAAACAAACAGTCCCACCCCCACACCATTTTAAATCTGGAGATATGTTATTTGTAGTGATAGTTAATATTACTCTTGTTAAATGAGATGCACAGACTGCAGCTAAATTAATGCGCGTATAATTTCATATCTGCTATACAAACAAGTCGATCCCCATCGGCGTTATCTGCTAAAGAAATCTTACAGCTCATTAGTAAGAATGTATATATGTCTTCGAATTTCTGTTCCAAATTTAGTATTAATTTATGAAAAAGGTGCATAATTTAATATGCATTAGTAGGCATATGACTATGTCTCCAATTCACTGTGTAATGCATTTGAGGGCATTCAATATCAGTTACCAAGGCAATCGCTCAGTTTGTTGACCTCGTGTGTGCGTATATATCTTTATAGTTACTGTGTGACAGCTAGTATTAATATTTTAATAAATAAAATATACAAATCGATCTGCATTAGTCAGTATACGAATATGTTTCAATTATACTATGTGAATGTGTAGATAGAAGTCACTATAATTTAATGGAGGGATCGCTCGCTCGATTCACCTTAATACACATATGTTTCATGATTCCTGTGTAACGAATATAATGACAATATGGCCCTCATTTCTTCCTTCGATCTAATCCAGAGTATACTCCATATGGATTTTTTTTTATCTGAAGGAATGACAGTTGTATTTTAATAAATAATTTTTTATTTTTTTTTGGTATTGTGGATACATTCAATCGGTGGAGAGACTACACTCCGTGAAAAATAATGAGGGACAGAATCCTTGATTGTAGGATCTTGCTTCCCATTTTATCGCGGGGACAAATGAGAGGGAGGAACCCTTCAATATCCAATGAATATATTATCCTTCCCGTGACAAATGTAAAGGGTGGTTACGCATTTAACGCTTTGGATCACACATTTTTGGGAGGACCCGCCATTTCCCCTTTTTCTTTTACACGTTAAAGTAGAGGGAAGGGGGAGGGCCGACGAGGGCTAGTTGTTTTGGACTATGTTGAGGAGAGGCCTCTTCGAGAGCATCTCTCATCTTTCTCGGTTGCATGGAGGGCGCCCGATCCCCACCAACTAAAAATCCCCGTTTGATACTCCGGATCTGCTTTTGTCATGCCCAGGTTTTTTCTATTTGTTGTTGAATGTTAAAATCTGAGTGTGAACAGTGCTGTGACATTTTGAATCTTTGTTTCATGCCCAGGATAGGGTTGCTGTTTGTTTGTTTGTTTCATGGTCATTACTGCGTGTTGATGGTTGGATCTGTTTGTTGGTTAGGCTGTCACCAGATGCGTTTAAGGGTAGAATCCTTGGTATCGATCGGTTGGTGCGTGATATTATTATTTTCTGAGTATAATGTGTTTTCTAACCATTGGATTGATCTCTGATTTCTGGTTGATGCCAGAACAGAGTTAGTGCTATTTTTGTTTCATATCTTTGTTATATTTTTCATTGCTTATTCATGGATGAGAACACTGGTTCAGTGTTGGATGACGGATAAGAGTCTTAGATTTTACTTGGGTATGTTACATGAATAAATTTGGTTTTTGAAATTACTTCCTGAGATCGATTTGGTATTTCCTTATGCATGTGTTGTAGATCCTAAAGTTAGAAGCAATCTCTGTTCATTGAAATAAAATTGATTTCGAAATACATTACTGAGACCGGCTCGGTTCGCTGAATAGATCTCAGATCGCATATGTATTTCTGACTACGAAATCCGTTACATATTCATATTTCAAACTATTCAAATCAGTAAATTTGATCAATCAAATACTAATGCATACATCGGGAGATATACTGATTTACAGATCTCAGATCGCGTATGTATTTCTATCTCCGAACTCATCTTATGTATTCGGATTATGTTATGAACCTCAACTATTCGAATCTAGACTTTTGAACATTCATATTGTAACGCATCCAGTTGGGAAACCAATCGATAACAAATCCAAGATCTTAGATCCCACCCTAAACCTCAAGTCCTATTCCCAACTCCAGTTGCGAGTTCTGTGAGAAATCGTATCATAATTTTTCTTGAAATTGTATAAATCTGGAAGTCCAACTAACCTAAGCAAAATTCCTTCTTTGGAATATACCGCTAACGAAATTTTAGATCAAGTTATCTGTCTGCAAATTAATCCTTGAGCTTGTCTAAAATTCCAAAATCCTCCCGATCTGGAAATTTCCGTGGATCCAACCAATGTTTTCTTCCATTCTGACATCTCCCTTGAAGATCTAACGAAACTATCTGCGAATTTATTAAACCAAATCTGATTATCCCAACGCTTTATTTCATGAAATCATCGGAAGGACGCGGTCGGTTTAACTTTCTTATAATTCAAATGATAATTCTAATTGAGTTCGCAAATTAAATGGTTCGATAGGTTAAACATAGTTGCTATTCGAATGAAAAATATATTTCAGTTCGTAAATTAAAAGAAATCCTATATGTTAAATATTAGTTGCCATTTAAGTGAAAATCATTCAGTTCGTGTTTCCAATTATTATTATTATATGTGAAGTTAGTTCAACGCTTGTTAGGCCCGCCATAATGTGATATGAGTATAGCTTAGAATTTGTCTCCATGTGCAAACTTGGATAAGGTTATGATTAAGAAGTAGTTTGGACTAGATTCCCTTTTTAAAATATTCAATGCATTATAAAAGCATAATGTATCTCATAAAAGATTCAATGGAAATGCATTAGGAAAATATAATATATGTTTATAAAATATTCGATGGAAATTTATTAGAAAACATAATGAATTATAGGTATAGTTTAAAATTTGTCTCTATGTGCAAATTTGGATTAAGTTATATATTTTACTTGACCGAATTATCTTTAGCCAAAGGGTATTAAATGGACACTTGTGTCTCCACCATCGTGTTGTATTAGATCAGTAAGTAGGTGGTAGGATCATAATATTTTATTTAATTGAATAGGCGTTTGGCTTTAATTCATTGAATTGGATTATACGAATATATTTATAGGTTTTATTTAATGGTATGAATTGAAATATATGAGTAAGTTTATAGTATTACTTAATAAAGGTGAATTGAAATATATGAATAGATTTATATAATTTATTCAATGAGTATGAAATAGAATATATGAATAGATTTATATAATGTATTTAATGAGTATGAATTTAAATATATAAATAGAATTATATATTTAAAAAATAATAATAATAATAAGTGTGAATTGAGATAGATGAGTAGGTTTATATGTCTTATTCAATGAGTATGAAAAGGATTATGTGAATAGATTCATATTTTTTTTTTTTTATCTAAATGTGTATGTGAGTAAGTTCATATGTTTATTCAATAGTTGTGAATTGAAATATAGGTATATGTTTATATAATTGTTTAATGAGTGTGAATGAAAATATGTGAGCATATTTATATATTGTAGTTGTCTAAATCAAGTTACAATTGAATATCACTCTTTATCGAAAAATGATATGTGCATAATTAATCATCATAAAGTTCTTTTACATATATCCTTGCATCATGATCTTATAGTTATACATAAAGAAGAAAGCCTAATATGAGTGATTTTATATGTTATAGATCACACCTAAAGTATTAATTAAGTGCATATTTAATTATCATAAAGTTTTGCTACATATTTATTTGCATAATGCTCTTAGCTATATATATAAAGGAGAAAGTATATTATGAGTAATTTTATATGTTACACCTCATATGTTAAATTAATGCAAAATTAATTATAGTATAGTTCTTCATTATAGTTACGGAGGTAACCTATACACACTCCATTTCATAATGATCTTGGTTATATAAAAGAGAAGATGTAATATGAGTAATTCTTTGTGTTGAAAATTACACATCTTGTAGGAATGGAAAGTATGTTTTAGAATTTATAGGAATTGATAATAGTGCTTGTGTCGTATAGAGAAAATATAAATATATTTTGTCAAATTTATAATTGTACTTTGAATTATAAAAATAGAAAGATTAGGATTAAGTTTGATTATAAAATTATAATTTGTACTTCGAGCTATGGAAACGGAGAACATAAAATCTTATGGCAGTGTAAATGCATATACTTGCCTAGACTTCAACATATGGTCGCGAGGAAGTGAAACGGACTTAAAATTAACAAACAAGATATCGATGCTACTAGCATAAGGAGTTGAGCCGAGTGAAACTGATTTTCTAGCATGAATATGTTGAATGAAAAAGTACAAACTCAACGTGATCGGGACAACAGTAAAAGAATAATTCTCAATTAGGAAAGTCCACCGAAAATACCAAATGAAGACGAATTTAGTAAAACAATGTATGGAGACAATCAACTCAATAAAATGAACGCAATGAAGCTAAATTTAGGACATGGTCAAACCTTGATGAAAAGATGACTAGCCCTCGATATAGAACTCAATAAGGATAAGAAAAACACACATTATACGACTTGATGAGTCTGTCGAAGTAACCCTATGACAACAGAAGGGATGAAATGAAGTAAGGATGTGATAAACTCATTAACCTAGACATGATGATACCGATGAAGGGTATAAAAGATAAATTTTAATATCTTCGACTAAGTCGTTAAGTTCCGACCCTAGGAATCCTATCGAATTGAGAACCAACATTTAGGGATTTGGAAGCAGTTTTATGGAAATTGGATTTGGGGCAATTTGAGGGTCTCTCCCGATATGTTAAAACCGTGATTATATCTTACCGCATATTTTATAATGTTTACCTTCTCGTCTTGGAGGAAAGGATAACCAAATAGATTTGAAACCTTGCTTGGATTTGTTATGTTTTGATAAACTATTGGGTGGTTATTGACACAATGCAACTTATTGAAAATTTGGACATCGTATACCTTCAAGAATGAATAGGAGATATAGGAAATCTAGTTGGGACTGACAATTATTGAATGTATTATCGGATTGATATTATACGAAATTTCAATTGAGTTCCTGAGGATGTATTGAAACCATGTTGGATGAAAAAAGAAAACTTACGATTAGAACCACTAGTGCTTAGGGCCTTGATTGTTGGAGAAAAATATAAGAGAATAGAAAGAAGATGAGAATAGGAAATTAAAATTTAAGCCTAATGTCGTAAGTACGAGAACAAAATTTAAACTTCGGGACGAAGTTCTATACAAGAGGGGGTGTATGTAATGCCCCTAAAATGATTGTGGACTTTAAGGGCACCTGTCGAGTGACCCAGCGGAACAAACTTCAATAAAGTGGCCCTTCAAGTCAGGATGTGTCTTAATAAGGGAGAATCACCTGATGATGTTCATGACTATAGTTGATAAATGAATTAATGAATTAAATTATATGTGTGGAGTGGTATAATTGATTGGTTAGTTCTTGCTTACTGATTAGCCTGGATTGATCAAGTCAAAGTGCAGTAGGACAGTTACAGTCCTAGCTCTGCAACTTGGGAGGACGCAACTGAGATGCGTCATAGCTTTTCATCTTTTTATTCTGAACTTCGGGACGAAGTTCTAAATAAGTAGGGGTGTATGTAGTGCCCCTAGACTACTATAGACATTGAGGGCACCTGCTGAGTCACCTGACTATTTGAAACATTAATAAAATAACCCTAGGATTTTATTTTGAGTATATTTATGATTACGATTGATTGATATATGTGCATTTGGGTAGTTATTGTGAATGGATAATTTCATGTTGTTTAATGATTAACTTTGATATGAAAACTGTACATATGAATGATGCTTAACGACTAGCTGTGCAATTGATTATGTGATTAGACGAAAGAGTAATGATTAAGTAAATTATAGATGCTTAATGAAGCAACAGATTTATAAACCAAATTGTGATTATTGAGGACAGTGCTACTAATTTACGTTTGTGAGAAATGTGTGTAGCGATAGGTGAAACGGTTCACCAATGGACACACAAAGGAATATGAAGGGTCGTAGAGTACGAGTAAATCACACACAGGGGGAGCGACGACGATGTCGACTTCTGACAAGAATACCACGCATGAGCAGATAAGCACTGATCCGCTTGCTCAAGAGGAATGCGTGAGAGCGTACAAGGTGGGCCACGATGGAGCTGGTCACATACGAGTTGAGGGGCGCGCAGTGAGAACGGACTCACTCCTCAGCGCCATTAGTCCCTAGATAGCATGTAGACGAAGGATGGATGGTAACGATTCCTAAAATCCCTACAAGAGTTCCCGCAAGTCAAAATGGAAAGATGGTGGCAGAAGGGCCCGACGATGCGGTACCCTGTCGAGAACGGAAAGAATGGACGCAAGGACCCAACGATGCGGTACCATGCCAAGGAATGGAAACCATGGATGGCTGGACCCGACGGAGTGGTGCCATGTCAGGGAATTAAAATTAAGGAACTAGGAGCCCAACGGCGCGGCACCGTGATCCTAGTGAGTTTGATTGTTAAATTAAACTGCATAAAAACTTATGAGAATAACTCTAGATTATTACTTAGCAAATGCATAAAAATAATTTAGGCATTTGCACATGAATAGTTATTTTTGTTGAGCATTTAAAATAATAGAAATCATTATTTAGGAGCAAAATAGAATCCTAAGATTAGACACCTAGTCAACTAAAAGCTAGGAGTTAATTAAAATATCTGGGGGACAAACTAGAGCAAACTTAGGGGTGTTGGTGCACTTCCCAGAGAAACTGACACTTGGATGGGTGAATGTTTTAATTAAATAATTAATTAAAAATATGTAATTATGCATGAAGCAACATGTGTCACATGAGATTTTTCTTTATAAGGAAGGCTTGGGGAATGGGTAAAGGGCGATAATTTGGATGATTGTCATAATTTTCGAATGCCTCAAAGACTTGCTGCTATCTAAGGGTTTGGCTTAGAAATCCTGGTGGGAAGGGAAGCCCAAGCTGAATTTCTGAAATACTTGTGTGAGCTCTACGACCCAAAGCTCGGGGGAGGCCATGCGACTGAAAGCATGAGCCTATGGTTGGGTGGCGGAGCCAACGATTGCTTCGCTTATGGTTAAACGAGCTTTGCTGGAGGGATCCTACGGAAGACGAAGGCGACAATGGACCAGCTGGATCGGGTTGACAGGTTAAGGTTTTGCTTATTTTTGTTAAGTTATTCACACTTTTTATTTTATTTTTCCAATAACTATGATGGCTAATTTGTTTGTATGAAGTTGTTAAAGTTTCAGGTTCAGTTCAAGGGGACCCTAAAGGAGGGGTCTTACAGGTTCGGGATGATGGACTGCAAGGCCATGGCCACACCTATGGAATCGAACCTGAATGTATTGAGTGATGCTTCATCAGAGTCGGTTGATGTCATTGTGTATCGTAAGATGATTGGGTCCTTGATGTACCTGACAAACCCGAGACCAAATATTTGCTTTGCGGTGAACACCTTGAGCTAGTTTCTTACAAATCCTAGACATGTTCACCTGATTGCTGTAAAGCATATTCTGAGGTACCTGAAGGGTATAATTCATTATGGGCTCAAGTATGATGAGAATCAAACGTTTAACATGGAGGGTTATGTTGATTCATATTGGGAAGGAAGTGTTGCAGATAGGAAGAGCACTTCGATGTGCTACTTCAGTATGGGATCATGTGTGATCTTCTGGTTTAGCAGGAAGAAATCATGCGTAGCACTGAGTACAGCCGAAGCAGAGTATGTCGCAACTTGTTCGGCTAGTTGTGAGGCATTATGGCTAAGGAATCTACTGTCTGATTTATTTGATCTCCAGTTGGATGCTACCTGTATCTATTGTGACAACCATAGTTGTGTGAAGTTGTCAGAGAACCCGGTGTTCCATGACAAGTCGAAGTACATCAATATCAAATATCACTATATCAGGGATATGGTGCAGAGAGGAGCAGTGAAGCTCCAGTATGTTGCGACAGATGAGCAGATTGTAGATGTGTTGAACAAACCACTAGCCAGAGTGAAGTTCTATTACTTTAGAGAGAGGATTGGTGTTCTTTAGATAGAATATATTTAGAGGAAAAATTGATGGGACACATTTGCAGGAGCCATTCCAAGCATGGTGGTAGGAGGATCCTTCCCATGGATGTGGATGTAAGCGCTATGTGATGAGCATCGGGATGATGCTCCGGTTACTGCTATGTATGATGATCAAGAAGATCATGTGTGATGAGCATCAGGATGATGCTCCAGATGATAGGCATCGGGATGATGCTATGATAATGATTAGGAAGATCATGTGTGATGAGCATCATGATGATGCTCCAGATGATATGCATCAGGATGATGCTCCAGATGATATGCATCAGGATGATGCTCTGTACATGATCAGGGTAATCATGTGATGATGATGTCCATCAGGATGATGTACTATATGATGATGATCAGTTTGATCATGAGTATCAGGATGATACTCCGTGGCCGTGGACAGATTGTGTAGGTAGCATAGAAAAGATTCTGGGAGATCCGATAGTTTGAGCTCGGATACTCTTTCGAGGTTTTGCTACAGGTAGCATAGAAAAGATCTTGGGAGATCCGATAGTTTGAGCTCGGATACTCTTTCAAGGTTTTGCTACAAGAGGCATGTAATCAGTCTTGGAGATCTGATAGGTTGAGCTGTGTGCTCGTAAAAGTCTTGGGATTCTCTTTAGAGATCTTGTAGATTGAAAGACACTCTTTTAAGGTTTTTCCTGACCACATGGAAAAGATCCTGGGAGATCCAATAGTTTGAGCTTGGATGCTCTTTCGAGGTTTTGTGGTGGTCACATGTAAAATATCCTGGGAGATCCGATGGGTTGAGCTGTGTGCTCCTAAAAGTCCTAGGATGCTCCTTCGAGGTTTTGGTGACACACATTTTGTAGGATGGCCAGAGATGTTGAATACCTACAGGAGGCTAGGCCTACAACTAGCATGAAAAAAGGATATCTCTGTAGAACTGAGAGATAGCACCAGTGATCGAGATGAAGAGTATAGCATCAGTGACGATGATTCTCCGTGATCCAGTGATGATGATCCAGCTCCAGTATTGAAGACTTGTGCCTATATGTATTGATGACACGTATCAAGAGAATACCTTCCTAGTTAAGAGGGAGTGTTGATGTATTTGTAACTTTAGAAGATATTCACCTGTATATTGCATGTATTACATTTGTACTTTATTGTATCCCCAATGGAGATGTATTATTTCTTCGATTGGAAGTGTCTTCATTTGTATTTGCAAGTGTCGCAAGTTACATGGGTTATTAGACCACCTTGGTGGGGTTGTCTCTGTATGAGTCATGTGGGTCAAAGGGTTATTAGACCACCCTAGTGGGGTCATCCCAGTAAAAAGTGGTAGTGGGTTATTAGACTCTCCTAAGGGAGATCGGCCCAGAGTAAGTTGTGATGGGGTGTTTAAGTCCCCTAGTGGGGTCGGCCCAGTCAGCATTATGTTAAGTGGTTAAGTTGGGGCCGACCTAGTTAGAGTTAAAAGTCAAGTGAATTAAAGTATAAATAGAGAGTGTGACTATCTCATTTATTCATTTACACACTCACTCACTTTGCATTAGTGAGAGAGAGGAGGATTGCGCACAAGTGGAGGAGGAGCAGCTGCTAGGAGAATATCTCTTGTTGTTGGGTTTGATCTTTGTGATCTTTGTATTGATGCTCATTCTATCTCTGAGGAATTTGTGGGGTTTTTCACCTTCTTGGTTTTCCCCGGTGAAATGGTGGTGAAATGCTTTGTGTCTCCTGTCTCTTGTGTTTGATATGCTATACATGTTCTCTCAGTTAAGATCCTAGATCATATTGAATTAAATATTGAAAAACTAACACTTGCTCCCCATCAACACTGTGAAAACAAACACCAACAATTGTAAGCTTAACCCTAGGAGCACATTCTATAGAAGAAGAGTCTCATAGAGAAAAAGAAGAAAAGGGAAAGAAGCAACTCCATAAGGGATATGAGGATTTTGTTGGTTTCTAGATGCCTTCGATGGGACTGTCGTCACTTCCAAAAATCTCAAGAAACTTCTGGGAAAACCCACATTCGAGAGTAGGGAACTCCTTTAATCCCATCCATGCAGCCTCAAGGAAAATAGATTTGGCCCCACCAAAATTGATCCGAACCTCTGCCAACATGTAAGACCAATAAAAGGAAGAGGATGGAACAATAACTAGAAACAAAGGTGACAAAAACCAGGGACAAGACTGACAATTAATGCATCTCAAAGGAGGTTGTCATTACAAGACACCGAACAAATTGAGGTTGAAGGGACTTCCAAACAGACCAAAAACCATTAGACATAGATCATCCAACAAACCCTAGGAACTTCCATGAAAACCAGAAAACCCATGAATCCACCAACAAACATGACCACATTAAATTAATATGTTATTTTCTAACCACGTGGAAAAATGCAGCAGTGACCCTCGTGTCATGTGAATGGACATGTTGTAGCCTATAATGTTATGTTGATGTTTTTAAATTAATATGTTATTATCTAACCACATGGAGTAATGCAACAATCACCATTGTGTTTGTGAACGGGTAGCATATAACATTATGTTTGATAGAAAACATTGAAGGATATTGTAGTGTGACGTGTGTATCTCAACTCCTACATGGGTCACAACTAGACTTAGGTAGTTGAATGATTTCTGCAAATCGCAAGTGAAGGAGATATGATGAGTACACATGTATGTTTAACAATCACATAACACGCGTGGGAAACCAAGTACAAATAGTGACAATCATGATTAAGGCTATAAATAGGTAGCTACTTGAAATTTTGTAATTTATTTTTAAATATACAATTTTCAAGTTATTTTTATTTCTGACAATTCTATTTTAATTTACATGAAAATAGTCATTTCATACCTATAGACCAATCATAAAATATAATTTATATTTTCAAAAAATATAAAATTAATTCTTAATTTTCAAAATATTTTTAAGTTAATATATATATATATATATATATAATTGAAACAAATTAAAAGTCAAAGAAATTTGACCTAAGTTATTACAATATACCGCCAATGCCACCTATAATAAGAAAACATCATCCATGTGTGGCACTCTGAAACTAATTAAAAGTCAAATAAATTTGACCTAAGTTATTACAATATACCGCCTATACCACCTATAATAAGAAAACATCATCCACGTGTGGCACTCTGAAACTAATTAAAAGTCAAAGAAATTTGACCTAAGTTATTACAATATACTGCCTATGCCACCTATAATAAGAAAACATCGTCCACGTGTGGCACTCTACTTTGATTTTTAAACCATCCCTGAATTACAACAACACAAGAGCTTTGTATCATTTAATAAAACCTTAATTTCCCTACATCTTTGTTTAGTAATTTGAAACCGCCTAATAGTATTTTGTGTTAAATATTATAATTTTTTTTTTATATATATAAATATTTTTCAGAAAATTATATATTCATCTCGAGGTTAATATCTCTACAGCATATAATTTCGTATAATATTTTTTACAATAATTAATTATAATTAAAAAATTATATATATATATATAGAAAAGAAAAAAACCTTTGGGTGGAGCTAAGAAGAAGAAGCAGAAGAAGAAGCAGAAGAAGAAGAAGAAGAAGCAGAAGAAGAAGAAGAAGAAGCAGAAGAAGAAGAAGCAGAAGAAGAAGAAGAAGAAGCAGAAGAAGAAGAAGAAGAAGAAGAAGAAGCAGAAGAAGAAGAAGAAGCAGAAGAAGCATAAGTGTCAAAACCCAAAAATTTCGGAAAAATTTAAAATTTTTAAAATAGCAAATAATGTTATTAAATGCAGTCAATTAACTGTTTGTTTAGCTTACATGGTCGTAAATGTATCTGAATGATCTTTTGTTATACTTAAATCTTACTTTCCGTTACTGATTGTTTTACTGTTTTACAACTGCAAGGGGGAGTTGTCATAGCAGACTGGGCTTACTTAGCTTCCGAGCTAATGGATCAAAATACCTTTCTCTTGTAGATATACAGGTACTGTGCGGGTTGCTACATTTAAATATTTAAAGTATTAAAAGTCAGTTAGCTGTACCAAAACCTTCGGTAATAGTCTAAGCATGCTAAACAGGTCATCAAGTGTCTAAAGGTAGCATTTATTCTATACTTTCTTCGAGATCTTACTATTTTAGAATTTGAAATTTCTTAGAGATTATGACAGCTATGTTTCTTGTGAACTAAAGAATTAAATATCTCTATGAAGAAAAATGCGCTCTCATGATATTACTGAAATGCAAGTATATAATTCATAACTAGTACTGTAGATTACAACTGTTTTCCCTATATCACATGACAATTATTACTCATCTGTTGTTACGGTGTCATTTTACTGTTACCCTTATAAGGGATCTGGAAATTTTCATTGAATACAATGCTTATTGCTAGCATGGTGGGATATTTTGTCAGTTACATGTCTTCTCATGACAACGTTAAGGGTTTGATTCAAATGCACCGCTACTCCTATTCCGATAAATGTTAAAAGATATAAGAACATGACTAATAGTTATCTCAAATGACGCTAACACTGTAGGATTGTAAATTATCATCCTAACTTTATTCCATTGTCTTGTAGACTTAAAGATTGATGTACCCTTTGTCTTTTCTAATGAGACTAGGGTTAAAGCAAACAAAAAAGTGATATGTTGTTCTAAACCAACTATAGCTTTCATTACATCCCTTCCAATATAGTTTTTATAATGCAAATTGCTTCCTCCATGCCTAGAATACTTCATAACTGAGTTTTGAACAATCGTTCATACTGTATGAAGTAATAAATCAAAGTTAAATTCTACATAATACAAGGATTACATGTATTGTACTAATGTTTTGATTTCAAAGGATGATATATGAATTATCCATTATGACGAATCATACAATAATTTGTTTTACACATATTATGGGTTTTTATTTCAGCACAATGATAATATTATCATCGAGATCTTGCACTTTAATATCATTAGCCTGATTGTAATGATTGTAGGTCCAAAATTTATTGGTTTCCTATATAAACATCGAGAGCAGATGTTAACATGGAAATTTTGGCAAATTTGAACTATGGTTTGTTACCATAATTTGGATATTCCTGCTATGATTTTAATTGATTAACGAAAATTGATATGTCATCGTGGAACTATGGAGTGTCGACCCACTGCATGGAAAAATTTGACTGCTACGTGGTTAAACATGAGCCAAGTATTTGGTGATATATAACAATGAATTAACACTACCTCGTCATTTCCCTTCGCCTTCGGGCTCGGGTCGTTCTGCGAAACCCTCCTGTCTGAACCTTACTGATACCTTGTTAGAGGCAGCTTCTATACTGTTCAAGTCCTCCATGCTTGTCTGCTGTATGAAATGAGAGTCATTGTTGGTTTTTATGGACGGCCATAGTGTTGATACGACCTAGGGTTTGTCTTTTGTTGTCAACATCGACCCTGTCACGGTGTGTATATATTTTGAAAAGGTTATGTTAAGGCTTCCTTCGTGGAGGATACTGTTCACTTCTACCAGCTTGTTCCCTTTTGTGACGAAGGTAGGGTTTACACTCAAATTATTCATGGTTAGAAACATATTACATAGATGGAGCGCCTTCCAGAAGTCAAAGGTAAGCTACAAGTTTTCTTTTCGACTTCTCCACTTTGATTTTTTTTAAAATAAACTTTCAGTTTAGGCATTAATACATATGGAGTTTTAACCAACGAACTCTATTATTTCAGACCCTGGCTATATCTGGAAGTGTACAAGACACAACTCTGATGGTTCGTTTTACCGGGTAAGCCTGGTTGTTAGCCATGGCATTCCTCCTTGCTGGCTGTAGAGCTTAGGGTTTGTCTTGCACGAAGTGATATAGGGATTTCAGCAGCTTTGTTAAAATCCTTTAACTATGTGTTTTAATTGAAAATTTATGGGTTTAAAATCCCGTGTTGTAAGGAAAGGTTACGGCCATGATTCATTTTGGTATTACTAGTTTTGTTTTCGTGTTGAAAAACTCCTGTAGATGTAATACTGTATAAAACATATAGATAGATAGGAAGACTCTGGAGTCGGCCTGTAGATGACATTATGGCCTTGTAGTTTTTAATACTGGGCTCTAAAAATTTCTCTCAGGGTTTGATAAATACGTTTTTGATTTAAGGATTTCTTGTGTATACGGGTTTTGCTGAAAAGTATTTTGTTGTTAAAACATTACATTAAATCAAGGTTTTCACTCCAGGTTTGGATAATATGACTTATGAAATCGTATTCTTGAACCTTTGGGTTGTTTTAATACCTGCATCGATAGATTCTACGTTTTTAAATCTCTTATGTTGTGAAAAAGAACTACGGCCGTGGGTGAAATTCGTTGAAATAATTTTAAATACTTGTGGAGTCTGGAATAATAGGGTTTAACCGAAAGTATAGTAGTGATTTTTTTTAAAAGCTGGTTCTGTCAATACGATTTTGATTCTGTGGTGAAAATAAAAGAAATAAAGTGTAAGGAAAAGAAACTACTGTTTTGTTAAAACGTAAATAGTATTTAAACAATGATCCTAGGTTGTGGCCGTAAATGAAAATGTGGTCTTATTGCGGTAGCATAGGTTTAATTGTTCAATAGGGCTGGTAGGGTTTGACCTGAACTATTTTTTTTAATATGATTGAATTTGATTTCTGAAGCTATTGCTTTGAATACGATCCTGTTGGTAAAAGTGAGCTGAAACAATGATAGTAGCTGTAAGGTGAAACCTGAAGAATAAGCTGAACATTGTTTTGTTTGTTTCTTTTGTTGTGGAATTATAAACTAGGTTTTACAATCATGCCTCTGTCGAT